>OY720152.1:43482509-44891822 GCA_963082725.1 Pedicia rivosa | reverse complement strand
CAGAATCGAATAAGAATAAATAAAAATTGATCTGATTTAGTTTTCTTTTTTTTTTTTTTGTTTCTGTTCGTTTCTTCTTCTTACTTTAAAATTCATTCTGCATTCTTTGTCCTTTTACTGATTTCTAATTTTTTTTTTTTCAGTCTTGTTTTTTTTTTCTGAAGAGAAACAACACGAATTACAGAAGTCTGTTTATAGTTATAATTAATCTCTCTAGAGTAAACGAAACCAGAATATAAGTCAGAATGTTCCGTCCCGTACAATATTTCATCTTAATCTTATTGGAAAAACTTCTTACTTTATTTTATTGGATTTTTAGTACTTGCGCTTTTTTTTTTTGTTGTTGTCTCGATATAGCGAAAAATGAGTGCAAAATTACGCATAACTATTCAATAAAAAACCGAACAGAAGACCTCCTTACTTTTAACCATAAATAGTGCAATGCGTACGCACGTAAGACGTAAAATTTAAAGAACAAAAAATTAAAGAAAAAGAATAAAAAAGAGGACCTCTTGGAACGCAACCAAAAAAAATATATGTTCCAATTCCAAATAAAGTTAAAAATAACAGAAAATAAAATTTCAATTATGCCGAAGAAGGAGGGAGGTCTTTTTTTTTTTATTTAATTTAACCCAAATAATCCTAACGAATCTTTAAATGGAACATTTTGTGTTTGCCTTAGTGCTGATTTTTTTTCTTTAGATTTTCTTTATCATTTGTATGGAGGGAAATAATTCTTCACTTTATCGACATGTAGATATCCGTCAAATATTAATGGAAGAACAAAAATTGTTTGAAACACAAAATTAAATCCAAATTAATTTCAGTGAACATTTCAAAGGAGTATTTAGGATTTTGATTTCTAAGACAAGATCTTAGAGAAGAAAAACCCAATAAATAAATAATTATAAATTAACAGTAGAATCTCGTTTTAACGAGGGGCTCTACTGTAATTAACAAATTTATTATATTATAAAAAAAAAGTTCAAGAATTATATTTTTTATCGTTTTCTAGAGAGAAGAAGAGTACAATGCAATCAGTCTCTGAAAAACTTGTAATAAAAAAAAAACGAAATCCTCCTCTTGAGTATATTGTGAATGGACATTTGAATGGGGCCATACTTAACTCATCCCCTTTGAAATAATAGAATTAAGTATAATTGAATTTAAAACAATTAATTTACAAAAATCGGTGTATGATGAAGAGAAGCGTGTTTTTTTTAGCTCTTACAAAATTTTCTTCATCAATAACCGTCGCAGCTTCAGTACCAACAATAATAACAAGAAAAAAAAATTCTAAAACAAACATTTTATTTAAAATTCAAAATTATACATCTTTCTCACTCATTCCCTCTCACTCTATTCGCTTTTATTTTAATCTTTCCACTTAATCATATTTCTGTGTAATTATCAATTACAAATTACTATTATTAATATCCAATAATATTATTTATCTATTTTCATATTTTTCTCTTATTGTTTGTTTCCACCATTGAAAAAACAAAAATAGACAAATAATTCAACAACAAAAACAACAACAAGAAACCCATCAAAATAATGGCATACAAAATTTTTAAATGTGATGAAATAATGAAGACAAAATAATAAGATGAAATAAAAGGATGAAAAACTTATAAAATCATCATCATCATCATCTCATCAGTCAACACTTAATAAGTACCAATAATAATAATAAAAAAAAATAGAAATCCAATCAAAATTAAAATCAAAAAGGTAAAAAGACAAAAACAAAAAACATTTATGCAAAGACTTCACACACACACACATATATACATACACACGCGCACAGCCACAAACAGAAAAGAGTAACAATCAATTTTTATTTATATTTCTTCTCAATACAAATCAAAATTCTATAACACAAAAAAAAAAAAAAGAGAACAACCAACCATCGTCCACAATTTTCACGTCTCGTCTATCCATCTGTCCATCACATATAATCATCATAATATAAAAAGAGAGACCTATCAAATTTCATATTTGAAGCTTTTTTTTTTTCTCTTATATTACTTTTTATTTGTTGTTCCCTTCCGGGGGGACAACGACGGGGAGTGTGAACCCAAAAATATTATTAATAATAGTGCAACAACAAAAATTAGTTACTTTACAAGGAAAAAAATGAAATGAAAAGAAATAAAACAAAATCTTTCAAATTTGTTGTTGGTTGGCGGCGGGGCGCGACTGTCAATAATATTATATTGTCATGGCAACGTTTTTTGTGATTTTTTTTTTTTTTTACTTTTTGTTTAATCGTGAAAAAGAAGAGAAAAAAAATTAAAGAAAAGACAAAAATTTTTTTTTTTTTGGTTGTTACTGAAGTTTGCCGCAATTATAAAATATTAATAAAGAAAAGAAAAAAAATTTGATCAGAGAGATGTCAGATCCGTGCGATCTTTCATCTTTTTCTATCAAAATTTTTCTTTTGTCATAAAATCTTTATTTTTTGTTTTTTAAAAAAAATAAAGAGAAAAAGAGACAACATTATTATAATTTTATTAAAAGAAACAAAAAAAAAATTTGACTAAATATACACAAAATTGACTTCTAAACAATCAATTAGTTTCTTTCGTTTCACGTTCTTTATCCGTCGTCATCTTTTGTCTTTTTTTTCTCATTTTTTCATTTTTCTTTTTTTTTCGTTTGCGGTCAAAAAGAAAGAAATATTTAACAAAAACAAAAAGAAAAAAAAAAGAACCGACAAAAGTGCAAAAACAAAAAAAGAGAGAACGACAGACAGGGAAAGAAATTATTATTGCCGAAAGAAGAACAAAAAAAAATTAAAAAGAGACAAATAAATAAAAAATGATAGAGATAGCAATAAAAAGCACATGGTCATCCCCTAATTTCCCCTTCCATTCCGACCTTTTATTTTTTTGGTGGGGATAGTCACCAAATAATAAATACACGTGGTTGGGAAACGAACAATATTTTTCATTTTCGCACCAAAATTATTTCTGTTTGTAGTTGCATTTACAACAGGAACAGCAGCAGCAACAACAACAACAACAACAACAAAAACATACAATCGATTAGACGAAATTCCTTTCGTCGTTGCCGCATTTTAAAAATTCTTTTTTTTTTTGTATTTTGTTGTTGTATTTTTTTTAGCAAGACGATGAATGATGATGTTGATGACGAGGATGTACTGTACGTTTTGTTTTTGTAAAAGTGTAATTTAATTTTTGTTATTGTTGTAATGATGTGTAAAAATGTAATCACAAGCAGACACAAACATACACATACACACACAAACCCGTAGAGAGAGAATAACGGTTGAAAAGATAAAAAAAAAAAAAACAAAATTTTATAATGCGAATTAATAAAAATTTAAAAAAAAGAAAAAAAAAAAACAGAACAAGAAGGAAACAAAAGACAGAGATGGAAGAAAGAGAAAATAGTACAAAGTACAAATTTTAAATAAAATTATTTGACACAGAGGAGCCGCAGGTTAAAAATTTTATATAATTTTTACCAACAACAAAATTAAAAATACAAAAAAAAACAAAATGATTTTTTTTTTTTTAGGAGAAGATGAAGACTAAAACGATGAAGAAGAAGAAGAGAGAAAACAAAAAACAAAAAACAAAAAAACAAACAAACAAAAAAAAAAAAAAAAGAACAAGAAACAAAAATCGACTAAAATCTTCCCAAATGATTTTTCCATTTGTTGTTTCAATCAAATCACGTGACATATGGTCATTTTTTATAATTTAATTAAATTAATTGTAGTAAAAATTTTTCTATTATTGTAAAAAATTAATAATTAATTAATTGTTAATTATGATAAAAGACAATTAATTGAACATCTGCGTGCATTTTTATGCTTTTTTTTTTTTTTTTGTTGGTGGTTCTCTTTATTTTTGTTGTTGTTGGTGTTGTTCTTTTTTTTATTATTGAGATATTTGGCGTTTTTTTTTTTCTTCTTTCTTTCTCTCCTTCATCTTATTCCATCACTTTTTCATTTTCTTCTTCATCATCTTCTGGATTTGTTAAAGAAAGTGATGAGAATAAGTACAAAATATAATTTATTATTATTAAAATGTAAAGATTGCAAAGAAGAAGAAATCCAGATGAAAAGAGATTTGATGATTTTTCATTGTAGATTTGAAGAAACTAGAAAAATGGTGAAGATTGGGTGAAGTGGAGGAACATGAGAAAAAAATTTGATTTGAATTAAAATTTGATTTTGATTCTTTCCATTTTATTTTTTTTTTTTTGATTAAATGAAATAATTTGCATGTCAAAAGTAACTTTTAAAAATTGATACCAATTTTTTTTTTCGGTTTTAAATTTTGTTTTCTGAAGGCATGAGAATTTAAACGAATCAAAAGATTCTGACTGTGATTTAGACGAAATAAATGAAGAAGAAGAAAAATAGAAAAATAAAATTTTCATTTTAAAATTAAATCTTCTTGGTGCGCATCAATTATTAAAGTTTCTCTAAATAACTTTTGAATTAGTAAACAGAAGCAAAAAAACAACAACTGTGCCGACGTTTTAGTTTAGGTTGTCACAACTATTTCAATTTTTCAACTTTAAACTTTTAATCACAATGGAAAAAATAAACAGAAATTCGTTAGATAAAATTTGAAAAATTCACTTTTTAAAATTAACAGAATTTATATTTAGGCGAATTCAGTTCAATACGATTACGGGAATCGATCCAAAATAAAACGATTACGTTTAATTTAATTTCTGTAAAAGTAACCACCTTACTTATGTGAATCTTTGTGCAATCTTTGTGCACTCTTTTGAAATGTACAATCAGTGGGGCGCAAAATTTATCCCTCGGTAATAATCGTAGAACAAATCTGTGAAAATGGTGAATGCTTTGCCTAAAATGTACAAACGAAGAAAAGCGATAAAGGACAAAATTTTAAAGTGATTGCCTAGTGTAAAATTAGTTGGTAATATTTTCTTATTTAATTTTTAAAAAATCAATCAAACAAAATATTTGAAATTTTGGTGGAAATATTTTTACACCAAAAATATTTATAAGTTAAGTAGATACATTTAAATTTATTTAAAACAAATATAATAAGTATATTTACTTAACTCCATCGCAATCCTTAGAGCCTAGATACTTACATCAAATCAGACATAAAAAAAACGTTAAGGAAAATGACGAAAAAAAAACAATTATTTTCAATTCAAAACCACAAAAAAAAAACTTTACATTTTTGCAAAAAAATTAATTGCACTTATTCCTCATTGATTTCACTTGGTAATGGACTACAATTACACTTAGTAATTTACCCCCCTAGATTCAAAATAAATTTATAAAATATTTTTTTGCTAATAAAAAGTTAACGATGAAAATTGGATTCAGTGCTAGAGTTTTAGAATGAAATTTACACCGGTGGAACATTGCAAGGATTTTATGAAATTTTTGGAAAAAAAAATTTTTATTATTGTCAGTAATAGAAAGTAGGAGTAGATGAAGGAATCAATCAATCTGAAAAATTATTACAAAAGAACAAAGATTATTCCACAGGATCGTACCAAAGTAAATCAAAGTTAACATTATCAGAATTTATATTAATAAAGTTCACATTAAATTCCATACGTATGCTATTGTCATTTGTACCTGGACTTCTTAAAAAGTCAAACATAATAATCTGAATCATCACAAACAGTAAACAAATAAAAGGTAAACAGTCTAAAGATTAGTTTTAGATATTTAAATTCCAAAATCTATTCAGGAATGGAGCTCAGGAATTGAGAGATAAAATAAATATGCACAAAAAATGTATAGAATTGAAATAAGAATTAGTAAGTATTGGGCAACTGCAAAGAAATTAATGAAAAAAAAAAAGCTACACATATAGAGGAAGTAAGTCCAGTAAAGTAATAATAATAACAACAAAAACACAACATAAAGAAAAATGATATCATTGATTTTTATTTTGTTTTTGTATTTTTGTTCAAAGAAAAAAAAAAATAAATTTCATTTTTTTTAATTCTTATTTTATTTTATTTTTTTGTTTTTTTTTTTCTAATTTAAATAATATTTCTAATCAGCACCTTTTTTGGTTATATAAACAAATAATTATAGATACACGAATAAATTAATTATTATTATTAATAATTCTAAATAAGAAAAAGAAAAGAAAAAAAAAAAAAAAGTTGTGTATTATTATTGTAAGTGGGTGTTGTTATTATAGGCAAATATCTAAGTTACCTTTTTTTTTTTTGTAATACACAAATACACACACATCATACACGCAAATAAAATATATACAATCAAAATTCAACCACACGCACACACAACACACACAAAGATAAAAATTAAAATTAAAATTATCTGCATATAAATTTTATAAGAACAAAATAAAAAATAAACAACGGCAACATCATACAAACAAAAATTACACTCATACTAATAAACAAATAAATAGAAAAAAATAATAAAAGGGGAAAATATAAACTGGGGAAGAAAATAAACAAATGACACAACAACAACATAAAATTAAATATTAATTTTACAACTGCGCATGCGTTTTTATTCTTTTTATTTTCCTATAATTTTTGGATCATCATTTTTATTGTTGTATTTTTTGTTATAATTCGTCCTACTTCGTATTTTTGTTCGGATGGTAAAATGATCATCAATAAAATGTCACTTTTTTTTTATGCTCTTTCTCTCACTCTCTTTGAATTTTTATTTCGGTTCGCGTGGTTTCGGAAATTTCAGAAATTATTTCAGAATTTTTTTATATGTATTGGTGAAAAAAAAAAGAATAGAAAAATATATAAATCTTCTTCATGTATTTTGTTATTGTAAATAGTAAGTAAAGTTAGGTTATGTCATGAGAAATTTTTTTTTTTTATTTATTTTATTAAAATTTTATTAAAAGAAAATCTTGTACCTTTTTCATAATACCAGTTTTTCGTTTAGAAAATGTTGTATATCTTCGTAATTTATTATCAATATATTCCATTTTAATTTTGACACGTCCTTTTGTTTTTTTACCATTACTAGGGGGTGATTTTTTTTGTTGTTGCTGCTGTTGTTGTTGTTGCTGTTGTTGTTGTTGTTGTTGCTGTTGTTGTTGCTGCTGTTGTTGCTGTTGTTGTTGCTGTTGTAATGTTGTATAATTATCATTATCAACTAAATCATTAACAACAGTTTGTCCACCAACACAATTATCTAAAACACTTAAATTTTGTGTTATAATTGTACGTTGTTCATCATTATTATAACAATCAGAATTAGTTCTTTTTATACCACGTGATATATTATTAACACATTGTGTATTATTTGTATTATTATTAATAAGACCAACACTACGTTGCATTATTTGTTGTCCTAAACCAGATGATGGTGGTCTTGTTAATGTCACATTTGGATTACCATAAATCTCTGGTGATTCACTCATCATACTCATACTATAATTTAAATTATAACGTGAGTCTCGTCCTGGATCCATTTTTTCTTATAACTTTTTTTTCCCCTTTTTTTTTTATTCTAAAATTAATTTCTTTAAATTTTATATGAAAAAAAAAAACAACAACAACAAAAAAGCTTTCTGATTTTTAATTATTATTTCTTTATTTGATTTATTTAAATCAACACACATTAAGCATCACCTTTATTTTTTATTTTTTTTCAATAGAATCACAAATAAATAAATAAATTTTTTAAAGAAAATAATTGAAAAAAAAAAAACAAAAAAATAAAAACAAAAAAATAAAAACAAAAAAAAAAACAAAAACAGAAAATTATACCGCGACGAACGATTTTTTTTTTAATAGAAGAAAAAAGATTTCTTTTGAATTAAAATTTTTTTTATATAAAAAAATAATAAAAAAAAAGAGTTAAATTAAATCAACAAAAAAAAAACTGTCAAAAAACACTTTTTTTTCTTCTTTTTTTTTCACTCCTTTTATCGTTCGAATAAAAAATTCAATTAAATCAATGGAACGACAGTAAATTGCCACTTCCCTCTTTGACGATTTTTTTTTAACTAAATTTTTGTTTAAAAGTTGGCAACAAAAATATATATAAAAAAAAAAAAAAAGGTTTTTCTCTAATATATGTTTCTCTACTTTCGTTATGTTTTATCTCTTCTTGCGAATATAATACAATAGTGTTCGTTTTTTGTTTCATCTCTTTCTTACATACTCTCTTGTTATAGTTTTATTTTGTACTCTTTCTAACCAATATTCATTCGTATTTTTCACCAATATTCGTGAATTTTCGTCCCGTTTCGTGAAATTTATTCAAAAATTAAAGCTGTTGAAAGGTATTATAGTGTCTTGACTACAAAATAAACCGTTCAATTGGCAAATTTTTCCGGAAATTTCTTGTGTTTTGTTTATGTGTGTTTGTCTCATTTTTTTTTTTTTGTTCTTCATTTTCTAAAATTAAATCTAAATTAACGCAATTTTCATCAGTTTCATTTGATTTTGTGTAATTTGACCTAAGAACTAAAAAAAAAAGAAAATTTATTTCCATCTTGTTCTTATTAGTGACGTCAAAACACAAATGTATTTTTATAATTTTATTTTTTTGTGAAATTTTAAAGGAAAAATCTATCATTTTTATATAAAACCGCAAAATTGCAAAATAACCGGTAGAAATTAATACAATTCCTCCTTTTTTGGATTTTGTTTGTTTGCGAACAAGAAAAAAAAAATAAGAAGATAAATTCTAATTTTAATTTTAATAAAATGAAAAAGTTCCGTAGCGCGTCGTATATTTTATCTCACTCACTCACTAAATCTTATAAGTATTTTCGGATTTTTCTTCATTTTTATTTATTTTTTTTTTCAGACATTTTTTTTTTTTCTTTTTTGAATTGTTTTTATTTCAAATATGGCAACAGACACGTGCCATTTTAACGTTATAGAATCTTTAAATTAGTTGTGTTTATCTTTAATATCAGTAGAAAAAAAAAAATAAATAAATAATATTTAAATTTCTTATTAGAATAAAAAAAAAAAAAAGTACTTTAAAAAATTAATCACATTTTTATGTTAAATTTATATTTTCATTTCCGTTTTGAATTGATATGAAATAAAAAGAAATAAATAGGAACGTAAAAAAACAATCAATCGAAAAAGCGCGCGGAAGGAAATAAAAAAAAAAAAAACAAAAAAAAAAAAAAAGCTACAAGAAAAACAATTATAAAAAATTTTTTTTTTTTTTTTTGTTGATTGAAATTAAAAATTATGCACGTGCAATTTACCGTTTTATTTTTAAATTAACATTTTGTACATTTTGGTTAATTATATAATTTTAATCAATTGATTTTTTTTTTTTGTTTTTGTTTTTTTATGTCATTCCCATATTTAATAAGTTACAACACGCATCAATATACTTCTTACTTCCACTTCCGTATTGTATGTATATATATATGTATATATGTATGTATGTATATATGTATGTATATTTAAAAATATTGTTTTTATATAATAATAATATTTATTAATCGTTATAAAATACATTCAATTGAAATTAACAAACACAAATCTTCTGTCAGTTTTTTTTTTTTTTTTTATTCTGTATTATTTACTTTTTTTTCTTTCCTCCTTTTTTTCTTTTTCTTCTTTTTACATTTATATAATATTCTTAATATGGAAATGGAAGAATCATTCTGTCTAAGCTTTTATAAACTCTGTTTTTCTGTTTTTTATTCTCATCTCTTATTATATTTATAACTTTTGAAACAATCAATTATAATTCTATTCACGGATGTTATCAATTTTTACAATAAAAATGAAAAACACAAGAAAATAGGAAAAAAAAAACACACACAACAAACACAACAAACACAACAAACAAACAAGAAGAAAAATATAAATAAAAAATAAAATGAAAAGAAAAGAAAAGAAAAAAAGGTCTCAATCGGTAGTTATATCTTCTTGAGATACAAATAGTATTAAGGTCCAGACATATGGTCAAGATATTTATCTAGTTCTAGTTTTTTTTTTTTTTTTCTCTATTTATTATTGCATTTTTTCTTGTACATATTATTGTTTGTTATACGGATTACATATAGCAGAAGAAGAAGAAGAAGAAGAAGAAGAAGAAAAAAAACAGAAGCATAAAATCATACATATTATCATTTCTATATAAATTAGATTTTATTATCATTTTCTTCTAGTTTTCTTCTTTTTTTTTTCTTTTTCTTATAAATAAAAAATACTACGAATTAAAATGTCGCCGTACTGTCTTTTAATATTTTATTTATTTATTTTTTCTTTTTATATATAATAAAAATTGATGAAGGGAAATAAAGAGAAAGAGGAAAGAAAACCGCTTTGTTTTTTTGTAATAATGAAACTTTAGAAATAAACACAAATTAATTTTCACCATTAAAATGAATTTGAAATTATTTGAGAATTTGGCGCCAATTTTTAAATTTGTTTTTTTTTTTTCTTTTTTTTGCAAAAATAACGAAATTTTAATACATTTTCTTTTTACTTTCTTTTGTACAAATTAGTAGCATTATATATTTTTTTTTTCTATAAAATAATTAATTTTATTTAATATTTTTATAATAAAAAAAAAAAAAAATTATTAATGTAAATTGTGTAGGTTGATAAATAATAAATATCTACCTGTGGTGACAATCGATTATTTTTCAATTCAGTATCCACGCATTTTTTTTGTTATTGTTTTTTTTTTTTTTTTTTTTTTTATTAAATACAAAAAATTTATAATAAAACATTTTACTGTTAAAAAACAGCAAAAGAAAAGAAAAAAATAAAAATAAACAGAAACCGCACTTTATTATTCTATATAATATTAAATATAAAGATGATGACGTGATTGTTTTTTTTTGTTTTCTGGGTACCATGGGAAATTATTTATTATCAATTAATTTGTATTCCATAATTTAAAAACAAACTAAATATATTTTTTAAGAATATTATAATATTTTATTTTGTTTTTTTTAATTTCTAAATAATAATAAGAAAAAAAGAATTTCTGATCAAAACATTAAGTGAAGTTTAGGTTTATTATTAAAATGTAATCCTAATCAAATAAGTTTTTAAAAGAAATAAATAAATAAATGAAAACATAAATTCTCAATACTTTGGTTTTTTTTTATTTTGAAACAATTTATTGACAATATTTTTTATTCAGAACACGCACAACGTTTATATTCGTTCTTTTTATGTTTACCTTTTTTGTTCACTTTTCTGTTTTCAAATTATTGTCTATCATGCTTTTATAAAGTTTTAAGCTTTTTCTTTAACAAGAACAACATCAAAAGTTGAATAAACAGATAACTGAATGTGCTGAAATTCTTATAAATTAAATATAATAACAATTTTTTTTTAAATTATTTTCTTGATATTCTTCATAATTTTTTCATATATGTATTTTTATAAAATGATTTGATTTTTTATTGCTATTTTAATCTAGTACAACAACTACTATGGTCATTACTATCTACTATTTTTTAGGGTGGTTCATATACATATGCAATCTACATAAAAGTTTTCTATAGAAAACATACAGATTTTCTTGATAAAATGAGTGTTTATATATTTTTAATTTCGATGACAAGATTTGCATGAAATTTAAACAATCACAATTAAAGAAAAAATTATTTTAATTTAAGCCTTGTAAGGAATTACAAATATTATATAATTCTTGTTTATAAGACTACTTATTTTTTGTTGTAAAGAACAAATAAATAAATTAATACATTATTGCAATTTAAATCAATTTATCAATCTTTTTTATTCTATTTAAATAAAGATAAATTTTAGAAACCGCGCTCATTTAAAACTTATCGATATTTTCTTTTTTGCAAAACGATAAATTAAATTCAGTTCAATGGTTTTTATAACGAAAAGTACTATGATTAGGATGACGTCATTGTTTTATTGAATGAGTGAAAAAAGTTTAGCGTAGCGTTAGTGGAAAATTAAAAACTGTTTATCTATAAAGAAAATTGATTAAAATTGTGTTAATTATATAATTAAAACAATAAATATATGTTTCTTAATTGATTTGTAAATAGAGTATGAACGGTGTAATGACGATGGTAAGTTAAATTTTTATTAAGAAAATATTTTTCCGTCATCAAATTAAAATGGCGGATTCGCTTTTTTTTTTATTCTTCTTTGATGCATTTAGAATTTTTGATAGATTTTTTTTTTCCTTTTTTTTTTTTTTTTGTTCTATTCTGAAACATAAACTTCAGAAATGTTTTTTTTTTCTTTTTATTTGAAAACAAATTATATAGGGAGGAAGTGAAGTTTCTGAAATACAACCACAACCACCAGGTGACGATTATAATAATTCAAGTAGCGAACCTCCACCATCTAAAATGCGTAAAATCAATGAAACAGGTAAGGCTCTAAGCTAAAAAAAAAATTATGCACAATAGACTTTAATTAATAAAATAAATAAAAAAAATAGAATTTAATAATGTTTCTAAACAAAAAAAAAAATGAATAATAATTAAAGCCTGTGCAGAATACATTTAATGAAATTTAAAAGACCATAGATTATTCTTCTTACTTTTATTTTTTAGTTTAACCTTTTTAAAATTTTAATTTAATTTAAAAGAGAAACTTATGGATTTTTTTTTTGTATATTATTTATTCTGTAATTTTTTAATGAAAAATCTGCACAGAGCTAAAAAGAAAAAAAAGAGCAGTTTCG
Source organism: Pedicia rivosa (assembly GCA_963082725.1). Classification (NCBI taxonomy): domain Eukaryota; kingdom Metazoa; phylum Arthropoda; class Insecta; order Diptera; family Pediciidae; genus Pedicia; species Pedicia rivosa. The sequence goes on along the minus strand of OY720152.1, from coordinate 44,879,173 downwards.
TCCGGTTCGATCTGAGGTGAGTTTGAAAGGGGCATGTTTTACTAAAGAGAGTACAAAATAATTATGTTAAGCGTTTTTATGTGTGAACTTCTCAGATCGTCCTGACAAAACTGCTTTACCAAAAAGAAAAAGAAAAAAAAAATACTAAATATCTTTTAATTAATAAAAATAATTATTTTTAAATATTAATTAAATGGAAATTAGATTAAAACTAATTTCTCGGTTTTGTTCTGCTTGAGATTTGTTACAGAGACCACAAAATCAAAAAAAAAAAAACTGTTTATGAGATAATGGTGTGTTCCAATGTGATGCCTGATTAAACTGTACAATGTGTAATCTACCGCGATTTAGACATACACACACACGTCATCTTTAAAAATTACTACACACACACACAATGTGAAGTTATCAAATTTTTAAGAAAAAAAAAAATAAAAAAAAACTTATCAAAAAAAAAAAAACAAACTTAAAAGACGCTAAAAAAAAATATTAAAGAGGTGAAAAAACTCAAAAAAAAAAAAAATCAATTCATTAATTTATTATTAAAAAAAAAATTAAATATAAAAAAATCAACTTTCGTGTCTTTTTGTTTGGGTCTCTCTATTCTGTTTGTCATTTCAGATTATTCAAAAAAAAAAAAAAAACAAACGATTTTTCCAAAAATAAATTTATCCAAGCTTGAGACTTCTCTCTTTAAAAAAAAAAAACTGTTGGGCGTATTTGGTGTTCACTCGTCGTCGTTTTCAAACTATTTCCAGGAGGACTTTTTTTTTTTTTATTTTTTTTTTTAATTCTTCATTATTAAATTAATTATATTTATTATTACTATTTATTATTATTCAGAATAATGTTCCTTACTTTCAGAATGAAAAAAAAAAAAATAAATAAAATATGGATTTATTATTTCTTCGCAAAAAAATTCAAAAAAAATAAAAATATATAAAAATTGGGATCTTGATCCAGCATCCAGGCATCAAACTTCTTTAATTTAATAATTTTTCTTTTTTTTTTTTTTTTTCTTCTCACAGATTTACCAATAAAAATAAAACATAGAGAAAAAATAAACCAAAAATATAAAAGACAAGAAAAATCTCTTAATTCTGGGATGTGAAAAAATTAGATACACATTTTTTGATTAAAATTTGTATTCTGATTTAAATTTTACACTCTACTATATATTTTTTTTTTGTTTTCCCCCGTCCACTATCACATCACTAAATAAAAAAATAAATTCCTCCCCCCCTTTCTCTCTTAAAATTATATTAAAAATTTATTTTTTAATAAAAAAAATCAAAACAAAAGAAAAAAACTTTTTAATCGAATAGTAAATTTTTTTTATTTGTTTACTATAAAATAAATTTTATTGTAGGCAGTAATTGGCATCCAAAAGTACCATTTAATTCAACACCATTATATGATATAAAACAAACTGGTGATGTTAAATTTGGACATGGTGCACGTTCAGCATTATTGGGTATATTAGGTGGTACTTTACCACGTTTATCATCGGAACAACATGAGACTGTAACACGTGCAAAAAAATATGCAATGGAACAAAGCATTAAAATGGTGTTAATGAAACAGACATTAGCACATCAACAGCAGGTGGGAATCGTACGGTTTTTACTCAATAAATTATCTTATAAAATTTTTATTAATTGTTAACTTTTTTTGTTCTTCTCCTCCACAAAAAAAATTTGTTTTATTTTTTTGCTTTTTTTTTTTAAAAAACGAAAAAAATATTAAATAATTTATTTGAAAAAAAAAAAAAAACAAAAAAATTTGTATAGCAATTAGCAAGTCAAAGAACACAAGTACAAAGACAGCAAGCCTTAGCTCTTATGTGCAGGTTAGTTTGTAATAAAAAATTCCTATAATTTCCAATCAATGATTGATTCCTGACAACATCTGAAATGACGAGAAACACAACAAAGAACAAAATTACGGATTTTGAACGTTGAGTACCAATAATAGGAATTCCGTTTAGAAGATGAAGGATTTTAAGAGCTGATAAGATCTGATCTATTTCCCTTACAATTATTCCTTTCCTTACATTTTGGTTTTTTGATTTTTAAATTGTATATATTGTTGGATGGGATTATAAACTTTTTAATTTATTAAATCTTGAAAGTTTTATTCTTTAAAATAAATAAAGCATATGAGTAGATTTTTATTAAATTAAATTATTTCCTTAAAACAGAATACATTATTAAAAATCAAAATTCCAATAGAAACAGTGAAATATGTTTAATAATTTATTATTAATAAATACAGTGATTTTATTTTTAGAGTTTATGTTGGTAGTATCTCATTTGAATTAAAAGAGGAAACAATACGTGCTGCATTTTTACCATTTGGCCCAATAAAATCAATAAATATGTCATGGGATCCAGTTACGCAAAAACATAAAGGTTTTGCGTTTGTTGAATATGAAATACCAGAAGGTGCACAATTAGCACTTGAACAAATGAATGGTGCCATGTTAGGTGGCCGCAATATAAAAGTGGTGAGTTTCCTCCATATAATTTTTTGAATGTCGTTAGGTGATAAAAGAAGAGCCTTAAACTTAGTTGTAAATACTTACAGGTAGGCAGACCTAGTAACATGCCACAAGCACAACAGGTTATTGATGAAATACAAGAAGAAGCTAAAAATTATAACCGTATTTACATAGCATCAATACATCCTGATTTAACAGAAGAAGATATTAAAAGTGTATTTGAAGCATTCGGCCCAATATTATATTGTAAATTATCACAAGGTAGTTCTGTGCATACACATAAAGGTTATGGTTTCATTGAGTATGCAACAAAGGTAGCTGCTGATGAATCCATATCAAGTATGAATTTATTTGATTTGGGTGGACAATTATTGAGGGTTGGACGTTCAATTACACCACCAAATGCTTTAATACCAAGTGGAAATTCATCAATGCCAACAGCGGCCGCTGTTGCTGCAGCTGCTGCAACAGCAAAAATACAGGCAATGGATGCTGTTGCTACAAATGCTGTTTTAGGTTTACAACAAACAACAACACAATCATTGGTTATACAACAAACAATAACACCTGCAATAATACCTGTGTCAATACAAGTTGTTAAACCAGTGATTCCTCAGCCAATGATTATACAACCACAAGTTATTACAACACCAGTTACAATTCCAGTTACAACAACACCAACACCAATTATAAATGCTGTTTCAACAAATATTGTGACACAATCATCAAATGTAACAACAACATCGTCACCAAATTCTTTAACAACATCAACTCCTGAAGATGCAATTAAGAAGGCACAAGAAAAACAACAGGAAGAATTACAAAAAAAATTACTAGCCGAAGAACCACAAACATTGCAACAACAAGAGACAATGTCAATTAAAGGACAAAATGCAAGACATTTAGTTATGCAACGATTAATGAGACCGTCTGATACAAAAGTTGTAATTTTAAGGTTTGTTTGTGATTTTAATTTTTGATTTTATTTTTCTTTACTATTTATTATTTAACAGAAATATGGTTGGACCAGATGAAGTCGATGAAACATTACAAGAAGAAATAACAGATGAATGTAGTAAATTCGGTATTGTAGAACGTGTTATTATATATAAAGAAAAACAAACAGAAAATGATGATGATGATGATGACATAGCTGAAGTATTAGTGAAAATATTTGTAGAATTTTCTGTGTCGGATTCAGCTGAGAAAACAAGAGATGCATTGAATGGACGTTATTTTGGTGGTAAATTAGTAAAAGCAGAATTATATGATCAGGCATTATTTGATCATGGCGATTTAAGTGGTTGAATGCGAGGTTTAAAACCAAGAGTATAATTGTTTGAAAAATTAAAAAAAAAATGTTAATAATGTTTAAATAATGATTTTTTTTAAATAGAATTTAAAGTGTACAAATTAATTTAAACAAAAAAATTTCTTTTACTTCTTTTTCTTTTTTATTTTAATGCTAAAATTTAAATAAACTATAAATAAAAGTAAATAAATGGCCTTTATGTATTTGTTCCCTTCTTTGGTCTTCCTGGCATTGTTTCATATTCATCCTTATAATCAGGATATGACCCAAGTCCAGTAACTTTTTGTGGTTCAATATTTGTTTGAAATTTTTCATCTATTGCTTTTGCATTACGTTTTTTCATCTCCATTATTGCAATATTTTTCAATAGCTCGTCATTAGTTGGTGGAACAGTCCTTGAAAACATGAAAGGTTTAGTTAGTAAAATTAGTAAACTAAAAAGAAAATACCTTCTTCCTCTTAACCAAGCATTCCATTCAGATGACATTTCTTGTTCAAAATCTTCTTTATCTTTTGGTTCAAACCATCTTGATGCTTTTCTTTTACCCAAAGATGGATTTGGTGGTATTTCATAAAATTTATTACCAAAATTATCTTCACCCATTAAATTACCACGAAATTGTCGTGGTTTAAATGAGTTTATAAAATTTGTAAATAATATTTTAAGTAAATCTCTTTGAGGTGGTTTTGACATTTTAAATTTTAAGGTTAAAAATATTTTTGTAAATGAAGAAGAAAAGAATAATCTATACTTTTATTCTGAAATATTATGCAATTTTTTATTATTAATATTTACACAATTTATGTTCTTTAATAAAAATCGCATTTATTCTAAACTATATTTTATGTTTTACCAATTTTTGAGTTATGTGAATATTTGAAGATGAAACGTCAAAAATTTCCTTTATATGTACCTATCGATGTTATATAAAATTAATGCAATTTTATTTACAACTTTGTTTAACACAAAATCAATTAAAGTTTTAATTTCTTAGTACGGAAAATATAATGTAAGCTTACATTAAAAAATTATTTCTTAAATTTCGCGCGCTTCGTTTAAAAGTCAAATAAAAAGTACCGTTTCGTTAAAAAAGAACATATTTTCTTTCGTTGAAAAAAAAAATTAAATGAACACACTTTCACATAAGTGTGACGTCATATCCAGGATGGAAATGAGAAATTTCATTATTTTTGTTATTTTAAATGCAGCAATAGTAAATTAAGTGATAAATTATTATAATAAAATAGTAAAAATATAAGTGATAAATTTGTTATTACATTCAGTAAAGTGTATAAATTAAAAAGTGATAGAATAATGAGGTGAACCGATCTTTCTATTTTTTTTTTATCATCAAAAATTCCATTGCTTCTATGACTGACTTTTGTATGAGTGAAAAAGAAGAAGAAGAAAAAAAGATGGCTTAAATATATTATTTTGATAAAATTGAATAATTTGTTCTTAAACCATTTATTCAAATAACAGCATTAAAATAGTTAATAAACAATTGGTGTTATTTTGTTTAAAGTTATTAAAAGTGTCTTTTAATATTACATAGATTTTCTATTTAATTTCGTTCAATTTTTCTTTCACACAATTTTTTATTTTTTTTTTTAGATTAATCGTTTTTTTTTTTTATTTTTCTTAAATGTGTGTAAGTGTAAACCAACAATCCGTGAAGTTAGAAGACGAAATAATTCTAATTAAAAGAAAGAAAATGCAACTTAATGCAATACAACAATTAATTGGTTGACCACTTTTCTTCCTCATTCAACTTCTTTTTTTCTACATTTTCATTAATATTTTGTTTTTTATTTTTCTTCTTATATTTTATAAGTTCATTAAATGTGATTTTCAATGACGTCAAAAACATTATCCTTCTCTCTTTTTACAATCATATATTTTTAAGAAGCACAAGAAGGAAAAAATATGGCCGTGACGTCATAAATATTAAAATGAATAATTGTTTAAAATGGCCGTATGAAAAACGAAAAAAACGATTTCTGTGATTTTATTTCGTCTTGTGCCTTTTTTTTTTTCTTGAAATAAAGAAGAAAAATTGATTTTATCTTAAGTCATTGTGACAACATCTTATTTATGAGGTCATCATTATTTTTTTATTTTCTTAAGACACGTTTATATGTTTATTATTGTACTAAATAATCGAATTAATATTTTGCGTTAAAAAACAACAAAATAAAAAAAAGTTATCTTATCAAAAATTAATGTTTCTTTAAAGATTTTAATCGAGAACAAGAAAGAGAGAGAGAGAGAGAAAGAAACGAAGATAATAATATAAAATTAAAAAAGACGAACTCTTTACACACGCCAAAATTAGTATATTTTTTTTTTTATCAATTTCTCATGACTCAGATTAAAATCACATTCCATTCCATTAGATTTTCACAAAAATAATAAAAAAAACATTTGAGGTTTTGATTATTTTTTCTTTTCAAAAATCAAAAAAAAAAAAACCAAACTAAAAGATAAATTTACAGTTTTTTTTTTAAATAATTTTCTTTTTTTTTTTCTAGTTTAATTTTTATTAAAAAATTCAAAATTTATCATAAATTGTAATACGACAGAAAAAGAAGAAAGAAGAAGAAGAAGAAGAAGAAAAGAATATTTTTATTGAACGACATTATTTTAAATTTTATTAAATTAAATGAAAGATGTGTGATAAACCAGTTTATTTGTTGTTGGATTTTTGGTCTATTTAGTATCGGGGGAATCTGATTCTACTCTTCTTATTATTATCATTGTTATTAGGGCTTATTTTTTTTTTAACTTATTTACAAAAATTTCCAATAAAAAAAAAATTGAGTTTATAATTCAAACCATTTTTTGTTAAGAAATTGATGTTGAGTTTTTTTTTCTATTTTTCAAGAAATAAATTTTTCTATTTATTCAATAGACGTGAAACCTAAATAGAGTTTTTTTTTTCATTCTTTCTCTTCTTTTTTTTAAAAAAATCAAAAAGTCTTCGAACTTTTTTTTTTTGTCAATTCAAGTCGTGTATTTGCTCTTTATACGTTATTTACATTTTTCAAAATATTATAAAATTAAAAAAAATAAATTATTTTGTAAAACAAATAAAGAAAAATAAGAAACCAAAAGAAAAAAAAAGAGAAATTGCGATCAAAAGAAAAAAAAAATAATTGCAAAAAAAAATAACAACAAATTCCAATGAAAATGACCCAAAAAAAAATTGAACACGACTGAGAAAAACCACGTGGATTGTATGTTTTTGTCTAAACTAATGCAATGGTTGCCATTCCATCCCCCTTTCTTCTTATACCCTGTAAATCAAAACATAATCACTCTTTAGTTTTATCACTACTTTTTTCTCTCTTCCCTCTCTACACTTCTATACTATTCTGACACACATACATACACATGCACTTAATTTATTTTCTAAAAAAAAGTTGGTGCGTGTGTTGGACTTTTGTGACACTTGTCGCATCGTAGTTTCTTTCATTTACCAATTTTCGTAAAGTTCTAAAAAAAAAAGTTAAACCGATAATTGAATAAAATCACATAAAATGAATGCTAATTGAAACTAATTTAATTTTTCTCTATTTCTCTCTCGTTTTTTATTTACAGATTCAAGAAAATTACTTAAATAATGGCAATTACATCACGAGAATTCCAGAAATGGTTTTATGGTTTTCGTAAAATAAAGGAAAATTATACAACAAGGCGCATTTAAAAAAAAAACAGTAAACTTTAAAACGGGACGATTTGTTCTTGAGAAAGAGAGTTAGAGAGTTGTGTGAGAGATCTTGAGGAAAGAAGAAGAAAGAACGTGACATATCCATTTTGTGATAATCAAAGAAAATATAGGAAACAAAATATAAAATTATTAAAACAAGAGAAAAAAAAGGAGAAAGAAAGGAAGGAAGAGGGAAAGAGAAATTATTTAATTTAATTTAAAAATAAAAGGGAAAAAATTGAAAAATGTCATTCCTAAATAATCTAAAGAAAGTTTTCCACCTGGGTGGTGGTGAAGCAAAAAAGAAACGTATTTATAATAATATAAAAATGGATACGGATGTTGCTGAATATTGGGAAATGGTTGGTGAATTAGGTGATGGTGCTTTTGGAAAGGTATAAACCAAATAGAAATGAATAAAAATCATAAATTTTTCTCTAATATTATTTTTCTATACAAAAAGGTTTATAAAGCTCAACATAAAGAGACTGGACGTTTTGCTGCTGCTAAAATGTGTACATTAGAAGATGAAGAAAATTTAAGTGATCATATGGTGGAGATTGATATACTATCAGAAATAAAACATACAAATATAGTTGAATTATATGAAGCATTTTCTATTGAAGATAAATTATGGGTTTGTATTTTTCTATTAACGTCAATTGATTATAGTTTTAGTGAAAAATTGTTCTACTGAACCATTTTAAAGTAGATTTTTATTGTTATCTAATCGTACTCGTGCTCAAAATGGGCTATTTTATTGACTGAGAAAATAATTTCAATTTTTTCAGTTTGAATTTATGATTTTAATTATTAAAATTAATGTTGATAGTCTTTTAATTTCCAAATACAAATTGTTGATAATTAAATCAATAAAAAAAAACACAAATGTTTTTTTGACATTTTATGGAGTAATTAACGTATGGTATTTGAAATGTTTTTTTTTTATTGTCGGTTTTATTTACTCAGGGTAATAAAGATTAGTTTATTAATTTCTAAATAATGTTTTATGATTAATTTTTCTTTTTTTATTATAAATGTATCGTTAATTAAAATTAAAATGTAAGTAATATTTCAACATACTACATTGGTGGTAGAAGCGTCTAGGCAGATTCTTATTTAATGTTTCTTTGAAATTGAATCTAAATATTAAACTAAAATAATATTTTCAATTTACTTTAATTTTGTATCGGGGAAATAAACAAAAAAAAAAAATCAAATTCAAGAAGTTTCAATCGTAATAAAAATAAACAATATCTAAAACTACAATACCATGAATATTTGAAATTTTTTATAATTTAAACTTGAAAACAAATTAAATTTGTGTTTTATCAATAATTATTTATATATTTTTTTTTTGTTTATTTTTTTTTTCAGATGCTAATTGAATATTGTGACGGTGGTGCCTTAGATAGTATTATGGTTGAATTAGAGAAACCACTGACTGAACCACAAATTGCTTATGTTTGTAAACATATGATTGATGGACTTATATTTTTACATAAAAATAAAGTAATACATCGTGATCTTAAAGCTGGCAATGTTTTATTAACAATGGAAGGTGGTGTTAAATTAGCTGATTTTGGTGTATCTGCTAAAAATAAGCATACATTACAAAAACATGATACATTTATTGGTACACCATATTGGATGGCACCAGAACTTGTATTATGTGAAACATTTCGTGATAATCCATACGATTTTAAAGTTGATATATGGTCACTTGGTATAACATTAATTGAATTAGCACAAATAGAACCACCAAATAGTGATATGTCACCAATGCGTGTTTTATTAAAAATACAAAAAAGTGAACCACCAAAATTAGATCAACCATCAAAATGGTCAAAAGAATTTAATGATTTTTTAGCAAAAGCATTAATAAAAGATCCACAACAAAGGCCAACAACTGATATACTTAAAACATTACAATTTATTAATGTACCAATGGATTCGAAACCAATTAAAGATTTATTACTTGAATATAAAGCTGAAGTTGTTGAAGAAGAAGTTGACGAGGAAGCAGAGGTTTGTTTTATTTTTATTTTAAGTTATTTATTTATTTACAATAAAAATTACTGAAACAACAGATGACGGTAAATTATACAATGAAAAATTGAAAATAATTTCTATAAAAACAAAACAAAGCAAATTATTTAATATTTAATTATTTTGTTGCATAACTAAATTTTAGTTTAATTTCAACTTTTTTAAATGAATTTAAATGGTTTGTGTTAATCTTATTGAGTTCAAATAAGCCGATTTAATTAAGTATTCCATTTTACGGGACAGAAATTATCTTAATAATGAAAATAGTTTTGATGAGACAAATTTAAATAAAAATCACTACATTTTTGAAGCCGTGACATCATCAATAAATGGCTACAGAATCATTCTTAATAAATTTTTGGTTTCACATTAAATGAAATAACAGAATAATGCACAAAAGATTTTTTAAACTACTGCATAAAGCTTACGTCATTTTATAGTTGTATAAGTTGATTGAGTAGAGTTGGACGGAATGAGGTCATTTTGTCTTCTAGAACTTTATTTTTTGTTTTAATTTGTTTTTCTTGTTATAACCAAGAATTGTAAACAATTGTTTTTTAGTATCAGATGGATACGCAATTTTTCAATGAATAATTTATCTTAATATTAAAAATGGATTTTCGTAATTTTAGATTTTCGTTATTTTGAATTTATTCTTTCATAAATGATAATTTACATTTTAAGTCTTTTAATATTAGGTTTCACAGAATTTTTTACGGTTTGAGATTAAATTATTTTTTTAATCTCATGATTTTCTTATTAAGAATCAGTTGGAACAATTTTCTTTTTTTTGTGAAACCTAACATAAGAATTTATTGAATTAATGAAGAATTTAAAAATTTCTTTTCTCTTCTTTTTTATTTTGTTTTTTTTCTTTTCTAATCTGCTGCATTTATTAAATTGTTTTTTGGTTAGAAAGCTAAAAGACAGGCGAAACGTAGATCTCTTTATCAGAGGGTTGGTAAGTCGTCAGACTAGAAAATGAAATTGACAATTGAATTTAAAAAAAAACTTCTTCACATTTTGTATTATGAAGAAGTGAATATGTTTTTCTTTCGTATTTTTAAACGGGATTTTCTGAATTTTCTTCTTTTTTTTTTTGCATTAAAATTGTAATTTAAAAATCTGAAAAATAATAAAAAATAAACTAATTTCGTATCTCTAGTCTGACTTAGATTTTTAATTATCTTCTTTTGTTACGTTTTCTTTCATTTGATTTTTCTTTGTTTTGATTCTCTTTTCTTTTTGTTTAATTTTTTGTTAATTCTTTTGTTTTCTTTACTTTTTTTTTCTTGTCCTTTATTAAAAAATGCCAAAATAATCTCATCAATTTTATTCATCAGTCATCACAACCGAAATGTGTGTGTGTGGGTTTTTAATAATTCAATTGAAATATGATCGTTTTTTTTTTTGTAAATTTAAAATAGAAATTCTTCGCATTATAATTTAATAGCCCAATAATAACCAATTGTACAGTTCAACACGAGTTCTTATAGGAACTCATAGGACAAAGAGATAAATAAATAATGAAGTCTATTTATATTTTGTCGATTAATTATGTTTTGTCTCTAACTTGGTGAATTTCACTCTGGGCTTAATAAATTTGCATTTAACGAATCGAATAAACTGTCGGGAATTTTTTTTTAACTTTATACAACTTGACTGGTTATTCGGTTACTCTACCTGATAAAATTTACCTGCCATTATTATTTCATTTTTAGACAAACTTATAATGAAACACAAAGATATTCAATTTAAATTGATTTTAAGCAAACTGTTTCAATTTAGTGACGTCATTTGACCGAGGGACATAATTGTACAATAAGTCCAACCATATTTAAGATTATTATTCGATATTTGAAAAAATTCACGACAATGACGATGATATGACAGATGATGGGCGTGTAAATGGGTTGATTATAGCGAATGGACCGGAAATATTTCCGAATGATTTTTTTTTTTTGTGTTTTTTGGACAATTTAACGTTTTGTTTTTTGTGTGGGACTTTCATCAAGAAATAATTTTTTTTGTTAAAACGACAACAATAGATTTTTATAAATCAATTTCGTGTTTGAAATTTTTAAATTGATTTTTCTTTTTGCTTTTTTTTTTTGTTCAAAATTTTGATTTATAAAATAAATCATTGAGTTTTTAGTATAAAGTTTTGGTATATACGTCACAATATTTTACTGCTTTTAACTATTTTTTCTCTTGATTGTTAAATGAGAATTAAATGTGGATATCTAATCGAAATCTGAATCAATTTCTTTTATTTGACGAGAGTGGATAGAAATGTAAAATAAATTATGAGAATTGGCTTAAATTTTTTTTGGTTATTATTTTTTTTTTTATCTTTTTTTTTTTTGAGTTTTAAATTTTTTAATTTTTTATTAAAATAAAAATTAGGAGTAAAATTTCTAAACAAACATTTTGTGTGTTTTTCTTATTTGCAGGAACCCCGCAGTTCGGCGCTACCGCTCGATTTGGACGATGACTCTTCTTCATTAAAAAGTCAAGATACTGACAAACGTAAGTTTTTTTACTTTTTGTTTGTTTTTTTTTTTATTTTTTGTCACACACCTTTTAATAAAAGAAAATAATTATACAAATTTAGTTCCAGATACTCCCACATCCCTACAAAAAGTATCACGAGACACAACAAAAGAGTCAACCCCAGTACCAATACCAGTTATTGATGTTAAACCGTCACCACAAATATCATCCACATCTTCCACATCATCAACAAATATTAATCCTGAATTACAAATAAATAAAAAGAGATTGGATAAAGAAGATTCAAATGAATCAGATACATTAAATGATAATGAGAAAAAGATTGTTATATTGAAAAAAGAAAAGGGTCCAGCACCTCCACCACCATCATCATCATCAACAGTTGTTACAACTGTACCATTAACACCACCAAAAACTCCACCACATCAAGGTGAAGATAATATTGATACAACAGCACAACCAGTATTTCCAATACCAAAAACTCCTGTCGAAACAATTGATGTTATTGAAATAAAACCTAAAAAGGAACAAGCACCTGTTCCACCTGTACAACAGCAACAACAACATGTTGCTAGTGAAGAAAAACAGCGAAAGAAATCAATTGAATTACAAAAACAAAAGGATAAAGATGAAACAACAGTTACAATAACAACAACAACTACGACAACAACAACAACGGCAACAACAAAACAAGATACTGATACTGAACAAAAAAGTAAAATAATACCTGTTGTTGTGTCAAGAAGTCAATCATTAGAAGAAAAACTACAACAATCATTATCTCCACAACCAACAATATCATTTACATCAACACCAAATAAATTAAATACATCAATGATAACAATAAATTCTGATACACCAAAAGAACAATTATTACAACAAACAAATACACCATCAACATCGTCATTAAGTCATATATCATCTGTTAATCAAGTAACAGTTGTAACAAGTCATCCACCTGTTATTATTGATAATTCTGTTATAATAACAGATCCAACAAATGAAGTTGTTATTGTATCAAATGATACAAATAAAACACAACATATAAATGAATCATCAACAGATGATGATTATCCATCATTAGATAGTTTAGAAGGTTCACCAAAACATAAATCAATACATGGCACAATTATAATAACAGAAACATCATCATCAACTAAACGTGACCAACAAAAAGGTCGTAAATTAGATGAAAGTGAAGTACTTATTGTTAATTCTAATTTTAATGAAGAAGATGAAGAACAAATTAATAATAATGAGAATGATATTGGTGAAGATATTGGTGAATCTTCAGATAATGATAATACAACAACAACAACAACATCAGCATCTAAATTATTAGATACAAGTCATGTATCTGTTGTTACACTTGGTGATGAAAATATACATGTTAAAGATTCATCTAATCAAAATTTAAAAAATAAACAAAAGAAAATAAATGGACAAATAATAATGGGAGGTACAACAAAAGATCAAGATGTTAATTTAATAATAAATCAAAAACGTACAAAACCAGAAAAACGTATATCACCAGATAGTTCTGTTGGTTCAATTGATTCACGTACACAAAGTGAGTGTAGTTCTGTTCGTTCAAATACAACACCACCATCAACAATTAATACATTACAAAAAATTGATCGTAGTGATGCTGAAAGTATTGCAACAACAACCAGTCATGATAGCCGTGGTGAACCAGATGAAGAAGTTATTGTACGTAAAAAACAAGAACATTCAATACGTACTAAAGAAGAAATACAATTACGTAATTTACGTAAAAAGACACGTAAAAGAACACGTAAATTTGAAATTGATGGTGTTCAAGTAACAACAACAACAAGTAAAGTAATTTATGGTGATGATGAAAATGGTAAAGGTTATAATGATCATTTTTTAAGAAAACAAGAATTACGTGAATTAAAAATGTTACAAAAACAAGAAAAAAAACAATTTGATGAATTACAATTTAAAGAACAAAATGCTAGAGAACAACAAGAAAAACGTTTTGAACAAGAACGTATTGCATTAGAGAGAACATATGAGGCTGATATGGATACATTAGCTAGACAACATCGTCAATTAGTTGAAAAAACAGAACAACAACAGGAATCTGATTTACGAACAACATCTAAAAGAATACGTTGTGATCAAGAAAGGGAACTTAAATTGGTAAAATTAAAATTTTTAGTCATTCATAATAAATTATATATTAAAGTTTACTCTATAACTTAACTTATAAAGTTAATTGATTCTCATTCAAATTATTGTTCTTAATGAATTATATAACTTAACGTTTATTTGTAAATTTTACTTTATTTTCAACATTTTTCTTTTTACTCACAATTAACTGTATTTGTTTGTTTAATGTTCAACAAAATTTGGTTGAAGATAAAAAAAATCAACAAAAATTAAACAGAGACAAATTTTTAAAAGTTTCTATTTTACTTTTTTATAATTTTTTTCTTTTTCAGTTTCGTGACGGTTTAAAACAAGATTTACGTTTATTAAAACAAGAAATTGATTTATTTCCAAAAGATAAAAGAAAAGATGAATTTCGTAAACGTAAAGCATCAATGGAAATTGAACATGAAGAAAAGGAAAAAATCTTTTTATCATCATTATCAGAAAGTCATGAAATATCATTAAGACGTTTAAGTGAAAAACATCGTGATCGTTTAGCAACAATTGATAAAAATTTTTTGCAACAAAAACAAACGGTAAATTTTACATAATTTTAATAAAACTATTTTACAATTTCCTTTGTAAATAAATTTTTCTATTTCTTCTTTTTTTTTTTTTTTTTGTATCAATTTTTTACTTTTATTTATTTTCTTATGTTTGTTTTTAATTTAATTCCTTTCTTTGATTTAAATGATTTTTAGCAGTTAACTTTCATTCAATTTTAATTAAATTTTAATTTGAACTTTTACCCAAACTCTTTAAGTCTTTATTTAATTATGGTTTTTTTATTTTTGAAGTATGTTCCTTAATAATTTCTGTTTATAAAAATTTAAGGCAATGAGAACACGTGAAGCAATGTTATGGGAATTAGAGGAAAAACAAATTCATGAAAAACATCAATTATCTAAACGTCATGTTAAAGATATGTGCTTTATGCAACGTCATCAAATGATTGTACGACATGAGAAAGAATTAGAACAAGTTAAAAGGTAAATTTTCTATTATTTTTCTATTTTTCTATTTGCTGCTTAAAAATTTATAACAATTTTAATTAAAATAAGCACGAGAGAATAATATTTTAGAATCTAATGAAAATAAGAGTAAAAGAGTTATTTAAGGTGCATCTTATTTTTATTAATTTGTTTATTATTTTATAGAATGTTACAACGTAAAGAGGAGGATGTTATCAAACGGCAAACAATTGAACGTCGTGCTTTACCAAAAAGAATTCGAGCTGAACGTAAAGCACGTGATATGATGTTTAGAGAAAGTCTTAGAATATCGACAATGTTAGATCCAGATGCTGAAAGGGAAAAATTAAAAAAGGTTAATAATATTTATATTTTTAAGTTCCTTTGATTTTAATTTCTGTGTTTTTTGTTTTTTTTTTTTTAGTTTCAAGAACAAGAAAAGAAAAGGTACACACAAGAACAGCATCGTTTCGAAACCAAACATCAAAAACAATTGGAAGAAATTCGTGCAACGGCTGAAGGAACAATTCGGTAATTTTTGTTTTAATTTGTCATTTCTTTAGGTACAAGAATAATTTGCCATGAGTCCGTCTAATCGTTTAAAAATAATTTGACGAAAGAACTAAATTCAAAATAATTAATCCTGTAATATGGGTTTCTCGATGAAATTAAAATACTGCTAAGTAGATTCTTGTCTTAAGTCCTCTCTTTCATTACAATCGAAAATTATTAGACAGAATAAATTTATACCCAAGTCAATAATTGAATGAAGACTTTATAATAATTTTCATCTTTTTTTGCTGATTCTGGCGTCTTAATTTTAAGCTTTCGATCTTACATTTTCTAGTGAAATATTTAAAAAATTCTATTTTCTAATTATCGTTTTTTTTTCAAATGTTTAGTGAATTGGAACAATTACAAAATGAAAAACGTAAAGCATTATTAGAACATGAAACATCAAAATTACGTGAATGTGATGATGCATTACAACGTGATTCACGTGAATGGAAAGCACAACTGTTACCAAGAAAACAAGTAAATCAATTATTTTTATTTTTAAATTTTTATTTTATTTAGAAAATGGAAAGGAGGAATTCAGTTTTTTTTTTGTTTCTTTTTTAATTTTAATTTAATGTTCATAAAATATTAACATTTTTTTTTCATGAATTGTAAAGTTTCGTATTTAATTTTTCATTTTTTTTTTGTCTCAATGAAGAAAAGAAGAATTTTCTCTTTTTAAAATTTGTAATTAAAAAAAAAAGTAAATTATTTTGAATTTTATATTTTTTCTCTCTTCGTTTGTTTGTTTCTCTGTTTTAGTTAGTTTTTTTTTTATTTAAATATATTTTATAAATATTGACATAAAATTAAATTAAGAAGAAGAATAAAAAAAATACAACAATTACACAATATTAATAGCATGAATTATAATTAATAACTAAACTACTAAAAGTTATACATTTTTTTATATATATAAATAATGGGGGAATTTTAAGTTTAATACTAAATTAGAATAACGTTACTTTTTACTTCTTTTTTTTACTCATATTAATTTACTAACCAAAATCTAAAATGTTGTGAGAATTTTTTCCGTTTTAATTTAGGACGACTTGATTAAATAACTTTTTCTGTTTTTTTATTTATTTATAAATTTTTATAATATTCAATTAATTAATTTATATTAAAACTTCTTTTATTTCTTTTTACTTAATTTTTGATGATAAACGCAATTTAAAGTAAAATGAAAAAAAAAAACTCGCAATGATGAGAACCAAAATCCAAATGTTTACGGTAAATTATCCTTTTAATTTTTTTTAATATATGCATCGTTTTTTTTGTCGTTAATTATTTCAAAAGGCAGGAATTCTTATTAATAGACAAACGCCTCAAATAGCAGATGATGTTTTAAAAAGCACTTTGCAGTTTGCACGTCTTTTTTGTAGTGATTTTTTTTAATTACCGTTTTTTAATTCATATTATAAATCATACTGCAAGTCATATTGCATGACACAATATGTTGTGTCATGCAACATTTTATTTGAAGCTAACTTTTTGTTTCATGCAACATTTTTTTTTTTAGAAGAATTGTTCACTCTTTAAATTGTGTTACTTTGTTTTAATATCTTTTTTCCAGAATTGAAATTTTATATTTTATTTTCTTCGATTTAAAATGAAAATGATTTAAAAAACAAATGAATTTAAGGATCATCAAAATGTTGTGTTTCGTAAGGTCAAAAGAAAACATGTTCACAATTTCTGATATTCGACAATCCGATCATATTTTTCCGTTAAAACTTTAAAGTTTTTTTTAGGAAAGACAAATAATAAAAATTTCAATATGAAAAAAATTACAAATTTATAATTGAACAAAACTAGTTTAGTATTTCCTTAAATTGCTCTCTTGTTCCTGAGAAATGTATAACTTTTTTTAGTTTAAATTTGATATTTAATAATCTTATATTTTATACACTTACACACCCCCTTTATATTCTCCCCTTATTTCTATTTAGTCTTTACTTTTTCTATTATCTTTCTATTCTGTTTTTTTTTTTTATATTTATTTAATTAGAAATTAGAACAAATACAATCAGACATGTTGGATGAATATGAATTAAAACATGATGATATAATAGAGGATCGTAATATATATTATGGTGAAATAATTGTACCACAACATCTTAAAAATTTAACATTAATAAAAAATACACGTGCAAGTCGTTTAAATTATGGTGGTTTATTAAGTGGTTTATCACGTTCCCGTACATTCCTAAATATTCCAATACAATCAACATCATCACAAATACCATCATCAACAATACAATCAACATCAACACAATCATTATCACAACCAACATCACCAAATAATTACAATAATAATAATTTAATTAATTATAATAATCATAATAAAAAGAATATTATTCATGGTTCTGTACCAAATTTAAGTAATCATCATAATATACAACAACAACAAAATAATCATCATAAAACAATAATAAAATTAAATAATTCTAATTCTGTTGAGTCTGTATTAGAAAATGAGAATAGAGAAATAATAATAAATAATCGACGTAAAGCAACAACAAGTAACAGAACAAATATTTCAATATCAAGTGGTAGTGGTAGTGGTGGTAGTATTGGTGGTACACTTGGTAGACAATCAAAATATATTTTTACACAGGATAGTGTACATTTACGTCGTAAATCAGATGATCAAATATTAATTGATAATAAAAATATAATGGGTAAATCTGGACGTATTATTGCATCATTACAACCGGCGGCAACAAGTAATCATATTAGAAATAATTCAGAACCATTAAATAAAATTGTATTAGGACGTCCACCAATAATGTCAATTAAAAAACCAACAAATGTATTAGATGGTATTACAAATCGTTCATCAATAACAAATGTAAATAAATTTAGAATAACAACTGAACAACAACAACAACAGCCACAACAACAATATTTACAAATGAATAATGATGTAACAATAACAAATTATAATCATAATAATGAAAGGATAACTAGTAAATGGGGTGATATAAGAGGTTCTAATAGTTACTCAAATAATTTAAATGTTGGTTCATTGTCAACATTTACAATACCACGTCCGTCAATACAAAGTCAACAAAGAATATCAATTATTAACAATGATACAAAAGTGATAACAACAGGAACTAAAACAGTGAATGATGTTGATGATGGTATTGATGATTCAGCTGCCTAATATGTAGCGTACTTCGTACATCTAAATTCCGATTATTTTTTTGTTCCTTCATTTTTTTTTATGTCTTCTTGATTTTTTATTTTTTTTTTTTTTGTTTTTAGGGGAAATTAATTTATTGAAAGAGAAAAGAATATAATTTAAACTAAAGAGAATTTAAACTGACGGTATTAAAGTGTGTATCAATTTCAATGTGATAATAAAAAAAGTACAGATATCACAGTGTAATTAATTGAATTTGTTCAATTTATCTGTGATCAGTATACGCCAAAAATAGTTAAGAATATGTATATGAAATTTTTATTCTTTTAAAATTCTTTTCTCTTTGAATAAACATTTATTGGGTTTTTGGTTCATCACTTACCTCTTTATTTCTATTTCTTCATTTCTTCATTTCTTACTTTATTTTTGTTTATTATTGTCGATGGTTTTTTTTTTTAAGTTTTGTTTATTTGTTTTATTATTTTTGTTTTGTTTTGTTTTGTTTTTGTGTTAACTTTTTTTTCACACATTCTTTCACATTCTTTCCTTTTGTGTAAAAAAAAAGAAGAAGAAGAAGAACACTACTTAATAGAGTGCCACCTTTTTTTTTGTTTCATTTGTTGTTTTTTTTTTTGTTTTATTTTTGTTTCCCTTGATAATTCTGAGGATTACACAAAAGTTCAATTTTATTGATTTTTTGATGCAAATAGAAAAAAAAGAAAGCACCACAAGAAAAAGAACAAAATAAAATTTTTATTAATACAAATTTAATACAAAATCAAAATGAAAAAAAAAAAAAATAAACAAAAAGTTAAATAACCGCACACAACAGAGTAAAAAAATAAAAAATAGAAAACAAAAATAAAAACGAAAAAAAATTAAAAAAAGGTTCGTAATAAATTTTAAGCTTTGTTTTTTTTTTTTGTTTTTCCTTAATTTAAAATTAAATATAAAAAATAAATTAATCCATTAAAAAAAAAATTAATAATTATAATTTGCTTTCTTGTTTTTTTAGTATAAATGATTTAAAATTTAATTGAAGTGTAGAGAGAGAGAGGAGTCGTGTTATTTTTCAAAGATCCAGAACAATGAAAAATAAAAAATTCAACGAAATTCTTTTCTTTGTAAATTTTTTAATAATTTCCTTACGAAAATTGGTTGACTATTTTAATTATCTTGAATTTTTTGTTGTAATTATTTCTGGATGAAAAACAAAAAAACAAAAACAAACGACTCTTGTCTTGATACATAAAAATTATTATTTTTTGTTTGCATTTAAAAAAAAAATCAGATTAAGAATTTTCTTTTCCTTTGTTTTCTTGTTTTCTCCGTATTTTCAGTTTGAAATAAACAATTTTTTTTTTTTTACATTTAAATTTTATTCTTTTTTTTCTTTTTTTTCTTGTAGCGTCTTGAGGAAACATTTGCCCATCAATTAGATGAAATGGAAACACTTTATGGTGGTAATTTAATAATGCCTGTACCACCTGATTTATCACCTCATCGTGAATTAACTGGATCAACTAGAAGTAGTTTATCATCATATTCAGAGGGTTAATTTTGGTTTACAAACAAAAAAATAAGAATTAAAAAATTAAAATTTAAATTGAAATTTAACAAAAATTAAAGATGGATGAAAAATATTCTGAAATTAGTTTTTAAATACAAAAAAAAAAAAAAAACAAATAAATAAATTAAAATAGAAAAAAAAAAGAAGAAAATCTCAAAAAGAATTAAAAGAAAAATTTCCTATTTGTGTGTGTGTGTGTGTGTGTGGATCTGTTGTAAAGAGTTTCACTTGTTTTGGTTTTGTTTCAGAGACAGAGAGAGAGAGAGAGAAAACAAAAAAAAAATTTTTGTTTTTTGTATTCTATTTTTATTTGAATGAATGAATGAATCATCATCCCCCTGTTTCTCCCTACCCTACCCAACCCTCCACTATTTCTTTATTCATTCTATGTTTGGTTTTTTTTTTCTTTTTGATATTAAATTGTAAAATTTACGTAACCTAATGTTGTTGTTGTTCTTTTTTTTTGTTGCAAAATAAAACGAAAAAAAATTACATAAAAATAAAAGAAAAGAAAAGATGGATGAAATGTGAATGAAGAAAAAGAAGAAGAAGAAGAAGAAGAATTAAAACAAAAATATTATATTAAAACATAAATAAATTAAATAAAAATAAAAAGAGAAAAAAAGTTAGTAAAATATTTCAAGCAAAAAAGAAAAAAAAAAAAAAATGTAAATAAAAATGAAAAATGAGAAAAAAAAAAGTTAAATTAAATTAATGAGAAAAAAGAAAATTAAAAAAAAAAAACACAAAAAATAAAAAAAAATATATATATAATTAAATTTAATTCTTAGGCTTTGTTTATAGTTTAAAAAGAAAAGAAGAGAAAAGAAGTAAATCCCTAAAGTTTTCTGTGGATCCCCTTTTTAGATAAGAAAAAAAAAACAAAATTATTCTTAATTTTTTTTTACATTTTAAAAATTCATCTTAAAAAAAAAGAGAAAAGAAGAACAACAGAAAAAATAGAAAACTACGAAAAATGTAATGTACAAACATTGAAGAAATGGAAAAATGTTAAGAATATTTTTTTTTGTTATCGTAAAAAAAAAAGTAAAATTGTTTCAATTTTTCATGTGAAAATAAGTTTATCTTTTTTTTCTTTGTTTCTTTTTTTCAATGGACAAAATTTTCATCAATATTTTTTCATTTTAAATTTTTTTTTTGTTCTAAAAGAAACAAAGATTAAAAAAGTTTAAAAAAAGAAACAAATTTTTAATGTTAATATATTTAAAAATTAGAATTTAATTATTTATTTGTATATTTTTTTTGTCTCTTTCTTTTTTTTTTGTTTTTTTTTCTACACTTAATTTTTTCTTCCGTTTATTATTCGCATTCCTTGAGAGAGAGAGAGAGAAAAAAAATACCGAGTTTTTGTGGCTCTGAAGTTCCGAACATATTGAAGTAAAAATGATGAAAAAATTGTGCATTTTTTTTTTTTGTTTTTACAACGTCAAAAATTGTTGTTTCTCTTTAAATTTTTTTGTTTCCTTTTTAATAATCAAAAATTAAAATGAAAATTACCAACAAACAAAAAAAAAAGTTAAAAGAAAATTCAATTAAATTTAAAAATTAAAACTTTTAAATGTTAAATTTTTTCCTTTGTAAAAGTCGGGATTGTTTTTTTTTTGTTCTTACTAAACAGCTGTGCTGTTGTTGTTGTTGTTTTATTTTCTTTAGTAATTTATGTAAGTTTGAGACAAATGAAAAAAGAAGAAGAAAAAGAAATGAAAAAACTTTTTATTTTCTCTCCTATTTAAATCTCTTCCGTCATTTTTGCCAATTATTAAAATTAAAACAAATATTTTTAATCAAAATACAAAAAAAAAAGAAAGAAAAATATTAAAAAAAAATTATCCAACGAAAAGAAAATTAATTATAAAAAATATTTTAAGAGTAAAAATGAAAGTTAAAATGAAAATAAAACAAAAATGTTTAATAAAGAATTAAATGGAAAAGAAAAGGACTGAAAATTATATTTTTTAAATAATGAAAAATTTAAAACAAAAAAATCCAATTTGTTGTCCTCCCTCCCCAACCCGTTAAAATAAAAGTTCTTTTTATTAAAGACAAAAAAAAATTACATTAAAAAAATAAATGAAATAAAAATATTATTTTTTAAGGGAAAATTAAAAACATAAAAAGAAAATGAAAAGAAAAATATTTAAAACAGAAAAACATAAAAAAATAAATAAATAAATAAATGAAAATGTAAATATAAAAAAAAGAAAATTATAATTATAATTAATTAATTAATTAATTAATTTTGCTTTTGTAAATATTATTTCGCCATTCTTTATTTTCTTTCACTATTCTCCCCTTCCCTATCCCTCTGTATTGTCCTTTATTATTATTATTTTGTTCTTTTGTTCTTTTGCCCTTTATTTCAATTTATCTTAATTAGAATTATTATTGTGTATTATTTATAATGTTATTAAAAAAATATTTTTCGATGATTAAAAAGAGAAAAAAAAAAGAAGAAAATTTATTTGTTTTTTTTTTTTAAATTTTGTTTTCCTCACAAATGTAGTTGAAAAGTTTTAATTTCAATATTAAAATATTAATATTAAATATTCTATATTAAAATTTGCCTCTAAAATCAACAGATGATAAGTTCCACTACTAGTGGAAGCCAAAAGAAAAACAAAAAAAAAATGTGATGAGATAAGAAAATGAACTAATTGTGCAAGAAAATAACAAAACATGGAGTGATGGTAAGATGGTTGAATTAATGGAAGAATATTGAAATGAATTAATTGATTTTTTTTTATTATTCGTCGGTCTAGCTCTAGTCTAGTGAGTGTCGCTTTAAATTCTTGACGTCTCAGTAAAGTAACAAATCTGTCGGTAATTCAAAAGGTTACATTTTATTATTAATAAAATCTGTTAAAGTTTTCGTTATTATCAAAAATACTTTACAAATTATTTGTTTGTGAAATCAAAATAATAAATGTACTGAAAAAAATGCAACAGAAAAAGAATTAAATTAGTGATAAAATTCAAAATTTTGTGGGTAAAAATTTTCCAATGTGTCCCAAGAAAGTTTTGATTGGTTGTAAAACACTCAGTTTTGATTGGTTGAATTAATTTTTATGAATTTTGACATTTCTTTTAGCAACAATGCATAAAATAATTGTCATATTTCAATGCTGTTTTTTTTTAGAGTTCAATGTACGGGTTTTCCGCTTAAACGTTCAAATTTTACTATTCACGTCAATGTAAATAAAAAAAGATTTGTCCGCCATTTCCATATATTTTATATAAAAGTAAAAGTTACAAAAAAATACAACAACAAAATCAAAATATTTGGAACGAAAAAGATTGATTTGCAGTTTTGGAAGTTTGAAAAAAAGACAGAAGAAGAATAGTTAAAATTATTTGTTCATTATCACAACATCACTATGATTCTAATCAAAGTGTAGATAATTTTGTGACTCAAAAAGAAACTTTATAAAAAATATGATAAAACTTTTTCATAAATTATATATTTTAATTTTATTTTTTTACATTTTACCTTTAATTTCAAGTGGAAGTAATTATTTTTCTTTTAAATAGAATATTTTATAATTATATATTAAAGTTTATAATAAAGTTAAAATATTATGAATATTTTTTAGTGTCACGAGTGGGAGAAAATGAATGTTACTTCGATTTACCTTGACCTTACAAAATATCTTAAATATTGTGTTTTTATTAAAATCCTATAAAGTGGAAGTCAGATTATTGTTTTGTATGATCTATTTTTAGATAACAAAACAATCTCACATTGCAGATAATCCTACTCATGACAATAAATTTACACTGAAAACTCCTGAAAGTTTTTTTTTAAGTTTAATTAACTTTTATTTTTTACATTTTCAGTTAATAATTTTCATATGATTGATATTGTTACAACACAAGACATAATTGCTGGTGATATATTTTTTGAAATAATTTATCCAACTGAATTAGAATATACGTACAGATTAAGACCAGCAAAAAATTTTGGTATTCAATTTAATTCAAGTTTTAAAGCATTTGAAGTAAAATTAGTGCCAACACTACCATTTGATGGTTGTAAAGAAGAATTTTTAAATGCTGATGATATTAGTGGGAATGTTGCATTTGTTGAAAGAGGGTAAGAATTGTTTTATTACTTTTGAGTCAATTAAATCATTTAATGGAAAATCTTAAATCTTCTTTATTCTTAACAAATTCACAATTTAATACAGATGCCGGGGTTTCATACCAACATTTAATTGTTCTTAAATTAAAATTAATCTTTAACATTATAATTTTATATTTATTTGTCTTAACTGTAAAAAAAAAAGTAAATACAGAAATGCACAATTTCATGGTAAAACTTATCTATTGAATATTTCTTTGAGTTAATGACTCTGAAATAAAAATTAAAATAGAAAATGATAACAAACATTTATTTGCTGTTAAAAGTCTGGTCTATAACTCTAATGTAAACATTAGACAAAAAAATAAGATAAAATAAATACAAAGTAAAATTAATTTGAAAATTGTGAAAATTTTATTTTTATCAATAAATTTTTTTTTATATGTTTTTCGTCAATGTAAAAATTCTCTACTTAACCTAATTTATTTTTCTTTTCTTTTTTTATTTTAGTGAATGTTCATTTTTAACAAAAACAATAAATGTACAAAAAATAGGAGCACGCGCAATAATTATAACAGAAACAGAAAATGTATCATCTGATTATGAATATTATATAGAAATGGTTCACGATAATTCAGCACGTACTGCTGATATTCCAGCTGGTTTTTTACTTGGTAAAAATGGACGTATTATTAGAAATACATTAAAAAAATTACGTAAAAAATTTGCAATTATTAATTTACCAGTTAATTTAACATTTACACCACCACATCAAATAAATCATCCACCCTGGCTTGGTTTATAAAATTTAATTTTTTATAAATTAAAAAAAGACAGAAAAGAAGAAGAAGAGGAACATGAAAGAAAATTAAATAAACTGTAAAAATATTTTGTGAAAAAAAAAAAAAAGTTAAAAATAAAGAAACTAATTTATTTTGTTACAATTAAATTAAATTTAATTAAATAACAGAGAAGAACAAAAAAAGTGATAAATTAGAGCAATATATTTCAATACAAAAGAAAAACTTTAAAAACAAAAAATAAAACCGATAATTTTTGTGATTTTTTTTCCCCTTCCCAACAAAAATTCAATGAAAATGAATTTTATCAGAAAAATTCCTGTAATATCCTACTTATTCCTTACACTTTTTATCCTTACATTTTCCATTAACATCCTTCTATCAGATGGAATTAAAATAAATTTTAATAATTATGATGATGAACTTTTAACCCTTTCACGTTTCTGGACAAATACTGGGTTTTCACCACCATCCCCTATTAATGAAACTGATAAATTTCTACTATCTAATGATGTAAAATTAAATTTAGAATTAATAAGTTCATTACCAAATGGTGCTTTAACACATATACGAACACATTGGATACTTGAATTGATACAAATAAAGTAAGCATAATAAACGTGATAAATTTTTAAGGGAAATCAATAGAAAGTGTTTCTTTTTTCTTTAGCAAATTCAAGAATACTTTTTTAGTGAATGATAATAAATAATAATTGAAGTTCTTAACAGACTTTCTTCTCAGAAAGTATTGCTCTAAGAAATTACACAACGTGATTATAAAAAATGAAATCCTATTGAAAAAAAAATTAAGAACTTTTTACAAATTTTTTTATTTTATTTTATTTAAATTTAAATTTAATTTTTATTTTTTCACTTTTTTCAGAGATTTCTCAAATACAACAAATTTACCAATTTATGATTTTTCCAAATTTGAAAAATATTTGAAACAATTGATTAGAACACGTTTAAAGCCTTCAATTGAATTTATGGGCAATCCATCTGGATTCTTTAAAAATAAACGAAACACAATTTATTGGTATGATTTAGTTAAGCAATTATTGAATCGATTAACAATACACAAAAATTTAAATGAATGGAATTGGGAAACATGGAATGAACCTGATCTTAACAGTTACAACACTCTGAATTTTAGTCTTAAAGGTAAAACTTAATCGAGATGAAAATTGAATTTGTAGTAGAGAGATATTTATTGGCATAGATTTATAGAAATTTCATTTTGGTTTCCTTTTTTTTTGTTAACAAAAGAAATCCTAACGTTTCTCTTGCGAAAAATAGAATCAATGTGAATTAAATTTCTCTATAATTTCATATGTTCTAAATTATATAAATCTCTATTTATAGATTATATGAATTATCTTCATGGTGTTACACAAGGTTTACATTTGTTCAATTTAAAAGTCCGTGGTCCTGCTGGCTTGTTTAAAAATTATGAAAAACATCCATTTTGTTGGAATGTTCTAAAAGAATGTAATTTGTCAATAAAAAATTGTCCAATTGATATTTTAACATTTCATCGGAAGGGTAATGGTACAACAAGAACAATTTTAAATGGTGGAATTGAATTAATTGAAACGATTTTTAATGAATTTCCAAATTTAAAAAATATTTCAATATCAAATGAGTAAATATTTTTTAAATTGTATCTTTGAAAATTTTGTTTTCAATCGAAATTTCCTTTTATATTTTTAGTGAAGCAGATCCAATATCGGGTTGGTCAAAACCTTATGAATTTCATTCAGATGTACGTTACGCTTCAATGATTGTCCAAAATGTTTTACTTCATTGGAATGCAAAATTAAAGAAAACATTTAAGAATCTTGAATCGATTAGTCATGATAATGCTTTCTTAAGTTTTCATCCATTTGAATTTAATCAACGAACTTTATTAGCACGTTTTCAAATGAACTTGACAAACCCTCCTCATGTTCAATTTATACAAAAACCTGTTTATGCTGCCTTAGGAATGTTAGGGAATTTTGGTGAATTGGCAGGAAGTGCAAAAGAAATTATAACAAAAATTGGGGATGAAATTATATATTTAACATCTAGAAGTAAATTAAATTCTCCATTTTATTCTTGCATAATTTTAACACATTCAAATGATTCTTGGGAAACGATGAATCCACGTTCTTGGTTTAATATAACAATTACAGGATTAAATTCAACTAAGGATACTTTTGCTTATCTGGTTGAAGGACTTCAAAAAGATATAACAGATCCTGTGAGTATTTGGAGAAGATTTAAAAGTCCTTCATATCCAAATGAAACATTACGTGAAATTATGAGAGAAAATCAAAGTCCAAAAATAATA
Organism: Pedicia rivosa; assembly: GCA_963082725.1. Taxonomy (NCBI): domain Eukaryota; kingdom Metazoa; phylum Arthropoda; class Insecta; order Diptera; family Pediciidae; genus Pedicia; species Pedicia rivosa. Next base: position 44,851,429 of record OY720152.1, on the reverse strand, counting down.
GATGAATCAATTGATATTAATGGAACTTCTTTTCAATTAAATTTATCATTAAGAAATCCATGGATTTTAATGATAAGGATTTGTAGTCGTTTAATAAAAATGCCACGTCAACCAAGAAATATACGTTTTCATAAGATAAATCAAAATGAAGTAATTATAATATGGAGTGAATCACATAAAAAATCACGTTGTATTAAAACATATGAAGTTTATTTTAAATCAATTAATTATAATTCTAAATGGATAAATTTAACAAGAAATCAACATATTCCATTTTTAAGTTATCAACATCAAGTAAATATGAATGAAGAAAATAAAACAGTTTCAGGATATTATCGTGTACGGTCTAAAGATTTTTTCAATCGTTATGGACATTTTTCACGGGAACGTATTTATGTTTCTTAATTAATTCGCTTTTTTTTTTTCTTCAAAAATTAATATTTTGTTTTTTTTTCTTTATTAAATTTACCCGCCATTTTTATAAAATATTCTCCATAACTTTTATTTCCACATTTTAACGGTTTATTATCTTTTCTCTCCCTCTTTGAGATTTTCGAAATCGAATAATAACTGTTTTTATATATTTTATTAATTTGTTGCAAATATAAAGGAATAATAATGGCTGCCATAATAAAACAAAAGTTCATAAAATGATCTTTTTTTATTCTTCTGATTCTTATTTAATTTGTTGTTGTTTATTTTTTTTATTTTGTTGGGTTATCATTCACCTCGCGACTTTTTCCGTTGATTATTTTTTGTTTTTTTTTTTCTTGATTGTCAATTAAAAAAATTATATATTGTTTGAATGGTTTTTTTTTTGTTTCTTTAAAAAGTAAAACGTGAAAATGGGAGAAAAAGGTAATTTTCTTTCTCATTTATTAATTGATATTTTTTATTTAATTGTTAAATTGTTATAATAAAGTTAATAAATAATTTTCTCATTTCTATTTGAAACATCTTTTCTTATTAATTAATTAATTTATGGTTAAATTATTTATTATTTACTGACTAAAAGAAGTCAGTAAGTAAAGAAGATTTTCAAGTTTTAAATTAATTCATATAAATGTTTTACTTTGTTTTTAATTTAATATTCAAAGATAATATTACTGGATCATCATCTGTACAAAATTTAGTTGATAAATGGAATTCAGATTGTACAATATCAATAGCATCAGATGATTCACAACAATTTCAATGTGGAAGTTCAGCAGAAGATATTATTGTAAATATTTCAAAAAATAATCCTAGAATATTGATTGCAATAATTGGAATCTTCTTATATTTTGGTTTACAGATAGACGATCTAACGGAATCGGAACCAATGTCGGCTATTTTACATTACTGTAGACGAAATGTATGAACATATTTATAGTTAATTTTAATTGTTAATAATTTGGGAATATTTTTGTCTTCTTGATTCTAAATAGAGACAAACAATTATGAATGTAGATAATTTGTTAAACTGTTAAAATCTTTAAAATCATCCTTTTAAAATTGACGTGTCGAAAATAAATTTACCATCTTATAAATATTACACAGAAAGGATTTTCGTCAATATTATAACTAAATCTAGAATTCTAAAATTTAAATGAAAGTTACAATTAACTTTATCTACAGCAATTACATTTTTTAATAATTATTACAGAAAAAAATACTAATTCATCATTAAAAAACTTAATTAAATTTACTGAATATCGAAAAATTTCTTTTTACAGTTTCTTATTCCATACACACATCTTTTGGGTATTGTTGGACTTCGTTTATCAGATTCATCAAGTTACATAAAAATATTAGGACATATACAAACATTTATTATTTTTTTAGTTCTTACATTTGGTTACATTCTTCAGTATTTATTTAGATTTCGGTAAGTTTATTTTATTGTTTGAAATTCTTGAAAAAAATATAAAAGTAAAACGGTATCTGAATGTTTTTTTTTTGTAGTCGTGATAAAGGATACGGTCAAGAAGATGTTATTCCTGATTTTAGTCAAATATTTCATAAATCTGGTTTTTTTATTTATATTGTACCATCAATAATTCATTTAATGGGTTTTTTAACAGCTGTTTTTGTATTTAAAATACGTGACAATGAACAACTTCAATGTTTAACAGAACGTGTGAGTAATTTTATTATTACACATTTTAGTTTATAACATTTATTAAATGTGGATGTGAACAAATGAATTATAGGACTTTGTTAATGTTCAGATTTATTGAAAAGAATGGGCAAAGATTTAAAGAGCAGATTAATCTGTATTCTGAACAGAATATGGAATCTGATTTCAATACATTTTTTTCTACACTTTATCATCGTCCTTATTCATTCGATCACATTAATATAGGATGGATAGAATATTGATTAATTAATTCCATTTATTTATTCGAAAAATTTAGGTTTTTATTTTAACAGAATATCCAAAAAAGCTTTTAATTAATTTATGGTCTTACATTGGATACGGAATTGTTTGGTTAATTTTATCAACAATTTCTGTTATTTTTTTAAGTACAGAAGAAACAGAATTTATGAAAATTGATTGGATTGGATTATCAGAAGATGATGCCCAACGTTTTTTAAAAGTAAGAAAATAAACATTTTTATGAATGAAAACGAACTTTTCAAAAAAATTATTGTAACCTTTTTTTTGTGGTTCTTTTATTGATTTGATTTTTCTTTTTTCAGATTTTATTAATATCAACAATATTTTGTCATGATTTAATTCAAATGATTGTTATAACTAGTTACTGTATACAATGTTGTTTATTACGTTACTTTTTAGAATCATTAAAAAATAAATTAATACAACATACAATTGAATCAATTGAATGGATGCGTGAATTAAATGAATTTGAAAAATTTATAAAACATTTAAATAGAAATTTATCAATGTCTGTTTGTTATTTTACAATTTTAGATATTGTTTATACATTATCCGGTTCATATTTATTAATAATAAATTATCAAACAAATATAAATATAAATATATTAATATTAACAATATCTAATATATTATTATGGATAATATTATGTTTAATGCCATTATATCAATGTTCATTATTAAATGATTTATGTTATAAAATAAAAACATCTGGACATCAAATACGTTTACGTCCATTTGTACATAATAATACATTAGTTAGTGATTTAGATTCAATTATATTATATGCATCAACATTAAAAATAACAGCAAAAATTTATAAAATAACAATACGTAAAAGTTATTTATGTTTTTTTATAATAATAACAATTATTATTATATTAACAATTGGTATGTGTTTAAATGTTTAAAACAATATTTTTTTTATATTATTAAATACTAAAGAAAAAATTATATTTTTTTGATTTTTGAAAAAAAAAATTTTTTATATAAATAAAAAATAATCTTTTCTTTTGTTCTCCTTTAATTTTTGTGTTGTTTCATCTTTTTTTTTTTCTGAGAAATTTTTATTATTAAATTGATTGACATTCTTTGATATTTTGTGGTGTAATTAAAATTGTATTTGATTTGATTTCATTGGATTCAAACATTACAAGAACTTCAAAGTTCAAAGACTTGTTTTAAAGTGAAACAAGAAATAAGAAATTTTTTTAATTAATTTAAATCTGTCTGAATTTTATTGTATAGATTTTACTTTTGATTAATGAATCTTTTAAATTCTCTACCGAATTTTGGAGGAAAGAAATAAAATATTTACAATATAAGGGCTTCAAATATAAAAAATTTACGAATAAGAATTTCAAAAGTTTAATTTGGTGAAATATTAAGTTATTGATTTAGGGAAAAAACAGGATGTTTGATTTAATTTTTATAATTATTTATTTATAAATTATATCAAATATAAAATCAGAAATATTTAGTTTACATACAAATTAATTTTTTATTAAGAATCTAACAACTAATCATCATCGTTTGGTCGTATAAATTTTGTTCTCTTAGAAGCAGTATTATTATTATTAGGTTGTACTAATTTCCTTTTACCTTTTTTATCAAATTTCTTACCAAGTGTATTTAATAATGAATTATAATGTTCTGCCATTTCTTTATCAGATACTTCTGTTTCATTTTTATATTCTTTAACTTCCATTTTTAGTTTTTCACCATTTTCAATTTTCATTATTTGTTCAATCTCTTTATTCATACCTCTATAACTTAAACGTCCAATTTCAATTAAATCTTCACATGGTACATAACTTTGTTCAATTATAAAATTTGAATTATTTTGTCCCATTTTTTTTGTTATTTCACCAGAGTACATTAGACGTCCTTGTTCATCTTCATCTTCTTTGTCCACTTTATCTTTTGTACGTTTCATAAATTTCATTTGTAAAATTGTTTTAGATAATTTTGTTGTTTTTTGGGTACTCATGATGATTAGTTATTATTATTAATAATTAGAATCAAATAAACCAAAAATCAAACAATACTTCTGAGTTCTGACAGATAGTGGCAATAAAAAACATACCACACGCGTTTTCTTCACTGACACTCATGCACTGAACTGAAAAAGATCAAAAAAATTGAGCATTGAACTAAAAAACAATAATATTTGAATTTATAAATTTTGCTAATTTCGAAAATCCGATTATCGGCGATGACAGTATAAAATAAATACCGAATATTTTGACGTTTCATTCATTTTATTGTTGTTTTTTATATCGACTAGAAAAAACGGATACAAATTACAAAAGGTCTTCTTTTTGTCTGTAGTGTATAGTGTTATTGTTCTTTACTGACGTGCATTCAATATTTTAATTTTATCAAATGTTAATATAACCCTAATTAAAATATGTTTAATCGTAAAAAAGCAGCACCTTCAAATCGTAAAGAGAAACGTGATTTATCTCAGGTTTGTATTATTTTTCTTGACTTTTTTCCAGTCGCATCGCAATTATCACTTATATGTTGTTTGAGAATGGATGAGTCATTTTTATTGTCTCTAATTTTATATTTTTTTATGTTTTAATTTTTAATTTTAAGTATGGGTTGTATATGCCTGACTCAATTGATAATGATGATAGTGGAGGTAGTGGTGGGGACAGTGACTTAGAAGCTGAATTAGCAGCAATTACATCTGGTGGTGGTCAGAAACGAGCAAAGCCAAAACCAAAAGTAATGCCAGTAATTGACTTGGATCGAATGGTTGCTGATAGTATGAGAGATTATGGAAGTGATGAGGAGTTATCTGGTGATGATGATGACCCTGATTTAGCAAATGAATTATCTGAAATAACAGGAGGAGGTTCTATTGATCGAGATGATGGTGATGAAAATCCATCTGGAAGTCCTATAACGTCAGCTTCTGTTGATTTAACTGCCCTAATTAGAACAAGAATTGAAATGTATAAAGCTGCAGAAAGTAATGCTAAAGCTGCTAATGATACATCAAAGGTCAGGCGATTTAATCGTGGACTTAAAACACTTCAAGAACAATTAAAAAAATCAGAATCTGGACGTCCAGTCGATATTAATGATATTCCACCAGAGGTTAATACAAAACCAATTCCAGTGCCAGAAGAATCTCCTGCTTCTCCTCCACCAGTGCCAGCAAGGTCTGCTCCTTCAGTACCAACAAGCCCAGTGGAAGAAGAAGCACAAATTCCTGAAGAAAATCCTACTGTGACACTTTTGAAAGGTCGACAAAATGAATATAAATTAGCTGCATTGGCAGCTAAGAAGTCAGGAGATACAACCACGGCTATTCAATTTATTAAAATAGTAAAACAATTTGATAATGTTATTAAAGCAGTTCAAGATGGTCAGGAGGTAGATCTAAGTAATATGCCACCTCCAGCAGCTGATTTTAAAAAGTTAGAAGAAGTTGCTCCTCCACCAGAACCTGAGAAAGAAGAGAGTCAAGCACAGACATTAGCGGCGGATCCAGTAAATCCTGATGAAACAGAATTGGAAGAAGAAACCTTAATAACAGCATCAACCATTGGTGAAGCACTTCAACAGAGACTAGAAAAATATAAATCCGTTGAACAGGCAGCAAAAGATGAAGGAAATAGTAGTAAAGCAAGACGTTTTGGAAGAATTGTTAAACAATATGAAGATGCAATTAAAGGTTATAAAGCTGGTAAAGCAATTCCTTTAGAGGATTTACCAACACCACCAGGTTTTGGTCCATTACCAACAGCTGATGGAAAACCAGCAGCACCTGTTACACCAAAACCAGCTGTCGCACCTATACCAACACCGTCACCATCTCAACCATCACCGCCACCAAGGCCACAATTAAAAAAACAAGATTCAACTAGAATCAGTGGAAATCATATAAATACAACAAGAATGGATAAACAAGTTGCTGATCTTTTAGAACGTCAAAAAGAATTTCGTATGGCTGCATTAGCTGCTAAAAAATCTGGTGATATTGATCAAGCAAAAGAATATCTGAAAATTTGTAAAGGCTTTGATAATTTAATTGGTGTTGCTGAAGGAGGATTACCAGTTGATATGGCCACATTACCTATACCGCCATCACAACGTAATAATTTAGAAGATTCATTTACATTAGTAAATTCAGATGAATGTATTGATGAAAAAAATGTTGGTGATGATGATGATTTAGCAATTAGATTACAAGAACAATTACAAAAACAACTAATAATGTGCAAAACAACAAGAGATCATTTACGTGCGTTAGGTGATGTTACTGGTACAAACCGTTTTGAAAATTTAGCATTGGGTGTGCAAAAAGATTTAGATTTTTGTAAATTAGCACATCGTCAAAATTTACCAATACCAAAATTTCATTATGAAAAAAAAAGTTTCAACATTGTTAAATGTAATACAGACTTAACAGATAATGAAGTTGATGTAGGTATTGTTAGAGGTATTAATTATAATGTTGCTAATCCAAAAGATATTGATACATATGTTAAAATTGAATTTCCATATCCACAGGTAAATATATTTAAATTTCCACATAGTTTAACCTTACTAATTGGATCACTAATTTGATACTTGTTTTTTTCAAATAGTATATTTAATTCAATGGTCCAATTAGGCAGTGTTAACTTTATATACTTTTTTATATTTATATTTTAATAACTAATTTGTAATTATTTATTCTCGCGATGTTCTTATAAATACAAGAATATCGGTTCACAAAAAGAATCAATTAAGATAAGAATAACACGATTACTGTTGAATTTCTCAAAAATAAAAGACTTGCATTCGTAAATAAAGTTAAAATAAGAAAATAATTAATTATTTAATCCGCTGAATTTTAAAGTAATAAAATGTGCGAGTGGGTTTAGCAGACTTGTTATCTAATTGCACTTTATTAAAATTATCAAAATACATGGACGTACTTAAATGATGTTACTATCCGCCGTTTAAGTAAATCAACATTTATAATTATGTAATCGTTTTAATTAAGTAATCTAGAGTAATTGGGTCAAATGTTTTATTCTGAAAAAAAAAACATTACAAACAATTCGAGAATTTACGAGAATTTTTGTTGACTTATTTTAAGGAATAAATTCTAAATTTCATAAATATAAATGCATTTTTAGGAGGATCCATATAAATCAAAAACAGGACTTGTTAAAGATACCGAAAATCCAGAATATAATCATAATTTTATTATTGAAATTCAACGTTCAAATCGCCAATGTCAACGAATTTTTAAACGGCAAGCAGTTAAATTGGAAGTTTTTTCAAAAGGGTAAGACAGATTTTTTCGTTTGGTTTTTTTTTTCTTTTGTTTTGTTCGCTTTTTTGTTTTAGTTTTAAGATTTTTTTCTTAAGTAAATGCATTCTAAAATCCTCAACATAAATTTGTTGGGGAGATTAGATGCTGTTGCACTCTTCCAATTCCTTGTTTCAGTGGATTTTTACGTTCTGATATATTAATTGGTACAATACTTGTAAAATTGCAACCATTGGAAACGGCTTGTGAGATTCATGACTCATTTGATGTATGTATTTTATTATTGTGTTATTTATAGATATTATACAATTATTTTAATCAATATTTTTATATTTTTATGTTGGAACAGCTGATGGATGGCCGAAAAAAAATTGGTGGAAAATTGGAAATTAAAATACGAATTAGAAATCCAATTTTGACAAAACAAATAGAACAAATTAATGAAAAGTGGCTTATTATTGATTCTTAAATTTTTAAAATGATATTTGCAATGTCTTATAACGCATATTATTATAATAATATATTTAAATTAAAAGTTTAAAATAAAATTTTATTTATGGATGTAAAAAAAAATACAAATTTCCCGCCTTTATATTTTCGAAATACATTCTTAATTGAACTTAAAAGAATTGTGGATAAATTTATTATTTATTTAAAACACACGTACATGTATTTTAGGAGTTATAACTTATGAAATCCATGAATTATGATTTTTATTAATAGAATTTTCGAACTTCGAACACGTGAATCTGACATTTACAAAACGCAAAACGAATATAACCTAAAAAATAACAAATGGTTTTGTCGGCGTGCAAATTTTTTGGATTATAATTTATTTAGTTTTGTGTATTAGTTGGTTTAAAAGTTTAATCTAAACTATTAATTAAGTAAATAATAAGTTAAGGTATGTAATTTTTCTAAATATTTGTTATAATGTCAAATAAAATAAGACTAATCTCAAAAGGTGTGAAATTGAAAACGAGGTTAGAGTCTGCGTCAATTTGTAACTTAAGTAATCGATCGTGGATATAAACCATTAATTATATTTTATTTCTCTTATCATAATTTAAAAATTTAAAATTCAATTTAATTTCAACTAAACATGGGAAATTATTGAAATTTAATTAAATCAGTTAGTGGGTTAGTCTTGTTGTTGTTTTTCTATTGATCGTAGGTGAGAAAAATGAATGTTACAATTAAACAGATTTTAGCTTATTAATATTAATCAGTTATTATAATTTGAATTTTAATTGTTTAAATTAAGTAAGAATTCTACAGTTTATTAAACCAACCCAATTTACCTAAAAAAAAGCATATAACTATTTTTCTTAAAATTTGTTTTTTTTTTTTGTTCTAGCCCTGAAATTTTTCAATCATGAAGTTAAAAACAACAAATAAAAATAAGAAAACAACAGAATTTTCAAAAATGTCTGTTGATAATTTCTTTGAAACTGTCAACTCTGATTCGGATAATGAAATTAGTGATGAAGAAGATGTTGTTCTTCCAAAAAAAAGTAAAAAACTCGTGAAAACAAAACAAAAACATTTAGAAGTAAAAGAAGATGAGAAGATTGTAAATAAAAAGATGAAGAATAAGAAGCAAAAGAATGTTGAAGTTAATAATGACAAATCAGTTGAAAAAAAGAAAAAATCTAAAAATATGGAAACTGCCGATGTTGTAGCTGAGAATACAGTAGTAGAAAAGAAGAAGAAGAAGAAGAAGAAACAGAAAGTTGAAGCGGAGGAGGATGAGGTGGAAGAAAATAACACAATTGTTAAGAAAAAGAAGAAGTCGAAGAAACAGACTAAAGAGAATGGTTTTAATGGAATTGAAAATAACGATAATTCCGATGAAGACGGCATTGAAAATAATGTTGAAGATCACAAAGACAATTTAGATAAATTAAAAGAAATTGATCCAGAGTTTTATAGTTTTTTGGAGAAAAATGATAAAAAATTATTAAATTTCAATTTGGATGATGATTTCATTGACAATGATGATGATGGTGCTAGTGACGTAAAAGCAAAAGATAAAAAAATGAAGAAGAATAAGAAGAAGGAAATAATGGAAAGTGATGACGAAGATGATTATGATGATGATGAAAAATTTCATAAACCTACTGATGAATTAGAAGTAGCAAGTGATGAAAGTGATTTCGTAGCAAGTGATGCTGATTCTGATGTTGAAGATGATCCAAACAAACCAAAATTAATAACATTAAAATTATTAAAAGAATGGGAAATTGAATTAAAAAGTGATAATCCAACTACAGATATAATTCGTACTGTTTTATCTGCATTCAATTCAGCTTTAGTATCAATATCACAAGAAAAAACAAAAACAAATAATGAATTAAGAGTTGATGGTGCTGCTATATTTAATGGTGTACTGCAATTATGTGTTTTATATTTAGAATCAGCAATAAGAAGATTTCTTGGTATAACACCAAAATCATCACGTGAACCACATACAATGAAAAAATGGGGAAAAATTAAAGGTTTATTGCGTTCATATTTAACTGATTTAACAAAGTTAATTGAAAATGTTTCATCATCAAATATAATAACGGTTATATTAAAACATTTACATCAAATGTTACCATTTGTTATATCATTTTCATTTATTTCAAAACCAATATTAAAACGTTTAATTATTTTATGGAGTACAGCTGATGAGACTGTACGTATTTTATCATTTTTATGTATATTACGTTTAACACGTAATCAACAACAGACTGTTTTAGGTAATGTACTTAAAACAATGTATTTTGCATACGTACGTAATTCAAAATTTGTGAATATTAATTCATTACCATCAATAAATTTTATGCGACGTTCATTAATTGAAATATTTTGTTTAGATTTAAATATTTCCTATAAACATTGTTTCCTTTATATACGTCAATTAGCAATACATTTACGTAATTCTGTAACATTACAAAAAAAGGATTCAATTGGTGTTATATGTAATTGGCAATATGTTAATTCATTACGTTTATGGTCTGATTTATTATCGGTAACATATAATCAAAAACAATTACAGCCATTAATTTATCCATTAATAAGTATAATTACTGGTGTTATACGTTTATTACCAAAAGCAAAATATTTTCCAATACGTTTTCATTGTTGTAAAATTTTAGTAAAATTATCAACAGAAACAAATATATTTATACCAGTTCTACCATATATATTAGAAACATTAAATTCAAATGTATTTAATGAACAACATAAAAAAGTTGCAATGAAACCGAAACCATTTACATGTATATTACGTTGTACTGAAATTGATTTAACTGAAAATGCATTTCGTGATGAAGTTATTGATAATGTTTATGGTTTAACATTAGAATATATGTCAAATGAATCATATAATATAACATTTACAGATTTATCAATATTTTGTTTACAAATGTTAAAAAAATATATAAAATTAACAAAGAATACAAATTATGCACGTAAATTAAAACAATTAGTGGATAAAATTGATGAAAATAATAAATATTTAGAAAAGGAACGTAAAAAGGTTAAATTTTCATTAAAAGATGTACCATTAATTGAAAGTTGGGAACAAACAATAAAAAATAATGGTACACCATTACTGACCTATTATAATAATTGGTTAAAAGCCCATACAATGAAAGAGAGGCGACAAGCAACAAATTCCGATGATATTGCTGATTATAATTTACCATTATTAAAACGTCGTCTACCAACTGATAATAAAAAGAAAAATGATGATGGTCCTGTTACATTATTCCCATCAGATGATGAAGATGATGATGATGATGAATATAATTTTGAAGTGAAATCGAATAAAAAACAAAAAATGAACAATGTGGATGAAAAGAAGAAAAACAAAAAGAATAAAAAGAAAGTTATTGTTGAGGAAGAGAAGGAGGATGTCGATGTAGATGAAGATGAAATTGTTGAAAAGGATTATCATGATTGTGATGATGTTGATATCATTAAAGATTTAGATCTTGATGATTGGGATTAATAATGGTTGCTCTATTTCCATTTTTTTTCTATTAAAAATTGAATTATAATTACTAAAAAAAAATAATTAATAAATGTTCAATGTAATTTCTGTGTTTTCTTTTTATTTTTGATTTAATTTTCCAATTTTCAGTCAATATTTAGGAAGACTGAATTTGGTACTGAAACTTTTTATAAATTGTAAAGTTTTATCAGTGAATGTAAACATTCTTAGAACTTAGCCTTAAGTTTTCATAATACACTTTATGACCGCAGCCTTAATATAAAATCGTTTGTTCTTTTTTTAATCTTCTTTTGTTTATTATTTGATCATTTATTTTTCTTTCGCAAGAATTTTATTTTCCATTATCGGTGTGTAGGAAATGAAAAAAAATTTTAAATGGTTTTTTTTTTTAAGAAAACTATTAACAGGCAAATTTTATAATAATTGTATTCCTTTTTTTTTATAATTAAAATTAAATTTATTTATCTTAAGAAATATTATAGGTACATTACATTATAGATTTACTGTTCCTGTTTTTATTTTTGTATATACATAAAAAGTTTTCTTAATTTTAACAGAAATATTCACACAAATAATTCAACAATATAAAAACACACAAATAATTTAAAATTAAAAAATGAAAATATTCAGAAAGATAATCAATAATCGAAGAAGAAGAAAAGAATAAATATTATTGATTACATTTTGTCAATTAAAATTTTTTGATATTCATCCATTATTTCAGTAACAAGACCCAATAATTTTCTATTTGATAATTTTATTGCAATTTCTTTATGTATTTGCATACTTTTAAATAATTTTTTAACATTAATTGTTTTATAATCATCACTTAATATTTCTTCAACTTTATCATTATCATCATCATCAGAATCAGAATCATTTATTATTTCAATTGATTCAGTATTTTCTATTGGATCTTTAAGTATAATTTCTTCAATTGGTAAATAATCGTCTATTAAAGATTTTAATATTGGTTCTAAATTATGTTCACTATTGTCATGTTGTTTATCAGCTAGTTGACTTCTTCTTTTCATTTGACGAAGCCAACCATTACTAGCTTTAAATTCTGTACGTCCCATTTCTTGTGCTATTTCAAGAGCTTTTCCCTGTATTTGTACACCAGTCACTGGAAATCCTACAATAAGTAGTTGTTCATTTATTAATTACAGAATAACTTTATGTGATGACAAAACTATACATATCAAAGACGGTAGAACTTCCAAATAAAAATTATAAATGTAAGATTTGTATTTTTTTTTTGGACTGTGTAAGAACTAACCTTGTTTTGTTGCTCCTTCATACCATTTCATAATTTCTTTATTAATCTCTGTATATTTTTCATTTTTTATCCTTTTTGGTATAAATTTTATTCCTCTCTTTTTCCAATCAAATTGGATTTCATCTTTTTTAGCAAGAATATTTTGTATTTGTGTTTTACTACAATTATATTTTGTTGCTAATTTTCTTTGTGTTAAACCGTCATGACTATCTTTAATAACGTTTATTCTTTGTGTCATATTAAGAAATTTAAATTTAATTTTTGGTTTCATTATTACGTTTACTTAAAGAAATTAAAAAAAAAAAAAACAAGTAAACAAATTTTTTGAGTTTATTCAAGTTTCATAAAAATGACAAATTCAACTATACTATTTTTATATCGAAAATTTACTTTTGTTCTGTAGTATAGTATATTTATTTATAGAGTCTGCGTTCCAAAACATTAGATGTTCTCAAAAATATCAGAAGATTTTCTGTGAAATATTACCTTCTTTTTTTATTTATTATCAACGTTAATTTAATAGACTTTCATGTTTTTCTAAACACAGCTTTTTATTATTATTATAATTTTAAGTATAGTTAACTAAATCTTGAACCGAATTCGAATGTGATACAAATGTTAATTGCAGCAAAGTTCATTTAGTTTGTGTCATTGTTGTAATTGTCAAATGCAATTAAAAATTTAATTTTCACTTTAACTTTTTTTATAAATACAGCGATTTGTATTCTAATTCAAAATGTTTTTAAATAAAATAAATAGTTATCAGATACTAAGAAGTATCAATTCACAATTGTAAGTAGAAAAATTGTATGACAGTTATTTGATTTATGTTTACTTGTGATTTACGAGAATTGCCTGTTATGATTATTTTGTATGTTTAGAATTTTTAGAAATATTCCACAAAGTTGTTTATGTTCACAAAATGTAGATAAAAAGGATGTTGAAAATCATGCAAAATTAGCCAATGACTGGTGGAAACTCGACGGTGGAACTATGGCATTACATGCGCTGAATGGAATTCGGTAATAATAATAATTTAATTATGAATTTTTATCATACAACTACAAGAAACTAACCTTTGAATCCATAGTGTTCCTTTAATACGCGATGGTCTAATATCGACTGGAAAAGTAAACAAATCTGTTCAAAATACAACAAACGTTTTACAAGGATTGGAGATTTTAGAAGTAGGATGTGGTGGTGGAATTCTAACAGAAGTATTCATTTTTATGGTTTCACTTAATTGTTATTGTTTAATTTATTTGAATTATGTTAAAGCCTTTAGCACGTTTAAATGGTAATATAACTGGAATTGATGCTGGCGACGATGTAATTTCTATTGCCAGAGAACATTTAAAAGAAAAAAGTTCTGAGTTAATATCACGTATAACTTATAAAAAACAACTTATTGAAGATCATTGTAAAGAATATCCAGAAAAATATGATGCTGTTGTTGTATCTGAAGTAATTGAACATATAGTAAATAAAAAATCATTTTTGTCTTCTTGTGTTGATTGTCTTAAACCTGGTGGTTTAATTTTTATAACAACTTTCAATAAAACAAATTGTTCATATTTTGGTGGAATTATTATGGCTGAAAATATTTTACGTATTGTACCAAAAAATACACACGATTGGAATTCATTTATTTCACCATTAGAGGCACAAAGGTTATTAGAACAATTTGGATGTACAACAACATTAGTGAATGGTATAATTTATGAATTTTGGAAAAATTCATTTAAATTTGTTGAAACAACAGAATTACATTATGCTCTTCAGGCAATTAAAAATTAATTTTAATGTTTTAGTTATTGAATAATTATCGTATATTAAATTTCAAATATCAATCGAAAATTAATCATCACGACGATTGAGAATTTTGTAAAAATAAAAACTCATCTTTTTTGTTTTTTTTTGTTTTTTTTTTTATTTTATAAAAAAATTATTATGATTAATAAATACATTTTTATATTTTATATTCGATAATTTTTATTTACAAAGGAAGAACATTTTACATAGTAAGTATATATTTTTCTTTTCATTTTCTTTTTTAATATTTACACATAAAAAATTAACAATTTATTAAACTAAACAGAAAACGAAAACAAAAAGTAATTAATAAAAAAAAAAAAATTAATTAATTAATTAATTATAATATTTAATAATAATATGTATAAGATTTATATCTATAGATTTATCTCTTGAAATTTTCTTTGATTTTTTTTTTCTTTCAATTTCCAATTTTTTATCTTGTTTTTTTTTTTTTTTACTTAACTCAAAATTTGTATTTAACTCTAAATAATTAGTCTCATGCTTAGAATTTTTATTATTTTCATTCTTTTATGGTTTTTTTTTTTTTGTTTTTGGTTTTATTATAAATTATAATAAAAAGTATTCTTCATTTTTAATTTCGACTAGAAATTCGCTGCTTTATTTTCTTCTTCTTTTTCTCTCTCATTTTCATTTGAATTGTACAGAATTAAATCTCAGAAAAAAAAACAAATAAAAAAACAAATAAAAATTTTTATGAATATTTGTTTTGGTTTGTGTCTTGACTATCTGTAGGCAGTGATAACAAACTATTTCTTTTTTTTTTCAACATAATGACGTCACCAATAATTTTTTCTCACACAAATTTTAAATTGATTTTAATTAAAGGCAATTTTTTTTTTGTTTTCTTTGTTTCAAAAAAAAAAAAAAAAAAGAAAAAAGGTTTTTCTTATGAATATTTAATTTTTTCTTTTTACGAAATTTATGTTTTGAATTTCCGTGTTTTTTTTTTTTTTTCTTTTTTTACTTCATTAATCTAATCTAATTGCATTGATTATTTATTTTTTTTTATTTATTTTCCTTGTATTGTGTTTTGTTTTTTTTTTTGAGTCTTGTGTGCATTATTTTTACTTTATGTTACTTTTATTTGCACTTAATTTTATTTACTTTTGTTATTAATTATTTGGCAAATAATCATAAATTTCTTTTTCATCTGATGTAAATTTTTTTTTCGATTTTTCAAATTTTTTCCTTTCAATTTTTCATAATTAAAATAAAAAAATAAATAAATGGAAATTATCTAAAGAATAATAATTTAATGAGATTATGTGAGATAAATATAATTAGGAACAAATTAAAACTCCAACTGATTGCGGTTCCACTACATTTACCAGCATCAATATAATCTTCACAATAAGTCTAGAAAAAAAGAAAATCGTTTATAAATAAAATTTTTGCGTATTATAAAAATTTTGTCTCACCTTAATAATAGAATTTGACATTTTATCTAAATATCCTCTTGTGAATTTTGCCGTTTCAGCACCACATGTTTTTAATGCTGTACGTTCAGAACAATCTAAATATTCTGTGAATGAACAACAAACTGTACCAATTATAAAATCATCATCTGTTGTTTGATTTTGTTTAATTTGATGATTATCATCATTATTATAAGTTCTCTGATGATTATGATGATTTTGTTGATGATTATCATTATTTTGTAATTCATCATTATTTTGATTAGTTTGTTGTTGTTGACTATTTTGTATGGCCATCTCTTTACTAATTTCTGTCATTGTTGCCTGATAACGTTTTGCACAAATTTCATAATCTGTACGTACTAATTTAAGACACGGTGCATGTCTTAAAAATTCATCTTGATATTTTCCCTCTTTACATAAATCTCTGATCACTTGATTTGTACCAGAATAAAGTTTATGAAAATGATTACGTTGACTTAATGACATACAACGTCTTGTATAACTTCGTATACAAATTAAACCAGAATATAATTCTGGACAAAGTGAATCTAATTCTTCTTTTTTTGTTGCAACAGATAAATCTGATGTTGATGATAATGCCTGTAAATTTTTTGCACAACGTGCTAATTCTTCTTGGCCACAGTCTTCTGCTCTAACTCTTGTTAAACAAACTGAAAATAAAGAAAATAAAATTTTCAATTTTCTTGTATTATAAAAATCAATCAATTCTTAAAAAGGAAATGTAAAAAAAACATTTTCTTTAACGTGTTTTTCCGTTAAGGGGTATACATAATTAGTTGTTTTTTTTTTTTTTTTTTGTTATTCTTCGCTATAAACTTTTGTTCAAAAATTTATTCAATGATCGAGACAACAAACAAAAAAAATAAAAAACATAAGTTCAGACGTGTTGAAGAGAAGTCATTTTCTTTTATATACAAATTTTCCCTTTTTTTTTTTTATTTTTATTATTCAATCAAAAAATAAATAATCGAAAATCAGAAGACAAAGTTTTTTCACACTTTCAAATGTTTTTTTTTTTTTTTGTTTTTGTTTTTCCCTTTCCCACGAAAATAATGATGAAAAATTTCGTTCACCCAAATTATTCAAATATGAATTTTATTTTAAAATTGAATTTCAAAATAAAACTTTCAATAGATGGCGTTACCGGAAATAATAATTATTACAAATTTATTCACTGACAGTTTGAACATGAAATATTAAAATAAAATCTAATTTTAATTATAGACTTTTTCGTATGACTTTTCATAGTTTATAAATAATTACTTAGTGAATGTTCTTTTGAAATTCAACCTATCATTTTTAATTAAAGATTATTTATGCATAATTAAATAAACTTTTTCATTTTAGATAAAGAAAATTTGCAGGTTAAATTCGACAATAGGATAAAAACAAAATAAAACCAAACAAAACAAAAATTGAAACATTCTACAAATATTTATTTATTTGTATACCTTTAAAACAATAAAATACCTTAAAAACCCTTTTCTTTCATTACCTAAAGGCATAACATTAATTTCTTCTCACCATTTTCACATTTCTCTAATCCTACTCATACCCAAAAAAAACAAAAAAAAACCATACCAAAAATTTAATCTCAGTTTCCACAATGAACTAATTTTTCAAATTTTGTCTCATGAGATGAGAGATGGACTTACCATCACCTTAATAGTGGGTTATTATATAATGAGAGAAAGAGACGATAAAAGAGAGTGAAAATAGAGAGAAAAATAATATTCTAGTATATCTTAACTTTTCCACGTGAGTTTTTTGTTTTTTTCTTTTTTTTTTTTGTGAATGTAAAATACAATTTCGATATTTGTGAATATTACACAATTTTACATGTGAGTGAATAGAAGAGTCTGTATGTGTATTTGTAAGTACCAAATACAACAAAAAGGTCAGTTTAGTTCTTAATTGGGTTAAATGTTTTTATAGTCATCTTCATCTTGAAGGATTTGTATTGTATAGTGCAGAAGAGACAAAACAACAAATAAACAAACAAATAAACAATGAAAAGGATCAGACTCACACATAACTTTTGCAGAATATATATTCACATTTTCTTCTTTTTTGCCTTTTTATCAAACAACAAGAACAACAACAACAAACAGAAAAAAAGCAAAAAAACAAGAAGAAGAACAAGAACAAAACTCTAGAATAGTGTGAAATGTATTCTTATGAGCCTTTCTTTCTGCATTTATATATTTTAAACATGGTAAAATTTGGACATTAAAATGGATTTTGTTAAACGACCAAAGTTTTTATCCCCCAATTTTTTTATTTTATAACAACAACAACAATCATCATATAATTTTCTCTACTCGTCCTTCTAATTATACAAATATACGGAAAAAACAAATGCGCGGTGACAAGAAAATAAACCTCAGTACACAACAACAACAAATATATATATTTTTATCCTTCTAATTATTTGTTTCTGTTTGTAAGAAATAATTTTTTGTAATTTCTAAATGTTTTTTTTTTTTGTTTAATTTATAAACCAAAAAAAAAACAACATGCAAAAGAGAAGAAAATGTAAAGATGAGAGAAAAGAAAGAGAAAAAGATGAAAAGGCACACTCCATTATACAGTTAGGTTAGGGAGCTTAAAAAAATTGAAATGTTTTGTCTCAACTCTAGTGATTTATATAAAATGTACAAGTTTGAACTTATTCTCATTCCTTATAAATATAATTGTTGTTCTAATTAACTAAAACATATAAATATAAATATATATATATATAAGTCCCAACTGCATAATAATCTCATCCTGTTTTAATTTTAATATCCTTATAAAGGATTACATATACTTTTTGTTATTAATCCCTTTTAACAACTTTACGACTTGATTTTATATAGAAAGAAAAAAAAGAATATTAAGAAATCCCAAAAGGAATATTCTTATCTTATGGGGATTTGTAACTTCTTCTTCTTCTTCTGTTTTTTTTGCTGTCATTTGTTTCAATAATAAGAGAAGACAGAAAAGATGCACACGAATATTTAAAAAAAGATTTAAACGAAGCACTTTTCACAATTTTTCTTTTGTTCTCCATTATTTTTTTTTGTTGTTGTCGTGAAAAGGATAATTTTTCCCCACCATAAAATGTGGAAAATGTGTTATGTGTGTGTGTGTGTACGAATAAAATAAAATTTGTATGAACTTAAAAAATTTGTATAAATTTTGCGTCAAAGGTGAAATTCTATAAATTTCCTTCATTAATTAATTGACGTGTAAATTATCTGACTAAAGTTCAATTGTTTTCAATTAAGATCTGATGGTTTTGATCGCAGACATTAAAGAATCAAAAATCAAATCTGATCAGATAATTTAATATAAAATTAATTAACTTTAATTCATTAAAAAATTAACAAACATTTCCTATTCGGAATTTTTAATTGTTCACTAGGAAAAAAACAAACAAACTAATAATTAATTAAAACAAGTTTAAAATTTTGAATGTCCACCGTCACACGTTTTGTGAAATTTTCAATTTATTTATAATTGTTGGGGTATTTTCCATTTACTTAAAAAAAAACAAAAACTTATGTAAAAGACAAAAAAAAAAAATATTTTAGTGTGAGTAAACGATCGATGACCAACGACAACACGATCGATGACCAACGACAAAACGATCGATGACTTTATAAAAATAGACAAAAAAAAAAAAGTAAGAAAAAAAAATAAACAATTTTATTTGAAAATATTTTTCTACAATTAAACGCAAATAGGCCAAAAATTCTACTCAAGGACGTTGAATAGTAAACAACAAATAACAACAACAACAAAAAATAACAACAACAAATAACAACAACAAAAAATAACAACAACAAATAACAACAAATCAAAATAAATTCATCAAATAATTAAATACCAAAAATAAAATTAATTAAATAATTCAAGAATTGAAAATAATTTTTTTTCTCCCAATAAATTTGTAATTTCGTCATATTTATAGTTGGAGTGGGGGGCGGGGGGTTTATTTGATCGATCAAAATTCGTGATCAATTAATTTAACTTTATTTTCCGTTTATTTGTATTTACAATTTTGACCTAACAAAAAATAACTTAACTTAACTTAACTACAAATATAAGAATAAAGTTAAATGCGCCATTAATGTAAACGCGTAGACATTTTTCTTCTATTTCTCTTCATCATCATCATCATCATCATCATCATCATCATCATCATCATCATCATCATCATCATCATCATCATCATCATCTGCTTCTTTTTTTATTAAATATTAGGAGATGATATTAAAATTAATTTAGCGAAAAATAAAATAAAATTGAACTAAAAACTTTTTAAATTTCTTGTTTAGATTTTTTGAGACGTTTTTTTTTTTTCTTTCTGACAACTAAAAAAATTGTTAACTTCTTGTTTCAATAGAAACTGGATTTTTTTGCTTTGATTATTAATTTTTTTTTTCTCTTCCTCATCCCACTAGAAAATTTGGTTGGCCTTTTTTTTTTGAATAATGCGACGTTAAATCAGTTAACCAAACGATTGTCTTTTTGATTGTATTTTTTGAATTGAAAGAAACAACAAACGACAACAACAAACAACACATCATACGAAAATAAAACAGAAATAAGTGAAGACAGATATGAATTAGGGTGGCAAATTGTTCCCTGTACGAAAACAGAATATTATTTTACCATAATGTAAAAAAATTTTATGGTTGGTTATGTAAAATATTTTATGGTTGGCTACAACTACAATCAAAGAACGCATTCATTTATATTTGTCTATTCTGTGCGAATATTTGTGTCGGGCGGTTGAACTTTACCATTAACACAATTGATTTTATATCGAATATAATTGTGCGCAAATTAATATTTTGTTATTCGAGATTTTCATCGGAACAAAAATCATCCTTCCAAATATCTTCGATCGTTGTACAAGAATAATCAGTCACGTTAATGGTAACCCGGAAGTGACATTACCTGAAATCAAATCACTTCAAAAGTGTATAGTCATCTGTTCGGATGGATGATAAACAAAGTAAAAATTTGGTTTATCTTGTATATTACTAAAAATTGTCGTCAAAGTCAGTTTACTTTTTTTTTTTTGTTTTTATCTATGCTCCCAATAATTTCAAGGGATTTTTTATCATACGATATTTTTGTTGTTGTGGTTTTTTTATTTTTTTTTTGGCAATTCAATTTTTTTTTCTTTTATCATTAATTTATTAATTATTATATGGAGTACAAGGTACTCAATGTACAATATAAATGTTGACACTAAATAAATGAAGTATGAGGGCCGTAATTGTTAAACAACAAATGCCTCGCAAATGTCAATCATAAAATTCCAATAATTCATATTTTGTCACAATAGAAAAATGTTTACTTTTAATTTTTTGATTTTCCTTTTTGTTAATTGTAGTTAGAATTAAGTCGACCCAAAATTGATATTCCAGTGCCATTGTCCAACCACAACAAATTCAATGGAAATTGTGAAAAACAATTTCTTAAATGAATAAAACTGAAACTGCAGCCACATTTGAGTGAATCCTTGTGATTTCAACGTCTTTCGGTACAAAAATTTTGGAACATTTGTTGTTGTTTATCTTTTGTTTTGTTACGTCACAGACTAGTCAAGATTTTAGTTATTATATTCTGTCGTTAGGTTTAAGAAATTTTCCAGCAACAATTACGTTTCATATGACGCATTTATTCAGATTAATTTCTTTTTTTCTCTTTCTTTGAATTGGGTACCACGTGATGACATGACCTGCAGTTATTGTTACCACGTGACATGAACTCCATGTCGTTATTCGTTATTGCGTTTGATGTTTGTTTGTTTTTTTTTTTTTTGTTAATTTGCTCAACTGAATAACGCGTTATTTTGTTATTATCGGATTAAATCTATTAAGTAAAAAATGGTAATCTAAGTTGACACCAATATTTAATTGTTAACTTTAAATTGTTGATATGAAATTGTTTTTAAAATTGACATCAGACACTACAATTGTGCGTGAACCGACACACGAGTTCCTAAATATTAAAAAATAAATAAATAAATAAATAAATTACTGGATTAAATTTCAATATTTATTTATTTAATTTTTTTATATAAAAAAGAAAAACTGAAAAAATTTTTACGTGTTTTGGAAGCAAATAAAACAAAAAGAAAAACAAAAAAAAAATTTATATTGTTTAATTTTAATTTTTTTACGTCAATTTAAAAACCTTGCATATTTTTTTAAATATAAATAAATATTTTCTTTTCTTTTTTTTTTGATAATAAAACGCACCTACTTTTGATTTATTTATTTATTTTATTTTGTGTTTTTTGTGTTTTTAGACAGAATTCTAAACTCAAATGATGATGATAAATTTTTTCATCATTCTCACTTTTTTTTTTGTTCATCTTCTTTTATTTTGCTATTTTTCATTTTTTCTTTTTTGCCTTTTTTATTTCTAAATTCAATTTTATTATTTGTCTTAATTATTCTTAACAATTACAACAACAACAACGACAACAATAATGATAACAAGAAAAATTAACAATAAATAAATTATTATAAATTAGACGGAATTTTGTGTTAATTAAAAAGAACAAAAAAAAAGAACAAATTTAAAATTTTAGTTATTTAGTGTAGGTGGAAAAGAGGGTTGGGGGAAGGGGGGCAATATAAATTTTTATGATAAACAAATTATTATCATTCCGACAGTCCTCTAATGTATACCCACCTCACCAACACCAACCACCCGTCGTCTCCCCCACCCCATGTATGGCTGTATGTTTACATTATTAATTACATAATGATAAAAAATCATTTATATAATTTTTTTTTTTTGTTCTGCTTGTTGTTGTTGCTTTTTTTTTTATCAGTACAACGCGCGAAATTGTAAATTTTTTTATTTTTTTTTTGTTGATAAAAAAAAATTAAATAGTTTACGTTTTACCGCTTTACGGATTTATAATATTTTTGTTTATGGTATATTGTTTGAAGGGGGGTGGGTGAGGTGAGAAATTAAAAATAATTTTTTTTTGAATACAGATTAATGAAATTTAAGAAGAATTTTTATGTTTCATTTTATCGGTAATAATTTTGTGTGTTGGGTGGGGGGGTGGGGTGACTTTGGTTAACCGATGAGCTTAAAAACTTTTTTCGCGTAGTAAAAATTAAAATTATTTTTTTTAACCACAAAATGATCGTACGACTTTTTTATTCAATCACTTTCGTTTGAAGTTTGTTTGTTTGATTAGGTTCACATTTACATACATTCTGATCTAATTCTCATATAAATCCTCTAAAATCTCACAATAATTACCCCAAGAACTCTGCATCGGAAATTCTCTTCATCAAATGAAATTCATAAATCTAGAATTTATTGTATAGAATATTCTAAGATTCTACTTAAGACAATTTGTAGAATATTCTAAGAATCTATAGAGAAGCCACAATTTATAACCGAATAATTTAATTAAGAGTAAAATTAAAAATATAAATTCAATGAGTACAACTCTGTGTGAGGTTATAACGCGCCAATATTGTCTCAAGTCAATTAATTTAAAGAATACAAAATTTCAAGTATAGATAAATTTTTAAGTTAAAGTAAAAAAGAAGAAGAAGAAGAAAAGAATAAAAAATAAAAAAACTCACATATAAGAAAAGTTTATTAACATGACTACTGTGTACCAGAGTCTTCATTTTGCGGTGGTATCGAAATGTAGCAATTTTGGTAAATAAATAGAAAATTGTTTTTTTTTTTTTTATATATTTATAGATGCAATTAAATTATTCATTATAGAAATATAAAGAAAACTCATTCTATCTTAATACAAGAAAATAGAATTGTATGTTTTTTTTATTTTTTATATAAGATAATTTGAATTTAAGGTTTCCTTCCTTTAAGAACATTTTATATATGGTATGAGAGAAAATTGTATGGTATTTTTGTATTTGTATATAAAGAAGAAAATTTATTGTGATATATTGTAAATTACTGGGTAAGGAAGTATTGATGAATTGTGTCTCATCCTTATATTTAATTCTGTTTTGTTTTTTTCTGTTGCTCTCTCTCTGTCTATTAATAAGTTCTCTCTGTCTATTATTAAGTTTGTCCAATTACGAAGTGTAAATTTTTTAGATATAGTTGAACTGAATATTGAACAATATTATCTAATACATACATTCAATGACATCTCCTTGACCACTTCAACGATTTTCTGATCAGTAAAAAAAAGACCAAAAAAAAAAAAAGAAATACAAAATTGTAATTTTAGAGACGAGACAAATTTTTTTTTTAGTTTTTCTATTCAATTGAATTTAAAATTTGGTGTAAATGTCCTTGCTCCTATCTATATAGAAAATACTCTATATTCAGACTCTACCTACACTTACCCACACTTACTGACAACTACTCACACTTTAAAACAACAACAACAATAAATATCTACTTTATATACTCCACTCCTTCCATCACACTTATCAAAATTGTCAACAAACAACAAACCAAGCAGAAAATTTATCCATTATGGTAAAAAATAAAAACGTGACATAACGTGACGTGACATGACGTGACAATGTGATTTTGACATCAATTAAAAAACTAAAAAAAAAAGAAAAAAAAAAAGAAGAAGAGTAAAAAGTGAATAAGAGTAAAGTGAAAGAGATAAACATATATAGAAAAAGGATTCTGATTCTGTCTCATCATAATATCTATCATAAATGATATCTGCATAATCTCTCTACAAAACCTCATTGTAAAATCTGTTATTCGGACTTTTTACGTTATATGATAATAATAACTGTCAACTGTCATAAAACTGTCATAATTAGAGATGATTTTATCTCCTATCATCATTTTGTTTGTATAATTGTGATTGTGACATTTAAATTTTATATTAAAGGATGATGGGTGAAGTGTGGATGGGGGTTTTAGGGAATCCATAATTTAATAGATGTATGTATGTATGTATGTATGTATGTATGTATGTATGTATGTATGTATGTATGTATGTATGTATGTATGTATGTATGTATGTATGTATGTATGTATGTTTTTTTTTTTTTTTTTTTTTTTTTTTTTTTTTTTTTTTAAAATAGGAAGGTGGAAATCTTCCAAAGACTGAGTGTGGGATTTTTACCCACTAAAACCACCTCCCTTCTCCTAATCCCATATTCCCCCCGGAACCACCGTAAGGTATTACTTCAGGAGGGGGATAGAGCATTTCCGCTCACTCTAACCTATTTCTTATTGCTTCTAGCCGTCTTAGCTCCATGTTTACTATAGCTACATTGTTGCAGACAGTGTCCCATAGTTCTTTCGATTTCAACATTTCGCCTATTATGTTGTCCGGGTTTAGCTTTACGTCAGCTGCTTTTTCCATGTCTCTCCTCTCTTGCTCAAATCGAGAGCATACAAAAAACACATGTTCAGCGTTCTCTTCTTTGTTTTCGCATTCTGGACATAATGGAGAATCATCATGCCCAAAACGATATAAATAACTCCGGTAACCACCATGACCAGATAGAAATTGGGTTAGGTGATAGTTGACCTCCCCGTGTTTGCGGCTAATCCACGGCTCTATCTTCGGAATTAGCCTATGCGTCCAGCGCCCCTTTCCAGAGGTCTGCCACTGTTGCTGCCATGTTTGCATGGATTGCAGTCTTTCTCTTTCCCTGTACTCCCGTCTAGCTAGAGGGTCCCGCCTCTTGGCCTCAAATACTCTTCTAGCTTCCTCCGCTGCGATGTGGATAGGCATCATTCCTGCAATGACGCAGGCGCCATCGTCCGACATGGTTCTGTAGCCGCTAATGACTCTTAGGGCGCTGAGTCTCTGGACTTTCCCCAGTATCCTTCTGTTTTTCTCGACCCTCATTGCCTCTGCCCAAATTGGCGAAGCATAAAGGACAACTGATTTTACTACACCTGCCAGTAGCTTTCTTCTGCTACTTCTTGGACCTCCAATATTAGGTAGCATATTTGACAGCGCAGAATGAACCTTTGCTGCCTTTTTGCTTACATACTCCAAGTGGCTTTGGAAGCTCAACTTTTGGTCGATCATTACTCCTAGGTATTTGATGGCATTCTTTGATTTAATTTCAAAATTTCCCACCTTTAGAGTAACGGATTCAATCTTCTTCCTGCTACTGATCAGCACACTCTCCGTCTTGTTCTCAGCTAGCTCTAGCCCTACCGAGTCAAGCCATGTTTTTAATATTTGGATGGTTTCGTTAGCGACCATTTCGATTTCGTCCAGTTGTTTTGCAGTTACCACTATTGCAATGTCATCTGCAAACCCTATCACCTTAGCTTCATCTGGGACTCTTATCTTAAGTATGTCATTATACATAACATTCCAAAGAATTGGTCCAAGCACGGAACCCTGAGGGACCCCAGCGGTTATCCTGTATTTTAAGAGACCCATTCCGGTGTTGTACTCCAGTATTCTGTCCTCGAAATAGCTTTCTAGGATTCGCACCAGGAACTTTGGAACATTCATTCTCTGTAATGCCCTTATGATTTGGTCCCAATTTGCGGAGTTAAACGCATTCTTCACGTCAATCGTGACTATGACGCAGTATTTTTTGGTCCCTCCTTTCCATCTTTTGCCCTGTATGGCTTCATTGGCAGTTGATATTACCATGCCGATGGCATCCAATGTGGATCGCGCCTTCCGGAAACCAAATTGGTTATTTGAAAGGCCATCCTCCTTCTCTCGTATGTATGTATGTATGTATGTATGTATGTATGTATGTATGTATGTATGTATGTATTAGAAATATGTAAAAGTACACAATACCAAAATACTAAATGGACATGAATACTCTAACTCTAAACTCACTTTGATTTTATGTAAAAAAATCCTTTTAAATTAACACAAATGAGAAAATTTATTTCAATAGAAAGAGAAGAATTATTTAATATCCTGAAATAAACGTTTATAGAGTTCTGCCTTTCATTTATAAATGCTTCACGTAAAATCTCCTCTTTTAAAATCTTTCTGTAAACGAAAAATAAAACAAAAAATTGTCACAAATTGTTTCATTATGAAATTTTTTTTAATTTATCACAAAAACAAGAATTCATCTCCTTTAGATATTGGAAAAAAGTGTTTCAGTAAATAATAGTTTCTAATTTTGATTTGAAAATTTGAACTGAAAATTTATTTAAAAATTATTGTTTTAAATTATAATTGACATTACATATTTTGAGTTTAGTTTTACTTCAATCCAATTCAATTGTTTTAAATTATTTATTTATTATTTATAAATAATAATGTTGAATATTTGTATGTATATACATTTGTATGTTTGTATATATGTATGTATGTATATGTAGTTGTAGTTACATTTGGGAGTTTAATTAGTTTTTATGTTAGGGAATTAAAAAAAAAAAAAAGAAACATAATTTCTCTCTCTCTCTCATTTTATTTTTTTTATTAATTTTCCTTTTCGTTCTTTGTGTTGATATTTTTTCGAAAATATTTTATAATAATGTTGCTGTATATATTATATAGAAAACCACCTACGCTACATCTATGTAAAAGTAAAATACGTAACACAGTTCATTATATAGAATAAATTATATAGAAAATTGAAATTGATTAATGCAATATTATATGTCTGCCTATTTATGGACCCTCACTATAAAACAATATCACATTATAATATTTTATAGTAAAAAAGGAAAATGATACAGAGAAGGATTTTGAAAAAATTAAATAAATTTAATTATTTCATAATCAATGTAGTGTGGTTTGTTCCCCATGATAAGGAATGGATGAGGTTTCTTTAATGTAGTTTGAACCCGGAAACTATATTGATGATAATTGGACAATTGGACTCTGCTGCAGGGCTGATTTTATTATACTGAGGCCATGGTATAAATATACAAGATATGTTTGACAGCTGTTCGCATTACGTCACCCAAGCCTTTTCTTAAATTTACACCAAACAAAAATCTGTGTTTTATGTTTTCCACCAATCAAAAATATGTCATGTCACATAAGCCTTAAAGAAGAGAGGGAAACATACGCAACAACATGCCTTGTATATTTGTATCATATGTACTGAGGCCTGTGCTGTATGAATCGGTTTAAAATAATGTTGACAGTTGTTGTCGGCTTGTTGATAAACGGCTTGAATGTCTTTTCCAATAGAAATTTTAATAGAATTCATTCAACTTAATTTAAATATAGAGGTTTATCGACCGTTCTTCTGTTGTCCGATAATTCTCGTAAATTTTATTTAAATTGCACGCATAAAAAATTTGTTTAAACTGGAATTTTCAGTTAAGTAAATTTTTGTTATTATCAATTTCTTATGTTTCATCATAACATCTTCATCTTCATCAACTGACTCTTAAATTTTTTTCGTCATCATCATCATCATCGTTCACCATATAATAAAATCATTCAATTATTAATTCAAAATAAAAACAACAACAACAAATTAAATAATTGAAATTTAATTTAAAATTTAGTGAGAGATTTTTTCGGTCGAACAAAAAATAATATTAATAAGTAATAAAAAAAAAGAAGACGTATGACGTGTCCTCATCTTTTGTCTATCATTTAACATTTATCTTACGTTATAAGATGAAATTTAAATAAATTTGTCTTAGTTGTATTTGTTTATTTTTTTTTTTTGAGAATGAAAATATTAAATTTATAAATTTATTCTAAATAATATTTGTGAGAATTATTTTAAAATAAGAAAAAGAAAAACAACAACAACAACATAAAGTTTGTGAGACAAAAATAATTTTTTTTTTCTTTTTTGCTAATAATAATAATATGCATAAATGTGTGTGTGTGTGTGTGTGATAGTATGTATGGATTATAATTTGTGGCGTGATCTGAACGAACAGGGGATTACAAAATATTGTTCCAGCTTCAAAATTAATACATAGAGACATTAGTTTCTAAATTAGTATGATTCAATTTAATAAAATTATTAACAAAAATAAAACTACAAAATTAAAATGTAACGTAGCACGTAGATTTGTATAAAAAAAAATACAATTTTTCCCCGTTTTTCTCTCTTAATTTGCATCTTATAAACTAAATTCCCTTGATACGTCACTGATCCTAACTGATTTTTATATTTATATAAAGTTTCATGATACATTAACAGTTTTTGTGCATATTTTGGTGACTTTGGTATATTTTTTGCATTCAACACATACGTACATACGTCATATTAAATTGCAAACATGTAAAAAAAAACACTAAAAAACTAAAAAAATATTCATGAATATTAGAAAATTAGACATTTAAATTTTATTATTGATTTACAAAATTCTCTATGATTAAAAATATTAAGAGTTTTTTTGTTGAATCCAATCATATTATTGATTCAACAGGTTGTATTTATTAATCCCATTGTGTGTATATTTTTTTTTCTTTATCATGGATTTTACGATGTCTGTCTCATTTTGCTCGAAATTGAAAGAAAAAAAAAAAAAAACAAACATTAAAATAAGAAAAAGAAAAAAAAAGTACACACATTTAATTCACATTGCGTCTTATTCTTTTTTTTTTTCTTTTCTGTTAATTTATAACGAAAGGATTTTTTTTTTTTTATAAAAATAAAATTAAAATTAAAATTTTAAAGATAAAATTTTTTTGCCTCAATGCCAAATGACAACTTTTTTTTTTTATTTGTTGGCACAAGAGTTTAGCACATTCAATTTCCAGTTTAAACAGGATTGAATGGTTACTATAATTATTTATAGTAAACGTATTATTTTGACAGTTTTTACATTAGTTGCTTATAAATATCGTATCGTATGATAATTGTATTGTCTTTCATTTTTCCCCACAAATTTAAAATAAATTTAGAATAAATTTTGTTTCAGATAATTGAGATAATTGAATGGGTTCAGTCAATTCATTACAATTAGTAATCAATACAGCAACATTATTGTCCTATAAATTTCTCATTGCTTAAAAGTCTGATGCTTACTAATTCACATGATGCAAAATGCTTTTTTGTAAACGCTTTTTTTTTATATTGTTTACATTTTAATAAATTCGTTTTTTGTATCGTACGTTTTTTTTTTTCTATAAAAATAAAACATACGATAATTTAATGACGCACCAATACACGTTTAGTGCAAAAAGTGAAAGAGTAAAATATATATTTATTTTTTTTTGTTCCCGGTTAAATAAAAATAGTGCAAAAAAAAAAAATATTTATAAACATTTCTAGCCACGTGCTATATTCCCACGGTTTAAATATTTGACGTCCATTTCTTTCTTCTTCTTCTTTTTTCTTAAAAATAAAATATTTCTTTTTATTTTTGATACACCAAATAACGTTAACACACAGATCTAGTTCTACTTTAATTTCTTTTTCTTCATTTCGGCCCTATAATTTATAAAAAATAAAATTTAATTCATTTTTATTTGATTAATTTACGACTTGAATTATATTTAAATATTTTTTCATTTGTTTTGTTTTCTTTTTTTAAAAAACTTGAAGGGCAAAATTATCATTTTGTTTTTGTAATTCCAATTAAAATAGGCTAAGACAAATAAACAAAATATGTATGCCATAAAAAAAAATTTTATGGCAGAATAACCGATACTAGTTTGATTTAATCGATTTAATTGAACAAAATTAACACAAAATATCTCTGTCTCTTTCATACATTTAACATTCTTCTACGATTCTATATTTATCTATTTTTATAACATTTATAAATTCTAGTTAACTTTTCAACTATTCTATACCAACAAAACAACAATAAATAAATAAATAAATTAATTTTAACTTTTTTTAACCGTAAAAAAAAAAGAAAAAGAAAAGAAAAATAATATCGTATCATTTTAGTTTTTAAACTGGTTTTCAGACTATCTCTATCTCTCTCCTTCTTTTCGTAATGATTTTTTATCGTTCGTTCCCTTTTACATTTTTTTTCTTTTTTTTTTTTTTATAATTTCATAAAATGCATTTACACATTCTTTCTCTCACTCATTTCATTATTCTATTTTCATCTCGTTCATACACATATGCAGTAAAATTTTTGAAATTTTTCTTTCCTCATTTATTTCTATACATATACATTTGTTATTGTTGTTATTTATTATGTATGACGTATGCCAGCTGAGAAAAAAAAAATATACAACAATAAAAATAATAGTTGGCGTTGAGGTTGATGACGAGCCGAGCCTCCAAATCTGATTGGTTGATTTTTATATCGTACGATAGTTTTTCTTTTCTTCTTTTTCTTTTTTTTTCATTATAAAAATAAGCAGTTGTTTTGTTGATTTGACTTTATTGTTGTTGTTCTCTGATATTGTTATTGTTGTTATTACGTTTAATTGGTTATAATTAGCTACGATATTTGTAAAGTTTTTAAATATTTTTTTTTTGTCTGTAAAGTATTTAGGTTTTTGTTTTTGTTTTTTTTTATTTTGACAAATAAACAATAATTGTTTATATTTTGTTTGCCGTTTTGTTAAATACAAGATTTTGTAATTAACTTTTAATAATCATTTAAACATTTTTTTTCCCTTCATTTAATTTGGTTGTTATTATTGTTGTTGTAATTTAATACAATAAAATACGTTTGTTTTGTGTTCTGTCCACATTAAAGTATTTATTTAATTATTTGTATTAATTTTTTTTTGTTTTAATAGCATTAATAATTAATTAAAGGACAGACAAATTTTATACGAATTTCATAATAAGCATTTTTTAATTTTTAGTAAATAAAAATAATAATTTTGATACTAAAAAAATTTGTTTTGTCTTTAGTAGAGAAAAAAAAAACAATAACAACAACAACAACAAATATCTAATCTTTCGTTAATTTCTTAACCTCGGTGTCGTTTATTAAGCATAAAATAAATATGTTGTTGTTTTTGTTGTTTTAATAATTAAATTAATAGCAATTATGATTATTGATAGTTCATGTTGTTGTTGTTATTGTTTGTTTTTTTTACTTTGCATTATAATACCCTTCGCCTTCGTGTTGTTGTTGTTGTTTCTATGTGTAGGCAACTAGGATGTGATCTCGATTATTATTTTGTTTGTTTGTTTTCCATTTTTTATATTTTCATAAGGAGGATCTGTGTCTGTGATCTTAGAACTTAGACTCATTAAAAGATGTTAGAATAAAATGATAAAACAATTTTTTTTTACTTAGTTTTTTTTTTTGTTGTAAAATGTAAAAATGTAAAGTCAAGTCAAAATATAGTCAAAGAGTCAATAATTTTATTATTATTAATTTTGAGATTAAATTTGTATATAATTTATATAGATTAATCCAGTTATCTCTGTATAATGTTTATTATTATTAATTATTTAGGTAATTTGCCGTTTTTTTTTTATTTACATTTAAAATTTACATTTACACATTATCTACATCCTTATTACAACTAACTGTTGTTGTTGTTGTTGCTGTTGTATGTCTTTTATTTATTGGAAATATTTTTGATGTTTGCTGTTGTTGTATTTTTTTATTTCTTTTTCAATAATCGAATGATTGTGAATTTACTGAAATTTTTCTATTTTTTTTTTTTTTTGGTTTTCATTTTTGATGTAATTTTTGGTAAACTTTAAAATTGATCAACGTGATTTTATTGGTTCCTTTATACGAACATTTTTTGGTATTTACATTTTTTTTTTTTGAACATTACAAAAATTATTTTTGGTAACATTTTAAATATAGTTAGATGTGCGAATGATCTTCTATTAATTCAATTCCTTCCATTGTTTGATCGTATTTTTTCAATAAGATTTTCTTTACGCTTTTTGTTTTGGAGTTTTTCAAGTTGAAAATGTGAAAAATTTATTCCCTTCAGAGATAATTGAATTGAAGAAATGAACGAATGAATGAATTAATCGAAGGTGATACTAATAAAATTCGTGCATATTAAGATTACATAAAAAAATTGCACAAATTGCATAAATAAAAATTACCATTCTTATTACCTGGTAACTCTCAATCCCACTTCCCATTTAGCAATGAACCAGATTTTAAGAAAGAAAAAATTTAACTTAAAAGAAAAAATCGTCTTTCTTTCTCTTTTTTTTAATGCGTTTGAATGAACTAAATTTCAACATAATTTGGATAACCCTGACTTTAATAGAATTTTTTTTAGAAGAACGAAATTCTTCAATTTTTACTTTACTTCTTCTTCTTCTTATTCTCCATTTTTTTTTTTTTATGAATGAAAAACAAAATTCTGAAAACATTTTTTTTTATTCGTTTTTATTTGTTTGTTATTGTTGTTGTTGTATCTTTACTGACACATACCTAACAATAATAATATTAATAGTAAATTAAGATTTATACATTTTACTATATGGTCTTCTTCTTCTTCTTCTTCATCATCTTTTCATTTCATTCTTCTAATTTTGTTGCTTTTTTTTTTTGCGTGATTTTTTTTTTTGTCTTTTTTAAAAACGTCAAAACAAAAGTCTTTGGTCTTATTTTTTTTTCTTCTTCTTCTTCGTTTGTTTTTATGTGATTCTTTTGTGGTGCTTCTGTTTTTTTTTTGTATGTCACGTGTGTCTGCTCTGTTAGGTGTAATTGAATTTTTCTTTCTATAGAATTATCGATAAGAGTTGACGATGATTTTATGTAAGCGCAGATATCAATCCTCATTCAACAGAGATCAGTGAGGCACACTGCTAACTATTTATTTTTAATCGAGGGATGAAGAGGACAAATTCAATAAAATATTATTGAGTGAAATTCAAAATTTAATTAAAGAGAATCAAAAGAAAAAACACAAGACAATATGGGGGAGGAATGGGGTAAGATGATAATTTAGTTCACGTTATTAAATTAACTGTTAACAAAATTTACATAAAATGTGTGCCACTTATAAGAATGTTGTGTCTGTTCAACGTGATTATTGTATATTCGGATGTAGGTTGTTGCGGAACAAAAGAGCCAAACACGTGATTTTCCATTAGAACTTTTCTTTTTTTCTGAATAAAATGCAGGATGAAAGAAATTTTTTGTAAGAAAATCTCTCACATCTTTACTGTATATGATTAAGATGAAAATTACCAAGTCAAGATAGAAGTAAAATTTACAACAACCACAACAACTATTGAGTGGAATGGTTTTGGCCGAAGGGAAGTGTGGGGAAGGTGGATGAAATAAATAAAAAATTTCGCGCCAATACTTGGATTAGGAGGGGAAATGGATGTGAAGAGGGGAATTACGGTGTAATGTGAATGGTGAGAAAAATGTGACGGAAAGAAAAGAAAAAAAAAAAAAGGACGAAATTCAAAATAAAAACTTACCAGTCAATAAGACGGTCACAGCAAACGACAAACGATGCATTAATATTTTAAAATTATACATTTAACACAAAAATAATTAATTTATTAATTCACGTAAATCTTTGTTTGTGTGTGTGTGTGTGTACTTTTCTTCCTTTTAAATTTTTCTTAATAAGTTTTTTCTTCTTCTTCTTCTTTATTTTTCAAAATAACAAAATTCAAATAAAAAACCAAAAATTATTGATGACTGAATTTTTTTTGTTTTTTTTTTGTCTTCTTCTTCTTCTGCGTTTCTTTGTTTTTTTATTACAAACAAACGAAAAAATTACAGACAAAATTTTCTCAATATTTTTTTTTGGTTTTTTTTACGAAAATTTACAAAAAATAAAACCAACAACAAAAATAAAACTTTCACTCACAAAAACCAAAAAAAAAAAAAAATATAAAATAAAATTTAATTAAATTTTTCTTTTTAAGTTTTTTTTTTTTTTTTTATTTAATCAAAAAAAAATTTTTTTTTTGTAATTTTTCTTCACTTTTTTTTTTATTTTGAATTAAATTAAAACGTTTTTTTAATTTTTGTTCTTCTTCTTCCTCTTTTTTTGTTCTTCTTCTTCTTCCTTAACTTTGTTGTTATTTTTGAATTTCACACAAAACAAAAAAAAAAATTTTTTCTTATTTTTTTTTTTTATTTAACGGAATTTATTTTATAAAAGAAAAAAAATGTTTAATTTTTTAAATTAACAAAAATTAATTAAAAAATTCTCAGCACTAAATAGAAAAAACCAAAAACAAAAAAAAAAACAAACAAACAAATGTAATTAAATGTAACCGGGAAATCAATTACTGAGAATTAAAATAATTAACGATCAGGCCGGCCACAACAACAACAACAACAATTATGATTTTTTTTTTGATTTAACGGATTTTTAAAATTGTTCTCTTTTTTTTTGTCCTCCACTCTGCTGCTGTTGCTTCTTCTTCTTCTTCTTTTTTTGTTTTGTTTTGTTTTTTATTAATAAATTTTTAAAAATTTGACACTTTTTTTTTTTTCTTTTTCTATAAAATCGCTTTAATTTATTTTATTTCTCTTTTTTTTTTCTTTTTGAAATCAGAAATTTTTTTTTTTTATATATTTTTATAAACAGGTGTGTGTGTGTGTGTGCTGTATATATGAGTGTGTATTGAGATTCCTCTATAGATTTTCAATAAGATTAAAAAAGGTCTTTCCTCATCTACAGACTGATGAAAACTGAAAAATATTCAAGTAGTGACAAAAATTCTGACTCTGGCTCAAAATATAAAATACAACAACAACAACAATAAATTTATATGTACAGAAAAAGGAAGAAGAAGAAGAAAAACCATATCAAAGCAGAATATACAAATACAAATAGATAAAAGTGGGCATATTCATGCATACACACACACACACAAACACACATATGTAGAGAGAGGTATTTTTTTTTTTGTATATTTTATTATCATTGTATGAATATTTGTTTTTGTTGTTTGTTAATTTTTATTTTTTTTTCTGTATTTGTTTGTTGTTGTTGTTGTTGTTGTTACTGTTGTATTTGTTTGTTGGCTATTATTTGTTGTTGTTTTTTTTTTATTTAGTTTTGCCAAACTAGAATTATGTGTTTTATGTATGAATGTATGTGTGTATGTGTTTGTGTATTTGTGATGTGAAACAACCTCTTTTTTTTTTTTTGTTGTCGTTTGTTTTTTTTTTTTTTTTCATTTTCTTTATAAAAAAAAAATTAAATATTTTTTTTTTTATTTTTTTTATCTTTAAAATTTTGAAAAAAAAAAAAAACAAAAAATTATGCTAATACAATTGACTGGTTTTTTTTTTTCTTCTTTTTCTTCGTTTCTATTTACTTTTATTGTTAGTGTCTTTATTTCTGGTTATTTTCTTAAAATGTTGTCCTTAAAAATTATTTATAAAAGTTTTTTACAGAAATTTTTGATTTTTGACTTTTTGACTTTTTTTTTTAGGAAAAATGATGAAAATTAACGAAACAACTGATAATGAAATTTTAGTTAATTATTAATATAGAAATAATTTTATTGTTTTATTTTGATTACGGAATTTAAATTTATGTTGTTTTTGTTTTCCTAAACAAATTTTCTTTTTTTTTGTTTTTTTATTCCGTGAAATTTCGTAACATTAAATTTGTGTTTTTTCTATTGTAAATTTTTGTTTTTCACACTAAATTTCATTGTTTTTTATAGAGTTTTAAAAAGCAGTAGGATTCTTTACACAATTTAAAAAAAAAATAAGGGGCCAAAGAGTTTTTGGTGACACGTTTAAAAAATGTTTTACCACCACCACAAAATTATCCTTTTTTCTTCCGGTACATTAATTGTGTCTGCTTTATTTTCTTTTCTTCTTCTTCTTTTAACTTGAATATATTATAATGTGAGTTCTTGTTGAAATGAAGATTATTCATATTGATTATAAATATAAAAATAGTTTGCATTTTTTATTCTAACTTCTTTCTATCAGTTAGTTTTTTTGATGATACAAAAAAATTTTTTAAACAAAAAAAAAAAAGTAACAGAAAAATATAATTTATTAATGTTTGATTTTCATTTATCTTTTGGAAGATGGCGCTTTTTTAGATAAAATACATAATTAGTATTTATGACACACACCATTTATTAAAGTTTTTTCCAAAATCTCTCATGGTTTCTGTACAAGATACGTTTTTATAATGGGTTTAGGTCTATGATGATTATTAAAAAAAAAATGGTTTAAAAAAATGAAAGAGACAAAATTAAATGAAACGCGATTTTAACAATTGTGAGAGGATACAGAAGTAAAAAGAGAATAAAAACAAAAAAACGAGAGACTTTTTTATTTATACAAAAAAAAAAAAATAGGTTTGGTTTTGGTGGAATTGTAAAACACAAAACAATTTAGAATTTGTAAAATATTTTAAGAGATATGACGTGTGTTCGTCTTAAATTTTAATTAATTTAATTTTAATATTAAAGAAAAGAAAAGAAAAACGTAAAACAAAGAGGGAATATTTTCTTTAAAAATTTTTCTTTTTGCTTTTGTTTTTTTTTTTTTTTTTTTGCTTTCTTGTGTGAGTGAGTGTATGTGTGAGTGTGTTGTGCATTATTATAATTTAAGGAAAACAAAACAAAACAAAAAAAATAATTAAAATATGTGATTAAAAATATTTATAAAAGGAAATAAAAGATAAAAAAAAAAAAAAAAATTAAAATAAAAAATTAATTCAAATTATGTAATTTTTTTTTTTGTTGTAAAAATTATAATTTTTCTTTAATAAATTATTTAAATAAAAACGGGGCCAGTATTTTTGTTTTTTTTTTTACTTGTTTTTATTAAATAATAAAACGAAAAAAAAATTATTTATGTTTAAAAATTAATAACAACAACAACAAAAATTGTGACAAATTAAAAAAAATTAAACAAAAAATAAAAAAAAAGTGATATTTAAAAAGCAAAAAAAAAAAAAGAAAAAGAAGAAATTATAAAAAAATTTCAGATAAATTGTGTTATTTTTGTCTCTTTTGTTTTTTTTTTTTTTATTAATTTTTTTCATTCAATTTAAAATTAATTATTGTGATTTTTTTAAATAAAGTGACTTTGGTGCTTCCAAATTGATCATCGCTTACTTTTCTCTCTTTCTTCGAAACGTCTTATTGATAAACGGATCTTCCAAATAATAAACAAAAAAAAAAAAGTCAATCATTAAAAAGCAGTGCCAACAACAATTCGTTAGTTTTGACTTTTGTTATTTAATGGTTTTTATGGTAAGTTTTTTTTTTTTTAATTTACTTTTTCACCAAATATTCTATCTCTCTCTCTCTCTCTTATTACATCCATTACTTTAAATATTTATAATTGTTCTCTTTCTCTTTCTTTCTTTACCGTAATTTTTAAACAGAGTTCGTGCACTTAATTTACCATAATCATTTTTAATGTCACATCAAAAAAATGTTTGTTGTTACTTCCGTCAGTTAAATTATTGTCTATTATTATCATTAATAAAATCCTCTCCTTATTTCTACACTTTTTTTTTTTTCTTTCTTCTTCTTTTCTTTTAAGATTTTTATACATTTAAAAACAACAATCTCTTTCACTCTTTCATTATTCATTTTATTATTGTCTGTCTCTTTTGTTGTTTCATTTTACGTTTACGTTATTTTTTTCTTCTTCTTCTTCTTCTTTTATTTGAATATTCTTGTGTTGAAGTTTTTTGTTTTTTTCTTCTGTTAATCGTTTGCGTGTGTTTTTTATTGTTGTTATAACTGTGACAGGACAAAACGTAAAATAAAACACGAAAGTTCATATGAGGATGTCAAATTTCCATATGAACCATGCCGCCAAACCACACACCACTCTAATCTAACTTAATTAACTATTCTACATCGTGACTTCCGGTTATCCAAATTTTTTTTTTTTTTCTGAAAAATCCAACAACAAAACAAAATGGCGGCCTTTTTTTTTTTTTTACTTTTATTACTTTTATTATTCAAAAAAAAAACGAGCACAAAAAAAAAAACGATAAAAATAATCTTGTCACGTGTAACGCAAAATGTCAAAAAATTTTGTTTGTTTGTTTGTGTTATTTATTTGTGTGTGTGTGTGTGTGTGCGATTTGTGATTGTGACAATTTTTTTTTTTATTGTACTCATTCTTTTTATAAGCTTTTTTTTTTTACATACACTAGTTAACAACAATCATTTTATAGAAGGAAAAAAAAAAAAGCAAACAAAAGAGTGAAAAATATAAAATTTAGATTGTTTGTGCCACACCCAAAAAGATCACCTGTTTTCATAATGAAGTTGCTTATTTTTTTTTTCTGTTTCTTATTACCTTCCACATAACTACAATATTACAATAATACATTATTACAATCTTACAATATATTACAGCTGATATGTACATGTGTTTGTGTGTGTGCTAAAAAAAAAGAAACTATACACACACACACACATTTTATTTTAATTATACGGATAAATTTCTTTGAATAGATTTGTGTCTCAGCTATAAACGACGGATAATATCGACGACGACGTTACTATAAAAAAAAAAACAGA
Organism: Pedicia rivosa; assembly: GCA_963082725.1. Classification (NCBI taxonomy): domain Eukaryota; kingdom Metazoa; phylum Arthropoda; class Insecta; order Diptera; family Pediciidae; genus Pedicia; species Pedicia rivosa. Next base: position 44,811,926 of record OY720152.1, on the reverse strand, counting down.
AATAAACTAATATTGACATTTAATTATGGCAGCTTAATTATGATTTGATTTTTAATTATTGTTGGTTGTGATTCGGATAAATTTTCCTAATTAATGTAAACTCGTTTATATTTATATTTTTGTTGGTTTTTGTTTTTATTTTTAATAAAATAAAATTCTGTTTTATATCATTTATTTTTTTTTGTTTTTGTTTTTTCAAAGCATGCTTCGTTGATTAAATTTTTTTTTTATATTTTTCATTTTATATTTTGTCGTTTTCATTTATTTCATTTGTTGTTGTTGTTGTTGTTTTTTATCATTGTGTGTGTGTGTTTCTGTTTGTATTTTAAATAATATATTTTCACTGTATATAATTTTTGTTTGTTTTCTTTTTTATTTCACTTAAAATATATGTAACGCGATTTATTTTACATTAGTATGTCATTTGATTTGTACGATAATATGTAACCGCGTAAATAATGTAAAAAAAAATATAAAGAATTTTCTTAACTAAAAAAAAAGGTTTACACACACACACACACAATGAAATAAAAAAATTGATAATAAACAGCAGCTGATGTGACACCAACATTCGTACACAAATGTTCGCAAATAACAAAACAAAACAAAAAAAATTTGTTCTCTTTGTGTTTTCTTTTTTTACTGGTTTGTTTTTCTTTTTTTTTTGTAATTCATTTGTTGATTTCTATAAAATTAAATTTTCTTTCTTATTATGCGATTTAAACATCTTCAGGTCACTGAATTTTTTTTTTTTTATATAAAGTTTAACTTTTAATCTGTTTTAATCTTTTAAAAATTTTGCTATTTAATAATAATAATTAATAAAAACAAAACCTTCGTATGTATGAATGCATGTCTGTATATGTATGTAATATGTATGTATGCATGCATGCATGTATGTATGTATGTTTGTGTGTGTGTGTGTATATTTGCATGTTTGTATGCATATTATTACGTTTGATTGTGTCATTTTATATATACAAAATTTTCGCTGTTTTTTTTTTATTTGTACGAAATTGTTCTTTATTATTGCGTCTGGTTTAACAGACAAAAAAAACTTCAAACTTTTTATCACATAAGAACAAAATAAAAAAAACATATAAATTTGTTGTTGGTGTTGTTTGTTGTTGGTAATAAAAGTAAAACAACAATACAAATAACAATAACAACAAAATTTACATACACATGCAAATAATAAAAACAACAAGAACAAAAAACAAAAATATTGAATGAAACAACAACACACAATGAGAACAAAAACAAAAATATTTTTTTTTTGTAATAATAAAATAAGTATAAAAAATAATAAAAGCTCACACGTGTGAAACGGAAATAAATAATAAAAAACAAAGTCACAAATAACAAACAAAAACAAACAACAACAACAACAAAAACAAATACTTTGGACTGTTGTTGTTGTTGTTTTTATTGTTCATAATAAGAAATCTAAATTGAAATTGAAAATATTATTGAATTATATTTTATATTAAAAGTATTTTTCTTTCTTTCTTCACTTTATTATAGAATGGTCTCGGTTTTGACCCTCTGTCTGCTAAAGAGGTAAGTTCATATTTATAAATTTCTTCAATTGTTTTTTTTTTTGCTTCTTCTTTTATTTCTTAATTTTCACCTTAAATTTTTTTTTGGTAATTATAATTTTAATGATTATTGATAATATGTAAATAATTAACTTAATGTACCAAGTTTGTACGTATGTTCGCACGTTTGTCTCTTTTTACTGAAGGTAACAATTAATTTATAATTGGTGTCTTTTTGTTGTTGTTGTTGTTGTTGTTGTGTATTTTTTACTTTTTTGTTTTTTGTTTTTTTTTTTTTTGATATATTAACCCGGCAACTTTCTTGACAGAAAATGCTGCAGGGATAAAAGTTGAATTAAACAAAAACAAAAACAAAAACAGATCGTTTATTTTTTCTTTCTTTCTTTTATTTAAATACGTAAATTTTTTTTTCTTTTACAAAGGCAACAAAAAAAAAACGCAATCATTTGAAAGTACATAAAAAATTATTATGTATTAATTTGAATATAAAAAAAAAAAAAAAAATGGAAAACTTTTTGCCGACAAGAAAAATAGTTTTTTTATTTGTGATGATGATGATGATGAATTGATGGCGATGATTATTCACCTTTTCCTCTTCTTCTTCTTATAAATACAAAGAAGCTACACTTCCGCATTTTCTGTTTTTTTTTTTTTACTATAAAAAATGGCGCCATTTGTAGTTATTATTATTTTTTTTTTATAGTAAATTATTCTCAATTTGATTCTTAAAAGTCTGACAAATCCGGATTCAAAAATTCTATTATTTATTATTGTGTGGTGCAAAACAAAAAAAAAAAAATATAAAGATAAATTCAGTTCGACCTCTATTTTTTCATGTATCGCTTTTATTAGATCTGATCGATCTCTCCTCTTATATGTTTGTATGTATACATATAACGTAAGTGTATTAATGTATGTCTTATGTATGTATGTTCTAATGTACGATCAACCATTAGATCAGATTTAGATACAACACACTAATCAAAATCTAATTAATTATAATAAAGTTTTCATTCTTTTTTTTTTTTTTTTCGTCTTCTTTTTCTCTACAACCGGTTTTTTTTTACTTCTTCTTCTTCTTCTTCTTCTATTAAAATTTTGTTCGATTAAGATCATAACGTTGCTTGAAGAGGTTTTTCCCAAAAAAAAAATTAAATTAAATAAACAAACATTAGAAAAAAAAGTGGATGTTCGTGATTCTTGCGATCTCTTAAGATCGCTTCACTCTCTTTGTTTCGTGTGTGTGTGTGTGTGTGTGTAATATTAATCAACTATATAAGTATAGAGAAAATTATATAGGCATGAAAAGTTATTTGTTGATCCTATAAGATTATATGGTGATCATAAGTGATAGAGAGTGTGAATCTCATCAAATAAAAATTATTGTTCAATGTTCAATAACGCGTCATCACCTCTACACACATAATCTTATACAATCGTTTTTTATTTTTTGTCTTTATATATTTCTTTGTCTTTAGTTTAGATGATGATGATGATGATTATGATTATGATTATGATGATGATGATAATGATGATGATGATGATGATAATGATGATGATGACTGAGTGATATCTATATATTTTTTTTTGTAAAAATATTAATGTGTGGTGGCGGCAATTGTATGATCTCTAAAATCAAATAGTAATCCCTGAAAAACTGACACATAAATATTTAATTTATTATGTTTTACTTATTCATTGTTTTTTTCTTCTATTCTCTTTTTATTTATTTATTTATTTTTTATTGTTATTAATTTTCATTGTTGACTGACAGAGAAAAAGTGTATCGATTCTAAAGTAACATAGAATAAATTATTTGTGAACAAACGGAACATAACCTCAAATAAACATCAGTTTGTCTTTCTAAATTAAAACAAACATTAATTATATGATTTTGATTTTGTTTTTTGTTACCATTTGTTTTTTTTTCACAACTTTTTTTTTTGACATTTGACATTCGATAATTAAGTTGTAAAATTAAACTTTAATTAGAATGTCTTTATAATTGTTGTGTATCTTAAGGTTTCTTCAGGCCTCTCTTAAAAGTCACACCTACCTTCATCGTTGAAATAAAAAAAAAATGAGACACACGATTAAGCGCCACTTGAATTTCAATTTTGTTGTATTTTTTTTTTGGTTTTTCTGAATGCGTTAATTGTTGTGTATTAAAATACACATATGGAGGGACGTCAAAGACCTCCTATCTATCTCACACACTCTTTCACTCTCCTTCTATCTCTTTTCTTTCTCTTGCCATAATTTAGTTGCTTATTACGTACCTCAGAAGTCAACTTGATCTACTCGACATGTTTTTTTTCTTCTGTATTTTAACAATAATTATAAAATTGTAATGCACACAAAAACACACATTCATATACATATATATATGAACTAATGTAAATATACATACATACATACATACATTGTCCTTTGAAAGAGAAAAAAAAATAAAATAATAATAACTTTTACTTTTATTACTTGAGCTCTTGAGCGAATTACACAATATATTTATATGAGTACAGTGTGTAGACTACTAAAACTTGCCGCCTATATTTGCTATAAAAATTAACAACAACAACAATAATAAACACCGTACAATCAAAAACAATAACAACAACAACAACAAACAACAACAACAAAAAGTAAAAATCAATTATAAAAATCAAAGAGAATAATAATAAAAGAGAAACAAAAAACAAAAAAAAGAATAAATAAAAGAAAGAAGTCAATGATTTCCAGGGTCGGACATCTTAAAAATTCAATAAAAAATAAAAAACAAAAATTTTTTAAGTGCTCATTAGAATTGAATTAAATCATTATAATGAACATATGTCAAAAGAGGGCGTTTTTACTTCTTTTCTTGAAATCATGTACGCTAATCTATTTTGTTTTTTTTTTATTATCACGCGGGTTTTTTTTTTTGTTGTTATGAAAAAAAAAATTATAAATTTTTTTATCAAAATAAAATTCTTCTTTGTTTCAATATTTTTTTTTTGTTTTTGTGACATTCAGATTTATATCTATAGATTAATATTATTTTCTATATGTACTTTATTTTTCATTGAACAATTATTGTGTGTTCTGTTGGCTACATATAGTAAAAATTTTATAATTACCAATCGTACAAAATAATACATTTTGAGATTGGATACTAAGGTAAAGTCTTAAAACAGACAATTGGTATCTTCGTTCTTTAATTACCAAAGAAAAAGCGAAGAGGAAAGAAATACATTTGTATTTATTAAAAGTGTATGAATTAGGTCATTATGGTTGGCCAGTAAAGTCTGCGTCCTAGAAAAAATTTATAATATAAATTCTGTCTAATAGGACTATTAAATTTTATCGCAAGAAACATATGGAAAAATTTGACTGATTGTATATGATTATGTCATAATATTTTAACCTAATTTATGTTGTCTGGATGTACGTTAAGTGGCCCAATTTGATGAGGCTGAATTAGACAGATGTAATCAATTTTTATTTAGTTAATCGCGAGGTTAATCGTTAACCGTATTTCTCTAAGGCAAAAGGTTCAGCAAATCAAGTTGTAAGATAAAGGAAATATTTCCGTATAAAATTTATTAATATAGATTTGTAATTTCACACCCATTTAGAATCAACATTAATCCATTCAACACGTATCTTAAAAAAACTGATGTAAATTAATCTAATTAGTAAGAAATTATATTGCATGAAATGTGATCATCTATAGAGATTTTTGTTAATTTAATTTAAGCTGACTTCAGCACAAACGATCATAATTAATTCTAATTAAAATTAAAATTAGTTAAGCGTACGATAATTGCAGATATTTAGGTTTAGTCGCAGGTATAAACAGATGAAGAATAGAATAGAGAAATTTCGAATGTAGCTGGTGGTTTAGACATAGGCATAGACATAGCCATGGGCATAGACATAGTCATAGTCATAGTCATAGATATAGACATAGGCATAGCCATGGACATAGGCATAGACATAGACATTGCGTAGACATATACAGAGGCATAGACGTAAACACATAAATTAGAATAGATAAAAACATAAATATACAATATTACAATAATCACTTACACCGGACACTTAAAAACATAAATTAAGATGAAGTAAATAATTATTACACAGAACACAATAATTTCTTACAAAAATTTCAATTCTTATCCAAAACACAATAAAGCGCGGTACTGTTCATTTATATTGCATTTGAAATTATGTATTGTAAGTATTTTTTTGTACATAATAATAAAAATGTCAAAATAAATTCGTGTGTACATTTTTTTTTTTGCCTTTATAACCAAGCAATGACGTTTTGATTGAAATTGAAATTAATTTAATTTAATTGTATTGAATTGTTATTGGATTCTTTTTTTTTTTTTTTCTTACTCTGTTTTTTTTTTTTTTCTTTATATAGCAAAATGTTATTTTTGTATCGTTTATTGACATAAAAATGAGATTGATTTGTTTGAAGGCTTTTTTTTTTCTTAAGTAATTTGAATTCTTTTAAATTTATCAATTTTGTTTTTTTTTTTTGTTTTTGGTAAAAATTTTGTAATTTTTGAAAGAAAGAATAAAAAATAAAAAAAAAAAGTTAGTCAGCAAGATAAGAAATTATCATTAATTAATTTCTTCTTTGTTTTATAATTTGCTTTTGTTTGATTTAATTTTCGTTTTTTTTTTATTTTATCATTTTTTTATTTGTTTATTTTTCTATTTTTAGGCAGAGGGACCTCCAGTCCAAATAGAACCTGTCGATCTCAGTTTACGTTCATTGCGTGGTAAGTTTTATAAATATTGTCCTTAAGTGTTACAGTAAATAGACAAATTTAAATTTATATCTGTCAGATATTTATAAATATTAAAAAGGTGTTATAAAAATGGATAGAGTTCGATACCTTTCTCTTTTTTTGTTCATAATAAATAAAAATATACAAAAGCTTAGAGTAAATTGTACCCCATATATACGTACAGAAAATATTAGTAAAAATTTTGAATTAGAGAAAGATGTGCGACATGCAATAAATTAATGCAATTCGTGTTTTATTAAATATCACGAACTTGACCTTTCACATGACCTAAGAAAATGAAGATTCTTCTTTAAAATAATAATAATAAAAATAATCTTTCCAAGTTCCCCCTTATGGTTATTTCATTTTAACTTTTTATATAAGATAAATATGTGTCTTGTACAAACAAATTCTTATTATTCCAACTCTTTCTTTCTCTCTCTCACTCACACACACACACATTCTCTTTAATCTCTAATGGATGAAAAAAAAAAATACAAAAAATAAATCTAAATTCTATTGGAATTATTATTGAATCTTCGCGCGATCTCACCGTATTTTTCTGCATACTTTTTTTTTTTATTATTTTTCTTCTTTCTATACAATAAAAAAATATTAAACACAAAACTTGTCCCGGAGATAACGGCAGAATCTGACTGGTTTTTTTTCTCTTCTATTTCTTAGAGTGTTTTTTTTTTCTCTCCTCTTCATCATTGTTGTTTTTTTCTCTACTTTTTACTTCTATCTTCTGATTTGGCACAGACCTCAATTTTGTGGTAAAAAAAAATAAACAGACCAAAACTAAACCAAGTCATTAAAAGAGATGGATTTAGGATTTTTAATTATTTTATTTTTGAATAAATTAAATTTGTTAATTTTGTGATTCGTGTTTCACCAAATAAAACAATTATCATGATTGAAATAAATTTTATCCTTTTTTTTTTATTGTGAAATTTCCCGACATTCAAATTAGAGATTTTTATGGGTGAATTTACATATTATGGTTGAGTAATTTGAGGCTAGAAACCAAGTTGTTCTAACGTTTTAATTGGTTAGAGATTATTAATTAGTTAAATATACGAGATCGGACATATAAATTTAACGCTTTATTCAAAAATAGACAACTTATGACAACGAGAACATAAGATTGAAATTGTATAAAATTAATTTGAATTAAATTTATGGATGAAATTACATACAATACCAACAACAATTTATTTAGTTTTGTTTAAGTTAACTTTTGTTGTTATCTCACGGGTTTTGAGTCACGACTGATTTATATAAATAAAAATTCTCATTCTAAAAAATTTTTTTTTCAATTCCTTCTTTCTATAAAAAAGAAAAAAAAAATCTTTTGATTTTAATATTGTGGAATTTGATTCTGCTGGATTTTAATCGTTAGTTATTTGTTGTTGCTGTTATTATTGTAAAATTTTGTTGTTGTTGTTGTTATTGTTATATATTTTTTTTCATTGTAAACTGTTTTCGTCGTGTATATAATTTGTCACAAATTGGAATCAAGTAAATATTGTAAAATTATGGTAATTTTATTTTTTGTTGTTATTATAATTGTTGTTGTTGTTATATTATAATAATTATTATAATAATAATAATAATAAAAATTATTTCATTATTATTAAAAAAAAAAAAAAAAAAATACAAAATGTTTTTCATGTTAGATGTCGATTATACAAAACAATAAATTTTCCATAATGGAAAAAAGAAAAAAAAAATAAATTATGAACGAAAAACGGTTTTTAAAAATTAAAAAAAAAAAATAAGTAATAAAAATATTAATAATATATGAACAAGGTACGTTCACAGCGAGAGTAGTTAAAAAAAAAATGTTCAATATTATTAATTTATTAATAATGTGAGAAATTATGGTTACACTGTAAATTATTAAATTATTATGCTATAATTTTTTTTTTTTTTACATTATTTTTTTTTTTGGAATTTTTAATTTAACGATACCGTGTGTGGGTAAATTTTTTTGTAGATTTAGTTTAGATAAATGTTTAAGAATGTTTGTATGTCTATATATATATAGAGTTATATAGAGAATATAAAGTTAACGGAAATAACTGCATGCCAAAAATTTATTTGGAATGAAATAAATATTGTTGAAGTTTGTAAAATAATTTTTTATATAAAATTTCAATAAAAATCTTCAATAGAAACTATTTTAATTTTAATTAATAAATAAATTTATGTTTTCAGGACATCATTTTCTAGTTAATAAGTTCAAAAGAAAACGAATAAAAATTCAAATCATTATCAAAAAACGCAAATAAAAAATATGATGCTATAATTTAGTCGAGACACATTTTTTAATAAAAGTAATTTTATAGTTAAACTTTTAACAAGAATTTGACACTTAATTTAAAAATAAAAGAGAGAACAATATAAAATTATAGAATGTTAGAGGAGGTGAAGATATGTTGTTGCGCATGTTTCCCTCTCTTCTTTAAGGCTTGGGTAACGTCACATATTATTGATTGGTGGGAAACATAAAACACAGAATTTTAATTGGCTTTAATTTGAAAAAAAAAACGGTATTGTAACGTCATGCGCGTACTTAAACGAAATTAGAACAGCTGTCAAACATATCTAAATATTTATAAAGTCATTTCATATTATCGGTTTTGCAAAACACAACAATTATAAATTTGTTTTTATTATAAAACATCCTTTAAATTTAAATTGATTTTCTTGTAATTTTTTTTTAAATTGAAATTACAAAATAATAAAAACTAATAAAAATGTCCAATAAAAGCAATTTAATTAATTTGCATTTTGTAAAAAGAATAAAAAAAAAATGAAAATTAGAAGAGAAACAATTTTTTTTTTTTGGAATATTAATTTTTATTAATCGTTCATTATTCTTATTATTCATTATCTTATTGTTGTTGTTTATTGTTTTTATTTTATTATCGTCAACTATTATTATTATTATTATTATTATTAGTTTAGTTAAGTTAGTTAGTTTTGTTATGAATTTTTAATTATTTTTCATTTGTGGGTGGGCAATTTTTAATGTAATATAGTTAATTATTACGAATTATCCGGATACAATTATACAAAATTATTTATATACAGAGAACAAAATGAAAGAAACAAATAAAATATTAATGAATGTTTTTAAGACTTTTTTTTTTGTTTTTAGAAGTTTTTTTTTTTATTTCTCAGAATGGAGAGTGTGCAACCGGTTCAATTCAATTCAATTCAACGTTTTTTTTTTGTGTATTGATGTTGAATTAGTTTGCAGTTTTTTTTTGTTTTTCATCCTTTTCATTTAATGAATTTAGTGTAATAGTAAAAAGATATTAGATAATCGAGATATTTGGTTCCCACAGTGTGATCCAATTTGACCATTGCATGGACATGAGATACCTAGGTACACCGTGTCGACTAGGACCTAGTAGACATATCTGTATATGATATCCATCAAGTCCTATACTTAATCGGACGATTTAGTATAGTTAGTTGGTCATAAACACAACTATACTCGACTGTATAGATAAATGAATTATTATTATTAATAAATTGTGTATACTTGTAGAAGGTAAATAATTTTTAAAAATAAAATAGAAACAAAAAAAAAACGTAACTAAACTAAGGCAATAAATAAAGAAATTAAAGAATTAAAGAATAAAAATTCACGGAAGAAAAGTTTTTTAAATATTTGTTAGAGAAATTCACTAATAAATAATTCTGTTTATTTCATATTTCTGTGATAAAAAAATGTAACTAGAGATTTTTGTTTATTTTGATTTATTCATGTCGTGGCAGACGTGTCTTAATTTATATTATTGGTGTAGGTTCGTTAAGATCAAATATTCTATTTTTCAGTTTCACAAAATGTTTCGCATTCAGTTAAGAAAATCTTTGTTTCTTTTCTGGATTGTTTTCGTATTGGTGTCATCTCTTTTACTCGTCTTTATGCAGACAGCCTAAAATTATCGTAAAACTTACCATTAGTTATGTTGAACAATTCTGGTGAATGTACAAAAGCCCTTATAATTTAAATCGATCAATTTTTATATGATCGCACAATATTATCGATAATTTAAAATTTTATGTGAAAAATTAGAAAGTAAAAATAAAATTTCCTTTAGAAATTGTATCGAGTCATTTCGATCGGTGGAACTTTTTATATGTACACAAAATCTATTTGTAAATAAACCAAATTCAAATAATGAAATTATCTTTAGATTCATTACGAATTAGATGATTTGTATTTATGATTAATTAATACACTTTTAAGTTAATTATTTAATTAGAAATTTTGAGTTCTATGAAACAGAATTTTAATTCTTAAATAATTTAGTTTCAATAAAAACAACGAATTTTTTAATTAAAAATATCAAAGTACTTTTCGAGAAGTTCTCATCTTCAGAACTATTTATTAAACTTTAAAGTTTATTAATTGTAAACTTTGTAAAGTTTTTAATTTTGCTTTTAATTATTTTACTGTATTTTTTATATACTTACCTAAAAGAGAAGGGATATAAACTGAATTTATACATCATCATCACACCAATATATACGACCCTTCACTTTTAATAATAAATCAATAACAAAAGAAAAAGATGGAAAATTTATGAACACCTTTTTTTTTTTATCGTTAAATTATAATTTTTCATCAGTGATTAATTTTTCTCCATTTTTAATTTATTAATTAATTTTTCTTTAATTTTCTTTTTGCTGCGTTTTTTTTTTTTTTTGTTTTTTACTTCCAACTCCACCCAACATCCTTTCATATTTTTTTCTTTGTTTTTGTAATTTGATAATGAATAAAAATAATAATATTTTATTTCCCCCCTATCACCACCAAATAATAATTAATAATAATTGATCAAAATAAAATATGAAGAGTAAGTTGAGTCTGTTAAGTAAGTACACACACACACTCTTTATAATGTGATTATTTGTTAAAAAGTTAACACAAAAAAAAAAAATAAGTAATCCAAAGAAAAAAAAAATACAAGAAGAACAAAAACAAAAAGTGAAAAAAAAAAAAAAATTAAGTGAGAGAGAGGAGAATGCATAATTTTTGTTTTATCTTTTATTGTTGTTGTTGTTGTTGTTGTATTTTTTTTAATTTATTTAAAGAGACGGTTGGCAAAGTGCAATTTATTTAAATATTTATTTATTATTTTTTTTTTTTTTACTTAGCTTTAACTTTTCATAATACATAATATATGTACATACATACATAATATACATAAAACACAAACTACCTATATGTACATTATATGTAAAAACGATTCATGCAAACAGACACACACACAGAGACACATGTGTATATGTAGATTTTTTAAATAATACAAAAATAATCATAAGAAGAGAAGGTAATCTTACATTATAAAATATTTTATTATTATTATTATTAGATATTATTATTTAGTAGATGAATGTCTATTTTGAAAGGTATAATATAGAGATGATGAAGAAGAAGATGAGGAATAAGACGGGAAGGAGAAGAAAAAAAATAGAAAGAAGAAATAAAATAATAAAAAAAAGAACTGACTGATTATGTGTGTGTGTGAGAGAGAGAGAGAGAGTGAGAGAGAAAGAGTGATAAAAAAAAATAAAGAAGAGAAGGAATAAATAAAATAGCGGATAAAAAAAAAAGAAAGAAAAAGTTTACCTTGAAGTTGAGACATAAACCATCATCCATATTATCGCATCCTCGTTTCGTGTTGTTGTTGTTGTTGTTGTTGTTGTATTTTTCAATTTTTTTTTTATATCTGTCATTACAAAGTTAGCTGATACATTTATTTTTACTATAAAGACAACAACAATAATAATAATAATAATAATAAGAAGAACAAAAATAAGAGTAGAGGCAATATTAAAATTGAATTAAAACCGTGCGAAATAATGATTTTTGTTTTTTTTGTTTTTGTTAAAAATTAAAAGTGTGAAAGTATTTTTTTTTTTTTGTTTTTGTTTTTGTTTAGAAATAAAATAATATTTATTAATAAATAATAATAAATGTATAACGTTAATATTGTATTTTATATTTGTGTATTATATATTATTGAATTCTGACACTTGTTGTTGTTGTATAAAATCGACATGTCGACCTTGTCACTCATTTTTTTTTCTCTTTTACTTTGATTACATCCATTTTTTATATTATTACATTAAAGATTAGATATTACATTATTTTTGATATTGATGAATATTATAATAAAGTTTACTTAAACATTAAAGTTTATGTATTTTAATAGACAACAACAACAACAGCAACAATAACAAAACTTTATTATAAATGATGAAAGGGGTGATTAGGTGGGGGCAAGATAGACAGTGAGAGAGAGAGAGAGAGGGAAATATATGTTTATTTATTATTGGTAACTTCAATTGACTTTAATTTATTTCTATATAAAAATAAAAATAAATCTGTACGTCAATTGCCCTGATTTGGATTGTCTTTTTGTTGTTGTTGTTGTTGTTGTTGTTGTTGTTTCTTCCAAACAGAAGAAAGAAAAAAAATAGTAGTAGTAAAAAGTAGAGTCTCTTTGATTTTAGTTCTCACGATTTGGATTTTAATATTTTTTTAAATACAACAACAACAAAAGTAAATCTTACCAAGAAAACGAAACAAACAAATAAAAAGAAAAAAAGAAAAAAAAACGAAGGAATGGAAAGAGAAGAATATAAAAGATCGTGTCTCTTTTTTTTTTGTTTTGTTTTTTTGTTTTTTGTATACAATTTTTTGCATTTATTGTGCATTGATTGCATTATTTACTTATTACTTATTATTTTTGTCGTCTTATGTACTTTTTTTTATAATTCAATTTTTTTTTTGTTTGTTTCTTTCCCACTCACTTTTGTTTTATGGGAACTAAAAATCAACTAATAGTCATCCGGATCGATATATTTTTTTTACAGTTTACTGTAAGTTTTACTTTAAGTTTTAAGATTTAGAGAATTTATTTTTTCTCTCTCTCTCTCTTCTAATTGAATTTCATATTTTACTATTTTACAATTTATTTACTTTTTGTTCACTGAGAAAAAGGAAGAAGAAGAAGAAGAAGAGTTGAAATTTGAAAAGATTTGTTTTTTTATTTTTGTTCAATTCTCCTCCTCCCCCTTTCCCGATTTTACATTGATTCAAACATTTTCTTTAGTACTCTTTTTTTTTCCACTGTTTTTGTATATTTTTGTTTTTGTTTTTTTTTTGTTGTCAGTATTTTGTGTTTGTTGTTAAAAATTAATGAAAAAAGAAAAAAAAACACAGGAAGTTTTTTTTACCTTCAAATTTTTTTTGTAATCGTAACTTCTTGTTTTTTTTTTTTGTTTTTTGTTTTTTGTTTTTTGTTTTTAATTTTTTTATTTATTTCAGATGGAAATAAATCACGGATAATCATCAACAATAATAATTATAATGATTATTTATTAGCAACACGTTCATTATTACCACCACCACCGCCACCACCACCAACATTGATATCAGCCCCCAACCATCTAGGTATAAGACAAGCTAAAGACTTGTGAGTTTTTTTTTGTTTTTGTTTTGTTTTTAATTATTTTTAATTTTGATTTTTGTTTTTTGTTGTTTTGATTTTTTGTTTTTTGTTTTGGGAAAATGTTTTTCATTTTTCTTATTTTTGTTTACTTTTTTTTTTGTTTTGTGGTTTAGAACAATTTTAAGTCAATTGTCCATTTAAAGATAAAGTGATATTCAAGGTTCACGATTGTAATTATCGATTTTTAATTTTTTTTGGTCTAAAAATTAATTGTACCAAAAATAAACAAAAAATCTTTCTATGCTCAAAATTTTCTATTTTAGAAAAAAATGTTCTGTTGTTAATTTTATTTATAATTTCACTGACCCCCCCCCCCCCCCACATAAACAAAAGTAGAAAAATTCATCACTTTTGTCACAATTAATTTTGTTTTATAATAATATAATTTATAAAGCAACAACAACTGTTATAAAGCAACAACAACTGTTGTAAAGCAACAACAACTGTTTGCAATAAAATAAAAAAAATATTGATTCATTTTATTTAATTTAATTTCAATTTTTTCAAAAATAATCAACGTTGGTCAATTTCAGTAAAACAGCAAAATGTTTTTTTTTTTATTAAAATATGTTTTGATAATTTTTCAAATATTTTTTGTATCCGTTTTTAGTTTAAATTCGTCATTTTGCTCATATGTTGAATCATAGCCTGTATCTGATATCTGGACTGGGTATCTGGAACATTTTTCCATTACATTTTTCAATGGAGCCATATATAATTCAATGGAGCCATATAATTCAATCAAAAGTATTTTTATATAAAATTACTTTAAAAAAAAAAAAAATAGGGGAAAGATAAAAATGTAAATAAAACAACAACAATAATTGTATAGTAAATTAGGTCGCCAATAATTTTAATCTGACCAACTTATGACAATATTTTATTTTGTTTTTTTTTTTTAAATATTTTTCTATAAAGAAAAAAGAAAATTGAATCATCAATTTTATAATTTACAATTGTTACAAATATATTTGTGACCAATGGGCCAAACTTTATGCAGACTCATAGTAACCTTCTCATTTATTTTTTGTTGTTGTTAATTATTTTTAAGTAAATAAATTATTAAGAAGTTAATTGTGACATGGGATTTAAATAGGGAGGGGTGGGACGGGGTATGGGGAAATTTTGAAAGGATATTTAAAGAAATTTAAATTTAAAGAAATTCTTTATTTATTTAATAAATTTGTATTAATAAGATAAGAAGAAGAAAATCTGCATAGTTCGATCTATACAAGTTTTATTTGAATATTTGTGACATTGCATCGTATAACTGGACCATCTGTCTATTCGAGTGAATCTTTTTTATATCTTTGGTATAAAGACAATCTTGTTAAGACAGATTTAATTACTGGAACTTCGATTCACATTAAAATTCTTTGTACAATCGATCGATGCTACTAAACACGAAAACTTGAAGTGAGAATAATTGTCGAAGGGACTCCACTGACTATGATGATTATTTTTTTTTACCATTAAATTTCTTAAGCAGATTTTAAAGTTAAATAAAAAAAAAAATTTAGACAGTAAAAAAAAAAAAAAATGTTAAATTATTTCGTCATTTTTTAAGTAAAAGATTTATCACGGATTATAAAAAAATAAATATAAATTCGTGTGTTTGTTTACTGCAAAAAAAAAAAAATTATGAACACATAAAAGTCAGAAAAGAAGAAGAAGAAAAGTCAGAAAAGAAGAAGAAGAAGAGGAGGAACATTATCCAATTTTAAAGCTTTTAATAAAATAAAAAAAAACTGTGTTTTGTTTTTGTTTTATGAATGAAACGTGAGAAACACGACGAACAAAAAAAAAATGTTTTATTAAAAATGAATTTCAACGAAAATAAGAATAAAAAAAATTAAAAAATTAAATCGAAAGTTAAGAATTCTCTCATATTGTAAACAAAATGATGTAAGTAGTAAAATGAGTCTTAGATGTTTAGGGGGTGGAATAATTAAGAATGTATTTATTTTTTTTTTGAAGCAGAGTTTTGTTTTTAAGATTTGTCTTTCGTCCTTTTTTTGTTATTTTTTTTTATTTGGTTTATTTTAAATTTTTGATTGAATATTTTTATTGCCTAATAAAACAACAATTTTTTTTATTCAAAACGAATTTTTCTTTCTCTAAAATTTGTGTCTCTTATTTTTGTTTTTTTTTACAGACGTTCATCCTATAATTTATCCTCCATTCAGACAATTCAAACATCAATAAGTAACAATAACAACAATACTAATTACAATAATAACAACAACAATAACAACAATAATAACAACAACAACAACATTAATAATAATTTAGTAAAATTATCATCAAATTTTATTGGTGAAAATCGTACAAAAAAAAATATTAATGGAATTTTAAAAGTTGAAGAGGAAAATAAAAGGGAACAACAACAACAACAACAACAGCAAATACAGAATGGAACAACAGGAACAACAGTTGAACCTGTACAAATTGAATGTAGTAAAAATCGTAAAATGCATAAATGTGATTTATGTGATAAAATTTATACAAAAAGTTCACATTTAAAGGCACACAAAAGAACGCACACAGGTTTGTTATTTACTTTTTATTTCCTGATGATACACACACACATACACATTAATTGAAAGGAAATTCATTTATACTAACATTACGCATTAAATTCATAAAAATTCAATTCAATTTAAATTAACTTTTCTTAGAGATTTAATTAAAATTATTGATACAATAAAATATTTCATCATCTAAGATTTAAATTGTAAATTATATTCAGTGATATTCTTTATAATAAATAATTTTTCCAATTAGATGTTCAGAACCTTGATTAAAAAAAAAAATAGAAAAGAAAAGACAAAATTTCAAACGTTGCCGCCGCCAGCCAATTGATTTTTATTGTAATCAAAGCAATCACATTTTTCTATATTAGGAAATTGTTTGTAATTTTTCATAGTAACTGAACTGAAAAACAAAAGAAAAATTACGATTTTCAATTTATTCACCACTTTTTGTTTTATTTTAAATTAATTTGCGTCAAGTGAATGTCATTTGTAATGTTTAGAATAAAAGTCGATTAGTAATGTTCAATTTCTCATTAGTTTACATTTTTATTATATTTGTCTCATTGACACAATACCCCAAACTCAATCAATCTTTCTCGTTCATTTATTTCATTTATTTCTCTGTTTAATAATTCCTAAATTATTTAATGATTACACAATAATGCGTCCCACTAATGATTTATTACAAATTAATTCTTCACGAAAAAATCAAATTAAAAATGAAGTAAATGAAACGTCTTTGAATTTTTATTGATAAAAGTCAATTCCCTTTTCAATTTAACATTTTTTCCTTAATTCTAATTTTTATTTTACGTAAATTTAATGAACCTGCAAATTAACGTTACAATTGTAAATGAGTCTCGTAAGAATCTGGTTAATCTGGTGAAAATTAATTGTATACAAAAAAAAAAAAAGAAAATGTCTTGTCAACAGTAAGATAAATTTAAATGATTTAATCGTAGTAAAATTTATGTTCATTAAATATCAATATTTTTTTCTTTCTGTTCGGTGAGAAATTGAAATAAAGAAAAAAAAAAAACTAAGATTTCAGACAAATAAATAAATGGGAATTTTGTCTAGTGAAGAATTGAGGTTTTTTTTTAGTTTAGTCAAAACGAATATTGATTTTTTTTTTGTTTTGATTTTAATCTTTTTCTATTTAGAAGTGTTTTCAAAATTATTGCACACATTTAATATTTTATATAAAGTTTTTACCTTTAACCTTTTACCATTTTATTATCATAAAATTTTTGTTTTCTACTTTTCATCTCTTACTAAATTCCATTTAACTGGCATTAACTATTTAATTTCCATGTGAAACGGATCTTATTGAAATCTAATTAGAATATACAACAATCTTTTCAATCATTAACAATTATACTAACTTTTATAATATTTAATTAATAATAAAATATGTGCATTCACTTTTTTTTTGTCTTTTCCATTTTTTTTATTTTATTAGTTGTGAATAAAATGATTTGAATAAAATAAGATAAATTTAACTCACAATTATTATATCACATTGTTTCAAATTGTTTCTTATTTATATCATCCATTAGGTGAGAAACCTTATGTTTGTACATGGGAAGGATGTATATGGCGTTTTGCTAGATCCGATGAATTAACACGTCATTATCGTAAACATACAGGATTACGTCCATTCAGATGTAAAATGTGTACACGATCATTTAGTCGATCTGATCATTTGTCTTTACATATGAGAAGACATTGATTATTTATTAATTATTAATTATTATTATTATAAATTTTTTTTTGTGTAAATAAGAGAAGATAAAAAAAAAATAATTAAATAACAAAATAATGAAATTTTGCCAGTATAAAAAAAAAAAACTAAGAAGAAGAAGAAGAAGGAGAACATGAAATGTGTAATTTTAAAGCCAGTATAATTATTATTATCTATATACAAATATATACAAATATACAAAATAAAGTCTTAAGATTTTTGACTTAAAAAAAAAAAAACATACAAATTATTAAAAAGAACAAAAAAAAAAATTCGAAAAAGAAGAAAAAAAAAGTTAACTAAATAATAAATAAAAACAAATAACAGATGAGAAAAAAAAAATTATAACCAGTTAATTTAGATGATGATTTAATGATTTAAGTATATAAGGTGCATTATTAGATGTAATTAATATTATTTTTAAGATGACGACATTAAAAGTGATCAATAAGTATAGATCAGATCATTAGATATATCGTGATGAAGGTACCTATCTAAAATAATAATTATAAGTAAAAAAGCAAAAAAGCAAAAAAACAAAAAACAAAACTGTTACAAAGAAACATAAAACATGAAAATGACTAATCTATACGATATAAAAAAAATATAAGAAAGTTTAAGAGATTGTCGAATATTAAATATCGCTGTAGAGTTAGAAAATTTGCATGGATTCGTGGGAGAGAAATCCATATAGAAGAAATCGTGCCGATGTCAAATCGGGAGATTTTTTTTTTGTTTTTTTTTTTTTATAATATTATTTTTCTTTCGTTTAATAATTATTTATAATTTATTGTGACAGCAAAAATAGAGAGAACAAAAAAAAAAAAATTATTAATCAAACAAGTAAAATGTGTCTTCACTAAATTTATTTATAATGGTTTTTGTCTTAACTAAACCGTTTCAGTTTAGATCAGAACCGTGTTAAGTTAACTTTAAATCAAACAATTAATTGAATTAATTTTGGATTCAATCAAAAAATATATAAAACGTAGAATTATCATATAACTTTATTTTAAATTAAGCTCAACTCAAGATCAATTATAAAATAAACAATAATATTTTTCACTAATTTAAGAAGTACCGTTTCTTTGAAATATAACTTGAGTAATCTAATACTTATAATATTTTTTCTTTGTTACATCTTTGAATTGACACCTTCAATTCTATAGAATATCTTATAGAATTGATATTTATTTGATTTTTATTTTCGTAACATTTTTATACAAAAAAATTTAATCTTAATTTGATATCTGTAATGTCAAAGACACAAACAAAAATCTTATAATTATATAAGGGAAAAAATATAGAAGAATGATAATTAAATTAATTTATAAATGGGTTTAAAGGGCATTCTTAGTTATTTAAGTAATATACATAAATATTTTTCTTTTGAATAATTAATTTACAAACAAAATTGTTTAATATTAATTATTTTCTTATTTTATTATTTTTGTGAAATAAAAACAAAAACAAAAACAAAAAAAAATTACCATTTGGGGCCAGTAATTATTATTATCTTTAGTTAATCCTATTTTTTTTTTAATTATTATTATTATTAATAATTATCGTTAATGAAAAATACTCATAACTAAAAGAAAATATTAAAAGAGAGAAAAAAAAAAAAATAGCATCTGAAATTTGTTGCTTCAATATTTTATTATAATTGATTCACAGTGTTAAGTTTTGTTCTTTGAAATTCTTGCTCTACACTAACGTGAATATATTTTATTCCTAAGAAAGACTTTCGACAATTTCTTACGTCAACTAATGAAGTTGTGTAAGAATTGACGTTTCTATGCTACTTTCAGTTGATAATATTATTGTGTTACACTCTAGTGTAGAAAAAGCTTTTAAAAGTCGCACATTTATTGACACTTTGTTAAATTGCATTACATCTTTAACAGTTAGAAATTAGAAATATAAATTTTGGATTAATATAAAAACAAACAAATAACAATAAAAAAATATATAAAAAGAATGAGTTCGATTTATGGGTATTTCGCTTAAAACAAAAAAAAAAGAAGTAATTATGAATTTATAATGAAAATGAAGATGAAAATGAAAATGAAAATGAAAATAAAAAGTAAATCAAAATAAAATGGAATCTTTATCGAGAATCAGAAAATCTTTTTATTTTTAATTTTCGTTTCTCATTTAGATTCACCTTTTGTAATTATATTTTTTATTATTCATTTTAATTAATTATTAATTATTATTTGAATTTGTGATAAAAAAACAAAAAAAAAAAAAACAGAAGAAAATAAAAACAAAAGAAAAAAAATGTTATAAAATGGAATAATTAAAAACGATAGCAAATTTATTAGCTCCTAAACTTAGTGAATTAATTAAATTACTTTGTACATAAAAAAAAAAAAA
This sequence comes from Pedicia rivosa, assembly GCA_963082725.1. NCBI lineage: Eukaryota > Metazoa > Arthropoda > Insecta > Diptera > Pediciidae > Pedicia > Pedicia rivosa. Next base: position 44,791,391 of record OY720152.1, on the reverse strand, counting down.
AATTGAAAATTGAAAATTAAAAATGAAAAATGAAAAATGAAAAACAAAAAAGAGAAACTTTGAAAATTGTTAGTTTCTGTTTCTGTTTGATTTGTTTTTCCTGTTCGTAATTTTTGTTTTAATTTTTAATTAATTTAGAAAAATTTGTATATTTTTTTTGAAAAATGAAGAGAAAAGAAAAGAAAAAAAATGGAAAATTGTAAAGAAAAAAAAAACAAAACAAAACAAAATATTTGATAAAATGAAAAAGAAAAAATTGATTAAAAGAAATTTTTTTAAATTTGACGCCTTAATTTATACTTTTATTTATTAAAATTGTTTGCCTTCCTTTTGAACCGAGTCTGAAATGAGATTTTCAACGATGACTTGAGTGCATTTGTAAATTTAAATGAACCGCCCATTTATTTATTCCAGAAAATTCTTTTATGAAAGTCAGTGACGCCAGTTGATTTTAATTGTGTTTTTTTTTTTAAGAATATCCGAATAAATACAAAACGATCCAGGTGAGTAATAATTGTTATGATTCCAGTTGAGTATATTCCGACAATCTAATTTACATTTTGTTAATTATTTAAATTAATTTACAATTAAATAAAATTTTTATTCTTTGAAATGAAAAAAAGAAACCATACAAATGTAAGAATATTCAAATTTTTGTTTCCCCCTCCCACTCTTTTAAGATAAAATCTTAAAATAGGCTCGTCCCCCTTTTCTTTTAATCTTTCTTGTTGTTATTGTTGTTGTTTTGTGTATTTTTTTTTTTTGTCTTTTTACCCGTCCAATACAAATTTATCTTTCAACAGAATTCTTTTTTTCTCTCTCTCTGTAGTTTGTTGTTGTTGTCGTCGTTTGTCTTTTTTTGTTTTCTTGTTTTCTTTCAAACTCCCGATTTAAACAATTTTCCCATAAACGAATATTCCCCGAAACATTATTCGGTGATGGATATTTTTAAATATATTTAAATCGGGAAACCAAAAAAAAAACAAAAAAAACAAAAAAATACGCTACTCTGTTTAAAATACGAAAATTTAATTTTATCATAAGTAAAAGTTTGTCGTTTGTTTAGAAGCCAGCACAGTCCTCATAGTCCGTTGTTTGAGTTTTTTTCTTTTTCTCCTTTATTTTTATTTTTAATTTTTAATTTTTAATTTTTTTTTTCTTGGTTCACATTTTAATTTTTCCATATTTTCGGTTTATTTTGTTGCGCTCTAATTTACAAACATTAAAGAAAAAAACCCCCCGACAGTGTTTCCTTTGTTTTAAAAATTTTATTTAATTTTTTATTTGTTTGTGGAAAAAGAGAAAACAGAAGAGAAATTTTATTGGAAAAAAAGGTGAATCAATTTTGAACGTTTTGATGTAACCAAAGAATAATTTTTGTTTTTTTCTACAATAAACACAAAAGGGGGAAAAAAAAGGAATAACAAGGAGAAAGGATTAAATAAGTGAACGTAATTAAAGGCAACAAAAAAAAAACTCGGTTTATTGTATGTGGATATTTTCACTGCGCCACTTTTTTTTTTTTGTTGAGAATATTTTGACGTCTTTTTATCCGATCACCCCTCCCCCCAGTTCATGTTTTAATCAGATTTTCCTTTTAATTAAAATAAAAAAATATAATTAATTGATTTTAATGAAAATCTATTCAAGTTTTATGTAAAAGTGATAAAAAGAAGAAAAAATCTTTTTAAAAAAAGGAACAAAATAAAAAAAAAAAAAGTGCAAACAAAAAATAATTAAAGAAAAAGTTAAAAAATTAAAAAGACAAAATAAGAAAAAAAAAAAAAAATAATGTCTAATAATAATCGTTCACAAACAAAATCACCAAAGGTGATCTTAGATATAAGTAACAGTCAAATTGATAATTGTATTACGTATAATAAAAATTTTATAAAAATTGAAAAAATTGATCAGGATATAACAACAACAGCAACACCAACAACAATAATGGAACAACATAATAATATAAATTTGAATTTACATTCATTAAATCATCATAATAATATAAATAATAATCAACAGACAATACAATTAATAAAAAATAATAATAATAATAATTTACAGCATTCCATGAATTTAATTGATAAAATTGATAATAATCGTTATACAACATATACAAATTTACATATTGAACGTGATAATGAACAGGATGATGAACAAGATGATAATGAATTGGATAGAAATTTACCAAGAACATTACCAATAATTATAAATACACAAATAATAACAAGAAAAAGGGATAATAATTATGATCAATATAATTATATTTATGATGGTCAGCAACAACATCAACAGCAACAACATCATCATCAACAGCAACACCATCAGCAACAACAACAACAACAACAACAACAGCAACAGGATAGAATAAATTATCATCATCCAACAAAAATATTTCGTTATAATGATGATATTGATATTGATATTGATGATGATGATCGTAATATAAATAATTATCAATTAAAAAATAATCGTACAACAAATTATTTTTTAACAACAACACCACCACAAGATGATGATGATGATGATGAAATTAATGGTAATGATAATAATTGTGATAATAATGAATTTGTATGTTGTGATAATAATTCAACAAATGAATTAATTAATAAAATTTATTCACCAACTGAACAAACAAATTTTTATATAAATAATAATTATACACCATCAGAAGTTGATGATTTTGATACAACAACATCAATGTCAGCGACAACGACAATTTTAACAACAAATAAAATACAAACAACAACAACAACAGGAACAGGAATAACAACAGGAACAATGAAAAATAATAAAATAACAAAAAAAAATTGTAATAATAAAATACAACAAACAAATCGTTGTAAAATAAAACGTAAACATTCAAAAGATGTTAATTATGATGATTTACAAAATCAACGTGTTATGGCAAATGTACGTGAACGTCAACGGACACAAAGTTTAAATGAAGCATTTTCATCATTAAGGAAAATCATTCCAACATTACCAAGTGATAAATTAAGTAAAATTCAGACACTTAAATTGGCATCAAGGTACGTTTTTTTTTTCTTTGTTCTTAATAAAAATTCTTTCATCATTTTATTTCCTGATTTTTCATAAATTCCATTCTCAGTGAGGTATGTCGGCCACTTTTCATCTTGGATTCGTTTTTTTCTTTATTATTTCCTTTTATTGTCTCATTTTTCTCTCGTAACTTTTAGATGAAGAATTTAAAATTTGTTTCATAAATCAATTAAGTTGCGTTGCTGCAAAAAGTAACAAAAAAGGATATAGAAAAAATAATTAAAGGATCAATTAAAATTTCTTATGAAATCCGGACATTATTAAATTAAACTTCAACTTCAGTTCAAAGATGGGAACATTAATTGATTCAATTAATTTACAAAAAAAAATGAATTATTGATTTTTATTCTAAAAAAGAAATTTTTTTTTAATCAATTTTGATGTGAAAAGATGAAACAAACTGAGATGAAAAGATTTTGCTCTCATATACATACCTCAACATTCCTTCTGTTTCCTATTTTCGTTTGATTTTTTCCTTCGCTAAATTATTATTATTATTTTTATTTGACATTTTTCTTCTTCTTCTTCTTCATCTTTTCTTATTAAATATTCTGGGGAAATTTTTTTTAATTTTAATATTTTCCCTCATCAAAAATTTAATCTCTTGGGAAATTTTGTTTTTTTTGTTGTTGTTGTTGTTTTTATGTTTCTTCTTTTTTTTTTTGACTCAGATCATTTTTAGCGCGTCTTGTGTTTTTCCAAATTTAAATGACAGAATGAGGGAGAAAGAGAAAGACAAACAGTTAGGAAGTAAATGAGGGAAAGAGAAAGATTTTATAGAGAAATATAGAATGTAATAAAAAATTTTATGATCCGTTGTGATTCTTTAACCCTGGACCAAAAGAGAAAAAAAAAAGGAAAAAGCAAAAAAAAAAGAAAACAAAACAAAACAAAACAAAACAATGAATTCGAATTTTTAGATTTTCCATAATTTTACTTTTGGTCAAATACATATAAAATGGACAATCTATATGAATGACCGCACCAACTCAACTCAAACTAATTCAATTAAATTTTCATAAATTTGTTTTCCACCATAAATGGTTGAGTTGAGTTTAACAAAAATATCAAGTAAACAAAAGTTATCGTTAGAAATTTGTAATGTTTGTTCATCTACGTTTTATAAAAAGTTTAAAGATTCATTTCTTCCACAAGATCTTTTTACAAAATGAAATTTATGAACTTCTCTACGAAAAGTCAAAAAAAAAAAAATTATTACAACGAAAAGGACGCGTAGATCACAAATCATTTAGACATAATATGAAACAATGACGGCTTCTTCACTTACAAACAACAATACGAACTTCAATAAATAATTTTTTGGCGGTAGACACGGTGGACGGTATTCAGGGGACGTTAAATTGTGGAGGCTTGCAAAAAAAAAAAAACAAAAGTAAAAAAATAAATTTTTCAAAGAATTGCAAATTAAATAAATTTGACAGCTTTGAGACAATACATTAAAAATACAAATACAAAATACAAAATGGCGTCGTCACAATATACATAAATTTAAAACAAATTTCTTTTCACTCTAATAATAACAATAATCAATCTTTTCTTAATTTATTCTTTATTTTGTACGTTGAACCGTAATATTTCATTTGAATCGTATATAGAGAATATATAGAGACGTTTTAAAGGTGGAGGAGGTGGGGTGGTGGGGGTGGGAGGAGGATACAAGAAGAATATATTATACTGAAACTGAATTTTCCAACAACAACAACAAAATTATTCCAAATCTATTTGTATATATTTTTTTTTTCTTTCATTTTTTTTTTAATAATACAAAAATTGTCTGCTGTCTCTAAATTTTTACGTTTTTTTTTTTTCTTAAAATTTTCTAAATTTTTAAAAGAAATTTTTTTTTTTAAAATAAAAAAAAAAACTAAAACGCATTTTTACACTCAAATTATGAACACAAGAGGAACATGACATTTTAAGTTAATTAATTTATAAACGCGTGTATTAGAGCATACACAGATATACACACAAATATTTTACACACACACAAAAGTTACCAATAAATAATTTTTCTTTTGTAATTTATGAACTCAATTTTAAATTCAATGGAATTCAAAAGAATTCACGCAGTTTAAATTCATTTTACAATAAAATTTAAAGAGTTAACAGAAACATTGGTAATCCCACTCATACCAAACGCATACACACACAATCCCTTTTTACAGGTGTGTGTGTGTGTGTGTATCTAAAAAAAATGGTTTTCAATAGAAAAGGATAAATATTTTTTCTACCCGTATGAAAAAGAAGGAATATTCATTACGTCATCAATTGACCGTATTTTTTTCTAATCGACTTTGGATATTTTTGTATCAACAGATTTTTTTTTAGTTTATTGGAAAAATACACAAAACCAATTCCTTCAATTTATTCCCTTTCACATTTCTTTATATTCGTAAATGAATTGATTTAGATTTTGTGTACAGAGATGGGTAATGAGATATTCAGGTTTACGCACCTAAAAAATTAAATCAAAAAGTTCAATTCTAAAGATCTTCTTTTTCTTCTCTTTGTACTTGACTTGCATCAAGTGATTGTTTTTTATTGGCTTTTTAAAATATTTCTTATATTAACGTCCACTTTTTCATACTAGGCCAACATGGGACGAAACCATTCTAAAGATTATTTATTTAGTTTTAAAAATAACAAAAGAAAAAAGAAAATTCAATTATGGAAACTTTTATAAACAACATTAACAAATGAATATGCCCCGAATGTTAATTCTGTTTTAAAAGAAAGAAAAACAAAAAAAAAAGAGAACCAATAAACTTTTGAAGACACAAAGAAAATTAAGTAAATTAAGAAAATTCATATCGGTTAATTATTGAACAATTTTCAATAACCGTCAAAATGTAAATGATTTTATTTTTTGTTTCATCAACTAATGGAATTCAATTTCAAGAAAGTTTCACTCGTTTTGTCTTTATTTTAGATTTCTTTTTTTTTGAATTCATTTTTTTTTTGTTTAAATTAACAAAATGTGATGAATATTTTTTGGGACTTGATTTTATAAATGTAAGTTGATTGATTCTATCAAATCCCAATGTCCAAGGATCATTTGATGAATTTGGTTTTAAAAGATTCTACAATAATTTATATATGAAAATTAGGATCTAACATTCAGAAATTTTCTTTCGTCGAAATTTAGTAACTTCAATGAGAAATTTGTGTAACTGAAAAAACTTGTTAGATTTATCAATACACAATATCTGGTGTTCGCATCCTAATAAAATTTAACAGTGGATTTTGTGGTCACTAAATTTCGAAGGTAAAAACCAATTTCAATGAACATTTATTGAATCATGTTTTGTTTACCAAAAATATTATAAATAAAAAAACTCAATTTTATATTTCTAAGTGAATAATTTTAATCTACACAATTTAGCGAACAAAAATGAAATGAAAATAATGAATATTTTATGTTCCTATATATATAAAAAATCCTTTTCCTTTCTATATCCAAAATTCTTTCACATAAATATTTAAATCAATTAATTATTTAATTAATAAAATATATTTTCTTTTTTTTGTTTTATTTTTTTTTTTTTCATTAAAACAACAAAAATACAAAAATACAAAAACAGATACATAGATTTCCTCTACAAAGTTTTATCAAATAATGAGATACCATTATTACAAACACTTGAAGAACGGATCAGTCAAACTAATCCATCACCAACACATTTAAATTTAAATGGTGGAATAATTGCACATGAAAAATTAAGTTATTTATTTAGTGTTTGGCGTATGGATGGTGAATGGAGTAATGCATAAATTATGGGAATAAACAAACACACACACACACACACACATGAGCTGAAATTGTTAAATTAAATAAATATAATCGTCTTTCACTGTGCCCAGAGAGGCGGCACGTTAGTAAAAACAGAATATCGATAATTTTCTATTCTATTCCATTGGCAAATTTAAATAAAATTTCTTTTAATAAGATTTCCTAAAGTTTTTTTTTTTTAATTAAAATGAATTAAAAATTATACAACAAAGCGCGATATTGAAAAAGTTGATTTTATTTGATGGAGGCGCCACATTTTTTGTTGTTCTTAATAAATCGAATAAATGCTTTTTGTTAGATAATAAATAATTCATTTTTTTTTTGGATTGAAACAATTTTGAGTGATTTATTTTATTTGATAAATAAAAATATATATAAAAATGAAAATTGTTTAAGGATTATCAAAAGGAATTTATCTATGTAAAAAATTGTTGAATGAAATAATCGGAATTTTGATACTCAATATTAACATTAGAATCATTGAACCATTTATTAAAATAACATTTAAATGTCTTTGGAGTAAAATTACATCAATTTATTCTAATGCATTTTATCTTTTACAATTAAAATTTTAAAATGTTTCATTAGCGTGTGTGCCTTTGAAATAATTTTTATTTAATAATTAAAACAATTGAAAAACAAAAAATCACAACTGTCAAAATAGAAACTATAAAATGTCTGCCAAAAATGACGTCACTTTGTATTATTATAGAAAAAATCACAACTGTCAAAATAGAAACTATAAAATGTCTGCCATAAATGACGTCACTTTGTATTATTATTATTGTATTATATTTTATATATTTTTTTTATGTATATCGCATTTTTTCTTTTTCTTATATAAATGTATAAAAAATCAACCAAATATAATTTAAATATAATTTTTAATTTAAGCAAAAAAAAAAAAATGCTTTTGTCTTTTCACTTATATTGTAAATATGTTTCCCTTGAAATCCTACACCTAATATTTATTATATATTTAAAAATAAATATGTACAAAATTGCACATCCTCTGTTGAGTTTCGAAAGAATTTTTTTTTTTTTTTTTTACTTTAAATCGCCCTTTTTTATTTTAAATGGAAATTTAGAGTTTTTTTGGTGTCAATCATCATAATGACTTTATATTATCTAAAAATGGCGTCTTACGATCCTCTTCATATACACAATATATAAAACAAAGTCAATTATTCTGGAACAGATAAATACGATCACACTTTTATAAATGTTAAAGTTTTTAAAGTGTTTTTATAGAAAAGAAAAGGATATCACAGGGTGAATGATAATAAAGTGATGTATATCTGATTATGGATAAAATGATCACCCCTTTTTCATGTTTACTGTCAACATTATTAAAATGAAATTTAACGCCTTCTATGGGGTTACAAGAAACCTTAAGAGGAAAAGGGGTGTTGGAAGGTAGGGGGGTGGGGAACATATTTTATATCTTTCTTTAAGTCACAAAAACCAAAAAAAAAAGTCTCAGTATGTGAATAATTAATGTATCGTTTTTTTTTCTTTAGTTTTGTTCAAAAAAAAAGAAAAGAAAAGAAAATAAAAGAAGAAGAAGAAGAAGAAAGAGAAAAGAGAAAAGATCCTCATTTCTCTTGAACTCCAACAACAAAACTCATAAATGCACCGCATTATAATATTTATTGCTTTTCTCTCTGACTAAATATTTTCTTCTTGCTTTTACTGTGCAAGTGTCTGTCTGTCTGTCTGTCTGTATGTGTGTGTGTGTGTGTGTATGTAAAAAGAGATTTTTTTTCCTTCATATAGCTAAAATTAGAAATTAAATCATAACCTTAAAAAAAAAATGAAGAAAAATGAAGAAGAAAAATATGAAAGAATTTTTTTTTTTTTTAATTTTTATACTTTAAAGATTTTCTCTCCCTCCTCTTCCCCCTCCACCCCTTACGTACTAAACCAACTGAACTAACCAACAAAATAAAATAATAATGAAAAAAATACAAAATGAAAAAAAAAAATATTAATGATGGAAAACATTGAAAATAAAAGAAGAGGAACATTTTTTTTGTGTATAGTGAGAGAGGGAACAGATGGATTAAAAAAGATTAAGATTAAGATTAAGATAAAAAACAATTAATATAAAAGAAAATAATGATCTTAATCTTAATCTTCTCTCTTGTTAGTTCTGTTGTTCTTAGATATATTTTTATAATTTATATGAAATTCATTTATAGTAACTTTAATTGATTGTGTAATTCATGTAAATCATTCATTAAAATTTTTTATTTTACAGAAAGTTCCCATGATCCCTTTCATTAACCGTAATTTACGTTTACCCCAACATGAACATCATCATAAATTTTTTTTTTTTTTTTTTTACCTAAAATAAAAATTTGACTGAAAACAACAACAACAAAAAAAAAAGAAACAAAAACAAAAAAAAAAGGAACATGTGCGTTTTATTTTGAACCGAAAAAAAGAAAAAAAAGGCGGAGTTTATCCTGTAATAATGACAATTTTATGGCCATCTTCTTTTAAATTTTCTTTCCTCTCTTACTTATGATTATTGTTATTACTCTGTGATTTTATAATAAATATTACAACAACAACAACAAAAATAACAACAAAAATAGAAGGTGAGAGATAAAAAGGTAAGTTTTTATGATTGGACAAACCCAATAGGAGGGTGGGGGGAACAAAAATTATAAAGGAACAATAGAAAAAAAAAAAACAAAAACAAAACAAAAGAAAATGGGATAAGGTAAAACGGAAAACCCGGCGTTAGTTATTTTTGAAAGGGAAACTTTTTTTATTATTCAGAGATAAGGAAATATTTATTTGAATAATCTAAGGAAACGAAGGGGAATTTTGTTGTTGTTTTTGTCTTGTTTTTTTTTTTGACTTTTCTATTCGTTTTTATGGGATTTTAAAATTTATATAGGAAACAAACATTTTTAGGCGCTTATTTTAATTTATACAAAAAAAAAAATAAAAAGGAAAAATTAAAAGACGATTAGAAAAATAAGACAAATATTTACATACAATTGACGCATAATTATTTGACTTTTTTATTTTTTATTTTTTATTTTTTATTCCTTTATTATTAATTTCTCTCTCTCTCTCTCTACTTTTTGTTTATTTAATTTAAAAACAAAACAAAAAAAAAAAAACAAAAAAAGTGAAGAAGAAGATTAAAAAAAATATTGTATATTTTGATATACAAACAGGAGTCATCATATCATGTCCCCCATCTGTTTGTCTTGTCATGTCTTCTTCTTGTTCAAAAATTGAAGTAAAAAAAAAAAAAAAAACAAAAAAAAAAAAAAAATTATAGAGAAAAATATCCCACACACATCAACCATATAAGAATAAAAGTGTTATGTGTGTATGTGTGTGTGTGTTTGTGTCAAAGAGAGAAAAAGAGAGACACAGAATTGAAAATCAAAAGAAACGATATTTTGTCTTTTTCTGCTTTTTTTTTTTTGTTTGTATAATTTTTCAAATGTTTTTCCTAGAAAAATGAATTAAAAGAAGGCAACAAGAAAGAAAGAAGAAGAAGAATAAGAAGAAGAATCTGTATCTTCCTTAATTTCTCATTCGTCGCTCTTCTTTCTTTTATTTATTTATTTTGTTGTTCTTCTTCTTCTTTTTTTGTTGTTTTTAGTACATTTTGACACAATGATTTTGAAAAGTTTATTGTTTTGTTTTTTTTTTTTTTTGACACATTGTTGCTATAATAATTATTATAGTAACTGTTTTTATAGTAGGTCAGTACAATTAATTAATATTTTTAATGTTTTGTTGTGACTGTTATGACCGCACAGATGACTTGCGGACAACACCAGTAAATTGATTACGATTATTTTTACTAGACAAGATGTTTGTGTGCGAAAATAAGATTTTTGTGTTTCTCTATAAATTCTAAACGGTATTTCTGACAAGATGTTCAATTCCTTAAAATTCTTTTTCACGTTAATATCCTCTCATTGAAATTCTTTTAAAAAATTTTTTCTTAAACAAAATATTTACATTAAATTCGTCCATTAGTATATAAGAAGATCCCCGCAGTGTCTATGTATGTGTATGTGTGTGTGTGTGTAGGTAATCAATTAATAAACACAAATAGTTGACAGAATCAGTGAAATAAATAATTAAGTAAATGAATAATAATTATAAATTAATATACATAAAAAATGTTTTAGTTTTTTTAGTTTTTGTTGTTGTTGTTGTTTTTAGTTTTTGTTGTTGTTGTTGTTGTTGTTGTTGTTTTTGTGACTACATTGATATACATACATTTATTATTTCTTAACCGAAACCGACAGACAGACAAGCAATTTACCATTAAAAAAAAATTATATAAAATAAAATAAAAATAATTCTTAATTCTTTCTTATTTTGTTGTTGTTTTTGTTGTTGTTGTTGTTTTTTTTTTTCAAATAGACAGTTAATGTTATTATAAACATGGCGTAACTAATTTAAAACAGATCGTATTGAATTACAAGAAGAAGAAGAAGAAAAAAAATTGTATCTTTTTTTTTTTTCGGTTTTTTGTTTTTCTTTTTTTTTTTTTTGGTTTTTATATACTAAAAGACTAAAACAGTATTTTTTATACTCGTGTTTTTATGTACTATATAATATTTAATATACCAACTCAGATATCCAGGGAATAAATTCTGGTTCTTTGTTAGAAATGAGAAACATTATCGTTCGATACCTAAGAACTATAGAACTGTGAACTCTTCTGATATATGTTAGAAAATTAGAATAAGAAGTTATGATTTTGTCAGAACTGAGACTGTGAAAGTTCTTATATAGAAAATAGGATGCAGCTTCAACTAAAAGGTTAGCACTAATATCAATGATTGAATGATCCTGTGTGTAACAGATAAGTTACAGTAATAATAATGATTATTTTCACAATTGTTCTATTACTTACTATTTTCCAATTAGTTCCATCCTTCTGGAATAAATTGTTAAACTTAATGTATAGCGCCAATGGTTCAATGGTAGTTGAAAGATTTAAAAAAAAAAAATTCATTACACAAAAAATGTATAAGTTTTTAAACCCTGATTTTTTTGATCCATTGTGTGTACCACTGAAATATATATACACACACAAACACACATACGCACAAACACAGTCACGGACACAGAATTTTTTTTTTTTTTTTACTTTTAAAGAAGACAAGACAAAATCCGATGGGTAATATAAAAAAGATGAAAGAAAAAAACAAAAACAAAACAAAAAAAAAAGAGGATAGTTGTTGTTGTTATTTTTATTCAATAAAAAAGAAGATGAGTTGAAGAGAAATGACAAAGTATATAAGAAGAAGAAGAAGAAGAAGAAGAAGAATAAGAAGAATATATTACAAATACATTAATAGAAAAAACAAAGATATTTTTTGTAGCTTTTTGACTTTTTCGAAATGCATTAGAATGAAAGAGACCAAAAAAAAAAAACATACCCGGTGTTACTAACGTCCCCTTTTTTCTTCCCTCATAATAAATAATAGTAATTTTTGACTTTATAACAATTTTGTTGTTGTTGTTGTTGTTGTTATTGTTAAAATTTTTTTTTTTTTGGGCCAACCATAATAACATGTCAGACCTAAGACATAAGACATTATAATAGAATGAAAGGAAAAAAGTTGAAATAAATGAACTAGACGAGAAATTTTTCTACAATAATTTTTGTTGTTTTTACCATAGGAACACGTGTTTATTAAAATTCCATTTATTTATTGTTTACCATAATTTTTTTTTTTTTTGTTTTTCTTTTCCTTTAAAACTTATATTTTTCTTCTTCTTCTTCTTCTTCAACATCATCTTTAAGTTATATTTTTGTTTTTGTTGTTGTTTTTTTTTTTTAAAATAATTAAAAGCAAAAAAACCAACGAAAAAAAAAGAGTAAAATATAAAATGATTTTCCTGGAATAATTCCAAAAACAAAAAAAAAAAAAAAACAAACGAACGAAAGAGAAAAGCCCGAAAAATGAAGAGAAAACATCAAACGACAAACAGAATTTTTATTTATTTTTTTTTTTTTAGAAATGGCGCCCTATAAAAAAATTATATTATTGTCCTATAAAAATTAGATCGCATAATATAAAAATGAACTTTATTCTTTTATTTTTTTTTCGACGTTTCATCTCTCTCTCTCTCTCTCTCTCTCTCTTTTCCATTGTGTATATAGAGAATGCTGCTAACTCCCTTTCATAAACATTTTTTTTTTTTGTTTGGATTTTGACACATGAAATGGTTTCTCATAGAAAATTCACACATGAAGAAAAAGGGCAATAAAAAAAAATATATGAACAAAAAAAAAAAACAACAACAACAACAAAAAGACTGAAAAGAATAAAAAAAAAGAAGATGAAGAAAACGATGAAAAAGAAAAAAATGTCAAGTTAAAAGAAACGACACACATGCAAAAATTATAATAATTAACAAATTCTTCTTCTTCTTCTTCTTCTTTTTTATGTCCTTTTCGAAGAGAGTATTACAGTGATGTATTCAGTGTTTATATATTAAAGAAGAAATCAAAACCAATTGAAACTGACACTGAAAGAAAATTGAATTTTACTAGTACAACTTACTAGTACAATTTACTAGTGAGTTAACGAATTTTTTTTTGCAAAAAAAATTTACGAATATCGTCAAATTTGTTTCTTCATTTTTGAAATTGTAAAATCTCAAAACTTAAGAATTAGAGCATCCTAATCTAAATTCAACACTGCCAATATAACGCAATAAACGACCACATGCTTCATTCAATCGTTACCGACCGACAAAAAAAAAACGGTCCATTGAACTAAGACCTTATTAGTGACTAGAGACTAGACCATAAAACTCAATCAAACAAAAAGCCAAAAAATGAAAATGAGAAGAGAAATAAAACTCCATATAAGTCTTTAGAATTATCCATTCCTCTCTCCTCATTCTATAATTTTACAATTTTTCTCTATAAAAAAAGAAAAAAAAAATAAAAAATTAAAAAAATTATGACGAGTACATTAAAGAGACGCAGTCAAAATGATCCAATAAAAACTCGACATACTAAAAAACAAAAAATTATATTTTTCTTTACATTTTTATTTTTAGAATTTTAACAGCATCCTCATCCTCCTTACAGAAACAGAAAGAATAAAGAGAAAAAAAATTTAAAGAATGAAAAATATTCAACTGTCTTAAAATTCATTCAAAGAAAGAAAAAAAAATGACACCCGCATTTTATCGACATTAAAAAACAAAAACATAATTTCCAAATGTATTCAATTTTTTTTTTTTGCATAAAAATAAATTCTAACACAGGAAAAAAAAAAAGTGACAATTAAATTTTATAACCTCTGGTTGTGTTTGTTGTTGTTGTTGTTGTTGTTACTTTACAAAATAAAATTACGAAACGAATACGAAAAATCTATAATTATGTTTTCTTTTTTGTTTTCCTTGCAATAAACTGAACACCAACAACAACAAAACATTTATTATTACATTCTTGAATATTTGCACAAAATTATAAGAAAAAATATCAACGTAAAGAAAAACATTTGGTACAAATAAAATTTATTTAAAAATTGAAAATTATTCAACTGTTTTTTTTTTTTTTTTGTTCAGAAAATTCAGATGAAAACACAAAAAAAGAAGAAAATTCCTCTAAGTAAAAAATTTGAATTTGAAGAAAGAAAAGAAAAATAGGAAACACCTGGAAATACATTTTTTTTCTTCCCTTTCACTTTACTCTTCATCATTAAATCCACAAGAGAATGAAATTGTGTCGTCATATAAAGATTTCTTCCTTTTTTGTTTTTATCTCTTCCTTTTTTATTTCTTAATTATTGCAATACGCACAGATGTTGTCATCTTCTATATAATGCAACAAAGAATCTCATCCTCAGTATAAATGGTACAAGTGTGAAAGAGAAAGAAGATTTTTTGGTTTTAAACAAAAATTAATATTTTACATATACACAAAAATAAAGAAGGTACACAAAAATACATAAATAACATTTTAAGGATGAAGGATGAAAAAGGAAAAATTTCCAATTTATGTGTAGATAATTCCAATAAATATTTCCTGACTCTAAGAATAATATTTTCTTAACTTATTGAATGTTTTCCTGTATTTTATCTGTCCTTCTGTTTTTATTTCTTTTTTTTTTTGTACATTGTAAAATTTCTGCATATAAAACTTGAAGAGATTTTTTTTCTGTTTTCTTTTTCTTTGCTTTTTGTTAAAAAATAATCTTTTGAATTTTATTTTTTTTTTTATATCTTTTCTTATATTTAACCTTGGCTTTAATTTAAGATATTTTAATGTTGAATTAATGTTTGTTTATGACTGAGACAGAGACAGAGAGACAAGAGAGAGACTAGAGAGAGAGAGAGAGAGAGAGAAAATAATAAGCAGAATAATGAAATTTGAAATTAATGAAATTTTATACGTGAATATTTTTTTTTTAAAACTTTAACAAAATAAAATCCAATACAAATTGAAAGAGTCCAAACAAAAGTCAGACCAACAAAAGTCAGAGATACCAGCAAAAGAAGACAAAAGTATTTTTTTTTTATTTTCCTGTAAATCATAAATGAAGAAAACAAGAAACTTAACAAATGTAAGATCATCTACAAATCTACATAATATGGAAATGAAGATTTAAATGGCGCGACACAAATGAATTGGTTTTTGTGCAAATTTTTAGTATATGATTTTTTTTTGTAAATGAAACTTGTGTGCTGTGAGTTTCACAACCCATCATTTTACGATGAATCTGTTTACATCAGTTGTTGTTTCCTTTAAAATTTCTTAATGACATTTTACAATCTCCATTTTTTTTTTTTTTTGTTAATGCGTTTCTAATGTTGAGTTTAATAAAAATTATTAAACTTTGTTTTTTTTTTTTTTGTTTTTGTTTTTTTTTTGTTTTCAATAAAAAACATAACACACTAATACACTTACACCATTGTATTGTTGTCTCTTGTGTTCTTCAGTTAAAAAATGAAATTATAAAATTATTGTGAAATTCTTTATAAATAAATTTTTGCATTAAATTTTTGTTCTAATTTATCGTTTCACCATTTTTTTTCTAATAATTCGTAATAATTCGTAATAATTTTTTATAATTCGATAGAATTGTATTAATAAAAAAATAAAAAAATATCATTAAAACTTTTAATGAAGGTTGAATTGTAATCAGTAATGTTTTGTGTATTTCTTATCAATGAAATAATTTTAGATATATAAAATTTAATCAAAAAGGCACCTGTAATAATTGGTAAATTACGTTACCATAACCAAATATTACATTCGTATTTTGTACAGGTTTTGATGATTCAATCATAGACTGACAATTATTTTTGTCATCAATATTGAGAATCGTATTTTATAACTTGTTCATAGTTACAGAATCTCGTCCCAAGCTGTGTATTAAAATCAACTTTAATCAACTTTAAAAAATCCTAAGTGAATAAACAGAGAATCAGGTTTAAGATTTGTGATTCTGTATTTAGTTTGAAGATCCTAACTAGATTTTAGTATCTGCATACTTTAAAATCTATTCAATTATTTTATTTGATTTCAACCAAACATAGAATACAGAGAAATATTTGGTAACATCAATAAAATTTGATCTTTATCACAAGAAGAAATAAAACGGAAATATTAAAAAAAAAATTCTTTCACTAGAAAATATTTTGTTAGTCATTGATTCGTTTTTTTGTTTTTTGTCTTTATTGTAACTAAAAGAAAAAATGATCTAATATTTATTTCCGTGTAAAAACGGAAATTATAAAGATTACGATTAAAATACAGAATATTAAATGTGAATTCTAAACAATCAGAAAGAAAATTGGTAAAGTTTTTAATATTTTTTGTCTAATTGGGGAAAAATGAGAAATTCACAATTTTTGTTTTTTTTTTTTTTTCTATTTTAAATTAAAATCAAAAAATTTATAACCGCATTAAAATTTTGTTTTTGTTTTTTTATCTTTTGTAAGCCATTTTCAAGCATTGATATAATAAATAAATAATAAATAATTTATTATTATAAAAAATATAAATACTTGAATTTAATCTTATCTGGCATTTTTACTTTATTTTTTTTTCTCTCTATTTATATTTTTTTTTTGGTGTCTTCAATAGAATAAACGTAGAGTAACTAATAAAGGTGTGAAAAACATTTACCTACATATTATTGTTGTTGAAGAACAAGATAAAATTATACTTTTAAACATTTTATTATTGTTGTATAATCGTCTAATAATATTTTTGTCCTAGCTGTATAATCCTATTTAACTTCTTGTGCTAATTATGGGACATTCCCAAATATTCATTAAAAAATATCGTTTTATATTATTTATGTCCTCTAACAACAAATGGTCATTAAAAAATAACAACAACCATCATCATCAGATATTAATTCATTTGATTTTAATTTTGAAGGTTAATAATGTGATTCTAACCATTCTATACTTGATGCTTAGTAAAATCCTTGGTATATATAATTGTTAATTGTTATAATCTTCATAATTATCACAATAAACAGATTAAATTATTGAAGTTCAAACACATCACTGTATGGTCATCAATTCGTGCGTTTAAAGTTATTTCACTAATGGGCACATTAGCTAAGTTAACTTTATAATTTCACAATTATGAATAGATGCCGACATAAAATTATTAATTGACAGTAATTTTTTGGTTAAACAAAAAAACATATTTGCTCATATAGGAATAATGAGCATACCTTCCGTTGCTTAATTTATATACAACTTTGTCCGTTTGATTAATTTACCTTACGTTACAACGCAACAATAATTAATTAATTCTAACTTTACCTCTGGTGTCTTAATTGTTTGTTTTTTTTTTCTTTTCAAACCAAAAATCAACAATGATGGGTTTCAATACTCTGCAGTAATAATAAATAATAAAACGCCATAAAATAAATAATAATAATAATAATAATTTCAACAGATTAGATAAGAAAATATGATATCAACCTGTTGAAATAAAATATAGAAGACTTTTGCCGTTCATATATACAATTTATACGTTTTTTTCTTTTCTTTTTTATATTTGGTAAGTATTATTTGGTGAACATTATCAGTGTCTGATGTATAAAAATCTATTCGTTATAATTTAATTTTTCTAAAGTGTGAAAAATATATTTTTTGTGCGTTTTAAGTTAAGACAAAATAAAAACAACAATAAAAGTGAAGAGAATATTAAAAAGTGAATTATTTGTCTTTTTCTTCTCTTTATTGTTGTGATTCTAATTAGTGATGAGAACAATATAATAATCGTGTTTCAATAATTATTATAGTAAGTATTGAAATTTTATTTTCTATCTGTCAATATGCTATAAAAAAAAACAAGTTAATGCGTCATTTATAGTAGTCATCAATTATTTATATGGTTGCCCCCCCCACGAACCCCGGTGTAAAAAAGTCTTAAACATTTTATTATTTTATTATTTTAGATTTCATAAATTTCCCATTAAATCAATAATTACAATTAATTGAATTTATTATAAAATGGCGTCCGCCCAAAATTCGTAATTAGGAATAATTTTTTTTTTACGTATTATAGAACAACGGTGCAGATAATATGGGGGAGACACAATTTTGTGTCTGTATTCATATTTGCACCTACGTCCTATGTATGAATAATCTTATCAAAATAAATATAATTTCCTATAAATTTCAAGAGAGATAAATAAGCACAATTGAATTGTTTGTGTGTGTGTACTTCGTTGATATCATTATTTATCGTCGTACTTTGTTTTTTTTCTCTCTTTTCCATAAATAAAAAAAAAAATTACATTTGTACATTTGTACCTCATGGACAACCTTTTTAATCTTATCTGAAAATCTTACAAAGTTTTGATAATAAAATTATGAGTTTACAAATTTATTTTCAGAATTACAAAATTTTCTACACACACATTAAAAATAATTATTATTAGAAATTGAAAATCATGAAGTTAATATTATTGTTAATATTATCATTGATTTACATCACTGTTGCTGCAGCTGATGATAATACAACAACAACACCAAAAGTAAGTATTATTAAATTTTTTTTAATCTTTGGATAAATTATAGAATTTATTGAAAAAAAATATTCCATACAATTTTGTATTTTTTTTGCTTTAAATTTAAAAACTGAAAGTACAAACAGTGCGATGACGGCAAAAGAATGAACTAAAAAAAATTAAGACACATAAAATGTTTGAAATTAACAAAGAATGGAGAATTGAGAGACATTTCCTGTGATATTTTCCTTTCAAAATTTACTTATGTTCAGAATAAAATTAAAGTTTAATATTTCTATAAAAATCATCAAATCAGAACGTTGTCTTTCTATAATTTATATTTATGTTTCTATGAATTATATTTTCCCCTTTACGTTTTTTTTTTCTCCATTTAATTAGAAAGTGAAAATTAATTAAAATTGTTTATTATTTTTTTTTTTTATAGGAAGTAAAACCGAACACAATTTGTAATCAATGTAATTGTAATCAAAAATTAAAAACATTAGATTGTTCACATTTAAAATTACAAAATATATTTACTGATGATGATTGGAAAATATTAATTGCATCTGATTCTAGTGGTGCTATAAAATCAATACAATTCAATAATAATAATATAAAAAATTTAACCGAATTACCATCAAGTGATGTTGAAGAATTAAATTTAAGTCATAATAAAATGGAAACAATTGTTAATGGTGCATTTAAAAATTTACAAAAATTAACAATACTTGATTTATCAAATAATAAATTGATAACATCAACATTAATACCAAAAGTATTTGAAGGAAATTATAATGCTGAAAGTTATGAACCAATAATATCATTAAAAATATTACGTTTAAGTAGCAATAATTTACATTCATTAAATATTGATATATTTGAACATTTTCCATCACTTGAAGAACTTTATTTAGATTTAAATCCATTTAAAGTTATTGATCATTCAACAGAAGTTGCAATTTCTGGTATATCACATTTAAAAGTACTTGATTTATCTTACATTGAAATTGAAGATATTCCAATACATTTTTTTCATGCACCAGCTGAATTGATTAAATTAAATATAACTGGTAATTATTTTACTGAAATTCCAGAAGCATTAGAATATGCTGTGAATTTAGTACAATTAACATTAGATGAAAATAATATTGAATTTATTGATAGTGAACATGCATTTCCTTATTTACCAAAATTGGAAACACTTGAATTTTCTTATATACCAAAATTAAATGTTATTGGTAAAGGTGGATTAAGTAAATTGACTGGTAAATTTTCTTTATCTTACGATATAAATCATTACAATATTATATGATTATTTTTATTTTATTTTGTATAGGTCTTAAAAATTTAGATATTTCACATAATCGTAATTTATCACGAATTGATCCACAGGCATTATGTAATCATGGTCAAACTGATGCAGAACGTGAAGAATGGCCACCATTGACAGTTGTAAGTATTGTACAAATATTGCGTAATTAGTATATATAAGAACACAGACTTTAAAAATACTTGATCAATGATCATTATTGACGTCATTTCATTTATTATTTATTATAATTATTGTTTTGATTTTATTGTCGTCTAATTTAAATAATTAAAAAAGTTTTTATATTGAATAATTATGACAGAGTATTTTTTTCTTATAAAAATAACAACAAAAAAAATATTACAAATTTTATCAAACACTTGTCACTCTTGTTTATGTTGGACGTCATCCTTTGATAATTCGAATAAATTGATAAGAAAATTCTTAAGAAAATAATTGTAAATAATTTTTGTTTTTTTCTTTATTGGAATTAATTTAATTTTGTTCCTTTTTCATCTAGTTAAAATTGGACAACAATAATTTAACATATTTAGATTCACATCTAGTTGCACGCTGGGATACATTAACAATAATTGATGTACATAATAATCCATGGTCATGTGATTGTGATAATCAATGGATGATTGATAATTTAATACCATTAATGGAAAATAGTTCACAAACTAATTATGATAAAGTTCTGTAAGTAAAATTATCTTCTATATTTTCTCAGAAAGATCAAAATAAAAAATAAATAAATAAACATTTAAAAATTTCTTTATAGTTGTGCAAGTCCAATTGAAATGAAGGATATTCATTTATCAGAATTAGCAGACAAACATAGTCATCTTAGATGTTTAGATAAATTTGGTAATCGTCCAGAAAGAGATGGTTCCGTTTTAATTGGTATTTTGGTTGGTGTCCTTATTGGTATTCCATTAGCATTAGGTTGTTTATGGATATATAAAAGAGGATGTTTTGGTTTAATGGCATCAGGTGGTGCTGGTGAATTTTCAAGAGCATATTATAAAAGAGCTGGAAATCAAGATGATTTTTATATATAAAGAGAAAAAAACAGAAAAAACAAAACAAACACAGTTAGTTTATAAAAAATATATTAAATGAAAGTTATAACAGAGAATTGTTCAAAAAAAAAAATTTATTTAGGTTGGTTTATTGTGGTCATGACACAGTGTGTACATTTTAGGAAATTATTAATTTTTAATTTCAAATAAATTTATATACAAAAAAGAAAAACAAAATGTAAAATAAAACAAACAAAAAAAAAAATAAATAAAATATAAAATAAAAACCAATTAAGATTTTCATTTTAATTCTTTTTAATTTTTATTTATTTATACGATAAAAATAGGATACATGATCAAAAATATAAACAAGACAAAAACCAGTTAATATTAACAGGAAAACTCCAAGTATGGTTATAAAAATTCCAAATGTCTGTGAATATAATAAAAAGAAGAATCAATTAATTTTTTTTTAATAAAAGATCCGTCACATTATGACATTTATGACGCAAAAAAACAAACGCATAAACAAGTCAAATAAAAATTCCGGAACTTAAAAATTGTATTTCGATTTACTTCAAAATTTTAGAATTATTTAAAAATTATATAATTTGAACAAAAGAGGAAGAAGCGGAAGAAAAAACTTAAAATAGAACATAATAAATGTTAAAGAAGTTTTTTCTGAGAGAAACTCTTGTTAAATGTCAAGGAAACATTAAAGTTTCAACCAAAGAATCAAGTAATTTCGAATTGATAATGTAAATTATATTTAATATTATCAATTATTTATTTTTGTGTCATTTTTTTTATTAACATAATTTTGGGCAATGTCGAACACAAAAATAAATAAAATAATTAATTCTCGTTTCTTCTTTTGGGAAATTAATTCATACAACTTAAAGAAAACTTGTTTTATTTTAATTAAGTTTTTCTGACATTGAATTACTGATTATTTATTGTAATATATTTTACCATATTGGTTTCTACTTATTTTATATTTTCTTAATTTGTTTGATTGTAAATAATGAGCTGATTTTTTTGTCTATTAAAAATTTAACAATATTCAACGCAATATGTTGTTATGAGTTAAGTATCATTAAGTAGTTAGTTAGTGTTACGACTTAGAATTAGAACTCACAAGAAGAGAGATTGGATTATTAGAGAAATATTTAAAAAAAAACAATTTTTTGATTAGAACTTCCCTTATATGTTGTTGTCTCTGACTACTTTTGCTAAATCGCAAAACTAAAATTAACTAAATAACGAATTTGTTTCACTTACAGTTTCATTAAATGGATTCATACAATTTTTAAAAAATTTAAATAAAAAATTGTTTTCATTTTGTTGTGTTTTAGTTTCATCATAATCGTCATCATCACTATCATTCATAATTTAGAGTATTTATTATAATTAATATTCTTAGTTTTTAATAGCAGCAATCAATTTGTGTTGTAGTTTCATTTGTTACAGGAAAAACAATATTTCTTGTTGAATCTTTTAATTGTTCAGAAAATACAATTAAACATATTATTATGATAATTGATAAAATTCCCAATGTTAAACAGAATATTCCACCGTACTTGAATTATATTATTTATATAAGAAAATATTAATTAAATTTATAAAATTACTTTTTTTTTTACCTTCACGTAGACGCGTGAATCAAATCTTTCTTCATCCATTTTGTTTTTTTTTTTTATCAAACTGTCAAACTGTTTCGTAAAGATTCTCGTTTATTTGTTGAATTTAGATTGCTTTGATTTATTTTCAAAATAAATAATTTTATAAATATCAGAATAGCTTCACCTTTTTGTAGTAAATGAAAATTATGAGAACTTTTAGTTCATTCAACTATTAACTGTTAAATTGTTGTTGTTATGTTTTTTGTTTTCTTAAAGATGCATCATTCACTTATTTGTTGTTATTTATTTTTTTAAAAGACAAAACTGGTTTTTTTTTATTAATAATCAAAATATAAATTTAAAAATAAAATTGCTAATTTCAAAAATAGACTCACCTCCTCGTTGGTGTAAAAATTGATAAACCATTTGTTGGTATATTTATGTTAATGAGACCCACATTATTATTAAGAGATCCCAAATTAATAAAAACAATTTTTATAAAAGATTTTGATTATTTTATTGATCGTGGTTTTTATACAAATTCAAAAAGAGATCCGATCTCTGGACATTTATTAGCGTTGAATGGTAATGATTGGAAATATATGAGACAAAAAATTATCACCAGCATTATCAAGTGGAAAAATAAAATATATGTTTCCATGTGTTGTACAAATTGGCAAAACATTAGAAAAATTTATTGATAATGAATCAATGACTAATGAAAAAAATATAATTGAGATAAGATGGGACGCTTTACAACAGATTTAATAGCAAGTGTTGCATTGAGTATTGAAATTGATTTATGGTATAATTCCATTTCAACACTTTCATCAAACTTGTTCATAATATTCAATGTCTACCAAATATAATAATTAGTACTTTCCAAAGACAAAGAAACAAAAAAATTACATAAGTTTGACTTCTTTTTATTTTTCTTGTTTTTCTTGTTTAAAAAATTTTTTAATTTAAATAAACATTAAATAATAATCCAATTGTATCAATCAACAAAAATAAAAATAAATAAATAAAAAGTTACACAATAAATTGACAGAAAAATAATTTTTTGAAAGAAAAAAACAAAAAACAAAAGTGAAGTTCAAGGTAACAATTCAACAATATATTTTTTTGTCACACATATAAAATATTTTATTTTGTTGTATTTTTATATAATAAAAAATAAACTAACAATTTATTTGTTGTATTCTTTTAGGCCTTTTGTTGTAAAATAAGGTAATAAAAAACAAAAAAAAACAGAAACAAGTTTTTAGATTTTGTAAATTTTTTTCGAAAAAAAAAAAATTTTTGAGTTTTTAAATTTTTTTCGAAAAAAAAAAACAAAAAAAAAAAAAAAATAGTAGAAAGAAATTTTTATTTGTCCGATTACAAATTACGAGCTAAAAAATTTTTTTTGGTTATGAAAGAAATATTTTTAAATTATTCCATTCTTGTAACAATCTTTTTTTTAGTATTATTGATTTTAAAATTTTTCAAGGTTTTTTTTTTCTCTCTCTCTTACCCCACTTTTTGTTAATTTGTTTTTTTATTTTTTCTTCTCCAAAACAAAAAAACAAAAAAAAAAAACCCATCACAAAATGTGAATTTAATTATCCTAAAATATATTTACGTAAAAATTTGACATTGTTTGCTTTTCGTGTGTGTAAGTAAACGTAATTTACTTTTGTACTTTTTCTTATTTTTGTTTTTATTTCTGATTAAAAAATTTTTGTGTTTTTTTTTTTCTTATTGTTCAATTTTTGTAAATTTTCATTTCATTAATTTTCTAAATAAATATTTTCCTTTTTAGGCAAATGGTGGGCTGGATGCAAGGGTGCAAGGACGCATAGCTGTGCGTCCACCTTCCACATTATATTTATGTCTTTTGTATTTTGTGATCATTTTGATAAGAAATTCTACTTCATAAAATATTTTTACTTTTACACCGATCGTTAAAATTTATTCCCTCCACGATATGAATGACAGTTGAACAATTTCAACAGACTTAAGAACGGGTTATTGTTATGGACAAAAGAAACTAACCAAACATTCAAAATGACACAAAAACATTGAGTCGATATCGATCTACATCCTTGTTCCCATTTTTGTTTTTTAGGGAATTTTTTTTCTATACCTGATTCATCTGATGTCATCAAATTAATTGATGCGATTTTTAAACTCTACAAGATTGATTGTAGAGTTTGTTGTTATCATATAAATTATTAACAATATATTTTGATTTCTTCAAATGAAACATTCGGTCGTAGAGATTTATTATTTTTTTTACTATGGTAAAGATCAAAAGTGTTAAAAATTTGTTCTACTTTTACATATAACAGAAAAAAAATAAATACAAAACAAGTTTCGTACCATTTTATAATTAACGTTTTTTTTTTGTTGTTTCGTTTATTTTTATTATTAAAAATAACTTTTCCATACTCAATTTTATTGCATTAAACATTTAAATTTACATTTCTAATCCATCATCTTATTATTATCACAATTTTCTAGAATTCTTTACTAAAAATTGATCTAACATTAATTTCATTTCAAGTTCATTTGATTTAAATTTGAAATGTTCCAAAGAAAAAGTCATCTAAAATTTCTGAAATTCTGTTAATAACGTCATGAGTAGAGAGTCATGAGTAGAACACAGTGTAATTGAATAAATTATTGGAGAGAAGTGAGAATCCAGATTTGTTATCTAGATACAAATTCACTAAGTAAAAGATGAACATTTTGTTATTGATGAATTAGCACCAATAATATTAGAAACTATTAAGTACTGCTGATAATCAATTAAAATAAAAAACTCATGATTTTATTATTAAACACAAAAAAAACAACAACAACAACATATAATAAAAAACTTGCTGTTTTTAAACTTCAAGTTTGACGAGTTATTGACGAAACGAATTTATTTTACTCTGTGAAATTTATTTTGTATTTTATTCCTTCTGTGGTCAAAGAAATAAAATACAAACAAAATTTTTACAGAGTACAATACTCAGCAAACGTTTGTAGATTTGATCCTTACTTTTTATTTCGTTTTTAATTTTTCTTTCAATCGTTAAAAATGTTTTGCATAATTTTTAATTAAAATTCATTTCATTCTGTCCCCTTTAAATTTAGTCAGATCCTTTAACTTTCATCAAAATTTTATCAATCACAATTTAATTAAATCTCTGTCTGTAGTCTGTCTGTGACTATGAACGACATTAATTAATTTAAACTTTAAAACTTCTGTTTGTTTAATGGAATACGTAAAATTTATATCCTAAATTAAAATTAATGAAGACACGGAAATCAACAAATGTGCAACCAGGTTTAAAAATTTTCCCATAAATATAATTTTTTTGTATATTATTTTAATGGTTTTGGGTGTACACTTAATATAAAAGTATTTTCCACACTAAAATATAGAAACCTTGCACTCTTCTGCATTTATTACGTTACGTTGACATAATTATGTAATTTGTTGTTGTTATTTTTGTTGAATGTAATTATAAAATTAAAGAATCTTTAAAAAACAAAATGAACAAATAAAAATAAGCAGTAATTATTTTTTACATTATTTTTTACATTCATATTAATTAATAAAAAAAAAAAACAAACCTTGACTTCTAAGTTCTAAGTAATCTTTTTATTCATTAATATTAAAAAATTATTAAAAAATTTTAATACGTGTTACGTTTGTAATGGATTAAAATTCACATTTAGTTTGTACTTATATATTTTATTTCTTTTATTGTTTTTTTTTTTTTTGGCTTTGGATTTGAACATGACAAATTACGATGCTTAAAATGTATACAAAAAAGTTCTAAAAATTAAATAATAGAATTTTGGTTGGTTTATAAAATAATTGTGTTAAGATTTTATTTGACTTCTTTATTTTTTTTTTCTTTATAAACAAAATGAAAATTTGTTAGTGTAATAATAACAGATTTGTTGAAGACGATTTTTGTGTGACGATAATCATTTAACTGTATGGTTTAGTTTTTTTGTCACAACAAAATATTGTCTGTGATGTGTGACGCCTGGATTAAAAGTTATAAGTTGTGAGATTTGGATTAACAGTGGACACTGGAAATGGAACAAATGAGTTTAAATGTGTTTTGTCTTTAAAGATGCTGATGACTTTCTGTTAATTATTATAAATATAATTTCATTATTGTTTTCATTATTAAAATATTTTTAATATGTACCGAAGGGTAAGCAGATAAGAAAAAAAATACGAAACCTTTTTCATTTAAACTCAATAACATTTTCTAAAGTTCAATGTGAGATTAAATTTATATTTATGCATACACTTTTGAATTTATATAAGAATTCAACTGTGATGTGAATTGAACTCAATTTTATACAAATATTCTTCTTATTCTTTATGTGAGAACTAACTGAGAAGTGATCGCATCTTTTATAAAAAAAATAATAATAATAATAATGAAAATATTAAAATTCCATTCAAATACAAAATGCAAGAAAGAAAAAAGATTCTCAAAAGGGTCAAAGAAAAAAAAGCAGAACACAAAACTAAAAACAATACAGAATAAACAATTAAGTTTACGTTAAACAATAAAAAATTAATTATAATTATTTTCTTTTCATTTTTTCCACTCCATATGGAGTGGAATGAATTGTATTCAAGAACTTCCACTAAATCATATATAATTATTAATCTGATATAAATAGAATTTTAATATCATAATGACATGTGTCCGTGTCCGTGTGTGTATCTGTATTTTATATTTTTGATGTAAGATTTAGAATTTACATAATATGGGAAATTAAAATTCAATGAAATCGCAAGAAAAAAAAAAAAAAAAGAAAAAAATATGCAAAGTATAAAGAAAATATTTTGAAAAAGTTGTATTAATTTATTACAATTAAGAGAGTTTTTTTTTTTTTGTTATTCATTTTTTATAAAGAGAAAATATTAGAAAGAATTCTAATTAAAATTCATAAGAAATAATTAAATTTAATTGCATAAAAGAAAAACACAAAATAAAACCATCATTAATTGATCGCACCAAAAAAATTATTTATATGAATTACAAGAGATAAAACGAAAAAATTAGTTCCATCCGTGTCGCCTTTTGAAATAATTTTCATATTCATAATTTATGAGATCAAAAATTATTTGTCGATATCAAAAAACAAAAAATAAAATAAAAACGAATTAAATTCAAACATAACATTCGGTTAATTTCAATTTTTACCCGATCGATTACACGATTCACACACATTATTTGATTCGGATTTTAACCGCGTGGCGCGCGTCACATTTATGTCACACATTCACATTTTGTGAACAAAAAAATTTCATAATCTAATCAAAAATGAATAAAAAAACAAACCTTGCTACCGCTTTCATTTAATTAACAAATTATTGTAGTATATTTTGTAGTTGTTGTCCTACATCAATGGTGAATGGTGAATTTTTATTAAATATTTATTAAATAACGACAAAAAAAAAAATGTAAATATTAATTTAAGAAAAAATCAATTTTTCATTGACAGCAACAAGATTAAAAGTCATCTGGTCATTGCAGGGCAATTATGGGAGAGTTTAATGTTTCTTATAGAAAATCCGCTTCTGGATTTTCTATTTATATTTTCTACACTTTTATTTTGTACCTATAGGAAATCGTTATTATTGTTTAAATTCCATTATATTTCATTATATTCAATTTAAAGTTACAAATTTTCGTAATAAAAATAAAAACAAAAGCAAAAGCAAAAACAAAAATATTGTCGTTGACATTAATTTTATAAAATTTTAAAACTGATTTTCACTTTATAATTTATATTTATTTGTTAATTACACTTTTGTAAAATTATATATGTAAGTACGTTGAATATTCATTATTAAGAAACTATAAAGAAGAAAAATAAAAAACTATTAATATTGACACGCACGCAGCATTATGTTTATGGTCACAAAAAACATTAAAAAAAAAATAAAAGAACAAAAAAAATTATTAGTAAAAAATTGAACAAAATTAATTTAATTTTGTTTTTAAAAAAAAATTTGTATATAAAATTGTTACCAGATTAAAAAAATATATTTTTATATACATAATTATTTGTGACACAAAGTAAACAACAACAACAACAAAATGTTACCAGATTCAAGTCATCTTAAATATGTTATGTGAATTGTATTCGATACAAAATAAACAATTTTCTTCATTGAACTTAATTTGAAAATAACCATGAACTTAATTGTTCGTCCTTCCGTTGTCGATTAGTTTTTGTTTTATTTTTATGATTTGTCTTGAAATTTTTATTTATTATATTTTTTGTTGTTGTTGTTGTTCTTGTTGTTGTTGTTGTTGTTCCAAAAGAAATAAACAAAAGACGACAAAAGAATATTAAAAAGATTTGTGTGTTACGAGTTCATTTCACATACAAGTACTTTTTTTTTAGCATACGTCATTTAACACATTCAAACCAAAAAAAAAAGGTATAAAAATGTATAAATCTTTGAATAAAAAAAAAACTTAACTAAAGGAAACGCTGCGTGAAATATTTGTTAAAATTGAAAATTATGATTTTTCTTTTTTCCAAGGAAACACAAGTTGATGATTTCTAGTTTTCTGTTAGCCTTCAATCATTGAATTGTTCTGAATCAATTAAAAATTTCAATCTTTTAAAATGAATCAAATTTGTTGGTAATTTCAATAAAAATTTGACTAAAATTTTCTATTCAAAACACCAATAAAAAATTATTAAGTAAAATTAATTTTATTCGATTTATGTTTCCATGTACAAAAAAACTATTATCTAGTTAATCTCTAATCACCCAGTTTATCTAATTATATTCTGTTTCCTATAATTAAATCATTAATAATTAAAATGTTCGAGAGAAAAAAAAAACCAAAAAAAAAAATTAATTTATTAATAAGAAGAAGAAAATATTTGTCAAAGATAAAAAAAAAAAAATTTATGTATAAATTAATAAATCAATAAAAAAGAAAAAAAAAATTGAATTGTCACTAAATGTAATAAATATTTTATATCCTACCTACGTATCAATTTATTTGATGTAGCAATTTATTTGATAAAAAGATTCGTTAATCTCATCATATTTATGTAAAGTAAATTGTTAAGATAAATTGAAACATTAGAATGACGATATAATTATTGTATTCGAATTTAATTTCTTTTCTATGAATTTATCCGATGACATTTCATACACATGCACAAGTACACACCGATATCACATATCACACATCACACACAACCATAATAATAATTGCAGCACACATACGTAACAAAAGAGCCAACAGCCTCGAATTAAACAATTCCATTTAAAGTTTTTCTCTTCACAGATAAATAAAAAAGACAAAAAAAAAAAAGAAGTAAAGTAGAAAAAAAAAATATTAACTTTACTTTATACAGTAAGGAAAATAAAAGAAAAAGAAAAAGAAAAGAAGAAAAAGAAAGACAAGACAAAGCAGAATATAAAATAAAATTGGTAAATGATACTCACAGCTCACAGCTCACAGCTCACAGGTGTGTGTTGATGTTTTATTTTTTTTTATTTAGTATTTTAAGAACCAGAGAACCAACCAAACGTTTCAGTTTTGTTTTTGTATTTTTATTTTGTTTTTTCCATTGAATTTTTAAAAGTTTTCTTTAATTTAGTTGTATTTTTCTTTTTCTCTGTCTTAACTACGAGAATTTCTTAAATCCAAGAATTATTATTTTTTATTGGATTAAAATAATTTTATCCAAGAACAAAAAAAAAAAAGTTAAACGTTTCAATTGTGAGAAACAATTTTAAAGTTTTTTATTTTAATTTGTGTTGTTTTTGTTTTTGTGTTTTTGTGTTTTTTATTTTGTTCTTTACTATTAATTTTTTTTTTTTTGTTTTTTCTGTGAAAACGAAAAGTGAAAAAAACAAAAAAAAACAAAAAAAAAACTTTAAAGTTTTGTTGTGTGTGTGTGTTTTTTTTTTCTCTTGTGGCTCACAAGTCGCAAGTCGCAACACAATGAATAATAATCAGTTTAAGGTAAAAATTATTGATTAATTTAAAAATATTTACGTTTTTTTTTATTCTGTTTATTTTTTTTATTTTGTACATAAAATAAAGTAAATTATACAAATTAATTATAATTGAAGAAGAAAATTCAAATTTATAATTGTTTAGAAAAACTGTATTTGTATTTAGTGTGTGTGTTTGTGTGTGTGTGTGTTGATTATACAGTAAAACCTGTCTATTCCGACCATTGACCTTAAACAACAAAAATATATTTGTAGACGTAAAATTGTAATTTTTTCTATGAAATTCATAAAAAATGTACGATCGATGAAATTCTAATGGAAATGTGATGGTCCAATTAGGTAAGGTACAATTATACAGGTTTTACTGGAATCAAATTAAAATTGAGGTCTTACCAATGTCAATAATCTTTCATTATGAAAAGAAAAGAGAGAGAGAGATGAAAAAAATAAGTGAGAGAGTTACAGAGGGAGAGAGAGAGAGAGTGAGAGAAAAAATTAAAAATAACGGAAAACAGTAAAATAATAGAGAAAAAATAAACACAAACAAAAAAAACACAACACAGAATATCAACACAAACAAAATGTGCAAAAATTATTACCGTAATTCTTTGCACTAAATTGCAAAAGAAAAAAAAAATTTTAATAAAAAAAAAAACATAAAAAAAAAACGAAGAAGAAGAAAAATTGGCAATAAAAGAAAAAACAAAATTTTAAGATGAAATTTCAAGGCTATATTTATTTAGTTGCAATATATTTTCTTCTTAATCAATCAATAGTTTCTAATAATTAAATAAAATTTATCTTTACTGTTTGATTTTTTTTTTCTTCCAAGTTTTTGTTTTTTTTTTTCTTGTTGTTGTTGTTCAAGTGAAAGGATAAAAATCCCTGAGTTTAAATTTATATACTGATAGATTTTTATAGTTCAAAATTAATTGACAAATAATAGAGAGAGAGAAAGAGAGAGTGAGAGAAAAAATATAAGAAATAAATTAAAGAAATTGCGTAAATATTAAAAATTGAAATATCAAAAAAAAAATATATAACAACAACAACAACAAAACTATTAAAAGAAAATATTATATTTTGTCCCTGTTACTCTTTCACTTTTTCTTTCCGATAATTTGGCCGGTTTAAAGTTTAAACTTAAAATATGCTAATTCTTTTCATTAAATATTTAATAAATTTTCTTATAAAAAAAAAATCTAACTAAACTTAGCGTAGACAATCTTTGTAACATTTGTTTTTTTTTTTTGTTTTTTCGTTTATTAACTTTACAAAATTGACAGAATAAATACAACAATATTTGTACAAGAAATTATTTTGATTCTTGTTTTGTTTATTTATTTATTAAATAAATTAACAGATTCATTTTTTTTTTCTTTCTTTTTGTTCCTTTGTTTCTTTTATTATCATTTATTAATGTTTATTCTTGTAAATTTTCAATTCAAATAAAATAGTACAAGAGAAAAGAATTAATTGTAAATTAGAAATTGTAAACTTTAAGTACCGACATTTATTATGATTTAATTAATTTTAGTAAGTAAGGCAAATTACAAGTAATATACAATTGTTTCGACTTTATAGAGGAGAAAAAAATAACAACATTATTAAAATTAAATGTATGTATAATTAATGATGAACTTTCTTCTTGCGTTTAATGCATTATATATTTATTTAATGGAAAAAAAAAGAATACAAAAACTTTCTAATTGTAACAAGAATAAATTTTATTATTTAACTTTTTTTCTGTGTTTTTACCTTCTTCTTCTTCTTTTTTTTTACGTAAAGCAAAGACACAAAAATTTAAGAGAACGTTAAAAAACGATAATTTTACTTTTTTTCAATGTTGATCAAAAGATGTCACTACCTAACACTAAATTCTTATATGCAAATGTAACACATCCAGACACTATTCTTACTTATTTGTATGTGTCATTCATTATTGTTGTGACAAAAGGATACATTTCAATTTTTACAATAATATTTGGTTAATAAAAGGTGTAAATTGTGACATTACCTAATTAATTTATTAATTTTATTCGTTATTCTAAAATAATGAGTCGATTGTGAAAAAAAACAAAACAAATTGAATTTTAATAAAAAAAAAATAACATTGAAAAAGATCCATTTGTCTAAATCATAAATTAAAAAAAATAGAATACATTACGAATAACAATAATGTTTTGCCGACAAACACTATTCAAATTAAATACACGTTTTTTACGTAATATTAAAAATCATCGTACATTATCATTCATGTGACGTTTAAAAAAGAAATTAATAAATAAAAAATTCTTTTTGCCAATACAGCCGCCATCTATAAGTGATATTGAAAATGGTATTGTTAGTACAGAACAGAACCAACAACAAAATGGAAATGATACGAAACAACAACAACCACAACAACAAACAACATCAAAATTAAGTCAAAACACTTTATGGAATAAAAAAAAATCAGTCGTTTGTTCAGTTTTGTTACAGTCGGTTGTTTATTGTTGTAGTTTAATATTAATAATTGTAGTAACAATTTTTATGGGTTGGATTTTTGGAGGAATTTTAGCATTAATAGTAACATTAATTGCAACAGGAAAATGGCATTTTATTTATATTGCTGTTGTAACAACAAAACGAGACTTAAGGTAGGTTTTTTTTATTTATTATGTGTGTCTGTGTGTGTGTGTGTGTGTGTGATGTGACTTAAACATTTTTTTTTTTTTGCTTACTTTATTAATATATTTACCTTTTTTGTTTTTTTTTTTTTGAAAATAAATTTTCTATAAAGTTACTTACTATATAACTTCGTCATTCTGTTGTTGTGATATACTGACAGACAGACAAAGTTTATTTAGACATTTCTTGAATGAATTATAACTAATACATACAAACACATTAAAACAAATAATTAACTTGAAATTGAAAAACAGTTTCTTTTCGCTTTAAAATTAAAATTTAAATTATAATAAATAATTGATGGCATATAAATTCTAAATCCTGTTTCTTATTAACTTCTTTATTTTATTTTTTGTTTTTTTTTTTTGTATTCTGATTTTTTTTTTTTTTAATATTTTCCTTTTCTTTGATTAAAAAATTTTTGAAGTTCAATTTTTTTTCATAATAAAAAATTGTAATAAATGTTGGAATACGATTAATAACAAATAATAATCATAATCATGATAATAAATGGTAAATAATGTTAATTAACAACGATAAAATATTTTCTGTATTCTTTTTTCTTTTTTTTGTTTAAATAAAAAACGTTAAAACAACAGCAACAACAACAATGGAAAATATTTAAAAAAATAGGATTTAATTTTTTTTTTGATTGAAATTAATAAATAATTATTATTAACTGTATAATATTTCTCTCTATACTCTGTGTGGTGGTAAATACCTAATCGTTAATTATTAGTTTGGGGTAACGTACAAAAAAAAAGAAGAAGAAGAAGATGACGACAAAAACACACAAACAAAAAAAAAAGAAGTTAAATAATAAAAATTTAGCGATTATTTTTGTTTTTCTAATTAACTCTTTTTTTTTTTTTATGTATTTGTTTGTTTTTTGTTTTTGTTTTAAAGACCAAAAAAAAAAAACGTGTTTTAAATCAAACTCCAAATTTTGTTGTTATTGTTGTAATTGTTGTTACCTGAATGGATTTCTTTTAGTTTTAAATCTCTCTTTATTACTTAACTTTAACCTTGTTTATTTTTTATTTATTTATATGTGTGTGTGTGTGTGTGTGTGTGTGTGTTCCTGTGTATGGATTTTGTATGTTTGTGTGTGTGTGTTTGTGTATTTGTGTATTTAGCCAATTTTAATTTTTTTTTCATGAATACAAAAACTTTAATATACAAAAAAAAAATTGAATTAAAAGAAAAAGACAAAAAAAAAAAAAAATTATTAATTTTATAAGAAAGGAAAAAATTTATATTTGATAAAAGAAGTAAAAATTCTTTATTGTCTGGATTGATATGAAAACTTTACTGATGAATTTTCAATTGTGAATAATTAGAATTAAAAAAAAATCCCATTTCGTTGAAGTTGTATAGAAAGTTTACTGATGGGGAAACTAAAATCGTAAAGTTGCAACTTAGTAAATTTCACTAATTTAATTTTCTATCAAAGAATACGAAGAATATTTTTGTTTAATTACATTTTTAACTAAAGAGCTAAATTGTTGTTGTATTGAACGTACAGAATTTCATTGAAATTTTCAAAAATTCCTTTAAAATTTAAACTTTAAAAAATGTGAAATTTTCTCTTATTTTATACAAGAAATCAAGTTTACACTGAATAATCTTACCATACAATTTATCG
The DNA here is from genome assembly GCA_963082725.1 of Pedicia rivosa. Classification (NCBI taxonomy): domain Eukaryota; kingdom Metazoa; phylum Arthropoda; class Insecta; order Diptera; family Pediciidae; genus Pedicia; species Pedicia rivosa. The sequence continues at coordinate 44,756,242 of OY720152.1, read as the reverse complement.
AGTTTTTGTTATGTTCAAATTATTGTCTCCCATTCTTTCCGTGTAAAATATTTTCTTTAAAATGAAAATAGAAAATTGATAAAATTTTTAAAATACAATTTATAAAGTTTTTTTTATTGTTTTTTTTTTTTTGATCAATAAAAAATTGACAATCGTTAAAATTAATTTTTTTTACAATTCTTTCATAAATTAATTGTTGATTGACTGAGATTAAAAATTTTTTAGACATAATTATCTGATTATTTCTGCTAATCCTCTGTCTAATCGTGAATGGTCCAAATTCGAAATAAAAAATGTTTAGATTAATCAGCGTTGTCCAATTTTACGTTATAGATAATTTTCATGGAAATCCAAAAATTAAAGGGTGATCCTAAAATCTAAACCAACAGTGAACAATACTGTTTGTGGACAACCCTAATTAAAAGACGAATAAATTTGAAATTTATGATTTTAATAAAAAAAAAATTACGATTAGAATTCACTATCCACAAAATGATTTTAAGTTTTGAACTCATGACCCCCCTACTAACAATATTATCAAAGTTTTTAGATAATAAATAAAATTTGATTTAATAATTTTTATTCACTACTTACATTTACATGTAACGTAAGATTACAATAACAAAACTCATCAAGAAACAAGACAACAATTACAACAACGACGACGACAAGATATTTTATTTCATTTCAGTAGACCGATTACGATTTATTTCGTAGAGAAATATTTCGTATTTCGGGATATTAAAAAAAAGTGTGTCGCTTATTAATCTTCAAAAAAAAAGAAAGAGACAAATATAAAATCCCTAAATGCGTACGTCGTACTTTACTTCACTTTAAGCTAACTTATGCGCCATTTTGATTACTTTTCATTTATTTCAACAATTATTCTATCGCTCTCAAACTGTATATATGTATTTTCAAATTTGGTATAGTAAAAATTTTAAAAATTATAAATAAAAACACAATTTAATTTTTTTATTTTAGTTTTTATTACAATTTATATTATATTTATTATACTTGTATTACTTATATCTACTTATAGCTTATTTATACTTATTAATTATTTATTATTATCTACTAGTATTATTATTATTATTCCTTTTATTTATTATAGTTATCCGTAAGTCAAGAACGTTTTGCTGAAAAAAATAAATATACACAATTAAATTATTTTGCTTCTCATTTTCCTTTTGACTGACTTAAGTTTAAACTCATCATTTTGTAATTCTTTTTTCTTGTACACGGTTTTCTTGTATTCTAAAAAATGATAAAAAGGTTATTATAGTTTCTTTTAAATTATTCTTTTAAATTTTTTAATTAAGTTTTAAAGTTTTAAATCAATATAAATACTAGTAAAAATTAAAATAATAAATTTAAAATTTACTTACAGTTTCAAAAATAAAAAAATACACCAACACAATAATAATAAATAATACATAAAATATCTCACAACCTATAGTAGGTTGTGAGAAATATTTCAAAAACGTGCGATGAAAAGCATAGAAACGCTGCAACGTATCATTGCATTTCGGGCATCTCGCACTAACACAGATGTAACTTTACGAAGTGACACATTCTCATTATTATGTACGTACACACATTTTCTCGTTTTTTTCTCTACGAAATAAATCCTAATCGGTCTACAGATAATTAAATTAGATTTATTGAATTTAATTACACAATTTTAATTAATTATAACCTCCACCCCTGTAATACTTAAACTTAATTGTGCACAATTAAAAAATTTAAAATATTTAAATAATAATTTTTCATTAAAATTCTTTTTTTATTTTATTTTTTTATTTAGAATAACAAAAAAAACAAACGAACACAAATAGAAAATTGTGTTTTTATCATTTTAACTTTAAAATTTTCCGCCTTAATTAAAAATTTATATTTTCTGTTTCAATATTCCGGTGTAAACATTTTGAATCTTTTACACTAGTCCGGTGTAAAAAATTATTTTCTTTATGGGAAAAATTTTGTTTATTTTTTTTTTTGATTTAATCAACCTCGACATGACAACTTTATTTGTGTTGTTACTTTTGTGTTTTTTTTTTCTTCTTAAAGATTTTTAAAATTCATTTTTTATTCAAATCAAATGAATTTTTATTAATCTTTTTTTTTAAAAAAACCAGAATTTTATATTGAAATTTGTGGAATAATAAAAAATCTGTTGATGAATCTTGAATCTGTAAATAAATAAATTGGTATAAAGTCCCTGGAATAATTTAAATTTTTTTTTGTGAATTTCCATTGAAAAAATGATTTTTATTAAACGTCAAATATTTTTTATTTAATTATAAAAATATATTCAATACAAACGTAGGAAATCTTCTTTTCTTCTTATTCTATTCTTTTTCTTTTTTATATTCGCTTTTTTTTTTTTCTTAAAGTCAAGTTTTGTTATTTTTCTTATTTTTTATTGCTTAAAATTAAAGTTCAAAATATCATTAAATTAACAAATTTTCTGTGCTTTTTTTTTTCAATAGAGAAAGAGATAAATAGAGAGACAGAAAGAGAGGGAGGAAAAATTAATACTGTTGACAAAATATTTTAGCGGTCATTTTTAATTTATATTGAAATTTTGGACATTTTTGTAATGTTTTTTTTTGTGAACGATTTGTGTGTGTGTGTGTGTGTGTGTGTGTGTGTGTGTGTGTGTGTGTGTGTGTGTGTGTGTGTAAATTGTCTGTTTTCCCGTAAATATTTGAAAAGGTTGATATGCATGCGTTACATGTGTGCTTTATTTACTTCTTGTAGATTGTGTGTGGGTGTGTGCATTGAGTGAAACACGAAAAGATAAATTCAAAAATATCATTTTGCCGTTTTTTATTTTGTGCGAACATTTTTTCTTTTTCTTTTTCAATAAAAGTGAAAGTTTCACTTTTTAAAAGTTTCAAGTGACGTTTAACTTGACTTTTTTTACGTTAACTTAACCCAAAAATAATTTAAACATTAACACATGCAGACACACACACACACACACAGTTATAAATTACCCACACACATTCAGTATGGTTACAATAAATTTCTACGGGGAATGGGAACGAACTTACGAAACTCATTAAAAAATAATTATTAATTATTATTTTGGAATATGAACAAAATTAAAAAGGGACAAATATAGACTTGTGAAAGAGAGAAAACACGTTTAACGAACGGAAATCAATGAACAGGAAAAGAGAAAGAAAATAATGAAATTTATTTTTTGATTAAAAAAAAAAAAGAAACAATAATTTACGGGGCGATGTGATAACCGTTTTAATAAAAAAAAAAACAAATAAACAAACAAATAAACAAATAACAACAACAACAAATTAACAAAAAAATTATTGATAACAAAACAAAAAAATGACATAAAGCGCAGTGATGACATTTTTTTCTATTTTCATACATTTTTTTTTTGTTGTTAATTGTAATCAAAGGAAAAACAATAAAAATAATTAAAGTTATTAAACATTTTTCTTTTGTTAAATAATTTTAATTATTTTATTGTTTGTTTGTTTGTTTTCCTTAATTTGTTAATTATAATTTATTTTGAGGTTAAATTGTTAATTTTTTATTTTTACGATTTATTTACAAATTTACATGAAAATAAAAAATACACAAATTAAAATAAAAACAAAGCAGTATGTAACTATTTCTAAGAATACCTAATGTTAAGGGTTAAGGCATAAATCTAAAGGCGACAGACAACAATTTAAAAAATTTAAAAAAAATTTAAGAATTTGCTGTTTGTGAAAATTGTTGTTGTTGGTTGTGTATTGTTGTTGTTACTGTTGTTGGTTGTTATCATTTGTTAATGTGAAATTGTTATAATTATTTATTTTTGTATTTTCGTATGTTTGTTAATTACTTATTTTATATTTTCTTGTTCCTCTTTCTTTCTCTTTCTCTTTTTATCATTTGAAAAAAAAGAATTGGAACGATTAGAGTTGACGCAAAATTATCTTTGAACGTTGTTCCCCAAAAGTTCATTGAAAAAAAAAGAAAAAAAACGAACTGAAGAAATTGAAAAGCTGTCTCACTCTCTCTCTATGAGTGCATAATTTTAAAGAAGGTCACTTTATGAATGTAATTTTCACTTTCATAAATTATTATTTGTTGACTTAATAATATATTTTTTTTTTATTTTGTTCAATTAATTTTGATACTTTCAATTCTTTTTTTTTTCTTTTCAATTAATTAAAATTAAACAACGGATTCTAATCAGAGTTTGTCATAATTTTTATTTCTTCCTTAATTTTTTTTTTCTATTTAAACGACCCAACGTTGTTTCCACAAACTTCCAGAAAGATCGCCATTCGATTCCGTGTCTGTTCAGTATCTCATGTGACCATTTTGAACCTAATTAACACAAATTATAATAAAAATTAAACTTAACTGTAAACTTGACTTGATTTTATTGTTGTTGTATTTTTTTTATTTTATTTGTTTTTTATTAAAAATAATTTAATTAATTTTTTTTTGTATTTATTCCATTAAATAGCGCTCTGTATGCATTTATAAAATTATTACGTTTAGTTAAATGTATGAACAAAAAGGATCAGACAATATCAGATGTATTTGTAGAACATGCAAAGAAAACACCAGAGAAAGCGTGTCTTGTATTTGAAAATCAATCATGGACATTTCAAGAGGTAATTAATACACTTAATTTTTTATTTTTCTTTTTAGAATAATAACTGATAAAGTTTGAATTGAATTTGATGAAAGTGGATCGCATTCTTAACTTCTGTAACTCTTTCAAGTTGCAATCGTGAGTTGTGATGAATTTATTCAATCGCTTTACTCTGCGCTGCTCATTTTCAAAATATAAGCAGAATAAAATTTAAAACAAAAAAAAGGCAAATTTACAGTTAAAGATTTGAGAAAAACAACTCAGTTAATTTTGATGACATCAAACCACTAAATACAACAACAAGTTAAATTAAGTTGATTGTAATCTTTTCGATAAACTGCCTCTAACTAAATTAATCCGGGATTTAATTATGACCGAAAAGTATTCAAAGAAAAAAAAAATAGTCTACCCCCTGGGTTAGATTTTAAGCTTGGTCTAAAGTTCACGCTTTTCTTTCCAACATCGTAATACTTTAGTGACGTTCATTATTTGTTTTGTTTCACGAAAAATTAATCGCTTAAGATTTTCAATAAAAGATTTAGATTTTTATTTGACAAAAAAAAAAACAAATTATAAACGTGAATTCGTATAAAAATTAAATATAATCATCTGTGTAGATTGTTTCGTATTTTTTTAATTAAAATTTCTAGAATGAAAAAAAATAAATAAAAGGTCGATGAATGAAAAGAATTTTTTTAAAGTGAAAATAATAAGTTTTTTTTTGGTACAACGGCAATTATATTTGTGAAAGTTCCGTTAAATAAAAATATAAACTCACTTTTTATTTGTTTGTTTCTTTTTTACTTCTTCTTCTTCTTCTTTCTTTCTTTCACATTGAAACGCATTCAGTACTTTCGATATTTAGTGAGAATATAATTCTTTCAATTCAATTCAATAAAAGTTAAATTACGTTGAATATTTTTTTTTTTGTTTTGTTTAATCAACACAAAAAAAAACAACAACAACAACAACAAATTAACAAATGTAGAGTAGAATATTTTTGATGAATAATAATCTAAAGTGATTATTTTTACTGTATCAACGGTTAAATATTCTTAAACATTTCACAGTAATTTCTCTGTTAATCCACTGTTACCTTTGTTTATTTTAAAACAAGAAAAACAAAAATAAAATACAAAAAATTTTAATTTTTCATTTTCAGATAAATGATTTTTCAAATCAAATTGCAAATTTATTCCATTCACATGGTTATAAAAAAGGTGATGTCGTTGCATTATTTATGGATAATCGTCCTGAATTTGTTGGTACATGGTTAGGTTTATCAAAACTTGGTATTATTGTACCATTAATAAATACAAATTTACGTCAAAAATCATTAATTCATAGTATTGTTATTGCTAATTGTAAAGGTGTAATTTATGGTGAATCATTAATAGAATCAATTGATGAAATAACAAAATCATTATCAGATGATTTATTATTATATCAATATAATGATACAGTGAATAAAGGTTGTAAAAAAAATGTACAAGATATAAAAACAATTATGTTAAATTGTAATAAAAATGAACCAATTATTAATGAAAATATTGGACATCATGATAAATTATTATATATTTATACATCTGGTACAACTGGTTTACCAAAAGCTGCTGTCATTACACATGCAAGGTGAATATATATTTATTATAATTAATAACTTTAATTACACGGTTTTTTTTTTCTTCTGTGGATATTCTTCCATTAGAAAGATTAGAAAGTTGAAGAATGTAGAAAAAGTTGAGTTTTTTCTTTTAAAAACTGAAAATGAAAGGAAAAAAAAAAAACTAATGATAATTTTTAATCGTTTGAATTTTATTTAATTCTCAGTTGCGTCTTATGATTAATTGACTTTGAAAATATCGGTTTAAATTTAATTGTTTTTATTTTTTTTAATTGTTAAAAATTGCGTCATATCAAGACAATTTTTATTAAATCATTAAATAAAATTTTAATCGAGTTGTGTAGACATCCATAACTCGATTAAAATTTAAATTCTTATTTTTTTGTCCTTACCGACGTGAAAGATTCTTTGAATAATTTGTAAGAGAGAGAGAACAAGCGACATATTAGTGTACTCTTTGTATGCGTGCAAATTTAACTCTGATTTAATTTGTTAATTATTTTTAATTGTGGGAATTTTTTTTTTTATTTTAACAAAATTAGCGGTTTATTTTATTAAAATTGCGTGATGTTGTTAATTTACCAGAGCAAAATGAATTTATACAAATAATAAATGTTTTTGTACGATGTTTTGTTTAGTTTTATAGATAATTATTACTTCCGAACATCAGCAATAGTTAATTATTTTGATTATATTCCAATTAATCTGTGTAGCGATTCTGCACGTCAAATAACTATCGATAAAAGTGACGTCACGATATATGCCAACACATATTTTTGAATGTATTTTATCGTGACTCACACACTAACGAATTTTTTTAGAAAAACTCTACATACTTTTTCTTTATCGTCAGTGTTTGTCGGTACTGTTTATCGATGTAAGGCAGAATCGCTACACTGATGTTTATTATTTATTTGATAAAATAACAAAAAAAAAAACTAATGAATTCCATTTTTTCTTTTAATTTTAGATTTGCATTCATTGTTGCTGGAATAACATTTACCCAAAGATTTACACCAGACGATATCTTTTATACACCATTACCACTTTATCATACAGCTGGTGGTTGTATGAGTATTGGTCAAGCATTATTATTTGGTGCAACAGTTGTAATACGTAAAAAATTTTCAGCATCTGGTTACTTTCCAGATTGTGAAAAATATAAATGTACTGTTGCACAATATATTGGTGAAATGTGTCGTTATGTATTAGCAACACCACCATCAATATCAGATAAAAGTCATAATTTACGTTGTATGTTTGGCAATGGGTTACGTCCACAAATTTGGCCACAATTTGTTGAACGTTTTAATATAAAAAGAGTTGGTGAATTTTATGGTGCAACAGAAGGAAATGCTAATATTTGTAATATTGATAATAAAGTTGGTGCAATTGGTTTTGTATCAAGAATATTACCACAAGTTTATCCAATATCTATAATAAAAGCTGATTCAATAACTGGTGAACCAATACGTGGTAAAAATGGATTATGCCAAATATGTAAAGCAAATGAACCAGGTGTATTTATTGGTAAAATAATACCTGGCAATCCGTCACGTGCATTTTTAGGTTATGTGGATAAAAAAGCAACAGATAAAAAAATTGTTTATGATGTATTTACAAAAGGTGATTCAGCATTTTTATCTGGTGATATATTAGTGGCAGATGAACGTGGCTATTTATTCTTTAAAGATCGTACTGGTGATACATTCCGTTGGAAAGGTGAAAATGTATCAACTAGTGAAGTTGAGGCACAAGTTAGTAATGAAGCCAGTTATAGTGATTGTGTTGTTTATGGTGTTGAAATACCAAATGTTGAAGGACGTGCTGGTATGGCTGCTATTTTAGATCCAGAAAAGAAAATTGATTTAATTGATTTAGCTGAAGGTTTAAAAAAATCATTACCAACATATGCAAGGCCACAATTTATACGTTTATTATCAAAAGTTGATATGACTGGTACATTTAAAATGAAAAAATTAGATTTACAAAAGGATGGTTTTAATCCAGATAATATTGAGGATACAATTTATTATTTAAATTCAAAGGGAACGTATGATCTATTAACAACTAGTTTATATCAACAAATATGTAATGGGGAGATAAGGCTATAATTTTTTTTTCATTTTGTTATTCATTTTTTTATTTTTTATTTTATTATTAGTTGTTTTTTTTTTATATTACGTAAAATGGTACGTTTTCATGTAGCCGAAAATAAAAATTATATTTATTTCATTAAAGATAAAATCAAATGAAGATGTTACAGCTTACAGATCATAATTATTGGTTATTTGTTTTTTTTTTTTACATACAATTTAACAATTCGGTCTTTGAATAATATTTGTTATGCGACTCTTGTGATTTTTTGTAAATGTTTTTTAATGCAAATATTGTTGAGTAAATTTGCCAACAAAATATGATTCATAAAAAGTAAATCCAATTTCAACATGATTGTGATACATAAAAAGTAACCGCACAAAAGGAACAACAATAAATGTAAAATAATATTTTTGGTCTTTCGATTACATGAAAACCAACTTTTTACCTTATAAGTGAAAAAGAAAATCCATTATTAGAAAATATATATTTTTTATTATTTATAATAATAATCTGCTCTATAATTAATTTTTGTGTTGTGATTGATAAGGAACAAAAAAAAATAAAACAACAACAAATTAAATGTAAACAAAAAAAAAAAATTGATAGTAACAGAATTTTTTTTTTTTATGTTTTTGTTTTAGGTTTTTTTTTTTTCTTTCTGTTTTTCTTTTATTTTATTTCCGTTATCTCTCTTCGAGGTGAATGATTTATATATTTTTTTTTTTGTTAATTTTTAGAAAAAAAATTATAAAAATATTTTTGTTACTTAAATTAATGAAAAATATGTTTAGTAAAATTTGAGCGAAGAGTATAAAAAATTTTGTATTTTAGGTTAAAATTTTAATCGTTAGTAAAACAGGAAGTAAAACGGTACAGTACCCATACTAGTAAACAAAGTAAATCTGTTCTAGAATGAAAATGGAACAGGATGATTACATTCAATTCATTTCTGTGTCAAATTATTTATATGAATATTTTTCGTTCATCTCATGTAATCAAAATAGGTCTTAGATTATGGTGGAATAATTTCACAAGATTATTATTCGTTCAGTTCTTATTATACCGAGTTTTCGCTTATCGGCAATAATTAAAAATTCTAGAAGACGACATAGATTTGAATTTTAAACAATATTGAATTGGATTAATTATTTATTACAACAGACAATCTCATTTATATTAATTCTGACTGATGGCTAAAAGTACTTACACTAAAATTTTACTGACTCCAATTTAAAGAAATTTTAATAATAACAAAAAGAAAAAGAGTCAATGTTCAGTTGGACTCACACATATTTTTTTTGTGTCCGTTATTTTAGAACTAATTCTAGTTAATTTAAGGTCAATATTTACTTCTTGTTTATTATCGATTATTAAATTTAAATCTTTTGAATTTTTTATAGAAAAAAAATGTGAAAATAGAAAAAAAAAATATTGTTATAAATTTGATTTAGGAAATTAATTTCCCGATGACGATAAATAAATAAATAAATAAAATAATAAAAATCAAATCAACTTAAAACAATTTTCTTTTGTTTTTTGTATTTAATTCATTTATTTTTTTTTTTTTTGTTATTACAATTTTTCCCTAGAAACAACAACAAAAAATAAATCACAATATTTTCTTAGAACAAACAAAAAAATAATAATTAATAAAAACAAAAAAGGAATTAGTGAGATAATAGAAAACTTTGTGAAAGTGTGAAAAGGATCAACAAATGGAAAAACAAAAAAACGGATAAATAATGGGTGGAATGATAAGAGTACCTAAAGTTCTTCATTGTTTTTTTTTTTTTTTGGTTTTAATTCTTAATAGAAAAAGTTTTTATCTAATAAATATATAAATATGTTAAAATTAATTATAAACCAGGTGGAATTGAGATAGATTTTTGTCCTGTACCATGATCTGGTTTAGAACCAAACCAACTCATTTTCCAATTGAGCGTATCGTGTAATAATTTCTCTTCATCAGTTGTTAAATGTAATAATGTTGCAACTGCCCTAATTAAATGACGTGCCTCAACCTGTAAATTTAAATTAAAATATTTTAATAATTAATTTCTATTAGAAAGTAAAAATTATGAAAAATAAAATGAAACTAAAATAAAAACATGGAAATGCAATTTATTTGTGAAATTTCCGACAAAAAAAAAATTGAACAATGCAAAAAAAAAAATAACAGAACTAAAAGTGTCGGAATAAAAATTGGTGGGTGAATCGACGTCATATAAAATTTGTAACAATAAAAACTTAATTTTTGATAGAAAAAAAAATGGCTGCCATAAAGTTTAAACCGAATAAATACAAAAACGTATGTTAAAAATTAATAAAAAATTGTTACCTCACGACTAGTTAAAAATTTCACTATCACATGTTTTAAATATTTAAAATTGACTTCATCCATAACAATGCCCGCACCATTATTACTGTAATCAACAAATTTACTTTCGCCACTTTCATGATCCTGACATATTTTATAAATTGTTGTTGTTGGTGGTATTGTTGTTGTTATTCCTGCTGTTGTCATCATTTTTGTTTCATAATTATTAAAATGATGATTTTTATTATTTTGATTTTGATTTTGCTGATGATGTTGTTGTTGTTGTTGGTGATGTTGCTGTTGTGACGTTGTTGTTGTCACTTTTGTATTAGTTTTAAGCTCATTTTGTAATGTTTTTTTCATATCTAAAAGGCGTTGATTCAGCGTTTTTATTAACTGGAAATAATAAATGTTGTAGAAATTAAAATAAAAAGAAAACAGAAAATTGAAAAAATGTTAGAATAACGAGGTTTGGTTGTTTTGCGTTGAACATTAATTGTTCATGAATAGCAGCTTACACTATTCAATGTCAAATCTCCGTATTAGATATTCTTTGAATAATTATTCTAGGAAATATTATTAAGAGTAAACCGAAATGAATTTGAATTGACAAATTAGATTTTTAATTTAAGAGTAAAAAAAAAGTTGCCATTAACTGGGCAACATTTAATTTGAAAAATTTTACTTCTAAAAAGTTTACAGAAAATTAATTAATCTGCTTTACCTTATTTTTTTCAGAAACTTCATTAGACAGTGTATCAAAGTCTGCCAATTTATCACGATACAATATTGTAATATTTTTAATTTCATCAATTTCATTACATAAATCTTTTATTCGTAATTCTTTTTCAGCAACTTCCTCTAACAATATATTAACTTTTTCTGTAAATTCATTTATTTCATCTCTTGTTCTACGTAATTCTTGTTTTATTAATTCTTCACTTTGTGATATTTCAGCATTTTTTAATAAAATTGTACGTTTTTCATGATTTTCCCTAAAACAAAATAAAAAACGAAACGAGATTTTACAAAATATAAAATTTGGGGTTCTGTTTTTTTTTTATTTTACTTTTCCAATTCACTATTTAGTTCACGATTTTGTTCTTCTAAATTAAATATTTCTTGTTTTAATGATTGAATATTTTTTTCAGCATTTTCCATAATATCATTTAATTTCATATCAGTAACAGAGATTTTTGATTTTAATTCTGTTTTACGTTTTTTATTTTCTTCCTTTAAAGAAAAATACAAAAAAAAAAAAAATTAAAAAAATAAAAGAACAAATTAAATAAATTTGTGTGAATTATTTAAAATAAATTGAATTGGGGGAAAAAGAGGAGATTGGAATGAGAGAAATTATATGGAGAGAGAGAGAGAGAGAAATTACAAATTGTTGTGTAGAATTATTGTGGATAGTTTTGTAATTGAACAGATAAAAGTTCAACGAGAATTTCGTTAAATCAAAAAAAAAAAAAGAAAAAAAAAACAAAAAAATTACGGATGAATAAACAAACAAAAAATGAGACAACAATATGGACAACTGATAAAAATGTGATCGAAATGTTAAAATGGATTTTGACTTTTACAAAAAAAAAAAACAACAACAAAATTATGACTTTTTTTTTTGACAGTTACAAATCCATGGCTTTTTTTTAGTCATTATCAGTAAATGTTGTGATTAGGTTCGGGTGGATTTCATTTTTTTTTTGTTAGTAACTTTAGGAGATTATATTAAAACAAAATGAATTGGATTTGTGAAAAATAAATTATATATTCTTTTTTTTGTTTTTGGTTTTGAATTTATTTTTCAAAATAATAATAATTAAAAAAAAAAACAACAACAGGAACAACAAAAAACACAAATAATATTAATTAATAATTAATAGTAAAATGTAATAAAAAGAATAATACAGAATGCATGAACAAATAATTATAAACAAATAAAAATCAAAATTATTAAAATAAGAAGAAGAAGAAGAATTGTAATCCTTGAAATGGACATTTTTATGTTTTTTTTTTTCACTCTTTATTAATTACTTACAACTTTTTCACGTAAAAATGTTATTTCTTCCTCATTCTCTAATCGTGTCTCTTTTAATGCTGTACTTAAATCATCAATTTCATCTTCAAGAATTTTTATCTAAAAAAATTGAAGAAATTTAGATGAACAAAACAAAAAAACAAAAATTTGAATGATTTTTATAGGAAGGGAGAGGAGGGTGAAGAATTTTTGTGATAAAAAAGTTACAAACCTTATTATTCCGTTGTAATATTTCATTTTCTAATACTTCAAAATCAATTTCATATTTTTTTAATTTTTCTTTTGTTTCATTCAATAATTTTAAGGCTTTACGTTTTTCATTTGTTTCTTCAGAAACTTGACGTGATAAACGTGATACTTGTGTTTCTAATGCTAAATTTTGTCCACTCCATGTACTTTTAACATCTGATAAATGTAAATGTGCTTCCTCTAATCTTTGCTCTAATAATTTACGTTCTTTAACAAGTGTCTCAATTTTTTCATCAATTGGTAGATTTGCAGAAAAATTAATACGTGAATCATCAAGAATCTAAAACAAAGAAAAAAAAGACGATAAGTTTTTAAATCAATTAAAATATGTAAATATAACAAATTTCCTTACACCAAGACGACTTAATAAATGACGATTTTCTTCTTTAACAATTGCCAAATTTGTTATTAAATTATTTTTTTCTAATTGTGATTCATGTCTCATATGTTCTAATTCATCCTACAAAAGAACAAACAAAAAAAAAATCAACATAAAATTAAATTTTCATTTAAATTCAATTTTCAGCAATTTATATAAATCAAAATTAAAGTTCGATTAAAAGTTAATTGATTAATGACACAAGAGAAGAAAATGAAATGAAAGCAAAGAAAGAAAAAGAAAATTGTTATGAAGGAGTGAAAAAAAATGAGACATCAAGAGAGTGTCAGAAATGACGTCACGGTTGAACAAAAAATGTAATTATTAAAAAGAAATTAAATATTTAACGTTAAAAAAAAAATTGATAGAATCAAGAAAAAGCGGAAGAAAAAATTCAATAAGTGAAAGAGACAAAAACAAAGAATGACAATTCGGTTAAAATGAACAACAACAAAATATGTAATTACAAATAAAAAGAAGTACGTTATAAAGAGGATTCGTTATAACCGAGTTGTACGTTCTCTGTGATTGAATCAAAAAAATAAAAACGGGAACCTTCTGATTTTTTTTTATTATCGTGAAAATTAATCTTCTGTTACAAATTCGAATTTAAATGTGATTGAATATTTACGCAATAAAATTGCAACAAAAAATTGTGCAATTTTATATTTTTACGTTTTGATACAAAAAAAAAAAAATTATTGGTCGTTTTTTTTTTGCAATTTTTTCTGTACATAAAATTTGTTCATTCGAAATTAATGGATTGGAATTTATATTGAAATGTTTTGGTAGACTTCCGTTAGAAATTTAAAGTAAAGAAAACTTTTAGGCATAATGCTCTGAACTCAATTCTTCAAATCTTTAATGGATTTTAGATTATATCCTAAATAAACAGATGCACATTGCCAGAGAGCATTACAATAGCGTGCTTCTAAATTGGGATAATGTCTTGTTAGTGCACCATTGACATAAAGGATTAAAGGAAATTCGAATAAATCTTTAAAACGTTTTAATTGAGAAAATGTAAAAGCGATGTAAATAAAAACTTGCACGTGCAGAAAGCTTAATATTTTTTTTAGAAATCTGATTTATAATCATCTTCAGATTTTTAGCTGAAATGAAACTAAAAACTTTACAAAATACAAATTTAATTTCTTTTTTTTTTGAGGTTATGATCGTGTTTGGGCGAATGAAAATAAAAATCTGAAAATAAAGAAAAATAAAAACAGAATATAAAACATAAATAAATAAAAGAATAATTAATTAAATTATTTAAGATAAAAAAAATGGTACATACCATTAATTACATTAAATAAAATATAAAAACACACAAAAAAAAAATGAAGAAAACAAAATTATTAAAATAATAAATAAAGAGAGAGAGAGATGGTGAGAGAGAGGGAGAGGGAAAAAAAAAAGTTATATTCCAAAAAAATAGTTGTTCCAACAAATAATTAGATTCAGATTCGATTTGTAGTAATTCTGAGCATGGAATTCTAATTAGATTCCAGAGTGAGGTAATTTCAACATTTTCTGGTAAAAATTTTGTTTCTTTTTTTGTGTTTTAATTTGTTTTTTTTTTTTATTAGTTCTCTCTGTTTATTTTATTATTTTTCTTTTCTTGTTTTCTTTTGTTTTGTTTTTTTCCATTTGTATTTTCTCTCCAATAAACATAAAAATAAAAATGTAATCATAAAACAACACCAACAACAACAACAACAACAACAACAATATAAAAATTGTGTAAATTTTAACATAATAAAAAAAAACAAACGAACGAACAAATTTTGTCATTTTCAAAAACTCAATCGAATAGAAAAAAAAAACATAAGTTCGTATAAAGAATACACAAATTTATTCATTTTGTTGATAACAAAAACAAAAACAACATACAATAGCAACAACACTAAAAAAAAATATATAAAGCAACAACAATAAATTTAGTTAAAAAAAAAACGACAAAAGGTGTAACAACAACAACAACAACAAAAAGTAGAAGAAAAAAAACGTAACGTAGGAAATGAACGTGAAAAAAAAAAACAAATTATTGATAAAAAAAAACCTACTAAAACTTAAAATAAATAAAAAATGTCAAAGAAGCGTGTATGTGTGTGTGTGTGCTCTTTGTTTTTCTTTCTCTTTTGTGTGTGCGCCGGTTTTAAATGAGTGTTTCTCTTTCTTACTGTGCATGTGTGTGTGTGTTTAAAAAGTAATAAATAAATTAAATAATTAAAATAAAAAGCAACAAGCGCTTATCAGCAGAGCATTTCAACGTGTGTGTGTGTGTTTTTTTTTCAGGCCAAACAAACAACAAGAAAAAAAAAAGCTTTAAATTACTTTCTGGATTTTGAATTTTATTTTTAAACAAAACGAAAAAAAAAAACCACCTGAACTTCTTCCAACATTGGTTCAAATTTTTTCACACGTAATAATTCATTCTTTAAGTTATCTACTTGTTGTTGTGTTTGCTTAAGGATAGTAAGACGATCAAGTGCTTCCTAGAAAATAGACAAAAAAAATAGAAATTAGATTTATTGAATTTAAATTCATTCATAATTTGGATTAAAAAACTCAAATGTGAAAAAAATTGAAAACAAGAGAAATGATCAATCCCATTGTATTCCCTTAAATTGGGAATAGATCGACATTTTGTTTAAATCATCTCTTTTAAGCCATTGTACATTCTGACTTCCGAAAATATTACCGAATAAATTCATTCTAGTTAGACTAACTAAAAATTGGCAACTGATATTTCCAATTGTAAATCACAGAATTAATTCATTAGATTGATTCATTCATGTGGAAAAATTCTATTGATTTCGAATTCGGAAATTAACTACGAGATTCTTTTTTAACCATTTAACATTAAAGTGAAAATAGTCTGCTTAATAAATTCAACAGGAAAATTGAATCGAAACTAGGAACAGGGATTTCGTTGATTTTGAGAGACTAGACAGTTCCAACTATTGTCTGAGTTTTGTGTCCGGCAAAGTAAGAAGGCCCCGTTGGAATTTGTGTATTTGCAACAATTTCTGAATTTCTACTTAAGAATCTCTTTTGAATTTATTTGAGTTATAATTTTGGGAAAATTATTTTACATGAAACGTTCGTCATATCGAAGCCTAAACTGTTGTAAAATGTATAACCCATGCGGAAAGAATTAAGTTTATTGTTGCATAAAACAATTTTCTGCATTGAATTTTGATTTTAAAAAAAATTGAAGGAAAAACACAAAATTATTGTACAATTTTTTGTTTAATTTCAAATTGACCTTCGACTTTCTTAAAAAGTGAATTTAGATAATAAAAAAGAAAAAATTTGCCACTAAAAAAAAACAAGACACAGAAATAGATTAGTGAGTTAGATAAGAAATTAAAACGATTGATTGAATGACTAACCTGTTCACGAAATACAAGAAGACTTTTTAATTTAGAAAGTTCTTGTGATTGTAAATTTTGAATTTTATCCTGTTCATCATAAATAATATCCTTTTGGGTTTGTGATAATTTAACAGATTCTTCTAACAATATAATATCCTTTTCATATTGTTTCTTTTGTTCATCACAATTATCTAATTTTTTAACAATATCATTATATTTATTTGTTAAATCATTTAATTGAATTTTTAATAAATTTATTTCGGTATCCTTTAATTCTGTTAATGATAAATCTGATGATGTACTTTCATTTCTAGAATAACGATTTGAACGTATTATTGCTGCTGTTCCTGTTTGTGTTGTTGTTAATATTGCTGGAATATCATTTCCTGTTTCTTCTTTTATTTTATTTTTTAATGACGTAAACATTATTTAATAATTTTATTGATTTTGATTTTTTTTTTCGTGTCAGTTTTTTTTTTTCTAGATTTTGGAAAAGAAAGGAAGAAAAAAAAAATGTTTTTGTGTGTGTGTTTTTTTTTTAGTTGTTTAATAATAATTAATTTCTTTAACGTGGTTGGTTTTAATCAAAAATATAATTTATTATTTGTATTAAACTTAAAACATTAAAAGATAAGCAGAGAGAAGGTGTTAATTTCTGATAAGAAAAAAAAAATGTTTTACTTTTATGTATTTTGTTTTCTACCCTCTTTTATGACTGAAACACAACAATTATTTATATTCACTTTATTTTATACATAATCAATAATTATTAATTTGTATAAAAATATTAATAATTTATTTAATTGAAATATATATTTTTTATATTCAATAAAAAAAATCACAAGCTAATTTAACACACAATAAAAAACACGTCAATTTTATTTGACATTGACGTCACAACTAATTTCACAACAAAAACAATTAAACTGAAAAAACTTTTACACTGAACTGAAAAACAACAACATTGTTATATTCTTTTAGTATTGCCATATTGTCGATTTTTTGTCGGGGAAATTTTTCGGTTAAGTTTTTTTAAAACTAGCCATAATTTGTGTTCAATGTGAAAAATTAGGCGATGATTATATTTCAGTTCACTGGATGACTGTTTGAAAAATCAAACTTCAACGTCAAAATTCCAACAAAACTACCTGTGAGAAAGTTTTAATGTTATGAATGATAATCATTTACTTTGCCAAAAATTAACGTAAATAAGTGATCTAATTAATAATAATTAAAGAATAAAATTCATCATGGAAGATCTGAAAGAAACAGAACAAGAACCGTAAGTAGAAAGTGTATTATAATTTTTGAAAAATAAAAACGTATAAAAATAAGAAATACAAAATAACGCTTCAGAGAAAAAAAAAACACCTTATTACACAAATTTGCATCTTACATCTTTTGATGTTATATTATATTTCCTCTTGCTCTAAATTGTCAATTAGAATTTAGAAGTTATGTATACAAATAACAAAATACAGACAAAAAGATGTCACATGGTTTTCTCTCTTTGAAATTATTTTGTATTTTTTTTTTTTTTCAAAATACATCCTGTCGTTTATTATCCCCGATATTCTTTACTAAAATTTCTATTTTTAATTTTCTGTTCTCCCTTCGTATGATTTTGTATTTAATTCTCTCGGGTTTTGTTTGTTGTTATTTTTTTCTTTCGTTTTGCATCATATCATTCCCCCTCGATTTGTATTTATATTTTTTTTTATTGGTTTTTTTTCCTCCTAAAATCCCAGTGCAGCCGAAAAAAAAAATTCCGCTTTGATTTATTTATATTCAGGGGTGCCATGAAAGAAGCTGTTTTGTTAAATGACAGAGGATTGTGTGGTCAGAAAACAATATTTATTTAACTACAATTCCTGTTTGGAATTCTTAACTGAAAAGCTAGTAAGTAAGTCACAGAAGAGAAGACAGATTAAATCACTTGGAAGGTCAAATATTGTGCCTAACAGAATTTGATAAAAAATACAAATTATTGTATTTTCTGAATATTCTTCACCAAACTTAGAGTTGGGCCTTTATAGGATCTCAATACAGGAATTGAATTCCTTATTATTAAATATAACAATCCAAATTGAACTAAAATTTGGGCGACTGAATGTTGTAACTTAGTTTGCATTGGACAAATGCCTCGATTATTCTTCTAATTAATTTTTCATATAAATCTAATAAGTTTCAAACTCTCTTCGTTTTCTAATTTTCTTATTCTGTACTTCTTTGTACTTCTCTCCTAACACACATTATCAGTATACTACTGATCGTTTGCTTCATATTCCCCTTTTAGTTTTTTTTTTCCACCCAGAAACTAAACGCGCTCTACTCACTTGTACAAAGTTTTGTATTGAGAATAAAAAAAAAAAACTGATAAGTAAAAAGCAACACATACAGAAATTAGTTCAATTTTTTCTGTTTTCATTCTAATACTAATACAAAATTTACACAAACATATACAATTTATTTAAGTCTCAGATATTTTTTTCTTCTTCTTTCATTTTAAAAAAAAAAATATATTCTTGTTACAACGACAACGACAGTTCCATCTTTTCATCTTCTTCACAACAATAATTAACAAAAAAAAAAAAGTCTCTCTCAGTTTTATCAGAGACAGTGAGTTCTAAACACAGCATCATTTGCGCATGTACATTATTTGTCTACAGTGTTAAAATAAAGAAAATTTGAAATTTTTTTCTTCCCCGTACGAAAATTTTCAATTTTTCTTCTTTTAGTTTTAATTTTAGTTTTATTTTTCTTATTTTTCTGATTTTCTAATTTTTATTTTTTTTTGGATTTGATAAACGTGAATTTTCTTACATTTTGTTGTTGTTGGTGTTTTTCTTTTAATAATTTGAAAATATTTTTATCTTTTATTATTTTTGGTTTTAATAAATTTTAATTTTTTTTTTTTCTATTTGTTCGAATTTTCTTGGAACCAAAAATAGTTTTTTTTTTTTCTTCTTTTATTCTATTTGTGTTTCCTTATCTCATCATCTTCTTGTTGAAATTAAATAAATAAAAAAAAAAAAAAAGAATAATTTTTGTTTAGTTTTGTTGGATTAATGAAAAAAAAAATGAATAAATAAAAAAAAATTGTGATAAGAAAATTTTTAAAAAGGAAAAATGAATTTTGTAATATGAAATAAAAAAATAAGAAGTAAATAAAAGAAGCAAATTGTGCGACGGCTGGGGGGTAGGATGGGTGGGCCTCTTAAAGAGACACACACACACACACATAATTTAGTTTTTTATTTCGTTCGTTTGCTTCACCAAAAAAAAATAAAATAAAATAAAATAAAAAAAATTTTGTAATGATGAAAAGAAAAACCTCGTGGAAAATGTTATTTCATTGCTAAAGAAGAAGAAGAAGAAAAAGTAAAAGAGAAAAATAGAATTTATTCTACTTAGTGCGTTGTTGTTATTGTTGTTGTTGTTTTTGTTGTTTTTGTTATGTGAAAATGTGACAGATGAAATTCTGTAAAAAAAAAGAAAATGAAGAAATAAAAATCTTCGTCACTTTTGGTCTCTCGATCCATCCAAATGAAAAAAATAAAAATGAAAAATTTAAATTTGAGAAAAATTAAAAGAAATTAAAAGAAAATTTACTATTTGTGTACCTAGATTATGTTTCTTTACTCACCCACACCACCCCCTTACCATACGTTCCAACATTTCTTGTTTCTTCTTTCTTTAATTATAAATTTTCCGTTCATTTATTTTTCACATTCTTCTTTTTTTCTTCTTAAATTTTTTTGGTTGATTTTTGTTTTATGTTGCTGAATTAATTGCTGGATGTAATTAATTAGATTTTTTAATCATTTACAATTTGTGGAAATATTTTGAGAAAAATTATTAAAAATTATGAAATTTAAATTTAAAACGAAAATCGTTCAGGTTTTTTTTCCTCCTCCTCCTTTAATCAGTTTTTTTTTTTGTTTTTTGTTTTTCGTCTAAAATGACGAAACTTTTTTTTTATTCGTTTAAAAAAAAAAAATAAATACAAAAAAAAAAAAAAAAAAAGAAACGAAGGAAAACGCAAAATAATTGAAAATAAAATCAACAAATGACGTTCAATTTTTTATAATTTATTTATCGTTTCGGTGTTGTTGCTTGTTGCTTGTTGCTTGTTTTTTTTTTTTATTTTCAATTTATTTTTAAAACAAAATGAAACAGAAATGAAAAACTTTTGTTTTTTTTTTATAAAAATAAAAATTTTCATATATAAAAAATTCACAATAAAAAAAAAAATGAAAAAAAAAAAAAACACAAATAGAAAATTAATGCAAAACGGTAAAATTTTGATTTAAACTTTTTTTTTTTAGTTTAGATTATTTTGCGATCCTAAAATCTCGTTTAGTCGTCAATCGTCATTCGTTTAGGGTCGTCGTCAGTTTGTTTATTTTTAAAAATTAAAAGAAATTAAAAAACAGAAATTTAAATTTTAATTTATTTAATTTTCCAATTTAAATGGAATTCAATTTTTTTTTTTAATTCCATCCAATTTCGTAATCGAATAATTTTTTCAATCAAATTTTCTTGTTAATTTTCTATTTTCAATTGTTTTCCGTTTTTTCCCTTTTTTTTCTTTAATCTTGTGCAGTCTACAGTTGTACCGTGTACGTGATTTAGTTTATTTTTTATTAAAACTAAAAGATTGAAGATCAATTTGAATGTGGAGAAGAAGACAATAATTATTTATGTGTGAAAATTTTTCAAGTTAGAAATTTTCTTTTGTGATTTCTACAAAATAAATTTATAGAAAAATTCTTAACAAAATTTTTCGGTATCAAAGTTT
Source organism: Pedicia rivosa (assembly GCA_963082725.1). Lineage (NCBI taxonomy): Eukaryota > Metazoa > Arthropoda > Insecta > Diptera > Pediciidae > Pedicia > Pedicia rivosa. The sequence goes on along the minus strand of OY720152.1, from coordinate 44,734,727 downwards.
ACAAATAAAATTCAGCAACAAATGAGAAAATAGTTAATTTATCGCTTTGATTCATTTTTTTCCCCTTTTGTATCAAATTAAAAATCAAAACAGAAATTAATTAAAAGAAAGGAAAACAAAAGGCAAAAAAGAAAGAAAGAAAAGAAAGAAAGAAGGAAGGAAGGATAGAAAGTGAAAAGGGTCAGAAAATTGTGCGCATCCTAATAGAAAATTTATTTATTTTCACCTTTAATTTCTCTCAAATTATTTCTCTTGTTTCCATAGAAATTCCTTCAGACCAAAACAAAAAGTTTGTGTAAAAATATAAAAAAATAAAATGAAAAATTATTGAGAAAAAAATACAAATTAAAATATTGTCTTAAATTTGTGACGTTTATTTGTGTTTGTGTGAAAATATTAAAACAAAAAGACGAACAAAAAATTTGTGTCCGTTTTGTGTGTGTGTATATATTTTTTTTTTTTTTAAGTTGCCTTTTAATTTTTGTCTAAGGTTAAGTTTTAGTTATTTTCCTGTTCGTTTGGTGTTTTTGTGTTCTGTTTATCGTCTTGAACTTCTCTCGAAAACCATAAACAACAACAACAACAAAAAAAATAGATACAAGAACAAAAAAAAACACACACACACACACATACACAGAGAGAACATAAAACAGATGTTTTTTAAGAACGTTACAAATTTATGATGTCAGGAATATTTAAATATAATCCGAGTAGTCCGTTAAGACGTTCCGGTGTAACACCATTTTGGTAAGTTTTACTTTTTTCCATTTATATTCTTGTCCATTCATTCATTTGTCCTCTTTCTTTGTTTTTTTATATCCTTCGTTTCTCTGGTTTTCTCCTTTTTCTTTGTCGTCTTTAGGTTTTCTTTTTTTTTTGACACAAAACAAAAGAAAATAAATATAAACAAAAAGAAACGATTTGAAAATATTAAAACAGAAAAAGAAGAAGAAGACGAAGAAAAAAGTGTTCATGAATCATGAAATTCTTTCTTCTTACTCAACCCAATATTCTTTCAGTAAAGTTCAGTTTTTAAAGATAGACTGCGTGTGTTCTGTGACGTCATCCATTTTTAGTTCAGTAAAATAAAAATAAAACATAAATGAATAAAAAAAAAAGAGCAAAAAGAAAAATATCGTATCTTCACTCTCTCTCTCTCTCTCTCTAAATAAATTTTATCGTTGTAAAAGAAATGGTAAGGATAGACTTATCGGAAAAGGGACAATAGATTATCTTTTTTTGTATGACGTCACTCTTGTAAACAAAGAACATAAACGTATTTAGGGAAATGATTTTGTGTTGATAATGTAAATCAAATCTTAGAACTTAGAGTAACAATTAATTTTTAATTATTTTATTACAACTTTAAATCCTATTTTTGTTGTGTTCCTTTACAGTGGCAGTGTTTTTTTTAAATCATAATTAAAAGACTTGTTCCAAGGATCCTGAAATAATTCAAGAATGCGTTTATATTTCAAATGTCCTTACACAAAAATTAAAGTAATGAAATCCAATGAATGCGAATACAACAATTGTAAAGAAAATCAAATTAAAATTAAAAATATGAATTATTTCATATCGTTGGATTTTTTAAGTGTTGAATTAAATATTCTTGTTTATTCAACGGCTTCAGAAATTTATTATTAATCTAATTGAATTAATTTAATTTAATCGAAAGAAAAAAAAAACCGAGTACAAGAGCTGGTGAAAACCTTGAAAAGTGATTCGAACACTATTTATATACAACAACAACAACAACAAACAACAACAAATAAAAGAAGCAGACGAATGAAGATGAATCTCTTAAAAATTCAAAATATCAGACCTTAATTTAAATGATTTTTATTTTTGTTTTATTCACATAAATTTTTTTGACTTATTTTTTGTTGTATATTTTATTGTGTAATTAAAATGAAATTGTTTTAATCGGTCTGATGAGATGAAGGGGGGCTACACGAAATACAAAATCAAACATCCTTTTGTTTATTTTCTTTTTGTTTAATTATAATTTATAAGTAAAATCTTTATATGATTTGATCCTTTACTTGACTTTGGGAAGTTTTGTTTTTAAGATTTACGTACAAAATTCTTGGTTCATCTTAAATGATCGTCTACAATGAAATGTTTGTTTTCTTTTTTTTTTTTTAGTTAAAGTTCGCCTTAAAATTTGTTGTGAAACTCAGTGATAAGATTTTATTTCTAATTTATTATTCGATCATCCATAGGATTCTGTGAGTTTCTCTTTAATTAGAACTGTCTCTGTAAATTTGTCACTCAATAACATTATGGCTGATATGTTCGATGCAATCCTTTTTCTATTGAATTCAATTGAAACTTTTAAATGCCTAAATATTTTTGTTGTGTCAAAAATAAACTGAAAAAAATTTACGTGCAGCTCTTTAATATTATTTCTCATTCATCTAAAAAATTATTCAGTGGTCAAGTATCAAGATAACAAGATCACTGACGCTGTTTCTCGTTATAATTGAATTTAAATTAATTTACTCGGAATTGTATTTATCATTAACTTTACGGAAAAAATGTTTATTACGTTTTGTAATCTGGGTATGGATTCTGACTGTTGGAATTGAATTTTGAAATGAATTGTATGGCAGACAGAATTCATACTCTGAATTTTTGAAGCAAATTGTGAATATTTCTTGTCAATTTAATTAAATAAAATTCAATCTGTTACATAAAATCTTAAAATATAGAGTCGAACGTCTTTGTTTTTAATTTTTTTTAATTATTTATTTGGAAAGTTTCATCTTTTTGTAAATTTATTAATTTAAATTTAAATTGTTTCAGTTGTGTTTTTCTTTGCCATTTTTTTTTTTCTAATTTATTATTTAGATTTTTTTTTTTTAAATGAAATTTATTTTTATTTCTTATTTTAGACAATATCCGTTTCTGTTGTGTCTCTCTGATTCTTTTACAAAGTAATATTTTAATTAACAAAATTATTTATTCATTTCTTACTCTGTTATAAAGTGACCTCATCGTCTATTTATAAAATTTTGTAGTTATAAAAGACACCTTCTTGTGTCTTCAATTTTCTTCTCTTGTTTTCTTTTATTTTTTCTTGTTGTTGTTGTTGTTTCAAAGGACAATTTGTTCGTTTTTCAATTTTTTTTTTAATTGCATTTTTGTGTCTCGTTTTCCGTCAGTGGTCTATTTATAGAGGTTTCCTTTTTTTATTATTTTATTTTGTCTCCGAGTTTTAATTTTATATTTAATTTTGATTTATGATTTTTTTCTTGTGATTTCATAAATTTGGAATTCAATGTAAGAACCCCCATGAAGGATTAGATTAGAAACTTATATTTGGTGTAGTTAGAACAATTCAATATCTAATCCGCAATAGACTCGGTCATCACTTGTTGAGAAATTCAGGGGTAAAAACTAACAATTTGGTAAAACGTCAATCTTAAACTTTAAGATTTAAAGCAACGGATTTGCAATACAGAATTTTGAGGGCTTGATTGATCGTCCATTTGTTGCCAAAATACTTTAAGCGTCCCTTTCAATTGTTGTTAGAACATTCTAAAGATCAAAATTAGTTTGCATTCGCAATACCAACTTCAAGGAAATTACGACACCGTCAATACTCTATAAGTAACTTCTTGAATCTGACAATCGTACTTCATTTTTCTATGCTACTAAATTTATAGCGTAATAAACATCTTAGATTTTCCGTTTTTTCTTTTTAATGCAATTTTTGATTTTGTATTTTTTTTTTTGTATGATTTTGAAAATATCGCTTATTTTGCATTGTACGTCTGCCAATTTTTAAAAGAGTTTTAAACGGCAATAATTTTTTTTGACAGAAAAAATAAACGCTAAAAAATCAGGCCAAAAGATTATTAGCACTCATTGTCATCATTATCATCATCATCATCATCTACACGATAATCATCATCCATTATAATTTTTTAAAATTAGATGAAGGATTCACTTAAATTTAAATTTAAATGTAGAATGTTTTCTCCAAATTGGTCAACGTTTTTTTTTTTTAATTGAAAAGATTAATTTATGAGAACCAATAAAATACCGTGGCCAAGATAACAATACTTTCATTCATCGGGGGTCATGAGTTCAAATTATAGTGTTGTGGGATTTAATGGTTTTAATTTAGTTCCTTAAATCAGTGTGTATCAAATGGCTAATTTTTCGGATCATCAATAATAATTAGAAATAATTCAACTTCGCTTATAATTGTGTATTGTACTAAAACGAAGAAAGTTTACCTAAAGGATATCCCCGTTATATTATTTTTTATCTGAGTGACGTCACTCAATTAGATTAAAGTATTTTAAAATGATTTTTCCAAAAAAAAAATTATTCATTTGTTTCTTGTTATTTTTTTTTTCCTGCAATTTTATCAAAATTTTTATCATTATGGAAATTCCTGTTTCTATCTCACTTTTGTCTATTTCTCTCTCTTGTTTTAATTTATTTCTATATGCTCTCTATCTCTCTCTCTCTTTCTCTGTCACTCTCTTTTCGTTGGTGGGTTACGCCTAAATTATATCCGATTGCGCATGCGAATTGTGAATGTTGGAATAAAATAAGCGAATGATAAAAATGAAATGTAACAGAATTTGTTGTTATGACAACTTATTCGCGTAGAGAAAGAGAGAGAGAGACGGATACATAGAAAATGTATGAACATAAATATGACGACACAGACGGTTATTCGTTTAACTTTCAATTAGTCTGTTTATTTTTTTTTTTGCTACAACAACAATAATTTTCTCAATTCCCTTTAAATAAAAATATTCACTATTGTTGTCTCTTTCATTGCTTTTTTCTTTTTTCTTCATTTATTTTTGTAATAAATAATGATTTAATTAATTAAGCAAAGAAAGAAAGACAAAAAAAAAAATAGAAGAAATTATGGGGGGTAGAGGAGGAAGAAGAAGAAGAAGAAGAAGAAGAACGAAATAAAAGAGTAAACTTGAGATTGAATTGAGACGCTTGTGAATTTTTAAGACTGAGGTCATTCTTCTATATATTTTTTTTATTCAGAATTTAATTGAATTTAATTTTAATAGCAGTTCCGTTTATTAGTTATTATTATTTTTGTCTTTCGTTATACATAAAAATGACTGATGTTTTTTATTCTACTTTTTTTTTTAATATAAAAAATAACAACAACAACAACAATCTAGAAGATAATAATAAAGTTTTTTTTTTGTTTCTTCTCTCCTACATTTTGACCTTTTTACTTAATTTTTTATTTAATAATAAAATTTTTTTATATAATTTGTTGATTTGATTTTTTTCTTCTCACTTCTTCTTATTCTTTTTCTTCTTCTTCTTATTCTTAAATTACATTTTTTTTCTTTAATTGTTTATTGTTTATTTATTTATTTATTTATTTTTTGTTTTCATTTTCAGTACAAGTCCAAGTCAACTGCAGGATGTCACAATGGATAATTCAAGTGAGTCAAAATTTGTTTTATTTATTTATTTTTGTTTTGATTTTAAAATTTTATTCAATGACTCTGGTAAGTTTTTTCAAAATTTCAGTAATTGGAATTTGTTTCGAATAATTTGTTCGGAATAAGCGAATTTTAATATTGATTTTTTTAGAAGTAACAATTACCAATTTCGTCGTGATCCCATAATTAAAGTGAACTGATTTTTTTCCTAATGATAAACAATCATATGGTATGAGGGATGAGACAATATCTATTTATTCCGTTTTTCATTCTGTTGTGTGCGAATATTTAATAAACGAAAAGGAATTCACAGAATTTTTTGTTCTATATAATTATAGACTTTTGACAAAATCCCCGAGATTAGAGATTTATATCTTCTTTCATTTGAGTTATCACATCTGATGCATTGATGCATTATAATAAATGCATTTGATAAATAGAAACAAAGAAACAAGATTGCGTTGTTGTGAATTGAATTGATATTAAAACAATTATTCTTTTTTAGTCAGGAATAAAATGTAAGAACGTGATAAATAGTTTGTATCATCGACTGTGTGTTTTTCTTAGGAAATTTTAATTTCTAAAAAAAATCAGTTGGTATCAACATTTGTATTTGAATTTATTCTGTTAAAGATTTGTATACATTTTTTGCTTGATTTTAATTTATTGATTATTTTACACAATGCGTAGGAAAGTTCATAAACAGATTCTAAATGCTCAAATTACGAGTGATTTGTACAAAGTACACATTTGTACTCTCAGAACTCTTAAGTGCTTTCTGCCACCTAAAATTCATCCGAGTTAAAGAAAACAGATTTTTTTTATGAATTTTAACGCCAGGTATACTAACTTAAAAGAATTCTAATTGAAGAACATTTTGAGATTTAGAAGTTTAACTACCATCACATATCACCGACGTTCCTGCCCCACCCCACCATCATCACACTTTATTTCAGTAAGACAAATAATTGACCCAAGGAGAAAGATAAAATTAATTTTAATAAATAAAATTCAGAAAATTTGTTCTGAAACTTTTCAAACAGAAGACCCAAAGTTCATTTTCAAAGATACAAAGTTTTTATATTTGTCTCTGTTTAAACATTAATTCAGTCTGTTTCTCGTTATAGAAATTTTTGGCCCGAGGCAATCAAAAGGTCAAACATAAAAATCTGTTTTTAAAATAAATAAAATAAAAATTAAAGATTAAAATTATAAATAAATTGTGTGGCTTTTTATTACTGCCAAAAAAATGAAAACCGATTTTTAACAAAACGGGAATTTAAGGAACGATAAAATTATTGTTAAATAATTAATTGATTTAATTCAATTTTAATTTAAATTTACAGCAATGAGAAATCTTTTTAGGTGATCTGCTTCGGATTACCTTGGATTACCTTGTCTGCAGTGATTCGGGTTTTTGGTAGGCCCAGAACCAGAACCACATTTAAGAGTGAACTCAAATTTAAGTTTGTTTCTTCTTCTTTATTATTTCTTGCGTTGTCTATGTTAAAAATGGTGGATCAATGGATGAAATCTAATACTTATAACAGATTTTCTGGTTAACTCTATTTAACTTGTATTTAAATTCAAGTAAAGTAAAATGATAAAAATAAATAACGAAACATCATAAAATAATGTATTTGGCATTTTATCAATATTTTCTACAAAAATTGTAAATCTTAAGAAAGGCGGAAGTTAAGAAAATAATATTCTTGAGTCTGACCCTAATCAAGATTAATGCCAAAAGAAAAAAAATAGATTTTGTTTTGGCATTATTTGGTGGACTGACTTTACCGCAAACTCTTTTTTTTTTTTGTTCTGAGTAATTTCCATTTTAACAGATTTTTTATTATTTTTTTATTATCACATCAACAAAAATAATTTTCTTATCAAAATTGGTTCATTTTTTTTTTTTGATTATTTATGATTTGTTGCTGGTTGATTGTGTTATTGCTGTTGTCGTTTGTTTGTTGACTGATTTAAATTTTTTTATTAAAATTAATTTTTATCAATATTTATTTATATTTATTTTTGTATTAAATATTCTCTTCAATCCTTTTAACCCCCCATTTTTTTACCCCCTTGCCTTGTCCTCCTCACTCAACAATTGAACCTAAAAAAAATTCAATGCTTTTAATAAAATTAATTTATTTTAAATTTATACGAACGATAGAAAGAGACAGACATAGTTTTATAAAATCACAATAATCGCAAATAATTTTAATTTTATTTCTCTTTCACTCATTCTTTGACTCAATCTTTCACTCATTTAGAGTTTCTCTTCATTTTCACTCTTCCACTAAAAATATGCCAAAATTAGTTTAATTCGATTTCTTTGTAAATTTTGTTTCTCTTGTTAATTTTTGGTTACAACTGACCTAACGAGTTTTTTTTTTCTTTTATGATTTAATTTACAAAAGTAATCTGTGCATGTACGTTGAGATGAAATGTTGATTATAAAGTCCAAGTACTAAATGCAAATCAATAGAATTTTTAACTTTAAAGTAAAAAAATGTATTTTGTTGTTCTATTAAAAATTGTTTTAAAAAAAGAAATAAATTCATTACATGAATGACGTTTACTTTTTAGTTAGAACAATTAAAATAAAGGAAAAGCAAATTTTCGATAGGAACAAATATAAAATTTAAATAAATCAATTGTTTTAAAACTATTTCAACTTAAAATAAAAAGAAATTATGACGATATAAGAATAAAATTTGATCAAAGTAAACAACAAAATTTTTTTTCAATTAAATTTACAAATGAAAAATGAATGCGACTGACTCAAAAAGTTAGTCAGAACAATTTATATATTTCAATTAAAGTGTAATTGGAGAGAGATTAATTGTATTTTTTGTTTTTATTGTTGTTGTTGTTGTTCTTTAAAACAAAAAAATGAGGAAATAAAAATTGGAATGAATTTTCCAATGTTCTTGTATTTCTTATCTGAACGATGGGTGTGTTGGGGGGGAATGGAGTGGGGATAAACGTGACTACTTTTAATTAATAATGTTGCGTATTTTTTTATGTTATTGTCTTAAAAATATTGCAATTTTTCATTGAAATAAATTATGTAGTCAATTTACTTCAATTGTCTATTTCACTAGGTCACTTGTTTCAATTAATGTAGAGAATTGATTGAAGATCGATTTATTGGGAATTGCTACTACTGAAATTCGCTCTCCCCTTAGAAAATGTCTTAGCAGAATTTCAGTGCGGTCCCTCTTTACTGTCCCTTGTACCTAAACTATTACACTTTCTTATAACATCTATGACCCTCTGGCCCCGGTGTGCAGGATAAGGTTTTAACCGTACAATTCTACATGTTTCCTAAGAGCAGTTAAATGCACCGAATAGAATTAAATATGCATGTGCAGATGCTAGGTGGTTCAGAATCCACCTCAAAAATAGTAGGTAACCTTAGTCGTTGAGTTACTACAATACAATACAACTTATGACTCATTTTCTCTGCTATTTAGAACCAATATCGTTATGGAGGTTTTGCATCATCCATTTGTTATTTGTTATTTCTAAAATTAAATTGATTTTTTTTTTTTCAAAATTCTTATCATCCATGCTAAACCTCAGACCCAACATATTTAAAATTTTTATCGTGAATTTTAATGATGATGAGCAATAAATTTATCTTATTTGTCTTTTACTTTTTTACTTTACTGTTGTACAGTAAAAATTATGAGTCATTTGAAAATTTTCTCTGAATCCAAATAAATTGTAAAAAAGAAAAATTAGAATTCCAAACAAATGAAGATAAAAAAAAAGAATGGAACAATTTTAATCCGTTTTTTATTTTAAATTCGGATATTCGTTTATTGGACTTTTTTTTCTGTTTGTGTTTGTTTGAAAATTTGTAAATTATGAAAAAATGAATAATTCAATTAATATGGAACAATATTTAAATGGTTTTTATTACACTACTTCTTCTTCTTCCTTTTTTTACGATCTTTTGCTGTGACACTTAAAGGAGGAGGAGGATGATTTTTTTCTCTTAAATTAATTTAATTTTTTCTTTATTGTTTTTTTTAGATGTTCTTGGATTTCGTTCACCACCAAATACAACCGGTTATGGTGATAATTCATCATCACCTGGACAAGGTGGACGTTCATTACGTGAATATGAAGAACAAATGACAGCATTAAGAAAAGAAAATTTTAATCTTAAATTACGTATTTATTTTCTTGAAGAAAAAAATCCAATATCAATACAATCACCTGATGGTTCTGAATCATTATTTAAACAGAATGTTGATTTAAAGGTAAATTTTTTTTTAGTTTTTTTGAATTTTTAAGTTTTTGAATTTTGCATTTATTGAGCAAAAAAATCTTTACGTTGCAATACAAAAATCATGCAAAGATTCAATCACAAATATTAGATTTTCAAAGTCATAATTCATCAAAGTATTTAAAACAATATTATAATTTTACTAAGGACGTTCGACAGTTTATTTTATTGATTCATTAAATTTTCAATATTGATTTAATTTTCACGAAAATAATTTCCCGTCACTTTTATAAAAACAGATTTTACTTTTGATTTTTATGAATCATAAATTATAATCATTTTTAATAATTCATTTATAATTTAGAACAATATTTTTTTTTGACTAAAAATAAACATGTAATTTTTACCGGACACACCTTTAAATCAATCAGTCATAAAATTTAAGCAATCAAGAGAACAGTTAAAAACTAAAGACAAAATTCTTAATTTGATCATGGTCTAATTCAATGAGAATTTAGGGCAGGATGATGCTCTTTGACATACAATATTTTTGATAAGGGTTTGGGTTGGGTCATGATACATGAATTAGAAGAAGATGAAAAAAAAAATCCAATTATTTGGTCGATTAAATAAATACAATTCATTATCCATCCTGTCATCCTTCAATAAATTTAAATTCTTATTTGTTTTTCTTTATTTTCTTTTTTTTTAAGGTTGAAATTGAATCACTACGCAAAGAATTACAAGAGAAACAAGATCTACTATGTCAAGCAGCAAAAGCATTAGAATTAATGGAAGATTCACAAAAAACAAATAATGAACAGAGTCAAGAAAAAATTGATGAATTACAAAAGAAAATTCAATTTTTAGAAATGGAAATAGAAACCCTTGATATTGGACAAATTCATCAACATAATCAAAATGATAAAATATTTTCTGATCCCGAGGCACATCATAAATTTTTAGAACAGGAGACAATTATTAAAAATTGTCAATTAAAAATGTTTGATTTAACAAATAAATTAGAGAATTTAGATTCACAAATAAAGGAAAAAAATCATAAGATTAAAGAATTGGAAACACGTTTCAATGAAGTTTCATATGAAAATTTTGAACTTAAAGAACGTATTGAAGAATCTGATAAAGGAATTTTAGATAATGAGGTAAAGTTTTTATTTAATTATATTTACTAATTGTAATTTTCTCTCAACAAAATTCTCGCTAACAAACATGTAATTCTTTATAATTTGAATTTAACTTTAAATAAGAAATTATTCACAAGAAATTTAATAATCGATTGTGTAAAAAAAAGCGAATATTCTATTTGATCATAATCTAAGTTTTTCTCTTTCAACTTTCTATTTTACAAAAATATTTTAAGTAAGAAATAATTTTACTGTTTTTTTTCTATTTTATTTTGTGTCTCATCTATAAAACCCCATTTATTTTCTGTTTAATGTGAGTGAACAGAAAAACTAAATGCAGAATATCTATAAAGTTATATAATTAATGTTCAAAATGTTCAAAATTAAAGTTTAGTGTTTTGTTTGCGCGTACCACGACTGTCATAATTTTGTAAAAAAAATTTCTAAATGCACTTATCGTAATTTGTGTTTTATGTTTGTTTTCCTTTTTCAGTATAAATTTAGGTTTTGTCAAGAATAGAATTCTTTCAATTCTTTTTTTATATTTTGTTTTTGAAATATAAGATAAAAAATTATTTTTGATTGAATCCAAGAAAAATGTTCATTCAATAAAACTAAAAATAGAATTCGCGCTATTTAAATATTATAAAATGATTTTCCAGTCAGATATCAGTTATTTTAAGGTTTTCTTGTTGTGTGTCGTAACTTAACCCATTTAGAACCATCTTTAATGTTAACAAGCTTCTATTTAATTAATTTATTTTTATTAAAAAGGAAAATAAAGAAAAATTTAACAAAATATTAACGGAACGACTAGAGGAAATTCTTTTACTTCGTAATGAAATTGAAGAATTAAAGAAATTGACAAATGAAATGAAAATACAATTAATCTTAGAACGTTCAATTCTTGAAGAAACAAAAATGAAAAATATTGAACAATTTTCTATGCTAAAAGAATTAATTGTGAGAACAGAGAAGTTTGTTTATTTTTAAAATTTTCTGATTTTAATAAATTTTTCTTTGATGTTTTTTTTTAATTAGTATGAATTAAAAGGTGCCAAGAATAATGATTGTATAATTGATTATGAAAGTTGCTTAAAAGAAATACGTGAAATATTTTATAATTTATCAAATGAAAATAAAATCCATTTAAAACATGCGAGAATAAAGAAAGATAGTTGTATTAACTTATCATTAAAATATGAACGTCCATTAACCGCACCATCACTACAAAAACGGCGTAATAATCCATTATTTCCTCTTATTAAAGAAACTGAACGTTCATCGTTCAATATAAATGGAAAACAACGGACGTTCATTCCTGAAATACGTCAAGATGAATTGATTGAAAGATTCAATAGAATTAATTCAGGTGTGAAACCAAAAAATTTTACATCAAATATTGAAAAGGCAATGGAATCGATTAAAGATGGAACTAAAATATTGAGTAAAATTAACGAAAATCCTTTAAAACAATTTCATGAAGAATATTCAGAATCCATAATTTCATCATCATCATCATCTAATGGAGTTCAGGTAGTTTAGCCAGAAACCATTTTCTCTTTGTATGACTATCACTCCATCTATTGTTGATTTTGTTTTTCTTCTTTTAGACACCATTTTTAATGAAATACCCATTCTCTTCTAATGGAATACGTTATATTTATAAAAAAATTACAAATTAATAATAAACTTAAAAAATTTTAAATTCCAAATGATTCTTTTCTTTTGTTATCGTCAGATCATGATACAATTATATTTGTATCATTTCGTCAGATATGAATTTTTTTAAGTCTCATTTCGAGCGATGTTACATTTTTGGTTTGTGTCTCGGATATCTTTTTTTTTTGTTTTAAATTTATTGTATTATTCTTCTCTCTCTCTCTTTGTACTTGATTTACATCAAGTGTTTGTTTTATTGGATTTTTTCGGATATCTCCCATATAACCATTGTTTATTTATTCTTTTATTATATTAATTTTTCTTTATTGTGTTTTTTTTCAGGGAAAATTAAGAAATCAAATATACGAATATAAAAAAGAAATTGCCGATAAAACTTGTTCACTACAGGATGCTGAAGATCAGTTAATTGAAAAATCAGTTAAATATGATAAAGCTTGTGTTACAATACAACAACTGTTATCAAAAATAAAAGAAAAGCAACACGAATTGGATTGTCTGAAATTAAATGGTGTAAGTGAAAATCTTAATTGTATTAAGGAGGTAAATTAATTAGGTTTTAACGAATTTCCTCTTCAATTTTTTATACACTTTTGATTTATTTCAGTTTATTAAAAGAACCAATAGAATTTTATTACAATTAAGAAATTTGATGTTTTCAGAATGATGAGGACAGTCTTGAAAATGCTTATAATATCGACAAGGATAAGGAGTTAATAAATCTGAGGGAAAATTTAAAACAAAGGACGATTTCCTTACATGTAAATTTAACAGCAAATTTAGTATTTTAAATTTCATTAATCTAATCTAATATTTTATTTCGTTCTAGAATATCGTCAATAAAGAATTACGCGATAAATTTAATACATTAGAAACTTTACGTGAATTATTTGATAAAGATAAAAATTTCCAATTACCATTAAGTCTACAACTTCCATTAGCACGTACATTTAATGAACATCAACTTCGAGAAGCAATTGAACAAAATGATAAATTACAAATGCAATTGGATGATGTAATAAATAAATTACATGATCAAAAACGTGAATCTGAAACGGAAAAAGCTTGTATTGAAATAGAAAAATCAGATCAAAATATAACATGGCAACGTAGCTGTATGAATGTATGTAAAATATTAACACAACATGTCGAAGAATTGGCTGAATTTTTAGATTCATTATTAAGTGTACGTAATTTAACACAACATTTAGATACAGATCAAACAGATATTATACGTGAAACAATTGATCGTAGCCTTGATTTATCACGTAATTTAATGTCATTATCAATAATTGATCAAACGACAATTGATCAAAGTTTAATCTATTTTAATTCATTAAATGATATTTTAGAAAATAGTCATTGTGATAGTTTCAATAAAGTATTAAGTAAACAGCTTGATTTAAATGAAACACGTAAAAAATGTGAGGAGAAAAATCGTCGTTCTATAAATACAATAAAATTACAAAATGATTTAATTGATATTGATGCTGATGATGAAACAGATGATGATTTTAATAATATTGGTTGTACTAGTAATGATAATATTGTTAATGGTAATGAACCAAAAGTAAGTTTACGTTCAAAGGAAATGTCAAAATTAAAAGGTTTATTAAAGAAACGTGAAAATTCATTACATATTGCTGAAAGTACAATAAAAGATGTTGATAAAGATCGTCTTAAATTTATTGATATTGCTAAAAAATTAAAAGATTTATTAAAGGTACGTAAAATGGCACATGAGAAAACACTTAAAGATTTTGATGAATTACGAAAGAAATTAACTGATAAAGTACGTATAATTGGTGAATTAGAAAGTGAAAAAGAAAAAATTAAAATTGATCTGAGAGTTGCTGAAACAAAACTATTAACATCTAAATCTGATTTTGATGAATTAAAAGAGAAACATCGGAAACAAATTGAAAATTTACGTAATCAAATAGCTGAAATGGAAATATTTAAAATGGAAATTGAAGAGAAATTTAATTCAGATATTTTACGTAAAGAAAATGAAATGAAAGAGACAATCACAAAAAGTTGGGTAACCCGTATTATTTATGAAAAACAAGAAAATGAATTACATGATACAAGAAATCGTTTAGGTGAAACAAATCATAAATTAAATGAATATGAAAAACAAATGGATGAATTAAAACAACAAATAACAACATATGAGATGAATTCAAGAAAATTAAAAAAGAATTTAGATGATTCAACAATGCAATGTTCAAAAATTGCCTTAGAACGTACAAAAGCATTAAATGAAAAATCAATTGCCGAAGGTGATATAAAAAATTTACAAACAGAATTAGATCGTATTTGTTTAGAAAAAAATAATCTTAATATTAAAATAAGTGAATTAGAAAAAACAACAGAAATTTTACAAAATAAATTTACCACAACTGATATAAAATGTCTTCCATTAGATGATTTAAAAATTGAAACAAAAGATAAAATTATAAAGCAAAATGATAATTCAAATGATAGTAAATTAGATGTGATTGTTCATGATTGTCAACAAATAGAAAAAGAGAATATTGAATTAAAACAGAAATTAGTAAAAACACGTAGAGCATTAGAAGAAACATGGACAAAATTGAAAACGTCAAATCAACGTAAAGAACAAATTGAACGTAATATAAGACAACAAGTTGGTCAAACACATTCAGTATTAAAAAATGTTCGTACATTAATGGAAAATAATAATAGTGTTGGTGGTGGTGGCAGTGGTGATGATAAAGAACATTTAATTGAACAAAATGGTGATGAAAAGGAAAATAATAATTTAATTAATTGAATAGAAAATTTTTTTTTTCTCCTTAAATCACAAACAATTAATTTTTATTTGTTTTTTAATTTAATTTTAAATATTTTTGTTTTCCTTACAATTTTTTTTTTTCTCTGTTTTCTTTTAGTTTTTATATAAATAGACGTTTATTAAGAGTATTATCATTGTACGAATAATCATTAATAATTAATAATGTAATATTTAAAAATAATTAATAATAATAATTTTTAATAATATTTTTAATAAAATGTCAATATTTTTGTAATTAATTGAAAATCTTTTAAGTCTTTTATTTCTTAAACCAAACAAATTTAGATTTAGCAACTTTTTTTTTAAAGTCATGACTAAAAGCAGAAATATGAAATGGTTTTATGTGTGTGAGAAGTTTTGCATAATCTTCTCTTTCCCCTTTAACAATACAACGTTTAATGCATTGGAAATGAGACTATAAACAAGATGTATTGATTATATAGGTGAACCAATTTCGAGTATCACTATACACATCTATACAATCTATACATCTTGGACTAGAACTAGAAAATTTGTATTTATTATTCTCTGTAAACTACGAAATTGTTTTATTATAATTTTAATATTATATTCACGTTTCAGTTCCATAAATCATGTTACGTAAAACATCGTAAATTATAAATTCTATTCCCTAAATTAAAAATGAGACAAAAGAAAAAAGAGGTAACAAAATATTTTTGAATATAAACGTTTTGTACGGAAATTGTATATTTAGATTATATTCTATTTAATTAGGTGTAGAGGTAGGTAAGGTACATTTATTTAATTTATATTTATGTAACATTATTATGTACATTTCAATGTCATTATCATTTCGTTTTTTTTTTTCATTGATCAATTATTGTTGCCGGTTTTTTTTTATAATTTTTGTTGTTGTTTTTGTAAAAGCCACAATAGTTAATAGTTTTTCTATATTTACATATCTAAATTATAAAGGAAGAAATTTCTCATTGACTTTGATTGAAATAAAATTTTATTGAATTTAAATGAAAAAGTATTTTAGATTTTATCCAATTAATCTACTTTACGTTGGAAGAAAATAAATGGTTGAATTTATATCGTGTTTCATTATGGATCCATTAGATCTTTATTTTGTGTCGCCCATGCATAGATTTAGATTTAAAAATGAATTAAAATTAAATATGAATGATATGGATTCCCGTATTTACAAACGATTGAAAGAATAAAATGAAATGACGATTAACCTTCGTCTTTTCTTAATTTCACTGATCTTGGATTCCGATTCCTTTTATTCCTTATTTTATTGAATTAATTAGTTTAAGGAAGAAAATAACGTTAGGTAAGTTGTTGGGAGCAGTTTGTTACTTATATTGTTCTTGAAGTTAAAATTTCTAAAAGCAATTCTTTACAAAAATTACAAAATAAAAACAGAATAATTAAGTCATTGAATTTTTTTTTTTACCTTTCACTCTTTTCAATTTTTTTATTTTTCTAATGAAAATCATCATAAATTTATGTTAATTAAATAAAAAATGAAACATGTTTTAATCTAATTTTAATTAATCTTAACTAATTTTATTTATAGAAATTATTTTTAGCGATAAAGAAAAATAGTCAAGGTCTTTTTAAACGCTGATGTAACTTAATCAAATAATTTCTACATTGACACCTGTAACAAATTCTTGTAATAAAAATATGGAAACTTTTCTTAAATTTCTATATATGGCCGATGTTGTAATTTAAGTACTTTTGACTGTATTAGTTAAGTACATTTTAGTTAGATACTTACATTCATTTAATGCAAACATTTATTTCTATACCTAAACTTTCTTATAAATTGATTTTTTCAAAGACTTTTCATCTGATGATTACGTAGATTGTTCAATTAGCCAATAAGACACAAATTGTTTCTAAAATTATTCAATAAAATTTGTTTAATTTTGAGAGATTGTCTCTCTGTTGTAGTTTGTACGAATGTAAATTTAATTACAAATAGAATTTCTTCAGTCAGTTTCTCTATAATCGAATATTCTGAAATGCGTTAAACTTTTATAAATCATAAATTAATTAGGAATTTCTTGTATGTACATAATGACGTACGTACATGCATTTGTATAATGAAATTAGAATATTGAGGAAAACGTTATAAATTTTTATATAAAAGAAAATTTATTCTAATCAATTTAAAAAAAAAAACTAACTGACTAACTAATTAAAATTCAAAATATTTTTCTAAACCACACCTAAAATAATGGTTCTTATTATATTGTTTGATTAAATGAACATTAAAATGTAAACTTGTTCTTTTAACAAATTCTATTAGATTCTAATAACAGAAGAAAATGTATAAAAGGTTGAAGATTTTCTATGAAAGATATCACAATTTATCTTACCCTTCAGAGTGTAACAAGAGTAAAGAAAAATATAAACATTAACAATGAAAGTAAGATGATAACATTGGATTAAAGTGATTCAATGTGTTTGTGTGAATCAAATTATTTTGTGGAGTACTAAAATGTTTCTTCTGAATTTTAGTTCATCACCGCTGTAGTAATTTTGGCTTTTACTGTCGCTGTTCAATCATCGGTTATCCCATTAACCAGTGTTATCAATCCATGGGGAACTGTTCAAGTTGCCGGAGTTCATGGACTTCCATTGGCTACAACACTTCATGGTGCTGTTTTAGCTTCTCCAGGAATTTCTGCCATTTCATCAGCTCCAGGATCTCTTTCAATTACTCATAGTGGTCCAGCAGTTATTGCAGCACCAGTTGCTGTTCATGTTATTCCTGCTTCTGGAAGGTAAATTCAATAATAATTTTTATCCTCCATTCCATTTCTAATCATAAAACTTATAATTTTCATAGTTATGTGGCTGCCAACCGTGGAACAGTTCATACAGCTCCACTTCCAGGGCATGCAGAATCAGCTGTTTCTTTAAACCTTGAACCAGCACCAGGAACTGTCTAAATTTTTGATTCCCTATTGAATCAACCATAAAAAATATACAATAAACCGAAGAATGTAAACTAAAAATGAACAATAAATATTCACCCAATTTTATTTAAAACTATCAAATTTTTTTAATTTCTTCAAAAATCAAGACCGCAATGAATGAATTCATGCGTTATAAACTTTAACCTGTTGACATCCTCTAATCTTTTTATGTGTAACTTTGGGATTTAGTTGATCGTCTATAGGTAAAATTATACCTGACCATATAATACTGGCCCATTTTTTAATTAATATTTGTGATTGCTTTGACTAAAGAAGAATTCCCTTTGTCTGTTTAGAAAAATATATAAAAAAAAATTTACAATTTACAATTGATGAAATTTTCATTTTTTTGTAAATTATTTTGCTAAAATTATTTAAACATCAAAAAATTCTATTAACACAAATCATAATTAATTAAATAAATTTAAAACTAATTTAAAAGTAATTTTTTTTTTGTGTCAATTATTCCGACGAACACAAAATTATTCAACGTAAAATTTTCACAGTACAAAAATATAAACAGATTCGGTTTAGTGTATAAAATTTTACAACAGTGAAACAATTTTCACTGAGATTTCACTTTTTTTTTTAAATAAAACTTCACTAATGACAGAGATTTTTTGTTGAAGACAAAATTCATTTTAATTATAAAAATTATTTAATGTTAAAATTTTATAATTTTCTTTTGGAATAATAATTTTTGGATTTAGGACAAAACGTCTTTACACGGCTGAAAAAGCCAAATGAAATTCAAAGGATAAAATCTGGAGTCACTAACAAAAAGTTAGAAAAAGAGGACAAAAAAATAATAAATAATTGATAAATAAATAAAAATAAAAGAAAAAAGAAAAATTAGAAACAAAACGCCAATAAATAAAACAAAATTAAATTTTATTTGAATTCGGAATTTTTTTTTTATAAATTAAATGAAATTTTTTTTGTTTTTTTAAATCATCAAAATTAAATGCTTGCCGAAATGTAAAAATCACACAAAAAAAATTCATTGTGATCCCAATTAATTTGTACACAGAATATAATTTGAACTTTTTAATTAAATTGTCTCTAAATTTTAATTTTAATTTATATTTTGAATTTTTGTTGTTTAGTCAACAAAAAACTGTTAAATTTTATCCGATTAAAAAAATCACGATAAGTTTTTACTGAATAAATTATTTAATTTTTAAAAGAGCGAGAGAGAGAGAGAAACACGTTCAATTATTTAGATTTTTATCGTTGTACACGACAGGCAGGCAGAGAAAAAAAAAATCCCCCCATACACACAAGTACAAAAATCTTATCAATGGAAATTGTTTTTATTTTTTTATTACAAAATAAAAAAAAGAAGAGCAAAAAAAAAAAATGAAAAAGAGACAAATTATGCAAATGTAAATTATGCAAAATCATTTGGCGGGAAAGACAGAAAAAAAAAAAATAATAGTATCTACTTTACTTAGTAGAAGCGTTTAAAAGTGATGTACTGGAGTTGACAATAAAATGACAAAATAGAAAAAAAAACAAAATCTGAACTTATCACCTCACGGAGGCTGTCAGTAATTTTTAATAATTATTTTTTAGTTGATGTGAAGGAAAATATATTTCTGTTGTGTTGGAACCTGTTGCGGACCAACACCAATGTTTATAGAAATCACAGGATTTTTTTTTTTTGTTCTTCTCATCATCAAATAACAGAAATAAATGTGTCATAATTATTTCGTTTCCAGTGTTTGTTGTTGTGTTGGATAATGCTTCGCTTTAATTTCAAATTGATGTCAAAAAATACAAATTAATAATTAATTGAAGTTTAAAATAAAAAAAACACGAATTTAATTGATTATTTAAAGAAAATCTAAACTTCAGAAATATTTAACTAAAGTTTTTGGGTTCAGTTTTATTCATGGGAACTGGTCATATTTAGTTTACTAGCCGAAAGTGGTATAAAAATTGTGACCAGTTTTAAACTTAATGTCAGAATGAATCATATTTTCTTGGGATGACGAATTATGTAGAAAAAAGATTAGAAATCATTTTCTGGTAAGAATCTCAATTCGTACAAAGCAGAAATAACTTCACAAAGTTATCAAAAGAACTCAATGTGCGGTAAACCGCATTTTTTCAATCCACACCTGAACTAAATATTTATTTATTTATTTATTTATTAATAATTAAACGACAACAAATTTTAAATTCATTGAAAAATAAAAATTCCCTACAATTTTTGTTGTTGGTCAAAAAAAAAAAAAAAAAAATGAAACAAACTTGTAACCTTCAGAGAAAATGTCAGGTGAATTCCCAATGGTTCTGAGGGGAAAAAACCAAATTGAATTAATATTCGTGATTTTTGTTTTTTTGTTGGTTGCAATAAAATAAATTTTATTCAAAACAATTGAAATTCAAATTCAAAAGTAAAAAGTTAAAACAATAAGATAGAAAATAAACTAACATAGATGTTAGAAATAAAACAATATTTTATGAATTGAATGTGATGATGATGATGATGATGATGATGATGATGATGATGATGATGATGATGATGATGATGATGATGATGATGATGATGATGATGATGATGATGATGATGATGAGATGTGAGAGAGGAAACAATTATCTTAATTTGTAAATTACCCCCCTTATTGAAGCATACAAATGTTTAAGGTTTTTTTTTTTTATTATTTAGAGGCTAACAAAATTTTTTATTATACACAAATCAGTTGCATTTGGATTTTTGATTAGAATACTTAGAGAATTTTTTTTCATTTGCATAAATTTGTTTGAAAGTTAAAGTTTTACTTTTTTTTTTCCGGTACATTTAAAAAGTGAATTGTGTCTGTGATTATTGTTACATTATTTACCTGCATTTGAATAATTTCTATTTATTGTATTATGTTATCCATAGACAGGATAACAAATAAAAAAGTTTAATAAATAAAAATTATGTTGGATGAAATGAATCAACCAAAATTTATATTAGCTGAAATAAAAAGTGAAATTCTTACGGTTGATGAAAAAATGAAGGAATTAAATGTGGATGAAGATCGAGGAAAATGGGCATCAAAAACTGAATATATTTTATCATGTTTAGGTTATGCAATTGGAATTGGAAATGTATGGCGTTTTCCATATTTATGTTACAGAAATGGTGGAGGTGAAATTTCTTAATTTTATAATTATTTTTTTTGTGTTCAGTTAATGTTGAGTTTCAGTGGAAAAAAATTTTTCTTTAATTTAATTTAATTTTTTTTGCTATTTATAAATTTTCAAGTTAAAAGTCTGTTACTTAAATGTAGGCCAAATGCATAGTGATAAAAGTGACGTGTGTCTTTATGTGAAAGTTGAAAACAAAATTTATTTTGTCCATATATAGAACTCAACGTTAACTGGACATCGAGACGTATTTATATTATTAAAGTGTCTTTGAAAAATTGTGGAAAGTTTACAATAATAAAAATTGTGTTTCTTTTGTTTTTTTTCATTTCAGGTGCATTTCTTATTCCTTACCTTTTAATGTTAACAATTTGTGGTATTCCATTATATTTTATGGAAACAAATTGGGGACAATTTGGTAGTGCTGGATGTTTATCAATGTTTAAAATGTCACCATTATTTAAAGGAACTGGTTATGCAATTATTGTTGTTAATATTATTTGTACAACATATTATAATGTTATTATATCATATCCATTATTATTTCTTGTTAAATCAATTCGTCCACAATTACCATGGGATAATTGTAATAATACATGGAATACAGAAATGTGTTTAAAACTTGATAGTTCAGCAAGTACAAATGGATATTTAAATAATTCATTTTTAGAATTATCAAAAAGATTGAAAACACCAGCAGATGAATTTTTTCAGTAAAATCTTTTATATTTTTTTGTATAAAATTTTCTGTTCACACAACAACAATTCATAAATTTATTAAATTTAAATTTTTTCATGTTTTTATTTCTATAGAAAATATTTGCAAAAACAATTAAAAAACCAAT
Source organism: Pedicia rivosa (assembly GCA_963082725.1). Taxonomy (NCBI): domain Eukaryota; kingdom Metazoa; phylum Arthropoda; class Insecta; order Diptera; family Pediciidae; genus Pedicia; species Pedicia rivosa. The sequence continues at coordinate 44,712,457 of OY720152.1, read as the reverse complement.
AGATTCAAAATAAAATCATAACCGACCCATTTTTGTTTATTTAGACTTGCAAATATACAAGATATTTTCTTGCGCATGTTTCCCTTTCATCTTGAAGGCTTGGGTGACGTCACATATTTTTTATTGGTGGATCTTGAATGAAAATAAAACAGCTGTCAAACATATCTTGTATATTTGTATCTAATTATTAATTAGATTAGTTGAATTGTGCGCATTAAGTTAAATCGTAAATCACAAATTTTCAATTGTTGTTGTGTCAAACAATGCCGATATTCGTTTTTCCATTTAATAATTTTTAACGTATTTTTTTCAGTAATGAAATTTTAGAAATTTCTGATGGAATTGATAATCCAGGTGGAATTGCATGGCCACTGTTTTCTTGTAATGTTGTCTCATGGATTATTGTTTTTCTTTGTATAAAAAATGGTGTAAAATCTGTTGGAAAAGTTGTTTATTTCTCAGCAACATTTCCATTTCTTATTTTGGGAATTTTATTAATAAGAGGGATTACACTTCCTGGAGCATGGGAAGGAATTAAATTTTATATTACACCACAATGGGAACAATTGACAAATCTTAAGGTGAGAAACAAAATTTTATATTAAAATCACGATCATAATAATTGAATTGTTTTAATGAATTTAAGTGAAGATTTTTGACGAATAACAATCGACTGACAAACCATTTTAAATATTCTTTCAAATAATTCATCCAACTGTTGGTATTTTCCATCCAATGTTCAAGTCGTTTCTTCAGACTAATTATGCCTTATAAGACAAAATGTTTCCTAAGCATCTTTATTATTTGCCGTCCTTTGTTGAGACTAAATTTGTTCCCCATCAAAGACGAGGCTGGAAGGTTATGAAAAGTAACCTTCACCGCACCACTACTGTTACACCATCATTGTGAACAGTGTTGCGATTTTCCTTTGCGAGGGAAGAATCACGGATTTGTGGTTTATATTCGAATAAAGGATCGATAGGCACTTGAGTTAATGTTAATGAAAAACGTTGAATTCAGATTTTAATTATTAAATTTATTAATCACTTTTGATTTACAAATGTTAATCTTAAACTAATCTTTAAGTGTTAAAAAGTTTTAGTGCTAATTATATTACTTAGTTCATTTATTACTTTATTCCAAAAATGAATTATTAACAATTATCCCCAATACTTCTGAGTAATTTCCCCAGTTGTATTCATGTTTTAGTTAAATTTGGTAATTCTTTGTTTAATTAAATTTAGTTTAATTGTTCTCATTTCTTTGTTTAATCATTATTTGGAAATATAATTTCGACCGATATATTGGTAATTAGTTGTTGATGTTGCATTTCTGGTCTTTCTTAACCTTAACTTTGTTTATTTAAAACCTACTGTTAATTCTTTACATAATTAACTTAATTATGTCAATTCATTATTATATTTCTATTGTGTAATTTATAAATATTTGATTATATTTTTTAATATTTAATAATATTATTTTGATTAAAATGAGGTTGCCTAACTCTGGGAGCAACAATTATTTACTTTAACTTCTATTTGAAAATCGTTTGCCTAAGCATAGGCACAACAACAGTGAATTATATATTTTTATTATTAGAATTTATTACTTAATAATTGTATACTTAACTGCTTCAAACTAAATTTTCTAAATAAATTCAAACCATTTCCAGGTCTGGGCTGATGCTGCAATACAAATATTTTTTTCTTTAGGACCTGGATGGGGCGGGATAGTAAATATGTCAAGTTATAATAAATTTAAGAACAACACAAAATTAGACTCATTCTTAGTACCAATAATGAATTGTGGAACGAGTATTTTTGCTGGGTTTGTTGTATTTTCTGTTTTGGGTTATCTGTCAGAAAAAACTGGACTTCCTGTACCAATTGTTGTAACTGGAGGACCGGGCTTAGCTTTTGTTACTTATCCAGAAGCAATTGCTATGTTACCACTGCCACAACTTTGGGCTGCACTATTCTTTATTATGCTCTATCTTTTGGGATTGGACAGTTGTGTAAGAAATTGTTGTGTAAAATGAAAACAAATTCGAAATAATTAATTTTTGATTTCTAACAGTTTGTACAAATTGAATCAATTATTACATCAGTGCTGGATGAATATCCAAAGTTAAGATCAAGGAAACAACTGGTAGCATTTATATCGTGTTTCATTATGTTCATTGGATCCATATCTTGTGTCACCCATGTATGTAACTTACCTAGATTTAAAATATTAATAAATTTTTATTATCTAATTCGTGTTCAGTGTAAACAGATAGAATGTTCAATTGCTCACTTGAGCGTCGCCTAATTTCAATTTAAATTCATTTTATAATTTTTTCAGCTCTCTTGAAAAACCTACCTGATATTAATGCATTTAAATAATAAATTTCTTGAGGATTTAATTTTTACAGGGCGGAATGTATTTGTTACAACTTCTGGACTGGTATGCAGCATCAATTTCAGTCATTTTTATTTGTATAACAGAAATATTTGTTGTTGGTTGGTGTTATGGTGTAGAAAATTTTGTACGTGATGTGGAATTTATGATTGGAAAAAAAATTGGATTTGCTTGGGCTTTATTTTGGAAATATATCACACCATTTATTCTTGTGGTAAGAATTAACATAAACAATTATTTCCATTAAATTTTTCAACGTTTTCTGGAATATTTTGGGATTATTTGAACTTATTAAAGTCAATAATCGACAATAATTTTAACCAATAAAATCGAAAGAGTTAGAATGCATTTGACGCCAATCTTAGACGGACTTAATTAAATACGAATAATTTACATGAAAAATTAACAACTCAAATTTAAAATAAAAATTACAAATGATTTTCATTTTCAATTTCAGTTTATATTTTTCACAACAATCATTTTCAATACTGAAATAACTTACAATGGAAAAACTTATCCAAAATGGTCAATTTATTTAGGGTGGTCAAGTTGTGCAATATCAATGATATGGATTCCCATTTATTGTGTATATAAAATTTTCATTGGCAAAGGAACATTAATTGAACGTATAAAATCATCAATAAAATCAAATGATTGGAGACCAGCATCTGATGAAGATAATAAAGAATGGGAAGAACTTCTAGAAAAACAAAAGAAAAAGGATGCAAATGATGTAATTTATTTTATTAATTTTAAGTAGTTTTGTTTTTGTTTTCATTGTTTTATAAGTAATTGAAAAAAAAATGTAATAAAATGAAATAATATTTTTTTATTAAATTTCGTTTTTTTTTTTTCAATCTTTAATAACTTTTCTAACTTTTATTAACTTTTCGAATTTTTATTAACTTCTCTAACTTTCATTAACTTTGATTTTCTTTCAGTAATCTTATATTGTGGATCTTGAAACATTTTTTCCTTTTAATATTCTGAAAATGTGTTGGGAGTATATTTTTGTACTTTCCCATGAACTCTGTACATACAATTTTGTTAGTACACTTAACTAATTTAAGTATTGTTGTCATTAAACAATAACAATAATAAATTAATTCCAATTGTTAAATCTTTTATTTTCATTCTTATTTCATTTTTTTTTTTACATTTTTACATTTAAAAATTATCGATATCTAAGTGAAATTATGCAGTTCCTGGTGCTGGTTCAAGATTCAAAGAAACAGCTGATCTGAATGCCCTGGAAGTGGAGCTGTATGAACTGTTCCACGGTTCCAAGTTTTATAATTAGAAATTTTTATTAAACTTTTTTTTTTATCAAAATTCTACTTATAAATTTCACCATCAAATAAAAAATAGAAAATCAATGAGAAGAAAAAAAGAGAAAAAATTTAAAAAATGAACAAATTTTTTTATTTTTTATTTAAAAATTTAAAAATGAAGAAAAAAAAAAATACAAACAATTCAAAATATACAAAAAAAAATTTGTTTTTAATAATTAAGTTTAAGAATTAAAGATTAATTGTAATAATTAATAAAAAAATATCACAGGGTGAAACAATTTTACAAAAGTGACAAATCATAAAAATTGAATCATTTTTTTCTCATTATCATCAATTTACTTACGATCAACATTTTGTAAATTAGACAGTTCACTTTAATTCTATTCCTTTGATTCGGATTCATTAAAATTAATTTTTGGTTTCTTTTTTTTCTTTTTTTTTTTTAATTCTTTAAAAAAAAAAAATTATAAATAAATTAAGTACAAAAACAATTAATAATTGTTAACTAACTTTAACTAACTTACATTAATTAATTATAATTAATTTAAATACAAAAAATATTTTACATTATTAAACATTTCTGTCATTTGTACTAAATCCCACCAACAATTAAATCAGTTAATTAATTCAAAGTTTTCGTCCCTTCACAAATTGGAACAGAATTGGATCAATTCGATTTTACATCAATTTATTTTAATCTCTGACCCAACTTCTTCTTCTTCTTCTTTTTATTATTTTTGTTTCTATTTTTTTAAATGAAATTATTAAATTTAATTTATTTTCTGTCTCCCTCTAACTCTCTTTGTTTGAGATTCCATGAAAAATTTATTTACACAAAAATTTAAATGAATCAATTTTTATTTTTCTGTTAATTTTTTTTTTCTCCATTCGTTGCATTGAAATTTGGAATGAAAGAGAAAGAAGATAAATAAAAGAAGAGTGACAACAATGGTGATGCCAATTAGTTGGCGATTTTCACAAAAATTTAAATACAAAAAAAAAAATGAAAATAAAAAACTGAATTTTCAAATGGAAATTAAGGAAATTTTTCATTCTTTTGTTTTCTGAATTTTTCCAGTTTTTCTTTTATTTCTATTTTTTTTCTTCTTCTTCTTCATTTTTTTCCCCCGATAATCATGAATGGTGGAATCGCATTAGAATTTATTTGGTAAAAAAAAATGAAAGAAAAAAAAAAACGTCAGTTGTGCCCGACAATTTTCGAATTGAACCAAAAATGCAAATTAAATTCAAGTGACGTCATAACAAATATTATGTGGTACCGTTAGTTGGATATTTTCTTAAAGTTTTTATTAAAAAAATTTTACAAATTAAGGAAATTCTGGAAATTTCACATTTTTCACCAATGGTGAAAATTTTTTTTTGTTATCAAAATTTTGATTTTTTTTTTGATTTTCTTGATTTTTCCACTTTTGCCATTTAAAGCACCGATAATTTTCCATTTAATAAAATAAATTATTATTTATTTATGAAAAGTTCATTTAATTACGAATATTTGTGGAAATTTAATTTTACCAAAAAAAAAATTCAAATCGAAGCAAAATTTTTTACTTAAAAATAAAAGTTTTGTTGTTGTTGTTGTGGAAAAAAAAATTGTTTTCCTTAAAAAAATTCCATTAATTCTTACGATTATTTCCACAATTTAAGAAAAATAGAAAATTGAAAGAAATTTTGAAAAAAAAATTTTGTGTTTTTTTTTTTTCATTTTTTTCTGTTGAAAAAAATTTTTTTTTTTTCAAAAAAATAAAAAAAAACCGAAATTTTAATTTTTCACTTAAGATTTTAAAGTTTTCTCACTTGTTCACTTGTAAAGGTTTCAAAGTAAAGTGGAAGAAATTTCACAAACGTGTGGATTCAATTAATTTTCTTTCATTAATTTTTTTCGTTAAATATTCTGCCACTTCTAATTTATTATTACGTTTAGCTAACTTTAATGCTGTCCTACCTTTTTTATCAGTTGCGTTTATATCGCATTCATTAGTTTCTATTAAATATTTTACGATTTCTAAATAACCCCAGTAAGTAGCTAAATGTAATGCTGTCCTACCATCATGATCAGTTGCGTTTAAATCGTATTTATTATTTTCTATTAAATATTTTACTATTTCTAAACCACCATCGTAAGCAGCTAAATGTAATGCTGTCCTACCCTTTTTATCAGTTGCGTTTATATCGCATTCATTAGTTTCTATTAAATATTTTACTAATTCTAAATGATCTAATTGAGTAGCTAAATGTAATGCTGTCCTACCATCATGATCAGTTGCGTTTATATCGTATTTATTATTTTCTATTAAATATTTTACGATTTCTAAATAACCATAGAGAGCAGCTAAATGTAATGCTGTCTCACCCCATTTATCAGTTGCGTTTAAATCGTATTTATTATTTTCTATTAAATATTTTACGATTTCTAAATGACCACATGAAGCAGCTAAATGTAATGCTGTCTCACCCTCTTCATCAGTTGCGTTTAAATCGCATTTATTATTTTCTATTAAATATTTTACCACTTCTAATTTGTTTTCTTTAGTAGCTAAATGTAATGCTGTCTCACCCTCTTCATCAGTTGCGTTTATATCGCATTTATTATTTTCTATTAAATATTTTACGATTTCTAAATGACCATAGAGAGCAGCTGCATGTAATGCTGTCCTACCATTACCATCAACTGCATTACAATTAGCCCCATTCTCTATAAGAAATTTCATTATTTCATAATGTCCATTGTCAACAGAAATTTGTAAAGATGTTCCAAAATAACAACTAATGTTAACATCAGCCCCATAATTTATAACTAATAATTTCACAATTTCTAAATTACCATTCCAAACGGCAATATATAAAGGAGGCTTTTTATAAATAATTAACTTTGTATCCACATTTGTTATTTTCTGTTCCATTAAATTTTTAATTTGTTCATTTTTTAAATTTTTTAATAAATTATTTACACTTTCAACATTTTCACTTTCTAATGCGAAATAAAACTTTGCGTGCAGTAAATATTCATCATTATTTGGGTAAATACATTTAATTAAATCAACGTGACCATCAAAAATAGTTTCTACACAAATTTCAGTTTCTTTTTTTGCACCAAATTCAATTAAAACTTTTGTCATTTCTAAATTATTCGCCCGAATAGCAATCTGTAAAGGAGTATAATTTCGACACTTTGTATAAGTATAATTTAAAATCTCTTGAAACTTTTCATTCGATTTCTTTTTTAAATGATTCAGAATTTTTTTAACTGCATCAATATTATCACTTTTAACAATTAAATGGAAGGGAGTCGTTTTTTCATCACCATCTTTATACTTAAATAAAAATTCATCAATTATTTCACCATAATCAGAAGCATAACTCCAAACTGATAGTAAATGAATTTTACCAAAATAGTAAAGTTTAAATCCTAATAATTTAAGAGCATTCTTTAAGACATCCGTCTCTTTTCCCTTTTCTTTTAGTTGAAGTCTGATAACTTCCTGTACCAATCTGTGAATACTTAAGACGCGATCTTTAATATTGATCATTGAATATTTTAAAAGCAAATCAATTGCATCCTCTCGCTTTTCTTCATCTTTCATTAATTCTGAAAAAATCTTATCTGGTTTAATGAAATCTGGAACAAGGTACGCCATAATTTCAATTATTTTAATTGAATCTTTGTTTTCTTTTTCAATATTTTTCAACGTGATGTTCCATGTTGTTAGAACAGTTTTATTATACTGACTGTTTTCATGGCGATGCTCAAGTAATTTTGCTTTAAGTGATTCATCTTTATACGCTTTCAGATAATCACAAACTCCAAATATCTCCCCGCGGAATTTTTTTGCCTTTTCATCTCTCATTTTAATGTACGCAACTGCTTGTCCTAAAGCAAGCGGAAAATAATCTAATTCTTTTGCCAAAGTCTTGATTTCGTCATCAGTTGAATTATTTTTAATGTTTAAAGCGTTTTTTATAAAGTCAAGAGCTTCATCAGAAGTGAAATATTCTAAATTGATTACTTCGATCGCACCTGTGTCAGCACATTGCCACTTCTGATTACGGGAAGTTATTAAAATGTGTGGTGTTTGAATATTAGGCGGCAAGCATAATGGTAGAAAGTCTTTTATTATTTTGTATTCTTCTGCATTGTCAAATATAAATAAACATTTTGCTTTACCAAATTCCTTATAAATATTTAGAATAATTGATTCGATTTTTTTATCTTTGAATGGAATATTAAGTTGATCAGCTAATCGGACAAATGAGTCTTTCAGACTTTCATGAGTTTCAGAATTGATCCAGATCAGATTCCCGTCATATGCATCCTGATATTCAATAGCATATTTTCTTGAAAGTTCACTCTTTCCAATTCCACCTAAGCCACTAACGGAAGTGGTTTGTGAGATTACGGCACTCCCTGTCGCGTGGTGTAGAGTTCGATAAAGTGTTTTAAGAATTTCAATTCTACCTGTAAAAGTTGTCACAGGTTTCCTCATGTCAAACCAGACGTGTTTCGTTTTATTCTGATCATTTTTATCTTCACCATTAATGATTCTCAATATATTTCTCAATTGTTCCTTTAGCATATTTTTTGTTAAATTACAATAGATATTCGGTTCTTCACCTGACACATATTTTTTTTCCGAAAACTCTTTAAAATTTTCCCAAGAAAAAGGAAAACGATAACTAAACTCACGAGACGAACCTTTTCTGTAGTGATAATTTTTGGATTTGTCTTGATTAGTTTCCAAGATCCCCACATCATCATATAATTGTGACGTATTATATATTTTATTTTGATATTTTATTTTTTGTTCACTTCTAGATTTACCGAGAATAATTCCCTCCGTTATACAGTCACAAAATGTTTCGCAATTTATTTTCTTTTGTTTATTCGTAGAAATATAGTTAAAAAATCTGGACACTGCATCAGAGGCCAACTTGTCCATTCCTCTTAATTGCAAGTCTCTCTCATCAGTAACTAACAAAAACTGGTTTTGGAAACACCAAAAAATTTCCCCAGCAGCAGAAACTAACATTTTTCTGAAGTCTTTGTCTTCTTTTATCAGCCTCAACTTCTCATAAATTAATATAGAGATTTCTCTATGATTAGTTGCTGTCCCCTTCCTTCCTGTTTTAGGTGTTCCATCCACAGTGGCTTCAACTTCAATTTCACGTAAAATTTTTTCGATATTTTCTACAAAATATTCACAAAAAACTCTAAGTCTTCCATTGTCTGATGGTCCAGCTGCCTCTTCATTATAAATACGTTCAGCCATTTTTATTTTTTACTGGATTAATAAATTCTTGATTTTGATGATAAATATTTTCTTAAATCATTTAGAATTTGGATGATTTTCTATAAAAGAGACAATCGTTTAAAAATCTTGAATAATTTAAATAGAATAAATTTCTTACCACCATGAATTAGATTTCGTAATTATTTTTTTATCGATTTGATTTCATTTATTAATCCTGTTTTGTTTTCGTAGAGATTCTGTTGAAGAAAAGAGACAAATAATTAAACTAAAATTTTGATTGATAATTTAACAGGATAAAATGTTTTTTTGTCCTTAACAAAAATTAAATTAGAAATTTAATAGGATCCAAATTTATAGGTTAAAAGTATTATCTAGCCTAACAATTTCTTACAAATTTTAGAATTTTATAAAGAAAATAAAATGAATTAATTGAAAACTACGGAAAATAGGCAACAGGTTTCAATGAATTGTGTAGCACAAAGTACTAGTTACAGAGTTAGATAGAGAAATATTTCTTATCAAAATTATTAAGAAAAAGGAAATAAATGAATTTTGTAACGTGTACAAAAATATTTCCAAATTATTGAATTTAATAATTAAACAGTTTTCTTAATTCAATTGATTATTTTCTTATCTCATGAAGGAGAACGAAATTTAACACACATTTTTTTCTTGCCAAATTAAATTGTATTGTATTATACTTGAATTTTTTATTGACCTAGTACATCAACGACTAAGGTTACCACTAGCATCTGCATATGCATTTTAAATCGATTCAGCGCATTGCCTCCTCTTAGGAAACATGAAGATTTCCTAAGAAGAATAGGTTAAAAAAGAATTCGGTTAAAAGCTTATCCTGAACACCGGCCGGAGGGTCATAGATGTTATTAATCATTGCCCACTACTTTATGTGTGTTTAGTACATAATTAGCCGAATGAAAAATTCCATCCCGCCTCGGTCGAGATTCGAACTCGACCTCCAGCTCCAAACGCTATCACGTTGTCACATTAAATGAAATCGTTTATAACTTTGAGATGTATAAATAATCACGTTCATTTCGGCGTTTATAATTTTTAATACCCATTGGTTTGTGTCTGTACTTAGTTTATTCGTTAAGATAAAAATTTTATGTGGAGCCGCCAAGTAGTTTTTATTACGGAAATATCTATAATTTAATTTAATTATTGGCTACGGTCTCGTACAAAACACAAAAACACGAAAAACTTAAAACAACACGATATAACTTTGAATAAATAAATAAGAATAATTTTTAAGTTATACTTGAAGTTTCAGTAGTTTCTTACACTAGCATGAACTACTAAAATTTTCGTTTGCAGATCTTTAGGAAGAAAAGAAGCAAGTAAATGCCTCCAACGTTTAATCCATCATTTGTAAATTGAAACAAATTATATATCGTATTTTTAACTTTTAAAAATTATTTTAAAGTTTAAAAAACAAAGTAATATAACAATCGCCCTCGTTTAATTAAACCAGGAATACATGACTCAAGAAATAACTCTAAACGTGAGTATAAATCGTTTCAAAATATTGAATAATTTAAATTAAATAAATTTCTTACTATGAATTAAATTCCTTTACAATTGTAATTGTAATTCGTATGTGTGTTCTTCCTCTTCTCCACCAGTCACAAAATATCCGCCGTATCGTGTTAAACTGAATAAATTTTTGAAAATATAACTTTTATTAAATGAGCAAAATAATTAATTGCCTATTCTATAAAAAGGGAAACTCATATATTCTGTTTATCCTTTTGTAGCGCAAAAAGTTAAGTAGCTGAGATACAAATTATTGTTGTAAAATTTAAATGCATTCTTATTCTTTTTCACAATAACGCAAAACTTTATAATATTTAGGAATTGAATTTAGATGTCGATTGAAAAAATTTTTCTATTGGTTTTCATCTCAAAGTATTAAAATTTATAAGAATTGGCAAACAGATAATATTTTCTTACGTGAATTAATGACTCATAATCAACGATATAAGAATAAACTTTCTTATCGTATTATATAAATTATTTAGAAAATTACGTAAGTAAATTAAGACACCATTATTACCACACCCAAAATTATGAAGGATTAATGGACTGATATGTCTTGTACCGTGAATGTAAGAAATGGAATCTTTTATTATAATACAATCTAAACAACTTTTTCTAGCACAAATATTTGAACTCAATATTATTAATTAGAGTCGGGCATATTTTCACTCTGACTTGGAGTGACTAATTTAATTATAAATGGTAACTTATAAATGGTAATCTATATCAGAGTTTTAATTCTATTGTAAGATTAAGTTAGTCATCCACATAAAGGGTTACAGTAAAGGGTTTCAGAAAATATTATTTCTGAACTTTGAAAATTTATTGATGTTTCACGACGTGGCTTTTGAAAAGATTTGAAAAGATTTTATAAAACGCAAATATTACTTAACAACAGGAGAATTTTAAACTAATTCTGAACTTACTAAATTAATTTCACTTTTTATTCTGTTGGATCAACGAATCGAAACAATTATTTTAACAAAAACTTTTAAACTGAACTTTTTATTTAATGAAAAAATAATTAATATTTATTTTGAACTTTATTGGTAACGTCACAGTACAACTTCACCTTTTTAACTATAAATTGACTATAAATGTTTCACAATTTATACCCAAAATATATAGTTTTTGATTTCGTCTTCTTATCTTTCTTATCAAAATTACTAAAAAAGAAATATAAAAGAAATAATTGAATTTTGTAACGTGTACAAAAATATTTCTAAATTATTGAATTTAATATTTTCAATTTGTTCAAATAATCAGTCCAAATTAAATGAAATCGTTTAAAACTTAGCATGTATAAATTATCACGTTCATTTAGGTGTTCATTTTTAATGCAAATTGGTTTGTACTGAATTTATTCAATGTTTAGATAATAATTTTATGTGAAATCGCCAAGCAGTTTTTTTTTACCGAAATTTGTATAATATAATTTAATTATTAGTGTGTTAGTGTATTGCATATACACCTAATTCTGTTTTTACACGGTAGATACGTTCCAGACAAAACCGTGTAAAAAAAACCGTGTAAAAAAAGACATGAAGTACATAGAAAAAAAGGGGATTAGTTCCATGTCCTTCAATCCTGTAAATAATAGTTAAAATAAAATGATTCATAAAAAAAAACTATTATGAGAGTCTTTATAAAAGCCAAATTAAATTTTTATGTGCATTAATGCACAGTTTATTTCATAAATCCAAATTAATAAACAAAAGGTACATAATCCAATTCCTAAATAAGTTAAAACAAATTAAAAATCATCAAAAATTAATAGACAAAAAATTAAAAATAGTCAAGGTGATGAAAATAACATAGCTCTATTCGCTATCATTAATTTTTAATCGTGCTAAATCGAATGAAATCGTGTAAAAACGAAATCAATTTTTTTTTTCTAGACCGTGTTAAATCAAAACCGTGTAAAAAAAGACCGTGTAAAAACAGAATTAGGTGTACATATGTATTATGTATACATGGATGAACATTATTATTTTATCAATCTTCAATAATTTTAGGTGTGGCAATCATGGCATGTTAATTTAATTGTAAATAATTTATATAATACGATAAGAATATTTATTCGTATATAGTTCATTATGTGTCACGTAATCACGTAAGAAAATATTATTTGTTTGCCTTTTAAGTAAACGTTACACAATTTATACCCAAAATATATAGTTTTTTGGTTCGTCTTCTTAGAGAGAGAAATATTTCTTATCAAAATTTGTTAAAAAAAAAATTCTAATTCTAAATTTATTGAATTTAATATTTTCGGTTTCTTCAAATAATCAATTTTTTTTTTAAGTGAATTGATTATTTTCTTATCTCATGAAATATATTTGCGAAGCAAAGGGAAAGAAATTTAATACACATCTTTTTTTTTCTTTTAGTTATTTGAGATAAAAAAAAACAGGGGAAAAATGCGTGAAGGTGAGTAATGTAAGTGACAGATAATTAATATTATTTAATAAACAGAAATTTACAGGGTGGAAAGCAATAAATGTTGATTAAAAAAATTTCATCTATGAAAACTGGAAATGTTGGCATTTATTCGCAACGTTTCATAAATGCATCCATGTTCCATGCTGAATGTGATAATAACAATGGGGAATCTTACACCATGATCGGTATAACAATTGTAGGCCGGTATATGTAATGTACCAACCCTACTTTTCTGAGAGGATCATTGTTAATTTATTTTTTTAATAAATTTTAATTCTACATGTGAAACTTTAAATATTTATTAAACGAAATCAATTTAATTACTAAAACACTATGAAATTTATGAATTGAATAAAATAATAGAATTTTATTTAACAAAATTTAGATGTCGATTGAAATAATTTTTCTATTGGTTTTCATCTCAAAGTATGAAAATTGATAAGAATTGGCAAACAGATAATATTTTCTTACGTGAGTAAATGGCTAATAATCAACAATATACGAATAAACTTTCTTATCGTATTATATAAATTATTTGGAACATGAACATTACATAAGGTATAATTAAGACGCCATGATTGCCACAGGTAAAATTTATGAAAGATTATTGGATTATGATTCACCTACAGTTATTTTTACATTATTATAATACAATCTAAACTACTTTTTTAGCACAAATATTTTAACTCAATATCATTAATGAGAGTCGAGCATATTTTCACTCCGACATGAAGTGGCTAATTATAAATGGAAATCTATATAAGAATTTTAATTCTATTGTAGGATTTAGTTAATCATCCACATAAAGGGTTGTAGTGTCTTTTACTATTTTGCATCTGAATTTTAACGACGAAAATTTTATTTTTTAACTTGACGTGGCTTTCGTATGACGTTATTGAAAAGATTTTTTATAAGAAGCAAATATTATCTAACAACAAGAGAATTTTAAACTTACTCTGAACTTATTAAATTAATTTCACTTTTTATTCTGTTGGATCAACGAATCGAAACAATTATTTTAACAAAAACTTTTAAACTGAACTTTTTATTTATATGAAAATAATTAATATTTATTTTGAACTTTATTGGTAACGTCACAGTACAACTTCACCTTTTTAACTATAAATTAACTGTAAATGTTTCACAATTTATACCCAAAATATATAGTTTTTGGGTTGGTCTTCTAAGGGAGAGGGAAATATTTCTTATCAAAATTTTTAAAAAAAATTAGATAAAAAAAAAAAAAAAAATTTTGTTACCGTGTGCAAAAATATTTCTAAATTATTAAATTTAATATTTTCAATTTGTTCAAATAATCAATTTTTTTTTAAGTGAATTGATTATTTTCTTATCTTATGAAATAATGCATGTGCAGATGCTAGGTGGTTCAGATTCCACCTCAAAAATAGTAGGTCTCGTCCTGATTTGACTTAATAAGGGTTTGTCCAGGTAGTCTGGTTGCCTGGTGTGAAAAAGTGGACGTTAAATAAAACAATTCTTGATGCAAGTCAAGTACAAAGAAAAAAAAAAAAAAAAAATCTTATGAAATAAATTGGCGACGCAAAGGGAAAAGAAATTCAATATTTAATATTTAATATTTTTAATATTTTTAATATTTTTTTTCATTTATTTATTTGAGATTAAATCAGTTAAAAATGTGAAGGTAAATAATGTGAGTACAGCTGAATTTTTAATTTTATTTGAAAACTGGGCGTGATCATTAACCAATTGAAACATCGCTCAGTAAAATAAAATAAGCCAATTAGAAATAACCAAAATATGATTGAAAAATATACTCTTCTCTCTTTTCTGTCGCTTTGGCAAATATTCTTATTTGTTTTTCACAGGGCCGGCATTTTTTTTTTTTTTATTTAATGTTTTTAGTTCATTTTAATTTTTCTTTTTTAATTATTTAATTGAAAAATAAACAATGAAATTGATCTGAAACCTTTTGGTGTATGAATAGTAGAACAAAAAATGAATTAGACTTAAAAAAAAATTGTGATTTGTTTCGTTTTTTTTGAAAATAAATTTTATTCAAATTTAGAATGCGTCTCTGCTGGTAATTTTGAATATTTCGATTATTTCTAATTGGCTTATTTTATTTTTTTTTGTTTTTATGAAAATTTCAAGTTTTTCTTTTATTTTATTTTCAATTTTCTTTGTGTTTTTTTCCCCCGATAATCATGAAAGGGTGAATCGCATTAGAATTTATTTGGTAAAAAAAAAAAGTCAATTTGTGCAGACAATTTGTGAATTGATCCAAAAGTATTTAAATTAAAGTAAAGTCATATTAATGGTGGAACCGTTAGTTAGATATTTTCACAAATTTTCTGAAAAAAATCACAAATTAAGGAAATTATGGAAATTTAACATTTTTCTCCAATGATGAAATTTTTTTTTATCAACATTTCGATTTTTTTTTTCTTTTCTTTATAATTTTTTTTATTTTTTCCAATTTTTCCCATTTAAAACACCGATAATTTTCAATTTACAAAAATAAATTATTATTTATTATTATTATAAAGTTAGTCACCCTTGAGACCTACTATTTTTGTGGTGGGTTCTGAACCATCTAGCATCTGCACAGAATTGGCTAACGTCAGCCATGCTGCCACCTTGGTCGGTTTTAATTATCAATATTTATATATGTTGGTTACATACAATTTTCTCTTAAAACAAAAAAAAAAGGACGCTGGACATCAATTAAATTAATTATTTTTACGTTAGGTTAAACTTTTATTTATTTAATTCCAATGTTATTTATTTTTCTAAATTTGTATTTTTAAAAATTTTCAGATTTATTTTATAAGATAAGAAAATAATCAATTGACTTGAAAAAAATATTAAAAGTCAATAATTTATAAAAATGTTTGTATTGGAGGTAGGAAACGTTGCAAATTTTATTTATTTGATTTATCTTCGTTTTTTTTTTTTTAATAATTTTTATAAGAAAACAAAAAAAATTATATATTGTGGTTTAAATTGTGAGACGTTTACCAATAAAATTCAAATAAATAAAAGGATCAGTTTTTAAGTTGTTTTTCTTAAAAAAAAATAGTTCTCTCTGATCGACGATTCAACAGAATTAAAAGTGAAATTAATTATGTAAGTTTAGATTAAATTTTAAGTTTGTTACGTAATTGTATCGTCTTAAATAAAATCCAGAAGCAACGTCGTAAAAACTTGAACAAATGTTCAAACCAAAGAAAATATTATAATTCAGATGAACAATTGAACAATATCACTTTATTTTGATAACTACTTTACCCTACAATCAAATTGAAATTCCGGCATAAATTACTGATCCCTTTAAACAAACTCGGTAAATTTAAATTTACAGGTCAGAGTGAAAAAATGTCCGATTCTCATTCATAGAGTATTGAGTTCAAAACTTTGTGATAGAAAAAGTATATAGTTTAGATGGCATCATAATAATAAATAATGTCTATTTCATCAACTATGCTGCAGATACACGACATATACGTGGATGAGCATTATTATTTTATCAATCTTCCATAATTTTAGGTGGGGCAATCATAGGCGTCTTAATTTACTTACGTAATAAACGTAATAAACGTTCTAAATAATTTATATAATACGATAAGAAAGTTTATTCTTATATTGTTGATTATTAGCCATTCACTCACGTAAGAAAATATTATTTGTTTGCCAATTCTTATCAATCTTAATACTTTGAGATGAAAACCAATAGAAAAATTATTTCAATCGACATCTAAATTCAATTCCTAAATATTATAAAGTTTTGCGTTATTGTGAACAAGAATAAGAATGAATTTAAATTTTACAACAATAATTTGTATCTCAGCTACTTAACTTTTTTCGGAACAATCATAGTAACAGAATATAAGACTTTCCTTTTTTATGGAATAGGCAATTAATTATTTTGTTCATTTAATAAAAATCATATTAAAATTTATTCATTTTAACAAGATACTGAGGGTACTTTGTGACTGGTGGAGAATTGAACAATATATAGTGTTTGGGTTGGTCTTCTTAGAAAGAAATATTTCTTATCAAAATTTTAAAAAGAAAATTAGATAAATCAAAAAAATTAATTTTGTAACGTGTGCAAAAATATTTCTAAATTATTGAATTTAATATTTTCTGTTTCTTCAAATAATCAATTTTTTTTAAGTGAATTGATTATTTTCTTATCTTATGAAATAAATTGGCGACGCAAAGGGAAAAGAAATTCAATATTTAATACGCATATTTTTTTTTTCATTTATTTATTTGAGATAAAATCAGTTAAAAATGTGAAGTTAAGCTGAATTTACAATGGATGAAGGTTAAGTGAGTAAGTGGATGGTGAGAGAGGTAATGTTGTTATTATTATAGTAGAAATCGTGTTTTAAACTTTATTATTTTCAGTGGGTTTATTTAAGAAATGTTCTAGAATATACAAGTTGTTTTTGTTGTGACGACATTTTTGTTGTGATGACATGTTGTTGGTGTAAACAAACAAACGAAATCAATTTGTCGTTTTTTTTCCCATTACATTTCATTTTCATTTAAATTAATAAAAATTTAAAATATAAATTGACCGAATCTCAATTAGAAGGTTCGTCGTTTGTGTATCTATTCTATTGAAACGGAAATTCTAATTAATCGAAAACTATTTAGAAAATGACAAAATGGGAACATTTATTTCTATCGTCACTAAAAAAATTTCACATAGAGAAACAAAAATAAAAAAAATTATTTACAATTAAATTAATACGCCATGATTGTCACACCTAAAATTATTGAAGATTGATAAAATAATAATGCTCATCCATGTACTACATAATCCATATGTATATGCAATACACTACACATTAATAATTAAATTATATTATACATATTTAGGTAAAAAAAACTACTTGGCGGCTCCACATAAGATTATTATCTAAACATTGAATAAACTAAGTACAGACACAAACCAATTTGTATTAAAAATGAACACCTAAATGAACGTGATTATTTATGCATGCAATAATTTATGAATGGCAAAAAAAAAGAGTTGTGTGTTAAATTTCTTTACCTTTCATGAGATTAGAAAATAAACGTAGCCCATAATTTTAATTATTTTATTTTTAGCCGTATTTTCTTCCATTCTTTCTTCCCATTATTTATGAAAAGAAGAATAATTTAATTTTTTCCTCTTTTTGCTCTGTGTTGTTTTGTTATTGTTGTTGTGTGTTGTTTTTAATTCAGAAACAAAAAAAACAACGAAGTAAAAGATAAATAAACAATAACAATAACAACAACAAAAACAACAATAACAACAGAATAAAGAAGAAAATTGGTGAAGAAAAAAAAAAAATCTATTTGTGTGAAAATCAATTATGATGAAAAAAGAAGATAAAGTAAATAATAAAAATGTTACCATTCACAAATGCGAAATTGTTTTTTTATGGACAGGAGACAGTGTTTTGTGTTACATAGTTTAATAAATTCAATTTAAAAGAAAAAATAATGAAGAAGAAAATTATTTACCTATATTTGATTTGATGTTGAATCTGCATGTAAAGATCTGCATGTAAACTCAACGAAAGAAAAATCAAACCAATTTTATTTTTCATCCCTTATAAATGGGGGAAAAAACTTAAAATGTCACTTCATTTAAATTTTAAATTCTATTGGATTCTTTAAAGTTTAAACAAAATAAAACGAGATACAAAAAATTAGTTAAGAAAACTTCTATTCGGAAAGTTGTCTTGCGAATGATTTTGTCCGTTTTGTCACTTTTTATTGTTTATAATTTATTCTTTAATTGTTGCGCTTTCATTAAATTTAATTATATTTTATGAAGGAAAAGTTGAAACTGAATAATTCACTTCAGAATTCAGACTTTAATAATTCAATGTTTTAAACAAGAAATAAAAAACTGCAGGGATCAGTTCATTTAGTGGAACTTGAACTGTTAACGACACAATCGATTTAATTCAACTGAACGAATTCACAAATAAAATTGATGTTTATATAGTGGAATATTTTGGTGGTAATTACGTGTCTTTTGATTTTAATTCCGGAATAAGAAGAAGAAAAAAAAGATATGGAATATTCTGGTGGTAATTATGTGTCTTTTAAATTTTGTTCCTGAATAAGAAGAAGAAATTTTGGTATTAAAATTTTACAAAAAAAAAAAAACAAATTAAAAATTTCAAAATTAAATAAAGACAATGAACATTGAATGTGGTTTCTATTGTGTCTTATCAATTTTTGTCAGTTTTTAATTTAATTTAAAAAAAAAATATTCTATTTTCGATCAAATGATTAAATTTGAATTGGAATCAGTGCCGAACTTTAACAAATTTCTCATAAACTGTTCAACTGTCCAAATTCAACATTTTCCACATTTATTAAAGTAACAAAATATTTATTCCTCTCGAGTAAATCTTTTTGATCGTTTTAGGACGAACAAATCAATTGAAAATTTTAAAAAAATTATAGAAATCTGTGAAATATTGGAAGCGACTCACATCAATAGAATCTTGCATTCCATTGTCAACGCAGTATAGAGACAATTGCTTGAATTTCATTATAATAAGAAATCCAGTCACTTAAATAACCGTGACAGTTGATACAAAATGCGTCGATAAGTCAAATGAACCACACAAAACCATAAAAAAAATATCGCAAGAACAATTCAAGTCTGTTGTATTTTATTTTCAAAGAAAAAATGATTCGATACTGAACTTGTTTTTGTATGTGGTCTTTAGTTATCTGCGATTAATCGCAATCAGGGGTCATCAAATGCGTATAAATAGGGAAATATTTTCCATCAAATATTCAGTTCAATTGAGCTGTTCAAACAGTCAATTTTAAAACTTCAATTATAAAAAGTAAGTGAAAAGTTTTTCAACGAAATAAAATAATGGAGAATAAATTTTCAATTGTTCTTCTTTTCATCGTTTTATTTGCTGAAATTGACGCGATGAACTTGGAGCCAAATTCAATTTCTTTGCAGTTTGATTTAAATTCTAGACATTCAATGGAAATTGAGCGAATTTTAGGTATGGAAAGGGATGTAAATCAGCCCTTAAGAAGAGACTGCACGGTGTATACAAACCAAGCCAAAGTTATTATGATCGAATATCAACTGAAGTTAGTTGAAATGAATTTTGGATGTAAACTTCATGTTCAATCAGTTACAGAGAGACTTAAAAATATGGTTGATGAAATAGTAGAAAAGACATTAGACGATTACTTACAGAGCATTGAGGAGAAGAAATTAAAAATAATTGAGATGAAAAAATATTCGTATCTTCAATCGGTACAAAAATTGCATAAAAAATATGAAGCCGATATTGAAGAATTGAGGAAGAACTTAAACAAAACCCTTGAAGAGAAACGAGACCAAAATGAGCTCACAGGAATATGTAAAGATGATTTGGAACATACCAAGAAAAATTTAACGAGCACCATACAAGAGAAGAACAAGTTGATAGATGAGATGGCAAAGATGAACGACAATTTTAATCAAAGTAATAAAAACCAGGAGCGTAAATTGAAGGAAATGGAAGTGACAATAACGCAGACTCTGGCTGAGAAAGACAAGTTGGTGAATGAAATCGTAAAAACGAGTCAAAATTTTGATCAAACCATTAAAAATCATCAAAATAAATTGGACTCAATGGAATTGAACATAACCCAAACTCTGGCTAACATCGTACTTATGAATCAAAATTTTGATCAAACAATTAAAAATCATCAAAATAAAGTGAACTCGATTGAAGCGACAATAAAACAAGATCTGAATAAGGAGATGACAAAGATGAACGATAATTTAAATCAAAGTGATAAAAATCATAAAAATAAATTGGACTCAATGGAATTGAACATAACCCAAACTCTGGCTAACATCGTACTTATGAATCAAAATTTTGATCAAACAATTAAAAATCATCAAAATAAAGTTGACTCGATTGAAGCGACAATAAAACAAGATCTGATTAAGGAGATGACAAAGATGAACGACAATTTAAATCAAAGTGATAAAAATCATAAAAATAAATTGGACTCAATGGAATTGAACATAACCCAAACTCTGGCTAACATCGTACTTATGAATCAAAATTTTGATCAAACAATTAAAAATCATCAAAATAAAGTGAACTCGATTGAAGCGGTAATGACGAACGAATTTAGAAAGTTAAAAGAACTTACTAATGCCAAAGCAAATTCTTTAAATAGTACAATTGCTAAAAGTCAAGATAAAATTATAATGAATTCTAACATTATTTTCACTTTCAGTCTTGAAATATTCTTAAAATCGAAAGGAATGGATCTTAACACACTAATCACTGATGTTTATAATTCGAACCTACATTATGCAGAAAAATTAATTGAATTCCTAAATTCATTTTCAGATGATGAACAAATTATTCGCGGTTATCGTTTACTGTTTGATCAAATGATAAAAAAATCGACACGTTTACAGTGGACCAACAACAACAACAATCGCTTATCGTATTTTTGTTGATTTCAAAAATAAATCCGATAGTAATGAAAATTTGATTTATTTAAGAGAAAAACTTCCACAATCATTAAAGAACTTCCTGTGGAATGAAAATGTTTTGATTAAAAATGTTCAATTGAAAACGAAGAGTATTTATTCTGTTTATTACAATCAAGATAATTTAAGAAGAATTCCAGTGATGTATTCAACAAATACAACTAAGTCTTACTTAGCACACTATTTGTATCCAATATCAAATGGAAAATATTTTCACATTAAAAGTAAATATGAAAATTCTTATTTGTATGCAGAGACAAATGAGTTCGCATTGGACAATAATCGACGTGGAGTCTTTAGTTGGATGAAGGCAAATGAAATAAAAGAAACGGGACGATGGCAACTGGAACCAATTGAAGGAACAGAAAACTTTAAAATTAAAAATATTGACTGGAATGAATATTTAGCGGTTGATGGTGGAGTTATAGTTCCTGGAGATTCTTACAATCTTAGACCATTCACATTGAGATCTGGTAAATGTGAGGATGACAATTGCAAATGGAATTTCTTAAAATATACAGGATAAGAATAAAAACGAATCTTTTAATAAAAAAATAATAATATTATCACTAGAATATATATATAATATCTGACACGATTAAAAATTAATAAATAAAAAACAGAAAAAATTTTTTTTTCAAAAATTTTCAAAAAAAAATTTAAAATAGCAAAAAAAAAAATTAATTTTTTTTCTTTTCATTGATTTTTTATTTTCTATTTGCTGATGGAAAATATAAAGAAAATTAAAATAACAAATTTAGAAAAAAATTTTAAAAACAAAACAAATTTTTTTAATAAAATTCAATTTTTGGTCATTTTTTTTCTCAGCCAACAACAATTTTAGTTTTTGTAAAAAATTTTGCTTCTATTTCAATTTTTGAAAAAAACAAATTTATACAAATATTGGTAATTAAATGTACTTTCATAAAATAATAATAATTAATTTTCTAAATTGTAAATTCAGAGTTTTTTAAATGGATAAAGTGGAAAAAATAAAAAAAAAAAATGATAAAAAAAAAAACAATTAGAAAAGTTGAAAAAAAAAAATTTCATCATCAAAAAAAAAAGTGAAATTTCCATAATTTTCTTAATTTTTTTTAATTTTCATAAAATTTGTGAAAATATCTTTCTAACGGTATCACTATTGATATAACATTACATTTCTTTATATACATTTGGTACAATTCAAAAATTGTCTGCACAACTGACTTTTTTTTCATAATTTTTTTTTTTTCATTTTTTTTTTTACCAAATAAATCGAATGCGATCAACATTCAATAAAATGTAAAAAAAAATATAGAAAAAAAACAAAAAAAGGACAAATTGTTGTATTTTCTTTTCTACAAAAAAAAAAAAAAAAACAACAAAAACAAAACTGAAAAAAAAAACAAAAGAATTTAAATTGTGTGTGTGTGTGTGTTTTGTGTACTGTTTTGTGTTTGTGTCATCGGTCGTTCACTGTAAATTTATTTATTTTTTTCTTATTTTACTAACCCTTTACTCCACAGTCCATTAATTAATCATTTTAAAAATTTCTTTAATGTTTTTTTTTTTTAGTACCGTTAATAATTTCTGATTCTAATTTTTATTAAAAAATAATTAAAAACTCGTAATACATAACACACACACACACACACACACACACACACACATAATGATCAAATAATATTGTTTATTTAATAGAAACGCCATATTCATTCTCATTTCTTCTTCTTCTTCTTCTTCTTCTTCTTCTTCTTCTTCTTCTTCTTCTTCTTCTTCTTCTTCTTCTTCTTCTTTTAATAAAGTCATTAATAATAATAATAACCATTTAGTGAAAAAAAAAATCAAAAACAAAAAAAAAAACGAATCTATTTATTAATATTTATGACAAAATTTTTTTTTTAAATATTTCAATAGGGACAAATTATTTTCAGTGTGATAGAGTGTTTATTTTGCCTTAGCAATACATACATATACACACACACTATTATTGTTAAAGGGGTGTTGACATAATTTAAATTGATTACCAATAAAAATTGAACTCAATATAAAATTAAACGATATGTTTACTGTGTAAAATCACACTGTTATTGAAAAATGTAATTTTAATTGTGTTCTATCACTTTCACACTCATTAAATATTTTATATAGGTAATATAAATTATTTTTTAGTTGTTTTTGTTGTAATGACTTGTATTTATGTATTAAAAATTCAAATGGGGTGGGGGGCAAAAATAATATTTTTAAATAATAGTAATTCATAATTTTGGCGGGCTACGGGGGAGCAAAAAAGTTGTCAAAAATTAATTTAGACCCATAGTTTCTGAGATATGGCTAAAACAATTATTTTTTAGTTGTTTTTGTTGTAACGACGTTTATTTATTTTCATAGTAAATAGCTAGATGGCAATAATTCAATTTTTTCATATTAACAAAATAAACATTGTTGCCGTTATTATATAAAAATAATCTGAAAGAAAAAAAATAAATAAAAGAAAAATATGTAACAGCTGACGACAACAACAACAACAAAAAGAAAAATTCCAAAAAGAAAGACAGCAAACAAAAATAAATAAATAGAGACAGCGAGATAGAATTTTTTTTTAAATTTAATTTTTTATTATATCACACACACACACAATTTTTTTTTTTAAATAAATAATACTCTTTTTTTTTCAATTTTATTCAATTTTATCCCAAAATAAAATGAAAATCAATCAGAGAAACAAAAACAACAAAAATTCAAAACAAGAAAAATAAAGAGGGAGAGAGAGAGAGAGATTGAATTTTTTTCCTTTTTTATTTTTTAAAATTTTATTATTTATTATGTCACACACACACACACACACACACAACAACAGCAACAACACCAAGAAAAATACAATTTTTTTTTAAAATAAAATAAAGACAGAGAGAGAGAGAGCGAGATAGAATTTTTTCCTTTTCCTTTTTTTTTAATTTAATTATTTATTCTATCACACACACACACACACGCAAGTAATTATTATTTATTTAACAAAAAAACAAATACAACAAAAATACCAAAACAGCTGACAATTTAATTATTTATTATGTCGCACACACACACACAATAAAATACAATAAAAGAAACAAAAACAATAAAAATTCAAAACAGCTGATATCAACAACAACAACAACAACAACAAGAAAAATACATTTTTTTTTTTAAATAAAAATAAAGACAGAGAGAGTGAGATAGAATTTTTTCCTTTTCCTTTTCTTTTTTTGTTAAATTTAATTATTTATTCTATCACACACACGCATATTATTATTTATTTAAAAAAAAAAAAAAAAAAGCAAATACAACAACAACAAAAATATAACACCCATACACACACACACACATGGACACACAAAATATAAAAAAAAAAGTTTTTTATATTAAAATACAATTTATTCTTTAAATAACAATACAGAGAGAGAGAGAGAGCTAGATAGAATTTTTTCCTTTTCTTTTAATTTAATTATTTATTCTATCACACACACACACACACATACATACACACACATAACAACAGGAATTTTTTCCTGTTCTTTTTTTGTTAAATTTAATTATTTATTCTATTCCACACGCATATTATTATTTATTTTAAAAACAAAAAAAAAAAGGAAATACAACAACAACAACAAGAAAAATTCCAAACACAAATGCACACACAAATGCACTCAATATAAAAAAAAAAAATTTTTTTTATTAAAATAAAAATAAAGAGTGGATAGAATTTTTATTTTTTGTCTCACTCTTTTGTTTAAAATTTAATTATTTATTTTGTATTAAAAAATACAGATTTTTTTGTTAAAAAATGTATAAGAAAATTTATAAGGAAAAATGTATGAGAATTTTTTTCCTTATTTTTTTTTAAATTTAATTATTTATTATATCACACACACACACAATTTTTTTTTTTAAATAAAAATAAAGAGGGAGAGAGAGCGAGATACAATTTTTTTCCTACACTTTTTTTTCAATTTTATTCAATTTTATCCCAAAATAAAATGAAAATCAATCAGAGAAACAAAAACAACAAAAATTCAAAACAAGAAAAATAAAGAGAAATAGAGAGAAAAGATTGAATTTTTTTTTAAATTTAATTATTTATTATGTCACACACACACACACACACACACACACACACACACACACATGCGGACGCATACACACACACAAATATTTATTATTTATTTAAAAAAAGCAAATACAAAAACAACAAAAATTCCACACTCATACACACACACACACACAAAAACAACACACACATGACCACAAAAAATATAAAAAAAAAAGTTTTTTATATTAAAATACAATTTATTCTTTAAATAACAATACAGAGAGAGCGAGTGAGATACAATTTTTTCCTTTTCTTTTTTTATTAAATTTAATTATTTAATTATATCCCACACGCAAATTATGAAAACACATGCACACAAATGCACTCAATATAAAAAAAAAAAAAATTCATATTAAAATACAACAACAACAACAACAACAACAAGAAAAATAACAAAAAAAATTTTTTTTATTAAAATAAAAATAAAGAGTGGATAGAATTTTTATTTTTTGTCTCACTCTTTTGTTTAAAATTTAATTATTTATTTTGTATTAAAAAATACAGATTTTTTTGTTAAAAGAAAATTGAGAAAATTTATAAGGAAAAATGTATTAAAAAAAAAATACAGATTTTTGTATTAATAAATACAAATTTTTTTAATTATAATGAAAATATATTTTAGAGTAATAAATTTAATAAATATTTTTAATTAATAAAAATTGATAGCATTAAAAAATGCTAATAAAAAAGTCAGCGCGTCACCTGTTTGAGTGTACAATATAGATGTATTACTATCTGTATACAATATTATTAGTGTATATTCACCAATACACTCACATATCAAAAAAAAATCGGCGTGGTAGTTTTTAGCAACTGCTTTTTACTAGGAGATAGCATGAAAAATCTCCCCCTCTATTTTTTTTTAAAAAATCCAAGAATTATCCACTCTGACAATCAAGTCAAAAAATGAATAATTCTTAGATTTTTTCGTACAATAAAAAAAAATAGGCAAAAAACAAAAGATTATTATTATTTCACACACACACTTTATTTAAATCACACACTTTTTTTTTTAATTCACTGATAATCCATATGATGATGATTAATATCCAGTCCATTTTTTATATATTTATATTCTGAAAATAAAAGAACAAAAAAAAAAAGAATTTAATTAAATTTTATACTTACCCAAAAGAAGAAACGTCCACCTTCAGCTAAATAATAAATAAAACTGAGAGGCTGAGTGTATTTGTCATCTGTCTCGTTTCCACGTATGCACGGTCGACTGTACTATTAATACTAATATATTATTGTGAATCCTATCCTTGTGATGTGTGTTCTATCTCCCTCACACACATTAAATAGAATAGATTGAACATTAAATATTTTATGAGACAATTATTTTTTAATTGTTTTTGTTCTAATTTCTTTTTATTTTAAGTTGAAACAATTAATTTATTTAAATTTTACATTTTTTGCTTTTCCTTTATTTTAATTGTTCCAACTAAAAACTAAATGTCATTCATGTAATGAATTTATTTCTTTTTTTTTTTAAAACAATTGAACTATTCTTAAAATCGAAAGGAATGGATCTTAACACACTAGTCACTGATGTTTATAATTCGAACATACATTATGCAGAAAAATTAATTGAATTCCTAAATTCATTTTCAGATGATGAACAAATTATTCGCGGTTATCGTTTACTGTTTGATCAAATGATAAAAAAATCGACACGTTTACAGTGGACCAACAACAACAACAATCGCTTATCGTATTTTTGTTGATTTCAAAAATAAATCCGATAGTAATGAAAATTTGATTTATTTAAGAGAAAAACTTCCACAATCATTAAAGAACTTCCTGTGGAATGAAAATGTTTTGATTAAAAATGTTCAATTGAAAACGAAGAGTATTTATTCTGTTTATTACAATCAAGATAATTTAAGAAGAATTCCAGTGATGTATTCAACAGATACAACTAATTCTGACTTAGCACACTATTTGTATCCAATATCAAATGGAAAATATTTTCATATTAAAAGTAAATATTTCTATTATTATTTGTATGCAGAGACAAATGAGTTCGCATTAGACAATAATCGACGTGGAGTCTTTAATTGGAAGAAGGCAAATGAAATAAAAGAAACGGGACGATGGCAACTGGAACCAATTGAAGGAACAGAAAACTTTAAAATTAAAAATATTAACTGGAATGAATATTTAGCGGTTGCTGAAGGAGTTAAGGTTCCTGGATATTCCACTCTTAAACCATTCACATTGAGATCTGGTAAATGTGAGGATGACAATTGCAAATGGAATTTCTTAAAATATACAGGAAAAAAATAAAAAAGAATCTTTTAATAAAAAAATAATAATATTATCACTAGAATTAATCCAATATCTGACACGATTAAAAATTAATAAATAAAAAACAGAAAAAAAAATTTTTTTTTAAAAATTTTCAAAAATAAATTAATTTTTTTTCTTTTCATTGATTTTTTTATTTTCTATTTGCTGATGGGAAAATAGAAAGAAAATTAAAATAACAAATTTAGAAAAAAATTTTAAAAACAAAACAAATTTTTTTAATAAAATTCAATTTTTGGTCATTTTTTTTCTCAGCCAACAACAATTTTAGTTTTTGTAAAAAATTTTGCTTATATTTGAATTTTTGAAAAAAACAAATTTACATAAATATTGGTAATTAAATGTACTTTCATAAAATAATAATAATAAATTTTCTAAATTGAAAATTCAGAGTTTTTTAAATGGATAAAGTGGAAAAAATAAAAAAAAAAATGATAAAAAAAAAAAAATTAGAAAAGTTGAAAAAAAAAAATTTTATCATCAAAAATAAAAATGTGAAATTTCCATAATTTTCTTAATTTTTTTTAATTTTCATAAAATTTGTGAAAATCTCTTTCTAACGGTACCATCACCATTGATAGAACTTCACTTTTATTTAATTTGTATTTTGATTCAATTCCAAAAACTGTCGACACAACTGACGTTTTTTTTTCATTTTTCTCTTTTTTTCTACCAAATAAATTGAATCCGATCAAACATTCAATATTCAATGTGAAAAAGAAAATATAGAAAAAAAGAGGAGAAATTTTTGCATTTTCTTTTCTTTAAAATAATAAAACAACAACAACAACAGTGTAGTGGTTAGCATGCTTGGCTAGATACCGAGAGATCCATGGTTCGATTCCTGGTTGGTCACTAAAAATTTTTCAAGATTTGCATTTTCTCTAACGGTAAAAGAAATTTCTTATCAGGACTTGCAACTTAGTTGCACGAGATAAGAATATAAAAGTTTGAAATTTTTAAAGGTGGCTTTTTTTCAGTAAGGTAAAAGTATAAAAAAACTTACTAAAAACGTTTGATTTTTCAAAAAAAAAAAAAACAAATTTTAGAATCATTTTATATTTTTAATAAATTAGTAAATATTGTAAAAATAATTATAATTCCTTAAATAATAGTGTAATGTTTCTAATAAATCTCTTCAATGGAAAATTTTAAATTTAAATTTAGCCAGTATAATTTTATTTAAAGAAGTAATTTTACACATGAGTGTATAAAATCTTTTCAAATTTTAACATTTCTTTATTGAAAAAAAATTAAAACAAACTAATTTTTGGCTTAAGTTAAATTTTTACAGGAAATTTGTTTTTTCCATTAAAATTATTTTATTTAGTTTGTATATTTTGGAATTTCCCATTTACACAGATCATTATCACAATTACCCGATTTTAATGTGAATAATTGTAATACAGACTGTCCTTTAACTTTAACATTTTCTGACAGCGATAAATATTCATTCCAATAAATATTTTTAATTTTAAAATATATTGATCCAGAAACAGATTCCAATTGCCATTTACCAGTTTCTTTTGTTTCATTTTTTATTCGCCATAAAAATACAGAACGCCTTTCATTATCAATTAAATAATCATCAGTGTCCGCATATAAATATTCATCATACAATAAACATTTTATATGAAAATATGCTCCATTTAATATTGGAATAAATATTAAACGACTATGAACATCATTTGTTGATTTATCATAAGTATATGGCATAAGCCTTAAATTATCATCATAATGAAATCCACTATTCTCATAAAAACGTATTAATTGATTTAGTTTTTTATTATTAACAACCACAACATGATTCCATGGAAACAATTTTAATGACTCAGGAATATTTTTTTTTAAATAAATTAAATTTTGATTATCAGATAAACATTGTTGAAAATCAATTAATATACGATAAGCAATTATTGTTGTTGGTGTTGTATAAATTGCTTGATTTTTTTTCATTTGTTCAAATAATAAACGATAACCAAAAATAATTTTTTCATCATTTTCGTATAAATTTAAAAATTCAATTAATTTATGTGCAAAAATTGTATTATTTTTGTAGACATCAGTAATTAATGTTTTCAAGTCAAATCCTACCAATTTCAAATATAAATTATGACTAACAATAAATTCACCATTTCTAATTAACGAAATTATAGTTTTGTATACAAATTTATTTTGTTCTGATCTAATTACATCATTTTCATGAATTGTTTTTGTTAGATTTGCTTCTATAAAATTTAATTCTCCTTGATATTTCACATGTAACTTTTGAACTGATTGAAGAAATGAATTTTTTTTCATATCAATTATTTTTGTTCTCATTTCATCAACATTTTTTAAATAATCATCTAGTTTTTGATCAACAATTTCGTCAATAATTACTTTCAATTTGTTTGCAGATGTTTTAAGATGAAGTTGACAAGCGATATTAAATAAATTGTGTGTTTGATTATATTGAATAATAAACGATTCAATTGAATTGGAATAGATTGAACAATCCATTCCTAATTCTTGATTTTCTTCAATTTCATTCAATATATTTTTGGAATTGGATTCCAAAGCCAACGCACCACTTCCAATAAATGAAAAAATAAGGAAAATATTTGGAATTTTACACTTCATTTTTGGTCCACCCACAATAAAACAACAAATTATTTTAGAATTGACAATTTGAACAAACTAATCTGACTAAACTTTATTTCAAAAATGTTTTTTTATTTTTTTATTTTTTTATTTGTCTGGATGTTTCACTGATAGAAGCCGGAAACATATAATTCTAAAAAAATAGTCCAGAATTGAATTAGGATTTTGAAAAGGTATAATTGGATGAGTTAATCGGTATAATGTATACAGACATTTTATTTATTTAGAAACAAAAAAATTAATTGATTTTGATTCCATGAATCAAGTTCATATA
Organism: Pedicia rivosa; assembly: GCA_963082725.1. NCBI lineage: Eukaryota > Metazoa > Arthropoda > Insecta > Diptera > Pediciidae > Pedicia > Pedicia rivosa. The sequence goes on along the minus strand of OY720152.1, from coordinate 44,681,634 downwards.
TCAAGTACATAAATTAATAATTACATTTTAATACAAATTTATGTTAATTCTATACATTAAATTTTCTTTTTCAAAGTTTTGTATCTGATAAGAATTTAAAGTTAAACATTTATAAATATGACCAAATAAATGGAACATATTTTCTACATTTCAAAGAAGTAAAAAAAAAACATAACTATTTTCTTATCTTGCTTAAATTATAAAAGAGTAACAATTTAAGAATTAATTGAAATTGATTTATTTTCCTGTATATTTTAAGAAATTCCATTTGCAAAGATTAGTTGTACATACACCTGATCTTAATGTAAATAATTGTAGATATGGATAACCTTTAATTGAAATTCCTTCTGCAATAGACAAATATTCATTCCAATAAATATTTTTAATTTTAAAATATTTTGATCCATTTATAGGTTCAATTTGCCACCGTCCTGTTTCTTTTATTTCATTTTTATTCATCCACATAAAAACACCACGTCTATCATTATTTAAAGAAAATTCATTTGTATCTGCATACAAATATTCATTTTTATATAAATTAACTTCAATATGAAAATATGTTCCATTTAATTGTGGAATAAAATTTAATGCACAACTTATGTCATCAGTTGTTCTGACAACTGTAAATGGTATAAGTCTTAATGTGTCGTAACTATAACCGGAATATTTTTGAACAAATATAAATTGATTTAATTGTTCATTTCGTATGGCTACTGTTTGATTCCATTGATAACTCTTTAATGATTCTGGTATATTTGTTCGTAGATACGTTAAATTTTCATTAAATGAATTACAAAGAATAAAATTAAAGAAAACACGATAGGCAATGATTGTTGTTGCTGTACTATAAATTTGTTGATTTTCAATCATTTGTTCAAACAGCAAACGATATCCAAAAATAATCATTTCTACATCTGAGAATAAATTTAAGAATTGAATTATTTTTTCTGCATACAAAATATTTTTATCATAAACAACTGTGATAAGAGTTTTAAGATCAAATTCACCAAACTTCAATAAAAGTTCAAAACCAAGAGATGATTCACCATTTCTTATAAGTGAAATAATTGTTTTATTTAGAATTCTATTCTGATCAGAAATTACATTATCCTTTTCTGTAATTGTTTGTGTTAGATTTGTTTCTAAACTTTTCAATTCTCCTTGATATTTCACATGTAACTTTTGAACTGATTGAAGAAATGAATATTTTTTCATATCAATTATTTTTGTTCTCATTTCATCAACATTTGTTAAATAATCATCTAGTTTTTGATCAACAATTTCGTCAATAATTACTTTCAATTTGTTTGCAGATGTTTTAAGATGAAGTTGACAAGCGATATTAAATAAATTGTGTGTTTGATTATATTGATTAATAAACGATTCAATTGAATTGGAATAGATTGAACAATCCATTCCTAATTCTTGATTTTCTTCAATTTCATTAAATATATTGTTTGGAGTTGAATCCAATGAACTCTCACCACTTTTAAGAAATAAAATAAAAAGTATAATGAATTGAACTTTAAATTTCATATTTGTTTAACTTTGGTAAGAATAACTATGGACACGGAATAACGAAATATTATTTCAGTTTTAAGGCCTGACTTTCTTCAGAAACTAAAGATTGTTGAAGAAATGTTTCTTTTATTTATTCTATATAATGGGAAAAACTTTACCACAAAGTAATGCATAACATATTGTAAGATCTGTATTATAAATTATCTTACAAAATTTCCTCATAATTAACGAAATTTCTAGTTTCAATTTTCAGCCATTGCTTTCTTTGTACAGAAACTCTAAAAACACAATTTATTTAAAATAATAAATATACTTTTTGTAGTTTTTTTTGGAAAAAACATATTTTAATCAAATGTTCCAATTCTGCACTGTAATTTTAATCTTTTCATAGATTTTTAATTATTTCTGTTACATAATTATCAAAACAAAAAACAACTTCCTCCTGTTTTTACATGATGCAAATTATTTGTATCATGCTGTTTTTAATTGTGACTATAAATAAAAGCGATAAATTAAAGGGCTAAAAGCTAAGTTAGATTATTTTCTTGTTGTACAACATCAGAAAAAATCTTTTAATATTTATCAAAATGAAAAAAATGGAATAACGACAAATAATTTAGAAAATTTTATCAGCGTTTCCATATTTTAAAATTAAATTTAAAATTTTGAATTTTTTTCTTTAATTTATAAAAAAAAAAAAAAAAGATAAAATAGTTTTTTTTCTCTGTTAAATATAAATTGCTTTTAAAAGTTTAATGTAATTTTTAGTTTTTTTTTTATAAAAAAAGAAAAGATAAAATTTTTGTATTTTTAGTCAGATACAAATTTTTTTTTTGTATATAATTTTGGATTTAACAAAAACCAATAAAATTACCAGTTTAATATTAAACACAAAAAGTTGATAATTCTTAATTAATTCTGTAATTATTAAAAGTAAAAAAAATGGTTGAAGTTGCTTTAATGTTTAAATCTTAAAATTTTTATTACCTTAGCATAAATACTTCTAGTAAATAAAGTTAGTATGAAAATTTATTTTGTTATCAAATGTAACTAAAATTTTTTGTTCTTCCATTATTTCAGATGGTATTTGCATGATTTTGAGAAGAATGTTTTTTTAAAACGTGTAAAAGTCATGTTTAGGAATTAAAATAATGCATTATATGAAATTCTTGAAAAATTGATAATTTTTTTCCTGACGTTACTGGTGAATTTTTAAAATAATAAAACTTAGAAATGGAGTGTGACTAAAAATCGTATTCAGAGAGAACATACATATCTATGTGTTGTTAAATTTAAAATAAGAGAATATATCTAACTTTCGTTAACTAAATTAAAATGGAATATAATTACTTAAAATGGTTCTAGGTTTTCGAAGAAGAAAAACCAAATCAAATGTTTTTTTTAAATTTCTATTATTTATGTGAATTCACATTAATTTACACAATTATTATTGCCTATCCAATAATTTTAAACTTAAGTTTGAAATAAAATTACAGTTTAAAATCCTCTTCGAAAATATTTATTTCTCTAAATTTAATTAGAATATTTATTATTAATTTTTTTTCTCAGAATTTTACATAATTAAACACTTTTTTCTCTGTACTTTCTTATTTTCAATTGCATTAATTGCTGCATACAAAATTTCATTTAAATTTTCCCTATTTTTTGATGAACATTCAACAAAATCTGCTGCTTTAATCTGTTCCTTTAATTTTAATCCTTCTTCTGTTGTTACAAATTTATCTGATCCTTCGATTCGTTCATCAATTTTTGTACCTGTAAAATATAAAGGAAATTATTAGTTAAAATTCGAATTTATTAGAAATTTATTATTCAAATATTTGGTTATGAAATTCTTAAGTAAAAAAAAATGTTTGTTTCATAAATCAACAAATTTTAATTATTGAAATTCTTAATTACCTACCAAATAATTTTTCAGAAAAAAAAAATTCAAATTATGTTAAGCATTTCAAAAATTTTAATTCTGTTTTAAATTAAATAATTGTAAATAAACAAATTCGGAACCAATATCCAATTGTATAATGTAAAAAGTGTAACTAACATAAAACTAAGTAAACTTACCAACTAACACATTAGGAATTTTCATTGAAAAATTATTTATTTCTGGGATCCATTTTTCCAATATATTCTCAAAAGAATTACGGTTCGTTATTGAGTAACACAAAATAAAACAGTTTGTCTGAAATTAAATATAAATAGGTACATACATAAATAAATAATTTATACTAACGATTAAAATAAAATATACTATGTATATTTATATTTGGAAAAGAGAAAAATTCTTACGTTTGGATAACAAAGTTTTCTGTACTCGGCATATTCCTTTACTCCGGATGTATTCATAAGACATAAATTGTATTCAATACCATTGAAGTCGATAACTATCTCAACTGGTTCAGATATAACAGACATCTCATTAACATGTGTATATTTACTGTCTTTAAGTGATTTAATTATACTACTTTTAAAAGTTAAGTAATCACCACAAAATGTAATTTTAAACTTATTATACTCATTTGATTCCATGTTCGAAATTAAAATTAAATTTTAAATAGAAACGTTATTATTAGGTGAACGCTTTCATCGATAAATTTCTTGTACAATATTAACTGAATTAAAATAAACCTATGACTTATACATACGAGTTAACTGATTGCTTCTGAATATTGTGTGTGTCAACGTTTATACTATTTATAATTATAACAACGTGTGATTTATATCCCAAAGGGTTGATACATAATTATAGTTGAAATTTATAAATAATAATTTATTATCATCAATGATAATACCAAGATAATTATTATTATTATATATAAATCTTTTTCTGATTTTACGGTTTGAGATTTTAAAATATAGTTATTGGAATCTTATATCTTTAGCATAGTTTTAAAGAGTGAATTTAATTTTAAAAGACTCGTACGATTCTACCACGTACTAATTGGTAACAGCATTTTCAATTAAAAAAAACATTTTTATTAAAATTCCATATTTCATTTTGTTACAAAATAATAACTTAATTATTCGTTGAGAACTAACTAACTTATTAATACATTTTATTATTTTTTTGTATAAAAACAAATTCAAATTTTAAGTGATTATAGATTAAAAAAAACCATTTTATGACACGAAAAAATAAAAAATAGTTTATTTAATTCATAGAATTTTTTTTTGATTGTTTAAATTATTAGAAATGAATTATTCAATCATTTTAGTCGGAGATTGTGAAACAATTGTAAAAGGACTGCCAATTCTACTATCCTCAATTTGATAATTTGGTGATAATATCTCACCATCACAAGACATTGTATCATCTAACAAATCATTTTCTTCATCTGATGATTCTAATTTACGCTGTAATTCTTTAATTGATCTCATCAGGACTGTAAAGTCTTTACGTCTCATCTCTAGTTTTCTTTGTAAACTTCTTTGTTTCTCTTCAAGTTCATACAGTTCCTTTTTTAATGTTTCCAGTTGTTCAGTTGTCATTTTTCTATCAGGTTGTTGGTTAATAATCTTTGCGAGAACATCATATTCCATACGATTTTTACGGATTTTTTTCGCTAATATTAAATTTTCTTTACTCATTTCAATTTGTTTTTTAGCCAATTCAATCCCACTTTCTATTGATTCTGACATTGTTTCATAATTTTTAAGTTCTTGTTTCATCATATTTGAAGCATAATCTGATTTTGTTACAGCAAATTCGCATTGTGATAATTGACCTAACATTCTGTCATGAATGGCTTGGCTAAAATAAAGAATAAACCAATGCTAAATATAGTTTTAACTGATACGCTTTAATAGTTACCTATTTTCTGGAGAATCATTTGAATTGCACCATTTAATAAAAGTTTTGAGTAGCACATTCAATCGCCGGTCATCTCCAGTTCCGTCTCCATCAATTAATAAGCGTCTTTTAATTACTTCCTCTGAAAATATATACCTATTATAAAATCAAAATATTTCAAATCATATCTAAATATTTACCGTCAGACATTATATTAAATACTAAAACTTTTTTGAAGAATTAATTAATTATAGTTATTTAAGTATTATTTGGTAAAAAATAAACAAGCTATGTTTTTGACATTTCTTTTTATATTAAGACAGGTGTGAAGTAGCCAGCGAATTACAATATATGCATGGTAGCTTCGCAATCATGACGCTACGTTACGTCTTACGCATTATTCAACTACTTAAGTGTATATTATTTCTCAATATTAAATTGTTTTGTACAATAAACTGCATTTTTCATAAATAAATTATTTTTAATAATTTACAAAGTTTAAATGGAAAAAATAAAGAAAATTTTTATTTAATTTGTTCACACGTCACGTTACGTTACGATTATATAACCGGCATGACTTCCATATTATTTTTTAGTTCAATTTCATATTGCCACATTTATTTTCTCGTAAATTTTGATAATACAATGATTTAAAGTAAATGGCTATTTTTCAATCATCATATTATCTGTTTAGAAGTGCAGCAATTGCTACTAAAAGATTTTACAGCTCAATGTCTAATAAAGTAAGATAAATTTATTTATAAATTATATTAAATTCAATTTATATACTAATTATTTTTGTTCTTTTGACAGCGAGGTTTAGTTTTGGGCATTTATTCATCAGAAAATGAAAAAGAAAATGATTTAAAATTTACAACATTTGGTGAAAAATACAACTCGAATATTTCTAATCAATTATTAGAACAGATTAATATGTAAGTAAATAATTTATTAACCATAATGCGACAATATATCGATAAAAAAGAGAGTTTACAAAGCAATTTTATGCAAGATATCGTGGTTTTTGAAACAAAAAAGAAAAGCAAAAATAAGCTTAAGATTATAGTTTTGTTATTTGATTAACTAAATTGATACATTTTATCTATTACATAACTTAAGTATATATTATTTCTCTGAATTTAAATTAATTTTTTTCAATTAATAATTTTCTCTTTTCTTTTTGTTATTGTAACTATTTATCTTTTTGTGTGTTCGTACATTTTTTTTTTTTCGATTTACTCTTCTATATTTCCAAATAATTAAAGTTGTATAAAACCAGTTGAACTGAAACACAATTTAGCCTGAGCAAAATTTACAATTTTTTTTGACAGTATTATTTATTTTGTTGTTGTTGTTTATTATAAACTAATTAAACACGTTAGATTATTAATTAATTAAAGCTCAAATATTGGCATTTTTGTTTCAGATCGACTGTTTTATAAACAAAATAAAATCCAAAAGAACAAAAAAAAACACATTTTTTGCATAAACAAAAAATTAAAATAATAACAGATAGAAGAAAAGAAAAAGAATGGCATCGAGACGTAATTCACCATTTAATATTGATCAAGCTGCAGCAGCCGTAGATACTACACGTAAAAAAATTGCATTTAATGGGATATCGTCAACATTTAATGAAAAAAGTTGTGAATATTTATGTCCAATTTGTTTTGAATTAATAAAGGAGGCACATATAACAAAATGTGGTCATACATTTTGTTATCAATGTATATTAAAATCAGTAGAAATTAATGGACGTTGTCCAAGATGTAATGCAATCTCATTAGCTGATCAAATATTTCCAAATTATTTATTAAACGAATTAATAACTAAATATAAATTACAAATTGAGAAAACAGAAAAAATTGCAGGTAATTTAAATGATATTGAAAGTTTACGTGATCTAATATCAACAGAATCACAAAATTTAACATTACCAGATGTGATTGTAATGCTTGAAATATTACAACAACGTAAACAATTATTAGAAGCTGAATCATGTATTTCACAAAACAAAATGTTGCATGATTTTTTAACACATTTATTATTACAAAAAGAAGAACAAAAAATACAAATAATAAAAGAAATACATTTAATCAAAAATGATATAAATGATGTTGAATATATATTAAATGATATACAACAAAATTATTCAATTGTTGATGAATTAAAAGACACAAGTAATACAATTGTTGATTTACAATCAACTCTAAAAAAAGATAATATATTAACACATATACCAGAAATGTCATCAATGTCATCATCATCATCAAATAAAATGATAGATGAAACAGAAGGTTTTACTGTTTGTGAACAACAATTAAATGTTATGATATTACAAAGTCGTAAGCGTCGTATGCACGCATATTTTGATGATTTTGTTAAATGTTATTTTGAAGCAAGAAGTCAAGATTTATATTTTGGTGAAAATACTGCTACTGATGGTAGTGTTGGTGGTACAACATCAACAACTGGAATGGATGATGATACAACAATGAGAGTACCATCTGGTTCATCTGGTACAAAAAAAGGATTAGATGTATTTCGTGATAGTCTTATAAAATTTTCACGTTATAGTTCATTAAGGCCATTAGCAACATTGAATTATGCTAGTGATTTATTAAATACATCAACCATTGTATCTAGTATTGAATTCGATAAAGATAATGAATTTTTTGCAATTGCTGGTGTAACAAAACGTATTAAAGTATTTGATTATTTAGCTGTTATACGTGATGCTGTTGATATACACTATCCATGTGTTGAAATGACATCAAATAGTAAAATATCATGTATCGTATGGAATTCATATCAAAAAGGTGTATTAGCATCAAGTGATTATGAGGGTGCTGTTACAATATGGGATGTTGAAACTGGACGTCGCACAAAATTATTTCAAGAACATGATAAACGGTGTTGGAGTGTTGATTTTAATAATGTGGATACACGTTTAATAGCATCTGGTTCTGATGATGCACGTGTTAAATTATGGTCATTAAATGCTGACCATTCAATAGCAACATTAGAAGTTAAAGCAAATGTATGTTGTGTTAAATTTAATCCAAAAAGTTCATGTCATGTTGCATTTGGTAGTGCTGATCATTGTGTACACTATTATGATTTAAGAAATACAAAAGAAGCGTTATGTATATTTAAAGGACATAAAAAAGCTGTGTCATATGTAAAATTTTTAAATACAAATGAAATAATATCGGCTAGTACTGATAGTCAATTAAAATTATGGAATATAAATTCACCACCATATTGTTTACGTTCATTTGAAGGTCATATAAATGAAAAAAATTTTGTTGGTTTAGCAACAGATGGTGATTATATATCATGTGGTAGTGAAGATAATTCATTATATGTATATTATAAAGGTTTACCACAACATTTATTTAGTATAAAATTAGATGGTAAATATGCTACAGATAATACTGAAAGAATTTCTGATACAAATGAATTTGTATCAGCTGTTTGTTGGCGTAAACAATGTAATGTTATTGTAGCGGCTAATAGTCGTGGTATTATTAAAATATTAGAATTGTTTTAAACAAAAAAAAATATTTACAAAGAAATTTAACAAAAAAAAACGAAAAAGAAATTGAACAATAATTAAGAGAAAAGGAAAACAGAGATAGAGAAAGTTTTGATTTTTGTTTCTTTTGTTTTTTAAAGAGAAAAAATAATAAATTAATTTTGTATTTTATTTTTGTGTTTTTCTTTTATTTTATTTTATAACTAAAAAAGAATGAGGAATATTTTTTTTCTTATTTAATTTATTAGAGATTATGATTTATTCAGCTTAAATCAAATTAAAATAATAAGACATTCGTATATTAATTTCAGATATTTTCTATTAAAAACTGATCCATCTCTTCATGAAAGTAATTAAAGATTTATTAAAATGAATTTATAAACAAAAGAAAAATAAACAATTATGGAAATATTTTTACTATACTAATTTAATTTCTAACACATAATATTGCGAATATTATGATATCGCTTTTTGTATTAATTCAATCTCTTCGCTTCTCAACATTTTCTTCTAATTTCTATTTAATAAATTAGTTTAAATGTATGAACAACAGCACTAATCAAGACAATTTTATAGTTTTCTAAAAATAAACGAATTTAATCTAATTTAAGATTTTTATCAGTAAATTCTGAAAATATAATTTAATATTTGAATAACTGCATGAAACCTGAGAAAAATAATCCAAAATTTACATTTTTTTAAATTTAAAGTAATAAACTGATGCTTCACAAAATGGAAAAAAATATTATTTTAGCTACGTTATTCTGAATAATTTCTACAATGTGAAAATAGGTTTATTGTTCTGTATGTTTAAAAATTATCGAAAAATTGTACCAAATCCCTTTTGTTGTAAAGTACAAAAATACCGATTTTCCAACAAAATACTCAACGTTCCCAATATATGCTGATGATCGACATTGAATAATAAAACAATAAAATTTATCTATTTGATCTGTAGATTTTTCGCTTGTAACTTAAAATTTTGCATTTTGTTTTTGTTAAGTACGGTTATTTCTATTAATTCAGTAATACGTGTTTTATTAAAAATAATATGTGCCGTTGGAAAAATATATAAACGCAAGAGGAGAAAAATGTTCAATAATTGTTTTGATTAGGATATCAACTTACGCGATTTATTATTTCAAACTAGCAGAATTAATTCTTTTATCTCACGTCACATTAAAATTTTAAAAATAAACAAAACAATAAATCGACTTATGAACAAACAAAATAAACAAATGATATTTTATTGTTGATTAAAAAAATTTATAATAAAATAAAATAAAATGATTTGAAATAGAAGAATTTATTTTATTACTTAAAGATTTTGCTGAACATTAAAAAATAGCAAAAACAATCAGTTATAAGTATTTGTTCTGTTAAAGACGATAAATGGATTTTATTCATTAAATTTTTTGTATCATGAATCAGCAAAATCAAAGTATTTTTAAAGAGTAAATTTATTTGACGATTGGATTTTATTCAATTTAGAATTCTATGGATTCATGTCACATCATCGTTCCTTTCACTATCTTTCCTTAATTTAATTTGAATCTAGGATTAGAGTTTTTAACACAATATATTTAGAAATGGGAAAATAATTTTGATTCAACATTAATAATTTCATGTCTCTATTTTTTCAAATTTTATCTCTGTTTTGTTTGTTTTCCGAATTATCTAAATAGGTTATTGAAGTTCAATTTTAACGAAATATAATTCTGTCTGTCGAATAAATTTCTGACAAAATATAAAATTAGTTTGTTGATTTTTTATTATACCTACTTAATTTTTTCTTCATTTATTTTTCATTTAGTTTTGTTTGGATTTATTAACGGTACTCTTTGTTACGTTTATTATTTTTGTGGTGAAATGTTTTTTATTTTAATTAGAATTTTTTCCTAGTTTATTGAATTTATATTGGGACTTCCAGTAAATGTTAGATATATGAAGTTATGGATATTTGTCTTTATGACAATAGACATTTAAAAATATTTTTTATTCAAGAATAAAAGAAGGAAAAACCAATAAAATAATAATCCTCAAAATAACGTAAACAATTTAATTAAATATGAACAAAAATTTGATTAGTTTTTTTTTTGGTCTTAGACTTCAAAGAAAAACAATTGTAAAATTCTATAAAATTTTAATTGGACCATTATTGCTTGCTCAAATAATATTTAAAGATTCTATAAATTGATTCTTTAATTCTTTAATTTTATGGTTAAAAACCAAAAATATAAAAATTATAAATTTTGTATTTAAAAATTTTTTTTTATTCTGTTGTATTTTTTTTTTGTTTTGTGGTGTAAATGATTGTAATTTGTAAATTATTTTTAATAATTGGAAAGTACAATGAGACTCGGTTATAATGAACCTTATTTGTTTTGGCCAGTAAAGTTCGTTATCACGGTGTTTCCAGTGTATTTAAAAAATTATGCTTAAATATTAATTGTTAGAGGAAACAAATAAGAATAATAATTGACTGAAAATAATTAAAATTTGTTTTAAAAAAAAAAAATAAATTTTTTGTTTAAAATTTAATTAAAAATAAAAAGTTATGTAGCAGACGTGATATTTGGACAATTAAAATTGTAATTGATCAATTGAATTCGAATTATGGGGAAAAATTTGTTAATTGTTCTTATTAAAAAAATGTAAATGCATAAAAATTTATAATCAAAAAATTGAATATGGGATTTGGGATGGAACCAGAATAATTTTGGTCTCATTTTTTTCCCTCGGCTGAATTTTCGGCGTACCAATTATTTGTAATTTTAACTGTCCAAATGTTTCGCCTTATTATTAGAACTTTATTAAAAGTGTACCTACTAATTGTCTATAAAACAAGAATATTAATCCCCCACATTAAGTTTTTTTATAAAATCCTTAATTAATTAAATTAGTTTAAATTAAATGAATAATATATAAACTGACTGTAATTTGTGCTTAACCATTTTATATACTTACTTCTGTCACGTATTCTCATCATACTTTCTCTGTCAATTTCTTTCTGTAGACAAAAGCATTAAATCGAACACAAAAAAATACACACTAGATAAGTCACTACAATTTAGAATTTACTAGACTACTTGTCTAGTCTAGTAATTTAAAAATATTCCATCCAAAAAAACACACACAAGCGTAAAAAACAGCAATAATAATTAAAGTTGAACAAAATTAATGCTCAATTTTGTTTCAATATTTAATAATGTGGCATTAAACAGATCTCTTTCTCATTTCATCTACATTAGAATCTTTTAATTTTCTATTTACGTTTCTTTAAAAAATTATCTTAAAAGAAAAAAGACATTTATTGTTTTAAAAAACAGAATTTTATCTCAAATAAATTTTTAACAAAATAAGAAAAATAAAAATATTGTGCAATATATTGTAAAAAATATTGATTGTTATTGTGTCTGCTTTTCTTATTTGATTTATCATGTTACCATCTGTAAATTTTATTCTCTATGAACAAAAAAAAAATGTAATTGTGTAAAGTAAATGTAAACAACAACAACAATTCAACATTCTGTTAAATGTTTTGAAAACAAAAAAATATTATAATAAATTATTATAAAGCTTACAATATTTGTTCAGTTTTATCTAAATTGAAATGTAAATTAAAATTTTCAATTTGACTATTTTGTTGTAAAGAAAAAAAAATTAAAGAATTGGTCGTTTAAAAAAAAATAATTATAAATGAAAAAAAAAAGTATATGAAAACAAAAATTAAAAAAAAAAAAAAAAAAGAAAAGATTGAAAAATGTGATAATGATAAGAATTAATGATTAAAAATTAAAGAATAAAAACAAATTAACGTATATTTTCAGAACAAAAGAAAAATCTTACAGCTTATTTTATAAATTAATTAAATTTAAATTTAAAATTAAATGACGTTAAATTTTAGTAAATAAGAGGAATAAATTATTACAGAAACCATTTTGTTTTTGTAGCATTTAGCGGAACACAAAAAAATAAGCACTTTATTTTTGTTCGATGTTGATCCGGGTCAGCGGTCAGAAAAAAATAACTGATCGTTGATGGTCGTTTTTTTAAATGTTGGGATCGTTTTATTTTCATTTTTGTATTTTTAACATAAAATAATTTGTACTAAAAAATAAGAAAAATGTGCCCAAATTTTTACTTAACAAAAAAACTTCATAAAAAGAATCCATCATTTTTAAATTTCATAACTCAACATTTGTACAAATTAATTCCAAGGCTAACATAATTTTCTACACTGGAATAACTTAATGTGATTCATTAAACAAATCCTGTAATTTCTAAGTACTAATTATTTTGCTGGCTTTGAATTTAATTTGGTGCATATCTAGAGAGTTCTACAAATTAATTAAAGTACGTCACTGTAGTTGTTGCTAATTTTTTCAACAAAAAAAAAGTAGGATCTAAATATAAACCTTTCAAAAGAATCGCTTTTATTTCAATACATAAAATTTCCTTATTTAATTGGAAAATCCATTTTTTTTATAATTATAATTCATCATACATAAATTCATATAAGTTAAACTTAAATAAAATAATAACGTAATAGATTACAGTTTAAGGCAATTAACTATTTAATTTCCATCACTGTAACACACACACACACATGTACACATGCAAGCACACATAAACGAATTATTAGGAGAAGAATGGTAACGTTTTATTCTCAAATTTATTGAAATAGAAAATATTGATTATTTATCGGTTTCGTGATTCAATATTTTCCAGATTTTCAAATTAAAAATAAATCACAGAAATGGCCAGAAGAATAATTACATTTTAAGCAAAAAAAAAAACTGATGAAATTGGAAGAATCCAATAGAATTCGAATATTTAAAAATGAAAAGCTTTTGAAGATCATCAAAAATGTGTCAAAAGATGTGATTAATAAACGGAGATGATAAAATTAAATAGGTTTGTCCTTTAGATTCTTTAAAAACACAAAATATTAATATTGTTAAATTAATTTAATAATTTCTGTAACTCATAAAAACAGGGAATTTCCTTTACGTACAGAAAAGTTAACAAAAAATATTTCATTCGGATTTTCAACACAAGGAAAAGTTTAGAAAATCTTTTTGTTCTTAAAACGAAAAATAAATTCTCTGCAAATTAAAACTTAGATTTGTTTGTGACATTTTTATATATAAAGAAAAAATAAGTAGTTTATAAATTTTGTTGATTGTGACGTCTGTTAGTTGTGTTATAGAAAGTAAAAGTAAATTGGGATGAATCGAGTGAAAATGTTTCCGTATCAGAATTAATTAAAAATGTGTCAAAATTCACGAAATTTTGTTTAAACTTTAAAGACAACCAAAATCTTTTGTTAAAAAATGATATGTTGAATTATCAGTACCTACTGATTTATTCCCATTTTACTTTGGTCAACAATTATTTACCATTTTTTTATTTAATTAAATAAATAGAAAATTATAATTAACAAAAAAATTGTTAATTAAAGAAAGTTTTTTGAAAATTATTTTTACAAAAAAAAAAAAATTGAACGAAATATTTTTTAACTTTTGATATTTTTAAATATAATTTATTTTATTAAAAAGAAAATAAGAAATAGAAAAAGTTGTTTTTTTTTTTAATTATGTAAAAATATAATTTTTAAGTTAAGGTTACGTCATAGTGAATTAATGTTCTAAAAATAAAAATGTAAAATTTACTAATAACAAAGTAAATTAATTATTTTATAAAAACCAAAATAACAACAAATATAACAATAATAACATTTTGAATGAAGTGAATTAAAAGAAAAAATCCTTTTTCCTTCTGTCTCACCCTTTTTGATAATAACCAATAATTATATTTTTCATAAATTTAAATAATTTTTTTTCACAAATCCCCCAAAATTAACAAAATCTAATATTTCAGACAAAATTAATACTAGAATTTTAATTAATTTCAGTTTTCATCACAACTAAATTTAATTTGCTTTTTTTGTTCTGTATTTTTTTAGAAATTCTTGTTTTTAATTCTTAACGCATTTTCTTCTTGTTTTTATCCCTTTTAATTGGATTAACACCCACCACCCCTTTCTCTCATCACTGATAATTTTATTTGAGATTTCCGTTTGTTTATTGTACAGTAAACATTTTCATATTCGATTCATTCATTTGTTTTGTATTTTTATTTTTTTTAAAAATAAAACTTTTGTTAATATTTTATAGAAAAAAAGAAGCGAAGAAAAACAACAAATAGAACACAAATGATAATAAATGTGTGTGTAGAGCTAAAAGAAAAAATGAATTTTATTTTATTCTTTGGAACCAAAAAAAAAAAAAAAAAAGAAGAAATAAATTCTAGAAATCCAATAGATTGAAAGAAGAAATTGTCATCGTTTCTTAACAATCTTTATTTTTTTTGAAAAAAATTTTTACTAATTATTTGAAAATTAATTAATTTATTGCAGAATGTCAGTAAAAAAAATTTTTCCATTAAATTCAACAAGAAAAGCAAAAATAAAATTTTGACAGGAATAATAGAAGTTATCTGTTTTTAACTTTGTTTCAATTCATCATAATAATTACACTTAACACAATTATCTTTACAGATTTATGTGCATTAAAATGATAATCACAAAATAAACGAGATAAATTACTTTTTTTTTTTTGATTATCGTTTTCCTGGTTTTTTGTTATTCTTTTTTTTTTATTCAGATAATGTGCAGATATTTTTCTTTCTCAAACTTTACAAATGATAATAGATGAATTGAAATTTCAACGTCGTTTATCAGACGACAATAAGGTTATTCATAATTTTCCTTAGAACTTTATCTTTCATTGTCAATTTTTATCTGTTTGTTTGTCTGTTTATTTGTTGGTATTTTAAGGTCATCACAGAATTTAAAAGAGGCAATTTTATTTTCTTATATTAATTATTTTAGAATCCACAGTGGATTCTCCAATTTCAACTTTTCCTCAGAAACAAATATTTTTGTAACACCTGAACTTTTTCGTGAATCTCTAAATTTTTTTTATCGATTTATAGTCAATTTGTTGTGTTCCTTCTTTGTTTTTAAATTATACTTTTAATAATTTCTTTCAATTTTAGAGCTGGTCCCATAGCAAATGGGCAATCACGTTTATTTTGGTCACTTGGTAAATATCCAGCTATTGCTGTTGTTGGTTTAGGTGATGCCAAAAAATGGGATTCATTAGATGAAATAAATGGTGTTAAAGAAAATATACGTATAGCGGCAGCATCCGGTGCAAAAGCATTATTAGCACAAAAAATTATTGATATTGATGTTGAAGATTTAGGTGATTCACAGAGTGCTGCCGAAGGTGCATTACTTGGTTGCTTTAAATATCAATTATTAAAATCAAAAGATAAACAAACACCAGTAGCGAATATTAATTTAATATCAGATTATTTAAATGATCCAATAAAAAAAGATGGATGGGATCGTGGTTGTATTTTGGCAAATGCACAAAATTGGGCTAGAATTTTAATGGATTCACCAGCTAATATTATGACACCAACAATATTTGCTGAAAATGTTACAAACAAACTAAAAGATTTTAGTAATATTGAGTGTATTGCACATGATCGTAAATGGGCTGAAGAAAAAGGAATGAATTCATTTTTATCGGTGAGCAGAGGTAGTGATGAACCACCTGTATTTTTGGAAATTACCTACAATGGTGCTGATGCAGGTAAATTATTTAATTTTATGCATTTTCTCAGACTAGGCTACTCATAATAATTTGCTTGAAATTTTAATGAACAGAACAAAGTTACTACACAAAAATCCCAATTATCCATTTTTAATTTATGTCAAATTAAACAAATAAACTAGATTCTAAACTTAAATTGGTTTCATTTTATTAGGAGTCCAAACAGCCTGTTTAGTTGGAAAAGGTATAACATTCGATACTGGTGGTATCAGTTTAAAACCAAGTGCAAGTATGGATGCAATGAGAGCTGATATGGGTGGTGCTGCTTGTGTTGTCGGTACAATTGCTTCACTCGCTGAAATGAAAGCAAAGGTTAATGTTAAAGGTAAATATTTATTTTATATTCTATACTTTTTTTTATAAATTTTACATTTCTTTTTTAGGTTTAATTCCATTAAGTGAAAATATGCCAAATGGTCGAGCAACAAAACCTGGTGATGTTGTAAAAGCAATGAATGGTAAAACAATTTGTGTTGATAATACAGATGCTGAAGGACGTCTTGTATTAGCCGATGCATTATGTTATTCAGCTGCATTTAATCCAAAATATGTTCTTGATATTGCAACATTAACTGGTGCAATAAAAGTTGCATTGGGTGATTGTGTTGCTGGTGTTTTCACGAATAATAATAAATTATGGAATTTAATTCATACTGCTGGTTCTGAGTCAGGTGATAGAGTATGGAGAATGCCATTATTTAAACATTACACGCAACAAATGTGTGGTAAGTGACACAAACTTATAACCAAAAAACAAATAAACTGAAATACTTCCCTTTATTCACAGATCATGATGGATACGATTTGAATAATCTTGGAAAAGGTAAAGGAGGTGGTTCATGTACAGCTGCTGCATTCCTAAGAGAATTTGTACCAATATCAAATTCAAAACCAGTACCATGGATTCATGTTGATATGGCTGGTGTTATGGGTGATTGTTCAGATCAAAGTTATACTGGTACCAAAGGTATGACCGGACGTCCAATGAGAACATTAGTTGAATTTATTCTTAGAGAGGCTGAATTAATCAAATAAATCGATTTTTCTTTTTCCGTTTTGTTCTTTCTTTCTAAAATTATCTGTTTCTTAGTTCAAAATACAAAACATTAATCAAGTTCTCTACTTTATCGAAACCAAAATTATAAAAGAAAATAACTTTAAATTTACTGGTACAAAATATTTCTTGTTAAAGAAATAATTAAATAAATAATTGAAGATAATCAAAAAAAAATTTAAAAGAATTAATTTATCGATTGTATAGTAAATAGTGAATAGTTTATAGCTATAGTAAATGTTGATAAAGTAAATAAAGAGAGATTTTTGCATTTAAAATAAAAAACCAAAAACCTACTTAGTCTGAATTTATAAATAGAAAAATAATTACAAAAAAACATTAAAACAAAAAGTAAAAATAAGAAAGTCAGATAATTTCACATTTTTGTTTTTTCTTTTTTTTTTTTTTTATTTTTCTTTTATAAGTCCTTACAATATTGTACAATTTTTTTCTTTGTTTTTGTTTTCTTCATTTCTTTTTTAAATGTTTAAGAAAGCATTGTTATTTTTTCTGATCCTTTTTATTTGTTTTTTTTTTTTATAAAAAATTGAATTTTGTAAAATTTAAACTGAAATTAACGAAGGAATGATGTAATTATAGTTTCACAAATAATAAAACAAAATAAACTTTACTAATAATGAAATAAAAGGGAAAGAAAATAATTGTTGAATAATGAAGAATATTTTTATTTTTGTTTTTTTTTGTAAAAGTAAAATATGGATGCATCAAGGATGAACAATTATTAAGCTTTTTATACCACAGCGGGTTTTCTTTTTTTTTTTTTGTCAAACAACATTATAAATCTGTGTATTTGTTCAGTGTTCAGTGAAAAGGGTTAGGGGAGGTAGGTGAGATGTGTTTTTATTCAATGATTTAAAATATATATAAAAACAAGCATAAAAATATAAATTAAATAATATTGGTACATAATTTTTGAGTTAGAATAATTTAATTGAGAAAATACAAAAAGCAGACACAGTGCCTATTTTTTATCCAATTAATTTGTTCATTTTAAATGGATTGCCTCAGTTTTTTCATTATTTCTTTTGTAAATTCTCTGTTGATGTAAAAATATTATTGATAATATTTTTCTGATTTAAAAATTATGTCCATAAAATATTAAAGATAAAATTGGAATAAATTCGTTTTGAAACTAAACTAAACTAAAAGTCAGACTTTATATAAGAGGATAAAGTCACTTTTGAAATATAATGCATTTAGAATGCAATTAAAAAATAAATATCTTTGAATAAAAAATGTTAAAGTTGAATAACATTTTTTTTTTAATTAAAAAAAAATGGAATTTAATGAAATTTTTTTTATAAATAATTTAAATGTGTTCAGTTTTACGTAACGTTTAGTAGTTCTCATATTACGTCATCTCTATACTCTTCTTTAGTAGACTGACTAAATTATCGTGAAACGTTTCATTTTACAAAATGAAAGGCCAATTAAAATTTTTGTAAGTAATTTTTTGTTTACTAATTTTTTATCGTTAAATCCAAATAAAAAATTTTTTTTACCACAATTTTCACAAAAAATCAATAACAATGAATAAAAATTATATTAAAATTGAATTCTTTGTTGTTGACTTTTTTTTTTTAAGCTAAAAAGAATTTAGAAAAGTGTGGTAAATACAAAATTATATTTAAAAGTAAAGTGATGTGATGTACTTCATAAATCAAAGTAACACGACAATACCAAATTAAATCAAAAATATATACAAAGAAATTAAAAATAAACTGTTCATTTAATATAAAAAGATGTGACTTAAATCCTCAAATGTTTTATCTTAAATAATAATAAGTAAATAATTTTTCTTTTTTTAAATAAAATGATTAAATTAAATAATATTTTTGTAAAAAAAGAATAAAAATAAAAAAATGGGGATAAGGAAAAAATAATTATAATAAATTTTAAATATTTATCCCCTCACTATAACGTAATTGTATATTTTATGTTATAACAAGGTTCCTGAATTTTCTATTACGTATTCGTTTTTCTTTATTTGACACGTTTTTGTTGGTTTTCTTTATACTTTCTGTTTTCTTGTTTTTTTTTTTTTTTTCTTTTTTTGTTATTTTAAAATGGAATGTGATTTTTTTTTAATGTAAATATTTAATTTTTTTTTTTTTCGTTTTTGTTTTTTTTTTTTTTAATTCAAATATTTACAAAATATTTTTTTCATTGTTTATTATTTATTTACAAACAGTAAAGCATTAAAAATAATTTTCTTTTGTGGATGAATGGGATGGATTTTTTATTTTATTAATTTTTTATATATTTTTTTTTTCCTTGCTGAAATTTTTGTATCTTTTTTTTTTTTTTGTTGATTTTTTTAAATTTTTTACAATGTGATTATGTTTTTTGATTTGAAAAAATTGATTCATTTTTTATTAAATTTTCAATGAAATTCCCAAAAAAAAAAAAAAAATTATTAAAAAATTGAAGAAAATTATTTTTAATAGAAAAAATTAAATAACTTTACTGTTGTACCTCCGAGTTATTTTGGGGCTGGGTCGCTTCACAGCTGCTTCTTAATTTGTCTTTTTTTTTATTTTTTGTCTGTTAAATTTTATTTGATTGGTTTTTTAATTTGTCTGAATTGTTTTGTTTAAATAACTTTGGTTTTTTGTTGATTTTTTTTTTATTTTTAGTTTTTTTTTTTTTGCTTTTTTTTAATTTCCCTAAGAAGAAATAATTTTTAAAAAAAAAAAAAAGACTCTACACACATACAATAAAAGCTTATAAATTGTACATTTTTATGTTTGTTTGTTTGTTTGTTTTTTTTTTTTTTGAAAAGAATAATGTGTTTTTTTTTTGTTATTGTTTAAATGTAAATTTTTCTTAGGTTAATTGTGTTCCGTGAAACTCGGGAGCGTTGCCTCTACCACGGCCTCGGCCGCGACCACGACCTCTGCCTCGCCCCCTACCCCGCCCGCGTCACCTTCTTCCATCACCCATACCAACAAGATCTAAAATAAAAAAGAGAGAAGAACAAAAATACTTAATGTGTGACAAAATCAATATTCTTGATCGCATTCATAATTATGTGATTTAATTAAAAACGCCATTAATGTTAAAATTAGAAAATGTAATGAAAGAGATCAATAAAAATGGCAAACGTAATATTTGAGATAAAAAAATTAATGAATAAAATTGTTTTTTTTTTTTTTTTACCTATATTGCTTGTTGTCTTTTCTAAATAAGCTAAAGGTCCTTGTAATACATTTGGTCCTTGATTGAAACCACCACGTGATCCAACTGGAACAACACCACCAACACCACCCTGTTGTGGTATGAACATTTGTTGTGGACCAACCTTAAATCATAATTAATAAAAAACCAACGAATTTTTCTTTTTTTTTTTTTTTTTCATTGTTTTGTTGGCTTTAAAAAAAGAGAAAGAGATAGAGATAGAAATACCCAAAGAAAAAATAAAATAAAATTAAGTATTTTTATATAATTTAAATGCTTTACGTTTTGAGATCATAAAAAAATATCAACAACACTAAAAGCACTTAAT
The DNA here is from genome assembly GCA_963082725.1 of Pedicia rivosa. Classification (NCBI taxonomy): domain Eukaryota; kingdom Metazoa; phylum Arthropoda; class Insecta; order Diptera; family Pediciidae; genus Pedicia; species Pedicia rivosa. The sequence goes on along the minus strand of OY720152.1, from coordinate 44,660,499 downwards.
TTCTATACAATTTTATCAGATTTAACAAATAACAATTTTAACAAGAATAGGCTCAATAAATTACTCTGTTCTTATTTTGAATTATTCGTCTTTTCTTCTTAACACTCATTTATAAATAAACCTGTTAAAATTGTTATGAAATCTAATATTTGATGAGATATTTGCTGAGAACATTTAAAATAAATATGGACAAGAAAGTGTAAATAGATGTTATAATTTTGTAGTGGCAAATATTTGAACTAAATTTTTACACAATTTTTTTTTTTTTATTGTGGTAAATTGTAACACTTTTTACATAAGCAATAATTGTTCTTGTGCATTTTGTACAATAATGTAAGACTAAATGCATGTAAAAGATTTAAGTTCAAATGTGCACCCACTATAAAATAACGATCAATGATAATTTTGCACTATAAAAATGTTCTTTCTTTTATTTTTTCCTTCTAATTTAAAAATTTTAAGCAAAACACATAAATTAGCATATTTATAATTAGAACAAAAAAATAGCTTTTGTTTTAAAAAGTAAAACCCCTTTTTTTTTATGAAAATATTTATAACTAAATCCTCCTCCTTCTTCGCTTTTTTTTTTATTTGTTTTTTTTTTTTTCTTTCAAAAAAAAGTTCACTAAACCAAATTTAAAAAAAAAAAGTCAATTTTTTTTTTTTTTACTTTCTTTTCAACAATTTTAATAATTATTTTGTTTTTTTCTCATTTTATTTTTCTTTTTTGTTAACAAGGATCAAGGCAAAAATTTACAAATATATATTTTGAGCATTCTAAAAATTATTTACTATTATTATTTGGTACACATAAAATATTTTATTAATTTAATTTTAATTTTTATTTAAAGGTAATATTGTTTCTTCTTCTTTTTTTTTTTTTCTTTTTGTAACTTTTGTAAAAAAAAAAAATTTATTGATTAGTTAGAATAATGTATTTATTTATAAAAACAAAAAGAAAATGTAAATATGGTGTTTATTGTGCCTTTTTAAAATTAAAAATTAAATTAATATTAGAATTTAAACTTAAAATGAATAAAACAAAATGGCAGACGACACCGTTATAAAAAAAAAAATTATTAACTAACAACAACAATTTTATTATGACAAATGAAATCAATGAACTTAAATGAAATGGAAAAATAATAATAATAAATTATTTATTCTTTTTTTTATTTTATTTTTTATTATTATTTTTTGTTAAATTTTAGTTTTACAAATTATTTTAACTTTACTCTTTTCAAAACTTTGGCAAAGAAACAACTAAGAAAAACTATCAATTAAAAAATTATTAATTATTTCTTTTTTCTATATTTCTGTGTTTTTTTTGTTACAAAAAAAATTAATTAGCGATTGTTTTTTGTGTTTTTTTTTTTTTTTTATAATTATTAAATTTATCACCCGAGAGGACAGGGAGAGACAGCAATTTATCGTTTAGCCAATTTCCCATAGGACTGTAATAAAATAAAAAATCAAACAATAATTCCCCATCTTTTTTCTTCTTTGTTTATTATTATATTTTTTGTTTGTTTGTGATGTGAACTATTTTTTTTAAAGTTATGAAAAGTTATTAAAAGTTAAGAAAAATAATAATATAATGACAAAACGTTTTCCGGATTAAATTAATACATTCATTATGTTTTATTTTTGTTAGTTTTCACTTTTCTTCTTTTTTTAATACTTTGCTTTGTTAGTAATTATCTATTCTATTTAACTATCGTATCTCTATCAGGTAACTGAGGATAAAAAAGTAAATTACATACGGTGAAATAACTATCTTATAATTTTTTCAATACTTCGATTTCCTAACAAATACTACAAAAAAATTCTTTTTTTTCGTCAACGAATAAGAAGTAATAAGTTGTTGTATTTGAAAATTGGATATTCATTGGATGTACGTTTGTTAAGATTTGAAAAACAAAGTTAATCATTATTTACCGAGAAAATATAGTAGCCGATCTATTTTTTATTGTATTTAAATATATAAAATATCAAAATTTTCATTATTTTAAATTTTAGAGGATTATGTTTAATAGCAATTCAGGCGTAGATTAGACAACAATTATTCTCTTTATATTTCAAGTATTCCAAAATTGCTTTATTTTGGGCTTTTAAGTAAGACAATAAATTTTGTATTATTTACAAATTATTTTTCTAAATAAAACAATACAGGAATAATTAATTGATAACATAAATTTTGTTTTTTTTTCTCTCACATTTATGACATTAATTTAATTTTTATATACAATAAACATTCACATTCTTTAATTTCTCTCACAGATACATTCTGATTAGTTTTATCTAATTTTAAATTTGTCAATCATTAGTTCATGAAACAGACAGATTTATAATTCAGGTTGGATGCTATTTGTTAATAAATGCGTTATTAAACGCGTTCAGTATGTATATATACTTTTACAACAAATAATTATAAGATATTACCATTTTAGTGACTAATTAATAATAAAAAATGTACACCTTTATTTAAAAATTTACTAAAATAATATGAATTAGCCAAAACACGAACCTGCATTTGTTGCATTTGTATTTGTTGAGCTTGGAGCATTTGTTGTTGGGCTTGCATATGTTGTTGTGCCTGCATTTGTGCCTTTTAAAAAAAGGGATCAAATATTATATTTATAATCACTTGAAAATTTTTTGTTAAAAAAGAACTGACCTGCATCGAATTATTACCCATTCCAGCTATTGGTAACTGAGAATTTGATGTTTGTGGTACATTTGCACTTGGACCAGCCACATTTCGTATATCTGATTGTTGTGTTACATTCTGTGGTGCTGTTTTATTGTAATTCTATAAAAACATATTCAAATAATTAATAAAGAATTTCAACCAAACTTTAGATTTTTATTTACCGAAGGTTGATCAGCCAATAGTAATTTCCATTGATCAATTTTGTCATAGTGCTTGCGTATAAGTTCATCTTTACGCCCTATTTCATATCGTAGATCTTGATTATCTTCTTTAATTAAAAGTTCAGGTTTAAGAGAGGAAAGTAAAAATCTTTTTTGTAAGAAAAACGCTTCCATTTGTCTGGCTAAATCGATGAACTTCATTGTAGTCTGATCAACTTCAAGTTTAACTTCATCTTTATCGATACCCGAAGATGATTCTTGTTTAGTTAAAGCTTGTAAGCAAACCTGAAATTTTCAACGAAATTTATTGGTTTTTAAAGAAAACTTTTTATAATAGAAATTCTAACCTGAAAAGCTTCTTCAAATTCATCAACCAAATTCCCATTACCATTTGATGAAGAAGCCATAGTTTACATATTTCAAAACAAAGTACATTAATAAACTAAAATTCACGAACTACACTAAATAATATTTCTTGTTTATAATGAAAAATTAAAATACAAAATGTAAATGCACCTCAAAACATTTTCGCAGTTTTATTTGACGTGCGACGTGCGTGTGCAATTCAACTAAGTTGAACACAGTGACGAAACGAAATCGAAACACACAGAAAGAAAAAAACTTAAAAAAAAGTTATTATGCAATTGCAATGTTGTCCAACCTGTAATAAGGCAGCAGTAGTATAAATATTATATGACGTATATTTTAATACTGAAATTTATTAAATTTAGACGATAACTTTCTTACAATTATTCCAAATTAGTATTTATTGGTATAGGATAAATAATTATGGGTCTAAAAATTTGAATTATAACATAATATATTTTTTTATGATCTTTAATGTTGGTTAAACTGGATGTCACTGTCAAAGTCAAAACAAAAAATATTTTGCTGAGAATTTGTTGGTTTCTTAATACTTCTAAAATTATTAAAACTTAGGTAAAATCAAAATATGTTTTTGTGTGTATTTTATTGTTTAATTTATAATAAATTTAAATTTATGTAAATAATTTTTAAAATTTTAAATTAGGTTATGTCTGCCAGTCCTCAAGTTAGACGAGGAGTAGTTTGTCTCATTAAGCAAGGATGGAATGAGATTCCCGAAGTTATTGGAAGTTCCGTAATTGCATTGGTTGGCATTGGGCTTGCTGGTATTGGATTATATAATTATTATGACAAAGATGGTGATAATCGAAGATACAAGTCTACTTATGTTGTCATGAGGCCTGAAAATCCCAAAGCAATTAAAATACATAAAGATTGAATTAAATCTTTGTACATGCAATATAGATATCGTTAAAAATTAAATAAAATATTATATAAGAAATTGTATTATATTTTTTAAAAAGTTGTTACATAACACACTTAAGACATTTTACACTGTTGCTTTCAGTTTTATTTCTTCGATTTTCTCTTTGATCAATTTTCGAGAATCGGCATTCTCTTTGTATAAATTATTCCTTTCCGCTTCCAAATCTGGTATAATTTTTTCTCTGGAAGTTCAAATTAATTTCATATATTTATATATTTTTGGTTGACCGGAATATTGTTCAACAAAAATTGCCTGTAAATAAAGGAAGTTCCAGCTGCTAGTAAGAATGATCCAAATATTACAGGAAAACGTATTGTGGTAAAGCTAACCATTATTTATTTATTTTATAGAAGATCAAAATTTTATTAAATTTATAAGTTTTTATTTGCGACTAATTCTTCCAATTTATTTTGTTGTATGCATATTTTTTTTCTGAGGGTTGGTACACGCATTGGTGAATATAAAATAACGCTACAAGAATCACTCTAGGAAAGTTTAGTAATAACATTAACTGAAATACAGTTGATTTTTGTTTAGTGATAAATAAAAGTCTAAAAGTACTTAAATTTTCTATTAACTTTATTATTATTTACCATACAACCATTAATATAAAAAAAATAATAAACGACAATTTTAATAAAAATCATTTTTTTAATAGTTCAACTTTATCTTGATTAGCATCTTTAACTTTATTAACATTCTCATGAGTTCCTTCATCTTTACTAACATTCTCATCGATTGCTTCATCTTTAATTTGATTAATATCCACATTTTGATCCTTTTTAGTTTGATCCAAATCATCTTTGCCTTCATTTTTATCTTCTTCTACAGCATCATGATCAACATGATATTTATTATTAAAATAACGTGCCTCATTTTCAAAACAAATATGCAATGCATGATAAACCATAAATAACTGAACACAAGGGTAATACTGATCATAACGTGATAAATAATCACAATATGTTTTTATGTTATTAGGAGAATATTCAATATCATCCGTACAAAGAACTTCTATAGGTTTTAAAGGTATAAGAGGATTAAATTCTTCTCTTATATCAAGATTTTTAACAAGTTTATAATTATTTGTGCAAGCTTCACACTCACAAATAAAACAAAAAGATTTCATCAGATCATGTCGCTCATCACGAGTATGGTAATAATGATGATACCTTTAGATAGAAAAATAAATAAATTAGAAAAAAAATTCAAACAATATTTATTTTCTTATTTAATTACCCATAATTATCGAACAGCTGTTCTCCTTTTTTAATATGCCTCATGACATATAAAACAATTGTTTTACCTAAATGTAATCGGCTAACATTTGGAGCACACGAATGATTTAATAAACCGCAGAATCCATATATACCTTCGCCATAAACATTAAAAGCCGAATTAACATGTTCACCGAGTGTAATTTTTGGTACTTGAATACTACGGAAAATTAATTCCAAAAATAATGATTCATATTCTACTATTTCAAATAATTTTTTAATTATCGGATTTCTTATAACTAAAGAATAAATGAATGCAGCAACTTTACAGGGTTGCACTATATTTGATCTTTTTTCTTCATTTGGATTTAATGTATGAATAGCTTTATAACGCTCAAGTATATCAGTTTTTCTGTGATCAATGGTAAACACATTTATTTTACTTTCATCAAATTCTTCAATGATTCTTTTCAATTCAGTAAGACTTTCTGTCTTCGAGAACAATGACAAAACAACTCGTAACGTACAAAAGTAATCAAATTCTAAAAATGGTTTTAAACCATCAATAAAATTACATTCGATTTTATGGAAATTATCAAATGCTTTTTGATAACAGTCTTCATTACAAAACATGTTGGAAGTACAGCCTGGACATGGAATCAATGAATATGAGTTATCTTCTAAACAGTAAGAACATCTTAGATAACAAAACTTTGCTGTTCTAGCGGAACAAAATGGATCTTCGATTGCAACAAAATCACCTGGTTTTAGGTCTTTATTTGTCTTAATGTATCTTCCAAATTCTTCACTTTCATTCAACTCTAAACAGTCCACAATGAAAGGTACTGATTTATGAGCACCATAAGATAATTTTGGAATGTATTTCATCTTCTTACAATTTTTTGGTATTTCAGCAAGTAAGTCTTTACATTTAATTGCACGTTTTTCAAGTTTACTGTTTAAACTTTCGGGGTAATTGTGTTTTCTTGCAAGATCAATATTTTCAAGACACAATTCATATTTTTTCCAATCGAAAAACACGGCTGAACGATTAGCATATGCAAGTCCAATATTGTCTGAATTGTTTTCAGCAAAACACAAACTTTTATTGTATAATTCAATAGCTTTAAATAAATCGCGATTCATCTTCAATGCGAAACATTTATTTCCCTCTCTACGATACATCTCCGACATTGCATCATTTTTTGGACTTATGTTAATCTCACTTATCATTTGTTTAAACGATTTAGATCGTAAATTGAAAGATATAAAATATCTAACTTTATCAACATTCTTTAAGCGTAAAAAATTACTATCCTTATTTTCCATCACCATTTTTAAATCTTCACACATGTTTTTCACATCTTTTTCTATCTCCATTTCCATTGTTACAGTTATTGGCCTTTAAAATATAGAAAAAACAAAGGCAATAGAATAATTTTGTAACTAAACCACATCAATACATTTTGAGACTTTTTAGACAATCGAAAAATTAATTTAATAAAAGTCAATTTATTTTAAGCATGTTTTTTTGTCAAACATTATAAATAAAAAAATTGTTTCCTTACCTAATATTTGAACAAACACGAAGTTAAAGGGTAATATATATATTTAAAAGAATATTAATAAATTAGTTAATTGAATTCAATTTGATGTTACTCAAAGAAAGAAATGAAATTAAATGAAAATTAATAAACTATACTAATTAAACTACGCAACCACTTTTCATACATAGGAAAAAAATTTAACCAATAAAATCATTTCAGTTCATTGTCCTTATTTAACGGTATTTGTTGTTTCTGAAATCGTATTTAGGGTTGTCCAAAATATAGAAAAAACAAAAAATGGTAGTATATGTATTTTTAAATTTGATAACCAAGTAAATATAATTGATAACCAAAGTAAATATTTTTCCCAAAACTTTTCAACTAATTTTAACTTATTCTACAAAACACCCATGTTTTCGAAAACTAGTTTTCTACAGAAAGAATATTGTATACTATAAGATAGAAAAAACATACAAAATCTGGTAGTAAAACCGATGCACAAAAACATTTAAAAAACTACCAAATTTGGTTAAAATTGAAATTAAAACAAAACACACAAATCGAGTTCGAGATTCGAGATAATGAAAGTTATACAAAAGGAGAGTACTGAAATTAAAAATTGCGTCGCATTTAGCTTGTCCGCCATTTGTGAAATTGATGTTGAGAAATTTTTGATTTTATTCTGTGTTTTTGCTAATTTTGAGGTGGGAAAAATAATTTAATATGAAGAATAAAAAATTCATTCTATTTTATGTGTTGTTTACTAAATATTTATTTAAATAATAACGTTTATTTAAATAAATATCGATCAAAATTTTAATTTATATTTTATATTTCTTTAAATAAATAACTATTTGTTTTCGGTTATGATATTGTTTAAGTTTAAGTCATCCATCAGTTAATTTATTGATTTGTTTCCGTTTTCAGGATTAAATATTTGGTCTTGAATTTATATATGTAATTTAAACCCAGACCTGCAATTCGGAATGTAAGTAAGTAAACATATTTAAAATCTTTGAAAAATAAAACCTTGATATTCATCCTTTTTCTAGAATTCCTTCTATTTTTTATTAGAATATTGGAACCAAGACTTGATTAAAAAACATTAAAATGTTGACCGATTTGCTTAAAAAAACTTGTGAAGATTTACAAAATTTTTTTAACAAGAATCAATTTCATTCAAAGTTTAAGAAAATCAGAAAGCATTCTGAAAAAATACTTACATTAGCTGACATATTAAAGTTTTCAAATTCTATTAAAGTAAGTGCATATATTGATTTAAAAGATAACGAAAATTCAGAAGATTTAAGGAAAATGGGTAATAAATATTTTATTGAAGATAAACAAAAAGCACTAAAATATTACAATATGAGTTTATGTTATGCTGAAAAAGGATCAAAACATCTAGGACTTGCATACGCAAATCGTTCTGCAATTTTTTTCGATTATAAAAGTTATGAATTATGTCTTGAAAATATTGAACTTGCAAGAAATCACAATTATCCGGATAATCTGAAAGATAAACTTCTAAAACGCGAATTGATGTGTAAAGAATTTCTTGCTGAAACAGTAGCACTTTATTCACCAAATAAAGAAGACGGAGAAGTTAATAATCCAAAGTTATCATATGGAGCTCATAATATCGTTCCATTTATTGTTGAGTGTTTGGAAATTGAGAAAAATGAAGAATATGGTAGATGTATTAAGACAAATAAAGATCTTAAACCTGGTGATATAATTGCGATAGAAGAACCATTCTGTAGTACCCGTCTACCATTATTTAATTATCAGCGTTGTGCGTATTGTTTAAATGAAAATTTTTACTCATTAATTCCATGTGATTTTTGTACAGCAACAATGTATTGTAATGAAAGTTGTTCTATGAATGCATTTGATAAATATCATCGTCTTGAATGCAACATAATTGATAATAATAAATATTCTTTTTTTACTGCTGATCAATTGGGTGCACTTAGAATTGTATTAATATTATTTTCAAAACCCGAAATTATTCCTGAATTAAAGAAATTTGTCGAAAAAGTTGGTAAAAAAAATATTAATGTTTTCACAATTGATAATAAAAATACTGATTTAATAAATAAATATAAAGCAATTCATACACTTGAAAAAAATGAAGAGAAACGTACATCAAGTGATTTATTTGAAAAATATACAATATCAGCTATTATGTATTTACTAATTATTAAAAGTCCAACTATTAAAAAGATGTTTGCTGAAAATGATGAATATAAATCATTATTCTTGGATTTAATTTTTCATCATTTACAAACGGCACAAACAAATATGTTTAGTATGGATTCCGTTGCAAAAGATTGTAATAATGATTTTCAATATGGTTCTGGAATTTATTCATTTTGTAGTTTATTTAATCATAATTGTCTAAGTAATTGTGAACGTATAACTGTTGGCAAAAGGCAAAAAGTTATTTGTGTTATGAAAGCAGTTAAAAAAGGAGAACAATTATTTTTAAGTTATGGGTAAATATATTTTATATATAAAAACAACGCTATTTTTTTAAGTTTTAAAAATGAATTATTACTTAGTTTGTTATAAGTTTTTTATAATTAAATAAAAATATATTATTATTTACAAAAAAAAAAAATTAAATAAATTGAATTCAATTAAAGTCATCACAGTCTTAACACATTTCCAATTAAAATTTCTTTGAAAAAAATTTGAATTTCATACGTTATAATGTTTATGTTGTTTTTTGTGTATTGTTGTTGTTAACAATTAATTATAAATAAAAATTAATTTGAACTAACATTCAACACAACAAAATAATTTTTTTTTTTATTTTTTTTCAAAGAGGTGATCTTAATGAAGACTCAGAAAAACGTCGTGAAGTATTACATAAAAAATTCTTTTTTTATTGTAATTGCGATACTTGTGTAAATAATGTATCAACCATTCATACTTTAGATGATATGGTACCAATAATTGTACCTATGTCAAATAATTATCCACCAAATCGTATAACAAGACACAATGAAATTTATAGTAAAAAAAATATAAAAACTTATTGTGATTATTTATTGAAATTTGATGATCATTTTCCATGTGTCCAATTAATTTTTATACAAAATGTATTACTTATGTGTTTGGAAAATTTATTTGGTACATTACAATATTCCAGTGATTATGAAATTGAAATATTTAATTGTTTTCCTTAATTTTTTTTTAAATATACTTTTGTGTTAAAAATAAGTTTTTACGCGTACAGTGAATGTCAATTGAATTGAGTAATAAATTTTTATGTTTCTTAAAATATTTGTTTTTTTCTTCTTGTAAATTAGAAATTAATTAATTTCAGTGAATGATTAATTGCATTCATGTACTTGAACGGTCGAAGGTTTATGATATTTAATTTTTCTCTCATTGTCCCAGGCGACCTCAAAAGTTTTCTAGAATAAATTTGTTTTCAGGAAATGAAACAAAAAGCAATTGGAAAAATAAAAATGTTTTTTATTCAAAAATATTTTTGTGTTTTTGGAATTTTCAAAGATGTTCTCATTTTACTTAATGTTGATAATTTCTTCTTTGGTTTACTGACATTTTTCTTACGAGAAAATACTACTGATGTTAAATTAGATTTGGAAGTTGATGTAGATGGTTCCTTTATAATTTTATTTTCCTTTATAGTTGTAGGTTTATTTATAGTTGTAGGTTTATTTATAGTTGTAGGTTTATTTATAGGTGTAGCTTCCTTTATAGTTGTAGGTTTATTTATAGGTGTAGCTTCCTTTATAGTTGTAGGTTTATTTATAGGTGTAGCTTCCTTTATAGTTGTAGCTTCCTTTATAATTATAGGTTCCTTTAATGCAGTGGTAGTTGCAGATGATAAAACTAAAGGCTTTATTGATTCAGCATAATCAAATGGTTTATCTTCCTTTGTCATTTCATAATGAACATAGTTTTTAAAATTATAAGGTTCTGTTGTTTGAATATCATTACTTTTTGTCCCGCTACCTGAATTCATTTCAATATTACCAAATGTATTAAAAAATTCAGTTGGATCAATTGTTTCTGATAGGCTTTTTTGAACAACAATAGTTTCGCTCAGAACCTGTTCTCTATCCTCTTTTATTTTTCTTAATGCTAATTTCTTTTTACGCTTTGCAATGTTTTTACATTTCTTATGTGTCATATTTTTTATTTTTTGTATTCGCTTTTTATCCTCTAATTTTTTTTCAATCAACCTTTTACGTTTATTTACAATTGTCTTTGCTTCATTATGAAAATCATTATTTTTATGCCGAATATCTTTGTTTTTTAACCAATGTGGAAATGCACACGGCATCAAACCTACTTGACGATGTACAGGTGTTACTTCCATACAATCAATTGGATTTATTTCTTGTTCATCTAATGTTTTTTGTTCAAATGTTATGTTATTAAAATAATCGTTGAGATCAATCACATTTTGTATTCTGTTAGAAAGAAAGAAAATTTAATAAAATAATAAAATATATCAGAAGAAATATGGTACTTACTTTTCATCACATCCTGCATAAACCATAACATTTGTATTATCTGCTAATGTTTTCAATAAATATTCACCAGGTGGATAATTTTTTATTAATTGTAAACGACCCCATAATCTATTCAATAAAATTTCGGGTTTTATTTCATATAAACGATAAAGTTCTGCTTCTATTTGCTTTAAATTTAATGTTTTTTGTGACATTATTAATGAAGTTTGGCAATCAATACGAACTGAAATTATATTAAGAAAAGGTTTAATTGTTAGAATCTTTGAAAAATAGATCGCTAAACTTTTCATTTGGAATTTTACAAGCAAGCAAACATAATTAGAAATTTAATTTGAATTTATAATTACATTAGTATCATTCAGTTTAAATAATTTATACTAAGATAATTTTTCAATGATAAAGATCTTGCTTTCATTACGTACCTCTTTTTGTTAAACTATTTGGTCTAAAATATTGACGACACCATTCTTTAATTAGTTCACTTTTAGTCATTTGTTCAGCACCAAATTCACTTTGATATTCCATTTTTATTGATAAGTTAATAAAATTAAAACTACCAACACGATCTTTATCACGTCCATCTTGTTTTGTTCTAACAAGAATATTTATTTTATTATTTATGGATAATTTGTTTTCATTATTATACATTTTCCATAAAGAAAATGTAAAATTTTTATTCGTAATCTTTTCATCATTTATTAACTTTTTTGCTGAATTTTTAATTAATTGATTTTGTACATTATTTATGTAGTCATCGATTTTATATAATTTGTATTCACAATGATTCTCTTCAATTTGTGATTTTGAACTTATGCCAGATTCTTCTTGATTTTGTTTTCTCATTTCTTGTTCTATAAATGAATTTTCTTTTAGTAAATCATGATTTTCCTCACAAACCGGTTCGTTTGCTTTTTTAAATTCTAACGGATTTTCTTCAGTTAAACTTAATTCAGATTCACTTACATCCGTTGGTTCGATTATTTTATTTAAACATTTATCATAATCCTCATCAATTGTTTCAATTTCATCATTATCTGAAATCAATTTTTTTCTTTTCCTTTTAACATTCTCAACATCTCCTAATGTTTTATTAAACTCATATGACCAAGATGCATTATGTGTTGGATTACAAACATAATATTTAAGTGCATATTTATGTCCTTTACGATTTTTTTCAATTCCATTTAAATAATTTGAGGGCAATGGTTTATTAATAAAAACAATTGTATTCTCAAAATATTTACCATCTTTTATACCATTCATATCTTTTATTGTTAATCGAATATTCCATTCATTCTTCGAATTTGTATCGATTAATCTATATAATGAACTTGATGAAATAACATAATCAACATCATTGTTAAATGCTAATTCCTCTTGATTTAAATCATTTTCATTTAATTCATTATACTGATAATTTCTTAACATTTTATTACAATTTTTTTTCACATTGTGTGTAAATGGATTTTCATAAGATAAAAATATTCGTGGAACAATGCCTTTTTGTAGAATAATTTTTTCCATTTCTAATTTTATATCTAATTTTGGTTCATTATTAAAACTTGATGGTAAATGTGTTAGTAAACGAAATAATAATTGAGTTTCCTTATTTTTTATTGCATTTAAACAAGATTGCCAATGTGTTAATACGTATTCTTCTAAAAGAGGATTGACTGTTTTAAAACGTTTATTGAAATTTGTAAGCACGTAATTTTTAACAAATCCTAAAAATTTCTCTTTCTCAATTTCACGTTTTTTTGATAAACCTGTAAAGATTTCTAAATTTTTTTTATCATCTTCTGTGAATTCCAACTGAACACTTGAATTTAATTTTGTTATAGCACGTATACAAGCCCATTGTTCTGTTTGATTTATTTCGGATTTTGTAGAGAATTTTTTAAAAAAATCAATTTTATTATTTGTTTCATTTGTCCAATCAATTACAAGATTTTTTACCAATGTATTCGTTCTGGGATCAATTATGATATCACTTTCTCCTGAATCCGTATCATCACATTTTTCATCTAATAGATGAATAGCATCTATTTCATTTAAGTGGCAATAAAAAACATCTTCCTCTTCATCAGAAAAATTAAAATCATAGAATTTTAAGTATTCCGATTCTGTTCGAACAGTTTTCCATGACCTTAAAAAAAATTTATAATAAATATCAAAATATTTGATAACAGATTTATATATTTACCATTCCAGGTTTAAGAATTCTTCCATAGTTATAATAAATATTTTATTGTCTAAATTTTGTTTAATCTTTTACAATGATTTCGTAAAAAAAAAATAACAATAATTGTAGGTTAAGTTTTTAAATGTCAAAAATAATAGACAGATGACAGAATTTAAATCTATAACTTATAATTTATATTGCGATTAAAAATAAAAAAAATAATAATAAAATAAGTAAAATTAAACACTTTGTCAATCCAGTATTTAGTTCCGAAATGAATAAAATTAATGTCTTTCACATATTTAAGAATTTTCTTAAGACAAATTCTACATTTGAATTAAAGAATTTTCGTGTATTATGTACAGAAGTTTTAAAAAGTAATAATACTGAGGCAATTCATAATACAAACGAAAAATTAGTTAAAGTGGCAGTTATTGGTGTTCCAAATGCAGGAAAGAGTACCTTTATTAACAATTTAATAGACCATAGGGTAAGATTCTTTATTTTATTACCAGAATTGAATAATTTTTAAAATATTTTGGTAGGTTTGTGCAACGTCAAATAAGGTCCATACTACAAGGAAATCGTCAAAAGCAATATGTACCAGAGATAATACACAGATTATTCTGTTTGATACGCCAGGATTAGTGACAAAACATGAAATTAAAAAACACCAATTGGAATCTACATTTTCTAGTTCTTGGCGCCATTCAATTCAAAATGCTAACCTTATTGCAGTTATTCATGATATTTCCAATTCTTGGACGAGAAATACACTTCATCACACTGTCATAAATGTACTTGAGTCTTATCCCAATGTTCCCAGTTTCCTTGTGTTAAATAAAATTGATCTTTTGAAATCGAAAAGAATCTTGCTTGACTTAGTCAAAGTTTTAACAAACAATACATTGGAATCAAAAGAGAAATTGTATAGAAAAAGATCTTTAAAACCATTAGGTTCATTATCATCTGAGGGAAAAGAAATAAAAAAATTAGATCGTCCAGCAGGATGGTCTAATTTTTCTGATGTATTTTTTGTATCATCTTTAACTGGAGATGGACTACAAAGAATTATGGTAATATTAGATTTCTCAAGCCTATTTAACGCTGTTAATACTTTTTTATTTTATAGGAATTAATTTTATCGAACGGTAAAGAAAATTCTTGGGAACATTTAGCAAATGAATTCTCTGATGAAAGTAATGAATCAATTATTGTGCAAAGTGTAAGAGCTCGATTACTGGATTATCTACCACAAGAAATTCCATATCTTTTACAATGTTCAATGGATTATTACAATCATGAAAATGGTATATACTAATTTTATGCAATTCACATTAATATATTCATATTTTATCTTAATTTTCAAGGCAAAATTTATGCTGCCATTCAAGTTACATGCCCAAATCCTAGAATTGAAAAACTTGTATGTGGTGAATCAAATGGAAAGTTAAGGCAAATTACAGAACGTGTTACATCAGATTTAGTTGCTACATTTGGAATTCCAATATCATTAACAATTGCAACAATTGTTACGAAAAAGAGTACTTAATTTAAAATATTATTGTTCAAATAAAGAGAAAAAAACTATTTTCTGTAGAATTTATTATTTTTATTATAAAATTCCCAAATATTTTTTTTATTGCCAATTTTATTATAATACTTCGTATACTTATGTATATAGTAGCGAAAAGATTGAGTTTTGCATCTTGCGAATTGTCGTTTCTATAACTACTCTTTGCGTAACTTTACGTAGATAAGTAGCATTATTAAGTGAATATTTTTCCTCATGAGTAGGTAATATATTTAATATCATACGTTATCATTCATAAATTATAACCTTTTATTGTCATTTGTTTTCACTAAATAATTCATTCGTTTATAAACAAGATTCAAGTCAATGTTTTCCATAAATTACAATAAGTTTGTGTAATGAAAATTTTCTTTTTATTGTGGTTACACTTTATGAATAGTAAAAAATATACTTAATTAATATGTCCAGTACCTATACGCGAAACCACAACATAACTAACTAATGAATAAAAAAATCCTTGGAGTTTTGGTATAAAAAGCTTTTGCAACTTTGTCTATCACTGATTCAAAAAAAGTTAAGATGAAAATTTCATTCAAAATCTGTGAAGTGTTATTGCTGAATATTAAATTATTTAAATTATTTGGTTATTGGAGACCAGATGCATTTGACAAAAATTGGATTACAATTGGAATCTATCATATCTGGACGTTTATTTGGTGTTTTTGGTATCTAGGTAAAATTTTGTGATTGTAATTCGTCTATAAAATATATTAAAAAAAAAACTCTTCTATTTTATTAAGGTATACTAATTTTGGTCCAGGGTATGGCGTTGTTTAAATTCTGGCCAGATTTAATTAAAGTTACTTCTGCTGCAGTAGTTTTTGTAGCAAATTCTGTACATCTGTTGAAATTACTGAATCTTATTTATCAACGAGATATTGCTAAATCAACAATAAATTATATGATAAATATGTCTCAATCTGAAAATATTAATGATCCAGAATCCGTTAACATTATTCAAAAGTTAGTTTTCTTTGTTGGAATTTTCTCGATCGAAAAGAGCAAATCAACTAATCTGAATTGAAATGATTTTATTTTTGATTAAAGTTTTGAGCGAAAAGCATTTCGTGACGTTATAATTTATGGAGGTATGACGACTGTTACCGTTATAACTTGGTCAATTCTCGGTGATATATCAGGAACGGATCAGAAAGTTAAATATCCTCTGATTGCTTGGTACCCATTTGATAGTACAATATCTCCAACTTATGAATTAGTTTACATGCATCAAGTTTTAGCACTTTGTACTACATCCATATTTTGTGTAAATTTATGAATAAAATCAAATTTGCATTCATTTAATTGCGTATTTTTTTAGATTTTAACGGATTTGTTATCAACAAATATGTGTGGTCAAATTTGCTGCCAATTTGAACTATTAAAAAAACAAATTCGAGACATTCAGAAATTAGATAATATTAAACCTGAAATGAAAAAAATTGAAAATATAGATTTATTGCCTGATGAGATTATTTATAATCGTATCACAAAAGTTATACAACGTCACTCTGATCTATTAGATATTTGTGGACATATGAATATGATTCTTGGTTGGACTGTTTTTGCACAATTTGGAACAAACAGTATATTGATTTGTGTTATATTATATCAATTAGCAAAGGTGGATTTTAAGATCAAATTATGGTTTTTTTACATCTAATTGTCATTTGAAATTTAGGTCAAGATTGAAAATATAATAGTTGTCACTACAATGATCGGTTGTCTGATGACAGCAGTTTTTCAATTATTCTTATATTGCTATTATGGAAATAAGATAATCACAACTGTAATACTTTATATTTAATTATAATTACTATATATTTTCTAAAATAACTAAATACATTAAATTTTCAGAGCGAAAGTGTAACAGTTGAAATAACTAATACTTCTTGGTATTTATTTTCAAATCGATGTAAAAAAAATTTACTTCGTTTATTACAAAAAGCACAAAAGCCATTTATTTTGGAAGTTGGAATTGGAAGAATGATTCCAATTAGTTTTGAAACATTTGTGATGGTATGTTGAGTTAGTATTCAAATAATTTATAATTTTTGTTAATTTCATTCAGATAATGAGAACATCATATTCGTTTTTCTCAGTTCTACAAAATATGAAATAAAATCAAATATTGAATTAGTTTAATAATCAATATTTTATTATTAACAATAATTTTCAAGTTATTAATTCAAGTAAGTAACCAGCAAATAGTAAAGACACAAAATAATTAAATAAAGTACATATACTTTGCAATAAAAAACTAAAACACTTTTATTCTGTTTTAAAACACTTTTATTCTGTTTTAAACATATTATGTAGATGGCACCACCCAATTCTAATTTAATAAAATTTTTGTGTAAATTAAAATATTAACTGTTTTATTTATGGAAAAAACATTTGTCAGGTTTTCTAATATATTATTCAATTAGATTTATTGCTAAACAATTGAAAATACTTAAGATAAGATATTATTGATTTTTCATTTGATAAAGATTAAAAAAAGAATTTGTTTTTACTGTTAACTCTTATCATAATCAACGAGTGAAAAATAATATTCGTTACGAAAAATTTAGTCATGAAATAATTTTCTGCAAGTAAGGATTAAAAACGATAAAGTACTTTGTGTTTTGTGCAAAAACAAAAAATAACTTAGTGATTAGTCAAAGTGTAAATAGTGTTAAATAGTTAAATATGTCTACTAACGAAAAAGAATCACACGTACAATATTTACGTAAAAAATTTGAAGCATTAGCTTCAGCTAGTACTGGTTGGTTTTATAATCAACGTACATCAACACCATCACCACCACCATTACCAAAATCACCACCACCACCACCATTACAATTATCATTACCATCAACACCAAATGATTCAAGTGAATCATTTGAATCTTGTTCAACTTTAAATCATAGCTCAAGTAATCCAAGATGGTCGTCGGATGATAACGAAATTCATTTAACTGATAACAGAACATTTTTTAGGTAACAGAATTTTTTTCTTCTTTATTTTATTATCAGCTGTATACTCTTGTAATTGTACCTATTTATATATACCTATAACATTAATTGTATTAATGTGTACCGAATATTTATACACACATTTTTTTTATCACAATATTCTTATCAAATTGTTGTTATTTTAGTTGTAGTTGTTGTTATTATTATTAATTAATTCTAATTGTAAAAAAAAATAAATAAAAATATTACGCACACAGTGAAGGCACAGATACTAGTTCAGTCATAGAAGAAAATGACTTAAGACATATTATTGAAGAAAATATTGATGATGATTTTGAAAAAGCAACAATTGATACAACTGATGAAATTTGTGAAACAAAAAATTTAGTTGAATTTCCTGATGAAGATGCTGATGATGATGAATTTTACGATTCATTTGATGAGACGTACGTTTCTTTTAAATATAGTTAAATCTTGTTTTCTCACAAAAATTTGTATTTTATTGTAGGAGTGATGAAGACAAAATAATTTTATCGTCTGTATTGTCTGTATTGTCTGTTGGTAAAATATCAAATATTGTTGAAGAATTAATGTATACAGAAGAGGATTATATAAAAACATTAAAAGCTGGTATTGATAATTATATAACAATAATGGATGCAGAAAAATTACCGAGACCATTAAAAGGACATAAATACACAATATTTTGTACTATTGAAAAAATTTATGATTTTCATCATAATGAATTATTACCAAAATTTAAAAAGTGTAATAATGAAGTTGATAAAATATGTGAAGTTATGCGTGAAATGATAAGAGTGAGAATATTTTTTTTTTGTTCATAATTCAATTCAATTAATAATAATTTTTTTTATTAAATTTCTATGAAGATAAATCGTTTTTATTTATACGTTTTATATGGAATGAATAAACCAAGATCACAAATGCTTGCAAAACAAAATCAAGATTTTTTTAAGGTAAGTGTTTAAGGGCCGTATACACACCAAGGCGAATGATACATTATCTAGGATTACGTAATACTACGATAATAGAAATAACAACAATTGGTATTAAACCGAGGATAAAAGAAATACTCGGATTAAATATAGGTTTAAATATTGTCTAATACGCGTTGATGCATACCAAATTTTTTTAATTATACTCGGATAACGTATTATCCACCTTGGTGTATACGGCTATAAGTGTAGTACGAAATGATAAATCAAATTGTAAAAGGGAACTTTTTAGTTTGTTGTTTGTTTATAAATTTCTGTCTAATGACAAAGTTGCTTTTATCGTTCTATTTATTCTGGTAATTTATTGGAAGAACAAATAGATTGTCAATTATCGTATTATTGTAATTATAAATTTCATAAATTGTTCTCGTTACTTAACTCGTTACTTAACTACTAAAATGTTAAGATTAATAATTTATTGATTCATGTCCAATTTCAACAAACGTTTAGCAGTCCATTAAAAAAAATGATTGTATAACTTTCTTGGATTGTTCTTGTAGGCGTGCGTCTACTATTAAAATTATCCCGAAACTTATCATCAAAAATTAAATTAAAAATTACATAATAAAACGTAAATTTTTATATAAAATTCAACAATTAAAAATTCTTCACTTTTTTTTAATAAAGAAAACCCAAAAATTATTATTTCATTTTTTTCTTTTTTCTTTTGATAAAATTAAATTTGCAGGTAGATAAATGTAAAATGTAAATAAAGATAAAAAAAAATATTTACTTTATGTATTCGTATTGACATTTTCATTAAAGTTTTATTTTCTTTTTATTTTGTGTTTTCTAAGCAAAAAAAAAAAAAAATCAGCGCTTTTTTTTTTAATTAAAATTAATTTACGTGAATTTTTTTTATAGTGAAAAAATTTAGTTTAATAGAAAAAAAAATAAATAAATAGAAAAATATTTCCTTCAGTTAAATTTTTTACTATCTTTACTTTATTCCTTCTGATTTTCAACGAGATTACGTTGGAGTTTATTTTTATAAATATGACGTCAGAATATTAGAGCAGCTATATGTTTGATAATAAAAATATTGAGTAATGTTGTTTCACGATTAAGCGATTAAAACAATCAGTGGGGAGAGGGATTATTATTTGTGGCATTTTTAGAATGATGTTGAAAAAATTTATTGAATAAATGTATTCGCAGAAGAAAAAAAAGAAGCTTTTAAGTTCACTGTCCCTTTCATTTATGTCTTTACACATATTTTTATATATTTATTTATTTATATATTTTTTATAGGATCGTCAAAATGAAATTGGTGATAAACTTGGTTTAAATAGTTTTCTAATGCAACCAATACAAAGAATATTTAAATATAGTTTATTACTTTGTACAATAATTGGTGAACTTACTAAACATTATACAAAAGAACAAGAATTTAGAGATAAATTAGCAATATGTTGCAAAGCTGAAAAGGATATAAAACGTTTATTGGATGCAACAAATGAAGCGATTACTATTAATGATATTGAATATGATGAACAAAGTTATGATGTAAGTAATTTTTAAGATTATCGTTTGAGTCGTTAATTCACATTAAAGCTGTAGTATGTCTACGGTATAACTCTGGTATTACATCAAGTTAAAAAATAAATTAAATTTTCTTTATTATTTTCAGATAAATCTTTGTCATCAGGGAAAATTTCTTAAAGGTTCTGATTTTGATATATCTGATCCAAAATATAAAACAAAAAAATTTAAAGGACGTCTTTTTATATTTGAACGTCTTCTTGTATATACCGAATATAATTCAAATGAGAAACTTAGTTGTCGTGGAAGTTTTAAACGTGATAATTTTGGTATAAGAATTGATGGGAAAAAACGTTTTTATTTATCCAGTACAATGCATAGAGGTGAAGAAGTTGGTTTTATTGGGCCAATGGCTGATGAGGTTATACATTTTATTAATGGAATATTAATAAAAGTTGCTACCGAAGAAAAGGAAAAGATTAATAGACAAATATCAATACATTTAGTTGATAGACAAACAGCTAAACAACAACAACAACAACAAACAAATAATGTAAATACAACTGAACGTGATTCAATTGGACTAAGTTTGAAGAGCAATAGAACAAGTTTAAGTAGTCGTAAGTTATTTTGTTATTTTAATTTAATTCCTTGCAGAAATCATTTCTTTGTTTTTTGTAATTTTCATTATTTGCTAATTAGAAATTAATTCCGAACAATATTCGCAGAGCCAATAATAAAATTTTCAATTTTTAACTACAGGGATCAACAATTGTAGATACACTACAGCTTTAACGACTCAAACGATAATCAAACACACTATTCGGTATTTAATAATGATTAAGTATTTAACTTAAATGTTGTTAGTGCCGTTGTTGGTTCGAAACCGCACTAACAAATATTATGCCATTTTTCTATTGGAAATCGTACAAAGTTGATAACGTTTTCATTAATGAATATTAAAGCTGTAGTGTGTCTACAGTCTACTGTAATAGAAAATTATCACAACTAATCTTATAACTTATTTGATAATTCTTAATTTATTTAAGCCGTAGATTGTGACAATATGTCCGACTCTCATCAATAGAGATTTGAGTGTTTAAACCATAACGTGTCTTACATAAAACTCTATCAGTTGTTAAAAGATAATTTGTATTAAATCAAATAAATTAATTAATTTTTTTCTTTCTATTTATAGATGACAGTTACGAAATTAGTAACACTACATGGTACGCTAATCTCTGATTATTATTATCCTAATTATTATTATTATTATTATTATTATTAGCTAGTATATAATTTATGCTAAAGCCTGCCTAATGGGACCATCATCTCTCAATGTGAATCTCATTTCATTATTTATTATTTTTCGAAAATATTATAGTGTTGCTTTGTTTACAATTAGTGGTCATTTTAGACAGGTTTTACATAATATCCATTTTTAGCACTCATAAACCTCTTTCTTTACTTTTATTAAAAATCACACAGTCAATTCGATATCATAAATTTTGTAAAATATTATATAAATATGTATTTAAATTTACAATTTTTATTGTTTCCTAAACAATTAAGTTAAAATATTTTTCATTTTTATAACATTTTGTATTGTTGTTTTATCATTTTTATTAATCTTTTAGTATATTTATTTTGTTATTCTTTAAAATTCTTTTAAATGTAAATTCTAGATACAAAAAAGTTATAAAGAAAACAAAATAATATTTTTTTTGATAAATAAATTGTTGCAGTTTCATTTCATTGTTTGTTTATTTCTTGTGTTTGTCAAAATTCCACTAAAATAAAATCAGGAATAATTGTTGAATTCTATTCGCCTTTAATCGCTTTTGTTATTTAGACAAACACATTGCAAATATTTTTACAATGTGTGAGAATCATGTACTGTGATCATTTCCTACGGGAGATAATGTGTAATAAAACTCAGAATATATTATTTTGTAAAGTTATGTGTGTTAGTGGAAGTTGCTTGAAATGCTATGTAGCATTTCTATGCCCAATCATCACTTTATTTTGTTAAGTTTGGAACACATCTAGCCAATTGTACGGTGATCGAATTCGCAAACATTTTTCATGATATTTTTCTTTGTAAAAAATCTTAAAATTTTCTTAACTTTTATTTTTTCTTTTTCTCTTAAATTTTATTGAAAATTGCATAAATTAATTATAATTTTTTTTATAGGGATGAACGTAAAACATTTGAGAAAATGAGAAATTCAGAAAAATATTATATTCATATGATTATGACAAATATGAAATTATGGATAAATAATTTACATCCAGATATAAAAAGAGATTTTGATGATTTTTCATCATTATTATTATCAATTCATGATTTTCATAATACAACATTTTATCCAGAATTAATTGAATGTTGTTCTGATTATCAAGCTGTTATTAATTTATTTAAAACACATCTTAATAATGATTCATTTTGTATGTATATTGTATATTCATCTGTTGCAACACAAATATCAAATGAATTACAAAAATATCATGTAAGTTTTTATTCAATTCTATTTTGAAATTGTATAATTTTGAATAATTGTGTTTGTCTTATAGATAACACCAACATCAGTTTCGACTGTTAGTGTACAAGATTTTATACGTTTACCTATTAAAAGAATAGCTGATTATATGTCAATGATTGATGTGTTAGTTAAAGAAGTACAAACAAAAAATTTGGAATCAGATATTTTTAAAGAAGCAACAATTTTACAAACAAAATTTAATAATTTTCATAAAATAATTGATGAAAATTATAAACTTTATTCAATTCAACAGACAATGGTATGAAATACTTATTTTTGAATGAAAGATAAAATTATAGTGGAATCTTGTATACAATTTTTAAGTTAAACATCAATACTAAATGAACGTGGTTACAAAGCTATTTTAATTTTTCCTATATACTCTGGAATGTTGCCCAACTGATTCATAAAAGTTTTCCTGGTTTTCTGCATAAAAGTTTCTAAGTCGTTTACAATGTCCCCAAAAGATGGGATGTTGGAAACACTTACACTTTTTGCACGAAGAATTTGTAAACAGTAAAGAAAAATAATTTTCATTATTTAATTTCTTTTCATTTTATTTCCATTAATTGAAAAATTTCAATTCTTTTATTTAAGAAAAATTTAAAGAGGGACTTTAATTATTTTTTACCTGTTCACGAATTATATTCTTGTAATACACATAAAACGTAAGAGTTTTTTTTTGCTTATATTACACTGACTAGACTCAAATATGTATCAATAATTTTCTGTAATATTTGAAATCACTAATGACATTTATTAAGTATTTTTTACGGATATTTTGATTGTTTACAATATCACCGTGTTTAGAAGATTCCCAGTTCTTCCTAATTGTCCTCTATAATTGTGTTTTTTTATTTCAGGTTGACTTATCAAAATTTGGTAATGTTATTTATTCAGATTTGGTGTCGATTGACTTTTTTAGCACGCTTAATCATCGTATTTTTATAATGGACAATGGTATCATTTGTGTTAAAGTTAGAGAAAGTTCTGTAAGTTTTAATAATTCATTTTATGTAGGTACATATTTATTTTCATTAAATTCTAAACTTTTTTTTTTATAGAAAACAAAAATGGAAAAATATATTGAAATTGTATCGAATGTTTTGTATACAACACAATTATCAATTCGTGGAAGTAAAAAACATCAGAAACGTGTTGAATTTGATACTGCAATTGTTAAATCAATTATATTTGGTGTAACATTTAGATCACTCGAAAAACGACAATTATTTTGTGAACGTCTTCTTGAATTAATTTAATTGTATATGAAACCAAAATTATGAAACCGAAAAACGATAATTAAAAGAATAAAAAATAACAAACAAAATAATAATTTCTTTTTTTTTCGTTTATTTATTTATTTTGAATTTTTTTTCCTACTTAAATTAGATGGCGCCACAATGTAGAAATAATATGTCTGAGATAAATCAATAGTTGACATTTCGGCGTTTTTTATTTTAATTTAATGATTTTATTTTTGAACTTTTTTTTACCTTTATAATCTTCAATTAATGTATTATCGAAAAGAATTATTTATTTAACTACGAACAAATAAAGAATTTAATATATTTTTTTTAGTGTTTGATAAAGATTAATATTTTTTTATTATATAATGTAGCTAACGAAATGTATTGACTTCGATAATAATATTATTATTTGAAATGTTTAGTCATAATATTTTGTTGATCAAGTTCGCAAGTAATAGTGGCTTTTATTCCAATTTATCTATGTTTGATTAAAATTGTGTTTGATTAAAATAAATGTTATTAATTATAACAATTCAGTAATATGTTAAATAAAAGACCAATTTCTCGTGTACAATATTTACGACAAAAATTTGAGGCAGTTGCATTGGACAGTTCTGAATGGTTTAATGATGAATTATCTGTGATAATAATATCATCAGCATCATCACCAACTTCACCAACTTCACCAGTTAGTAATGAATCATTTGAATTTCAATCAACCTCAACAACAAATAGAAGTTCAAGTATAAGATGGTCGTCGGTTGGAGATATAAATTTGGTTGATAATGTTTTAGAATTAAGGTAAGAAAATGGCACAAGTTCTTATCAGATTACCTGTGCTTGTAACTCTGTACATCATACATTTCTGATTGCATTATAATGCTATCTTATCATTATCATTATCAGTTTATTATTATTTGCAATTTATAGTGAGGATAATAAGTATGTCGATGAAGAGATAAACAAAGTGTTGTTGGAAGAAATAAAAATTAATGAAAATATTGTAGAAGTGGAAGAAATTTTTGAAGCTAATCAATTTTTACTAGACGATAATAATTATGATGACTCTTTTGATGATGATAGGTACGTTTAATTTAAACAACATAAAATCAATTTTGTTATTGCTTACATTTATTTCAGTTCTGTATACGACGATGTGGATATTTCACGTGTAATTTCAAAATGTGATATTTACATTACAAAAATTATTAAGGAGCTTTTATCATCAGAGGAAGCATATGTAAAATCTTTAAGAAATGGTATTAAAAATTATGTTACAATTATGGATTTAAGTTATGTACCACACTCATTGAAAGGACACAAATATACAATTTTCTCAACAATTGAAAAATTGTATGATTTTCATAATAATATATTATTACCACAATTAAGAGACTGCAAAGAAGATGTTGAAAAAATTTGTGAAATATTCCGTGAAATGATTAAGGTTTAAAGACAAAAATAAACAATTTTTTTTTTTAAATCAAATTTTTAACAATTACTTACATTATTTTTTCTTTACGTTAAAGAATGATCATTTCTATCCATATGTTCAGTATGCAATGAATAAACCAAGATCAGAGGCAATAGCTTTAAGAAATCAAAAATTCTTTGAGGTAAATTATCTAAATCTAAAAAAAAACTTTTAAAATAATTTATTATGATAAATATTTTCTATTAAATAATTAAAAGGAACGTCAAAGTCAAATTCATGAGAGACTTGGTGTGAACAGTTTTTTAATGCATCCAATACAACGTATCTGTAAATATAGTTTAATTTTTTGTAATATTATTCAAGAACTTGGAAAGGAATATACAAAAAATAAACAATTAAAAGATAAATTGGCACTTTGTTGTAAAACAGAAAGAAATATACAAAAATTACTGGATACAACAAATGAAGCAATCACTATAAATGATATTGAATATGATGAACATAGTAATGATGTAAGAAGCAACAATAAACATATAATCATAAAATATTTCTTTAATAAATAATTGTCTTGTTTCAGATAAATTTCTTACATCAGGGAAAATTCTATAAAGGTGCTGATTTTGATATTTCTGCACCAAAATATAAAACAAAAAAATTTAAAGGACGTCTTTTTATATTTGAACGTCTTCTTGTTTATACTGAATATAATCCAAATGATAATAAAAAACTTTATTATCGTGGAAGTTTTAAACGTGAAAATGTTGGTATAAGAATTGATGGAAAAAAATGTTTTTATTTATCCAGTACAATGCAAAAATATGATGAAATACGTTTTAATGGTTCATTGGCAACTGAAACTGTTAATTATATACGAAATATTTTAATGAAAGTTGTTGAAGAAGAAAAAATTAAACTTTATAGAAAAATTTCATATCGTTTAATTGAAAGACCAAAATCTATAAGAAAAAATGATACAAATAAACGATCATCTATTCGTGGAAGTTCAAACAATCGTAAGTAATTTTTTAAAGTGTTTTTTTTTTCTGTGGTTATAAATTTTGTTTTTGTAAATTGAATTTTAATTTAAAATTTTTCTTTTTAGGTGACAGTTATGAAATTTGTAATACATCCTGGTTTGTTATAATTAATTATCTATCAAGTATTTAGGAACAATTCATACTTTAATCAATGAACGATTAATGAGCAATTCAGTTTCCTTAATAAATTTATAGAATTAAAACAATTTGAAATTTGAAATTGTTTAAAATTGAATTAAACAAATGAGATTTTTCTATTGTTACCAACTTCATTTTTAATTACTAATTAGTTGACAATAAAAATTTATAATAATTGTTGGCAATAATTTTGTAATCTTGCTTACGAAAACTAAATCAATTATTATGTTTCAAATTTTACTTAAATATGAAAAATCAATACAATCAGATTTTAGTCTAATTCGTGATTAGCCACAATTAAATATACTTTCTAACATTAAATAAAGTCACAACATTAAAAAATGTTTAAAGATGATAATAATCTTTGAATAATTTAGTTTTCAAATTACTTAGATGATTTAATTAAAATTTTATTTATAAATTTCAGGGATCAACGTAAAATTTTTGAAAATATAAGAAACTCAGAGAAAAATTACATACAATTGTTAAAGACAAATAAGAAATATTGGGTGGAAAATTTAGAAATAAATATTAAAAAAAATATTGAAGAATACACAAATGTAATTGACACAATTTATGATTTTCATAAAACAATATTTTATCCAGCATTAATTGAATGTGGTTCAGATTATCAAGCTGTTATTAATTTATTTAAAACACATCTTAATAATTCATTTAAAAATTATATTTTATATTCATCAGTGGCAACATATATTTTTAATGAAATACAAAAGTATCATGTAAGTAATGATTGTCTTAAATCTTTAATGGCCTATTCACAATAGATAATTAACTAATTACTGTATGGAGACTATAGTTGAATTAAAGTTCTTATCTCTAAATATTCTCTAAATATATAATCTAAATCTAAAGTAGCTTTAACATCAATAGTTATCAACAAATATTGTTATTTAGAGAATATATTTACAGATACTTTCTTTAGTTCAACGAAAGTCTCCACTCTTACTAGTTAAGTATATCTATTGGCGATAGGCCGTAAAAATGAAATAAAAATACTTTTAGGCATAGACAAATAAATTACCATTTTTTTTACAGTTACTTCCAGTACCAACAACAATAATAAATTCTCAAGAATTTATACGTTTACCTATTAAAAGAATATCAGATTATTTAACAATGATTGATGTGTTTGTACAAGATTTACAAATTGATCCATTAACAACAAATGCTTTTAATCAAGCGGCTATTTTACAAGTACAATTTTATAGTTTTAATAAAATATTTTATGAAAATTATAAACTTTATTCAATTAAACAGACACTGGTTTGATTAATATAAAATATTCAATAAAATTAAATTATTTATAGAAATTTTATAAATTTTAGATTGACTTAAGAGAATATGGTAATGTTCTTTATTCTGATTTGATTTCAATTGATGGTCCAACAAACTTAATCTTTGATCATCGAATATTTTTAATGGATTCTGGTATACTTTGTGTTAAAGTTAAAGACAGACTGGTAAGAAATACAAATTCATTAAGTAAGACACTTAAACTAGTAAAACTAATGCTGGATACAAATTGTGTTAATTGTTTTTGTAGAAGACATCCAAATGTTAATCAATTAATTCTCTAATTAGTTTACAATTAATTTAATTATTTTCTATTTTACAGAAAACAAAATATGAATTTTTTATTGAAATTATATCAAATATTTTCTATTCAATGAAAATAAAAATTCGTGGAAGTCTAAAACAACCAAATAGAATTGATTTTGATACAGATACTATCAGATCAATTATAAGTGGAATAACATTTAGGACATTAGAAAAACGTCAAATATTTTGTGATCGTCTTTTAATTCTTTCCATTCGATAATATGCTTTAGAATAGAATTCCTTATATTAACAGTTACAACTCCAAAACTCCTCAACATTTCACATACTTAGTGTAATTAATCCAATATAAAATAAAGTATGAATTGTTGGGGAAAACACATGTAAAATATTCTGTTCCATTTTCTATAATCATTTTAATGAATGTAGTTTTTTTTTTTCCATTTTAAATAAAATAAATTTTTATTCATCATTTTTGTTTATCAATGACAAATAAATTTTCACTGAAGATTTTTATAATTGACGGTGAATTTGTTTTTGTTCAGGAACTGAATCTGTAAATGTTTTTATTTTTTTTTTTTTTTTATCAATTATACAAACTCATAAACGTTTTTGTATTAATTTATTATGATGTTCATCACTTTTTGTATATTGTTTTTTATTTTTATGACAAAAAAAAAAACAACATCAAAAAAAAAACAAAGAAGATAAAAAACTTTTTTTTATCGAAAAGTTTAAAATAAAAAATAAAAAATTTGTGAATTATGTTCGTTTGTTGTAAAAAATTTTAGTCATTAAATTGTTTTCATTTAATAAACAGTGAAATTAAATTATATATATATTTTTTTTTAAATATAAAATTAAAAAAAAAGGGTGTGAAAAATTATTATGTGTAATAATATATTATTAGCAAGATCTTCAATTGTACAATTTATACGTGACAAATTTGAAACATCTAAAACATTTATAACAAGGACAACAAAAAATCCATTATTTAATAGAAATTCAGATACAACACAGTGGTACTCAAATGAAATAAAAATTAGTGATGATGTAAATGATGATCATAAATTTATGCGATCTATATCAGTACCAGATGAATTTGATTCTATTCAATCATATCCATTGTCCAATCATAATGAGACAAAGGAAGAAAAAAGTTTAATAAATTCTGATAAAAATAAATATAAAAAAGATGATAAACAATTACGGTAAAAAATTTATTATAAAACAAAAAAAAATTGGCACTTTTTTATTGTTGTTATTTATATTGTTAAATTCTAATCAAATTACTTTTTTTTTTTATGTTTACTCAAAATAATTTATTTTCATTAATTAAAATTATTTTAATTGATTAAAAATAATTTATTTTCATTAATTAAAATTAATTTAATTGATTAAAAATAATTTATTTTCATTAATTATTAAAAATTTTATTTAGTGAAAAATCACGTCTTAAAATAAAAAAGAAAAAAAAGAAAATTCCAACAAAAGAACAAATTACAAAATTATTGGTAACACTTGGACAAATACCGATGATTATAAATGAATTAATAAAATCGGAAGAATCATATATAAATTCATTAAATAATGGTGTACAAAATTATATAAAACTAATGGATACAAATGATGTACCACACTCATTAAAAGCACAAAAATATATAATTTTTTCATCAATTGAAGAAATATTTGATTTACATAAAAATGAATTATTACCAAAAATAGAAGAATGTCAGATGAATACAGAAGAAATTTGTGATGTTTTTCGTGATACAATTAAAGTGAGAATTAATATTAAAATTTTGTTTTAATCAATTTTTTCTTTATTAATTTAATTAAAATTTTAAATTTTTTATATTCCAAAAAAAATAGAATAATCTATTTTATCCTTATGTTGAATATGCAATGAATAAACCAAAATCAGCAAAAATTATTGAAGAGAATATGAAATTTTTTAAGGTAAATATTTTATGAAACAAAATTTTTAATTATAATCATTTGAAGTTTGGCAACGTCTCATTTAAAAAAAAATTCATAATTAGCATTTTTGTTAAAAGATTTACTATAAAGAAAAAAATGTGACGTCATTTATTAATTTTATTATACTTTATACTTGAGTATTATATAATTAAGTTCATCTTATTTTTCTCGTAATTAATAAATTGTTTGAATTGAGTGAACAATATTCAGACAATTTTATAAATAATTGAAATCAATTTTTTTTATTTAAATTAAAGGACATCAACTATTAAGTTATTAATACTAATTTTAAATAATCTGAGTTATTTTATATATCATTTATAATGTTTGGTTTTATTTAAAAATACTAATATTTTATTGATTGTTATTGGATCATTGTTGATGAATTCCTTTATGTTGCCCGTTATTGAAATCAATGTTTTTTTTAGATAATTGATTTTTTAATATAATTTACACGTTACTTGACAGATTAACGATTTTTTAAATTTATTTTTCAATCCTTTAATTAAAATTATTATTCCTTTCAACTATTCAGAACTAAATTAGGTCCGTTTTTTTTTAATTCTTTGATTCTACAAAATACATTAAAAATTCAGAATCAATTCTATATTTTGTTATTCACATTTTCTAAGCCATTAAACATTTTCAAGTAAAACAACATTTATATTATGATTATTAGTAACAAATTAACACTTTCTTTATTTACAAATATTCTTTCTTGTTCTTCTTCTTCTTTTGCTTTAATATAATTTTTGGCATAAATCATTATTTATATTTTATTTACAAATATTGTTTATGATCAAAAATAATTAACTGCCAAACAATTTTAATTGAAATGAAAACTAATAAGGAAAAATATCAGGTGACACAATTGAATCTATATTTTATAGAATAATTGTAAATTACATTTTTTAATATGATAAAGAATTTTGCTATTTAACAAAGTTTCGTATGATTGTGTCTAATTTTAATCTGTAGTAGAAACAAATATTCAAAAGAACGTACAAATGTCGTATATTATAAAAAAATGTCAGCCAAACTCAATTTTAAATGTTCAAAATGATTTTTAAAAATGACAGCGTAGTGTATAATTACATAATTAATTGCAATTATTATTTTTTTATAAGGAGCATGAGAGACGAATTGGTGATAAACTTGGTATTTACAGTTTTTTATTGCTTCCAATTCAAAGAATATGTAAATATCGTTTATTTTTGGATACAATAAAACGTGAAATAAATCATGCAAAAAAAGATGAATTAGATTGTGTGCTAAATTTATGTAATAAAACTGATGATGATTTAGAAAAATTATTGAATTTAACAAATGATGCAATGACAATTAATGATATTGAATTTGATGAACAATTTAATGATGTAAGTTATGTATATCGACAAATATTTTCAACGATGATAAACTTTATTTATTTATTTAGATAAATTTTTATCATCATCAAGTATTTCGTAGAAGTGATGAATTTGAGATTTTAGATCCAAAATATAAAACAAAAAAATTTAAAGGACGTTTATTTGTATTTGATCGTGTTCTTATTTATACAGAATATAAATTAAATGATTGTAAAAAACTTATATATCGTGGACAATTTAAAAGAGAAGCACTGAGTATTCGTGTTGGTGGTGAAAATTGTTTTTATTTATCTGGTACAAGTTCAATGCGTAAAGATGATGAAGTAACATTTTGTGGATATTTAGCCAAAGAAATTATAGAAATAATTAATGGAATTTTAATGGAAGTTGTTGAAGAAGAAAAAATAAAAATTCGTAGAAGAATTTCTTTAAAATTACACAAAAGACTTCAAGCTAATCGTGAGTCGAGTTTTCCATGCAATCAAAATAGTGGTAAGAAAATAAAACATTCATAAAATTATGTAGGTACATTTAATTTATGTGATTCTTTTAATAATTTAGGTAACAGTTATAAAAATAGGAACTTAACATGGTATGTTTATTTACTTTTATAGTTATTAAGGATGTATTCAAATGTTTCCCCTATCACACAAGTCTCAAATTTTACACCACCCTTCCACAATTGGCGATTATTATATACAATTGAAGTTTTCCGTTTGAATGTTTTTTTGCAACCAAAAACAAATCCTACATAATAAATTAATTTATCAGATTTACTATTTTACACTGAATGAATGTAAAATCTATTTGTATCACTTTTACAAGGTTGTTAAATTTTATCTTTTATTGTTGAGATTCTTAAATTAGCCAAAGCCAATTGTCAATTATATAATAAAATCCAATATAATTAATTTATAAATATTGTTAACTAATTCTTTGTTATTTTTTATAAATTTTTTTAGGAATACACGGCAAACATTAGACAAAATACGAATATCAGAGAAATATTATATTTATTTGATAAAAAAAAATTTTGCATTTTATTTTGATAAAATGGAATTAAATATAAAGAAAGATTTTGAAGAATTTATAAAATTATTTGAATTAATTCTTGACTTTCATAGTTTTGTATTTTATCCAGATTTACCAGAATGCATATCCGATTATGAGTATGTAATTAAAATGTTTAATAAAAATTTTAATAGTGATTTTTTTGGTATTTATATTATGTACGCATTAATTGCAACAGAAACTGCTAATAAACTTCAACGTTATACTGTAAGTGTAAATTATTTTATAAGGTCGAGTTTTACGAAAATTTTAGCAAACTGTTTAAAAAAAAAAGAGTGAAAAGAAGTATGCAATATGAAAAGAATTTTAAGAAAGAGATAAAAATTTGTTTGTCACATTAATTAAACGTTCCGTAAAACTGGGCATTATTATTTTTAGTTACTAAATTCTAATCAGGGTATTAGCCCAATAATTTTTTTTCTTTTATGTAAACCTCCTTTTTTAAATCCAAGTTAATTAATTCGTATTCTAACGTTTTCTTTTTGTAACGTTTATTATTTTAAAGTGCTTCATTTAAATTTTATTCTTTAACCACCACAAATTTATTTTGATTGAATTTATTTCATTTTTATAGGAAACTACAGATTCAACATTAAATGTTCATGATTTTATAACTCTTCCTATAAAAAGAATATCACATTATATGTCCATTATTGATGTTTATGTTCAGAAGGATCCTTTAACAATGGATGCAGCAATTTTACAAATAGAATTTTATAAATTTCAAAAGAAATTTTTTGAAAATTATAAAATTTATTCAATCAAACAGACAAAGGTTTGAAACTTTTTAATTCTTTAATTTAAAAAAAAAATAAAATTCAATATTTTCTTTTTAGATTAATTTAAAAGAGTTTGGTCTGGTCATTTATTCTGATTTAGTATCAATTGATGATGATTCTAATAATTTTGAATTTAACTATCGAATTTTTATTATGGAACATGGAATATTATGTGTGAAAATTATTGAATCAGTAAGTAGTCGTAATCCATCAAGTATAAATAAAAAATAGAAACATGAAATAATGAATTTTCTTTTTCAGAATAATAGAGTTGAAAATTTTATTGAAATTTTTTCAAATGTTTTATATAAAATGAAATTACATATACGTGGAAATAAAAGTAATTTAAAACATATTAATTTTGATACTGATATTCAAGAGTCAATTATACCTGGTCTCACATTTAAGACAACCGAAAAATGTCAAATATTTTGTGAACGTCTTTTAATTTTAATTTAAATTTGAAATTTCTATATTATGAATATTTTAATATTTAACCAAAAATAACTAAGCCCAATTCCATCACATGACTTATATTTATGCAAAAACAACTTAAACCATTTCCAAAAAATAATTAAAACGAAATCCATGACTTGACTTATAGTTTAGTAATATTCTTTTAAGAATTGCTTATTACATACATATTTTAATTTAGATGAGATATGGCGAAACTTTGAATTTCTGTAGTTTTCATTTTCATTTGCAAAAAAAATTCATCCATCCATGTCAAGCATCAGCCAAAATGGAAAACCAAATACTACACTTAAATAATTTTGTTATGAAGAAGACTTGTAAGATGTTTTATATAATACAGATGATGATTTTTGTAAATTTTTTATTATGAAATAAATATTTTTTACTAAATTTAATTTATTATTCAAAAAATACCCTTATGAGTCAATGACTTATGAGAAAGGCCAGTAGGCCTTATTATTGTTTTTGTACTCTTTTGTTTTTGTACTCTACTATTATAATTGAAACCAAATCCATTATTTCAACACAGAGGTTGGAGCGTTGTGTTGCCATACACTGTCAAGACTTGTTAATGGGCTTCATACATTTTAACAATTAGATTTAAAATTTAAATAATCACTTATTTTACCAGATAAAATGAAAGTCGAAATTGATAGTCTTAAAATAATTGGTTTTCTTCCTTGTATAGCAATCCAAGAAATAAGGTAAAAAATTTGATCGTTATTCTCTTAATAAACAAGAAAATTATCATATAGACATATTTATTTTAATCATATTAAAAGTTACTATTTTTTATTACTGATCATGATCATGAACATCATTTAAATTTTCTTCTTGTTTTTCGCTTTAAGACGTATACATATTTCTGTAAATTGTTTACTATACGTATCTGTATGTATGCTATTTGAACTTTTACAGTAAATGTAAATGTTGTTGCACATGTGCTTTTAATATTTTTCACAATTATAATTATTACTGTAGTGTATTATTAATTAATCGTAATTGTATATATTGGTGTGAGTAGCATAAGTAGAAAAGTAGGGATAAATTATATTAAGGTTCTCATTGTTAATTAAGTTCTCAGTCGAGATACACACAAAGTAGAAATAAACAATAAAAGCAAAACTTAAATGATGTGTTTTAATAAACATTACAATTACTTTATATGCAATTACTGTGAAACCCTCTTTACTATATTCTATTCTGGAATAAAGTTTTCGCACCCCCTCTTTAGCACTAATATTTCTCTGAGATAAAATGAAATTTCAGAAAAAATCCCATATTTTCATTGTAGTCAAAAATAAATACATAATGATAAAAATAATTTATAAATAAATTGTAATAAATAAAATGAACCATTGTGAAAAAAAAAAATTATTAAAATTAATTGTATAAATAATTTTAATTAAATTAATCTGACAATATATTTAAATAATTTAGTCATATTAATTTATTCATTCGATAAAGTGTAGTTTTTTTACTTTTACATAATTTACAAATTTATGATATAAATTCTAAATAAATAATTTCAAGAAATTTATAGAAGATTCATAAAATGAATCGTAAAAGTAAAAAAAGTGATTCAATTGTTGAATATTTAAAAGAAAAATTTGATGAATCAGCATTAAGTACGAATGAATGGTATTTAAATGAAGAAAAAGAACATAATTCATTTAAATCAATACCAACAATACAGACAGTTATTATACCAAATATATTTCAATCATCAAATACAATTTTTCCAATTAATACACATGAAAAAGATTCAGCCTCTGAACAAGGTTGGAGAAATGAATTAAAATGGTTAACCGATAATGCAAATAATTTGACTAAAGACGGAACATATAGATTATCGTAAGTAAAGAAAAATTGAACTTATAAAGGTTAAAAATAAAAATTAAAGCTAAATATGTACACTGGATGGAAACTTTTCTAAATTTTGTATTTTTCTACATAAATTAATTTTAAATAAAACTCACCAATTTTCTTTATTTTAATTGAACATATTATTGAACTTCATTATTCATTGATAAATAATAAATAATAACTTCTTTTTATTTTTATTATTGACTCATATCAAAAAAAAAATAAAAATATTTTAAATTTGGAACCAAATTCTATTTTGAGTCATTTTATTTTTAAATTGAATAATATTGTTGCTGTTTCTCTTCTTCATAAAAAAATAAACTGATAATTTCAATTTGATTTTATAGAATCATTTTTAACTAATAATTATTTAATGTTCTTGTTGTAAGTTTCACAAAAAATTGAACAGACATATCAAAATGCAATTACTGTTTACACAAAAATTTACTTAGTATGAAGCTTTTGGCATTATAATAAAAGATTCCTGATTGTATTATACATTAAATTGTGTTTAATTATCGACAGGCTTAATAAAAATGAATAACTTGTAGGTGAAGGTTTTATGATTAACTTTAAAATATTATTATCAGTTGCAACAATGATATTAAAAATTTCAATATCCTTAACTAATGCACGAGTATATAATTGTAACAAAATATGTTTTTTTTTCTTTCATTTTATATTTATAACTGCGAGGTAGAAATAATGAATTTTAAATAAAACATTTATTTTTTTGTTTAGTGATGATGTTGTATTTATTGATAATGAAAAAAGGAGAGCAGTGAAACGAACTCTTAGTGATAATATTGTACAAAATAAGGAAATCCCAATATCATCAACAAGTGAAATTTGTATGGTCATACAAGAAATTTTAATATCAGAAGAAATTTATATTAATTCATTAAAATATGTAATTGAGAATTATGTTCCATTAATGGACTTAGATACACTTCCAGAATCATTGAAAGACCAAAAATACACAATATTTTCTACAATTAAAGAAATATTTGAGTTTCATAATTTTGAATTATTACCAAAATTACAGCAGTGTAATGAAGATGTTGAAGAAATTTGTGAACTTTTATGTGAAATGATAAGAGTTAAGAAATATATTTATTTCTGCTATTCAATTATATTATTTATTTTTTTTTTCTTGTTAGGTTGACCGTTTTTATCCCTACATTAAGTATGCGATGAATAAACCAAGATCAGATGTATTGGTTGAAAGCAATATAGGATTTTTTGAGGTAAATTTCTTATTTTTAACATTGACTAAAAAATAACGAATTAAAATGTGAAAACCACACAGTTGATATAATGGTATGTGTTGGATGTGATTTAAATTGAATAAAGTATTTTAAAGATCATGGTCCTAGGTATATGTTACTATAGTCAGCATCTAAATAAATATATCGTATCGATATGCATTGTCAATATTAAAACGATTTTGTAGGACAAAAGATGTTGACTTAGACAGAGGACGCGTTGATTGAACGACTGATTACGGACGTGACTGACCAAAAAATATTTACATAAATCTGAACAATCAGAGGAAAATTGACGAATACATTATAAAACATAAGAAAATATAATTTAAAACATTCGATGGTTACCGAAACATTGGAACTTCAAAACACACATTTATTCAAGATAAAGACAAAATTACATCACTGAACACATTACCATAATCTATTGTGCTTCATTGATTTATGCATTCTCATAAATAAATAAACGTTTTATATTTTATTCTAGGAATATGAACAACAAATTGGTGATCAACTTGGTATCAGAAGTTTTCTAATGCATCCAATTCAAAGAATTTGCAAATATAATTTATTTTTATGTTCAATAATAAAAGATGCTTTAAAAGAATATGCAAAAAATCATGAAATGAAAAAGAAATTGAATTTATTTTGTAACACTGATATTGGTTTAAAAAAATTGGTTGATCAAGTAAATCAGGCAATGACAGTTAATGATATTAAATCTAATAACGATCAAAGTGACAATGTAAGAACGTTTAATAATCTATTTACTTATCATTAAAAATCTCTAAACATTTTACACATTACAGATTAATTTTTGTTATCAAGAAGTTTTCCTTAAAGCAAATGATTTTGAAATATTAGATCCAAAATATAAAACAGAAAAATTTAAAGGACGTCTTTTTATATTTGAAAGTATTCTTATTTATACAGAGTACAATGATAACGAATATAAACAATTGACTTATCGTGGTTGTTTTAAACGTGAAGCATTAGGAATTCGTGTTGATTCTAATTATAATAATTGTTTTTATTTGTCCGTATCAATGCAAAAAAATGATGAAGTAGGTTTTTATGGACCATTTGCAAGAGAAGTTATTCAAATAATTAATGGAATTTTAATGAAAATTATTGAAGAAGAAAAACAAAAAATTTTTCATAAAATTTCAATACGATTATTAAACAGAATGAGTTCATTAAATCTTTTACCTGACACAACTGTTTCAACTTATCAAACAAAAAATCGTAAATTTATTTATTAAAAATTATTGTTTTGATTTTATAACATTTTTTCTAAAATTAATTAATTTATTCATTATATTTTTTATCTTTATAATTTTAGCTGATGATTATGAAATTACAACTAAAACGTGGTATGTTTATTTAAATATTTTAAATGAAAGAAACACAAATTGAAATTTCTTAAGTTTTAAACAATTTTTATTCAAAAATATTAAAAATTCTTCACAATCAAAATTGAAAATTTAATTTTTTTTGTCGTTTTGTTAACAATTTGAAAGTTTTCGGCAAAATACTACAACTTACTCTAGTTGTTGATGATGTCGACTGTTAAATGTATTCAATAATTATTTAATAAATTTTGGTTTTAATATTAAAGCTAATTATAATTAAAGTTATAAAAAAAAAAATTTAATCACTTTTCAGTTTTGTTTTTAATTTTTTTCGTTATTATTATTTTAATTTTATTAAAATTTAAAAGAATTGAGCAAGAAAAAAATTAGAAAAAAAATTTAACGCTATAAAAATCTTTAGAAATTTTGGGTTATGATAGTGGCAATTGGTCAATTCATAATACAAATTAAATAACATTTTGATCATACTAAATTTAATCTAAACAATTTTTAGTGTGAAGTTTTTTGATTGGATTACTTCTATTTTCTAACAAATTAAAATAAATATTTACAGGACTCTACAAAAGACATTTGAAAAAATAAGAAGTTCTGAGAAGTATTACATTCATCTGATGAAGATTAATATGAAATTTTGGTTGTACAATTTGGAACCGGATGTTCTAAAGAATTTTGATGAATTTACAAAATTATTTGAATTAATTTTTGATTTTCATAGTTATGATTTTTATCCAGCATTAATTAAATGCAGTGTAGAATATGATGATGTAATAAAATTATTTAAAACTCATTTTAAGAATGAAATATTTAATATATACATTATGTATTCTGCAATTGTAACAAAGACTATTAAAGAATTACAAAAGTGTCACGTGAGTTCATTAATAAAAATTCAGTAGATAATTTTTAATTATTAAAACTAATTTTTTTTTTTGGGAAAATATGTTGAACAGACACTACCAACTTTATATTCATCAGTAGATGTTTATGATTTTGTCAGTCTTCCAATAAAACGAATATCAGAATATGTGTCATTAATTGAGGTTTACCTACAAAAAGAACCATTGACAACTGATGCTGCAATATTACAAGTTGAATTTCACAGATTTCAAAAAACATTCTTTGAGAATTATAAACTTTATTCAATTCAACAAACAAAGGTATTATTTGACTTGATTATATATGGTTATTGGTACATTATTTTAATGAAACAATTTCTTTTATTTTCACACATCATTTAATTTAAAAGTTTATAAGTTAAAATGACGTTTGAAAACAGCTTTAAGTTGAAATTCATAAGAAACATAAAATTCAAAATTCGAAATAAAAGTTTATGAGAATGTTGTTCTCGAAAAGTATACAATTTATCAGATAGTTCAATTGGTTTCATATATCGCTAAAAATTCAAATGAATCTAATTTTTAATTTGATTATTTTAGTGTCCTTTCTATTCAAGTAAAAATTTTCTTATTTATTTCATAATGTAATTCACAGATATTTCATCAGATCGTAGTATAATTGGAATAATCAAATAATTTATTAAGAGTTTCTTTCTTTTTTTTTGATTAACTAATTTATTGTCTAATATGTTACTTTCAGATTAATATGAAACATTATGGTAACGTTCTTTATTCTGATTTAATTTCAATTGATTTATCATCCGAATTTGAACTTAATCATAGAATTTTTGTAATGGAATTTGGAATTCTGTGTGTTAAAGTTGAAGAAGTAAGAATTGTTTTCTAATTGTAGTAAAAATCATAAATCACTAATTTTGAATTAAAATAAATATTTTGTTTTCCAGAATGCAAAACATGAAACTTATCATGGAATTGTATCAAATGTTTTATATACAACTAAATTAAATATTCGTGGTATTAAAGATCAACCCAAAAGAATTGATTTTGATACAGATATTATTCAATCAATTACTCCAAGCATCATCTTTAGAACACCAGAAAAACGTCAAATATTCTGTGAACGTCTTCTGGATTTAATTTAATTACTTACCTACATTTTTCGTTTTTTTCCAGTTATTAAAAATAATCATTAAAAGATCCACCAAATATTTTTGTTTTCATTTTATGAAGTAAACGTAATAATAAATTATTTGTTCCTTGTAACAAGCGTATAGATTAATGAGACTCAATCAAACATTATCTCATTGAATTAATGGTTGTTTACTAAATTAATTTTGGAAAAATAAATAATTTGTTATGAGTGAATCGGACCAACTATTAACAATATTTGGACTACGATTTAACTTTATATTATTTAATTTACAATATACAACAACTTATTTCAAACATAAATAAAAACACATTAATCCAAGACACTTAAAATTTTCAAAAATCTGTTAATTGGTCACTTGAAAATGTTAATTCTTTTATTAGAAAAACACCAATTTCAAAAATTTCAGTTTGCGACAAACTGTTGTTAATGTTTTGTGACGGTCGCGCTCTGAAATCCAAAAAATGTGTTATGCCAAAAACGTCTTTATTTAGTTGATTTTAAAGTTGATAATCGCGTAGCAAACTTCGTTTACGACAAGAAATCGCGTCGGGTCGCGCGTGGTGGGATTGTTTTCGTTATCTAAAATTTATAATTTGTATTAAAGCAGTTAACAAATAATTTTATACGTGCCTTATTATATGTGCAACAGAAAAATTATTTTAATTATTTATCTTAATATTGGCATCACTTATATATTTTATTAGAATAAAAAGTATTGTCTCAGATTTGATAACTGAAACTGAACCGATTTTAATTCTTAATCTTACTTTTACATTGTCCTTAAATTGCATATTAATTTAAGGTGATGTTAGTTGAATAGTTATTTAAGAAAATATTTGTTGATACATTTTATTATTATTTTGGAATGGAACAGTTTCGGATTTTTATTGACAAAAATTAACAGATTAAAAATTTTCGGCTGAATTATTTATCAATGATAAAGTTTTAATTATAATTTATTGATAAAAAACAATGTAATTATTTTATATTTCTACTGATAATATTTAAATATTAAAAATAATATTATTTATGTGAAAATCAGTTTTTTTTTAGTATTTAAATTGAATTAATCAAAAAAGGAAGTTTGAACAAAAAAAAATTAATTAATTAATAATTGTAGATTTATTAAAATATTTGTGTTTTGTGTGCACACAGAAAATGAATCGAGAAAAGAAAAATCCTAATTCAATTGTTAAATATTTACGTGAAAAATTTCAAAATGTTGTAAATAGTTTTAATGATGGGAAAAACGAAAATTTTATTAAAATAATTGTACAAGAAAAAGAAATGAAAATGAATACATTAGAATTTGAACAAAGTTCAACGTCTGATGAAAATTGGAGAAATGAATTACAATTATTGACAGACAACGCTTGTAATTTTGTTAATAATGGAAGAAAACATTCGTTAGGGTAAATATTACCTTTAAATCAACAGAAAAATATTTCAAAATCTTCTCCAAATTTAATGGAAAAAATAGAAATTTGTTCTACCATCAATTTTGTGTTTTAAGTAACAAAAATAAATAATAGTAAATTTTTACAGATATTTTTATTAACGTTTTATCATCATCCTGTTTATAGTTTTAATTAATCATTAATTATAAAAATTTAATTTAATTTTGAAAAGTTTGAACGCAATAATTGTTATTTTTATATTGGTTTTGTGTTTTTTTTTAAAATAATTACTGAATTATACTTTGTCCAATCGAAGCGTTAAAACAAAATGTATATTATGAGATATTATCGGAATTGGAAAAGAACAATTCATAAAGCAGACGCTAAGAAATATTTTCGCTAATAAGTTTGGGAAATATTTTCGCACGATGATTTTTGCATTCGCATTTTGTAATGATTAAAGAAAAACACAAATAAAAGTTAAATTTAACAGTAATCATAATGATTTTTAGCAGTTGAAATTGATTCGAACAATCAATATTAAAATCCAAATCCATATTACATGACATGTAATTCTAGTGTTGTCTTTATGAAGAAATTTAAACATTCATTTAGCCCTTTCTATGTATCACTATTTCTTTTAATAGTTAATTGAAATTAATAATTAAAAAATGAAAAGAGAAGATATTATTAATACCTAATGTTGATTTTAAACCAAAAATAAGACTAATTTGTTTTATTTAAATTTTTTTAAGTTCTGTATTTATTAATAATGAAAGAAGGGATCCATTGAAACAAATTCATAAAAACAAAATTATTCAAAATAAAGAATTTTCTAATATAATTCAGGAGATTTTGTTATCAGAGGAAACATATGTAAATTCATTAAAAACTGGAATTGAGAATTATGTTCCATTAATGGACTTAGATACACTTCCTGAATCAATGAAAGAGCAAAAATACATAATTTTTTCTACAATCAAGGAAATATTTGAATTTCATAAAAATGAATTTTTACCAAAATTACATGAATGTAATGAGAATGTGGAAGAAATCTTTGAACTTTTATGTGAAAGTCTTAGAGTTAAGAATTATATTTATTTACTTCTTTTAAATTTGTACATTAATAATTCTATTTTTTTTATATATTTTCAATAGTTGGACCATTTTTACCCTTACATCAAGTATGCGATGAACAAACCAAGATCAGACGTATTAGTTACACAAAATATAGAATTTTTTGATGTGAGTTTAATTATTATTTTATTATTCAATTTAAATTAACGTAACTCTGAAATAATTGATCCTCATTATTGAAAAATAAATTCATAAATGGAATGAGTACTGAAATTATAAATCTCAAATACGTACATTTAAAATCCTTATCAATTAAAATTGAATTAATTCAGTTGAATGAACTAACTAGAATTATTTTAATCGATAAAACATTTGTATTGTAACATTAAAACAATTCTTTTTCTTTAAAGTTACTTCATATGAAAAAAAAAAATTAATACTTTATATTGAAATTATTGAATTTGTATTTATTCAAGGAACATGCAAAAAATTTTGGTGATAGACTTGGCATCAAGAGTTTTCTGGTACTACCAATTCAAAGAATATGTAAATATGGGTTATTTTTAAGTCCAATCATAAAACATACTTTGAAAGAATATGCAACAAATTATGATTTAAAGCCAACATTGAATTTATATTGTAAAACTGATATTGAATTAACAAAACTGGTAGATCTAATTAATGAGGCAATGACAGTTAATGATATCAGGTATGACAATGATGAGCAAATTGATAATGTAAGATCAAAAATACTTGGTTTTTTAATCGTAAAAATGTATAAGATTATTAATTCTTTCAGATTAGTTTATGTTATGAAGAAGTTTTTCGTAAAGGTGCTGATTTTGAAATATTAGATCCAAAATATAAACCAGAAAAATTTAAAGGACGACTTTTTATATTTGAACGTATTCTTATTTATACAGAGTACAGTGATAACGCTAAACAATTGAATTATCGTGGATGTTTTGAACGTGAAGCATTAGGAATTCGTGTTGATTGTAATGATAATAATTGTTTATATTTATCCTCTTCAATGAGAAAAAAAGATGAATTAACATTCTATGGACCTCTTGCCGAAGAAGTTATTGATATTATTAAAGAAATTTTAATGAAAATCGTTGTGGAGGTAAAACTAAAAAGTGCTACAAGAGTTTCTAATCGAGTATTTAAAATATTGAATAGAATAAAAATGGAGCCAGAGAGACCTACCAGTACTTTACCATCAATAAAAGGCAAAAGTTGTAAATTTATTTCTTTATTCGTTGTTCTTATATCTAAATCTTTTTGTTTTTTATAATTATAGCTGATCATTATTTAATTACTACACCAACATGGTATGGCACTTGAATTAATAAAGTTTTATTATTTCAATATTTACTGAGTTTAGATTATTAATGAGATAATTTATTCTATGAAAAGTTTTGTTAAAAAATTGTAAGATTTTTGAACGTTTTACATTATTCGTGTTAAAAT
The DNA here is from genome assembly GCA_963082725.1 of Pedicia rivosa. NCBI lineage: Eukaryota > Metazoa > Arthropoda > Insecta > Diptera > Pediciidae > Pedicia > Pedicia rivosa. Next base: position 44,615,694 of record OY720152.1, on the reverse strand, counting down.
TCGACCGTCTATTGGACGTTAACTTTATAAATAGTTATTTTTTTTTTTAGAAATTTTTAAATTGATTGCCGACATAAATGCGTTCCCATTTACTAATTTTGATATTTTTCTTATAGGATGAATGAAACATTAGAAACAATAATATCGACAGAGAAACATTATATTCATCTTATGAATATTAATATGAAATTTTGGTTGTACAATTTGGAATCGGATGTTCAAAAGAATTTTGTTGAATTCACAAAATTATTTAAATTAATTTTTGATTTTCATAGTTATGCCTTTTATCCATCATTAAAAAAATGTAGTTCAGATTATGAGGATATAATTAAAATTTTTAAAACTCATTTCATGAATGAAACATTTAATACATACATTGGGTATTCTTCCATTGTTACACAAACAATTAATGAATTACAAGAGTGTCACGTGAGTTATTTTATAATTTATACATTATAAATTTTTTTAAACTTACTTTTTATAATTACATCTGTAGCAAACATTCCCAAATTTAAATTCAAAAATAGATATACAAGATTTCCTTTGTCTTCCAATAAAACGGATATCTGAATATAGCTCCTTCATTGATATTTATGTGCAGAAAGAACCCTTAACATCAGATGCTGCAATATTACAAGTTGAATTTCACCGATTTAAAAAAACATTTTTTGAAAATTATAAGCTTTATTCAATTGAACAGACAAAGGTATACATTAAGACTTGATTAAAGATTTTTTCTTTAAGTATAAGAATCTATTTCCAAGATTATTTCTTACTATGTTTCATAGATCGTATAGATTTTAATTCTTTGCTGATTTTTTCCATTTTTCTTTCATTCAACTATTTGTACTAATCTGATTTGTTTGTTTTAGATTGATTTGAAAAACTATGGTAATGTTCTTTACTCTGATGTAGTTTCAACTGTTTCATCTAGAAATTTTATTCTTAATCATAGAATATTTCTAATGGAATTTGGCATTCTCTGTGTAAAAGTTGAGGAAGATTCAGTAAGTATTTTTGTCAATATTTTATTAAAAATTGATAAAAAACAGTTTTGAGTTATCTAGTTATAATAAATTTCTTATTTTTCAGAATACAAGACATGAAACTTATCATGGAATTGTATCAAATATATTATATACAACAAAATTAAATATTCGCGGTATTAAATATCAACCAAAAATAATTGAATTTGATACAGACAGTATTGAATCAATTATACCAAGCATCATTTTTAGAACTCAACAAAAACGTCAAATATTCTGTGACCGACTATTGGATTTAATTTAAAATAGTCTACATTTTTAATTGTTCCCTTTTATAAGAATAATAATAAATAAAAAGTTAAAAAACTTTTAATCATTCTGATTTTTTGTTAAAGTAACGTCATTTGTTATTTGTGTATGTGAGAGCGATAATGTGTAAAGAAACATTTGAATGGTTTTTGTTACAGAACTACCAACTGATAACATAATGATAAAAAACCAGTGGTAGTAGGCTCAAATTTTAATATCAAATGGGGAATAAATTATTAAAATATAGAAACGCCAATGTAATAATATTAATGGCAGTTGTATTCTTTTTGATGCACCTAATTATAATGAAAACAAAACAATAAGTATTTTAAAATGAGTTCTAAACTAATTTCAATTGTCATTTGACATCTCTTTTTTTATTTCACTTATCATTATCATTTTATTTTAATTCAAAAATCGCGTAATTTTAATGCATTGAAATTCAAACTTTCATATAAATCGAAATATTAATGTTTTTCAGTACTGTAAAGTCAGAATTACTCGACTGAAATTTAATTTTTTCTTAGTAATTCTCGTTGGAGAGTGTTATACATTTATATTTTATTTTATTTTTAACAGAAAATACATGATAACAAATGATTTCGGGTAAAATTTGAAATTGAACGGAAGTACGGAATTTATTTATATGAAATAATGAAAGATTAAAAAGATTTATTGATAAATATGAATTTATAAAAAATATTTTATGCAAAAGTTTAGTGAAAAATTTTAGTTCAGCCAGTAAAGTATTGTTTTATTGTTTCAAAAGTTGTCAAAATATAAAGGTGTAATTGTGTGTTTTCATAAAAATTTTGTGTAAAATGGATCGAAGAAGTAGAAATCCAAATTCAATGGTTGAATATTTACGAGATAAATTTCAAAATGCTATTGATACTGCAGAATGGTATTCTAATGAAGCAAAAAAACAGGAAGCTTTTAGAATAGCTGTAAAAAAAAGAGTTCAAGAAAATACATTAACAGAAAATACACAATCTCGTGAAACCTGGAGAAATGAATTACAATTGTTAACAGATAATGCTTGTAATTTTGTTAATAATGATAGGAAATGTTCATCAGGGTAAAGAGAAATTAAAATTAAATTTTTACAAAAGTCAACTCAGAACCTCAGATTTCCGTTTGAACTCTACTGTAAATAAAAAGAAATTAAAAATTTTTAGAAAATCTTATTTCGGTATTTCTATGTTTTGGTGTTTTTGATAAAAAAAAAGAACAATTATTCGAATTAATTATTATGAATATTTTAACAGATATTTTTATTAGCTTCATCCTATTTATAGTGTTAATTGATTAGTAATTATAAAATTTTAATTTAATTTTAAAAAGGTTCAAGGCAATCATATTTTTTATTCATTATGATTATTTATCTTATATTTAAATGATATTAACACAAATATTATAATTAATTAATTTTATTTCAAAATTTTAGTGAAAGTTCTGTATTTATTGATAATGAGAAAATGTGTGAAATGAGATTAATTTATAATGAAAAAATCATACAAAATAAGGGAATTTGTTGTATTATACAAGAGCTTGTGTTATCAGAGGAAACATATATAAATTCATTAAAAAACGGAATAGAGAATTATGTTCCATTAATGGACTTAGATACACTTCCAGAATCATTGAAAGGCCAAAAATACATAATTTTTTCTACAATTAAAGAAATATTTGAATTTCATAAAAATGAATTTTTACCAAAATTGCGGGAGTGCAAAGAAGATGTTGAAGAAATCTGTGATCTTTTCTGTGAAATGATAAGAGTTACGAATTATTTTATTTCTGTGATTCAATTATATTTTATAGATTTATTTTTTATTTTCTAATAGGTGGATCATTTTTACCCATATATTAAATACGCAATGAACTTGCCAAGATCAGATGCATTGGTTGATAAGAACAAACATTTTTTTGAAGTACCTAAATGATTTATATGCTTTTAGTTGTTCCAACTTTAAATTAAATCTTTTACGATCGTAGCTTTTCATTTCGCATAATAACGGCCTATCCGCAAATACTTTTTATAGCGTTAACAACAACACTTACAATAAAAAATTAATTTCTAAAATATATAATTAGGTCGTAAATATTTAGAGCTCATTTCTTTCTAACTAAAGTCTAGTAAGGCGAACAGTATAAATAATTTAATATTCAAAGAAACTGTATATATAAATGTGGATTTTTGTAAAACCATTTTAACAATTATGATGGTCTTGTAATAATTATTAATATATTGTCCGATATCCATTACTGTACATTAATTCTTTATCAAGATTGTTGACCCTCTTACATGAGATATCTATGCTACTAAAAAATCGATAAGATAACTGATTAATTTATTTAGAGATCTGATTATTAATAGATTTGATTAGTGCTTATTCTTAATGTGTTACTTACCGCTGTATTGATTTCAGTAGATAATATTCAGTTATTTATTACGAATATTTAACATGATCATAACTTTATGTATGTTAATTGTTGAATTTTTAATTATTCAAGAAACATGCAAAACAATTTGGTGATAGACTTGGCATCAAGAGTTTTTTGGTACTACCAATTCAAAGAATATGTAAATATGGGTTATTTTTAAGTTCAATCATAAAACATACTTTGAAAGAATATGCAACAAATTATGATTTAAAGCCAACATTGAATTTATATTGTAAAACTGATATTGAATTAACAAAACTGGTTGATCTAATAAATGAGGCAATGACATTTAATGATATTAACTATGATGATGATCAAAGTGATAATGTAAGATCATAAATAATTTCTTTTCAATTGTAAAAATGTATCAAATACTTTTCTTTTTCAGATTAAATACTGTTACCAAGAAGTTTTTCGTAAAGGTGCTGATTTTGAAATATTAGATTCAAAATATAAACCAGAAAAATTTAAAGGACGACTTTTTATATTTGAACATATTCTTATTTATACAGAGTACAGTAATAACGCTAAACAATTGAATTATCGTGGAAGTTTTAAACGTGAAGCATTGGGAATTCGTGTTGATTCTAATAATAAAAATTGTTTTTATATATCTGACACTATGAAAATAAATGATGAAGTAAGTTTTTATGGACCTCTTACTGAAGAAGTTTTTCAAATAATTAATGGAATTTTATTAAAAATTGTGGAGGAGGAAAAACAAAAAGGTTTTAAGAGAGTTTCTACTCGTTTATTAAACATATTGAACAGAATAAAAACGGAACCTGAAAGAACTACCATTACTTTTCAAATAAATAATCGTAAATGTATTCTTTAATTCATTTTCCCTTAAATATGTATTGATTATTTTTTCTTTATAATTTTAGCAGATCATTATGAAATTACTAGACCAACATGGTATATATGCAAATTTAATTTTACATTAATGAATTTTAATTATAAACTTTTGAGCGATTTTACCACATGCATTGATTTTTGATATTCTAGAAATAATTTGTGAAATAAGAATATTTTATTATTTAGGAAAATATTGTCATTATACAAATGAATTTTTCGGAATGAACAACAATTTTAAGTGTTTCCTACAATTAAATGAAAGTGGGAAATAAGTTAATATAAGTTGATGGAAACAAGATCAACGTAAAATTGTTGTTAAAAATCAGCGGTTTTACATTTGATTTGTTTTTAGCAAAGTCCAAAGTAAGGGTATTCCATTTGAGCTTTGCCTTCATAATTTTATTTTTATTTTTCTTATTTTTCTTATTGAAAGTTAAATAATATTTTATGCTTTTAAATACAATCTTTTCATCCCAATTATGGAATGTGTAATAGTAAGATGCAATAGCCTTATTTTTCGTATTATAATGTAGAGTGATTCCATTTTTAAGTAATCAATCAATTTTATTATTATTTAGTATTAAAATGTTACTGCCAAAATAATATTTCTATAAAAGTTCATAAATTTTCAATTCTTTACTAATACAAAATAATATATTTTTTCTTAACAGGAGTCCACCTAAAACATTTGAAAAAATAAGAATTTCTGAGAAGTATTACATACATCTGATGAAGATTAATGTGAAATTTTGGTTGTATAATTTAGAAACGAATGCACAAACGAATTTTGAAGAATTTCAAAAATTATTTGAATTAATTTATGATTTTCATAGTTATGTTTTTTATCCAGCAGTAATTAAATGTACTTCAGATTATGTGGATGTAATAAACTTATTTAAAACTCATTTTGTGAATGAAATATTTAATATATACATTATGTATTCTGCAATTGTTCCAAAAACAATTATTGAACTAAAAAAATGTCACGTAAGATAATAATTTGAATATTTAAAACAAAATTTTTAGAATCAACTTTTTTTTTTAGGATATACCACCAAGTTTAGATTTATCAGTAGATGTTCATGATTTTGTTTGTCTTCCAATACAAAGAATAACTGATTATAGGTCATTAATTGATGTGTATGTACAGAAGGAACCGTTAATAAATGAGGCTGCAATATTACAAGTTGAATTTCACAGATTTCAAAAAACATTTGTTGAAAATTATAAACTTTATTCAATTGAACAGACAAAGGTATAAATTAAGACTTGAATAAAAATATTTTAGTTCCTTTTCCCATGTAAATTTCTTTCAATACTTTTTGTATATTTTTCTGTAATTCATCGCAATTTATTTCAGATTAATATGCAGCAATTTGGAAACGTTCTTTATTCTGACAAAGTTTCAATTGATTTATCCGATAATTTAATTTTTAATCATAGAATTTTTTTAATGGAAGGTGGAATACTTTGTGTTAAAGTTGACGAAGAACCAGTAAGTATTCACATAAAACATACAGTTAGGTGTTTTTTAGTTAAATTGTTTTTTTCTTTCTTAGAATACAAGACATGAAACTTATCATGGAATTGTATCAAATGTTTTATATACAACTAAATTAAATATTCGTGGTATTAAAGATCAACCCAAAAGAATTGATTTTGATACAGACAGTATTGAATCAATTATACCAAGCATCACTTTTAGGACTCAAGAGAAACGTCAAATATTCTGTGAACGACTATTTGATTTAATTTAAATTATTATGTGCCGTGTTTTCCATTTATAAAAATAAAAATAAAGAAATTGTATTATTGAAGGGAAAGTATATGAAAAGTAAAAATAAATTTAAAGATAGAGAATAATCCTAATCTTCCCACATTGTTTTATTTTTGGTAACGACTTTTTTTTTGTTGCTGCTATTTTTGTTATTGTTGTTTTACATTTCTTTCAGATGCTTTTTATTTATTTATATTATTATATCAGGGTATGTGTTTGTATGTTTGTAGGTATGCCTTTGATAGTAGAAAATTGAATTTATAAAACTTACCGCGTAAATGTGGTAAAAATCTAAATTGACCCCCTCCGTATAAAGAAAAAGCATAAAAAAAAAAAACAAAAAGAAACAAAATCAAATTTTCGCGAGAAGAAACACAAAACAAAAACAAAAACGTAAGAGAGAAAATCAGTGAAAGTAAATTTTATACTTTTCTTTCGGTTTGTGTGTTTATGCTTTTATCTTTCTTTCTATTTTTTTTTTTTTTCTTTTTCTTAGAATTGAATTTCTGCGGAATTAGATATAGTAGAAACATACGTGTACATACACCGTTACACGTAATGCCGAAGAAAAAAAAACACAATGAAAAAAAAAAAAAATGGCAACGGACCACGTGGTCTATCTAATTTTATTTTATTTCTTTTATTTCTTTTATTTTTTTCTATGTTTTTTTTCTTCTTTGGATTACTGGATTAACTATAATGACGTCACTGTCACCTTACGTTTTGAATTTTAAAATATAAAGCGAAATTACATCGAAGATGATAAGAGGGAAAATATACGTATTTTCTAAGATAAAATTAGGGAGATATAAATAAAAACAAAAAATCACGTTTAATTCAAATGTCAATCTTAAACTACATTTTCTAAATTTTTACATTCACATAATAAAAGTCAAGACACCCTGCTATTTTTATTTCAATATGAATGTGTGAGGATACAAACGTACGTCAAGGAAAGGAATAATCTTCCATATGCATTTATAATTCAAAAATCGAAGTTTATTGTAAACTGTTATAGGAAATTTTGAAGTGTTTTGTGTTTTTTTTGAATAAATTTCAAAAATGTTTAAAAATAATTTTTTGATGCACAAATGAAATTATTGGAAGTAAATGCACAATATTTAATTTTTGAAAAATATAATAATTTTATTTTCTGTATACGAATAAATACTTACAGGTTTTTGGTTAGTAGATGTAGTTTTTATAAGTTTTATAACTGTACTTACTTGTTCAATTATTTAATATTTTATATAAGAAAAAACAATTAGCTGAATATGACCGTTTATGTCAGTTTGTCAGTTAGCAAAACTTTTATAATCAGTTATAGGCTTTGTATGTAAAATCTATAGCAAAATGAAACTTTATATGGTTTTAGATTTTAAAGATCCTCAGTGTGTTATCCGATTTGCAACCAATTTAGTAAATGCAATAATTTGAAATTGATCACATTTATGTAAACATATAAATACAACTATTATGTCAAATCAATGTCAGATGTTTTATAGATGTGCATATGTGTGTGTGTGGTTATGTTTTTGAAGGATAATACTTTTCTGGTAAAAGAAAATTAAATGGAAAGAGCAAAAAAATGTATATAAATGAAGGTTTTTCTCTCAATCGCATTTAATACAAGCACGAACTTTATTGAAAATTCAACAGGGTGCGGATTTGTGTATAAGGTATACATAATGCTATAACAAATGATATTACACGGTGGTGGATTTACTGTTGTTTGCTACATTCATTTTGTCCTTATTTAGTTTTTTTTTCTTTTTCTTTTTTTTTTTCTTATTCTTTCTATGCTTTTACCCTTAAAATGTTTTAGACGCTTAACGCTATTTTGTGTACAGTCTTTTATACAGTATTATACTATACTTTACTTACCCTCAACCTTCTTCAATCTATCTTCCTTCTTACCCTTAACTTCTTCAATACAACACGCACACATACATGTCTTTATATAATTCAACTATACAAACCTAACTCGCATTTCCATCAACTTATTTTTCCTTTACTATTACATTATTATATTGAACACAAGAGCGACAAAATAATGCTAAAATAAAAAATTGGTACATGTAGGTATATTTTTTTATGATGAAAAGAAAATCAAATAACAAAATGAAGAAAAAAAAATTAATGTTTTGTGAATTTTTATGTAAAAATTTCATAGAATGTCAGTTTAATTTAAATGGCGGACATTAGAAAAAAAATAACAACAAATATAAGAAAAATATAAAATGTGTAAAAATTAAAAGCGCCATCTTTTATTCGATCTATTCTTTTATAATTTAAAAAAAATACAGAAATTTCAATTGGTTGACAGATTTGACAGTTTATTTAATCAAAAAAAAAAAAAAAATGTACGTATAAAATGAAAAAAGACGAATAATAATTTGATAATTTTAAGGTTATGTGATTTCATATAAATATAGAAGGTGTGTACCTTGTTTGTTACAAAACAAATAGGGTAAAAATAGCAAAAAAAAAAAAACATCTGAAACAAGGCAACAACAACAACACTAATATAACAGACAAAACGATGAAACAAGAAAACAAGAGGCGGTGGAGGTTTGTGAAGGTTTTTTGTTTTTTTTTTTTTTTGGTATGGTTTTGGTTTGATGATGACGATTTTGGTTTTGATGATGTTGTTGTTATTTTATTTAACCAAAAATTCATCCTTATCACATTATTATTCAAAATGTGTTTTTGTTTTTGGGTTTACCATAGTAAGAAGTATGAGAATGTGAATAAAAGTAAGGGAAGAGGATTTTATATCTCATTCCTATAAAGTAAAAGAAAAAACAAAAAAAAATATATATGACAAACCAGAAAAGTACAAGTAAAAAGGAACATAATAAACATACAGACACACACACACACACACATACACATTTTTTCTCTATGTTTTATGTAAGTGACACGAGTTGCTGGATTTTATTCCTAAGATGAATGATGATCATATTGATGATGATGATGTTAGTTTTTGTTCTTCTTATTTTATTTTCTATTTCAATTTCGTTTTTTATTCAAGGGCGTATCTATTAACAATAACAAAACATATAATAAAATGTAAGAAATCATTTTGAAAAAAAAAAGTCATATTTGAGTTCCTTGATTTTTTTTGCTTTAGTTTTTTTTTTTTCTTTTGGATAAATATTTTTTCATCCTTGAAACTTAAGTAATATATTCAAAGTCAAGAAAAGATAGATTAGATTATTCTATTACGAAATAATATTCTATAAGCGATTATCTTTGAATCTTTGTATATTTTTTTTTTGTTACTCTCTTAAAAATAAAAAGGAACAGCCAAATCCCAAAACATTTAGATTTATATAAGAACTAAAGTGATTTAAAATTTCCTTTTAAAATGTAACATTTTCATTTTCTTTTTCTTTAAACATTTACGCAATATTGTTTTTTGTGAAACACAATAAATATATACGCATACATATACAAGCAATATGGAGAAACAAACGACGCCCTTGTGTAATTTTTGTTTTTCCTTTTTTTTATTTTTCGTTGTTTTCTTCTTCGTTTTTTGAAGTAAAAGAGAGATGGATTTATTTATTCTTAAGATTTTTTGATAAGATTGTGTATATCTATATAATATGTGATTCGTATTGGGATTTTGACATCCTTCTCATCTTGTTTAGAATGTATATTATACATTTGTATGTATGCATATATGTATATGTATATGTTTGTGTAGTAATCCATTTTATATATTCTCATCTCATAATATTGCAAAGAAGACCAAAATATAATTACATTCATAACTTCATCTTGTATATTATTATTATTATTATTATTATTATTATATGTGTGAGTGTGTGTATAGCCGTTGTTTGTGATTCAGTGACGTCTTCAAATATTTATTTTGGGGTAAATATCAGTGATAGAATATGTTCTAAAGAATGGTTTTACGTCAGAGATACTTTATTATTGAGTAAAATAATTATTTTTGTTTATAAAAACTCGAATGTAGGTTCATCTTTCTTTGTCACATGTCACATCTATCTATTTATAGTCTCTGTTATGATTTCATACAGTTGCCGTCTTAACATATTCCGTAAAATGCAATGTCGTTGTTTTATGAAATCACAGAAAATAGACTTTTCCCAATTAAATTTCATTTTTGTTTAGTTTTATTTAGTATATTTATTAAGTATTAAGAAACATCATTTAACTGATTCTTTTTTAACTCTTATAATATTTTTACAAATTACCTGGCGCCTCCACTATACATAAAAATGTTTGCTAAATTTTATTTGAATAAACTTTTTTTTTCTGATTTAGAATATTTAAATATTTACTACATCACTGTATTTTATTCTCATCTTCAGCATTCCTCTTACTCATTCTAAAATATTTATTATTCTGTCTGTTTGTCGCAATGGCCTGTTTGAATTGACCTAAAGTGGATATACTCTGTTTAGATTTATATAAATAAATAACCTAACAAAGCAAGAAAAAAAAAAACAAACACAAAACAAAAAGCAGTAGATAGAAGAAGAAGAACAAGATGAATCTTTTGAAATTCAAAACTAGTCACCATGCGGCATTGATGGATTCTTATTTAAACTCATAGAAAAAGGTATAGAGAGACCCGTACACTCAAACACACACGCACACATGTATGTGTATATGTGTACACATGGATATTTATAGTTAAGGAAGAAGAAAAACATTGTAGAGGGACTTTATTATATAAAATAGAATAAGTACGCTCTTTCTTCATCTGACTTTTATACACAAATACAGGATGTTGAAGAAAAAGTACAAGATGTAAAAATACCTTAAACAGATACATATAACTGTGGAATAACGTAATATGAACGATATAATTTTTTCATTTCACAACAACGACAATAACAGCAACAACTAAAATGAAAATTCAAAAAGGCGACTGTTGATGTGAAGCCTTGGTATTAAAGGTACATACAAGATCAAATAGGAAAGGGAGTCTAATATACTTATAGAAGGAAAAGAGAAAATATATTCAGAGAGAAAGCAAAAACAGGATAAAAGGAAAAAAAAAAAAAAGAAAAATAAAATCTCAACTCCCAAGATCTCTCTATATGCATGAACTGATCCTTATCTTTGCTTATATTTTTTTATAAAGTTTCCTTATGCTTCTTGCCTTTTTTTTTTCTTCGGTGTGTTGTTTGTTACTTTTTCGTTTCATTCCTATTTTTTACTCTTTTTCTGGTGTGATTCTTTAAATACATAAGGTTCCTTTTTTGTTCAGCCCTTCCACATTTACCTCCCTAATAAAATTGTATAAAAATATATTTTCTGTTTTCAGTTTTTTTTTCTTTTTTTTTTGGTGTATCAATTTCTTGAATCCTTTTTCTACTGTTTTTTTTTCTTCTTTGGTTACACCATTTGACTGTTGGTTGTTGTTTTGTTTGTTTGTTGGCTGTCGGATTGTGTCGTAACGTTAGCGCACTGATGGCAGAATCAGAAAAAGAAGAAGAAGAAGAAAAACGTAGAAAATGAGTTTCCAACAATTTTCTTCTTCTGTATATAAAATGTTTTCAGAAAGTAAAGAAGCAAAAAAAAACAAGATTAAAGAGGGAGTGATGGGTGGAAACTTTGTTCGCTTTTTATACATATATAAATATATATTTTTTTTGGAGAGACGACAACAACTTGAATGAGGTGACAAACGTATATAGGAATATATAGAGGATTATAGGAATATAATGATATGCAAGAAGGTAAAGATGAAGGTGTAAAATTTGAATTAGAATTGACGAGCGCGTAACCATTTAAAAAGTGAAAAGAAGAAGAAGAAGAAGAAAAAGAAGAAGAAGAGAAATGTAAATGTACTTTAGTTTGGTTCCGCGTTAGTCCTTTTTTTTTTTCTTTAAAAATTTTTTTTTTTTTTTTGTTAACAGGGGAATTTAAGTGTAAAATTGTGTGTGATAAGAATCCCCATTTGGATGGTTTTTTTTTCTTTGCCTTCTTAGTGACATCAAATGTCTTCTTTCGATTCTATTTACAAGAAAAATAAAAACGAAGCAAAAAAAAAAAACAGAAACTAAAATAACAACCAAAGAGATTTTATATTTTCTTTTGTACTCCTGTTTTTTCTTCTGTATGGTTGAGTGTGTGTGTATGTGTCTGTGATTGTATGTATGTATTTGTGTGTGTGTGTGTGTTGTTTTAATTAAAATCCTAATCAGTCAAGTGATAAGATCCCACAAGAAGAGATGAAGAAGAAAAAGAAGACGAAGCAGAATGAAGAAAAAAAATGAAGAAAAAGGTTATACATTTGTTATCTTGCTTAATTCCCAATGAGATGAAGTTTGTCTTCTTCGACTTCTTCTTTATTATATACGTTATATATATATATATATATATATATATATATATTCTTCTTCCTCTTCTCTACTTCTTCCATTCTCACAACAATTTTCTTATTCGTCTTCTTCTTCTTCTACTTCTTCTTCTTCTTCTTATTATTATTATTATTATTATTATTATTATTTTTATTATTATTATTAGACACAAGTCTGAGGTAATAATAATTGAAAGTTTTTTTTTCTTCTTCTTCATACTTCATCATCATCGGTCGGCTCTAACATCTTTCTTTTACTTATTTTTTCTTTTTTGTTTCTTTATTCTTTCTATCTTCTTTTATTTTATTTTTGTTTTGTGTCAATTTCTTCCTTTTCTCTTTTCATTCTTTTCCTTTCCTTTCTTTTTTCTTTCACCCTTCCCCATACCATAATTTTTCCTTTTTATTCTTATGAAAAGAATATGAAGAAAATTTTTTGACATTGACTTGATCTTAATCTTAATTTCTTAAAGTTAATTATCGTATTCAAATGAGGTGTGACTATGAAAAAAGGTGTATAATACTGTAAAGGTATATCTGTGTGTATGTAAAAGTAAATAAGAAAATGGTATGCGACAATGATGACTTTTTGAACTGTGTGTTAGGGTTGGTTAAGAGATAGAATAAAAAAGAAGAAGATTATAAAAAGATGGGGAAGAATGATGGTAAATGTGTCATGGGATTTTAACACAAGAAAACGTATTATATTATTATTAGTATATGTAATCTAATTTTGTTTATTTCGTTCCAATGGCATATATGATTTTTTTTTCTACAAGAATGATTCTATTTATAATGAACAACTGATGTAGAAAAATTAACTTAAATTAGTTTAGAATCTTTTATTTTGATAATAATTATTTACTAATTATTTATTAAATAGTTATAATCTAAAATTACAATAACTACAAAGTACAAAGATAATATTTATATCTTAGAAATGAAATCAAAATAACAATCAAAATTTTTAAAGATTAAATTGGTTTGGAAAATTTATTTTATAAACACTATTAAGTCAAGACACAAACCGAATATAATTATTAAAAATTTTTTTACTAGCCATCTCTTGTTTTTAATTATAAACATAAAATCATATCACGTTTTTTTCGACAACAAAAACAATGCATACAACAACAAAACCAGGCGACTCCACCAAATACGCAATATTATTATTATGATTAAATAATGGGAGTGATGGTATGAGAAAAACAAGCACCTCATTTAGAGGAACGAGATGAAAATCTAATCAACAAAATTCAACTCCGAATCTACTCTAGGGGTTTTTTTTTTTATTTTACATGAAAAGAGGGATGAAAGGTTACAATGATGTTTGTATATTTTATAGGTGTGATAAATGTTGGACCAGCAAAATACAAAAATAAAAGAAAAACTTTTACTGAAATTTGATCAGATTTATTGTTTAGTTAAATTTTACCTGATGACAAATTGGGGTCGACAGTGGCGACATATTACAAATTTTTGTTTTTACTACAAACAAAAAAAAACGGTTAAACGAATTGTATATTTTTTTACTTAAAGTGTTAAAGTGGCGTCCAGACAACTAGCCGCCAAAACTATTAAATTATATATAAAATCGTTTTGTAGTGAACAAAAGGTATTCACGTATTTGTGTAATAAGTTATGTGAGTAATAAAATAGAATAGGAGATATTTTTTTGGGGTGGTAATGCTATATTATTTTTTTTTTTTCAGAGAACAAATTATAATGCGACAATTAGGATAGAAGAAAGAAATAAAAAAAAAACTGTCTAGAATTTATAAAAAAAAAACAGATAAATAGAAAATAAATGAAATTGTAAAATATTATTATCTGTATTATATTTTAGAGGTGATCGTTTCAACATGAACTTTATAAATACATATATAAAGTGGGTGATAAGTGGGGTGTTTAACTTTTAAATTATTAGCTATATAGAGTATACAGTATTCGTAATATAATTGGTAGAAAAATATATAAAGTATAATTGAAATTAATTATTTTTAGTTATTTGAAAGTGTTGAAAATGTATATGTCCAATGACATTAATATTTTTTTGTTTATTCTATAAAATTTATATATATGTTATATTGGAACGGATGCACATAAGATAATTAAGTTATTATTTGTTTTATGTACCATTTGAAATAAAATGAAATAAATGAGTGTACAGAAGTACTGTGATTTTTTGTTATTTAATCTAAGGAAAATGAAAATAATAAATAAAAGAAAATTATTTTTCATGAATTACTATACGAATGTTTTTCTGTTTTGTTTTTCTGTTTTGTTAAAAAGTTCTTCAGATTTTAAATTTAGAAAACAAAGTGCTGATGCAGAAACTGTATAGGGGTATATAATTTTTTTTTTTTACTCAGTCTCCACTTTTTTAATTTATAGATTTGAGACAACAACGTGCTAAATGGAGCCATCAATTGTTCGGAGCAATTTGGATCCATTTGGCAGGTTGTTCAATAAGACTAAAACAATTAAATTTACATTGAAAAGGAACCTCGATGATGCGAGTGTTAAGTCAATTAGACATATGATAAGAGTATTGGTTCGACTAGGAGATGTTGAACTAAACAGATTTATCTACGGTGATCTATAAGAGTATTCAGGAGAAATATTTACACAACAATAATTTAATTGAAACAAAAAAAAAAAGGATGGATGCTTTGGATCCTTTTTATTTTTATAAATTGAACTTCTAACTGCGCCTCTGTGTGTATATAAACAAGAATAAGATTTATAAAATAAAATAGGTATATACAAAACACTTTAACACACACACACACACACACATAAACAGACATAAAGTCAAAAACAGTCATTTCATAACATATTTTCTCCATATCGCGTCATCCTTTTATTTTTAGTCCTTTTTCCTCTACTTCTTCTTCTTTGTTTTTTTTTTCTTTATAAAATAAAATACAAAAAAACATCAACGTAACGTATAACGTATATAGTATAAGAGGGTATAGGTACACTTTTATACACAAAAGAAACACTATAAGAAAATACCCATTTTTGATATGGATAAACGCATTCTCGTGTTCAAGCAGTGAATTACTGCCATTTTTCCTTTTCGTTATTCTGTTATTTTTGTTGTTACTGTTGTTGTTGTTGTTGTTGTTGTTGTTGTTATACTGGATTGTTGTTATTTTTTGTTTTTGTTTTTTGTTTGTTTTTTCTTGTGCCTTCTCTTCTTAACAATTTTCACATCGACCTTTTATAATACTGAAAACAAAATAGGAATAGTGTATTTTATACACACAAACATAAACATAACACAACCAATGCCAAGATAAGAAAGTAACAAAAAATAAAAAACACCTATAGACGTTTATATGAAAGAAGAAGTCACAGTTTTGTAACTAAATAAAAAAAAAAAAATAGCAACAACAAAAACCGAATGAAATGAAAGAAAAGAAAAACAAAAACAACAAGAGGAACAATAAACCATGTTTATGTTTTATGTTATAAATAAAGAAGGTAGATATAAGATTTTTATATTTACAAAAAAATATTTCTCTATATGAGATGAGATGTGATGTGATGGAGATGGAGATGGAGAAAATTCTATATGTATATTATATCTATAACGTTACACATATATAAGGAAATAAGAAAAAAAAATAAAGGAAAGTACAACAAAAAAGATTATTATAGACTATGCGAAGAAAAAGCAGAAAATTCTATCACTTTTGTTGAATGATGAAAGTGAAAAAAAAAAACAAAAAACAAAAGAAAAAAAAATTGGGTGTACGAGAAAAGAAACAAAAAAAAAAATGTATATATAAAATTATATGATTATATTCAGTTGGTTGCCATGTCACGTATAAGAAATTTTTATAAAAATATCTAAAAGAAAAATAACCATCAAGTTTGATTGTTTTTTCCGTTATTCGTTATTCTTTTTCTTAGAAATTATTTAATCCTAATTAAATCATTTATATTTCACAATTCTTGAACATTTTTTTTTTTATTAAATAATTTAAATTTCAATGAATTTATTTAGTTTTTGTTTGCTCTAATTATCCTGTCCCAAACGAAATTTATACACAAAGAATTATTTTACTTTTATTTTGATTGGGCTATCATTAAGATTTTCATTTCACATTTTATAATCCAAAATGTGTTATATTTTTTGATCTTATTTTAATCAATTCATTAATTGAGTGTAGTTAATATGTAGCTTAACTTTTATAATTGAATAATTTAAAGGATGACATTATTAATCGATTTATTCAAATTCAATTAAGTTTAAATTATGTTATAGAAGTTTTGTTGTTGTCAATTTTCAATGAAAAGGACGTCAATAAGATTTAGTGATCCTTGAATGGAAAACTTTTATAATTCGTAATCGAGTAACAGATAACGTACATATTTTACCGATCAAAAATTCGTTTCGTTTTTAAATTGTTTCAAATTTTTCATTCTAAAATTTAATTTCACGTTTGGTTTGTTTCTTTGCTATAAATGTGAAACACAAAAAACGATTGAAATTAATTTTTCTTTAATTCCTAATTGTATCAGATCGTTTAAATCTTTCGATATACATGTTTAATTCTTAATTGATGGAAATCGTAGATTTTGTGGATTCGTACTTTAGGTTTTTTTTGTTATTCAAAGATTTAATTAATTTCTTCATTTTTAACGTTTAAAATTTTAAATTAAATAATTTAGTTCAGTGTTTGTTTGGTGCTTGTCTCTGCTATAACAACAAAATAATTTCAAGTAGGAGGGAGAAATTTTTGGGATCGTTTACAATTTAAAAGAAAAGAATCAGGTGCATATAGCAGAAAACAATTGACGCAATGCTACCAAATTTAAATTCAATATATTATTTTTTTACAGTCTGTTTTGTTTTTCCTTTTACTCTTTTCTCTTTACAAATTTTCCAACCAAATCAAAATGTACCAAAAACAGAACAAGAAAATTTGTAATCGAAGCAAAGTCCATCATTTTGTTCTGCATTTATCGATATAAATTGATGTTTTAAAAATGAAATGAAAATAAAAAAAAAATAAACAAAAACAACAACAGCAACAACAACAGAATAGAGAGAGAAAAATAAAAAAAAAATACAAAATGTGGGGATTTTCCTTTTCACAATGGGCTATAATTTAGACAAGAATAACAACTATAACAAAATAGCAACAAGAAATAAAATAAAATAAAAAAAGAAAAACTGAACAAAAATATTTCCATACAAATTTTCCTCTCTTTCATTTTTTCTTATTTTCTTTTTCATTCATTCATATAATACAAAAAAAAAAAAACATAAGTAGCAAAAGTAAGCAGCCCCCATAGAACCAAAGAATTTTCTACATTCTAATACAACCCGATCTTTTATTGCCCCTCTATTATGTATGTCTTATAACCCATACCACATTTATTCTTTCTTTCTAGGAACTTTTTATTTTATATTTTCTTTTTTTTTTTTTCTTTTTTGTTTTTTTATTCTTTTTGGGAACAGAATTTTTTTTCTTTATTCCTCTTTTTTTTTTTTTTTTTAAAGAAAATGATGTGGAACAGAGAAAAGAAAAAGAAGAAAGAGAAAAATTGATCGTATGGTGTTGTTGTATAATGCATATATGTTGAAAATGTGGGGGTGATGGTTGGCTGATGGCCCGCGCTTGCAAATAATACCGTTGAGTTTTTTTTCTTCTTTTTTCTTGTTGTTGTTGTTGTTGTTGTTGTTGTTGTTCTTGTTCTTGTTCTTGTTGTTTTGTTTTGTTTTGTTTTGTTTAGTTTTTTTTTTGTTCTCTTTTGAAGCAATTGTTATTGTACGTGATATATGCTAGAGAAAATATGGGATTAGGTATTGTGATTTATGAAAATTTGAATACTCTCTCATTCTCTATTTACCTATTTTTTTATATTTAATGTGTGTGTGTGTGTGTGTGTATTTCTTACACTGGAAGATGATACACTTAATGTAGAAATTACATTGCGGAATATTTTCTGTTTTGTTCCAATTTTTTATTATTCTGTTTTTTCTTTTCTCATATTTAAGTCAACAAATTTCAATTTTTATATTCTTTTATCCGTTATATTTACCTCCAAACTCTATACATTAACTCATCTTAATTTTATCCTCGTTGTCTCTCTTCTACCACTACCTCACACCCTCAATCTTTAATTTAAAAGTAAAATAATATGAATAAATTTTTTGTTTCTTTTCAGTTTTTTTTTTTTGTTAGTCCTTTGAGAAAAATCTTTTTCTCGTTTATAAATACTTTTAGCTTTATCCTTTCTTGTTTGTTTTTTCCTTTCTTTCCTTTTTTTATTTTTGGAAAATTGAATCCTTTTTGGCGCGCGCGATTTTTTTTTTATAACCATCAACATTCGCATTCAACCGAATATTGTGCAAAATTTTAAAAGATAATTTCTATGGGGTAAAGAGAAAAAAAAAATATTTCAAGAAAATGGAATGAGAAGTAAAAAGTATCTAAAGTATAAAAAAAAAAGAAAAAAACTCATTAACTTTTAACTCTTTATTCTTACGATGACAACATCCCTAAGATAAGGAAAACTTTTTTTTTCTTCATTCATTCCCTTTCTGTTGAAAAATATAAATTCAAATAATTTCAATTAAAAAAAGGAAAAAAAAAATTATTAATTCCTTTCGTCTATTTGAGAAGTGAATACGACCACGTAACAAATCCTTATTATTATCCATTTCTGGTACGTTTCTTTCTATTAACAACAACAACAACAAAAACAAGTCATCTCTTGAACTAAAAATACGTTGCAATCCCTCTGTAAGAAAAGAAAAAAAAAAGATGAAGAAAGGGAAAAAGTAAAAAAGAGAAAACGGAAACAAAAAAAAAAAAAATTAATGCCTCTGTTTGGAAAATTGGTTGGAGAAGAGAAGTGAATCAAGACTCTCATACCAATTTTCAGATATCCTTTTTCTTTACTTGTCACCTTAGATTATTTTCTATGGTATAGTCGATTGATGGGGTTGTAATAGGGTCGTGCGTTTTCTTAAAAAAAAAAAAATAAAACTAAAAAGAAGGTATGAGTAAATATATGTGTACGAGAGAGGGGTAGAGTAGATGATGGTATGATGGTATGATGGTTAGGTGGTTATAAGTGGGTGTTAGGTGGTTGTATATAGTATTGGGGTAATCCGATGGTTGAATACTTATCTGATTGTGATTCAGGTCAAGAATCCAATAAGAAAGAATTCCATATATACGAAGATCGGTTCTTTAGGAAGAAAAAAAAAAACGAAAACTTTTTCTTCTTCTTCTCATATTTTCTTCTTATTTTTTTTCCTTCTTTTTTTTCCTGCCTATATTTTTGGGTCGTTATTCGAAATGGTAGGAGGAAAATTGTGCGACATGAGAAAACGAAAGAAGACAAGTCTTATACTTTAACAGAGAAAACAGAAGAAGAGAAATAATAATAATAATTTTTTTTTTCTTATTCTTGTTAATTTACAAAGACATAGAAAATGTCGTGTCTTATGGTTGTGACATTCACACCCAATAATATGATGACATTCTCGCATTCGATTTTCTTTTCTTGTTTTTTTTTCTTTCTTTCTTTATTTGTGTGACTTTCTTCTTGATCCAATCATCACTCCCTCTTCTAACATGCATATATCTGTATACACCTAAGATCCTCTTCCCGTACTCTGTACTAACAACAACAACAACAACAACAAAAAAACAAGGAAATCTTTCTCCATCTCAATACCACGTATCATTGGTACATTCGGATATATAACCAAAAAAACTTAAGGATGCCAGGGAAAAAAGAGAGAGAGATAGAAAATAATAATGGAGAAATGCGAAATGACAAAAATGCTAATTCTTCTTTCTTCTTCTTCTTCTTCTTCTTATTTCTTTTTCTGGTTATCTGATGGGAATTCGTTATCAAGATCTGACGCCGGGAGAAAATTTTATTATTAAAAAAAAAAAAAAGAAAAAAAGAGAAAAAAAAATATAATCATCATCATCCTTCTCCATTCCATTCTAATTCATTCTCCCTGTTAACTCAGTATCCCATAGTTCCCCAACCATACTCTCCCCATATCTTTATTTTTTACCAATCCAATTGACACCAAAAAGACTTTCTTTTGCCTTCTCTTTATTTCAAAAAAAAAAACTGAAATAAAAATAAGAAAAAAAAAAGATAAAGGAAAAAAAATGTGTAGAAGAAGAATCCCCAAATGATATTTTCTCTCTTCTTGCCGTCATCAAATAAAAAAAAAAAAAAATTCAAACTTCTTTGTGTGAATTATTGTCCTGCAAAAAAGGAGAAAAATTTCACGGTCAGATAATTACAGTAAAGTCCCTTTTGGTGTTTGCTTCTTTTTCGTTCCAAAAAATGAATATGAAAATTGCATTTGGGACCGCATTCTAGATGACAGATCGCATCCTATATATGTACGTCCTTTGATCTATCGCAAATATTCTTTATTTTTTCCAGATTAATATTCTTGTTTCTTGATTTTAGAATTTCGATTTCTTGGATTCTTAACTATTTTTTTTTCTCTCAAAGTTAAAACTTTGGAAAGGAAAAATCTAATCCAAAAATATAAATAAGAAAACAAAAATTGGAATAAATGTCTTGTGTCGTTAAAAAGATTGTAAGAGAACAGAAGATGGTTGTAGGGTTTGGTAAAAATTAGGTGTGAGATGATTGTTGGGGGAAGGTAAAAGTGTATAGATACAAAATAGAAAAGAAAAAAATTGGTGTGAGAATAAAAAAAAAAAAAAAAGTGATGTCAACACGATTCCATCAAATCGCTTAAGGATTTACTAGGAAAAGTATTACAAATGACCCAGGATGAAAACGAAATGAAAATGGAGAGAAAATAAAAAAAAAAAAAAAATAGAAAGAAAGAAAAGGGAAAAAAAAAATTACATTGACGTTAAATTTGGATTGACGATATTAGGTTATATATAGTGAAGATGTGGATGTGGATGTGAATGTTGGATGTGCGGATGTTGGAATGAAAAAGAAGAAGATGAAGAAGAAGAAGGTGGATTGGAATGTTCATATAAACGAATATAATAAGTAAGAAGAAGAAAATAACACACAAATCGAATGTATTAAAGGATATATTATGGAGTCCTTTTTTTTTTCTTTCCTTCTCTCTTTTTTTCTTTTCTTTTTGGTTTATTTTTTTTTTCTAGCGTTTATAAAGGTCTGGATTTTTTTTTCACCTCTCCCTACATGGGGATTTCTCTTCTTCTTCTTCTTCCATTTTTTTCTGCTTCTTTTCGTTTTCGTTTTTCGATTTACAATAATGAAAGGTAGAAACGTGACCAACTTAAAAAAAAAAACATAACAACAACAACAACAACAACAAAATAAATAAAGTAAATAAAAAAAAAAAGAAGTTATATAAATACGGAAAAATTGGCGGCAGTGGAACTGGAGAACTGGATGGGAAAAAAAAATAAAATATGGAAAAACGGAAGGAAGGTTGTGCTCTTTTTTTCCTCTTCTGTTGTTTGTTGGTTGTGTGTTTTTTTTTCTGTTGTGTGCGAAGGTTGTTTTTACTTCTTTCTATATTTTTTTTTTATCGTATGTGAATGGAAGATGATTTTCGAAGGTGACCCCTTTTCTTATTTTTTTTTAAAGAAAAAATCTTTATACGAAAATAATAGTCCAAACCAATAATAATAATAATAACAATAATAAAATGGAAATTGGTTCGATTATTATTTTTTATTTGTTTTTGTTGCTATTGTTGTTGCTGTGCTTTATATATTCTTTTTTGTTTTTTCTGAGTTCCCATTTTTTTTGGAATAGGTGGTGTGGATCGTGCATATATGAGAAGAATTTTTAAGTAGGAAAGATGACAACAACAACACAAACAACAACAACAATACAGAAAAAAAACAATAACAACAATTTCAAAAAAGGAAAAAAAAAACAAAAAATTGTCACCAAAAATATGGGTGACCGTATGTGACTGTATGTGCTGTGTGCGTATGTGTGCTGCTTAGTGGGTGGATTATATATTAGGTGAAAAAATAAATGTGGGATTTACGTAAAATTGTTTTCACTCCTTATTTCCATATCTACATATTTCTATATTAAATCTGTCTGAAAGTCCACGTCGATCATCTTGTCTTGTTATTATTATTCACACGAATTTATGTCAAAAAATAAAATAAATAAAGATGACATCGTCGCACTCACATACATACACACACATGTCGATATTTGAAAGTTAAAGACATGTCAAAGATCCTTTTTAAACATTTTTTTTTGTTCCTGTCTTATCGGCTTTTTTTTTTGTTCTTTCTTCTATAATACAGTGACGCAGTTCTAAGGAGAATAGAAAAAGATTTAAATAATTTAAATGTTAAATGTTCTGACTAATCGAATTTCAAGAAAGATAGCCTAAATGTGACCTGTGTACCCTTTAAAAGTTAATCACAAAATTGGTGGTCATCGTAAATCCTTGACGCAATATAAAATTATAGAAACGTTAAATAAGGAAGTTACAATATTTATCTACTTTCTACTCTATATTTTGACCATACTATTACAAATGTTTTTATCATAAAAATTGTAATTCCTTTTTTAGTTTTCGCCTTTTAAAAAGTAAAAAAAAGTTACATCACTGTATTATTCAATCATGTCACCTTCTAATCGTTTATGTACGACATCAAACACATGTATTCGGTCTATCTCATATTCTCTACCCCTATACTCTTACTCACTCACTTTCGCTCTCTCTCTCTCTCATTCTATTTATTCTGTTTTTTTTCTATTCTCGAACACCTCTAAATTATCACTAAACGACATGACACGAATTTTTAAAGTTCTTCTTCTTCTTCTTCTCTACTATTTTTTTGGTGAGTGTGTGTGTGTGTTTTTTTCTATGGGTAGATGTCGTCTTAGTCGTCGCCATGTCTTGTATATAATTTTTCTTCTTTTTATATTCTGGTATTCGTAAACGCGCAACACCCAAAATAACGAACAAAAAGAAAAATAAGGAAAAAAAAAACAGAAAAAAACGAAAATAAAATAAAACTCTCTCTCTAAATTCAATTTTGTATTCACCTCTGACGTCACAAATTTTAGCAATAAATATTCTACAACATTCGGTGTGTATTCAAATTTGACAACGTCTTACCCCTATATATACTATATATGCTGACTTCCATCTACTCATCCTTATAATATATCCTTTCACCCTAAAAAAAAAATTTCCCACTCCAAACATTCCCTCACCCATCATATACATTCACATTACCCAGCCGCTCCATATCCGGAATACAATTCCCTTGCCCGAGTAAAATATAAATAAGGCTGACATTTGGTACCTTTTTTTTTTTTTGCTTCTTCTTTTCCTTCTTTTTATTTTCTGCTTTCTTTTGGGTTTTTCTTTTTCTTCTTTTCTTCTTCTTCTTCCGTATTTTCTGTGTTTTCAGTGTTGGTCCAACCGAATGTTCATATATGTAAAAATATATAAATTGTGTATAAAATGTGTATTCCTATATATTGAGAAGTTTTAGAGGTAGAGAGAGTGAAAGAGAGGGAGTGAGTCTAGGAGGGAAGCCATCCTACTTTGGATGAGTCAACTATAAAATAATATGTCAGATTTTTTCTTTTTTTCTTTTTATTTCGTTTTGTTTCCTTTTGCTCCATCATTTATACAATTTTCCCCTTTTTGTATTGTTGTTGTTGTTCTTGTTGTTCTTGTTATTATTATTATTTTTTTGTTGTTGTTATATATTTCTTTGTTGTTGTTATTGTTGTGCTCCTTTTTTGATTAACTCATTGAATTTTATTACCACCAATTATATACTTCTCTCAACCATCCTCAAAACCTTTTTGTTGTTGGTTTTTTTTCTATATAAATCCCATTCTATATCCCTAACACTTCCGTCTATATAAATATATCTATATAAAAGTCTTAATCTTGTTTCACACAATTAACGTAAGCTAACTTCACACCTTTACAAATTTTTTTTTGTTCTTCATCACTCATTCCACATTTTTCATCCTATTTATTTCTATACAAATATTATTATTATTAAAATACACAATTTTCAACGTTCAGAAAAATACACAGACACACACCATACTATTATACGTATATGAAACACACGCACACACATTTATATACAAATAAACAAACAGAAAAACAACAACAAATATATAATATATAAAACCGATTCTCTTTCAATTGATCCTATACCGCTATCCTAACCCAAATCTCTCATCCCTTTTTAAATTTTTCTCTTTTTCTTCTTCTTCTTCCGTTTTGCCACTAAAAATAAATCCCTTTTGTTGTCTCACAAAATCACTTCACTTTTTGATACAAGTGACTGGGTTGGTTCAATGTGGATAAATGGGTGGAAAAATATACAAAAAAAAAAAAAAAAATAAAAGAAAAAATAAATAAAAGTAAAAGAAGAAAGGAAGAAGAAAAACCCAAAAATCTAAAAAAAAAGTAAAAAAAAAAAAATAGAATGGGGTATGAAATAGAAAGAGTAAGAGATCCTTTTTCTTTTTTACAACAACAAAAACTAAAAATAAAAAAATGGTTTGAGATGAAAATATTTTAATGATTTTATCAAAATTTGAAAATCTCTAAATGAGAAGTAAACCTATCTATGATAGTCGGGTGATTTTCAGAAGAAGAAGAAGAAGAAGAAAGAGTTTTTTAGTTGGTGGTGTTGTTGTTGGATGAGAGAAAAAAAAAACTGGATGGTGGACGGAAATTTTATTATTTTTTTTTTTCTGAGATTCATCCAAAAATTTTAAAGGTTTTCTTCTTTTTTTATTTTGTATTTTTTTTTTTTTTAAAGAAAATTTTCAATTTTCTATTTCAATGAAAATCGTTTTTCCGTATGATTATATTGTGTAACTCACCTAAATCTCATACCATCATGTAAAATATAAAATATATATAAACA
The DNA here is from genome assembly GCA_963082725.1 of Pedicia rivosa. Classification (NCBI taxonomy): domain Eukaryota; kingdom Metazoa; phylum Arthropoda; class Insecta; order Diptera; family Pediciidae; genus Pedicia; species Pedicia rivosa. The sequence goes on along the minus strand of OY720152.1, from coordinate 44,590,071 downwards.
TATAATAGTATAATATTCGACTATACCATCACCCCCACCCCCCATATCCCCCCGCCCTTTTTTTTCCCTTTTCATAACCAATATTATATATTCCATCTCATGTAATAAAGGGAAAGAATATTTTATAAAAACATTTATATAGGTATTTAGGTTTATACATAAAAGGTATTATATATATAGGTATACAAAGTTATGTACAAAATACACACACACACACACATACACAGATAAACATACATACACACTTATAGAATAGAAAGGGATAAAGAAGATATTTTAGGTTATAAAGGATGAGAAATATTTTTCCTCTTATATAATACTGATTTGAGATTAAAATAAGGTTAATATGCTGATTAAATAGGTTCCGGTGCGTTTATTAGATTTTTCTCTTCTATTCTCTATAATAGTCAATAGAAAATTAAATTAGGTAATTAGATGTTGATTATATATACGCATATAACTATACACACAAATATCATATAGAGTATAATGTATAGAATATTATACATAATTGGTATTTTTATCCATCTACATCCCCTTTCCAACCACCCCTTTTATTTTAAATATAAATAAATTTTCATCATTGTGTATCATTGTCTCAACAATTTTTGTGGATTTTTCCATTACAAACTGTAGTACCATCTAATAACATCTTCATACCCGCACTCTATACATCATCTCTTGCGACAGACAATACAAAGCATTTGTGTCCAATTTACATTTTTTTTTTCTCTTAACGCACAAAACAAATTACAAAAAAAAAAACAAAAAAAAAAAACGTCACGTCAGAATAGAGAATAAAAACAAATAACGTAATATTCAGCAACAAGAATACCAACAGCAACAACAAACAGACATGGTAATTTTCATCTAGATCCATTTCTCTTTATTGCTTTTACTTCGTGTTTTCCACTTTTTTTCTTTATTTTTCACGTGCGTATATTGGCGTCATTTTTTAAAATAAGAAAAATTTTCTTATATAAATCGTTTGAAAAAAAAAAATCCTTTCAAATTTCATTATTTTGTTCGACGTACATAGATACATACGTATACCTACCACATATACCCATAAAGGGGTGGTGCGGTAAATATGGGGAGAACAACTGAAAAAAGAAAAATAATAAAAGAGGAAAAGAGGAAAAGAAGAAGTCAAATCGCCGTACGTTTATTTTCACATAAAAGTATGATAAAAAAAAAATATATATAGATGAGAAATTTTAGCGAGTTGAAAAGTAGAAAAATATGGAAAAACGCATAACAATAACCACGACGTGTTTTTCATTTTAGTCATCCATCAATCTCTTTCCCTTATTTATCTCTCAATATTACAAAACTGTTTTCTACAAAGAAAAACAAACGATCTTTCTTCTTTACTTACAATTTACAATTTTACATTATCTGTTTTTGTTCTACTTTATATAATTTAACGGAATAATTTCTTGTTTATGCAACAACTATATCACGTTCTTACTTATTCACTACCTCTATCACTGTCTCTCTCTCTCTAGCTTAATTTTTATAGTAAAGTTTGTATTGTACAGATGAAAAAAAAAAAACAATAACAACAACAACAACCACAACAAAATAGTATACAACAACAAAAAAGTTGAATTCACGTCGAGTGGATGAAAGAAAATATTGTGTGGGATGAGATGGGTGGGTATTATGTAAAGGTAAGCAAAGATCCCTAAAAGAAAAACAAGACGGAAAAAAACGCTCAAGTGGCTTGTTGTCCAATTATATAAAAAAAAAAATAAAGAAGAAAAACAAAATTGGATACAGTAAATTTCTGAATTTTATTTTCTTTGTTTATTTTTTTCAGTGACAGATTGGACCGTTAATTGTCATTTTCAATGTTTGTGTTTTTAATGAGTATGACTAGGATTTAATAACGGTAATATTTTCGTATGACGTCAGGAACATCACATTCGTTTTGATCGTGGCCACGTCGGGATTGATCGTATCAAATACAAAAAAAAAGAATCGACTGTGCTGCCGCCTAACGTCACAGCTACTTTGTAACTTAGAACCAGTTTTTTTTCTCATTGAACAAGTTTTTAAGATTATTCTACTTTTTTTTAAAAGGATTTTGTTTAAAATCTCAAATCTTCTTAAAGAAAACTTAAACAAAAAGTTTAAAAAACTCCAACTACTCTCCTGCATTTCATCTTTAAAATATTCGTTTGTTTTTAAGAGATCAACCGCACAACGGACTATTATGCATCAGACGGTTGTTTTTTTTTTCTCTCCATTCTTTTATATTTTTTAATCGTCCATCCTATCCTATATTAAACGGGTGGTAATGTGGGTGATTCTATTGGAATGATTTTTTTTTTGGTTAATTTTGAAGATACACAAGCCAAAAAACCAAGAAAGCAAAGTTTGGTCTTTATAGCAATCCAACGTCGGATATGGAAATTAATTAAGAAGAAGAAGAAAGAAAAAAAGATAAGATTTCGAAGCAGATGGTTGGATTTTAGTTTTTATAGGGGAAATTGGGGAAAATTTCTTTTTATAAAAAAATAAAATGATAAAAAAAATGTTGTTTTATTTTTTTATTTTAGTTTTTTTTATTTCTTTGAACAAAATATTTAAAAATTTATAATTATTTACAATGTTTTATTACCATAAGGATTACTTAACCATGGATAAACAGATGGACATTCTGGTTGACATGTATTCATATATCTTTCTTCATTTGTATCCATACGTATTAATTTACATACTAATGGTATACATGATGGTACATATGTTTCTTGACATTTATCTAAAATTTTATAATTTCCAGGTCCAATTGGTTTTGGATTACGTACATATTCAAGTGCACGACTTGACGATACAAAATAAACATCAGGTAATGAATTCATATACTCTAAGAATTTACTATAAGCTTGTAAATGAATTTTATTTTGAAGGAACCAGGCAGCATGAAGATAAACGCCAAATGGTGCACGATTACCATTATAACTTCTATGGAAATTACTTTTCATCCATTCTACTAGACCATTAACATCTTCAGGTCTTTATTGGAAAAATAATTAATTAAATTTTGTAATTAAATAAAATGTGTTAAAAAAAACTACTTACATATCAGTACAAGCATCAACCATAGCACATTTAGTTCCTCTTAAATCAGTCCAATCTAAAATTGGTAAAACCCATGCTTCTGGTATTGAAGCGGTTGGACAACGATCAAGTGGACAATCCTGTGTTGATTTATATTTTAATGAATATGGCCATAATCCTGGATTAATAAAATGTTGTGTTGGCCATGATGCATCCCAAAGGAAACCTTCTTTTTGCATCATTTCAAATGAATTGTTATAAGATAATTCAAATAATGGTACACGTATTCCTTTGATATCTTTAATATCAATTTTACCAAAATGTGACATTATTTTTCTTTGTGTTCCAAATTCATTAATTAATAATGGTACTGTTGCTTCACGCCAATATGTAACACTACTTTGATGTGATACTGAATGCATTGCAATTTCATGACCATCAGCCCATAATAAATGTGCTCTTGGATAATCTGTATATTCATGTGATGCAAAATATGTATAAGCAGATGGGCAACCATCTGGATTAACACGATCTTCAATCATTGGTACAATCATATTATATATTTCAATTGTAATTGCATCATCAAATGTTAACATAACTAACTGAAATTTCAAGAAATTTTTTTTAATTTATTAATAAAAATTTTTATTTAATGTTATTATAATTAATTTTCATCATTTATTTCTATTGATGAATTTCACGAATATTGTAATTGTTAAGAACCAAAAAAAAAAAAACGACATCATTTTTTTTTCTTTCTACTTTAAATATTTTCTCACAATTAAATTTGTGTAGCGAAAAAAAAAAAGAAACAAAGGGAAAAATTAGAACGAATAAAAGGAAGTAATTAATTTGTAGAGAAAATAAAATAGTACGAAAAAATTCCAATAAATTTTCAAATTAAAGAATAATTCGAGAAAAATTGAAATTATTTATTTTCGTTAAAAAAGAATAATTTCAATTGGATTAAACGACTTTAGTAGATAAAGATAAAATTTAATTCAATTAAAAGATTGTTAAGAAATTCGGACTTAGTCAAAAATATACATTTTCTTTACATTTAAGTATTTAAAAGGACTCTTGGTGAGGACAACAATTTTAACTATCACAGAATAATTTAAAATGAGGAAAATAAATTTTTAAACGTGAACAAAAATATTTTTGTGCAAAATATTTAATTTATGAAATAATTCAATAATCTGGTGTAATTATATAATTTCTATTTTCAACAGAAGTTTCACAAAAAATGAAGAAAAAAGAAAAGAAAATAATAATCAAAAGGAAAATATTAAAGAAAAAGGAGAAAAAAGTGAAAAACAAAAACAAAATGTAAAAATAATTTCTTTTCACAAATTTCAATAAAGTTTTTCTTTTCAATGTTTTTTTTTTCTCATTTTGTTTTTAAGAAAATATTTCAATAAGGAAAATGTCAAATTTAAGAAAATGTTTTTCTTTCCCTTTTTATTTTTCGAGTTCCAGGTAACTGGAACTTATTAAAATTCAATGAAATATATTTTTAATAAATTTTTAAATAGAAAAATAGAAAATTTAGTAAGTGTTTTGTGCATGTGCCTGAGACAATTTAATTTTCTTCAGACAATAAACTTTTAAGTTCAACATTAAGTTCAAATTAATTTCAATTGTTTAAGTGTAAAACACAACACTAAGTTCAACAATAAAATTCAACTGAAAAATGTTTCAATTAAATTTAATTGGATATTTTTTTTTTATTTAAAACAAAAAAAAAACTAAAATATTTTTCAATCTGAAGCAAAAAAATCAACAAATAAAAAAAAAAACAGAACATTCGACAATAATCATAGGTTGGATTACAACTGATAACAATTTAACAAATTTTCGTAGAAATTTCAATGAATAAAAACCAAAAAAAAAATACATTTACAGAAACAAAAGTAATTTTTGTTGAATTTTGATTGAGTTGAATTCTACGAAAATGTAATCCCAATGGCAGATATGGAACGTTCATAAAGCCATTTATTATTTGTTGAACAATAATTATTTTATTTTTAAATGAAAATTTATTACACTAAATTAGTTTTTCACAACAATCCTTCTAAAAACTACAGACGACCAGAGTCTAATATTTATAGAAAGTTTAGACAAAACTACTTTAAGAAAAGGTTGAAATATTTATATATTTTTGAAACACTGGCGACAGTATGAGTGAAGTATGAGTGAAGCCATTTAGAACAAAAAAAAAACACTAATAATCATTCTTTAATTTTGTTTTTTTTTTTGTATAAAATTTGTATAAAGGAAACAACAACAAAAAAAAAAAAGAAGAAAATGTTAGAAAGGAGAAAATCTGATTTTAGATTTCATATTTTCACTGCAGTAGAATATAAAGGAAAAAATATTGTGTAGGATTATCTTGAAATGAAAAAAAAAAAGAAAAGAAAAGAAAATAAGGGAGGTTTTTTTGGTTCATGCGGAAGTTCCGGTAAATTACACGCGATTATATTACTTTGGTTTTGTATTTTGTTTTTTCTTATAAAATTAGAAATTTCTTTTCATTCTTAAATAATTCAATCTTTTGTTTTTTTTTTTTCACATACAAACCTACACACTCACACATACAGACTTAATGCAATGAACACAGAAATAAGAAAAAATAAACTCAATTTTAATAATTTACTTCAATTTGTTATCCGTGCAATAAAATGTTAAGAATTTTAATTTTACAGAATATTTGGTGAGAGAAAAGTGCTGAAATTTTATTAGAACGCTTAGTCTGGAACTGATTTGATTCTGAATGTGTATTCTGGTGTAGTAACAATAGGATATTTGTGTGATGTCATAAATTTTGAAGACGATTGTTAAATGCAATAATTGTAACAGTAAATCACACATGTACTGAGGGTGGGGGTTGCATACACTAAATAATCACAATACATATATGCTAACATTTATGTAAACCGTGTCTAATGATGAATCAACACAAATTGGAAGAGATTCAAGATTCATTAAAATTCTTCCATTAAATAATTCTTCATTTCATTAATTAAAATTAATAAAAAAAAAAAATTGAAATTAAATTCACTCTTGTTGTCATAAGAAAAATATGTTTAATTAATTTTCTATCCTAAATGACGAGAATTAAATTTTATTTTGGTGATAAAACATAATTTCGCCGAATTTATAATAATTTCTTAATTGATTCTGATTAAATCGATTAATGTTGGGTTTTGGAAATAAATATTAAGTTACACTTTGTTAAGAATAAACGACCGTACAATTTACTGTAAAAGTGGAATCATTGAAATTATGAACGAATCCAATTGAAAATAATTGAAATATATTTTTATCCGTATAAAAACCGCTTTGAGTTTTACACACACACAAACCCTTTTAATAATCATAATGGCAGGGTGCATATAGGTAAGTCAAGTTCTCTTTGATATCCCACTGTGACTTAGGACTACTAAGTACTGTATGTCAGAAGACACATACAAATTAAAACTCACAAATGGATTGGTACAACATACGAAACCTGAACTCCAAATACGCAGTGCAATATTACCACGTTAATTATTTTACTCTGTTGGAATTCAGAGTCAGAGTAAAGAATAATAAATTTCGAGAAACAATGAAGAAAATATTTGTTTTCCTTTATTAATTTACCTGAGGTAATGTTTTTGTATCCGTCTTATTTCCCAAATATTGTAATGAACAACGACAAGATGGTGGTTTACAAGTATTTTCATCACATGGTTGTGCTAATTCTAATGATGTTATTAAACCAACAAGGGTTAATAATAATAATATTTTCACAATCATTATATAATTTTTGTTTGTATCAAAAGTAAATACAAAACATAAAACAACACACAACTGAACAACTGATTTAATATAAAAAAATTCAGTTCCTTTTATAGCAAGAATTTTTTTTTTCTTTTTCTTTAAAAATAAAAATAAATAATCAATCATGTGTGTGTGTGTCTGTCTTATCCTCTTATCTAATCATTTCTTAATAAAAAAAAAAAAAATTATTATTTAAGAATAATTATTTTTTGTCTATCGTTGTTGTTGTTGCTATTTTATTAATCAAAAATTCAAATAAAAACTAATTAACTTTCATCAAATTAAATAATCTTCTTTTTTTTTATCGTTTCTAATTAAAAATTGACAATTTTTGTTGTTGTTGTACTGAAAAACTCTATAAGAAAAAAAATCAATAAAGAAACAAAAAAAAAAGTACGTTTTCCCCCACAATAAAATCCATTTTTTTTTTTTCGTTTCTTTTCATTTTTTGACCGCAACCAAAAATGATGATAACAAAAAAAAAAATTTAATAAAATTAAACGAAATTAATAAAAATCTATATTTAAAATCGATTATTCTGAAGTACCTCTGAATAAATTTGATTGAATTGAAATGATTATCTCGACGTTTGTATTTTTATAGATATCTGTTGTCATTTTTGTGGTCATCATTTTGTGTTGTTATTGTTGTTGTTGTTGCATTAAATATTTATTTGTTGTTGTTTTTATATTAATCAGAAAGTGTGTCTTTAATAAATGATGAATCAATTGTTTTTGTTGTGTTTTTTTTTTTTTTTTTTGTCTTTTCTTTTTTTGTTTTTTACTGAATCGTAATTGATGATATGATGTGAATTATAAAATGAATTTATAAAATTAATGCAGTTAAGTGATAATGAGAAATTATTCTGTTTTTTTTTTTTTTTTTGTTTTCTTTTTTTTTTTTTATTATTTCCTTTTATTTATTGAAAAATTGAAAGATAATGAAATTTAAACAAATTTTTGTTTAGGTAAAAATCTTATCAGATTTTGAAAAAATGTCATCAGATTATAAAGGTGGATTAAAAGAAATGTCGTTATTTGTTGTTGTTGTTATTATTTTATAATTAAATTAATTAATTTTAGTTATATTATTTTTATTGTTGTACATCCGCTACATATATAGTTGACTGGAATTAATCATCAGATCTTATAAAAATATAGATTATTTAGAATTATCAAGGGTTTGACCAGTCCAATTCCAAGACACATTAGTGACCGATATCAAATTAAATCAGAAAAATGAAGCTAATTTTAAGTTTTCCAGTTAAATTGGTGATTGCATTTATTTTATTCTTAAATGTTTTTCTGAAAAATCAGAATATTTAATTAGAGAACACGACTACTTACTTTAGGTATTTCAGGAATAAAATCGGTCTTGTATACTGCATGTAAATGAATCATGAATAGAACATAACTAACTCTAATTATTTCTTAAACGTTAAACTATATTTAAGTGTCATACTTAGTAAGATCTGCAATTAATGTCATTTTATTTATAGAAAATGATTTTGAATTAAAACTTTAATAATTCGATTATTTCAGGGACGAACTGCGGTTCGGTTTTAATATTAATTTGAAAGGAAATCCTATTTTTCTGATCAATCTAAAATACAATATTTTCGTATCATTTTTTCTAGTTAACAAATTATGAATAATTACTTTTCTTCTTTTAAAAAAAGTCAATAGTTAATTATGAGTTGACGGATTATCCACACAGCGTTTACAAGATGAACATCTCCTATTTAAGGTATAAAGTGTAGTGCTTAGGGAGACAATCGGACGCAGCCTAAGTACACCACTGTCTATTTATAATTGATTGACATAATTCAGTTTACACTATTCCATTAATCATTAACTATCAATATACAGCCACAATAATTTATTTTCAAATCAAATTTTATCTATAAAATAACAACAACAACAATAATATCAATAACTAAAAAAAAATTGTACACTACACACACGTATTAAAAAAATATAATCTTAAAATAATTATAACACAATCAATTGATTAAAATTTTATAAAAATAAAATTAGTTCAATTACTTTTTGTGACATTTTTATAAAATTGTTAAAGTTTTTTTTTATTTATTTACGCATTTTTTTTTTGTGTCACTTTTATTATTTTTTTTATCAATTTTTCTTTATACCATTTTTTTTTTTTTTTGCTTTCATTCCAATTCCAATTTAGAGAGAGAAGAAAAATTGAATTTAGTACAAAGTCAAATATGAAATATTGCCTTTAGTTAGTTTACTGAAGATTTTTTTAACACAATTTTTTAATACAAAAATAAAAATTAAGAAATTTATACATAAAATTGTTAAGTAAATTGTTAAAGTAAATCAGTAATAATCTTGAATAGTTTCTAGTAAAACCAAATAATATTTGGAATATTATTTTCTTGTGACGTCAAAATAGTATATTAATAATCTTCTATAATAAAAAATTAATATTTCTAATATTTGGTCCTTTCGTACTAAAATATTTAATTTAATTAAGGATAGAAACCAACCTGGCTTACGCCAGTTTGAACTCAGATCATGTAAGAATTCAAAGGTCGAACAGACCTAAATTTTAAACTTCTACACCTAAAAATAACTCTTAATCCAACATCGAGGTCGCAATCTTTTTTGTCGATAAAAATAAAAGATAAATTGTCTTTGAGAAAATTGGTTCGTGTAATTTTTTCATATGTTTAAAGTTTAAACAATAAAGAAAATTTATAATTTATGAGAATCAAATATCTAAAGTTAATTTCACGTATGTATTATTTCAGAAAAATATCTATAAAATTCGAGACATTAAATTGATTTGGTTCTCATTATCATATGTGGAATTTTTCATTCTAACATTTTATACCATTTCTCAATAATTTTCTAAATAAGAACATTATTTTTATAATACAGTCCAATGACATCTTAGTCTCAGTGTATTCCATTTCGATAAATAATTTAGTTCACATTGTGACTGAATAGATTTTGACTCACGTTATGTATTCTTAATCATATAGTATATGATTCAGACCCCCAGCATTATTCCCCATAAATTAAATTACTATAAAATGTTTTTTAATCTGCATGACAAAAATCTCTTCACTCCAATTTGTCTTATTTTAGTAAATGTATTTTTTTTTTACGATTATTATTATTATTTTATTTCTTAAAGAATATTATTTTTTATTATTACATAAAAATATCTAAAACAGAAATAAAGACGCCAGACTGTCTTCTAAATATAATTTTATATTAAAAATTATTTTTTATTTTCTATTTTCCATTTTGCCTATTTTCTTAATTTTGTTTCATTAATTTCTTATTGTCACAATTTTCTTTGAGATAAAAAAAAATATTCGAAACTTATAAATTCCTCATTCCATATCGTTGAAATAATAACAAAAAAATAATAATACAACTAAGACCGCCCCCTCTCTACACATACACACACACACCACCAACACAATCATATTTAGCTAAGGATTCAGAATCAGATAAATGTTACATATAAATACGACTTGTAAAAAGACGATAACCAAGAACAACACCAACAGCAATAATAACAGCAACAAAAATATTCATATAAAAATACAACAACAGTAATGGGAACAGCAAAAAAAAAAAAATTAACATGATAATGTGATTAATTAATTGTTGTAATCACTGATGATTTTCCGTATAGGACAGGACTTAAATATTTTTCATTTAGATAAGAAAAATTTCAAACAATTTGTATTACATGTGATAACGAAATATTAACAATAACAAAAAATAAAGAATAAGTACAACAACAACAATAACACAGCAACAAAAAAATTATTTTCAAAAAAGAAAATTAACAGATAAAAATTCAAGGTCTTTAAAAAACATGATTATTATGAAGAAATATTGTGGATTTATACAACCTTTTTTTTTCTAATAAAAACCGGTTTGGTTTCAAAAAATATTTAGAATCTTTCTTCTTCTTCTTCTTTGTATATATTTTATATTTAGGACGTTTTTATATCACCCGAATAGAAAGCTTGAGAAAAAGATAGAGATAAAGTGAGAGCGAGAGTATAAACTTTCATTTTATAAATTTTGAAGATTGAATCTTTTTCTTTATAATCAAAAAAAAAAAAAATAAGAAAAAAAACTTCTCTATAAATGCCCTCTTGTCTCTTGTGTCTAAAAGAGAAAAAAATGGCCGACATCAAGGTCGTTCTGAGGTTACAATGTCATCTCTCTTTCTCCACATTTATACGATCCAATTTCCGTATATTTAACCCCTCGCCCAAATACATATACTCGCCATTATTTTATTGAACGCACTTTTTTTTTCTTGCCACACCTGTGCTGATTTTTGTTGGTGTTGTTGTTGTCTTTGTATTTGGCGTATCTATTTCTATATATTCTCTTCCGTCTATTTGTTTGTTTTTTTTTTCTTTCTTCTTCTTCTTTATTTCATTTTCCATTTATCCCCATCATTTTTTCCCCACTCTACTCTTTCTATATATTTTATCTAACCTCGCATATACACCAAGCCGCCTTACACTAAAAATATCCCCATTGCCAACCGCATTCCAAAATCGAAAAAAAAAAGTAAAAATGTAAAAAGAAAGTGCAGAAATAAATGACGTAACGTCAGATTGTTTTTATAGTATTTTGTGTGCGGTGTGCTTTTTTTTTCTTCTTTTCATTCCGTTACCGACCGCAAACAAAATAGCTGAATACGGTAAAAATAACCGGAAAACGAATAATAATACAGTAAAAATATTGTAACGTATTCAAAGGGATGATTGACTTATTTGTTATGGATCAAATAAAGAGAGAATAATTTAATTATTTCAAATGATTAAAACTAAAATAAACAAAAGTCACCTTCAAAGAATCAGGAAAAAAAATTACCCTCAACCCCACTTTTTTTCACTCACACTTTTCTCTTCTTTTATTTTCTTTTTTTTCTCTTTGTTTTTTTTTTCCGTTACTTTTCTGTCTTCCGTCTCTCATCAACCATTATAAGAATAAAAAAAAAATGTGTTACTATTTTTAGAAAGCACAATAAACATTTTGTCTGAATTTTCCGTCGCCTACTTTTTTTTTTTTCTTCGTTTTTGTTTTTTTTTTTGCTTTCCTTTCTTATTTTTATCTTTCTATTTTGTAGTTGTAGTGACGTCATACCGCAAAATATTATAAATAAAGAATACAAAATATGTTTCTCTATTTTATTATTAAGAAGTGAATTAATAGTGGCTGCATCATTTATATCCTTCAAAATATAGATGGCACCACCTATTCTGAAATTAAATAAAATAATACAAGGATCATTAACGTTCGAGCCACAATATATTTTTAGTGTAGTGAATTTTTTAATGGAATTTGTTTATTATGAATGCACCAAATGCATAAAATTCAAAATATTAAAAGAAAATTATTTTAAGAAAAAATATGAAATAAAATTGAAGAATTTTATTTTGTCGTAAAAAATGTAAATGAAAAATTTAAGACTAAAGAAAATTTTATAGAGTTTAGTAATTAATTGTAGTACAAAAAAGTTTAATTTTAAATGTATTAAATGTATTCCTCAATCGGATATTAAGTCAATATCATATTTGGATGTTGCAACGATACAATCCCAAATATATGTTTATTGCTAATGCTGCGAATGAATTTTGCCTTTATTTTGAAACAAAACCGATTGAATTACAACAATTGGTATTCTTGAATTTCGGATATTTTCTATCGTTGACCCATCGAACATTTTCTACTGGTTTATACCTGTCGATTTTGATCTAAAACGCTTTAATAATCATAATAATTAATAATCATAATTATTAATATTTTTATTATTATTATTATTATTATTATTATAAAAAACTGAGTATAGCACTGCAAATATCACATTATTAAAACAGAATTTGACGTTTAATAATTTCACCATACTCGATTTCATTTCACCACACGTATTTGATTTTGATTTATTTCAAGAATACCAAATACTCATACTACCCATCGAAAGTAACCATTCGAAAATTTTAGAACACGAAAATTTTCGATTGGTTTCAAGAATAAGTCCTCAGGCATTTGAAATAAATAATCAAATATCTCCTTGTTTACTATAAAATTATTACTTCCACACAACTCTATCGTATAATTCTAATTAACAATGAAACACTTAAATAAACAAATATTGTGAAACTCGGTTAGAATTATTAATTATAGAATTTTGGGAAAATATTAGATACACATTTGTTACACATTACGCTGTTGCAACTTGTTTTCTTTTCTTTTGTTGTAAAGAGGTAATTCGTAATTTACGAATGAATATGAGGATTATAATATTTTATGTTGGTAATCGTTATTTTTAGTAACTTTTTAAAATGTAAACCAATTCAGGAAAAAAAATTACCAATTTGCCTAAACGTCAAATGAATTTGATTATACGACACAGTCGTAGAAACTAATATACGATTTAAACAAGATTTTTTTTAGGTTAACTGGGTGGAACCTATCTTCTCCTGCTACAACGTCCTCACATAACCAAAAATTTAGCAAACAAAAACTAAAAGAAACAAACAAATAATACTAATAAAGTTTTATCGTGTTTGTGAAATTACTTTCATGTTGGTAAACGTGGTAAAATAAATATTTTTAAATTTTGCGTTTAATTCGCACTTCTTTTAATAAAATTCTATGTGCATAGATTCAATGATGGAAAATATTTTTCAATAATATTGATAAATATTTACCATTAATTAATTTTAATTTTATCTTAGAAAATATTTTTGTTAGTAAATCCTATCAATACCGGGGAAGTTTGTGTGGAAATTTTTCAATAATTCTGTGAATACAATAAAGACAGCAGCTGATGATGAGGTTCAATTCTGCATAATAATAATCATAATAATAATTAGAAAATATTTGTTTTTGTGTTGTTTCTAAGATTTTAAAGGTTGTTCAATATTATAGCATCTTATATTATATGCTTTCTTTTATAAGAGAAACGACACATAAGAGAACGGTCCCCTATTAGTGTTTTTTATGTGAATAAATTACATTTGATCTTACGGTAGTTCAAACAAAGTAAAATTTAATTGAATTTAATTTTTACATATTTAATGCTGTGTGGAAATTAAAAATTTAAAATTACACAAAAAAAAAATAATTTAATTTATTAAAATAATAAAATTTTTCTTTCCTTTAATAATTTAGAAATTCAATAAAAAAGAAATCATTTAATTTTACGTAAGCATATTTTTATAAGATTTACTTTTATTTTTATCTCTTTGCCTTTTTATAAATATTAATTTCTTAGAATAATTTTATGTAAATAATTTAAAAACAATTTTTCAACCAAACCATAAAATCATATAAATTTCAGAAAATTTAACAACATTTTACATTAAATAAATTTTCCGTATTGAAAAAAGAGAGTAGAGAACGAAGAGTAAAAAACCCTTACGCTTTTTTTTTTCTTTTATTAAATTAAAAATTTATTTAAAAATAAATCAAAACAATTAACTTGAATGAGAATCATCAGGAAATGGTAAAAAAAAAACATCAGACAAATGAAAAATAAAGGAGAATATTATGAAATGTCAAAAAAAAAATTTAACTCAACCTCACAAAACGCAGACAAAATTTGTAATCATGTCTTATGAATGTTAAAAACCCATACTAGTTGTTACTCAAATCCCAAACGAAGACAAAATAATACTTACAGAAAGAGATACCTGTCTAATTTGATCTTATTGTAATTTTTAAGTTTTATCAAATATAAAACAGACAAAATATTATTTATTTATTTTCCTCCACTCTTAAACTTAATCACTTAAAATTTTCTTCCTTCTTTTTGCTATTTAATTTCGAAAAAAAAAAGAAGTGGTTAAAGAATATCTATATAGAGAGAACAGAGGAAACACAAAACAAAAACAAAAACAAAAACAGAAAACAAGAAAATGGTAGTGTGAGTTAAAAATGGGGAATGAATTTTAGTACAGAAAGAGGGTAAAGTATAATGTTCGCTTTTTTTGATTATTTAATTTGTTGTTTGTTTGTATTTTTTTTTTTTGTTTGTAGTCTTTAATTGGCATCATGAATTAAAAGTATTTATAACAAAAAAAACAACAACAATAACAACAGTAACAACAATAACAAATAAAAGAAAAATATAAAAAGTTTCTTTTATATCATTTCTTCTCTATTTTTCTTCGTTTTATTTTCTTTATAGTGAATTTTTTTTTTTTTTATTTAATTTTTCATTTATTGTTGTGCTTGTTGTTGTTGTCGATTAAAACAATAAAACCCATGAAAGAAAATTTTACACTCACATAATTTGTTTATAATTATTTTTTTTTTTCTTTAGAATTGATGTCTTGGATAGAAAATTATTTAAATGGTTTGAGTATAGGATAAAAGATATAGAAATTGTGTTGGGATACGTTCTGAAAGGGGTTAAAATTTATGTATAGAAATAAACTTTGTTATTGTTATTATATGTCTAGATAGAATTTTTATTCAAAAATATTATGAAGGTAAAAAAAAAAATGCTTTATAATTTAATTAAAGAATTAAATTTACTTCTAAAAAAATGTACCGATTAATTATGTTTGTTATACAATCTTGCAATTATTAACAAAATAAATTGATTTACATTTAAATCAACTAGCTTAGGAGCAGCTTAAGAATTTCATTCTTTAACTTTAAATTTAGATTTAAGTTCTGTCTAACCTTTATCTAACAAACATTAATCAAATCAATAAGAAGATTTAGGCAATGTCCACCAAAGGATAAAAATAAAACATTAAAAACTATAATTTCTTCTTATCCGCAGCTAGTTTTGGTTTGCCTTAAACCCTATGGCGTAGAAAAGTTGTTTTCTTCTTATTCTTCTGTTTTTTTTTTTTTTTTGGATAGTAAAGAAAAGAATCAATGAAACATTTTTGTTTTTTTTTTTTTTGACATCATAAAATACTCTAATATTACTATTATTCTTTTATTAGATAAAATTTCTCTGTTTGTTGTTATTTTATCTTTTTATGATAAAGTAAAAATAAAATAATATAAAAAGGAAACAAAAATTATTATTATCAATAAGAATATTGGTTATTTTATATTTATTATTATTATTTTTTTTTCTTGTAATAAAATAAAATCACAAAATAACAAAATCAACAACAACAACAACAACAAAACTGTTTGTACTCCATCCCATAAAAAAGAAGAAAAAGAAAGAAAAAAAAGCTCATAGTAACTATGCTGTAAAACTCATCCCCATTCTCTCTATCACCCCATCCAGATCATATACACACACACACATAGAGAGAAAAATATTCATACTCACTTTATAACTCAAACCAAAAACAGAAAAATAATGTTTGTATATTATTTCGATTTATCTTTAATTCAAGGATTTAGTTAGACTATTTTGATGGAGTAAAGAAAAAATTTTTTTTTTGTACAACCTAAAAAAAAATATATATATATATAAAAAGGAAAATGAATTTTTATCTACAATAATTTTCCGGTTTTCTTTTTCTTTTTTTTTTTTGCGTTAATAAAATGGAATAAAATCAAACAAAAACAATTGTTCTAAATCAGGCAATTTTTTTTTTTGATGTTTGATTATTAAAGGTTTTCCTCTTCCTCTTCATTTACTTGTGTATTATTTTCAAGTAGAAATATTGAGGGTGAAATGGTTAGATGGTAAATGAAGAAGAAGAAAAAGTAGAAAAAAGAAGAAGTGAATCGATGTAGGGATGATGGTAAAGTGGTGGTGGTTAAATGAAGAACAAGTAGAATATAATTTTTGATTATGAAGAAGAGTAAAGGTTATACGATTGATGGGAAATTTTATTCGATCTTTTATTATTTTTCTCTTTTCTCTTTCTTTCGTTCTGTCGTTCCTTCAGTTTTATTTTTCTTTCTTCAACGTAATATTTCAATTTCAATTTTGAAAATATCAAGTACCAACAATTATTTTTTAAGACTTTATTGACTGGTATATACAACGGTATTGTACATGAAAGGTTGAAAAGAGAAAAGGTATTAGAAAGATTGAGGGGTGGGTCGTGAAGGTCGCTTTAAAAGGACGTGAAAAGAAAGAAGAAAAATATACTATACACAACAAGAGGAAGATATAGGGAAGGTACCATGCAGTACACACAAAACTGATAGATAACACGCGCAAGTACAACCACCATTACCCCATTCTCACTTTCACTTAACCAAATCTATTGTCTGTGTGTATTTAAAATGTTAAAGGAAAAACCTCTTAACCGGATGAATTTTTCTTTTGTTGTTTTTGTAATGATAAAACAAAATAAAAATAAAAATAAACTAAATTAAGATTTTATTGCATTTTGATGCGTTTTTTTTTTCTTCTATAAATTCTACTGTGTTTTATGAACAGTATTTTTTTTTTTTTTCTTTCCCTTTTAACATTTTATTGTGGTCTTTTCTCTACACTTTTATTCCCTCTTAAATACAATAAAATTTATAAGAAATTAATTATTTATTAATTGAATTAAGTTGAAATAGAAAAACAAAAACTATTAAAACTTTTTGGTAATAAAATTCAGTAACAAATAAATAATACCAACAAATTTTTATTTGAATTTCTGTTGATTTTTTTTATTGCTTTACAACGTTATGCTTTTTATGTGTATGCTTTTTAAGTGTAATTATGAGACTTTTTGGAGACCTATACAACACAGATTAATTGTTTTAAGTTATTTATAATAGTTTTTGGTTATATTTTGTGTGCGTTTGTTGTATTAACTCAATGTCAATTGACACCCAAGCTTTAAGAAGAATTGTATTAATTGAAAAAAGTTTATGTCACAAATTTCGAACTCAAAGTCTCAAAGTCTTCGTAAGGAAGACTGGATGGTTGATGAGGGATCAAGATCAAACCAGTTGTAGATGTACAAATGGTGACGCATTACTGTTCGCCCATCTCTAAGCAACTAACCAACTTATGTCACAAATTAATATTTAAATTATGTGAAACTTTCGAACTAATCTTCTATATTTTCATAATTAATTTTCAATATAATACTTTTCTTTTGTTTTAAATTCGATAAACTGCGCTAATATTGAAATTGAAAAAAATATGAATATCTGAGTTCAGCTAATATTTCAATCAGTTGAGGTCATCTAAATAAGAAGAATAATTATCGTCAAGTAAATATTTTATGATAGTCGAACGTGTCTTTTATAAAGTTCAATTAATTGATTTTAAAATAAATTTTCATTAATTCTCTCTGTGACGGATATGTTTGTATGTATTTGTATGTTTAGAATTAGAAAAAAAAATTTAAGTTCAAATAAATAAACAATTGATACTCTAATTCTAATTATCTTTTTGTAATTGTTATTATTTGTTAATTGATGATATTTCTCCCTAAATATCTACGTAACAATTCTATATTACCTTCTTATGTTTATTCAAGTTTCTAAGTAATGAAATTTGAGATAATTTAATTAAATTTTAATTGTCTTAATCGAGATTTCGTAGAACTTTAAAAGGTTGAAGAATTATATTAGAGAAATTTATTAATTTAAGTTTACCAAAATTTTTGTTATTTTTTTTGCTTTAATTTTAATGTTAAAATTTACAATAATTTTTCCCTAAAGCAACTATCAGACGCAATGAATTTAACTAATTATAAAATGTCAATCAATTTATTTAATTTAAATAATTATAAAAATTTTTGAGTATGAGCAGAACTATTTTAAGATATTTCAATAGAAATGCGTTGGAACAAATCTATCGGCCTAAAAGTTGACAATAAAATAATTTACTAATGATTCATTTATCACAGACTTATCACTTTACTCTCTTAAGATATTTTAATGTATACTTTGCCCATTTGTGAAATAAAATAAACAATTATACAATTTTTGTGTATTGTCAATATAAAATGTTTAATGTTCAATTTTCATTTTATTTTATTTGAATAACATACAATATGAGTATGGCCAGGCCTTCTCAAAGTACACATCTAGATTCAGTGCATTATAAATAACTATTAAAAATAAAATAAAGAACATAATTTAAACTTAAACATAATTTATTTAACAACAAAAAAATTATGAATATTCTCTTCAAACTACTAACTAACATTACAACATGTTGGACTTTAGTATACAGTTTAATTTTAATTTGATTGTAACGAATATCACCCAAACATTATTATGGATATGAGGGACGAACAAAAAAAAAAAATGGATATGTAAATGTATATAAACAGACAGACAGTTTTTATAATAATCTAATCAATTATTGATTGTATGCAATAATCAAATTAGTTTATTTGAAATATGTAATTGATATTTTAATATTCTTATAATAGGCTAAATAAATGTGTACAATTTTAATTAATTATAATGAACAAATTTTTATAAGAATTAAAAGTATAATTTTTATTAATGAAATTTAATGTAACAAATAAATTCAATTTATCTAATTAAATCTATATAATTTGTTAATGTGAAAATTAATTTATTTAATTAAATATAGTTTTAATCTTTAGTCTATTGAATATTATTTAATTAAATCAATTGTATAATTTTTAATAAATTAAAATAAAATACTTTCATTCACTAATAAACAATAAAATTATTATTATTATAAATATTAAACATTTTGTTAAATAATATACAAGAATCTATAAAACATTTTAGTTCAATTGATTCTTTTCCTTTTCCAATTAATTTACTTCATTAAAATAAGCTTAAAATTATATATTTTATATAAATGTTCATTCAATTGATTTCTTTCCCTTTGATAATTATATTTAAATATATTTTGTCTATTTTTGTATTATTTTCTTGTTGTTATTTTTTTCTTCTTCTTCTTCTTCTTATTGATTAATAATTTTCTTGTTAAATATTTTATGAGAAATCTTTACTGTAATGTAAAGATAAATAAGAGAATATATACAAAGGTGAAAGAATTTATTTCAATTGTTTTAATTTATTTATAATATTTTACAATTTAACATAATTTACCTGTCTATGAGTAATTATTTTATTATTTATAAAATAACGTAAAAATATAAATGATAGGATGTGACTTTTTGGTTAGAAACAGTTATATAAAATATAGAATAATTTGATAGTCTTAATTGTTTTCTGTTGATTATTCGAAATTTTCAAATTTAATTGTTGAGTTTTGAATTGATGAAATTATCAGAAAATTTAGAATTTCATAGTCAGATTATAGATAATTTTATGATAATCTTGAATTGATTAACAAGAACATTGTTTGTTAGAGGATGTGGGTTGATATATATTTACATTATTAAAGTTGTAATAAAAGTTTTGTTCTATTTGGTTTTCTGTTCTATCTATTTGTAATTTTCATTCAAAAAACAATTGTTTCGATTAAATTAAAAAAATAAATTTTTGATACATGATTTGTGTTAAATTTATCAAAATATTATCGAGTGAAAAATCAATTTAAAGTAATGAGTTTTAAAGTATTAAAGTTTTGTGTATGTTAAAGCTTACGTAGTCGCTAATCACAAGAATATTTACTGAATTATTTTAGTGTGTCTCATATAGATTTTTACCTGATTTATAACACCTCTCAGTATCGCATTGGGTAAAATTATTGGCTCGACATAGAGCCATGTGTCATTTTTTCCACTTTGATTTCAATTGAGTTTTTAAAAAAGATTACAAATTATCAATTGGGAACAAATAAATTTTTATGTATCGAGGTGGAAATCATAAATTCTGCAACTTATCTGTGGAAGTACTTCCATTTTAATGCAACAGACTGAATTCATGGATGCCATTGCAATCGTAAATATACGCTATTTTACAATGAAACTGGTAGTGAAAGCGAGACAATAAAATAATGAAACAATTCCACGATAATCAAAATTATTTCCTCGTGACTAACAAACCAGCTAATATTTAACATTTAACATTCATCCAAAGATCGGGTAAAACGAATAAATTTATCACATTTTAATTAATTAAAATTTTCTCCTTTCTTAGATGAAATTTTCTAATGTGCGGAAATTATCTACATTTTTTTTTTCTTCCGACCCCCATAATATATTTTTGAATTATCAGTTCAGTCACCTTACGCATCCCCAGATGACATCATCTGAATTTCTTCTGTCTTTCTTTCGTGTATATATAAAAATAAATATATCTACAGAGAGTGAGAGAGAGAATTTGTGTGTGTGTGTGTGTGTGTGTGTGTGTGTGTGTGTGTGTGTGTGTGTGTGTGTGTGTGTGTGTGTGTGTGTGTGTGTGTGTGTGTGTGTGTGTGTGTGTGTGTGTGTGTGTGTGTGTGTGTGTGTGTGTGTGTGTGTGTGTGTGTGTGTGTGTGTGTGTGTGTGTGTGTGTGTGTGTGTGTGTGTGTGTGTGTGTGTGTGTGTGTGTGTGTGTAAGAGAAAAATAGAGTGAGTTAAAGAAAACCATAGAATATACTTTTTATTACACCGCAAGATGGCGTATATATCTATAGCTTATACATATCCCTTTTCAAATATTTACAAATTTCCCTTTAAACATTTTTTTTTTGTCTTCTCTCTCAAATACATATACAGGCATACATACATACATACATACAGTCATAAATACAAATTTTCTGTATAATATGTAAAGAAAGAAAATGTTTCTTTTCTCCTTTACTTTCTTATTCCGTTTTTTTTTTTTTTTTTTTGTAGAAAAAGACATTGTCGTGTCACAGTGAAACAAACAAACAACAACAATAAAAAAAAAGTACTTCTTCTATTTTTATTTTTTATTTTCCTCCTATATACCAACATTACTACCACTACCATTCGTTACCATCTCTCCACGTTTTCTTCTTCCCTTAACTATCCTTCAAAACATCTTTTACTGCATTTTTCATCTTTATTATAAGACTCTGTATGAGAATGGAAAATTCTGGATAGATATTTTATAGAAAATGTAGAGGGATTAAGTCAGGTTGGACTTGTATCTAGTTAGATATTTTTATACTTGTCCTATTCTC
Organism: Pedicia rivosa; assembly: GCA_963082725.1. Classification (NCBI taxonomy): domain Eukaryota; kingdom Metazoa; phylum Arthropoda; class Insecta; order Diptera; family Pediciidae; genus Pedicia; species Pedicia rivosa. The sequence continues at coordinate 44,568,210 of OY720152.1, read as the reverse complement.
TACACACAAATATACATAAATATACATAAATACGTATATGGATTTATGTACAGAGTTGGTTTTGGTATTATGAATTGTATTCAATTCTCTATACTAAAAGAAATTCTATAGACATAAATTTAATTATTCGTAAGCTAATTAAGTATTTAATAAAAGTAAGGAAATTTAATAAATAAAAGCAATTTTGTTTGAGAAAAAAGAATTTTGTTTTTGTTTCTTTTTGTTTTATTTTATTTTGTTTTTTTTTTTTTCTTAATCGTATTATGTGGTGAGTGGAATTAAATGGATTAATAAGCTTGAAAAATCTGTAAATAATCAAACGACAATAATTTATTAGTTTTATGAAAATATAAAAGATTGTTAAAGATTTTAAGAATGTTATATCGGAATATGACAACGATACCTATAATTATATAGTTAAAGTGGACACTATAATTAGTTTAACTAAAATTCTTTGTAAAATTAGAATTACGAATGGTTCAAAATACATTGAATTTTTAGTAATTGTACGAAATATTCCATCATTGAATGCAACACTGAACTTACAACGAAAAATTGCCTTTAAGCTTTTTCTTTGAAATAAAAAAAATTCGATTTTTGATAAAATTCGAATTTTTAACAAAAATGAAACAATGTAAACATTTTCTTTACCCGTAATATTCTGTTATAAAAGAAAAGAATGTTTAACAAAAGTGTTACATGTGCGCTACAAATTGATTACAAGTATAAAATTTCCTTTATTGTGTTGCCTGTAATATCTTTACAGATTTCAAATAAAAATATTTTCAAAAATTACTTCTTTTGTTGTTGTATTTTTATTAGACTTAATATTTTTAAAAATTCTTATTTTATATTGTCTTTTATCTTATCCGCCACTGTATATAATTTGTAGAATAAATTTATCTATATAGATAGATGTGTCTAAGAGTAAAATTGTCAACTTTTATGTACTATCAAAATACATATAACTACGACAAGATAACTTAGGGTGACGTAAAACTCGGACGATACAAGGATATATGGTAAATGGGTGGAAATCTAGGAAAAAATAACACAAGAGGAAAAAGAGAAAAGAGAGAAAATGAATACAGAGAAGGATAAATATAATGGTGGAGAGTATGAGTGGGTGGATACCGGTTATACAGGAGGATGTAGAAAAAAAACATAAACAATCCATTTAGTATATTATACGATCGGATATATAACTTATAAATGTAGGTATATATATATATATATATATATATAAGGCTTGACCGAAGACCGCCGGTTGCACGTATAGAAACACAAAAACGGGAAATAAAAAAAAAATAAAAAAGAAAAAGGAAAACGACAAAAAACAAAAAAAAAAAAAACGAAATAGAAAGAAAAGTGTGGAAGAAGAAAAAGTGAACAGTTTCCATCTACATTCTGAGTATTACGTTTTATACAGTTATATATTTTTTCTTTTTGTTTCCCTTAATCTTAACTATAAAAATCTTTACATTATTTTCGTTCACATTTCGAAAAAAAAAAAAAGATAATTTCTTATTTTATTTTGACTTTATACTTTCTGTGCATATGCTGTTGTTCTGTATATATGTTTATTCAATAAGAAAATCATTTTTATTTATAAAGACAAATATTGTATATATATTTTTTTTTTTGTTTTCAACATTTTATGTTATTATTTCATATTAGAGTTTAGTCGTCCGATGAAGAAGTTAAAGTCAGCAGTTTGGAACAGATTGTAGGCATCACTATTTTATTTTTATTTTATAAATTATTGTATTTTTTGTAAGACCTTCTTATTTAGATTCTATAAGAAGAATTTATTATTATTATTCTCTTAGAATGAGTTACCGGCCCATATTATTGTATTTAATGAAAAAACTAAAACGAACAATGAAATTATTAATTATTCATAATTATGTTTCTTTATCTAATTCAACGAATAATGCCAAGAATTGATTGAGTTAATGTTGTTAAAATCTTTTACATATATTTTTTTGTTTCCCGGGCAAAAATTATGCTGCATTTACCAGTCAAGAGAAAATCAAATATACGTATTCTACTATACTAAATCTAGGGGCGCCAAAGAACTAAACTTTCTGAAATGAATAAAAGAATAACAGAAAAATATACTTTCTAATGTATAAAATCTAATAAAAACTGATGAATATCTTTGTCGCTATTAAATTTTTTTTTTTTTATTATTATTCTGATTGTTATTCGTTATTATTATTATGATCTATTATATAAGAGAGACAACATATAGAGGTATTGTTAATGGAAGGAACTAGGTTAATGTTTATAAACTTACATCACTGTTGGAGACTTTTTACATTATTGTTGTTTTGATTGAATCTCTTATGTGTAATATAATTTATTCAAATTATTTTAATATTTTTCCTATATCCTAATTATTGACACATAAAATATTTTCGTTTTATCACGGTAATAATTGTCTAGAGATTTACACTGTTTATTATATTGTTTTATAGTAATTTATAAAGAACTTATTTATATTTTTCAATCATAAAAATAATAGGGATAACGATAGATTTTGTACGAGAATATTTTATAGATTATATCTAGAATGTTGTCACTGATGTTGTGCCTGGATTACGATAAATATATAAGTGCGGAAGATGGTGAGGGTGAGTCATTTGTCTTAATCCCTGTACGGGAAAAAAAACTATATTTCGTTAACTTGACTCATCATCCTCACAAAAATTTAAACAGTAAAATTTCTCTCACTTCAAATATACTATTTTAAAATTTACATTTTTTTTTCTTCCTCCTTTTTCTTTTTTTTTTTATGTAAAATTTCATAAAAAGTCTCTTGAAGAAAATTAAATGAATTTTAGATGAAAATGTAATATGAAAAAGTAAAGAAACAAGAAACAAGAAAAAAGAAAGAGAAAAAAGTTGTTGTAAAAATTTGGTAATATAAAAGAAGAAGAAAATGTTAAAGAAAGTTTAAGAATACTAATTTACTAATAACTTTATTTTTTTCTTCTTCTTATTACTTCTGTAACGCGCCAGTTTTTTTTTTGTTCAAGGAAAAGTATTTCTTAACATGCGTACATCTAGCGGAAACTTTCCTAACCATAGAATGGATGATGGGATGTTAAAAATGAAGATTTACTAAGATCTACGATATGAAAGGAAGAATAAAATTTTCTTTAAATTTTTTCGTTTTGTTTGCTTAAAGAAAAATTGCCAATAATGCCATTCCAATCTTTGTAAAATCTACATAATCTGTTGATACGTTTTTTTTTTCAAAATCAATCCAATGATGAAGAAAATTCTTTTCATAGATAATTTTCTAATAAGAAATATGAAAGAAAAACACGTAAATATATCAGGAGGAATCAAGATCAAAATAATGCCAGTTAAATATTAACTCATTTTTATTTCTTTTAACAAAATTTATTTTATTTGACAGTAGCAGTGCTTAATTTTTCCGTTAGATGACAGATGTTACAGTAATAGTTATTATAGTTTGATAATTTTTCCGCCAGATGCCAGAGTAATTTCCTTTAAATAGACTATTTATTGCACCACAAGATATAAAATTTCACTACAAGCTTTATAAAATACATTTTCTTGGACGACACATAGGACACAGAAAATAAAAGTATATATTTACACGCACACACAGCTATGTGTGTTCACACAAGTAAATGTATATATGTATTTAACGGAAGTAAACGGTGTTAAATTTGTTAAACTCCCGCAATGTTAGATTTACCCTCTTAAAAAAAAAGTATAAAAAAAGGAAAAAAAAAATAAATAAATTCAAGGAAGACACTTTATTAAATGAAACAAAATGTTTTAATAATTCAACAGAGAAAAAATGAAAGACGTAAAATGAAGAAAAAGTATGAGAGGAAGAATATGAAAAATGAAGAAACTAATTCACCCAAAGATTTAACCCCTTATACTCTCTGTGATACAAACTTTTTCTTATATTATCTAATAAAAAAAAACCTCATACAAACATCCATCCGTCCCTGTTGGTTGTTTTGTTTGTTCCTTTGGTTTGTATACTTTTAGCAGAAACATATAACCAACAACAACAACAACAAGAATAACAACAGAGTAAAAGGAAAAAAATACAGGAATAAAGACAACAACAGTGTTTGTTTGTCGGTCGGTTAAATTTTTGGGTGGAAATTGAACAGTGACGTTGTTTGCTTTTTTTGAATCTACAATGAGTAAGTTTGTTTTTTTGTTTCAGCGAAATTTTTAATTTCTGAAATTTAACAATTAAATTTAGCAATTAAAGATTTTTTTTGAACGAAATTAAAATAAACTGCGTCACAATAATAACACCACTGGAACATATAAAGTGAATATAATACCGGAGGATATGAAGAAAGACCCAACGTAAAAAAGAGGAAGATAAAATTTAAAAGAAAAGAAAAAAGTAGGAAAAGCAAAAAAAAAAATATATATATATAAAATAAAAGGGAAGAACCAAAAAAAAAAAGTAAAAGAAAATGTAAATACCGTTCACGTCACACTCGAGACATCATTAAATGGTGTCAGTGTCAGTGCTTTGTCTTGTTCACTTTCTGTTTATATATATTTTATTTTTTGTTACTATTTGCTGTTGCTGCTGTTATTGTTATTGTTGTTGTTGTATGTTGCTTTAGTTGTTGTTGTATATGATACCGTATTATTATATTTTTCTCGCGTTGATGATTCGCGACGACACGAGTCCAAAATAACTTTTGATGTCTTTTGAGTTATTGTTAGAGAGAAACAAGCAAAATATTTTTTTTTTGTTCATCTTTTTCTTGGATAAAAGAATGAGAAATAAAAATGGGTGTTTGCTTTTTTTTTTCTTTACTTAGTTTGGTGGTGATGACACAAAACATGAACAACAACATCACAAAATAAAGATACGGCGAAAGATTATAAAGAAAAAACATTTCTTCTCTTTTTTTACTTCCTTCCTACGCGATGAAAATCCATCATTAAGTGTGGATGATCCATGAAAATTAGATGAAAATTTGTCAACAAACAAAAACAAAAAAAAAATTTTTATTGAGAGCGGTTTTTTTGAGGAATGGGGTTGGTGGTTTCTATAAAAAAAAAAATATGAGAGTGTATGTTTTGTCTTTTAGGTGGAAGGGGTTGATGATGGTTGACTTTTACAAGTCATTTAGTTGCTTGGTGAACTGATTAAAGTGAGGAAAACTTTTCTGTTTCTTTTTTTTTTTTTACGGTCATAAAACTGGAATACTCCTGCCTATATAGAATGAGAGGCAGATGTTGCGTGGCATTTTTTCCTCTCAAACTCTAATATAATATATATATAATCTACCTCATACTCATTTTAGATCTTCACCCTAGCATGTGACTAGATAAACGTGTGTGTAAGTTTTTTTTTTTTTGTATGGGTGTCTGTGTGTATGTCAACCTAACATCTTGAGGTTTTTACGATCTCTGCACGTATCAACCACAAAAATATCGGGAAGTCGATGAGATGGTTAATGTTAAGGTTGTCTTGTGGGTGAGTTAGAAAATGGTATATGTTAGTCCATCCACCTTCCTTTCTCTATACACCCAATCACCTAACCTACTCACACCAAAACATTCAACATATATATAAAATTCCCTCTCAATATCAAGTTCCAAATGTTCCATAGCTACAAATTGAGGATTATTTTATTTGTGGTATGCGGTCTCTGGGGGTCGACCTCGCGCGTTTTTTTTTTTATATCGCATTGATGGATTTGATAGACGAATGAAAAGGATAGAAGAGAAGTTAAACGTAAGGCGAAAAGTATATTATTTATTTTTATTTTCTTTACTTCTTCTTCTTCTTCTGCTTCTTCTTCTTCTTCTTCTTCTTGTTCGTCTTTTTGACTTTTGCCTTATACTCTACCCTACACCATATTTTTTTTTTCGCTTATATTTTTCTTTAGTTTTATATACAGAAGGAGGAGCAGACATCACACAAAAAAACCTACACACACAAAATTAAAACTTTGAACTTTTTTCGTCTTACCTTTTATTATTTTTGAACTAAAAAATTTATAACAAAGTTTAGTGCGTGTTTGTTGACTTTGTTGGTTTTGTTATGTTTGTTGTTGTTGCTGTTGTTGTCTTCACTTTATACTTTACTTCATTTATTTATTTTTTTTAAGAAATCACCCCCTTCCATTTACACTTCTAATATTCTTTTACTTCATTTTCATCTTCGTCACTTTTTTGTGTTTGTTTCCTTACAGTTTTTCGTTTATTATCGTGATCGTCAAGAAAATAATAGTCTCATGTATAAAGCAAAAGTATTTATAATAAAACGAAAGGGTTGAGTTTGCCAAAAAAATTTTATTATTTACAAAAAAAAAAAAAAAAAGAACAGAAAAACAAAATAACAAAAGAAAATTTTTGAGGTCAAAATAATCAAAATCCTCTCTTTGTACATACATTTATTTTTTTGTTCAATGTCATTTCGTATAAACGGGAACTTCATGTCAGAATAGAAGAAAAACCTCGCAGATTATCTTTTCAAATAATAAAAAAAAAAAAAAATAATAGAAGAAGAAGAGAAAATTCTCATTCCATCAACACAAAAAAAAAATTTCATCCATTCCATATTTTTTTTTACTTCTTACTCCAAGATTTCCTTTTCCATATACTATACCCATAGAAATTTCAACCCCTTAACTAAGTCATACATCAATTTTGTGTGTTTCTCTTTCTTTCTTTTTTTTTTTTTTTATTTTATTTCAATTCAATGTCGTCATAAATTCCTCGAAATATATTTTCTTTTTATTTTGGGTGTTACTCAATGTGTGTGTGTGTTTGTGTGTGTCTTTATTTTTTTATTCTTTCCGTTTTTCTCGTTTTTATTTTGTCGCGCGAAGAAAAATCGAATTGCCATATTTTTCCTTTTCTCCTGCTCTTTTACTGGAGGTTTTCATTCCTTTTTTTCTTTTTTTATTTTATTTTTATTCTTCAATTTGTTCTTTTGCGGACGACACAAGTAGAAAAGTATAAAAGTGAGTGGGGGTGAGGGAGAGAGAGAGAGTGTGTGGAAAAGAAAAAATTGACAGACAAACAGACGATCTTCATAATAATAATAATCTTGTCAAAAAAAGTAAAATAAAATAAAATATTAGACATAAAAATTTATATATTGAAGATGTGCGGATACTTTTTTTTTTTTTGTGTTTTTTTTTTTTTTTTTTGGGAGGATAATTGTGGGTAGTTAGGTAGTCTTTACCTGTATCTATGGTATTGGTTGATTCAATGACTGTCAATAATATAAAATATATAATATCAAAACCTCCATCGTGTCTACTTTTTCTTCTTTATTTTGTTCTGTATTTTTTTTCCCACTCCCTTCCACTCGTTAACTTCTTGAACCGAATATAAACATTTTCAATAAAAAAAAAAACAAAATAAACAGACAAGAAGAAGTGGACTTTAGCACCAAACATCGTCTTTATACATACGTTGTCTTATATTTTGCAAATGTCTCCTTTATACCAGTTGGCCGAAGGTGAGACACGATTTTTCTTCACTTATTTTTTTTTTATTTGTCTTTTATATTATAAAAGTCTATAAATATAACTATGATGTACCTGAATTTGAAGATACGCGGATAAAGATAAATAATAAAAAACCTTTCCTACATATATAGACAAAATTGTCTTTTCATTTTTTGTTGTTGTTGTTGTTCTTGTTTTGTGGGTGTAAAATTTTTGTTTGTATGATTTGGAAGATGGTTTGAGTAAGAACGGTTCATCGTTGAAATAGGATAAACTCGGAAGAATATTTACGATGACATATAATATGTTGGATGTGCCATTTTTGCTAGTTATACGGGAATGTTGGCTTCTTTTTTTTTTATCTTACTTCTCCTTCTATCTTACTATTTTTCTTTTTTTTGTTTCTTGTATATAAAATGTGTATGCGATTGCATATATTCTAACTTTAAACTTATGGTATTTATATGTGTCTGGTCTGCTGATGGATATATACCTTTTATGTTTCGTTCGTTTCTAAGAGGAAAAATGATATTTAATTTATGAGAATTTGTAGTGTATGCAACGTAAGATTAAAGTGTATAAAATGTAATTTTTATGTGAATTTTTATTTGTATTTTTTTGTCAACAAACAAAATTCTATAAATTCATATTTTTTTTGTTTCTATCGAATAGTATACTTGTAGACGCTTTTTAGTCAACTGTTTTAATAAACTGATAAAATTTATTGATTCACATTAGGTTTTATTGAATGAATTTTTCCTGAAGGTCTAATAAAATATATACATAGGTTTTACCAAACATTTTTCTACTGAATTTTTTTCATGTCAGACAGTTTATTAAAATTATTCTCCTTGAGCACATTTCTAGTTTAATAACAAACCCCACAAACTCTGTCTTACATTCTTATTATACGAAATAAATTCAACAAACCAATAATTCAAGAACTGAGGATATTTTAGTCACATTTGTATAAATAATTCTAAACGACGAACCTAATTTTATTCCAATAATTAATTGAACAAACGGGTGTAGCAATATTGAATTCAGATGATAATTTAATACCATCCGGTTGTAAGTAACAACACATCTGACATGATTTCTTTAAAATAATCCAATTTTATTTATCAATATTATTATAGCACGTCTTCTTACAAACCATTGAAAATCTTTACAGTTGAAATTATTTATACGTAAAATAAGAAAATAATTACATAATAAATGTATTAAAACTACAGTTAAATGTCTTCAATATTCAATGAATTTATAGACAAATCTAAATTATTTCCACTCCTCCTTCTACCTTTGTTAACAATCTTCTAACTATATATTATCCCTTTTTTTCCTCCTAACGCCTTTTCATATCTCCTTCCTATCATCCTTTCAATATTCCTTAAATACTAAAGAAACTTTTAATATAGAACCTCAAAAATATATGATATTCATTAAAATATAAAATAATAATTAACTAATAATAATATGTATGTTTTTTTAGCCCCCTTTTCTCATATATTTTCAATTTACCCTATCATCCTACTTCCCTTTCCTATAAAAATCCTATATAGTAAGTTTACGTTTATATAACTAAAATATAATCTGAATATGTATAAAAAAAAAAAAAAAGAAAGAAAGAAGAAAAGATACTCATCTGTATACTATAGTTAATATGACAAAGGATTTTGTCCACGTTCTCTTAATGTAATTGTCATAGAGAAAGATCTTCATCTCACTCCTAGTTTAAATGACTTAATTTTATTGTTTAACCCTAAAAACAAAAAACCAAACCAAACAAAAAAAAAAAAAAAAGAAGAATTTTTAACCAAGAACACTTGGTCGTTAGTATACATTATATGTTATATCTGTTACTGTATATTATATGAAGAAGGGTAGATATACATATATAGAATATAATAAGAGAATATAAAGAAAATTAAGGAAGAAAATTCTATTCACCGTTCGTTGGTTAGCCTAAGAATAACGTCTTTTATTTTTCTTTATTTTGAAATTGTTTTCTACCGATGATCCAACAGATGTTACTTCTACGCACTTCTCTTATATATAATTCTAATCTCAATTCAACTTTAGGACTTTACATTTTAATTTCTTATGCAACGGTTTTTGTTTTTGTGTTTATTTTTTTTTGCCTTCCCTCTTCTTTTGGTTTAATTAAGAAAATTGTAAGAGGATGGAGGTAAAACAGAAAAAAAAACGCAATTATAAAAGTGAGTCAGGCTAAAGGTATAAAAGGAGAAGGGATAAGAATATCAAAAAGATTTTCATTCATTTGCTTATAGGGACTCAGTTGTGTCTAGGATAATTCGGTAATTAAAAGTAAAAATAACACGCGCGTAAAAGAAAGGAATACATTTTTTTTTCGTTTTAAAATCGCGACCAACCAAATGTCAACAAAAAAAAAATCTCAATTCCCCATCCACAAAAGTGTCCCCTATTTTTCTTTTTTTATTATATATAATTGGGACATCTAGAAAGGACATTTTCTTAGAATAACATCTGAGCCTTTTAACCCTGTGTATATAAAACTTTCTGTTTCAGAAAAAAAAAAACATCTTATATTTTGTTTGACCTTCAAAATATCCGCAGCATAAAATTTTTGTTTTGTTTTGTTTCTCTTTTCGTTTTTTTTCTTTTTTTTTTTTGATCAATATTTTGATACGAACGAATATTTCCTTATAAAAAAAAAAGTCTCCTGATTGACTGCATTATACCCTTTTTCATCGTCTTCTTTTCTTATAATATTATTTTTTTTTATGTTTGCGACCCTATTTTGCTACTTATGTTTTTAACTGCAGTTTGCACATTGCACAAAATTACATACACACACACACACACACACACACAGACACACACAAATTATTTTCACATATGACCTCTCACTCTACCTGTTATTAAACCCCAATCCAAACGAAAAATATAAATTCTAATTTTTCTTTTTTTTTCCTACTGTTAATTCAGCCGCCGTCGTTCGTTGCCGCCGTTTTTATACCAACCCGATCAACTTCCTTTCATTCCCTTTGAATAAATTAGGTACAATTTTTTTCTCTTTTATTTTTTATTTTGTTTTCGGTGTTTATTGCTGGCTGACATGAAATTGTTTGGGCGCCGCTCGACAGAAAAATATAATTATAGACGATAGTTTAACTTTTTCTGTTTTATTTTAGTTGTTTTTCCATTTTCCATTTTCTATTTTCTATTTTTTCCTTTTAACTTTTAAATTTTGTAGAATAGTGTATTAAGTGGTTAGACGCTTTAAGGTATGCATATTGAGAGGATTCTAAAAAAAAGTTTCATTCTAGAGAGGACACAAAACATAGAGAGAGAGAGAGAAAGAAAATTAAATCCCAGTGCACAGTCAAAATAAATAAAAATTGGGGTGAATCTATAATTATTTAATTTCTTTTTTTTAACAAAAGAATAATTTTTTTTTTGTTGTAATAAAATTGCGTGAGCGATTTTTAATTGTTGACCGTAAATTAAAAATGTAATAAACAAAAATTAAAATAGAAGGAGAGAGAAGGAGAGAGAAGGAGAGAGAAAATGGCAATGTTTATTTAAATTCAAGAAAAACAAAAACAGAAAAAGAAGAAATAACAAAAGAGAAACGACAAAAATTCAATCAAAGATGGCTGATAAATTTATGTTTTTAAAGGGAAATAACGGAATGGAATGAGAGATTGATGTTAGGTAAAGATAAGTGTAAGTAGATGTGATTCAATCACTATAAAAGAGTAAAAAAAAAGTGTGTGTGTGCGTGTGTGAGAGAGAAACAGAGAGAGAGAGTGAGAGAGATATATTAAGTCCATCTGTTCTAAAAACAATAAAAACAAAAAAAAATTCAAATTATTTTCATTTTTTTTTTCTTACGTTGTTACTTTTTCCTCTTCTTCTTTTTTTTTTGCTTTCAATTTTGTCAAGTTGGCATCGATCTAACGTTTTGAATTTTCTTTATTTTTTTTTATTAAAATAAAAATGGATGATGAAAAAATAGGGGGGATGAAAAACATACAGAAAATGGATAAATATTTTTCTTTTTTTTTTTGCTGTATGTTTTGTTTTGTTTTTTTTTTTCATTTCCAATTTTCCATTTTCTAAATAAAATTGAATAAATTGAAGAGTTTTATTACAAACAATTGTTTATTGGTTTTTGGCGGTTGGTATGAGTGTTGGGTATTTTTTTTTTGTGCTTTCTCTGTTTCGTTATTTTTTAAGAAGAAAAAATTATTGTATGAAAATGGAGGCAGCATTTATACTGTTCCGTAAACACGTGGTTTGATCGTAAAAAAAAGAACTCAAAAAAAAAAAGTTGATTCTGTCAAAAGAAAAATTGAAAAGAAAAAATAAAAAAAAAATAAAAAAAAAGGACAAAATAATTCAAAATGGACATTTTTTCATTTTTCCAATGATTTTCACTTTAAACTACAACAACAACTGAAAAATTATTATTCCCAATATTTTTTTACTTAAGGGTTTTTTTTAACTAAAAAAAAAATAACAAAAAAATTTTTTCCGGTGTCTTAGCGACATGGCGCCATCAATTCGTTCGTTGTCCTTGTCTAGTATAAATGGCGCCATTATTATTGAGAGAGAATTTATACAAGTATAGAGTAAATACGTCGCCCACCACCAATGCAAATCCTTTTGTCCAACTCAATCCAAAAAAAAATAAAATAAAACCAACCCTTCAACCACCACCAATAATTTAATGTGTATGTGTTGGTTTATACTATATGTGGGTGTGTGTGTATGTATATAGATGTGACGTAAGCATACGATTAAATAGAAATGGTATGCGTATGTTTGTGTGTTTCTTTATGGTTTATAGGAGAATATTTCTAAATTGGAATAGCCGCCAATGGAATGAGGTAAAAACAGCTGATTGGAAAATAATATAATATATTTGCAATTTAAACAAAAAACAAAAAAGAGTAAAAAATAAAATAAAATAAAACAAGGATGACGTCATTCATAGTTCGATAATTTTTTTTGAAATTTTTTTTCAATTTTTTTTTATTTGTTTCTTTTTTTCTTTATTGCTTGATGGCAATGTTCCTCTGTCCCCTTATTATCTATATAAATATATCACATTATTATTGTGAAATTAAATCTGTATAATCGTATGTAAGTGTGTGCGTTTGAATGTGTATGAATATTGTGAGTGAAATGCGTATTGACAGAAATTTCTTATAGTATTTAGTTTATTTTTGAAAGTTTGAACATATGAAATAGGACACACAAATAAGGACACAATCCTTGTATAATTATTTAATTTGAATTTGTATCAGAATGAGAAAATAGAATTAATTTAATATAAGTAATTTCCAATACATACAAGAGTTTATCATTATGGAACGTAGTTATGTATTGAGTATGTAATGTAAGAAGGTAGAGAAGAGTTAAAGTAAACATATATAAATTCACATTCTCAATATATCCATAAAAAAAAAAAAAAAAAACAAGGAAAAAAAAAACAAACTCTACTTCTTTCTGTACACATGTTGTTGTCTCTTCTTCCAACCCCATTTTTATCCATTTGATATTTAGTGTGTCAAGACGTGGCTGGATACAATTATTTTTATATTTTTTTTTTTTTTTGGTGAAGATTTTTGTGTCCGAATATATTTTTTTTCTCTCTCTTTTCTCTTATACGAGTAATTTGATATATTTTCTTATATTATGTGTGGTTTACGGATGTAAGGTAATATGTGAATTATAGTATCCTTTTATATATATGCGGAGAAAAAAAAAAGAAGAAAGAATAACAAAACCATTATCCCTTATTATATTTTATTTTTATTTTATTTTATTTTTCCCTATTTTACCTTTTCTACTCTTCTTTAAGATATCATAATTCCTACACACTTTTCTGTTTTTTTATTTTCTTACATCTTTGAATCATATTTACCTTACCTTTACGAAGACAATGAATTTAGTTATGGCAAGCAAAAAAAAAAATCAGTTAAATGTCATATGTCTTGCCATATGTCATGTGTCATATGTCAGATGTCATATGTCATATGTCATGTCATCGATTGTTACAATAATAAAAAAAAAATACAGCCAGACGCAAAAACAAAAAAAAAAAAGAAAAAATTTCAGAGATTGTTTAACCTGACACTATAAGTGTATCTATCTGTCTACATGTTGATTTTGTGTGTGTATATTTGTATGTGGTGGTGATGATACACGGGAATCATTATATTATATGATGTCAAAAAGGCATCCGTCCTTCCGTTAAACATCTTTACCATACCATATTTTCCTCATCTAATCTCATCTCACTCAAATATGAACAATTTTTCATTTTTGATTCTTCAGATGTCCTTTTTGTCTTTGTATTATTTCTGTGTGTGTGTGTGTGTGAATATTTATATAGACTATATAAGAATTTTGATGTTGTCGTTGTTTGGTTTCAAATGAAAATTGTTATGCTTGCGGAGGTAAATTGAATTACAAAAGACTAATTAATTGTCACACCAACGTACATACATATAAGAACCAACATTTTTATTACATTCTTTGTTCTACTTGGTTTTTTTTCTGTTTTATTTTTCTTTTATATCAGATTTACACACAAAGACACATACATACAACGTATATAGGACACACAGGACACTCAGTATGACATACAGCAACACATATGTATACATACAAGAATTGATTTTCTCTTTTGCACTCCCCTATATTTATTATTACATTTTTTTCTTGTTGTTGTTATTCTTCTTTTTCTTCCTTCTACTTATCTCAAATTGCAAGACAAAGATTTTTGGTATCCTTTAAGATTTGTTGTTTTTCTTTGACTATGTTCATACATTACTTTAATCTTTTATAATACACTTATAAAATGTTGTTAATCCAAATTATTATTTATTTTTCTGGATTCATTTCTTTTAAGTGTGCACGTCTTTATATTTGTTTGTTTCTTTCATTCTTTCTTTTTATTTTTATTGTTTTTTGCCGTTTTTATAAATAAAATTGTCTGACTCACTGATTTAGTAAATAAATATTTTTCATCTAGAAATACAAAATTATTCATAAAATAAATTTATCCGAGAAATTTTATTTCTAATTTTATTTTAAATTTTTCTTCTTTAAAGAGAAAATTTATGAAAAATTAAAAAATCGTGTGTGTGTGTGTGTGTTTGAGTGTGATGAGAGAAAAAAGAAGAAGAAAATTGATTTAATTGAGTTGTATACTTTAATTTTATTTGTTTGCTTTCAAATCTAACTAGCATATAAAATGTAAATCCTTTCCTTTCCCCTTTTAGATAAAGAAACAAATTAAAGTTAAATTTCATTTTTTTCTTTTGCATTTTTGGAATTTAATTATAAATTTTAAAGTGTAAACTTTAGATATTGCATTAAGTTAAACCATAACTTTTTCAATTATAAAATATGCAATTAGTTACAAAATTGTTAATGCATTTATCATATTTTTACATTATTAAAAATGAGATGATTTAATTATGAAAATTTAGAAATATTAAGTTTTTTTTTTCAAATATTTCGAAATCGTTTAAAATGACCAGGAATTCAATCGTTTCCGTCACCTGTACTTTTACGGTAGAGTGGTGAGACTTTTTTTAATTTACCACGAACTTTTCAGATACATTTTTTACTGTTGGTAGACCTAAATCAATATTTTTAATTTATCTTTTTTATTTAATTTAATTGCAATTTTGTCTTCTTCATTAGCTGAGTGTCAAATATCAAATAAATATGATGCGCTATCGCTTGTCTACAAAATCAAATTTCGAATTTTTTCAAAGTCGCAAATATGTGACAAAAAAACAAATACCTGCGGCTGGGCGAATTGAATCTTATTAGTAAATTAATTCGACTAATTATTGACATTCCCGGTTAAGGTCCCATTTAAACAGAAACTCCTTTTGTTAACTTGTGAAGAAAAATTTAATCATTATGCAATAACTAAATTCAGACCAATTGGACAATGAAACAATGAGTAGGTTAATGTCGGAAATACAAAAAGCAGAAAAGGAAATATAACTGAAATGAATTTAAACATATGACAGAAATAATAAAACTAAAAAGACTTGAAGATTTTAAGAAAAGTGACAGTTTTGATAAAAGACAATAAAATAATATTCTAAAATTATTAGAAAAGAAGACAAAGTGATTTTGACTGGATATAACAAGTATTTGACTTTAGTCCAGATGATGAGGTGACGACTCTCCAAAACCCCCACCTTATTATTCTTGTAGTAATGAGATAAATAATAAAAAAAAGATTATTAGTTTCCATCATATAGTTAAATGAAGGAAATAATTAAATCAAAATAATCCTGAAATCCTTGTACAGATTCTTAACAATTTAAGTCGGAAACTTTTGCTAATTATTATTTTTTGTTTTTTGTTTAAAAAGGATTTTCAACTTTTGGTTTAATTTTCTATTTATTGGCTTCTTTTAAAATATTTTCTTTCGATTTTTCTTATGTACCTTTTGAGATATTCCTGGAATTTTGTATTTACAAAAGTTTTATTATTTTTAGATATTTTTTTTTCTGTTTGGATTTAAAAAATTGATTAAATAAAAAGTAATAAAGAAATTCTCTGAAATGATTAAATTTTCATTGATATTTTACCAATAATCAAAAAGGAAGTTAATATTTCCTGTTTCCCTTTTATTTTTTATCAATATAAAGTTAAATAAACCAAAAAGGGTAAATAAACAATTTGTAAGTATTAAATGTAATTCCCAGGAAGTCTATTAATGAGCTAATTTTTCTTCTTTCTTTTTCTTGGTAAGAGAAAATTATGAAAATGTACATTTTCTCTGCATGCCTCTCTTAGATATTTAATTATAAATATTAATGCCCGGTTTCACCAAAAACTTATATTTTAAACTTAAATTTATACTTTTTGTTCATTTCTACATTTTTGTCTCTTATACTCGTCTGTCTTTGCATCATCATTAAAGATCTCTTAACCCTTTCAATCCTGACTTATTTCTAGTGCTTCAATAATTTTTTTTTTTCAAACTCCGATTATTAAAATACAAAATAATAAAGTAAAAAGAAAAATGGTGGAAAAAAATTAATTACTTTAGATTTTAGAAACATGTACACGATCATGTACAATTCGATTATGGAGTAATTTTCAAAATCAAAAAAACAATGTAATTTTTATACTGAAAATATTTTATTTAAATTAATGTAAAATCCAACATAAGTAAAATTATTATCTGACAAATGATAATTACATAAAATACTGTAATTCTATATTTAACTCATTTTGTTCCATAAAATAATCAACAGGATATCAAAAAGTCTTCATTCTATTCTACTGCACACGTCAATCAATATTATTTGATTTAAAATTCGTTGTTCTGTTGTATTTATTTTTTTTTTGTACTGTTCATTGGAATATTACATAACAAAACATCGATTATTAACATGAATACCATCAATAAAATGCAATTAATTTTGATTTCTGAAAAAAATAATAAATAAATACAAATATTTATCGACGTTTATTATTTTACATTCACGCATCTACGTTATCACGTTCACTTATAATATTTTTAAAAACAATCACAGGTAAATTTATATATTGTGTAAAATTCATTGAATTTGGTACGTTTAATAAATTCACAAAATTGACGATTAAAAAAAGATTTTCGTATAATTTCATTTTTAAAATTAAAATTTAAAATTTTTGAATTGAATAAATAACCAGATTTTAATTCAATTTCATTTGTCAATCAGAGTCAATTATCTTCTGTATGAAATTTTATCTGAATTATTTTGAAAAAGGATAAATTTGAATAAAATAAAAATTGTATTTAGAATTTTCTTTATCGTACCAAATTGATTGCCATTATTCACTATATTATTAATGTGATATTTAAGTGCAGGAAAAGGTGCAAGATTATACAAAAACAAAATTTCCAATCATCACACAATCTGAATAAAATACACTAAAATATTTTTTATTAAAATCACAGAAGCTAAAGATTGTAAAGATTGTTCCTTAATTTATATTATAAAAATTTTCTTCACGATAAATTACCTGAAGTGAGATTATATTTATTATTTCATCAAAAATAACATTTTTCTTTATTGTATTAACTTTAACAGAGTCAATTTAATATTATTCTTTAGAATGCTCAATTAAATAACAACATCAGAATATTATGCGAATTGAAAAATAAAACTCTCAATAAAGGATTTATAAGTACGAGAACGTAAAAAGAATAAAAATCTTACAAATAATAAAATAATAATCCTGAGTTTAACAAAAAAGAATTTTAGGAGTCTGTTATGACAGAGAACAAGAGAGGGACACAATACAAGAGACACGTTCTTCGTAGAAAACTTTAAAGTTTTGTGAAATTGTTGTTAAGGATATTTAATTGTGTGTGTTACTCCGTATACTTTTCAGCCGAAAGTACTTTCCAATTACACAACATACCGATCGCAGAATAATCATCAATTGGTTACGATAAATTCTAGTTGATTGCAAACACAAAGATTTGGAACAATACAATGGAATCCAAACAATTTTCTCTCTCATCACGGATTTGAACACATGACCTTATTTGTTGAGAGTCAGACATGTTAATTGATTGTGTTTAACTTTGCACTATCAAAAAAAGAGGGCCAGTAAAACATTCGCAATGAATTTTGTATTTGTTGTTTTTCTTTCCTTTTTTTTAGTCATTTCATTCGTAACATTAAATCAGTGTTGTTGTTTTTTTTTTCATTGCTTTACTTTTATTTTCCAATTTTTATATTTATATTTTACTTTTCTATACATGCTTTGGACCCTCGATACATATAGAATCATAATCATAACAATAATACTTTGGTAAAGAAAGCAGCAAGAAATAATAAAGAGATTTTCATTTCAGCACTCCTTAACTTAATCCATTTTGAAGAAAAGAAAAGAAAAGAAAAGAAAGAAAAAAATAATAATAATAATAAAGTTCTACGTTACCCAAACTCATAAGGTGACGACGACTCTCCCCACCACCATCTTATTATTATTATTCTTTAACACTATAAACCAATATACACAACACACAAGCACACATACAACACACACAGAGAAACAGAACATCACCCGCATTCATAATTGGAAGTGTGAGGTCTGATTTTAGCAAAGAATATTCTCATTTGCAACAACAAAAAGTTACAAAAAAAAATAGAAGGAAAATCGCTACAAAAAATTAAGAAAGAAAGAAAAGAAGACGAAAAAAAAAAACATTCACAAAAATACCTTATTCCCTTTGTAGCGATTTTCTTCTTCCTCAAACATTTATATTTTTTTCTTTTTCTTTTAAAGATACGGCGGCATTTCGATTTCATTGACTCAAAGTTAAAGCGACAATTTTAACTCAAACTTATACAAAACAGATGAATAAATGGGTGGAGCAGTTTTTAGGAAAGGATGTAAGTATGAGACAAAAGTAAATTTAATATTATGGGTGGGGAGAAGGCGAAGAATAAAAAAAAAAAAACAAAACGAAGAAGACTATAAAATGGTTAAGATGAGTATGGGATGTACAATATTTGAAGAAAATATAGGGGGGTAGGTAGGGTGAGACACAAAATAAAGAAAAAAATGAAAGAAAAAAAAAGAAACAAAGAAATTATGTCACAATTGTATAGAATAATAATGTTTTTGTTTGTTTGGTAAATTATCCTTTATTCGATTCCTCTTTTTATAACTTATACATACCTTCATCAACAATCTCTATACTAACACCATCTAATTTTCACCCTTACCTATTACCCATTACCCATTACCCATTACCCCTCATGCTTTTTATGCACGTCTTCTTCTTGTTGATTTTAATAATAATATTTTTTTTTCTTTACATTTTCTGTTTCTTCTCTATCACTTTTTTTTGTCACTGATTTTCTTCGTTTTGTCATACTGAAAGAAAATCGGAAGATTATGAATGTTTGTGTATATTTGTATGTGTGTGTGTGTTGTGTGACTATGTGTGAGAATGAGGAAGAAGAGTTTTTTTTTTGAGAGATGGAGGAAGTTGTGAGGTTTATATCGGATTGACAAATAAAAGGGGTAATTGGATTGGTGAACAAGAACGATGATATCGGATAATAGAGTTGTTGATGGAATTTCTTCTTTTTCGTCTAATTTTATTGTGTTTCTCTGTTTGAAGAAAAAAAGAAGAGAGTGAGCAATTGAGGATGATTTTGTAATGGGGAATACTTTGTAATATAGGCTCAAAATGATGTTTAAGAGTTTCAGATGACGGTAAAAAGTTTCATCAAAAGTACTCCACTTTATTAAAGATGTTGAAGAGGATCAATTAGCAATTAAATTTTGATTTATAGTCATAATGACTTCTGTCTCTTTCTCTTACCATTGTCCCTTAATTACTCAACATGTATTTGATGTATACAATTTAGATGCAATTAATTTAATACACGCTGTACAAAACAAATAATATAAAAGTGTCGTATTATTATACTTTGTGTATGTGTATTCACCCTTGAATTACCTACTTTATTATTATTATATTATATAATAAAAATGACTAAAAGGAGGACACATGCTGCCATCTACTTTAACATTAAAACACATACATACACTTATCTAAACACAAATATAAATTTATACAAAAGGAAGAAAAAAAAAATATAACGAAAAACACACATCAACATTGATATAGAAGAAGTAAGAGAAAGAGAGAGATAGAGAGACAATTATATGAGATTGCGGATACAAGAAAAATAATAATAATAATAACAATAAACATAATATAATAAAACCTCCTTTCTTTTAATATACACTTTTTGCGTTTACTTAACTCTCCAATGTTCAACCATTTCTGCACAGAGTCAAATCGACCCAACTGAATTCTATGCGGACATTTAATGACATATAAACCTTTATGAATTCACTTCGGTTCACTTAGTTCACTTAGGTTTCAAGTTTCTCAAAATTTTTAAATGTTTTCTTGTAGCTATTCTCTGTCTCTTTTTAAATTTTTCTCGCTCTGCCATATGTTCATCTGCTTAAATTTCCATGAAGCTTGATCGTGATTACCGTCTTGTTATCACAACACTAAAATGATTGTCAACACGTGTGCCTCAAGAACTTGTCCAAACCAACAAAATCAATCAATACTTTTACAAAGATTTTTATAAATTGAATCTACGTCAACTAAATCTTTATGAATTAATTTCATCTGCAGGTAAAAGAAGTATGAACAATTATTTATTGTTGAGGAAACTTTAAACTTGTATATTTAATAAAACAAAGAGATTTTTTATTTTGTTGATATTGTTATGGGTTCCCGTTCGTTGGCTTATTCCAAGAACTTTAAAACGATCAATGAAACAATAGGAATCATAATAAACATTTTCTACGAATTGATTTTAAATTCTTAACGAATAAATTTTCAATTTTGATTTGGTTACAATAAATTAATATTTTCTCTTATTAAAATTGTAAATAAATAAAATAAAATTGTTTCTTTATAAAAAGAAAATAGAAATCATTAAAAATTAACTGACTAAAATAAAAATTCAAATTATATTTTAAGATAAATTCAAATATAATAGTTATGAGTGCCAGAGTTTCACAATAATTTAAAGTTTGTCTTTATATGGGGGAGAAAAATAAAAACAAAGCGAAAACAAAACAATTTAAGATCAAGTTAAAATTATTGTGAAGAACCCCCCTTTGGCATAAGTTAATTATCGATAATCCATTTTATTTTATTTTCTTTTTTTTTCATTATTATTCCAAAAGGGTTATCTTGATTTATCAAATCGTGGGCATCATAAATAACGTCAAATTTCATTGCATAAAATTTATTATTTTTCTTCTTCAACACAAGCAAAAAAAAAAAATCTTCTCGTCAATATTTTCCCTTCAATTTTTTTTTTCTTTAATAAAAGAAAATCCCAAAAGAAAGAAAGATGAACGAAAAAAAAAACATTGCCCTGAGGCTTATGATTTTGGAGGCCGTTCTCAATTACTTATCCATTAAGCTGCTTCAATTCTAAATCTGACCCTGTTTCTCTATCCACTTTCTAGTTTTTCTTTTTTTTTTCCTCTTCAATTCTCTCAAACCCTTCATATACGTAACATACATATGAATACAATCATCATTGTGCCTAAGGGGGTAATCGGAAATACATTTTATTGATCAATTTTGATTGAACATATATACACACACACACGTACACACAAATACAGATTCACATCTTTCACATAAAATAGGCATAGTAATAATAATAATATATAAAAGTAAAGTTAAGTTAAGTCAGACAACCGGACGCACCCTCAAATAAATGAACGATAATTCAATAAAAAGCAAAACTAAACTTAACTCATTCCATTTATTCTTAAATTCTTTCTATAAATATCGAACATCCTATATAGCTACACACCCTATACACTTACTTCAATGAAAATGACCATACATTCTGTATTTGAAAAGTGGGATGGTGGGTGTGGGTTAGGATGTATCTAATACATACATCGATAAAAGACAATAGAGACAAAAGAAGAACAAAATAATATAAATAAGAAAAAAAAAAATATTAAAAAAAATTTCCGCATTGAACAAAATAAAGTAAAATAATTTTCTCTATCAAATTTTTCATCCGGTTTGATCACAACAATTTCCCTTACAAAAATTTAAAAATAAAAAAAAAACAATAAATAAATAAAAACCTCTTCACATTTTACTCAACTATATAACGGCACTTACGGTATAAATATAGAAATTTATGTATTTCATTTTAACTATATTTAACTTACTTACTGCACTATACACTTTCTCTGTCTCACTCTAACTCTTTTGTGTGTACGTGTGTGTGTTTTTTTTTTATTATTATTTCAACAAATATAAAGAGAAAAAGGAAGTTAAAAGTGACATTTTACCTTGCGTGGTTTTTAATAAACCGAATGTTATACAAAGAAAGAAAATCATCAAACGGGAAAACCAAAAAAAAAAAAACAAAACAAAAAACAAAACAAAATAGAAGAACAAAAATGTTATAACAAATAATAATAAACGAATGGATGTACAAATATAATAACAAAAATTCCATTATCATTATCACAAATATTACCTGTTGTTATTTTTCATATAGAATCAAATAAATCATTTCTATAAAAATTATATTTTTTTTATTATTTTTCTTAAGAAATAAAAATGGGGCGAAAAAAAGAGAATAAATATATTTATGAAAATACAATATTTTATTTGACTTCATCATAAAGTTTACACAAAGTTTGTTCATCCCTGCGATAAAGTATAAAAGGAAACTAAATGTCAAAAAAATATATATAATAAAAGTGGAAGATGTTAGTGGGTGAGTTAGTAGAATTATTTATATATATATATATATATGCGGTTATAAAATGCTTAGGGTTAAAACATAAGAAATATGACCACGGATAAATGTCATTTTATATATGAATGTCCAATGAATTATGATCCCCTATAATATACGTATTTCTTAATATTTTCTTTTCTCATTCTATTTCATTTGTTTTTATCCATTTTTACTTGTGTTTCTTACCTTTATACATTATTATATTCCTGTGGTACAATATAAAAACCGCAAAAAAAAAATTAAGTCAATCTAATTTTCATGAGACGATTTGTACATACACCTTCTTCATGTACCACCCACAGTACACACCTCTTCATCATATACCCATCTCATACCCAGATATCCTTTCGTAAATTATAACGCAAAAGGAGAGGAAAGAAAAAAAAATACTTCTTAGTCATAAATGACGCGTATCAACCATAAAAATCCTATAAAAATGAAACAACCCCGTTTATCCGTTTATCCGTTTTTCTCTTGACCTCTCATATTCCCTTATACAATACACCCATCATCTTTCCACCTCTAACCAACCATCATACTCATTCTTAACAAAAAAATAATTCTCTTTCTATTTTTTTTTTCTCTCTCTCTCTCTTTTCGGTTTTGTATTTAGAAAATGATTTCTTGTTGTTGTACGTCCATCCATCGGACGAGAGTTGTTTCGTTTTTCTTCTTCGTCTTTTTTATATTTATTTATTTATGTTTTTTTATTTTCTTTTTTTCTTTTTTTTTTTGGTTTGAAGAAAACGGGAAAGATGAAGAAAGATGAAGAAAGAAAGAAAGAAAGAAAGAAAGAAAGAAAGAAGAAAAAAAAATATATAAAAGAAGGAAAAATTGTACAATTTAGTTTTTGGCGCTAATCCTGGGTAACGATATAAACTGTGGACTTAGAACACGCTCCGACACTATCATTTCCTGTTTTTATAGTCTACATGTGAGTAATCAGAGTGTATAAGGATTGTATACCATGCGATACAGAAAAATATTGTATGGGGTTGTTTTATATTATATGTGGATTTATTTCTTTGGTATAGAGAAATAAGAAAAATCAGAAGGTATAGAGGTCAAACGTACTTAGGTATATATTTTTTTTTTTTTTATTAAAGTAATGATCAAAACCTGTCAAAGGTAAAAAAAAAAAAAAGTTCATACATTGAAATATGGTGGGGTTCGTCATAGGAGATATTTAATGATGGTGGAAAGAATATATCAACTCTGATTGGGATGTTAGTTAGTCATAGGCTTAAAAATACGCAAGATTTCCACAACAATGTATATATATAATACAGATAAGATCAAACAGTGAAATGATCAAATGTGATACGTTAATTAGAATTAATAATTAAATTAGAATAAATTGTTTAAATGCAAAAAAAAAAGAAAAAATAAATGAAAACCAAAAATAAATTTTAAATATTTTTAATTGTTAAATTTAAAAGAGCCGACATTAAGCTTTTAAAGTCAATTCTTTAGCATGATGATTATATTGAATCATGTTATTAATGTTTTTTTAAAAATCATTTAATTATTCGTCATTCAAATTCAATTGAAATATGATAATCACATTTAAATTTGAAGAATATAAATTAATTTTAGATTAACACTTCAAAGCTTTTAATAATTTAACCAAAATTCCCAAATAATTGTATATGGGAAGAAATTCAAATGTGTCATCAATATATTGATTGAATCATATTTGTTTTCATTGCATGATCAATTGTATGTATTTTCCTTATATTAAAGTTGAGACAATGATTATGTGATTTTCCCATATTTTAATTATAGTAACTTGTCTAATGTGACCAACATATTTGTGTTACATTTTTGTCAAGTATTGATTACGCTGTGAACAGTTTACCCGCATAATGCCGTTATTAGAATCCATCTCTGGAGTGTCTAATCCGTTTGGATCAACGGATGCCCAGTATAAGAATATGGGACGAGTATAAAGAGTGGATTACATGAGCAATCCAACGATTGACCATAAGTTGACCAATTTACCCAAAAAAAAAAAAAGAGTAAAATTATATTGTACGTACACCAATACAAAATACGACCGACCATCTACCAATTTGAGTCATCCACCAAACAACCCGTCGACACCATATACTCATACTGCTATATAAACCCATTACACATACATACACACACATCACATACATACAAATGTATTCATGGAAAATGAAAATATTTTTATTTTGATCTTTTTGGATTTACCTTTTTTTTTCTTGGATTTTCTTCTTCTTCTTTTTTTTTTATTTTTATCTTCTTATTCTTGTTCCTTTTTTTGTATTTGGTAATTTCACCGCACTAAGAATGATAACAAAAAAAAAGAGAAAAGAAAGCAAGTAAAGAGAAGAAGAAAAAATCCTAAAATGAAGAAAATTATGGTGTTAAAAGGGGTGGCTGTGGTGTCATATGAGGTGGTTGAAAAGATATACACATATATGTGTGTGTGTGTATGTGTGATGGTGTTTTGAAAGGTAAATCAAGTAAATTTGTTTCATAAAGTATTTACTTGAAATAGACGTACCTACTCGACTTACACACATACAATATAGAAACATACAAACCCATAGATACCAACTCATATACACATATGTGAAGAGTAAGAAAAAAAAATAGGATAAAAATACATTACAGGAACTTACGCACTTGAATTTTGATCCTTTTTTTTTAGCATCACCATGTTTGTTGTTGCTGTTGTTGCTGTTGTTGCTGTTGTTGTTCTTAGCATAGTATCCTTTATTTTTTCTTTCTTTTGTTGCTTGCTTGGTTCTTTTCTGTTTTTTTTTGTTCATTTATTTATTTATTGAAGATGAGAAACAAAAGTAGAAGAGTGAGAAAAAAATTAGGGATGAACACAAGAAGATGAATACACAAAAGGATGATGAAATTGTTACGCCTAAATGTTTGGTGGTAATATACAAAAGTAGAGTGATTGTATTTTTGTTTCTATATAAAACAGCAAATATGTATGAATGTATGCTGTGTGTGTGTGTGTGTTTAATACACATAAAATGTATTGCATAAATTTCAAGGGGTTAAATTTGGATGAGAGTAAAAGAGTAATAACAACACGAGAGAATGAGAGAGAATGAAAATTAGGTTGAAAAATATTGTTCAATTATTTAATAAAGATTTGAAGATTAAAAAGGATTAAAGAGAATTAAAGAGTGACGAAGTAAAAACAAAAATAAAAGAACAAAATGAGAGAGAAAAAAAAACAGTATATAAAAAGCAACAACAAAATGTATGAAAAATAAATATAGAAGAAAAGTCGAATTATTGTCGACATTTAGGCGGATCTAAAAATATTCTTTCTCTTTTTAGCTTTTCTGTTTAATTTCTATTTTAAATCGTGTTTAATTCAATTTTAAAAGTTAAAAAAGAATTTTCGAAAAAAAAAAATTTCATTATTTTGTTCTAGAAAACCTTCCACCAACTACCCCCAACCAACAATTTACATTTATTCTTTCTCTCGTGATAAACCCGTTCACTTTTAAATGTATCAGAATGGAAAATAATTTTGTCGGAATATTATAGAGAAATTTGCGGGGTATGTGCTGAGGGGGTGAATCGCTAAATAAAATGATTACATTTATTATTATATAAAATTATAAATGTTTGTTCATGAGCCAATAATATCCAACAAATGTCGCGTGTTCATTTCCGTCTCCTCCATCCTCTCTTATTTAAACTTACACTCACAACATTTTTCTTTCACTCTCTCATTATTTTATTCGCTCTTTCTCTCTCTCTCTCTCTCTCTCTCTCTTTACTACACTAGGATATATTCTCCAAACTAAAAGTATCCAAAAAAAATATAATAAAATAAAAAACAAACATACAAACAAACAAACAAACCAAAAAAAAAAAATAAAACAAAAACAAAAAATAAAAAAAACCGAATTTTTCCGATTTTCTTGTCCTTCCCAAAAAAAAAAAAAAAAAAAGCAGAAAACAAAAAAAAAACGGAAAAAAAGGAAAAACTTTCTGAACGACGACGATGGTGTATTGAAGAGAATATTTTCACAGAGATTGACAGTAACGCTTTTCAGCTTCAATCGCGAATATTAAAAGCACAAAAAAAAAAAAAACTAAAACCAAATAAAAAATTTTATTTTAAAGAAAATTGTGAAAAAATTTTCCATCAAAAAATAATTAAATAAAAAGAAAATTTAATACAATAATTTCTAAAGAAACAAATTTAAAATAAAAATTAATAAAAATAAAATTCCATCCAATTAAATCGGGAAAAGATTTTTCCAATTTTTTTTAAAAGGTTTTGTTTTTTTTTTGTCTAAAATAAATCCAAAATTTTTCCTTCAATAAACAACTTTAAGAAAACTTCAAATTTACAAATTTTAAAAGGTAAAAAAAATTAATAACAATTTTCATCCAACTTACAAAATCCGTTCATCCGGCTTTTTCGATAAATAAAACAAAATAAAAGAAAGTGACAGTTTCCGGTATTGTTGTTTTGCTTTTCTGACATTTCAAGAAAACAGAGAGAGAAAAAAAATTGTGTATTTTTTTTTTTTGGTCCCACCGTATGTGTGCGTGTGTAAAATTGTGTGCTGATTTATTTTTTTTTTGTGCAAACAAAACTAGAAAATAAAAGAGCCAAATTGTCCAAATAAATAAAAAGAAAATCTCGATCATCCGGTTTCAATTGCCAAAACGAACAAAAAAAAAAAGACTGTTTTTGTGGCTGTGTGTGTATAACAATAGAAAAAAACAACAACACGAAGATCCTTTCCTCATCAGCAGAATAAAGAAAAAAAAAACGGAAGACATCAAATCAGGATCAACAGGTTGGTGCATGCGCCGAAAAAAATAAAAATACAACTTGTATATTTTTCAAATGCGAGTTTTCTTTTCTTGTTTTTTGTCCATTCCAAAACATCTGGCTTTTTTCTTTTTTTTTTGGAAAAATAAGTTTTTGGAGAAATGTTTTCCCTTAAACGGCTACATAATTGTTAATTTGTAGAAAGATGAAACTTTATATGAATTTAAAACAGAAAGTTTCAATTGAATTCTGTTCAGTTAGCGCATTGATTGTTTCTCTAAAATTTATAATTTTGACCAACTTCCCTTCTGGTTATCCGAATTAAAATTCTTTCATATTTTATCTTTAATAAGAAAATTATTTTTGGTGTGATGAAAACTAACTCATCTCGGACTAGATTCTCATCTGTTCTGATCCAGAATATAACAAATAGTTGTAAGTTGACGTCAGCACGTTTTTATTTCGACGTCCACGTTTTATTTTTCTCTTCTTTATTCGCTTTTCTTCTATATATATATTTTTTTTTACCCTTCGCTTGTTGGAAAAATGAAAATCTAATTAGCGAAGAGAGAGAGAGAGGAAAAAAAAACATCAAAAAAAAAGAAAAGTTTTCTTTTGGCCATTTTCCGACACGAACTGAATTCCAAATTTCCTCATTTGAAGAGATGGACATAATATAAGTATAGAATAGAACGCAATGGACACATATATAGGTCTTTTGGATTGAGGGTGTTAGTTTGTTAAAAGGATGGTTAAAATAGGCTGAAAAGAATGAGAATAATGGTGTAGTAGTGAACTTGTATTTGTTTAGTATGAGTGAAACAAAGAGAGAACGATAGAGGATTAGACCAAATTGGTACAAGTAAATTCATCAAGAATTTAATCGGCACAAAACTACGTGAAGACATTTTGGTGGGGTTAATATGGTGGTACCCGTTTGATATATGTGAAATTGTAGTATGATGTGTGTAGATATATATATTTTTTTTTCTGCTTCGGTGATGCGTCAGAAGAGATCAGATGGTAGATGGGTAGAGTAGAGAGGAATAAAAAAAAAATCCAGATAGCCTTATAGAGCGAAATGAAGGAAGGGAAATTGATTAAGCGATGGACTATGTGTTCGGACTTAGTAATTGCCTGAAAATGTATTACACTTCTTCTTTATTCTCACTATTATATAAAAACAAAAAACAAAAAGCAAAGCAAAACAAAATAGACAATGAAAATCATAAAGTCAAAAATAACCAAAGGAAAGAAAAAAAAAGTTAATGAAAGATTTGAAGAAAACTAAAAGGGAAGAAAAAAAGATGGGAAACGAAAAAAAAAAATGCAATAAAAACATTGTTTCGCGTTATTTCATTATTTCATGTGTTGTTATTGTTTTTTCTTTTTCTTTTTCTTTTCTCCTTATTATTATTTTTCTATCACAGAGCCAGTAAACTCCTATAAATATAATAAAGAAGAATTCAATATTATATTGTCTAGACTTTGTAATATTGTCTTTTACGTTTTTATCCTTTAAAAACAAAAAATATTTTATTTTTTTATTTATCTAATAAAAGATTAAACGACAGAAAAATCTAACAATGTCCTGAATTTTTTTTATTTTTTTATTCTATCATCTTGTTGTTGTTGTTGTTCATCTCTTTAGATTTTTCATTTCTTAAGATCAATTCGTGTTGCGCTTCTTTTAATTCATTTTATAATTTAATGAGATTATAATTGAGAGACATCAAAATGTATTATATCCTCTCAACATAATCAAGAAAAGCAACAAAAGTAATATAAGTAACAACAACAAGTACACCCACTCAACAGCTAACAACAATAACAACAACCCTACAATTATTTACTTTGGTTGGTTATATTTTTTTTTTTTTTTGCGGGATCAAATTATATTCCCTTTTATATTATTTTTTTTCCCCCTCTTTCATTTCTTTTTCATTTTTACCAACCCATCTGATATTATGGCAAAAAAAAATATATATATACAAAAACAACAAATTAGAATAGGAAAATAGAATAAAAAAAAAAAAAATGGAAGAGAAAATTGAGAGAAAGAAAATGTGAAAATTACATATAGAATAAAAAAAATTTCTTACACAAAAACAAATAAAGGAAAATGTCATTTATTGTTCTGTTGCTGACTTCATATAGTTTCACATGAAACAAAATGTCAGTCTTTTGTTTTATTTCTAGTTGGTGACTAAATTTTGTTAGAGAAAAAAAACTATAAGAAAACATGAAACTAAAGACAAAATTAAGAAATGGTTGCAGTAGTAGAAAAAAAAACGCACACACACACACACACTCATAAAACAGATGTTCAGAGAGATATTGAGGTAAAAATGTGAAGAAATAAAAATGAAGAAAATATTAAATTAAATGAATAAAAAAAAAAAAAAAGGATTCATAAAGAAATTCAGTAAAGAGATGAGATGTTTTTAAATGTATAGCTTTGGAAAAAAGAATTTTGTGTTTCTTT
The DNA here is from genome assembly GCA_963082725.1 of Pedicia rivosa. Lineage (NCBI taxonomy): Eukaryota > Metazoa > Arthropoda > Insecta > Diptera > Pediciidae > Pedicia > Pedicia rivosa. The sequence goes on along the minus strand of OY720152.1, from coordinate 44,538,087 downwards.
GTTTATTATGGTAATTTATATTGCATCCATTTTACTGTTATACGAACATAATCATCCAGAATCACCCACACTGACCCATTCATTCTTCAAACTCTCTTCGAAATATTATTTCATTGTGAATAATTTTCCACCGTCAATTCTTATAATATTTTTTTTTTCCTATTTAGAATTTCTTTCTTTTCATACACTATTTAGTTTCTTCTTATTCTAATATAATGATGTCTGTCTTATTTCTTTTCTGTCTGTATTATTTGACGTTTTTCTGTTATTTTTTTCTTCTTTTAATTTTTGGTCGGTCGGTTTGTCTTTAGAGAATTTTTTTTTTATTGTATAAAAGTATGGAAAAACATAAAAGAAACTAAAAAAGATTAATCGTTGAATGAAAAATATGAAAAATATTGACAAGAGAATATTGTGAATGATGGTAAATTGGTGAGTTTGAGTGGGGTTTAGTATAATATATACATTCACCAGATGTGAGTCTTATATCCATACTTTATAGATGTAAGTTATTTTTTGTCTTTCCTTTATGTATGGGATATTTTTTTTTTCTTTCTGTTATAATCCGCGCAATAATAATTTTCTTATTCGTTGATCTGAATTTTGATTTTCAATGCATTTTAATGTCAACATTTTCTTCTATCTATTTTTTTTTGTAAGGGCCGTAATAGAATGATATTTTTTTTCATTCAGTCAGAGTAGCGAACTTTCATCAATTAGGCATCAATATTTTTAACCCAAGGGGTTTTGAAGTAATAAGATTTAATTGTGTTTAATGTTCATGTAGACATTTGAATTTATACGCTTTAGAGTATAGACTGTGTGTACGTTATGTCCTTACAATCGATTCATACACTAAATTCTTGTTCTATGATAACCTAAGAAATTACCACAATTTCATAATCACCATAAAATACTCTTATGCTCGTACAAATAGAATTCCAGTACCATGGGATGAGTCTGTCAATGATATTGATTGGGATAAAATGATTGTCTCATCGCCAATTATTGTTTAATTTCAGTTGAAGATTATGTCCTTAAGAAACATGAAAGAAAATTATAATTTATTTTCATAATAAAAATATTGATTTGTGTTGTGGTGAGTAGTTTTTATTCTTTTGTTTTATTAAAATTTCTTTTACTTCTTCCGTTCATATAAAATAGTGCGTTGTCGATGTCGATGTAAAAATATAAGGAAATTATTTTCATTTGTTGGGTTTGAATGAAAATAGAATAAAAAATTAGTGTAGGAAAAATTTTAATTGAATAACTTACAAAATTGAAATTGTCCTTTAATAGAAATTTGAGAATGATTTCACTAATTTTCACTCTACATTACTTCGCTAAATTGTAATAATTTGTTAAATGGACGCAATTCTATTTTTTTTCCAGATTCATTTTTTTTTACAAACAAATTTTCTTTCACCAATTTTTCAGTTATTTGTTCTTCATTCTGTCTATTTAAAAATATTTTGTAAGAAAAAAACTCTTTCAATTCTAAAGTACCACACCATTCAGTAAATCATTTTCAAATGTAAAAATGTAAATATATATTTTTAATAGTTTGACAGAAAGTGTGTGTATGCCTTTTTGAGCATAATCACTTTTTGTAAAAATTTAATATGATTTTCCAAATTAAAAAAAAAATTAGAAATGGCGGCGTGAAAAAAAAACACAAGACTTAACTAGCAATTAAGTGTCAAATATTCTTCCTCATATTATTTTTACATTTAATTACTCTCTCTCTCTTTCATATCCTTTACTCCTTATAAATTATCATAAAGCTCATAATTTTTTATTGTATCTTTAATTTTGTTTGTATTGCGTGTCTTTATTAATCAACTGATTGAATCTTATAAGACATGTGGAATCTACTATTGAATTTCTCACATTTAAATAATTGATAAATCAGAGAAATAATTTATTTTCTAATTAAAGAATAATTCTTTAATTATTTCATTATTAAAATGAACACAAAAACAAAAAACTAATCAGACAGAAAATAAAGTAAATGATAAAAGATCTTTTTGAAAAATTGTCAAGTCAATTTAATTCTCAATTTTAATCTTAATCTTTTTTTTTTTTTCATTTAATTTTTATAGAATTTTTTGATTGTTTTGAAAAATGGATAATATTTTAGATTATAGAGAATTATACAAATTAATTAAATAATAAAAGTTAAATTACTTATGAGATAATAAATCTGAATTACCCATCTTTATGTCAATATTCCTTTTGAAGTCATTTTTTAATTAATTTTTCTGTGTCAAAGTGTATAAAGTGCACTCAATTCTTATTCACAGAGTCGTAAATTTTCAAAATTCAAAAGTATAAAGTGAAATTATAATTAATGGAATTTAATAATTTGTTTTAGTTTTGTGTTACTTATGAATTGTTTCGCAATTATACGATCATGTAGAGTGCATTTATTTGATTACAACAAACGTAACCAATTAGTGTTTTTGTGTGCATATTTTCTTCTTTCAGCCGTTCTACAATAGAATTGAATTAGTCATTAGTTCTTGTAATTCCATTCTTAAATTAGTTGTGCATTGTCGTAATTATTTGTTCATATTCGTCTTAATAATTTAGTTGAACTTTATATGATGATCTGAATATTTGTGTTCAATTCTTCTATTTTGACTACAAAATTTTTATAAATGTAATTAGGATTATTTATAATAAACGAAAATCTTTGATCAACAATTTTTTTTCTAAGAAAACAAATTTAATGTTATTCATTGAAAAAAGAAAACAAAAATAAAGGGATAAGTAACTTTTTCCAATAAAAGAATGAAATCATTTGTGACAATTGCATATAGGAAAAACAATCTTCTGATTCACTCGTACTGTCATGTATATTTTATATTTGCTTACTTAAAAACAATATCTGAGTAATACAGTAGACACACTACAGCTTTAATCATTAACGAACGTAATTTGACTTTAAACGTAATTATGTTATTGGTGACACATTATAAAAATTTCAATAATGAGCATTTGGTATTTCGATAACTGTCAAAAATTTTGTTTTTTCTTGTTGTTATGGGGGTTTTTTTTGACAATGACGATTGTTTAACTTTTACCGATTACCAGCAGAAAAATATTGTTAGTGCGATTTTGAGCCAATGGCACCACTAACAACATTTATGTTAATTACGTATCAATAACCAAACCAAATACGTAATGATGATCAGATGCTAAATGATGCGTTTAATTATGATTTGAGTCAGTAATGATCATGAACGCTGCGTAATGTGTCTACGGTATTACACTATAAATAATATGAGTTTGCTTATTAGTAATCAAACCTCCAGTCTCTAGTTTATCATTTAAAGTTCTTTGATAAACTTCTTCGGCTTTTATATATATAATCAAAACTGATTATATGTTTCTGCATCATAATGTGTAAACTTTTATATCTTTAATAAAGTTTATTGAAAATACATAGATTATATTAATTAACAATAAAGTGTTGAGCTCTTTATTTACAATAATGATTAATTATTTTATGATTAAACATTAAACGTGATTAATTTTCTAATCTACTTTTAAACGTTTTAATTTCTTCTTTTTTTACTTCAAAAATCCATAGGATTTTTTTATCATTAGACCTAATTTTCTTTTTTGATAAAATCATAGTAGCTTAAATATTGGTTCCAAAAAGGATTCAACACAAATCTTGAAAAATAAGAAAAGAAAAAAACAAAACAAAAATTTGAAGGAAGGAACAAAAAAAAAATATTAAAACTTTTTTCGTTTTTAAAAGAGAATTTTTTTTTTTTTTTAGGAAAAACTTTCTTTAAGAAGTCTATAAATTATTAATTCTGCTGATGATGTTGTAAACAACGACAACAACTTTTCATAATTTTTTCTTTTTGTTTTTTTTTGCTTTTTTTGCCCCCTTTTCTTATTCATCTTTTATTTAATCCAATTCATTCTTAATCGTTTCGTTATTTTCATTCTTTCTTCTTTTTCTTCTTCTTCTTCTTCTTCTTATTCTTTTTCATCTTTTTTTAAACGACATTTCAATCCCGCACAATTAATCCCATTTAAATATATTTCTTCTATAAAAAAAAAATGGAAGAGGAAAAAGAGAAGAAGAAGAAGATAAAGAAGCGAAGGATTATTTTCACTTTTATATTTTTATCCTTTCAATATTTTATTTTATTTTCAAAAATTTTATCATAATAGTAAAAATTCACCAAACAAGCAAGCCAAACAAAAAGAAAAAAAAAAGGGATAAAATAGCATCAACCCAGAATAGCTAAAAAGGATTCGTCATCTTTTGAACACTTTTTGTTTATTTTTTTTTTTTTTTTACAACATAAAAAAAAAAACGAAATGCTCCCAAAAAATAAAATAAAATAGTATTCCACAGCAACAACATCCAAGAATAGCAACAACAACAATAATACCAACAACAAAATATAAAACAACAAAATCTTCTATATCTTAGTCACCTATAACCTCCACCTAACCATCATTTCTTTCTCTCAGTATCTCATTCCAATGTGATGTTGTTGTTGTTGTTGTTTTTTTTTTTGCGCAGCAACACAAGAAAAGCAAGCACAAACCCAAAGGAAAAAAAAAAAATAACAGAAGGAAGATAAAGAAGAAGACGAGAAGAAAATTCATATTATTATATAGTATCCAATGAAGTAAAGGAAAAAACATTTTCTTGTTGTCGTAATTTTCCCATCACCCCTTCCATATATACTATCTATATACCCCTTCATACTCAAACTCTATTTTGAAATCACCCCCTGTACCTCTTACGTACATCTCATGGGACTTTGTATAAGAAGTATTTTTTTTTTCTTGCCTTTTTCTTCTTCTTCTTCTTAGTTTTTACGATTTTCAGACATAGAAATAAGAAGAAAACACCAACCAAAAAAAAAAAAGAAGACATACAGTTATATATATATATATATATATATATATATTTCTACATACACACACACACACACACATACACATGAGAACCATTTGATTGTCACTCAAGTCAGTGAGAAGAAGATGAAAAAAATGAAGAAGAAGGCAAAAAGAAATAAACCTTCAGTTACACGAACGTGGCCTAACCTCGAAATGGAATTTTATTTTTATTTTACTCTTCTTTTACTTTTTCATCTTCATTCCTCTCAATCTTCTTCATCTTCTTCATTTTTACTTTTGAAGAAAAAAAAAAAATTGTATGTTAAGAAGTAAAATGTAAAGAAGTTTTACTTAAATCATATATATCGGAATGAACATATAGAAGGAGCAGATAGGATAAAGTACAAAACGTGTTGAAGATCGGGGTATGTTCAACCATCAATTTTTGTATTTGCGATTGTAAAAATAAAAAAAAAAAATTAGAAAAGAAGAAAAAAGAAAATTCAAAATCCGTATGAGACGAAGAACAATTTTTCTCATCACGTTAATTAAATAATTTTTTTCCCATCAAAGAGAAAAATAAATATAAAACTTAAGAAAATAAAGTGAGAAATTTTTCTTTTGCCTGCATTGACGTTATTTTTGTTGCACCTTTTTATTTTTAATGCGCTGTTGTTGTATTTTTTTTTTCCCCCAACTATTTTTATGCAGAGATAAAACACAAGACACCGATGCGGTATACACAATAATATTGATCCTTTTGTCTGTCAATACATTGTCAAAATTTCCTTTAATTTAATTTAATTTTTTTCTGGTACATATTTTGACATGACATTTTTCGCTGATCTGATAATTTTCATAAATATTAATTTGTTTTATTTTAATATAAAATAAATATTTTAAGGTTGGCGACAACATTTTAATCGAACAAATATTATAATAAAATTGACAGATTTAATCAAAATAAAGATAAATTTACTTTATCGTCTTCGTTGATAAAAATAATCATAAAAATGAAAAGAAGAAGAAGAAAAAAAAAAACAACATAAGAAATTATGTCAGATACAAGATTTGTGCTGTTAGATATAAAACAAGAAAAAAATAATTATTTAATGCTTCATTCTAACGTCATATCAGAAGTACTAAATTATTGTATTTATTAACTATTCTTTTATTTTTCTTTTTGCTTTTGCCTTTGCGTCATTTTATTATATTCCGAGTGGAAAGCCTACAAATGAAAAAAAAAGAACAATATTGAACTAAAATTTATTGTAAACAACTGAACAGTCGAAAATCATAGCAGAAAAAAAAACAACAACAACACACAAACTAACAAACAATGAAAGAGAAAAAAAACTAGGCGCCTCCATATACACTAAAATTTCAGTTCATTGGGTTGACATATTTTTTTTCTTTTTGTTATTCATATTTTTTCTGTTGTTCAATTTTCCGTTTTTCTTTTTTTGGTTTCATTTTTTTCTGTTTTTTTTTTTCAAAATAAAAAACTGAATTTTTAAAAAGTCACGTTTTTCTCTTTCCTTGAATTTTCTTTAGATAGAAAAATATAGAAAATAAAAGATGAAGTAGAACTGTAGACAATTTTGATGTCATCTTAACAGTAACTCATCCTCTTCTTCATTTTATTATTATACTTATTTTTGGTCCATCTCATCTTAGCTCATCATCTTATCTAAATACTCATTCCATAAGTTTTATTTGACAATTGCACCTCTTATTATTTGACTCTCCCGTTTTTTTTCCTATTTTTTTTTTTTCTACGGATAAATATTTTTGTTTGTTTGTTCGATTGATTGTTATGTTAACCGTATTTTTACACACACACACACACACACACACCTACATGTATTGAAAATAACAATGAAAAAAAGGCATCAGATGAAAGAATTTCCTTTAAAAGAAAATGAGGAATCTCATCCACAAACACCAATATCGTAAAAAAAAAAAAATTGGAAGAAAAATAATAGAAAAAAAGGAGAGGCTGACAATAAAGAAGAAGAAGAAGTCGAACAGTTTAACCCGACTACATACATATACGGACAAACACTTTTTACACACACACACACAAACACAAATGTACACACGTAAAATGGTTGTTGGTGCGGTATAAATTGTTGTAGAGGGGAATTCCCTTTTATACAGTAAAAAAAAAAATAAAAAAAAAATCGTCATCCACAATGATTGATGGATATTGTCGCTGGGCTGATTGTTTGTTTTGTATATTATTATATGCGAGAAAGTCGCGAATGATGGCGGTGGTTTGTATAGTAAAATATCCATAAAAAAAAATGGAGAAGAAGAAGAGGACGAGAACAAAACAAGTAAAAAAAAATATATGTATGAGTTTGTTATAGAAAAGTTGTAGGGCCAAAAAGTAGAAAAGGAGACTAACATTATAATAGCTGTGTGTGTGTGTGTGCTTGTGTGTTTGTTTGTGTATGTTGTATATATCGTGCTTTGAGTATTTTTTATTTTATTTTTATTCCTTTACTCGTCTATATTATTATTATTGTTATTATTATTTGACATAATAATGCAGTTTCTTTTTGGAATGTCATGTACAATTTTTTTCCTTTTTTTTTTTACTAAATGCGAAAATAATAATAATAAAAAAAATATAAGAAAATAGGAAAGGATATTTTTATGCATAGGCATTAGAAGAGAGAGAGAGAGAGAGAAAGAGTATAGATTGGGTGTTAATGGGTGGTTATATATATTAGGGTGAGTAGAGAGGGTGTGAAGATTGAATGATTTTGTTAACTTTAATTTTATTTAAAGGGAATTATTCGATTATCCCTTTTTTGTGACTTGTTGTGACAAAAAAAAAACGAAAGAAAAGAAAAAATGTCGAATAAAAAGAAAGAAAAAAAAAGGTAAAAAGAATATAGCAGGATGTATTTGGGTAAGTGATGTAATTGAGTGGGATGGGGTGGTTAAACGAAAAGGATATGTCAGACACATATTACAAAGTTACACACAAATTAAATTCACGTTCATTTTTAAGTCAAAAGTTTCTGGGGCGTTTTTCTTTCTCTCTTTTTTTTTCTTTCGTTTTCGTCGTTTTCTTTTTCCGTTTAAGAAATTTTCTAACGTAAGTAAATTTCATTGTCCTTTTTTTTTTGTTTTTTGTTCTTTTCTTTTTTTTTTCCCTGTAAAACAGATGTCGATGTCGAACTTCACATCCATCCTTCGGCATATATACGTAGGTTTTTTTTTTATTCTTCACTTTCTTTCTCTATAATACTGATATTCTTCCTTCTGTATGCATACACACACACACACACACAACATACACACACACACAATATCGATACGACAATAGTCAAGGAAAAAAAAAAAGGATGTGTACGGATTGTGTTCCTTTCTCTGGGTGTCGTGAATTTCTCTCTTTTATTTTTTCTTTTTTTTTCTTTTTTTTCTTCTTCAGCACGTTCACTACCAATTTAGAATTTTTGACATATTTATTGAATTTCGAAAAAAAATAAAAAGAAGAAAAATAGAAGTAAAAAAAATACGCATACACACATACAACAACAATAACAACAATACAATAACTACAATAATAATATTAAGAAGAAGACGAAGGAAAAACAGAATGAAAAAAAAACGAAAAAAAGAATAGCAGCAAGGACATATACATAGACACACATTCATATAAACATAAAATATCGCGGAAAAATAGTTATAGGTTGCGTCAGGTGGGTGGTATGTTAGAATGCGGGAAAAATTCGTATTTATGAATTTCTTCTTTCTTTCATTTTCTTTTTTTAAAGAGATTCGATGGGTTTCTTTTGAATGTGGAAAGAGATTTAAGTTTATATATTATGATTGGGATAGGGTGAATTTGTATATATATGTAGATACACATACACACACAGAACTCCTATATCTATATGAAATGAACAAAAAAAAAAAGAAAAGAAAAGACGTTACGATAGACATACACACACATACACATGTATAACAGTTTAGAAAATATTATAAGGAATGAAAAAAAAAAATCGTGACTTGTTGCAGCAAAATGGAAATTGTACCCAAAAAAAGAAAAAAAAAATATAAAAATAAAATTTTATATTTTTCAACATAAAATTTGATGGGAAAAAAATTCAAAAAAATAAACCGAACAAAAAAAAAAATAAATATATTGTCATCTCTTTCTCACACTAAAAAAAAAAAAAAGAAAAAGGAGAAAATAAAATAATATTATATTTTCGATTGAACCACCAAAACTCCCATTTTTTTTTTAAATCCTTCACCACCAACCCCCCTTTCAACCCATATAATAGACAGTAAAGAAGAAAAGTTTTTTTTTTTTTATTCCTTTCGTATTCTCCGCTCTTTTCTTTTCCACTGGTGAAAAAAAATTGTTATATTATTTATTGAGAAAGATTTAGTTTGTCAAAATCAAATAAAAATAAATTTTCAACAAAATAAAAAAATAAAAAAGAAAAAATAAATGAAAAAAAAAAAGGAAAAAATACGAAAAAAAAAAAAAAACAAAACAAAGAAAGAAAGAAAGAAAATAAAAGTGACAGAAACATACTAAACACGAACGCCATCTATTGTTTGATTAGTTGAAAGACAAATAATTTTTTGACATATTAAATTATAATGCGGAAATTTTTTGTTTTCTTTCTTATTTTATTGTTGTTATTGTTATTGTTTCTTATACATATACTATTTACGTTTGGCTTGACAATGGCCCTAAGTAAAGCAATAAGAAAACATAAAAAAAAATAAAACGTAGAAAAAAATAATAAATAAAATTTTATTATTGAATTTTTTTGATAATAATTTACAATTATTATTGTTACTCGGTACTGGGGTGCATCCTTATACAACCCACTTTATATTTATTTTATTCATTTGACCTCCCTCCTCTTCTACCTTTGATTCGATAAACAAATTATTTTTTTAATGTTTTACCTTAATTGAATTTAATTGTTATGTAGAAGTTTCTAATTTTTTGTTTTTTAAGAAAAAAGAAAAACAAAAACAAATTTATCATTAATTATATGCTAATAAAGAACTTTATATTGACCTCTAAACGTTTTATTGTTGATGGTCAAATAGAAAAGGATTTAACCTTCATAAAAATGGACTTGTACAAATATTGACTTAATATTTCTATATCTACATATTTCTTTAAAAGAAAATCTCAGAAAACTTGATAATAAAAAAAAAATGAAAAAAAAAGAAAGAAATTTGTTGTAGAAAATATAATTATTTGTTACAAATGAAATTGAGGTTCAAAAAACGTGTCCACGCGAAAAAAAAACAGAAGAAAAAGGAGAAAAAAAACCATTTTTATTCAACCCCTTTTGAATAATTTATATTTTTTTTTTCTTTCGTATATTGCCTGATGTGAAAAAGAACAAGAAGAAGAAGAAGAAGAAGAAGAAGAAGAACGAGAGCGCATAAAAAAACATCAGCTCCTCTCTCGTCGGTTTTGATGGAAATTTATTTCTTTTGAATTATCTTTCATTTGCCGTCGCGCGAGGCAAAAGAACAAAATATATAAAAAAATAAAATAAAAAAAACGAGAAAATAAGAGAGACCGGGGTAAAAAGTCGTATTTTAATAATATGAAGTATGAGAATGAAGGTATATTATTATGGGTAAAATATGGACGATCGTTTTTCAATAATTTATAATCAAAAGGATTTAACTAGGGAACATTTTTTGTGTCATTTTCATTTTAGTTAGGATTATTATGTTTTTCTTTCGTCTATACGTGTAAGAGAGAATGTGACAAAAGACGTTTTTTTTTCTGAATGCCTTTCGTTGTGTGGAGTTTGAGTGTGGAGTTTGAGTAAAGTAGGTAGATGGTTGACGACTGTTACCTCACCGACTTTCACAAAAAGAAAGAAAAATATATAATACAAACATATACACGACATCACTAAGAGTCATCTATCGGTAACATCTGGAATGTTTCTTATTTGATATTTTTCCTCTCTATTTTTTTATTTTTATTTTTTTTGTTTTTGTTTTTTTCTTTTCCTCTTTTGTTATTTTATGTAACGTGAAAAACTTTAAATTTTCTTTTTTTTTTTGTTTTTGCTGTTGTTGTTGCTTTTTTCTTTGTGTATTCCATGATACAATAAAGAATAAAGAATAAACTAAAAACAAAACAAACATACAAATGTTTTTTTTTATTTGTCTGTTTTCATCTTTCCAAAAAAAAAACTAAAAATATTTTATGTATCGAGACTAGCGGATTAAATTGAATATAAAATGAGAGAGATAACAACAACAACAGAAATTATATACAGATAAATAATAGTCCATTAATATATTTTGTATCTGTATATTATTGAAATTGTTTATCACTTGATTGTAAATAATTTATAGAGAAAATTGTTTATTACTTCATTCTAAAGGAGAACGATAAAATAAAAAAAAACAATATGGCGATGAACTTTTTAACTGACAAACTCATCATATAAACTGTCAATTTTAATGTGTTTATGTCAATATTTTCTTCTTTCTTTTCTATAATAGAATCAATGGTGTACTGTACTTTGTACTGCATATAAGAATAAAAATCACATGTTCCGTATAAGGGGTGATGAAATATGTAAGGCATAAATTGTCATTTTCAAAGATAAGACGCAGAAAATCTAAGAAAAAGTACAAAATATTTTCATATGCGAGAAATCAAGAAGAATAATATTATGTGAAACTGTATTTTTTGTTTTGAGTTGCTCTTTTTTTTCAATTGAATTCAATTGCAATATTGTAGATTGCGAAAGGGGTGAAAATACATACGAAAATTTCATTTATTTATTTATTGTTTTATTATTTTCGTTTCGCTTTCGTTCCGTTTTTATTTTTGCGTGTTCAATTTTTTTTTTCCATTTTTTTTTTGCCTTTCCAATTTTCATTTATTTGAAAAAAATTTTGTTATATTTTTTTTTTATTCTTTGCTGAACGCAAAAATATATATTTTGTGTATTATATGAATGTAGGCCAATGAATAAAAATCTGACAAAACATATCAATCGTTCATTTAGAAAAAGACATAATAATAACAGATAGAGATAGAAATATATAGTGACTATTGAGGGGTTGGGTGTTTTTTTTCTTCTTTTATAGTGGATGAGAATATAAACATGAAAAATATTTATATAATTTAATTTTGACGTTTGTGCTTTATTTATTTATTTTATTCTCCTTTTTTTTTTTTTGTTATTCCCTCAAAAACAAGCAAATATTCCCTTTATTGTAACAACACAACAACAATAACAGATATTCATGTTATGTCCTGTTGCTTCGTGTTTTATCCATTTTTTTTTTTGTACGTGTATTTTACTATAATATTATTTTTGGGTGGTCAGTTTCTAACTGTACAGAAATTGTATTTTTAGGCAGTGGCGAATTTATGAAATGATTCAATTAAATGTTGTATTTTGTTAAATAAAGAGTCTCTTCAAGAAATTTTTTGTGGTATACTATAAGAGATCTTCAATTATTCAACTTAAATAATTATCACAAAAATATTCCTTAAATATCTAACAATTTTCATCCACTCGATTATAATAGATTTTGGTTAAAGGTATAATTATGTATGGTCCTTCTGTAAAATGTAGTTATGTCACTGTCTTTAGGTATAGAGGTAAGTGGAAAGGTTAGATTCAAAAAGAAGGCTAAATTTATATAAAATAAGTAGGGTTGATATATCAGAATGAAAAACTAAGAAAATGATATTGAGGTTAAATTTTGAGTATTCAGAAATACAAACAAGAAAAAAAAAATGCAAAATAAAAAAATAAACAGGGCCGAGGTCAATAGTTTACTCTCTGGTAAATCCTTGTCGTATAGTAAAGAACTGAACAATATATAATACCCAGGATATCCCTTGAGAATAAGAATTTTGTTTTTTTTTGTTTTGAGTTTGGTTGGTGCCGTCGTTTTGTCGGAGTTAGTCCGTTGTCCTCTACATCTCACTCTTCTTCATCATCAAAGTGGATTTTTTTTGTCTATTTTTTTTTCATCCTAAAGCTAGCCGACTTTTTGGGATGTGCGCCATCTATATACTTATAGAAAACCCACATTGAACAATAAATTGTATTCAGGCGGTTTTTTTGCCGTTTCTTCTTCTTATAGTCAGTACTTTCTTCTTGTTCTTCTTAATATTGTCTTTTGTTTTATATTTTAGATTATAAATCCCTATAAAATGTATCTGGAAGCGATCCAGAGAATATTTTTTATTTTTGTTTCTTATATTTTTTTTTTCTTATTTTAACAAGTTTTGGAAAATCTTGAAACCTTAAGTGCCATTAGCCTTTATTTGGTTTGGTTTCCAAATTTGCTAAACCCTCAAAAAAAATTTACTCTACCCCCTGTTATTATCCATCTCTTTTACACCCCGGTGTCAATTTCTCATACCTAAAAGTGTAATCATTGTGCGATAGGCGAAACTCAACGAGCCATAAAACAAAAGAGAATATATAAGAAAACGCAATTAGCGATGACGACAATGTTCGTTCGTTTGGCGACAACGAAACGGATGATGACAAAAAGAGTAGTATATGATGTGTGTGTGAGAGAGAGAAGGAGAAAATTGTGAGACCGAGACGAAACTATTTTATTAGTTTTTTTTCTTTTATTTTATATACTGGAACGTGCCGTGTGCCTTCATTCCACTGAACTGAAGTTAATTAATGATTTTCTTCTTTTTTTGGCTGTCAAGATTTCTGGTTTTTTTTTCGTTTCGCAAAAAAAGAAAAAAGAAATGGAATTGAGGTTAGATTTTTCTGTGAGTATGTATGTATATAGATATGTATTTATATTTCGTCCTTCTTATTTATATATTTGACTTGATTTTTTGAGTTTTGCCAAAATACAGAAGAATCAAATATTTCTTGGATTAGCTCCAGATTTTTTTGTGGGTGAAAAATGCGAGAGGGTGGAACAATATAATTTTCTTTTTCATAAATTCTAAATCTATAGAAAAATCACAAGGCTTTAATTAATTGAACCATATGTTAGGTTTATATGTCAATATTTTTTTTTGTGGGTATTCTTTAATTTTTCCCACAATAATAGAAGAATATTTTATAAAAATATATTCCAGAACTTAATTCAATTTCTCAGGGAACAATCGACAATCGACATATAGATATTACCATTAATATTTAATATTCAATTTATTCTTATAATTGTTATATATTCTTCTTAATTTTTATTTTTTTGGGATGTGTAATATTTTAAGTTGGATTTCTATTTTCTTCTTTCTTTCTTTTTTTCTTTTTTTTTATTTCTCATTTTTATTATTGTTAGATATATTTTTTTTCCTTTCTTTTATTCATTTCCCCGCACGCCTTTATCATTATCATCATCATATAATATCCCTATTTTGTTGAACCAAAAAAAGAAGTAAAAAAAAAATAGGGATATTATTTTCGCTTCATAATATCTATAAAAGGACAATGTTTATACAAAATTTAATATTATAAATTGTTATTTTGTGGCGCCACTAAGATACTTTATATAATATGCCCAATTTTAGACATGTTATATCCATCTACACATGTGTGTGTAGATGTATAATTTCTTTTTATATATTCGCATCCATATATTAGTTTAATATATATCCAAACTATATCTTTCTATATACTTTGTCTTTCCATTTTATTCCATATTATACCATACCATTTGAGTTTCAGTCAAACCAAACTCCCATTCTATTGGCTCCACAACCACCCCCCAGTACCCTACCTTACTCATACCACTACATTTATATCTTAATTTATATATTATCATAAAATTTACCCCGCATCTGGTTTCTTTGTCTCATTTGATAAGAACTTAAGTCATGAAAATATGTAACTTCTGGTACAGTATTATATTGCAACATATACATCCAAACAAACAAACATATATGTACATACATGTATATATTTCCGGCGTATATAGATATAAAATAAAAGGGTTTTAATATCTGTCTGTTTGTCTGTCTGTTATTTTCTCTTTCTTTCTCTCTCTATAATTTTCAATTTAGTTGAGTCTCAAAATTCTGTTTAAAACCATGAGTAAATACAGGCAAAAACTTTATAGAGGTGAACTTTTTCTTTCATTATATAAGTTAAGTTTAGTGTTTGTTAGAAGATGGAGGATTTTTTTTTTGTGGAAAGGAAGGAAGGTTAAACAAAAAAAAAAAGAAGTTAGGTTAGGTTGAATGATGAAGGATCGTTTTTTATTCTCTCTTTCATTCTCTCCTATATTTATTTAACCTAAAGGTGTTTTTCCCACTGTTATTAGAAGAATTTCTTGTATTTTAGTTTTCTTTTAAATGTTATTTTATATTCGTATTAGATAAGTTAGATTTATATTTATGAAATTGGAAACATTCAAAAAATTGTTACACTATAAGTATATATATACAGATTTTTTTGAATATAACACATACTGCCGGTATATGTACCTAATTTATAATTTATAAGAAAAACTTCTTTTTCATTGGTAAAAGATTCTTCATAATAATATAATATTAGTAGTTGTGTAGTTCATAAGTATATGTGCATACATAATAGTTTTTCCTTTTTATTATTTTTGACCATATTTTTTTCTTATTCTCTTCTTTTATTATATTACATAACTTATGATGAGTCATGAGTCATGACCTATATGGTTTGATCTTTTAACAAAGATAATATATATAAATTTAATTCTTATATATTTCTCTTTTTATCTTTAACATTATTTTCTAAGCCATTATATGTCTTCTAACATTTTCTTTCTTTATAAGAAGTTCTTTCTGATTTTCCTTTTTTACAATCTATCCAATAATATTTTCACCAAACAGGTATAAAGAGGTGAGTATGTAAAGGGGGTCAGTGAACATATATTTATAGAAATTGAGGAAGAAAAATATTGGATGGCTTGACCAATACATTTAATGTAAGTTTTTTTCCTTCATAAAAACACCTCAAAAGAAGAAGAAGAAGAAAAAAGAAAAGAAAACAAAACGATTAATTTTCATTGGGGCCAACCCCTTAATGTTAATCAACAGCAACAAACACAACAACAAAAACTAATAACGTACAAACAAACAAATAGCAAAAGAAAGAAGAAAAAAAAAACAAAAACAAATCATCGTTTAAACAATGGCAATAATTTAATCGACATCATACACACACATGGATTCATACACATACATACATACACATAGGGAAAACATAGGAAGAATATACAGTCGACAGAACACTATAAACACAGTCGATTGGGTAGTTTGTTCAAAT
Source organism: Pedicia rivosa (assembly GCA_963082725.1). Lineage (NCBI taxonomy): Eukaryota > Metazoa > Arthropoda > Insecta > Diptera > Pediciidae > Pedicia > Pedicia rivosa. Next base: position 44,521,948 of record OY720152.1, on the reverse strand, counting down.
TTGGTATAACAAAACACCAACATTCTCGTTCTTCTTCATTCTCTTCTATTATATTATTTTACTCTTTTAATATCATCATCCATACCCCCCTTTCCTAATACTCCACCAATTTCTTCTTCTTATTTCTATAAACATTTTATTCATTTCAATTCCATATAGTATAATTTCTCTTCAATGTTTATATGTGTGTATGCATGTATAAATGTGTATCTTTATATGTTTGTATTTGTGTGTTGTGTACCTATATTTTTGAATAAGGATAGAAGCAAAAATAAAATAAAGAGAAAAAAAAAGTATAAAAAAACCCCTTTAGGCATCGGAGCAACTGCTACAGCCCTTTATATATTTTTTTTTTTAAATAAAAAAAAAAGCAAGCAAACAAAAACGTTCATATTCAATATAAGCAAATTAGTTATTCGAGAGATGGGTGAATTGGATGGTATGCAGCCAAAGCAATTTACATACATACATAGACATATATAGAAACACAGTCACACTTATTACATACCACCCTCTTACCAGTCTCATCCAACTTTTACAAATTCAATGGATCACCAATTCCGCACCAATTTTACCCGTCTATATTTATTTGAAATGAGACGATGAAGAGTTTTTGCTTGTAGAATGAGTTGTATGGATGAATAGGTATTGGTATTGGTAGTAGTAGCTGGTGGTATATGCATAGATATGTATATGTATATATATTGAGGTGTAATTTCTGCAATTAAACTCGGATCTTATTTAATTGTTTCATAAATAAGACGACGTGCGAGATGGATTCAATGAAGGTTTGTATTGTGGGTTTTAGTATTATAATATCTATAGGGAAATGGGTATGACGAGATAGTAGGGTATATTGTTTGGTATGAGAAGAAAAGTGTAGATGAGAGAGAGAGAGAGAGAATAAATATATAAATGGTAGAGAGAAAAACAGTCTATTCAAATTTATATTTCAAATTATTCTTGTACTTGTGTTTGTGTATATACCATAACCACACAATCATACCTTTCTCATATTATATACTACATACATCTACAAAAAGATATCAACAATTTTTTTTTAACAATTTATATGAAATTCAACTGAAATATAATTTCTATATAATGACGTCATTTAATTTTCTTCTATTTTTCCAACATAATATAAAATAAAAAGAGAAAGTTTTTCGTAGATAATTTTTTTTTAGAAAAAATCTATTATTATATATTTTTTTACGTTTGAATAATAATGACAGTAGTGAAGGGATTTAAGAAATTTTTATTATCCAAAAAAGGAAAAGAAGAAAAAAAATATTACTTCTCATCTATAAGATCCTTCATCAATTCTGTCATCATACAATATAAACATATTTTTATTGTTGTTTATTTTCTTTTTCATCTAATAGTTGTTGTTGTTGTTATTATTATTATTTATTGATATTTTGTTTGTAAAGAAAGAAAGAAAAAAAAAAACATTATGTAGAAAATTGTTTAATTCAAATAAACGAACGAAAATCCCATCAAAGTTAGCGATTTTTATTATTTTTCCTATTTTCTATATTTCCCCCCACCCCCCCACCCCCCCCCCCCCTTTATATTTTTATTTTTTTGTATTATTTTTCAATGAAACTTTTAGAATTATCAAGATAGAAAAAGGAATCACATTGTAATGTGGTTCCTATATTTGATACGTTTATTTTTTTGTTATTGTTGAATTTTCATTTTTTTGTTTGAGGTTTTTTTTAGTTGAATGATTTGAAAGCTTATAATAAAATATGGCTGAAGGAAAATCTATATGTATGAATATATATATAGGAGATTGATATATTTTAAAATATAAATGCGTTTGATGTTTTTCTTTTCTATCAACCGAAAAAAAACAAACAAACAAACAAACAGATACAAACAAACAAACAAAAAATTTGTTATTAAATTCTTTTTTCCTCAACATTATTTCATTGTAAATTCAAAAAAAAAAAGGAGACAGGAAATAAAATATTATTTTTTGCCTTTAAAAATGAATCTACCAAAAAGATTGTTAATTCTAATGTTGACAGAATTGGCATGAAAATAATAATTTTTACCCAAATGCAACGTAAATCTATAATTTGTATTTTGTGAATGGATGGAGTCAAAACTCAAAATTACATTATTGAATTAAACACAACATGACCCATCGAATATTATGACACAGTTTAGATTTCGGATAATCCAAATGAGTTCAGAGTATGTTACTTTAGTCGCAGCGTATTATTTGCTTTCCATTCAAAATAGTATAAATGAATTTGTAATTTATACAAATCTTTGTCATCTAAATTTAACTTTAATTTTATTTAAAATTCATTTCAACCAAAAGTTTAACTTTTCTTTCTTAATTAGACGTCCCACACAGATTTTCAAAAACTTTTCTCCTCATCTTTAGAAAGAATTTAAAATATTTATTCTTTTAATAATAATCGTCACATCTTTACAATTTTTGTACCAATCACACAAAAATTTCTATTCAACTACCACCACCCATCACCCATCATCATTTAAAATAAAGAAAAACGAAACAATATAATATCCACAATCGCACGCATCTGTTTCTAATTAAATCGAAGGAAAAAAAAATTTCTATAACGAAAAATTTATATCGTATCCTATCGTGTATATTATCCGTATCATTTCCCATTTTCTTCAAAATAACGGTTTATAGTGAAAAGGCGACCCATTATCATTGTAGCATATCTTCTAGCCGTGTGATGCGACTTTTTGTTTTTTTTTTCCTTCTAAATTTTTCTGCTCGTTTCTCATTCTCCTTTACATAACTATACTGTACCATTTTTCTTTTTATTTTATTCCTGAATCTCTCACTTTCTCTCTCTCGCTCTCTCTTTCTTTTTTTTTTTTTTTTTTTTGATTCTCTTCATGGAAAAAAAAAATATGTATAATAAAATTGTCTTATCTTAAAGTTCAAATCTTTTCTGTTTCTTTTTTTTTTTTTTTATTATTTTTCTTATTTTCTTTAACATTTTCTTTTCTCCTATGCCAGTTTCTTTATACAACATTTTTATCTACATAAGAATTCTATGCCCACTACTTCAACACGCGTCATTGGATTGAAAAATTTGTATATGATAAAATGAGAAAGAGAGAGAGCTATATTAAAGAGAAAGAGCGAAAGAGAGAGAGAGAGGAGAGAAAAAGACAAAGGGTGATGGCAATAGATAGAAAATCTTAAACGATCCGAACAAAGAAACTGAAGAAATAGAAATCTTTAAGATGGCAAAAAAAATAAAGAAGTGGAAGAGGAGGAAGAGGAGGAAGAAGAGGAAGAAGGAACTATAATATTCTTATATATATTAGAAGATGTTTATAGATGAAAATAAAAATCAACGAGAACAATGGTAGGGATGTTTTGGTTTAGAGAGAGAAAGAGAGAGAGAGAGAGAGAGAAAGAGAGAAAGAGGAAGAAAGGAAAAAAAAATATTTTTCTTGATTGACGCCAAAAAAAAAAAAAAAAAAGAGGAAGAAGAAGAGAAAGAGGAAGAGGAAGAAGAATAAAAATATAATAATAATAATAATAATAATATATTTTCCATATATTAATTGCATAATAAAAGACATCTGCGTATGAAAAGACCAATTCTTATTATGGATATGTCAGTGAAATTTTACGAAAGGCAAAAAAGAAAAGAAAAAAAAAAAAAAGGCAAAAAAGAAAAGAAAACAAAGAAAAAATGAGAAGGAGACAAAGAAGAAAATTGTGATTTTTCTATAATCTTCTTCTATATTAGATAGAATGAAAAATAAAAGTAGAATGGGGTGGTTATGGATAAACGGAAACATGGATGACGATAGTGTCACACGGATCAAATGATGTACTTTAAAAATGGTGATGGTTATAATAAGAATAGACAAAACACAAAAAAGTCAAAAAAAGAAAAAGGGAGAAAGAGAGAGAGAAAAATGGAAAATTTTTGTCCCATTTTTTTTTGTGTGTTTAAGATTTTATTTTCTTTTTTTCGTTTTATTTTAAAAATTGGATAATAAGGACACGCAGATGAATGTCATTTATTGGGTAATTGTCGAGTATCTATAGATATTCTGTTTCATTATCCATATAATAAGGATAACTGCTTTTTATCCATATCTATAAAATATTAGAATTCTTTCCCCTTTCCTTCCTTCTTCTGTTTTTTTGTTGTTGTTATTTTTGGTTTATCTCATTAATCCATACAATTTCTTAAAGTCCTTATATATGCATGTACACACCCCCCCCACACACACACACACACACACACAAACACATACACATACACCAATATTTAAGTATGCATTATAAAATCCGGTTTTTTGGTTTTAATTAAAATTTATCATCCCTTTTAAAAATCTGATTTGTATTCTCATTTTCCTTCTGTTCTTTCTTTCGTCTTTCAGTTATTTCTTCGTTTCTTTGGCCACAAGTAAAAAAAAAAAAACAAAAAATGAAAAAGAAAATCAGGAGTTTATATAAGCGCGAAAAATCACACCATTCAAATGTGGTGTACGGGCAACCAAAAGTGAAGACGAAGAAAACAGAAGGTGGAAAAAAACATTTTTGTTTTTTTTCACAAACTCAAATTTAAAAGATTTAATGAAAGTGAGAGAGATAAAGCGAAAGAGAGAGAAAGAGAGAGATGGAAAAGGATAGAGACTACAAAAAGAAAAAGAAGAAGAAGAAGAAGCAGAAGAAAAATCCACTCAACACAAAAAACCCATTCAAATGAATAAAAAATAAATTAATTATTTAATCTTAGGAAAATGAGATGGGAAAATTGTTGATATTTTCTTCCTTCTTCTTTTTTTTTTTCTTCGTTTTTTTTTTTTTTAATGTCTCAAGGGTAGATAAGATTATATATACCGTCAGTGGAGTGTATAAGGGGATTGACGGAAAAACGATGGTTGGGTGTTGATGATGCGTTATAGAATTTTCAAAAAATATTAAAAAAATTAAAATTAAAATGAATTTTATGTTTTATTGTTGTTGTTGTTGTTGTTTTTTTTTCTTTTTTTTATTTGTGACGTTTCTGGATTAAGACTTACTCTGCTTAATAATAAAGGAAAGATAGAAAGAAAAAAGATTGAATTGTGTATGGCCAATCTATTTATTCTTTGATCTTATCGTCCTTCTATTTTTTTTTTTTTTCTTATTATTTATTTTCATTTTTACTTTTCATTTTTCTCTTTTCCTTTTGAAAAGGGATTAATTTATTTGCATGAAAATTAATCCCTTTCAAAAGGTTTTTGAATAGATTTTCATAAATAGTTTTTCAGGTATACATAGATTGAAAAAATTAGCTGTGAATTTTAACAAAAAAAAAAGTTAAATTATAGAGTCGCACGTTTAAAGTTTTAAAGTTTAAAATGAATTTTTATTAAAATTAAATATACAAAATAAGTTTCAGTTTAAAAAAATTTAAGTTACCTAGGCTAAGTTACAGCTTGATTCATAATAAAAAAATAAACTTTTCTTTATAACTTTTGAATGATTGGTACGGCATCTTTACTTACCGTAAACAATTTTCAGTTTGTTTAGAAGATTATCTGTGTAAAATTTCCTCTGACATTGTGATCTAATTTCTGATTCACAAATGTAAAAACATTAAAAATTTACAAAATGTTAATAAAAAAAAAACGCATATGCAAATGCTAGATGGTTTAGAGTCCACCTTAAAAATAGTAGGTGTCGTCCCAAGTTGGCCTAGTGTGAAAAAAGTTGACATTAATATTAAATAGTAAATGACTATAGTTAGTTAGTTAGTTAGTTTTATTTATTTTTAAAAGGGTTCGGTTATATTCACCCTTGAGACCTAACATTTTTGAGGTGGATTCTGAACTACCTAGCATCTGTACATGCAATTTTTTAATACAATTCGGTGCATTGCCAGCTCTTTAGGAAACATGCAGATTTCCTAAGAATCATTCAGTTAAAAACTTATTCTGCACACCGGCCGCAGTAGGGTCATAGATGTTATTAATCATTGAGCTATATAAGAGATTTTCTTAAAAAGCCAATAAAAAACAATCACTTGATGCATGTCAAGTACAAAGAGAAGAAGAAGAAGAAATGTGAATAAAAATTTAAGAACAGAACAAAAAAAAAAAAAACACAAATTTTGTCAATTGGAAACTTCCCATATGGCAAACTTTTGTAATCTTGTTAACAAGAATTAATTGGAATATTTTTTCTTTAAATTCTATTCAGTGTAAATTTTTCATAATCTGATTTTTTTTTTTATTTCTGTAGATTTTTTTTTTCTGTATGAATTAAATCCTTATTTCCTTGATAACTTCTGAGAATTAAATGAATACATTTTTTTAAAATAAAATTTTCTTTTACATTTTCCATTTCCATTTTTTTTTTTTTTGTGTTTAAATTTATTTTTGTTTTCATTTTAAATTTAATAATTTTCTAAATTTAATTTTTTTGACATTTTACAAAAATTACAAAATTAAAATATCAACCAAATAAAATTGGGTGCCCTAAGTGGGATTTTCATTAAATTTAACTAATTAATTAATTAACTAAATTAAAATAATATTATTGAAGAAAATTAACCGTGCAAGATTAAAATTTAAATCTTAAAGTAAATCATATAATTTGTTGTTATTATTTTTGTCTATTACCTAAAGAAAATTTTACACAAAATTGGTTGGAGTTATAATAACAATCAACGCACCACCCCACCATCACATTTGTGTTACTGTTTGAAAACAAGAACTTTTTAAATCAATTATTCAATGATTCTTAGCGCATCAACAAATCTAACAAATTTCTTCATTTAATTTTATGTATTAAAGATTTCATTTTAGTTGTGTTTTAATGAGATTTAAAGCTCATCCACAATAAGTAGGACTAACAAAAAAAAAATGTTTACACAACAGAAATAAATTCTTTGTTATTATAATAAAATATTTTGTATTAGACTCTTCACATTTTACTTGCAATTTTTTTGGTTACAATACAACAACAATATATATTTTCTGTTACCCCTTAATGAAAGTGTTTCCAAAACAATTAATTCGCACTTTAATTATTTTGTTTCAGGTTGTGTTAGGAACAAAAATAATAAAAAGACGATATTTTATTATTAAAAAATTGAGTAAAAGATTTTATTTATGAAAGTGAGGCGTCTATACTGAATCGTTTCTTTGTTGTCATTTAGATAAATTAATAAACATTCTATATGTGTGCTTAGAGAACTTGAAAAGTATACACTTGAAGATTTTATAAGATTACATTGTGAATTAGTGATAAACAATATAATTTGAAAACAGTAAGAAAACTTATAAGTAAAAGCTCAAAAAGTTTAAGAAAATTTCTACTCAAAAATCCACTTCACTTGTATGAATTATTTAATCAACTTTATTTACTGAATTGTTGTGCAAGTTCATTCTGAATTTGTGTATGTGTGTGTGTGTGTATAGTCTGCGGTTTAAAACATGCATCTTTTGAAACTTCAGGTAAAGGATTTAAACAAAGGAAATGAAAATTGTTTTCATTTTCATTGCTTTTGAAAAACATTTCAAACTAAAAATAAAAATTTGTAGTTTTTTTGATTATTTTTAAACAAATGATTTCACTTTTGACTTTTGTGTTTTTCCCATTCATTTATTTCATTTGTTTTTTTTTTCTACTTCTTCACTCTCATTTATCGTTTGAAAAGAAAATAATAATAATAATATTAAATCCATTTTCAAATTACCTACACACACACACACGCACACACCACCAAATTTCCTCATTTTTTTTGTTGTTGGTTACTTTTTTGTGTTTTTTGTTTTGTTTTTTTTTTTTTGCTCTTTATTTTAGGTGAAAATAGGTTATTTCCTCTTCTCAACCTCTTTCTTCATTCTTCTTTATAAGAAGTCACCAACATAACAATACCAACTCTTGGTACCGTCATAATAAAATACTAACATCATCCCCCACCCATCAAATATCTAACTTCTTCTTTTTTTTTTCCTTTTTTCCTCGTGCGAATATATAAAATGTACGCACATTTTTCCTCCCTTTAATGTTACTATACACTTTCTATACTTAACTAAGAGAGATTGTTTAAGGTGAAGTGAGGATGAAAGAGGTGGTTTATTTATATATATATACATAAATACATATACATACATACATACATATATACCAATCTTATGGAATGATACCTCTTCAACGCCATCTTTTTTCTGCCTAAGTAAATGTGCCAATTTAATCCATGAATTTATTACAAATTTAGTCATTTTTAACCAAAAATAACGCCAAGAAGAAGGAAAAAAAAATATATATATATAAAAAAAGAAGAAGAAAAAAAAAGGAAGAAGAGGAGAAAAATAAAAAAAACGAAAAACAAAATTCAACTTGGGATCCTAGATTCAGAGATTACGCACTTTTAAAAGGGGTGGAATGGGTTGGATGGATGAGAGGGTATAAGGAAGGATTTTTTTGGTTTGGTTGGTTGGTAAGGTGAATTGTGTGAAGTTAAAAGGTTTAACGATAGGGTTGAGTAAAATTCATCTTCTGTTATTCTTTTTTCTAAATTTCAATTTTCAAAAATTTAGAATGATAAAAACACGACTTACAGATTTTTCATTTTAAACTATCAAACAAGGATTGTTTAATTTGTTTCTTTTTTTTTTTTTGTAAAACCCTAGATTCCCTTTTTCCAACTAAACGGAATAAGAAGAAAAAAGAAAATAAATAAATAAATAATAATAAATTAATAAAAAATTTGTCTCTTCAACATTGAACTCCATTGCATTGAACAGAGCAACAGCAGTAAATTTTTTTATAATTTCCCTTATCCTGTTGCCTTTTCACAGCACCATAATTGTTTGTTTCTAGTTTTTTTTTTTTTGTTTCATCCTTTTTGTGTTCGGTGTTTTTTTAGTACCTATTCTTGTGGTGTTTAACAAAAATAGCAACACTCTGAATCCCTATATCTAATTTGATTTGTTATTCGTTTTTAATTTGATTTTATTTTCGTTAAATTTTCTTCCTATTTCCCAATAGTAATCAGTAATCACATTGGAAAATAGTTGGAAATATGAACTAACAAGAATCTGATGTAAACCAAACATTCTTATTAGAATGCACTTATGTCAGTGAGAGCAACAGAGAAAACATACACGCTGAATCATATTTAATCAAAATAAAAATAAAATAAGAAAAAAATGGGGAATCCAACCAAAAAAACCACATCAACACAATATATGTAACTGTAGATGGCGTAACGTTAAATGTGCGTATTTTGTTTTTTAATTTTTTATAAAGAAAAATTTAGAAACAACAAAATATTGAAATAATTACTGCGCCAGTTTAATAGACTTATATTTAATTCTATTCTTAATTATTTAATAAAAATTATTGTATTCTAATTAAGTCAATAATTAAAAGAAAATTAAATTAGACGTTTATTTTTTTTTTTGGTTCTAATTCAAATAAAAAATGCAAATTAAAATTCATAATAATTTTATCACATGGTTACTTGAGTATGTGTAACTATTTATTGGTGTGTGTAAATATACCACGTTGTTTTGTCACAGTACAAATGTGTTAGTTAAAAAACTTGATTTTTGATTTTTATTTTATTTTTTATATGTTTTTCTCTTTTACTCTCTTCTATAGAAAGTGAACAAGTTATATTAGTGGGTTGAAAACGTTAAAAGAGGGGGAATTAAAATATTGCTGTAAAAACGTAGTAGACTATTTTTTTAAATGGAATGAAGATTTATTAATTGTTTTATGTCGAGATATTACTGAGACAAATTTCAATTTTATAAAAATTAATTTGCATAAAGAAAAATTTAATTTAATTAGGTATTATTTCATTAATTCATTAAATTGTTAGAATTTAAGAACGAGACTTTAGCAGAACAAAATTGGTAATCCATTTAAAATCTACTACGTTATTCTTTTGCTGAATAAAACAATCGTATTTTATATGTGTGCGTCCATGTAAAAAAAAAAGAAACCAACATTTCACTTGTTTCTCTCTTGTGTGCGAACGGGATAAGAACACAAAAAAAAATATTATAATGCGCACTGTTTTCGCGCATTCATAACATATTATTGCCATTGCAGTAGTAGTTAGTTGTCATATTGTCGCCATTTATAATACACAAAACGATAAGCAGAGTTCTCTTTTTTTTTGTGTGTGTTTCTGTGACGCTCCCGATTCCCGTGTTTATTTTTTGGTTTTTATTAAACAAAAAAAAAAAAGTTAATAAAAAATTATAAATTAAAAAACTTTCAATTGTGTAGTGTAAATGTGTATAAGTAAAACCTCCCTTTTGTCTCGTGTGTTGTTTATTTGAAAAACAAAAAGAAAATTTATTCTGTCACTGGAAAAAGAAATTCATCATCAAAATTTAAAAAAAAAAAAATAAAAAATAAAAGCAAAAAAAATAAAAGTAAAGAAAGATAAACTAGAAAACAAGAAATTTTTGTGGAGTTGATTTTGTGCGCCTTTTGACTGCTTCTTTTTCGCTTTTTATTCAATTTTTTTTTAGTGTTTTTTTCTCTTGTACGTAACGTACGTGCTGCCTGCTGCCCCGCTTTTTTCTTTATCCAGTGTGTGTTGATTTTTTAAATTTTTTATCATTTTAACAAAAAGAAAAACAAAATTGTCAAAATTGTATTAAATAAGTGTTTCATTATTGTGTACCCACCACTACCCACCCCCCGAATAACAACAGCCAGCTAAACAAAAAAAAAATTAAATTAGTGATGTGTTTCTTACAAATTAATTAAAACACCAACAACAACAACAATATAATAATATCAACAACAACAATAATCCAACGAAACGTCAACTGATAAGAAGAAAAGAGATAAAAAAAAAACAATTTTTATTAAGGTAAAATTCTTTACATTTTTTCTTTTCTAACCTAACAAAAAATGTGTTTTTTTTTTGTATTTAATTAAATTATAAAAGTATATTATAGGTGTTTGTAAAGTGTGTGTGTGTGTGTGTAAAATTGTAGCATATGTTAATTTTTTGTTCGTTCATTTGACATTTCTATCTATCTCTTTCTAATATTTTGTTTACAACAACAAATAATCTGTTTTCGAGAAAAAAAAAAAGAGTACATTTACATATACTAATTCATTTTAATTGTTTATATTGTGTGACGTCATCATAATTATGTACATCATATTAATTAATTTATCGAAGCAATTAGTCAAAGAGAGAAAAAAATTTTTTGATTGAATAATTTTTTTTCAATATGATTAACTTTTGACATATTTTAATCTGTAAATTTTCAATAAGAATCATTATACATAAATACAAGCACCCATACTGTATTAATTTTTATACACATTCAAACACAATATGGACAGATTGTTCTTATTATAATTCCATTAAATTGTATAAAAATCACAAACAAAACTAGTTATGAAGTTGTGGGTGACAATTTATTTTTTTATTTTATCTTGTTATTTTCTGTTCCGTTTATTTTTTTTTTTTTTTCATTTTTCACCGATTCTATAGATTTTTCTCTTTCATTCCAAATAAAAATCTATATTTGTTTCTTTTCCTCTTGCATTGAATGCCAATGCAATCTCTAGTTTTTGACAGCATTTTTTTTTCCCAAAATAAAAATAAATAAAGAGAAAAAAACAAACTGGAAATGGAAATAAGAGGAAAATAAGAAGAACACTATCAAATGAGAATTAAAAAAAAAAATTAAGAGAAACCAAAAAAAATCAACAAAAATAAAAGATCAAAACTAAGATGGAAAACGTGTTGTTAGTAAGAGGTACTTCACACTCTTTCGTCTTCTTCTTCTTCATTTTTCCAAATCGGATTCCATCCAAATACAAAATGTGTCAAATACTTTACTTTGTTTCTTTTTTTTCTATTCTATTCTGTTCTTCTTCTGTTAAAGCAAGAGAGTTGCTCAATTTCAACATTTGTGCGTGTGTTAGTACTTTTTTTTTTATTTCCTACCATTTATAAATGTGTATTGTTATGTGTGCACATGTGTATGTATGCAATGTGATTTTATAAATTTACTTTTTTGTGTGTGTGTTATTTGCTTGCGAGTGTGTGCTGAATTTGTAGTGTAAGTCGTATTATAATAAAATATAATAAAATTTGGAAGGTCAATAAAGTCAACAAAAACGAAAAGAAAAAAAAAAACAAAATGTAAAAAAAGAAACAGAAAGTTTTTTATTTATCGAATGTTGCCAAATTTCTTCTTCTTAATTTTTTTGTTATAGTTTTTTTTTATGATTTTCAATTTTTTTTTTGTATTTGTTCGATATTATTATGCTGTTGTTCATTTGTTTAACTTTTTTTTTTTGTCCCAAACTAATTTCAAAGCATTTTATTTATTGTTGTTGTTTTTAGAAAAAAAAAGAAAAATGTTATTTTTGCATATTTTTTGTTGTGTCAAACAATTTGTTTCATTTAAAAAAATTATTTTTTTTTTGAATTATGAAATTTTTGTAGGTACAACAACAACAACAACTTACAAATGTACCAAAAAAAAAAAAAAAAAAAGAATGACCTGTGCAAAAAAAAAAAATGAGAAAAATTAAGACAAAAAAAAGAGAAAGCTTTTCTTATTAAATACAACAACAAAAATTATCACAAAATACCAACAAATTCCACTAATCACTTGAATTAAATTGAATTTTGAAGAATATTTTTTATTATTAAAGTTTCGAGTTTTGGACTACGGTTCGGTTGTCATGGAGTGGTGAGATGGCAGTGAAGTCACCACCACAATACCAACAACAACAAAATATTACAAAAGAAAATTAAGTTTGAAAAGAAATAAATTTTACTTTTATTTTCAATATAATTGTTCTCTCTCTCTCTCTCCCTCTCTCTCTGTTTCTCACTGTCTTTCTCACTCTCTGTCATTGAAAAAGTTTTTCCATTTATGTGGTGTATTTGGTTTTTTTTTTGTTCTTTTAACAATCAATCTTAAGTAACTAACTAACTATTTTATTCTTCTTCTTCATCTCCTTCTTTACCACAAAAAAAAAAGAAGAAAAAATTTGGTAACATAAACACCATAATCCATCTCACTTTATTGGCCTATAAAGAATAACATAAAGAAAATAACCAATTTCACTTTTATTATTGTACAAATGTAACATCCTAATAATTTTAATTCATTATCGTTATTTTGCGTTTTTTTTTCTATCTCAATCTCTTTCTTTCTTTCTCTATCCGTCACTCTCTTTCTTTAGGTTGGATTTCTTTTCAAACACAATAATAACCCCTTTTCTCACTTTCATTTAGGCAATTACATATTTTTTTATTTCATTTCTATTTCTTCTCTCTCATCATCTTCTTATAACTATTTCACTAAACTCTCTTTTACACTCTATATCTTTCTTTGTCTCACTCACTTCTATAACCATAATATATTCCAATTATTGTGTTTTTTTTTTTGATTCTGTCTTCTGCCTGAATATTGAACATAATTATTGTTATTTTGTGAGTAAGCCCACGTTCGTTCACACACACACACGCAAATAAACAGAACATGAATGCAAAAGAGAAAAAACTATTAAAACAATAAAAAGTGTTTCGAGAAGAAAGAGTGAGAAGAGAATAAATAATAATAACAACAACAACATAGTGGAAAAAAAACAAAAGAATAATTTTCTAAAATTGGAGACAAATTCATGTACATATTACTTCGATTCCTTTCGTTTTCCTTTTATTCTGTTTTTCCTGCTTATTCCTCAAATTTTCCTTCCTTCTTGTTACATATTTTGAGGGTGGTGTTTACTGGAAGATGGAAGGGATGGTTTTAATTTATTGTATGTAATTAGAATCATACTCTAGAGTCTATTAATTTGACTAGAGCTGTGAGAGATTCTGTAAAGTGCGAAATAAACACACACACGTGAATATTCTATTCTCTCGTACTTCTTCTTTTTCTTCTTCTCACCCTTCTTGCCATTTATGAAACTAACAAAATAACAAAAGGGTTTTGATGGATGAAGCATAAAAGTGAGGAAGTAAAGAGATTTTTTTGTATTTCGTTTTAGGGGTTGAAGGGGGGTTTTTTGTTTTGGTTACATTGAAGTTACGAAAATTAGGGGGGGAGGGGGGTGAAAGGGACGGAATGAAGTAGTGGTGGTTTATTTGGGTTCCATATTCCATATTAGTTTTAGATATTTTGGAATGCCTTTAGGGACAAAATATTACCAAAAATAATACCAGAGAAGTCAAAGAAAAAAAGTCAAGTAGACGAAGAAGACGAAAGGAAATATATTTAAAAATAAAAATAAAATTCAAAAGAAGAAGAAGATCACAAAAAAAGTAATTAAAAACTAAAAAAAAAAAAGAAAGAATTAAATAGAAAAAGAAAAATAAAAACAGAAAGCGCCAGAAACATAAAAAAAAATGCATTCCCGTCAGTTTTTTTTATTGTTGTTGCTGTTATTCTGTTTTTACTCATCATTTTTAACTCTTTACTCTCTTGTTTATTCTATAAGAAAGTATAAAATTATAGATTATAAAATGTCGTCGAGATGCCTGTAAATTTGTTTTTGTAAAATACTTTTAATTGTTTTTTTGTGGTTGTTGTTGTTGTTAAGGCAATAAAAGAAGAAAATGACATTTCGGTCACATTCTTCTAATTTTAACCTCACGACATTTTGAACCTGCTTTACTTCTTTTTCTCTTTTCTTCCTTCTGGATCATGCTTCTTATTTTTCTTTGTCTGTGTGTGTGTATTTACATCTGCATATTAGAATCTGGTTCATTTGCACACAAATATTTTTTTTTTGTCTTTTGTTGCTCCGTCTGTTTGTCTGTCAAATGTATTTTTCTTCTTATTTTCTTTTTTATTGCATTGGATTTGTGTCGTATGTTGTGTGTGTGTGTGTGTTTTGTTGTTTTTTTCTTATATGAAGGTATGTCGGTTTTTTTTTTGTCTGAATGCTTGATTTAATGCGTCAAGTAAATTAAGAGTTTCTTTCTCTCTCTCTCTCTTTCTTTCTTTCTCTTTGCTCTATCACACTTTTTGTTTATCCAATGTTTCTGCTTTTTTCTTTTTTTTTTTTTTTTATTGTGCACATTTAATTTATTGTCGCACTTTTATGGAATGCAATTGAAGAAAAAAATGTTCCTACGTCAAAACAAAAAAAAATAAATAATGGATGAGCAAAATATTAACAAAATATTAGAGGTGGGAGGGAGAAAGAGAATGAAAACAATGTTTCTTTTTCTGTTTTTCACTTTTTTTTTTGATTTTACTTTAACTTGTACTTGATCTCATGACGGATGGATGGATGGATGGATGGATGGATGGTTAAGTACAAGATGAGATGAGATGAGATGATTTTTTTTTTGTTGTTCGTATTGTTTATTTTTCTTCGTTTCATTTTTTTTTTTTAGAACAGAAGTGTGGAAAATGAAATCGTACGATGAAAGACATAAATTTTTTTAACAATTTTTTTAATAGAATTTTTGGTATACTTAATAAAAAAAAAATAAAATTGTGTATACAATATTTTTGTTTTATGTAATAATTTTTGACATTTTGTATGAACGTTCAGACGAAGTGTGACGAGAAAAAATTAGGTCTGCCAAATGGTCAACTATTGGTAGGAATAATGATTTTTCTTCACTGTCACTTACGAAAAAAAAGAGAAGTTGCAATTGTGTGCAATATTCTACAAAATTATTGAAAATGTTTGGTGGAATGTATTTAGGTACCAAGAGTCTTGTTTAATCCTATCTAATAACATATAAGTTTCACGACCTTCTTTCGTTCTTTAATTCTTTAACTGTGCTCAACTAAAATTGAGCAATTAGTCTAAATTTTATTCTCAAAGATTTTACTGTTTGCATCAATAATATTTGAATATGAATAAAACAAATTTTCAATGTAATCAATAGAGATTCCTAAGGACGCTCTAAATAGGACATCACAAATGTAATTTCTGAAGTTCGAAAAATATGTTCTTTGAATTAAAGGTTTAGAGATTTTTAGTTATTCATTGAACAAACTGTTTTTATATTGTATTCCTTGATGGACATATTTTCTATTTTTACCTTCTTAAATTTTTGAAGGTAAAGTACGTAGTTCTATTAATAATATGAGAAACTTCCATATTCTAATTTCCACATTTTTAAAAAAAGAATTAAACACAAAACAATTTTGTGTCTTTCTAAACTAAATTCTAAAATTTAAATTTTTTTTTTAAGAAGAAAAATAGTGTGAAAGAATGGGACAAACAGAGGAAGATGTGAAACAAATTAAAACAATAACTATGTTACTACTTGAATAAATTTTAAAGACTTATTGCTAATTACATTTCTGTGAGGTCAAATTACGTAATCGACCATTTTAAAAATTAAAAAAAAAAAACAAAACTATACAACAACAAAAATTAATTAGCGTAATGTTGTCAAAAAAAAAAAAAATTATTGTATTTATTCCGAAACGTTTTGAACGTCTTATGTGAAATTATCTAACAGCAAAAAAAAAAAAATTAAGAAAGAAACACAAAATCGGGACTTGCATTTTTATTTACCTTTTTTTGATCATAATATTGCGTAGCCATCTTTGATTATTATTTATTGTGTGTTTGTGTTTTTTTTTTGTTTTTCTTCTCTCTCTCTCTCTCTCTTCCTCACAATATTTATTTTTGTTTTTTTTTTGTTTTACGTGAAGTCGGATTCCAATAATTAACAAATTTAATGCTAAAAACAAAATGAAAAACATAAATAAAAATAACGCAATAAAAAAAAATTTGTCTAATTAAATATAAAAAGTGCAACAGATGGCGTAACGTCTCCACACAACTTCAGATTTTCTATTCTTTTTTTTTTAAATTAAAACAATGACTACGATGTTGCACTTGAAACACGCTGCTGATATTTAGCTACTGTGACATATTATTAAGTGCACATCCGTAGATATATACAAACACACACACACTAACATAAATACATATGCATAATGACAGGAATACTTGATTCTCGAGATGAAAAATAGTTTAGATAAAACAACAGGTTGGTCATGTATGGTGTTTTCTATCTCTTCACTGAATAAGATTTTGTATGTGTGGGTTTCTTTTTCATGTGGGTGTAATTTTTTTTTTTTCTTTCTCTCTTTCATTTTGTCTTCTAAAATACGCGAAATAATATTTTATGAAGATACAACAAGAACAAGAACATTGTAAGAAAAATAAAATGAATTGTCTTTTTTTCCACCTCCTTCTACTCCTCCTTTTTATTTTTATATTCATCAAAAAAAAAAAAAAAAAAAAGATGACAACACAGAACAAAAAATTGAAGACTAAAGAAAACACTAAAATAAATCAAAAACAACAAAATTTAAGAAAAAGAAAAGAGAGACGATGAGGATCCATCTTATGACCTTCGACAATATACTTTTTTTTTTTTTGTCATTTTTTTTTCTATTTTGTTTTATTTATTTATTTCTTTCTTTTTTTTTCGAAAAACAAAAAAAAAAAATAAAGAAAAAATAAAATAAATTGGGAAGAAAATAAATAATAATAGAATTTTGGTCAGTCAATTTGAGGTCAATTTGAATTACAAATTTTCATTGTTTGTTTTTTTTTTTGATTTTATTGGAAAATTTCCAACAGAAAAAAAAAATTATAAAACGAAAAAGAATAAAAAAAAAAAGTAGAAGAGAAACATCAGGGAAGTTGAACCTTTGAACTATTCGAATAATCAATCCATTAATATCAATACTTCTCTATATTTGGGAGAGTTTTTTTTTTGTTTTTTTTTGGTTTTGTGGAATAGGTAATGTGTGCTGTATAGTCAGTGCTGTAATTCAGTCATATGAGCGAAGTAATTTTTTTTACCAAAAAAAAAATAAATTCTTCTCCTAATTAATTTTTGTGTGAATTTTTAATAAAAATTAATCTTCTTAAAATCTTCATAAATTAACCATGGTGTATGGTCAGTATAGACAGATTCAGGTTGAGAAGCTTTTAATAAACGTTTCTTATGAAGTTGACATCAGTATAAAGTGATGTGATTTGAGATGATTCAATTTATAAGAAATTTCAATTTATAAGAAATTTCAATTTATAAGAAATTTCAATTTAATTTAAAACAAAATGGGTGTATCGTATTTAATGGATTTACATGATTTTCTAAAAATTAAATCAAGAATGATTCTTATATGAATCTCAAATAGGTAAGTCACAGTATAATTTAATCGTGACATTCAAATGTACCTACTCAACGCAAAAACAATTGTTTATAGTAAGTATTCTCTACATAATTTTTTAGTAGAATTTTATCAATATTAGTTGAATTTTGTTTGTATGTAAAACCCACATATTAATCTGTTGAACATCAATTTTTGACACTATTTTTGTCATCACACACATTCAAATCATAACATTTAATATTTTGTTCCCTCTTCTCTCTCTCTCTCTCTCTCTCTCTCTCTGTCTCTCTCTTTCTCTCACTCTGTAAAGGAAATTAAATTTTAATATTTGTTTTTTTTTTTTTTTGAAACGAATTAAATTTAAAATAATGAATAAAATCTTGATGCATACCCTACATAATTTCCAATTATTACATAAAGTTTTCCACCATATAAAATATGTTTGAATTGAAAAAGGAAGGAAGGAAATGTAATTAATATCGACTGAATTTTCATATTCCATAATTTCTAATAATAAAAAAAAAAAAAAACAGTGCAGTAGTTTACAAATTAGAATACAATTTCAATTGTATAATTGACGTTCATAAAATTTTTTGTAATTATTGTTTTTAATTTATTCAACAAAATACATAAATTTTGTCTTAGATGTTTCGTTTAGATTTTCTTCTTGGATTCTAAAGCATTTGAGGGAATAGAGTTGGTAAATTTTCAGCGCATTCATGCTACGTCAGTATTTGTAACGGTTACGTAATTAATGTGTAAGATTTTCTAGAAAATGTACAATCTGATGATGTGAAAAGTTAGACTATGGTTAAATATCCTCACTGAAATGAAATCCTTTTTTTTTTTTTTTATTTTAGTTTTAAAACAAAATGCTGATTTAAAATTTTAGACGAAAAAAATTTTGTCTAAATTTAGCCAACAGTACTTTGTCTAGTTAATTGTACTAAAAATTTAATGAATTGATGAACTTTTACTCAATTTCTTTTATAATTTTCCACTTCTTCTTCTTCTTCTTTTCTTTTTGTGCTGAACAAAAAATTCAAATAATAAATTATTGTTTTTTTTTTTTATTAAGAAATTTAGAAATTCTAAATCTAAAAAGATTTTTCCATGGTTTATTGGTTTTCATTTTCCGGGTTTTTCTCAGTAATTTTCTTTTTCTTCTTTTTACTCTCAATAAGGAAAACCGTCTATTAAAGACAAGAAGAAAGTTTAGAGAAGAAAAAGAAAAAAATTTAAAATTAAACTTTTCCTCGTTTTTTTCATCTTTTTCTGCTTTATTTTTTTCTCTGTTCTGATTAAATTTAATTAAAATAATCAAAAATACTTACCTAATTTAAGGCAAACATAAGACAGAGAGAGAGAGAGAGAGATAGACAAAGAGATTCTTTTTTTTTTTTAGTTGTTTTTCTTTTCTGAAGGAAGTTACAATTTAAAGAAAAAACATTTTGAAAAACGAAACCACAATTTATTATTTTCCGTTTTTCTTTTTTGTTGTTTTTATAGAAATTGTCGTCTTAATATAATTTAGGCATGCGAATTAAGTTCAGAAAAAGAAAAAAGAAATAAGAAAAATTTTGGAATTAAAAAAAATTAACGTGTTTATTTTTTTTTTGTTGTTTTTCCTCTTCTTTTTTTTAAATAAAATTCTTCTCTTTCACACTTACCTTGAGAATATGTTAAGTATAATTTTTTGATTCTTTCTTTTATAAAGTTTACACGGTAATAATAATAATGACGAATAGAATATTAACGGTCTAGAAAATTATATATTAATTTTCCTTCCAACGACAATATGAAATTATAGCACAATTATTCACAAGTAAACTTTTGTCTCATTTTCCAATTTAATTCTAATTCGATACTGTTATCCGCTTATACCCAGTGTCATATATACCACGTGCGTTTTTGTGTGTATGAGTGTGTGTGTGTATGTGTGTATGCGTGTGTTACAAATCACATATATGTAGAAACATGCATATAGAATATTGGGATGAATGGGTAGGGGTATGTAGGTGAGTATCGGAAGATATATATGGTGAATGAGAGAAGAGATGGGTTCACTTTAACATATATTAAATTATAGCAAACAAGTAAAATAACACATTTAATTCCAATGGGGATTTAAAAAGTGGACTTTTTCTCTTTTTTCTTTTTTATATTTTACATATTGTTGATTATTATTATTGTTGTAGCCTTTTGTTTTTAAACAATAGCAATGAATAAAAGAGAGAGAGAGTGAGTAGGGAATGGTGTTCATATGTAATATAATTTTATATAATTCTTTCTATATTTTTTTTATTTTTTGGGAAATTTATTGTCCAGTCCGCGAATAAAATATGTAAACGCGAGTTAATTGATTTTAAATGCGTGAATATTTCTGCTATATAAAATTTATGTAAAGAGAGAAAAGAGTGAATAAGAATTATAAATTTAATTTCAAAACGAGAGAGTGATAGAGGGAGAAAGAAAGAGAATGTGTTGGGTGGTAGAAATTTGGGAGGTTTTGTTTTGTGCTTGCTAGTGTATATCGTTCAGGACAAACGGACCGGATTATGTATATAAATTTTTTTTTTTGGGTTTATAAATAAAGTGTGAAAGAGACAGAAAAACGGATTGATAGAACGGTGTGAGAGTGACAACACCGACATTTGGATTATTTTATATAT
Organism: Pedicia rivosa; assembly: GCA_963082725.1. Lineage (NCBI taxonomy): Eukaryota > Metazoa > Arthropoda > Insecta > Diptera > Pediciidae > Pedicia > Pedicia rivosa. The sequence goes on along the minus strand of OY720152.1, from coordinate 44,501,150 downwards.
TTCCGTGATTTGAATTATGGATTCAACAAAAAGTAGAGGGAACAGGACGGACGAACGGAAAAGGGTTCGTGCAAGGAATGTACGACGATTGGATTGATAGGTAGAAGTAGTAGATGGTAAAACATTAGGAATGGTAAATTGGTAAAAGGCGAATATATTTACCAAATTTAATGGAGTTTGGGAGGGTGGATGGGGTGCGATCAAGCTTTTAACAAACAAACAAACAAACAAAGAAAGAAAACAGAAAAAAAATGTATTAATAAATAAAATCAGATAAAGAAGAAAAATCCTTTTTGATTGAACACACTAACCCATTAACAGCCTTATAAATGTGTGTGCGGTAGTATATACATATGTGTGTGTATATGTGTGAGCACATGCGCACTGGCCATAATTTTTTTCTTTGTCTCTTCCGCGTGTCCTTGAAATAAGTAGAAAAAAAAACACAAAATAATAAGTATTTGTGTTGCCTGATTTTCCTCTTGCATGGATAATTATGATTTTAATTTATTTGGTTTTTGTATTTTCAAATTGCGAGGACACGATCGTCGATTAGTCACACGCAAAAAAAAAACTATACTTACTTACCCGCATACAATTTGTAACCTCCAGTACCCACCCATTAAACCCTTTCTCCCACTGCCACATTGTCCTTCTAATTTCTACCCCATTCACTATTTCCTTCCCTTTTAGAACGGTGTGTACTGTGTTTTATACAAAATATCAAATTTTTCATAGGCAAAAATCAAAAATGTTTGGTTTGCCACTACCGTTAATGCAGACCGCTTTTCACTTTGATTGGTTTAATTCATCAAATCCATCTGGTGGGACAGATGCATAATTTTTTATTGCTTTTTTTTTTATTTTCCGTGCAGCGATTAAAAGGGAAAAATTGCGATATAAATTGTTTGATAACATAGCGGTTTTGTAGTGTGGAGGTGAAGTCAGGCATAGGTCAAATCAACGAAATTTATTTATGTTATGTTAAAAATTAAATTAATTTTTATAAAAGCAACAAAAACAAAAATTTATGAAAAATTGTTTTATTTTAAAATTACTATTTTGACCACACACCGACGGAATACAACTTTAAAAACCACAAAATAAATCGCATATACGAAATTTTGTACAGTCTGGTTCTACACTATTCCTGTCTGTGTGTGTGTGTGAGTGTTTGTGTGTGTGTGTGTGTGTGCAGACGTTAGGGCGTCATACATCAATAATTTTCCTAAAGTTCTTAAATAAAAAAAAAGAGATAAAATGTTTCACTTCACCTCCTCTTTTTTTTTACTACCTAAGTACATGCAATTGTGCCTCACAAACAAATACAACAAAAACAATTAAATCATGTTTAACCCAAAACAACAAAAGAGAAAACCCGAAACTAAAATTTGCCATTTACTAATTATGGGTTCTGTGTATTTTGTTGTCGTTGTTCTTTGTTTTTTTTTTTTTGCCAAAATAATTATTCGGCATTACTTTTATTTCCTAAAATTCCCCTTTTTAAAGTCATATGTCTTTTCTCTTTCACTTCCATTTCCCTGTTTCTTCCTGGTTTCACCATAGTCCAGACGTATAGTGATAATTTCGACTTATTTTTTTGTTCTGACCAATAAACAAAGTCAAAATAAATAAACAGAAAAGAGACACCCCACTAATAATAAACTAAACTCATGTTTATTGATAGGTACTGGACTGATTCACAGACTAAGATAAAAAGAAATTGCGTTTTATTTTTCCCTTTCTTCTTCTTCTTCTTTTTTTTTTTAGACCAAACAAAAAAAATGAAATAAACTTTTTAATAAAATACAAAAACAATAACCAGAAAATGAATAAACTTTTTTTTTTATCAACCCTTTCTGATCGTCACAATTATTAGTAATTTTTTTTTTTTTTTGCAACAACCCCTCTGTCCTGTTTCTATTGTTTTAAAAACATATTTATATAAAACTACCATTCATCTTTACTGGCTACCCTACCCCACTCACCACCCGCTTTCATCATATCATGAACATTCTTCGTCATTGTCATTACCCATTATTTTATGGCAACAATAACAACAATTATTGAAAACATATTTTTTATATTTTTTTTTGTTCCAATTGTGAATATCTACCCCCACCCTATCACCCTATCAACATTGTTTGTTTTAATGCAGTATTTTTTTTTTTTCATTTCTGCTTCGAAACAGAAAAAGAAAGAAGGAAAAGTGTGAAAAAGGGATAAACTTTATTGTTAATATTGAAACCATATTTAACTACAAAGAATCATTTCTTTTATTCATTGTAAATTTGTAACACATCCTTTAACTTTTCTAAATGATCCCTTACACATTTGAAAATATAATTTGGTGTATTATTCATATCTATTTGTATTTATATCAAATGTTGTGTTTTTAGTGTGAAAAGTTCACATCATTTGTAGAGTGAATATGTGTGAGGAGCATGTTGATTCTTTAATACATGTTAATCAGACAAAATATTTGTTCTCGACTGTTTATAGAGACAATCATTTGAGAGTCTTTTATGGAATGTCAAATGGAATAATTGTATATCGTATATGAACATTAAAAAACAATGTTCTTTCACAACACGAATAAGGAATTACTTTAATTAATAGATGTCTTGTATCCTTTCATAACACGGATATTGAATATGAAAATTTTCATTTTCTTACAAAATAATCATTGTCGTCGACACAAAATCATTTCTATTTTTTTCTTTACTGTTTGTGAATTTTACCGTAAATTCACCTGCTTTCAAATTGAGATTTTTTCCCTAAAATTTCCAACAACACTGATCTAAACCACGTCAGCTTATTTCTTTCTTCATAATTTAATTTTCTCTTTTTTTTCTATTTTTTTTTTTGTTGCATTAAAAATGTAAATAATAAATTCCATATTATTAAAATCGGCTTGAAGTAACAACAACAATAATAATAATAATAACAACAACAACAACAATAAAAAGAGAAAAAGAGAAAAAAAAAAAAAAAAGTAAAATAAGTAAAATGGAATAAAATTAAATTTGCCCTTCTTATATTTTTTTTTTTTTAAATAAAATAAACAACCCTTATATAGTATTATTTATATGTTTGTTGTATATTTTGGCAATGTCTCTGAGCTGCCCCTTTTTTTTTTTTTCTTTTTTTTTTTTTTTATTTATGAAAAAAAAAACCAAAAAAAAAAAAAAAACAGAAACGGCAAAATCGAGCGAAAAAATATAAATAATAACAACAACAAATTGAAAGAAAGAATAAGAAGAGGAAAAATTAATGTGAGAATCGGCGCCGTGTCGTGTCTACAAAAACAAAAACAAAATAAAGTAAGAAGAAGAGACGTTCAACTTTTTTTGTTGTTTTTGTTTTTTATTTCGTTTTTCTTTTTTATTTTTTGAATGCAGTCATTTTTGTTGTTTTTGTTTTGTTTTGTTTTGTTTTGTTTTCTTATTAATTAATTAAGAAGCAATTAACTGTGTTCCAAAATTAGAAACAACAAAAAAAAAAAATAATAAGAAATTGTTTGTGAGAATTTTTTTAACTCAATTGAATTAGTTCTACCATAAATTAAGTAAAAAAAAACTAAATTGTATTTTATGCTTTTCAAGAAAATTCTTCAAAGCTTTGACGACGACGATGGTGTTTTAAATTTTTCCACAAATAAAATTAATTTTTAAAGTTTTTTTTTTGTTAATTTGTCTAATTGCGAATCTGTTTGTTGTTCTTACACTTTTTAAGGGTTATTTCATTAAAATCTATTTTAAGTGTCGACCACAATAATTTCATAAAATTCGATTAAATTTTAAACGTTGTCCATTTATACAGTGTTGAATTGTACAATTTTGTTTTGTTTTTGTGTAATTTAACACAAACGATATTTTTTCCAGCACACCAAAGTTTGTGAACCCAAGACAGTTATTCCATTTTCATTTACATTTTTTTTTTCCCATCTTTGCTTCTTTTTTTTTTTTTTTTGCCTTTCAAAGTATTGTCATGATATTTTAGATCAGTTATGTTCTGGTTTATGAATTACAGAATAATCGAGATTAAGTTGAAAAATTACAAGAAAAAAAAAAAAACTAGCTAAATCCAGAATTATCTCCGGAATAAATGAAAAGTGTTGTCCTCATTAATAAGGATATTTTATTCACATTTATTTATATTCAGTCCGTCGACACCAATCTGATAGAAAGAAAAAATTTTAATTCAGTTTCAGCTGGAAAATGTAGCAAAAAAAAAAATATGTCGGATGTGTTGTGGATTCTTTTTTAACGCTATTACGTTTACGTTGCCAACCCACGTAACCTTCTGACGCCGCCACACAAATACCAACTCACATATAAATATTAACTAACAAATTCGAAATGATTTTTTTTTTTTTTTTTTTGCTGTAAAAAAAAAAAAGCAGAAAATAATTTAAACGGAAAATTTGTAAGATTTTTCCTTTTTTTTTTGTTTGATCGATTTTTTTTTTTATTTCGTGTTTTTTTTTTTTTTGTTTTTTTTTTGTTTGTTAATTTTATTTCTTTCCCTTTCTTTTGTTCAGTCAATTTTCTTTCTATGTCTTTCTCTTTGTCGTAGCCCTTTTAATAATAATTTGTACAAATAAAAGATTTTTATAAAAAAGTAAAGTAAAATGATTTAATGTAAAATTGTGTTACATTTTCTTTGTCATAAATATTCTAAAAATTATAATTTTTTTGTTTTTCTTTTGGACAAAACCAAAAACATGGAAAATAAATTCTTCAATATTTTTTAATTTTTAGGAAAATAAGAAAATGAAGAAAATTTGTGTGTTTTCTTATTTTTTGTTCTACAATTTAATCACGTGATTAAATACTCAATTCTGTAAAACGTCATCACACAACTAAATTTATTCATATGGTTTTGTGTGTGTGTGTGTGTGTGTGTATGTGTGTTCGCTTTTCTTTTCTGTATTCTTTTTATTTTTTTTCTTTCTTAGCAGATTGATGATAATTTTTTTTAACCTCTTTCCTTTTCCGTTATTTTTTAAATCCAATATTACCTCCCTCCCCCTCCTCTTGATCCCTTTCATTCCATATAAATACACCAACTTTTCCATACACCTTTATACATTTATTATTTTTCTTTTCTTTCTCATTTTCTTTTATTTTTATTTTTATTATCAGTTTTTTTTTCTTCTTCTTCTTCCTTTTTTTTTTATTTTCCTTTTTCTGTATTTTTTTTCTTCTTACTCTTCTGTCATAAAAGAAGGGGTTAAAGGTGGTTGTTGTTGGATTGTGGTGGTTTTTAGATTTTTGTTAAGTGTGTAGAATCTATACTCTACTCTACTATATTCTAAAAGTTTAGATAAAGTAAAGAAAGAGTGAAGAAAGAAAGAGAAATCGAGAGACAGAGAGAGAGTGATGACTTCACTTGAAAAAAGTAAAAATAAAAGAGAGAAAAATAGTAAGAGACGGAGAGAGAGAGATTATGTGATTGAGATGAGTGAAAAAGTGGTGTGGGGGTAGGTGGTAGAGGGTAGATGTTGAAAATGAAATAAATAAAGAAAGGGTAACCCAACAGTTAGTTTAAATGATAATAGTATTACACACAGATATACGCACACATAAACACACACACACACATGTCGTATCAGTAACAATAAAAATTGACTTGAGTTATTTTAATAATATTTTTTTGTGAAGGCCACAAAAAGAATGAAACCAAGAAGAAGAAAGAAAAACGAAAAAGAAAATGTTTTAATTTTGTTTTTTTTTTTTTCTTCTTGATCCATTTTTTATTAAACTTTTTTATGAGTGATACAGGGAGAGATCAAGAGACTGAGAGAGAGAGAGAGAGAGAGAGTGGTGTTGTATTGAATCACTTGAGAAGGCGGTAGATTTGAATTGATGAAAAATGGTAGGAAAGGTAATAAGGTGAAAATAAAGGAATAAAAAGTTAAAAATAAATATAAACTTGAAGTTCTAACTTTTTTTTTTTTTTTGCTCAAGCCGATTATGAAGAAGATGTTTTTAAAGTTTTCTCCTTAGCCTTAATCTCACTCCTACTTTTTTTTTTGCATTATGTGTGACCCATAATCTTTTATCTCTTTTCTATTTAATATGCATTGTCGGTTAACGTTGAAAGTTTTCTAATAAACGTACGTAAAAGAAAATTTGTTCACTCTGTGATTCTGGATTGGAATATCAGATTCTTTAATATCCGTTTCGATTATACGAAGAAAAAAAAATCATAGTACTTTACTTTAATGTTTGTAATTTCGATTAATTTTTTTTTAAAAATTGTCATTTGTGAATTGGTTAGATTGTTAAGACTTGAGTTCTTAAATCTTAAACCATTTTGGAAAATTCTCAAATGCTACAATTTAAAAAATCTTGTTTATTTTACAAATTTTTGGGTTTTTCTATTCTATGAAACTACTCACAAATTTTTGTGTAATCTAGTTTAGAAGGCACGAGAATCCAATTTCAATCTCTAGATTAGTAAAGATTATTTTCACAAATTCTTTTTTCTTCTTACAACAATGCCAATTATTAGATTTACCTTCTGTCAAAATAGTTAAAATGACGTCATAACCAAATTTGTATAAATAAAGAACGTACATAATTTTCCTTAAATTACAAAATATGTAACTGAAGTAAAAAAATTATTGAACAAAAAAAATAATCACCGGATCGTATCGAAATGTTTGTTTGTCCGTCTGTGTCTATCTGAAGTTCCAAAAAAAAAAAAAAAACGAAACACAAAAATAAAATAATTTGGTTGAAATTTATTTTGAACGAACGAATGGAAGATTATAAATAAAGATAACGAATAAGAATAAGAAAAATAAAGAGACCCAGCAGAAAATATATTCAGTTTCTGTAAGAAAAGCAAAAAAAAAAAAAAACAAAAAAAAAAAAAGCAGGCCGAAGCAATGAGTAGAATTGGCGTCAACTTATTTTATTTTCTTCTTCTTTTGGACTTTGCTTTTTTATTTTTGTTTTCTTAGTTTTTGTTTTATGGTCGACGATCCGTGGAGTTCTTTTTTGCAAAATAAGAAGTAAAAAATCGCATTCGCGGCGGGACCGCAACAACAGAGCAAAAAAAAAAAAAAATTAGCAACTAAAAAAAACTGGTTCTTTAGCAAGTCAGTCGGAGTCTAGTACCCTTTCTCTCTCTCATTCTCACTGTTTCTATTGTCGGGGGCCATGCAATACACGTTTTTTTATGCATCATAAATCTACTTATATGTGTGTGTGCATTTTGTATTGGAATTACAATGATCGATTGTGTGTACCATCAAAAAGAAAACAAGAAAATTAAAAATGAAAGAAGAAAGAAGAAGAAACAATAAACAACGTGATCAAATTTATATTCTTTTCTTTTATCCTTTGATTCTCTATTGTAAACTTCATCTATTCTCTTTCTCTTTTCATCTTACACAGTTTTACAAATATATTGTCTGATATACTTCTTTCTCTTAGAAATATATATTTCATCCACCAGTTTTAAAGGTGCATCTGACCTGAAACAGAAATGTAAGCATGGCATAAATTAACAGAAGAACAAGAAGAAGAAGAAAAAGAAGAAAACAAAAACAAGAAAAAAAAAAAATACAAAAACTAAAAGAAGAAATTTAAAAAGCAAAAAAAAAAAAAAGAAAGACAAAAAAAAATCGCGATATTCAGCGAGAGTCAAAGATCACATTTTGTTGTTGTCCAATGAGATGAGAGTGAGATGATGATGGTTTTTTTTTTGTAATACTTTTTCATGTTTAGTCAGACTTGACTGAAATTCAATTAAAAATTGTTAAATTTTGTTCCGAGTTGAGAGCAACAAAAACAAAAATAAACGAATAAATCAAAATATCATGAGTGAAGTGATAAAAAGAGATAGAGATTGAGAAAGAGAAAGAGCGAAAAAGATTTTAATTATTCAAAAAAACCACGTGGTTTTTATTTAATTTTTATTGTTAAATTATCGACTGAAATGAGATAATTTATTTTGTCACAAAGAATGAGATAGATAGAATCAAAGAGTGACGAAGAGAGCATAAAAATAGTGATTGTCTATTAATCACAAAAAAAATAAAAAAAGAAAAGGAAATATTGTGCAAAAGTTGAGATGCAAAATTTTTTTTTCTATAAAATTCATCGAATGTGGGTTGAAAATCGAAATTATGGAAAGGGTAAAAATTTATACAATAACAGCAAAAACAACAATAACAAGAAATTATGACGTAAAGCGTAACACAATCTATTTTATTTTGTTTGTTTTTTTGTGTAATCAATTTAAATAATTTTATTTTTATTTATTTATTTTATTCAATATGACGGCGGCCATTTTACTCTTTTTTTTTGTTGTCAAACATTTTTGTTTTTTTTTTTTTCATTCTTGTGTTTTTGTTTCTTTTCGTTTTTTTTTTCGGTGCAAACATTTTGAGAAAATGAAGAAGAAAAAAAGCAACAATGATTTTTATACATATTTTGTTGTCTCCTTTCTCACTCTACGTGATTTTTTTTTTACTTCTTTTTAGTTTGTCTCTTTGCTAGGCATTATTAGCTAAGATAATATTTATCTAAGATGATTACGTCATATATTATTTTTTAATAAAAACGTGAATGCAAATGTTGCCATTTTTTTTTCTGTTTTTCTTTTTCTTTACTCTTCTCGCTTTTTATAATATTAGTTTTGTTGTTGTTGTGTTAAAAAGTCTTTGATGTTTCTTTTACTTATAAAAGATTTTACTGACTATCTTAGGTATGTGTGTGTGTGTGTGTGTGTGAACCTTTGCATGAGGTATAAGTTCAGGTATGTGTTTGTATGATTTAGTTGGATTTATAAAACTTAAATAATGGAAAAAAAAGAGAAACAAATTATTCATTTTAACTAGAAAAACAACAACTGTGATAAGATAAAGATTTTTTTTTTCTTCTTCTTCTTCTTTATTTTATTTTTGTTGGTCAATATTTGTGTCAAAATTGTATATATTTATTTAACGATATTTTCATTTCTTCAAAAAACGTGTTTATTTTATATAAATAAAAAGAGGAAGATAAGAAGAGGTGCGTTTTGAAAATGGGATAGAAGCGAAAGTTTTCAGATGAACAAATATTATTCCTTCTTCTTTCTTTTTAGCGATTCAAGTTAAAAGAAAATCTTATGATAAACGACAGCAAAATCTATGATTTAATTGATTGAATATTCAGCATAATTATATTATCTGCTCTTTCCATCCCTCCCCTACACCATATGACTATTTTTAAGTTGTGTTCGTTTGTATTTCAATTTTACACAACTTTAATAAAATTATTGTACTTTTAATGCTTATAGAGAAAACCTGTGATTTATTGTGTGCTTAATTTATGGTACTACATACATTATATTTTGGAATTTAATGGGACCAAACAAAATATGAAAAATTATGCATTTTTGGACGTCTATAAAACAAATGGCATCCATCTCTTAGTTTTATTTGGATAAAATTCGTGCTAGAAAAATGTTGTGAATGCATTCAGACCACTTGTCGCCTCATTATGTGTTTCCCTCTTTTCTAATATCACACATAGTCTTGTTGTATCTTGTTTTATAATCATTTTTAATCTCATGATGTTATCTATAAGTAACTTCAATTTTCTACCAACTTAAAACTATCTTCTCTTCTTCAAGCGAGTGTTTATCAGCGAGTCAATTTAGATTATCAGATTATTAAATTATTCGATTATTTATTGAATGGATTAGCTAAATTTATTGCAATTAATTGCATTGAAAATTCCAACACAGTCAAAGTCCACAAATTCAAGGAGAAATATTAAAATCTGTGACACGTTTTTAGAATTTAACCTTATCCGGTTGTATTATCATTTGTCGAAAGTTTTAATAATCTTTCGCCATTTTTATATTTAGACAAAACAAAAGAAAAAAAAGAACAACTGAAATAAATGTTTCTTAAATTTGTTTCCTTCTATATTTTTGATGATCCAAAAATGGTTTAAAAAAGGAATTACCTTAATTGGATACTACGGATAAACGAGAAAAATAGTTTTTTTTTATTACACAATTATTCGTGTCTTTGTATATTCGTAACCAAACATAGAAACTTATTTTCTATTGTTTTGTGTTGTTTTGTTTTTCTTTAGTGAGAATCATCAACACACAAGTCCAGAGTATCTATAATAAAAAGTTATCGTTTGTCTTCTTTATTTTTCTTCTGGTAAATCCTAATTTAAACCATTTGGCAAGTCTCAGATATAAAAACGACGAAAAATATTTTTCTACAACATAATTTTACTTCTTTACTTTTTTTTTTTTTTTTAGTCATAGAAGTTATCTTTGTGTATGTTTTTTTCTTCTTATTATCCTTTTGTAAATTTTTGTTTCTCTTAACATTTTCCGTGTTTTTTAAATAAGAGAAATTTTGTGTTTCCCCCTTCTTTGAACGATTTTTGTTTGAAGGAAGAATATTTTTTCTTTTAGCAAGAAAGACGAACCGTTGTGTGGTTGTGTTTGTATGTGTGTGTGTTTTTTTTTTTAAAAGAAAATTTTCGGTTAAACGAAAACTATATTTTAGTATGTATTGTTTTTTATTTCACTTCTATTAAAGTTTAATAATTTTATAAACTTTTCACACCAAAAAATAGAAAAAAGAAGAAAAATAATTATTAATATTATCTTAACTTACTTTTATTATAACAACAACAACAACAGCAACAACAACAATAATAATAATAATAATAATAATAATAATAATATTAATAACAAGAACAAAAGATGTGAATAAGAATAAGATGATAATGTAAGAAAAAGAAGAAGAATAAGAAGAAGTAGAAACAAATAAAACAAATACATAAATTTAATTTTCTTAACATGATTCTATCCTTAAAATTATTATTTTGTTGTGTTTTCTCTATGTGTTTTTTTTTTTATATTTGTTTTATTTGAATGAGTATGTGTGCATGCGTGTGTGTGTGTGTGTATATGTGTATAATATTGTATAGATATGATGATGATGTGATACGATACTTGAACAAATTATACTTTTACTCTCTTATATTATTCTCATATTTTTAGTTTTGATAGCAATAAAACCAACAACAACAACAATATATAAAACATACAACATTGTATATCATTTGTTTCTATATCCATTCTTCATACAAACAATTTCCCTATCCATACTTTATTATCATCCTTATTATTCTTCTTCTTTTTCTACTATACTCATCTACCACATCATGAAACCAACCAAAACTCCCATACTCCCAATTCCTTCCAATTATTTTACCCAATTTATACAAACAAACATTGAACATACATATATACATATACACACTACATACACACACACACACACATTCATATTTTACAAAATATATTTTATATATTATTATTATTTTTTTCTTCTTCTTTCTTTCATCTTTCTTCTTTCTTTTCATCGTTTTTTATTCTTTGGGTCTTCCCATCCGGCACATGACAAAATACTGAATTTCAGTCATGCTCCTAATGATGCAATATTAATGACACACGAAGTATGATTATCACTGTAAAATTTTAAAAGGGAAGAAGTTTTCCATAAAGTATAGAAGTTTGATGTAGAATGTACAATGTAGAAGATGAAGAAGAAGAAGAAGGTGGGATTGCTTGACTCTTGTTGTTGTTGTTCTTATTATTATTGTTGTTTTTTTTTTGTTTCTGTTTTTTTTTTGTTGGGTGTGTGTTTTTCTCATGTTAAAAATGTGGAAAGAATTTTTTCTTTTATGTTTTTCTTTTCTTTTTTTTTTTTTTTTGGGGGGTTGATGAGAGGTATGAAACTTAGAAGAGGTTAGTGATAGTATAATTTCAGGGAGCAAAAGATAAAGTGGGCGAGAGACAAAGAGCGAAAGAATTGTGTGAATTATTTTCAGATATAGCAGCAAAGGTAATATTGAAGTGAAATAATAATTACTGACAATGATTTAGAGACAAATATGGGAAACCAATGAACAAAGATGCATAATAAGAGAGAAATCGTAATAATAGAGAGAATAAATAGAAAACTAAAATGTCAAGATTTTTATACAAGGTACAATAAAAATCTGTGTAATTGTGTCATTGATTTATAACAAAATTTCGTCGACAAATTATACTTTGTAAAATGTCGAGTTTTTGAGTCTTTTAATTTATTTTCTCTATTTTTGTATCATTCTTGTTTGTTTTTTTTTCTTACTTTTGTCTTTTTATTACAAAAGAAGATTTTGATTGGAAAAATCTCATTTTATATAACAAGAAAAAATGTTTCTTCTTTTTCCTTCTCTTCTCAAAATTGTTCATCAAATGAGACGAAAGTAGAGGAAGAATATCAAAAATAAAAAAAATAAATAAAGAAAAGAATAAAAGAAGAAAATTTAAGAGAATATACAAACACAAAAAAAAAAAAAAAAGTATTCAGCATTTTGAAGGAAATAAAATGAACTTTCATGATTATTAGTATTTACTATTTACCTCCTTCCATATCTATACCTACCAATTCTCTTCTACCTCTCACTCTATTCAATCTTTTTATAAATCATCCCTATTTCACTGTATATTCCCTTTTTCTCTATAAACAACCATCCACAATCTTTTGAAGTTTCTTTATATAAAATGCGGATGCAAGTTGAATTGAAAAAAAAAAAAGAGTAGAAAAAGAAAAGAAGAGAAAAAAAAATGAGTGAACGAAAGAAAAATAAGACAAAATTTATGCCCGAAGCTAAAAATGAGACTTTTTATTTTTTTCTTTCGTTTTTGGATGCTTTGGTTGTACTGTACCCAAATAGTATATTCTATGAAGATTGTTTTCTTCTTGTCTATCTTTATTATTTTTCTTTTCTTTTCTCTTCATCATCATCAGTAAGTATAAATAAAATACGTTTAGTTTTTCTTTTTTTCCTTTTTCCTTTTTCTCGTTTTTTTTTTCTGGTATAAAGAAAATCACCAGGATCGAATAGAAGAAATCGTGATGCACGAAGAAAAATAACAAAAAAAATATATTTTTATTTTTCCATCATCAGGGTTTCTCCTCTGAAACAGAAACTTTAAGAAAAAAAAAAAAGAAGCCATTTTTAGTTTTGTTCTAAAACAATTGAAATTATGAAAAGTTAAAAAAATTGTCTACTGTCTCGTCTCTTGTATTTTATGAGAATTATTGATGATACGAAAAGTAACAACTGACAAACGTCAGTCTGGAACACCTTTTTTTTTTTTTATGAAATTTATCTCATTTACAATACAAGTGTCTACAGTTGTCTTCTATTTTTTTATTTTTTTCCAAAATCTCTAAAGACATTTTCCAACGTCTCATATTTTTTTACAAATACAAATTTTGTTAAATTAAAGGATAACGTGTTCTGATGTTAACTGTATGTAACTGAGATAAAATTCGCGTCTCACTGATGAGATATTATAAAAAGTGTGCACAACATTGCACATAGATTTCAAAGTTTATTATCGGGAATTATATACAGTCCCTCGTCATTTAGTCGACGATGTTCATAAGTTTTAAACATTAATTTTTATTTTTTTTTTCTTGCATTCAACAAAACTTTAATTAAACAAAATCAAAAGAATCTATTTATTTACTTTATTTAAATATTCACATTTCAAAAGATTGCACAGGGATTGCACACAGATTCATAAAGATTGCGCAAAGATTTTCCACGAGTTCTCCTAGGATTGCACACAGTGTTTAACCCCTCGTAACTAAGTCACATTCTGGCATAATGTCCACACTAGGTCTTGTATTTCCTTAGTCATTTGGATAATAAATAAGCCTAAACCTAATCTAATCTACATATTGTTATCACAACTTACGTTAAAATTACGAATAGAAAATTCATTACTTGGCTGAAAGTAAAATTGTAGATGTTTGAATACCCGAATTAAATGAATTGACAATCGAAAAATGTTTACCACAACAAAAAGAAAGAGAAATAAAAGTCTGTATGAAAAATATGGAAATAAATCAATTTTTGACCTGGAAGAAAACAAAATTAAAAATTCTACATTTTTCTTCTTCAAATTAGTTTTAAATTTTAGATTTACCTTTTGTTTCCCATTTTCTAAACATTTTTCTAATACGATTCTTATACATTCCCTTTTCATCGTACTACAATCAACTTACTTCACCTCCTAACAAATAAGAAGAATAAAATAATCCGTATTGATAAATTTCTTCTTCTTATTTTTTTTTCTTGTGAAAAAAAAAAATGGTGATTTATTCAAAAAGTTTTGACTGAGTGATGAACCTCTGGTCGGTCTTTCCATGCATTTTACTTCTTTTTTTTTTGCTCCCGTATATTTTTGGTGTGGAAAAGTTGTCTGATCGAATATAAATTCATGAAATTCAACACAGAAAACCTCAAGAAGAAGAAGAAGAAGAAAAAGAAGAAATATTTTATTATTGGCAGTACATGTCTACACTCATGTATTTGGTATGTCTTACTATATTCTTTCTTTACATTTTTATGTCTAACCTTATACCATCCCCCCTTCTATCCAATGCATCAAGTTCTCAACCCTACACAAATTCATTTTATAGTGTTATATTTTTTTTTTAACAATCGAATCTTTTATTCTTGTTCTTCTATTTCTTCTTTTTCTTTTTCTTCATGCCGTCGGTCAAAATTATCGTTAAAATAAAAAGAAGAAGAAGAAGAAGAAAATAAAGAAATTTATAATAAAAGTTGCATCGATTGCACTTCTTGTTTTTCTTCTTTTCATTTTCTGTTTTGTGATTCGAATGTATTTCTGATGGTTGATTTTTTGTTGTTGTTGTTGTTGTTGTTTTTTGTGAATTTAATACGGGATAGAGTGATGAGATTGGTTATATGTAGGCTATTTTGGGGTGGCTATTTTCATTCTGTTTCTTTTTCTCTGTTCTGATAAAAAAAATAAATAATAATCTCATTTGTCTGTCTGTCTGTCAGTCTATTTTTATGTGGATACACTCTCTATCTCTCTCTCTCTCTCTCTCTGTGATCAGATAGAGAGAGAAATATAAAAAGTGGTTTCAATAATTTTATATTTTTCCATTTTCCCATTTTTCTCAATATTTTCACCAAAAAAATTCCTTTTTAGACAAAAATTGAAAGACAAAAAAAAAAATGGAATACAATTATTTTAGTTTTATTTCCGTTGAAAATTTTTCCTTTATTTTCTTTTTTTACTAATTTAATCGAAATTTTTATTATTTCTGGTGAAATATTTTCTTTTTTTTGTGGAACAATTCAAGCAAATGGGAAAAAATAGATTTTCTTCTTCTCTTGTTGTTATTTTTCAAAAACGGATAATTGCTCCTTTTTTTTTCTTCTTGATTTCACTTTATGTTTGTTGTTTTTGTTGTTTTTGTTGTTGGTGTAGTTGTTTATTAGAGTTGACTTTTTAAGTTGTTTTTTTTTTAATTAGATGAAAGGGCGAAAGTAGATATTTAATTTTTATCAAGAAAACAAATTTTACTTTGTTTTTCCTCCTTCCTTGAATTTTCGTTTTTTATTGGAAGCTTTTTTTTTTTGTTTTTGCTGATGCAATTTTGTAATTTTGATTTTCTTCTCTTCCTTGTGTTCTTCCTCAATGTTGTGTTATTATCTTTTTCGTCCTTAAGATATGAATCGAAACCTAGACAATGATCAAATGAATAAAAGGAAGAAGAAAGTAAAAAAAATAAAAAAAGTCAGAATTTAGTTAACGGAAAAAGATTGGGTTGAAAGTATGGCGTGAGATGAGATGAATAGCAAAAAAAAAAAAAAGGAACTCATATAACCCCTGCCCCCTAAACAAAGCCACACACAAACACACACATACACACACATTTATAGAACCACAATAGAAACGACATAAGACAATAAGTGAATAAATAAGATGAAAAAAAAAAGTGTTAAGAGATTTTTTTTTTAAATAATTTTTTTCTTTTGTTTTTATCTTTTCTTCTACTTCTTCTTCTTCTTCTTATTTCCCTTAAAACGTCAACTTTTTACTTAAGACTTTAGTAGAAGACGAAGAAGAACAAGAGTAAGAAAGAAACCGAATAAAATATCTAATGTTGTAATATAATAAGGATGTATGTACGTATGCATTACTTTATGTATACACAATACACACACACACACACGCACTCATATATCGTTTTTTTTTTATTTATTTTTTTTTTGAAAAAGAGAAGAAACGAGAGCAAGAGAGTCAGAGAATGATTGTTAAAGGGTAGGGTTTTGTTAGTAGTTAGATGAAGAAGTATGGTTATGGTTAAAGGTTTGACGGGTGAAGTGGGATGGTTGTGTGGGGTATTTTAGGGAGTGTGTGCGGAGAATGGGTGAGAAGGAATATTATACATATATATATATATTTTTTATTTAAGTAAAATGACGACGACAACGAAATAAAGAAAAACCTGATGTACGTGTAATGACTCCTAAATATATTTATTCCTTCTTTTTCTTCTTCATTCTTCTTCTTCTTTTATTTTTCTGTAGATTCTTTGGTTGGTTAAAATGAAAGAACGAAAAAGAAAAATAGAATCAGGAATATATGAAAGACAACGTTGGAGGAGAGGATGGGTTGGAATATAAGTGATGGAGTGGGTGATATGATTGGACGGGGGTGTGTGAACAAAAAAAAAAAGAGTTTCTGTTGGGTTGGATGAGTTTTCTTCTCAAAATAAAGAAAATAAAGGGTGATATTCTTCTTCATCATCTTTCATTTTCTTAAGAAGTCAATTTCACGACAAGAAAGTTTGAGAAGAAGATTGAGAGAGAGAAAGATAGAAAGAGGAGACGCGACAAATCAGTAATGTTATCTACGAAGTGAAATAACTTAATTGTAACAAAAAAGAAACTCACTAAAAAAAGGGAAAAAAAAACTGAAAAAAAGAAAAAATTATTATTATTTTTTTAAGTAAAAAGTTTTTCTTTTTTTTTTTCTTTAAAATTTTATTTTTAATTCTTTCAAAAAAAAAAAAAGAAAGAAAAATAATAATGTTGTTGTTGTTGTTTTTTAATTCCACAAAGAAAAATCGTGAACATTTTTTTTCATCAGTTCATCAAAACAAGAAAAAAAAAACATTTTTATTAAATAAAAAACAAAAAAAAAAAAAGGAACGAAGAAGAAACTGAAGGATAAAAGAAGAAGGAATGAAAATTGCAACGTGACATTGATCCTACCATAGATTCCTTCTGGTTTTAATTATACAAATGGAAAAAATATTCGCGAATAATAAAAAAGAGAACGAGAGAAAGTAAAACTGTGGAATGAGTTAGGGAACAAGGACTGTTGTAACGGTGATGGTGGTGGGTTTTTGGTATGGACGATGAATGTTTTGTGGGAAAGTCACTTCTGTCTTTTGATGATAAAAAGAAAACGAGAAGAAAATTTTATTATTTATTTTTTCGCGTTTGTTGAAAATAAAGAAAAGGAAAAATAAAAAAATTCATCTCATTTTTTTTTTCTTATATAAAAGAAGGAAAACTTTAAATTATGAGCAGAACGTGCAAAAGAAAAAAAAAAGAACTCTCTCTTAATTCGTACATCAATTCAATTATGTATTTAAAAAATACAAGGGGTTGTTTTTTTTTTGTCTTTTACAATCTCTCCACATTCACTCCACCCCTCTCTAACACACACACACACACACATATGCAAACACAAAATATCATCTGACTTATTCTCTTATTAATTTCCCCTTCAAACAAAACTATTACTTCATTTTTTTTTCCTCTTTTCGCTTTTAATTTCATTTTCTTCATTTTTACTTCCACTCCGTTTTTTTTTCCTTTTACTTGCTTTATTATTGTTTTTTCCTTTCGTTCTTTCTTCGTTCGTGCGAAAATGATAAAGTAAAACGAAAGACGGCAGAAATAAGGAAAACCGCAAGAAAAAAAAAATGTTCAGGCTTTAAAATTGATCAAAATCCAATACAAAAGTTGAGTCATCCTTGTGTACGAATACGGCATTTTATGTGAAAAATTTTCTATGTGTGTTTGTGTGAATATAGAGATTTAAATTTTTTAACTTTTATATAAATAAACACATTTATCTCACACATACACACATCTCACAACACAAAATAATGAATATTAAAAAATATGTACAAAAAAAAAACTGCACATATGATGAAAAAGGAGTAGAAAAGAGACAACTATACAGAAAATGAAGAAGATGGATAACAAAAGAATAAAAAGAAAAGTATATGAGTAACCCAAACACAAAATACAAAAACAAAAAAATGTTCTAGTTTTACCAGTTTCACATGCACAACAACTTATTAGTAGTTTTATTATGTTAAAAAGAGACAACATACGTTGTATATATATATATTTGTTTCACTTTGAATTTATAAAAAAAATATATCCCCACTATAATATTTTTGACTCATTTTAGTTGCGGGCTCAACAAATATTTTTATTTCTCCTTACCCCTCTTCATCAGAATTTATATTAGAATGTTATGCTACATCGCGTGCATTTCATAAAAAGTAGGAGAAATATATCAAACTCAAGTAGTAGTGGAATAAGAAGAAATTTCATTCGTTTTTTATTCGGCTTTTTGTCTTTTTAAAAGATTCTCCGAATTAAAGTCGGAATCGTTCGTAATTGCATGCTATTTCATATAAATTTTGATTCATACAATCACGAGTGAGATAACTCTATTAAATTAGGGGTTTTCTCTGCAAAAGAGTAAAAGAGAAGTAGTTTTATGTATGAATGTGTTGAGTCGTTTTTCCTTCCACTTTTTTTTCTTTTACTTTTGTTGGATTATTATTTTTTTTTTTTGTATTGTGGAAAATTCACAATTTAAGTTTAGTTGTTCAGTTTTGTGTAAGACCAAGTTTCCCTCAGTCTACGAGCGACTACGTGTACGTTAAGGTCGCGCTATTTTTCGCATCCCCCGCAATTAAACTTTTTGCCGCTTTTATTGCTTTTAAAAAAAAAAAACAACAAAAATAAAAATCAAATAATTTTCCGGTAAAGAAAAAAAAAAAGTAATTAATAGAAAAGTTTTTCTCTTTATAAAATTATAACAAAAACAAAAAATTTATAAAAAAATAAAGTTACAAAAAAAAACTCAAAAAAAAAATTGAAAAAATTTAAAATAAAAAATTAAATTTGGAAAATTTAAAAGAAAAAGTAAATAGAAAATAGAAAATTTTGATAAAATAAAAATAAGAAAAAAGAAAAACAAAGGGAACAATTTTAAGTTTCCCTTTGATCTGAAAAAAAAAAGACGAAAAAAAGTTAAAAAACAAAAAAAAAAAAACGAGGAAACAAAAAAGAAAATCTTTTTGTTTTATTTTTTTTTTTTTTGTAAAACAAAAAGGAAGAAAAATTTTAAATCCGCGTTTTGTCTTTTTTTTTTTTTTTTTTTGTTTTCATTTTGTTAACTTTAGTTCTGTGTTTGTTTGTGTGTGTGTGTGTGTGTGTCGGTGTATGTTTGTGCTAATTAAGAAGAAGAAGAAGAAGAAGAAAAGTATTCACTATAAAAATTTGAATTTTAAGTTTTGTTGAAAAATTGTTTCTTGTTTCTTGTTATAACTTTTCACAACACTTTCTTATGTGAAGAAGAATTTAAATGGAAAATTAACGTATTTTAACTGAATAAGAAAAATTAAATAAAAATCTTGGTTCATTTTTTCTTCTTCTTCTTATTCTTCTTCTTCTTCTTAAATAGAAAAAAAAAAGTAGTGAACTTAATTTTGTTGTTGGTTTTTTGTTTTCTGTTTTTCCTCTTATTTTTTTCTTTCTCTCTCTTCTGTTAAAAAGTTAAAAAAAAAAAAAAAAAAGAAAAGTGTCCAAAAACGAAAAAAAAGAATAAGAAGAAAAGACTAAAAATAAAAATTTAGAAATTAAAAAAAAAAAAAGAAAGAAAAAAAAAAAAAGAAAAATTAGAAGAGAGAATTTTTTTTTTCCCGTTTTTTGGTTCTGGTTCGTTTTTTTCTTATTTTTTGTGAGAATTTTTGTTAAACTTTTTAAATTTTCTTTCTTGTTTTTTTTTCGCTTTTTTTTTTTTTTTGGTTTCCTTTTTTTCGTTGTTTCTTACAACCCAAAAGAGAGAGAAAAAAAAAACTATAAAATTTTTGTTGTTTCTTATTTTTTTTTTTTATCTTTTTCGTTGTTTTTGTTTTTCTCAGTTTTCTCATTTTTGTTTTTGTTCCAATATAAAAAAGTATAACAAAAAAAAAAGAAGAAGTAAAATTGAAAAGAAGAAAAAGAAGAAAATTTGTAGAAGAGAGAAGAGAATTAAAAGTGAAAATTTTTTTGATCTGATTTTAAAGAAGTAAAGTGTGCCATGTGTTACAAATAAAAGAAAAAAAAATTTAATGAAAATTTGTTTGAAAAAGTAAAAAAAGAAAATTTGAAAAATAAAAAAAAAAAAATCGAAAATAAAAAAAAAAAATTAAAGAAAATTTTCCAAGGGAAAAATTTCATTGTGAAAATTTGTTGTTTAGTTTTTTTTTTTGTTAGTTTGTTTTGTTTTTTTCGTTGATTTTTCTTTAAAAGAAAATCACGGAAGAAAATTTTTTCTACACAAAGTGAAAAACGTTAAAAGGAAAATTTTTTTTTTTAGCAAAAGAATTATATAAAAGTGAGTTTTTCTTTTTGTCTTTATCAAAATTTAATTTCCTTCTGAATTTTTACAATTTTTTCTAATTTAATTCTTTAGTTGGGAAAACTCTTTAGACAGAGAGTAAAAACATTAATTTTTGTTGTTGTTATTAAGAAATGAAAAATTCTGGAAAAGTTTCTGAAATCTAGAAAATTTAGGAAATTCCATTAAAAATGCATAAAAACAGGAAAATTTCGGAAATTTCATGAAGAAAAAATCAAAATTATTGTTTTTCGTCTTTTAAGTTTTTCTGATATTTGTTGTTGTATAATTTTTGGAGTGTTTCTGCTGTTCATTGGACTGCTGGCAGACCTAAAGAAATTTTCACACAATTCTAGAGTCACGTCATTTCTTTTGTTTTTCTGTCTTTTCCAATCGTTTTTCGTTTATATTGATTTAATTGTTCCTTTTTCTGTTCCTCTCTCGATTTTTCTTTCATTATCCATTAATCCAGTTTATTTTTTTTTTTTTTGCTCATTTTATACGTTTCGTCTTCTTTTTATTCTTCCTAAATAAATAAAAATTAAATTTTTTTTGTAATTTAAATTTTGTTGTTGCCATTTGTTTTTTTTTTTTGTTCTCTTGTTGATTCTAAAATCTAAAATCTAAATGCAAAATATTGCACAAGAACTAAATACAAAAAAAAAAAAAAAAAAAAAAAAAAAAAACAGCAGAAAATCCATGAAACAAAAATATAATTTTAGCGATAAAACTAAATTTAATTAAATAATAAAGGAAATTTGTACTGTTGTTGTTGTTGTTGTTGTTGTTATTAACGAGAATTTTGATAATTTCTACATATTTTTTTAATCCAACAACAAAAATTTACGATGATTACGACTAGAAAAAAAAAAAAAATATATAAAATAAAATTTAAACAATTTTTCTAGTTGTTATTTTTATTATGTTGGTTGTATGACGTGTGTGTATGTGTGTGTGTGTGTGCCATTAGTTTTAATATTTCATTAGTTTGCATAGAAGAACAGGATGTTTTTTTTTGTGTTCCTGTTGTTGTGGAGAGAAAAAATAATATCTCCACACTTTTACAAAAAAAAAAGTCTACACATGAAAAAATGAGTTTATCGATTATACATTTGTGTACCTAAGGAATCTTAAAGTTCAAATGTTAAAAACCACCGATTTAAATTTTAATTGTTCCTACAATGAAAATCTCTCCACATAAATATTCTGTGAAAAATTTCAAACAGAACAATTTCACTTCATTAAAGAGATTCAGTGAGAGAATACAGACGAGAGTGGTCATTTTTAAACATTTCAAATTTCTTAAATCTTTAAAAAAAATTTGAATTTTATTTTTTGTTATAAAATGAACTTTTTTTTATTTATTTGTTAAAATTCTGTTCTGTTTCACATTTCTCCACCATATCACCCTACCCCAGTACACGCTCGATCGACAAACCTTCATCACATCAACTCACACTATCGTAACGCCTTACGACGCCATATCGTCGCCAAAAAAAAAACACACACACACACTAACTAAAGCCGAAACGCTAAAGAATGAAAAAATGAATATAAATCGCATTATTTTCGATAATTAAATTATTGCGTTGACGACGCATTTCCATTCTTCTGATCTTCTGTATTGTATTTTATTTTTCTAATTTGTCACGTGGTTCCGTCTATTTTCTCAATTTTAATTACATACAGACATACATTCCGTAAGTTCAGAAAATTTATTCTTTTTACCAGTTTTTTGTACGTTTTTTCCATCACACAAAAAATAAATCCTCTTTCTCTTGTTTTTCTTTGTGTCTCTCTTTCTTTCTCTTTTTATCTCTTTTCCACACAATTTATTTCACCCTCAACCCCACCCCCCACACACACACTAGTCATTTATATCAGCATTTTTGTCTGCCTCATTAACGAGAAATATTTTCTGTGTAAAAATTCAGTATGCTTCTTTCTTTATTCTCTTGTTGGATTTTTTTATTTTTTTTATTTTTATTTTTTGTGTCCAGTCTCTTGACACACAGAAAACATATAAACGCAAAAATACTGATGATAAGAGTGAGTGAGAAGATAATGCGGCAACAATAAGGAAAGAACAAAAAAACACACATAAAGTGTGAATGAAATAAAAAAAATTTCATCATGGTGTTTATTATGGTCCCCCCCCCCTTACATGAAATAGTGAGCTGCTGGTAAAATTCCAGGAAAAACAAAAAAGAAAATTCAAATTTTTTTTTTTGTTAAAAAATAATGTTTTGAATTTTAATTTATTTTTGTTGTTGTTACTTTTTAGATTAGAAATAAAATGAAGAAGAAGAAAAAGAAAATGATAATTTTGATTAATTTTCATTGTAAAATCGGTCCTACTTAACTAAAAAACCAACATTTTTATTAGATTCTGGGAAAAAAGAAAATTTAAGTGTCATAATTTTCTTACTTTTGATGTTCAATTTCATGAAACACGTTTTGAAGAAACTTGTAAAGTTTTGTTAAACAAATTTTATTGTAGTATTTCTTAAATTATTTTGCGTATTACAATATCCTCTCTCTCTCTCTCTCTCTCCCATTTCCTTAGCAGTGACTGTTCGTGCAACTTGTCATAAATATTCGCATAAAAGAAGAATTCTTTCTTATTCTTTTTAAATTCATTTTCTAATAAGTCAATTTTTCTTTTCATTTTCCCTTTTCCGTTTAATTTTTTTTTTTTACATACACCGATAACTTTTCTCTCTCTTATTGTATCAACCAGTACCCCCCTAGCCATTGCTGCTGCTACTTTAACACTCCTTTTTTTTTACATTACAGAACGTTCTTTTGCCTTACCAATTCTCACATAACAAAACATATCAATAATCGACAAATCGATTTCTCATTCTATTCATACACATACACTTACACACACACATAAATGAAGAAAATCGAATAAAGAAAGGAGAAAAAAAAAGAATGGGAATGAGAAGGGAAGAGAGAAAAAAAGTTGGAAAAGTGAATGAACGCATTGAATCGTTGAAAATATGATCGACGCTAATGGAGTCGATTTCAAGATCAAATATTCTTTTCTTTTCTTCTCTCCCCCCTCTTTCACTGTTCAATGTTCGAGTATACTCATAAATGGTTTCTCTTTTAAATCAAAATCCACCACTACCTCCTGCCCTCAGAATAATATGCCCACAATCATTTGTCTCTTCAACTAATCCACCCCCCGTTTTGACAACTAACACTTAACTCTTTCTCTCTTTTTTTTTTTCTATATTCGTATCTTTATTCAACCTATTTATGAGTATTTATGTTGGTTTATAAAGTAGCCCCCTCCACACAGCACTCTGAGAATACTAGAATCCTTCATTCTAGCAAAATATTTGTGTTGCAGTCTTTTCGTATACATTGGGGTACTGGTCGCGGTAAAGAACCACAATACTTTAACCATATTTTAAGTCAGTTCCTCTTGTGTATTAATAGTGATAGTCGTAAGGGAGTGGATGAGAATAACATTGTAAAATGTGTGTGTGTATGTACGAATATATTGGTTGTAGATTGCCAGAGGTTTATTGCCTTGTATTATTTTTTCTACTGTTGATATTCGTCAGAAGGAACTGAAGGAAGGGTGAAATTGGTATACGATTGCGGGTTTGATTTTTTGATTTTATTAAGAGAAAGAAGAAAAAATGAGAAAAGTAAAAAAAAAAACGAAGTTAAATCAGACTGAAGTGGAGGGAACAAGTTGGGTGGATTGAGAAATTTTTCGTTAGGTTATTGTGAGAGGAGGTGCTGATGAAATGGAAAATGATAAGAGAAGGTCGAATTGAAGTAATAAAGAAAAGAAAACAAAAGACAGAAGAAAAATTATATTTGCAGGGGTTTAAAAGTAAAACAGAAAGGAAATGATGGAAATTTTTTTTTCTCTCTTGGAATCGATTAATTCTTTAATCCTAAAGTTGCATCAGTATTTTTTTTTCTATCTGTGAAAATTTTAATTTCTGTATACATTTTCTTTGTCATCTTCTGTTCTTGTTTTCAGCTAATCAGAGCTTATTCACGATTCTATCTGTTTCTTTTCTTTTCTTTTGTTTTATTTTTTTTTTCGTATTTTTTAACGCGAACAATTTTTTGCAAATTATTTACAGTGTTACATTTCGCGTATATTTGGTACTTTGTCCTCCTCTTTAACACTTTTCCTCCCTTACCTTATGCTAATAATCCGGTATAATTTGCTTTCGTTTATATCTTCCCTCTCCTTACTCTTTCTTCTTCTTCTTCTTCGTTTGTGCATTTTTTTTATTTTGTAGAAACAAAAATTGTTTTACTCTTGTAAAAAATTGTGAACGGGTTTTATGTGCGGTTTTTTTTTCTTCATTTTTTTTGCCTTTTGCTTGTTTCTTCTTCTCCTTTTTTCTTTCTTATTCTCATGCGCTATTGAAAGGCCAAATCATTTGGAAGTCGTCGAGTGATGATGTCATCAACCGCATTAGTACAAGTTTTAAAAAAATTACCACCAAAAATAAATAAAATAAATATTGAAAATCATGAAGAAGAAGAAACAGTAAATGACGTCACAATTTTATTTTTATTTTTTATTATTCGAAGGTCAACTTCGTCTCAATTCAGTTTGATCGTTTTTTTTTTTTTCATTTTTTGCTTCATTTTTGTGGATCATCTTTTTATTTTCTCTCTCACTTTTTTTGACTTTCGATAAATCCCTTTTTTTTTTGCCTTAACTTTTTAGCACACACACCTTTCTTCAATATTGTTCCCTTCTTCATGTTCTTCATCTTCTTCTTCTTCTTCTTATCAAACGTTCATCGATATCGATTCTTATTTAAGAAAACATCAATAATCGGACAATTTAGAATAGAATATCGTATCGGTTTTTCACCTTTTCACCTTTTTTTCTTCTTCTGTAAAGGTTTTTTTTTTCAATGCCGGTCGGAAGAGGAGAAACGGGTTAGTGGAATATACAGGAAATACTCACAGTCGTTTTTTTCTCTCTCTTCCTCTTTCACTCACTTGTCTCGGACTGATGAAAACCAAAAATCAAATATAAATAATTCTTTAAAGGAAAACTCAAGAAATACGAAAAAGAAGGAGGAAAAAACTTGACCAAATATTTTTTATGTAAAAGAAAATAAAATGAGAAAGAAGAAGAAAAATTTCTATCCATCAATCACAATTATTTTGATTTCTATCTTTCTCTACACCTCCTCTCTCTCGCACTCTCTCTTTCGCTCTATGAAAATAAAATAAAATAAAAATCTAATCCAATTTTATTTATTTTTTTTCTTTCTTTCGAAGAAAAAATTGAAAATATTCTGTATGGATATCCTTTTAGGTAACTTACAGCGCACACCCCTCTTATCTTTACAATCCACTTAGATTATAGGTGGTGGTTTTTCTCCTAGAATAATAATCATAATCATAAATAAGATGGCATAAATTGAAGGAAACGGAAGTGAAACTGACTCGTTTATCTGCTTTAGTCCCCGTGTACTCACAGGTATTCGGACCCTTTAAATTATCTTAGCGCAAATATTTTTGTTTCAATTTTACGTATGTGAGTTACAGATAGACTTACAGTAACTAGAAAAAGTTTTTCCTTTTGAAAAGACAAATTTCCATTTGTACATTTATAAAGACACACGCGTGTACTTATATCACTCATACGTAGGTATTGTCTCATACAAACATACACACACAAGTAAAATAAAAAATACAATCTTTGAACAAATTTTATTCACATTCTTACGCCGATTTACTTTAGAATAATTTTATATAAAGTACTAAAATAATTCAAATTTTTATGTATGTGTTACCTGCTGATGTGTTTGTGTGTGTGTGCCAGAGTGTGTATATTTGGATGTGTGGCTGTATATGTGTAGAAACTTATGAATAAATGCGGTGAGACTGACTGACTGACTTTGACTTGAGAGGCTTTTTCTACGTTTGTACTTTTTCTCTTTCTCACTTACTCTTAATTTTTTCTTTATTTCAATTGAAAAAACACACACACACATACATACATACGTGCACGTAAACAATTCAAAATACATCACGCAATAAATATTTATTTCCGGAAATTTGAAAATGAAAGAAGTAAAATTTCCCTTTTTTTTTCTTTTCTATTTTTTTCTGTTTCTCTTTTTTTCTATCCTTTTCTCTTTTTCTATCTTCTTTTTCTTCTTTGCTCAATAAAAAACTAATTAAATAATTTTATTATTGTGAAAATTGAATATAATTAATTATAGAATTTATTGCACAATATATTTTGTTGGTGTTGTTCCTTTATTGTCGCCGCCTCTCCTCTAATAAAAAAATTTGGTATCATATAAAAAGTATGCCTAAGTATGTGTGTGTAAATAATTTTTAACACACACACACACACACACACACACACACACACAGATATAAATATTATCATCAAAACAAAAATATTCCAAACAAAAAAGATTCAGGCGCATATTTACGGATATGGGTTTTTATCACAACCTTCTATATACATAGCCGTGTCACCGCTTCAATTACTAATACATACAAGGCTCAGAATAGGCCGATATTTTTACTTTCTGAAATAATAATAAAACGAACATTCTTTTGGGGGAAAAAATCAAATTTATTGCAATTCATTAAATTATAATGATATAATATCTATTGCACATATATATAAATATAAAAAATAAATAATTTAGTCTTAAACAATAATAAATAAAGGAACATAAAGTAAGAAACTAAAAAAATCACAATTTTCTTTAAGAAAAAAAACTAAAGTTATGAATAAAAAAATAGTAGAATTTTAAAGTTTTTTAACCTAATTAGCTCGTTTTTGCAATTTTAATATTTGCATTTGATTTTTTAAAAGTTTTCAATTTTCGTTTGTTATTATTCTGTGTATTTTTTTCATCATTTTGTTGTTTGACGAAATTATTTAGAATAATATTGCACATAACATTACATGTCCTAGAATATATTTGTTTAAATGTAGTTCCACATAAACAGCTTGATGAGAGATCAATATCAGTATCAGTTTCCAAACTAATAAAAGTTAAAGCACACAATAAATCTTTCTGGTTATTCGCAGAAAAAAATTGATGTTTCAGATGGACGTCTTTTATAATAGTTTGAAATATAGATGCCATGTGATAAAAAATATATGATAATTCATCGGTTGCAATTGATAAACCACCTCTTTGAAAATGATCAAAATATTCATCGCCGATTTTATTTCCTTTATTTTGAACTATTAAATCTTTGCAAAGGGAGCATATCAGTTTTTTACTTATCGCATGAGATGCATAGCCACAAACATATAAAAATGCTGATTTATCAATTTGACATATTGCCAAATAATCAGATGTAAACACAGAATTAAAAGACAATATAATATCGTGATCAATTTCAACCGGCTCATTGTAATCAGTTATTAGTGTTTCAAAGTCCTTGGAATGATGGGAAAAAATATGTTGAATTCTAATTTTTTTTTCCGATTCTACAATCTCATTGTAGGAAATATGATAATTATATCCAGATAAACCACGATATAAGCCAAATCTTTTCTCCAAAGCATCTGTTTGCAATTTTCCAGTCAGAACATATTTAACAGAAAATGTAGTTAAGGAAAATTTAATAAAGGCAGAAATTGCTGAAGTTGATTTGAATAATGCATTATATGTATCTTTGGTTAAATGTCCATTATTATTTTCCATAGAATGCCAATCATCAAGCCACTTCAAAAACTTATCAAGAAACTCAAATCTTGGGTCATCTATGAAGCAAAAAGGTTTTGAAAAATATTCTCTTTTTATTGTTCCTTTAGAAAAATTTTGAACGTTAACTAAGTTCCACCAGTTCTTAAATATTTGTAAAAAATTTGCCGTTCCAATGTATTCTGGATTTTCTTTTAATGTAGCTATTGTTGAATCATGAAGTATATTATCAACATATCGAACTTTAATTCTGTCTAAATTTCTTGGATATACAGATTTTTCATTTAATTTGAAAGCCTTTTTTATCAATAAGTGTTTTTCTTTATGGAAAATTTGTCTAATATGATCAAACGATGCAATTTCCGTTTTTCCTGTAATCCAATTAGGATACACAAAAGAATTATTACAATTTTTTTTTACATTGATCCAATTGTTTCTTACATTTTTTATAATATGAACAGTGTCATACATAAGAAAGATATCAGAATTAAAACAAGAATCTGGATTACGGAATTTTCCAATACCGTCCTTATCCAATAATTTAAATAAATTCTGGTTGATTCGGTTATAAAAACAAACAATTAATCACCAAAAAAAAAAAAACAAAAACACAGAAATTATATCATATTTTTCAATAATATCACCCAGAACAATTTAGAAAACCATAACCTCAAATTTTTATATTATCTATAAACTAATACACAAAACAACACAGAAATACAAAAATATGATGTTTATATTAAATATAAACGAACATTCCACAAAACTACTTAAACACAGAAATTATATCACATTTTTCAATAATAATAATTGAAAAAAACAACATCCATAAATATAAATACTACATATTTATTGTGAATTTATTAATGTACTCTAAATGTAAATTATAGCGGAAAAAACGAAAACATGATCACAAAAACATAATGTTTATATTAAATATAAACTAACACTCCACATAACATATAAAACTAAGCTTAATTGTCAGAAATTATATCAAATTTTTCAATAAAATCACACAAAATAATTTAGAAAACACCATAACCTTAAAATTTTGAAGTTTTTTAATTCACAATAAATCGCTTGTACATATTGTTTTACAATTAAAAAAATATATTATTGCAATTAGAAACACTTCAAAATTATTATTAACTACTTACTTTTATAATTTATTTAGTTTTATTATTATAAACAACGAAATAAAACAGGACAAAATTCATCCACGAAAGATTGTATATAATTTTTGACGGCCTACCACCCATACTAACGCAAAACGGTGACACGGCTATGAATATAGAAGGTTGTGGTTTTTATATATTTGTAGTATGTTGTGTGTGAGTGTGTGTGTGTAATGTTTGTGTAAATGTATTGCGTATGAATCTGTGCTCTTATTTTTTAATATTTTTTTGTTTTACAAAAGTGTAATTTTGTGAGATATTAAATATTATTATGGCTTCATTTGTTCAAATAAACCAGATCAAATAATAAACAAAAAAAAAAAAAAATAATATAAATTTGGGTATGCATATATGAGCGCATACCCTTACACACACACACACTTATCAGCTCCCAAAGAAAAAAAAAACATGCCTACACACTCATCAGCATCATCGCGTATGTGTGTGTGTGTGTGTGTGAGTAAATGTGTCGAATGCTAGTTAAAATATTCCTATATTTTTATACAGAACAAATAACTTGAAAGAAAAAAAAATCTACACTTTTTAACCATTTCCCCCCGAAACCCTCCAATACAAGCCAAAATTAAATTTAAATATAGTTTTTTTTTCTATTTTTAAAAACACATTTTTTTTTTCTTTTTTCATTTGGTTTTTTTGGCTTTTTTTTTGTGAATATTTTTTTTCATAATTTTTTATTTTTGCTAAATAGTTTATCGTTTATCCTGCTGCGTTTGACTGATTTTTGTGTCTCGTTTTTTTTTTTTTTTTTGGTTTTTGTTTTCTGTGTTACAACATTTTTATTTCTCTTGCAATCAGAATTTTTTGTTTACTTACATTTACATTACTATCTTACTTTTGTGTTTGGAATATTTTAGAAAATGTGTGTGTGTGTATTTATGTACCCTTGAATGCCCCTGAACCAATGTAGAAGATACACAAAAAAGAAAAAAAAACCCTTCAATATGGTCTCGGGTTCATAACTCAGCGTAGTAGAAATAATAATTTTGGATCCAAATTATATTTCATTAGTAAGCCCCAACATCAAATCAAATTATCTTATTCCTAATTAAATGTAACTTTTTTGTTATTAAGGAGCGGAATATTGCTACTGGATATGCTAGTGGATTGGTAAATCTAAATAAATCAATTCCAAATTGATTGTTTTAATATTTAAATTATTTCCAAAAATTACAAAAAGATGCATCATTAAAATTGCTTAATGCTCAGTGGGTTAGGAGCATCAATTTTTGATCAAATGTATTAGTTATTTCATTAGCTTTTCCCCCACTCTCTCACTCTCTCTTTCTCCACTCTTTTTCAGCCTCTATCTCTGTCGCTATCACTCTATTGAATGAATATTAGAGATAGATAAATAATCCGAACAAATCAATAAATTAAAGGAATAAAGATAAATGAAAGAAAACGAGTTTTTAATGTGTACGAACTACAAACTAAGCAAGAGAAAAAAAATATGAAATCTTGTGGCCTGTTCTTTAGTGGAGGCCTTCAACGGTTTTTTTTTTGCTGTTTTCATATACATTTTAATATGCTCAAAAATACATAAACTTTAATACAGAAAAGATTACGATATGAGTGAAGTGGATATTGATGAAGGGATGAAGGGTGGTTGGTGAACGAACAAGCACAAAGAATGAAATCTTTTTGGGTAAAGAAAAAAAACGTTGTTCTGCATCTATTTTTGTTGTTGGTGGGTTAGGCTGATCATTTTAAAACGTGCGGGAGGATTTTCTCTTTCTCTCTCTCTCTCATTCTCTTTCTCTCACTCTCACTCTCACACACGCACACATGTTCATACACAATCATATCCTAACAAAATATAACAAAAATGTCGGTACACAACAACTGAGTGTGTGTTTTTTTTTCTCTTTCTTTCGCTCCCCATTTTTTTTATGTTTTTTTTTATCACAAAAATAACAACAACAACAGCAACAACAATATTTTTTTGTGATTAGTCAGAAATGAGAAGGTGCTGATAAGAGTTGTTGAAAGAGCTGTGTGTTTTTTTTTTATTAATTCTTTTTTTTTTTTGGTGTGTCAAATAATATAGGAGAAGGTGGGAAGAGAGATAGGAGGGAGGAAGGTAAAATACAAAAAAGGGTGTGTGTGTGTATGTGTGTGTTTCTCTGTTATAAAGCAAACAGAGTAACAACAATACCAGTATCCAGTGAAAAAAAAGGGTTTTTTTTATATATTTTTTTTTCTAGTAAAAAAAAAAAAAAAACGGATATTGTTGCTGATTATTTTTGATCCAGTGACGTAGATTTAATTTAATTTATGTTAACCAAAAAAATTTTTTAGACGATATATTTTTAGAAGAGTTGGTGGTTGATTTGTGGGTCATCTCGTTTCACACATTATGCAAAATTTTTGGAAATCGTTGTGTGATTCTTTGAAAAAAGTAAATATAGATTTATCTAGTCCTGTGCCGGGATTATGGAGTGCGATCGTCGTTTTTAACGTAGTTATTATCGATGAAATATGTGTACGTACACGCCTCATCAGTTGGTATTGCATTTTATGTGTGTGCGTAAATTCGAAGAAGCAAAATGATTTGTGTATTAAAAAATTAATGCCTAAAAAAAAATTTCGAAAAACGAACGCATGATAGCACGTGAAATTTTATTCGTGTTATGATTATATCGAAGTATTTTTTTTTGTTTACATGTTTTGTGAGAACCCGACAAACGTTTTTCCGAAATTCGGACTATCTATCTCTCTCTAATCAATACTCGACATGCTCATTTATTTATCGCAGTTTTCTTCGATGTTTTATATCGCAATTCTCCATAATCTCGGCACTGGTGATTATTACATTGGTCTGATTGATTTATGTTTAATTTTTGTGTTTTTGCCTGTAATCTTTCACTTTATTTATTTGTCAATTTTTTGTTTGTCTCTA
The DNA here is from genome assembly GCA_963082725.1 of Pedicia rivosa. Lineage (NCBI taxonomy): Eukaryota > Metazoa > Arthropoda > Insecta > Diptera > Pediciidae > Pedicia > Pedicia rivosa. The sequence goes on along the minus strand of OY720152.1, from coordinate 44,468,817 downwards.
TTAAAGGAGTTGGAAGGAATTATTGAATTATTGAAAGGAAAAACGTTTACATGAAATCAAAGAAAAATCCCTAAAGTTCTATATTTTTTCTGATCTGAATATTTAATTTGAATTTGAGAAAATGTTGGACTTTTGTGAGAATACATTTTCCATTTTGATTTTTGAATTTTGAAAATCAGAAATGATACTTTTGTGCCCCAATGACGTCATCTCACAATATAAAAGCACGTTAAATTGTGTTAGGCGAACACTTTTAATTGCGTAATAATCGTGTGTGTCCATCAGCCTCTAAATATAATTTTGTCTCTTTTTTTTTTTTTTGGTTTCCTCTTATGTAATTTTGAGCTTTAAATTTGAAGGCGGCTTTTTTTTTTAAGTCGATCTTTACAGTTTTACATAAGAATCAAATCTTTTTTTTTATTTTGTTTTGTTTTTTGAATAATATTTGACCCAAAACTATAAAACCGCTCGCTTGAAAATCCAAACCACAAAAAAAGCGAACGAACAAATCAAAAAGAAGAAAACGAATAAAAAAAAAATATAATGAATATTCTTTGTAAGAAAATAAACGTCACTGCCTTAATTATTATAATTTAGTCATTTAGTCAGTCATTTTAGATTTGGTGGATATTAGAAATGAAAATTATGTCATATTTTTATTCAAATTTTTTCTTCTTCTTCTCTCTCTCTCTCTTTCTCTTACTATTTTTTTTCCGTCTCTTTTTATTTGTTGAAGTTCTTGAGAATTTTATTAGTTTTGTTGTTTGTTTTATTTATTTAATTTATTTATTCATTTTTTCTTCTCCTTCTTCTTCTTCTGTTGACATTTAATAATTGCAATTTTATAGAAGAAGAAAAACATAAAACTGATGACCTTCAAATATTTTTTCAATAAATGTGTGTGTGTACACATGGTGTGCTATGTGTACATGTGTATCACGTAAATTTATTCTAGTATCTAATTATCTAGTATAAAAAAAATAGTTAATAATTAAAATCACCTTTAAACATATGTATGTGTCCGTGTGTGTTTGTGTGTGAAGTTCTTTGATATTATTTTCTATATAAATTTCAGTGTGTTTGTGCTGTTGTTATTGTTTTTTTTTTTTGGCATTTTAACACGAAGTGAAAAAATTAATAATAAATTAGAAACCAGATTAGAATTTGAATTACCATCATAGGCAATAATTTTTATATCCATTGGTGTGGCAGTAGTGTGTAGAATTAGTTTTTGATTTTGTGTTTTCTTTTCTTTTTAAATTTTTTTAAAATTGTGAAGTGAGGAGAATCAACTCTTCAAACATTCTCTGTACTAACAGCGAATATTCATGAAACTCCTTCCTTAAGACTAAGACGTCTATGAACTGAATATTAAAGAGCGGAACCAATTTTTGTTTTAACTTATGTGAATAATTATTTTATTCGATCCAATAAAATAACGTGCGATTATTTATATTTTATATTATTTGTGTCTATACACGTGTGTGTGTGTGTGTATGGTTCTCTTATATTACTAATATATACTAGAACTAATTTTATTAGATTTTATATCATCGTAATTTTTTCACAAAATTAAAATATGCTATTACTTTGGGATTGTAACAAACTCAAAGTATTGATTGAATATTTAGTCAATTGTTTTATTCCTCTGAATTTTATAAATAAGAAAATCAAATTCCTAACACCATTGACATTAAATCAAACAAGAGGTTTAATCACTAAGTGAAATCATCAGAGAATTTTTGAAAATCATACAGAATCTTTGCGAGATCTGCAATTAATGGAGAACGTTTTCCAATAGTGGTTAACCTCTTCCTTAAAATTGAATATATTGTGGATAATTAAATTATTTATTTACATAAAATTGCAATAAAATAATAAAAAGACAATAACAACAACAAAACAATATTCTTAGCTTAAATTAAATGCAATTTGGTCATACATATTAATGGCGAACGTTAATAATTTGAATTTTATTTATTCTTTTTTTCTACACACACTCCAAATGACACGCACTTTAACTACATAGTGCGATTGTGTGTGTTTGTGTGCGATTGTGTGCCCGTTTTTTTTTTATTATTCTCTCTTGAATAATTTAAGAATTATCAAATGAACTTCCGAATTTTACACATTTAATCATCGTTTTTTTTTTTAAACAATAAAATTCATAACTCCAACCCCTTCTCTACCCTCTTTTGTTTTTTTTTTAATTGTTTAATTGTGTTTCCAACTATTGTACATGGATATTGTTCTTTTGTCTTTTGAAAATATATTATGACAATTCACTGTTCAGTTTTGTGTCTTCGATTAATTGGCAAGTTCCCCCAGTCATGTCAAAAAAACTTTAAAAAAAATTAGACTTGGTTAAAATTGCATAAAAATTATTGAACGAACTTTTTTTTAATTGAAAAAAGAAAAAAAAATGAAAATGATAAAAATTTGTTACGATTTTTAATTCACACTTTTTTCCGGTAAACTGGTGGCGCTTCCAATTGATTTTCTCTTTATTTACCGCAGAAACTGATCAAGTGAAGTATGCAATTAGAGTGCAATATAAATTTATTTACATCCGGAAGTGTAACTTTTGTTGCCAGGAATGATGTAGGAACTGTATTCAAATCTGAAAACATTTTCTTAATTTTTGACCAAAGAAATAAATTTGAATGATTTGATGATGTTCGTTTCAGTTTTGCTGTGAAAAAGAATAACAATTATTCAGATGATGGACTAACTTAATCTTAAGAATTCATATACATCATAAGATGAGTTCTGTTTCTGTATAAGAAAATTTCTTTAACAAAAATAACAATTTAGTAGTTGGTCATTAACTTCCCCTACACTCATTCAGTTTTCATTCCTATTCTTGATGTTCCTCTCAATAACAACAACTTTTATAAATGATTCAAATTTTTTCTTTTATTATTGGAAAATGACGTTTTTTTGTCTATATTTTTTTTATATTTGTTGTTTTTGTAATATTGATTTAAATTTAGATTAATTTACCTCACCAACCCATCTATTAAAACAAATGACGCATTGACATAATAAAAATAATAATTTGTATTAAGTTTTTTTTCTTCGGAAATTAGAATTGAAATGACTATTAAATGTCAGTCAAAATTGTAATTCATACATTTACAACACACACACACATATACACATACTTAAATAATACAGAAAATAGAAACAGAATAAAAAAAAATGAAACAAAGACAAAACAAGAAAAAAAAAACAAGAGAGAAAAAAATATTAACCGTAATTGTTTTGTTGTTTGTGTTTTGTTGTGAAAAGTGAAAGTAAAAACTGATCATTTTACACCTTTTTTTTTGTTGTTCCAATACACAAATACCATAATTTAATATAATTTAAGTATATTCTTCTTTTATTTCATTCTCATCACCTCATCGAATTCTCTTCATTCCACTCTCCACTCTCCTTAAAAGCCATAAACTAATTTTTTCTGCATAAATATTCTAATTTAGATAATCATTTTTCCATTCCATCATTCTACTATTTTATTTTATAAAATATGTTTTGGTGGTCGATGAAGTGACATTGGAGAGAGGTGTATTATTTAATTCAAAAATATATAAAACAAAAGTGAGAAAAATAGTCAGGATTAGAGAAAATCAGAAAATAAATGAAACAATACATTGGAAAATTTTCTTATAGATGGACAATAGACAATTAGTGGTTTTGTTTGTCTCCTTCAATATATTAACCACTGTCCTTCTGGTTGTTCTTCCTCTTTTCACCATTTTTATTTTTTGTTTGTTAGTTTTTTTGGTTTTGTCTGATGAATTCGACAGTAGTGTGTTTAAGGGAAAGAGTAGAAATTGTTGTTGCTAAGGTAATAATTTTGAGGGAAAGAGATGGTTGAGATGGAGAATATATTTATTTTTTTATTGAAAGTGTGAAACAAAAAATTTCAAAAACCGATAAACGAGCAACAAAAAAAAAACCTTAAGAGCGAGTGAGAGACAAAAAGAAGATTAGAATTAGAGTAGATTAATATTATTAAAAAAAATACCGTTTGAGGGAGGAGTGAGGATGAAGAGGATAAAATAAACATAAACAATCGGTTATAAGTATAAGATGAAACGAAAAAACTGCAAAACCAGTAGAAGAGTGAAGAAGAAAGCAGTAACAAAAAAAAAAAAAATTGAAAATGAAAACGAAAATTCATGCAAATTTAATTAATGCATTTGCATATAATGAAAGGTCTTACTGTTTCTTTTTTACTATCTCTTTTACTCCTGTAATTTATTCAATCCAACCAACAAACGAATGTTTATTTATAGAGACTAAACAAAAAGTGTATTCTGGATTATTTTGGTTCTTCAAATCCTGTGTGTGTGTGTGTGTGTGTTCCCCTTTTTAATGTGATTTTTTTTTGTCTTGTCTCCTCTTTCCACCCACTACTCCCCTAAAAACAATCTTTTTTTTCTTTTTTTCATTTGCCTTCTGCTCATCTTTTTCTTTTATAATTTTATTTTTGTTTCATCTTAACAAAAGTTGGCTCGTTTTTTTTATAGCAGAATTTTTTGATTTATTATTTTTGTGTGTGGCGTATGTGTGTGTGTGTGTGTGTATGCATATGAAGTTGGTGGATATTCACAGTTGAACAATGAAACCGAAACGGTCAGTTAAATCTCGGATTATTATTATTTATTTATTTCTTTTTTATAAATTTTATTTTGTGTCTCAAGATTGGACTTGGTTTTTCTTTTTCTTTTTTTTTTTCTCTTTTTACTGTTTTAGTAAATCTCTCATTCTGCGATTTTTTTATAAAGTAGAATATTTGTTATTAAATCATAATGTTACTTTATAGAAAAGCAGTTTTGATATTCCTTGTTATTTATTATGCATCATGACGTTTTATTTTTGGCGTATGTATATCTCTCTCTCTTTATCTCTCTCTCTGTTTTTTTTTTGTCAATTTTTAAATTTTTATTGTTGGAGAAATTGTGTACTGATATGTCTTTGTCTCCCTTATACTCTCTATAGTTATTTGTACAAATTTATTTTATATGGTTTTTACTCTGTTGGTCCATGAAGTGGAAATAAACGGATGCTGCTTCTTTTTTTTTCTCTCGTATGCTTGCCTTCTTCTTTTTCTTATGTCATAAAAATTCAGTTGAGTGAACAAAATTGAGAGTTTTTTAATTTCGTTTTTTTTTTCTGTATAAAAAAATTTCTCTTGTTATTATTATTCTCCTTTATTAGAATTCAAGGTCCTTGTTTTTGTGGCTGTTGTTGTTGTTTTTATAGTATATATCGTTAAAAGTCTTGAAGGTTTTTTATTCGACTATGGTTATATATTTGTATGGTTTGTTGTTGCTCTTATTATTATTTATGTTTTTTTTTTGTTTTTTGGTTTTTGGTCTAGCAGGCGCCATTAAATTCGTCTATATTCATTCTCTATTTCTGTGTGCAAGTGTATATATTGGTGTGTTTTTCCATGTGTGTACATTCAGTTATGGTATAGAATGGGAGTGAGTTTTTGCTAGAAAAAAAGGGTTGGTTTGGTGTGCGCTCGTTTTAGTTGAATCATAAAAAATAATCACAACAAAAAAAAAATAACAAAGAAGAAGAAGAAGCAGAAACTGAAGAAATGAAAAGGGGTTGGTACATTCATAAAAACAATAACAAGAACAACAACAACTAAGAAAATTAATAAAAAGAAAAGAATTCTTATTTCTTAGAATTTATGACACACAGTTTTGTTGTTATTTTTTCTTTTATTTTCATATTGAGTCTTGTGGGGTGGGTGATTTTTTGTTATAAATTAATAAAATTAAAAAATCGTTTTTTCATCCATAAATTAATCTTATCACAAAAAAAAAAAAAAAAGAATCACAAAACATAAATAAAAGTTTGTGAGGGCGAGAGAGAGAGATAGAGAGAGAGAGAATCTTTCACTTTCGTGTAAACTTAAGAATCTTTTTTAACCTCATAAAATTAGATTGATTGACAGATTCATTTTATAATCCTCTTTACTTCACTCTTCCACTTTATTTGTCATTTTTCTCCCTTCTTCTTCTTCTTTTTTGTCAACCCCTCATTTTATTATCATCAAAAACAACGGTACATTATCAGCTTCGTTTTCTTTGTTTTTATCTCCACTTTTATTTATTCACGAGTTTCATCTTTCTCTTTCTTTTTTCTCTATTGTAAAATTATAATCTATTGTGATTAATTAACGGGACTATTACTTCATTGCGCGTTAATTATGATCTACAACTGTTCCGATTGTCATGTTTTCTCTACTTCACTTTTTAAATTGCGCCGCCGAACGAAGTTAGATAAAACAAATTCAATTATGCAATTTTGAAATTTTTTTTATTGTTTTGCTTTTTATGTCAAGGCAAAATTAAACTGAAATGTGAGTGGGAACGGGAAACAGAGAGAGAGATAGAGAGAGAGAAAAAAAAAATGGGAAGAATAAAATGAGAAAGTTTGATGATGGAAAATGAATGAAGGATACAAGGAAGATTTTTGTTTTTTTTTTTACAATAATTGGTTATTGTATTTTTCCGGTGTTATGGTAATTGAATGCATAATTTGAATCAGAAAGAGCGAAGAGGGGGAATGGCTGATAATTTTGTTTGTTCTATAATTTTATTATAATAAGTAAGAATGAACACCCCCTTCACCCTCCTTCACTTAACAATGCACACATAAATACAAAATCAGAAATTTACAAGAAAAATTACTAAATGAATTGAATCGCATCGGATCAGTTAACCGTTAAATCCACAATAATTTCGTTGTCTCTGTTTGAGTTAAAAAGAGTGGTGTGGAAAGAAGAGGGAAATTTTATAAAATGTAAAACAATAACATACTTATTTGTTTTTGTAAATCGAAATTGAATGATGATCACGTTTTTGTATTAACCCTTTCGTTTGTTATTCTCTCACATCGTTATCAACGACGCCATTATTTCTGATGTTGCCACAAAAACCACGTTACATTTTGGACGTTCAATTTTATTTTGTTTGCATCGATGATCTAATACTCTCATAATCTATCTCTTTCTCTCTTGCAAGAAGTCTTTTGCAATTTAATTTCATTCAATCAACACAATTTTTTTTTTTTACATTTTAGTTTTGTTTTGTTTTTTAAACTTCATTCTCTTCACTCTTTTATAATTTCACCAAATGACTTTTATATTTTTTATATAAATTATTTTCTTTTGATTAACAAAAAAAAATTTAAAATTCGTGACGATAATTTGGTACGGTCAAAATTAAAGATATCGCAACACATACACACACACAGACACTCAACACTTAAACACAAGTACAGAAACCCATAAGTAATATTTTCATTTTTTCTTATAAAGAATTATGAAAAAGAAGTAGAATGGAAAAAAAAAATGGCAAAATTTACATCGAATCGAAATCCATTTGTTTTCTTTCTCGTCTTAAATGTGTAGTTCTCTCTCTCTCCTTTTTTTTGTATTTTTATTATAAATCTATCCATCGTTTGTTAAATCAAAAATCCGAATCCGATCGGAAGGAAAACACATAATGTAAAATTTAAAATTTACACACGCACACACACACACAAACTCACAAAAAATATGTAAAAGATGTAAAAAAAAAAGAAACTCCAACACAAGAACAAGAAAAAATTTCTAAATTTAGACGAAAGTCGCAGTCGCCGCCTCGCCCACAAACAAAAATAAAAACAACAACAACAACATAAATCGAGTTTTCGATTCACGATTTTGTTTTCAAATTTGTTGCTGTTTGTTGTTGCGTTTTTTTTTTCTCTTGTTTTTTTTTTTTTTTTTTGCTTGTATTCGATAATTATTGGTACGTTTCTTCTTTCTTCTCTCTTTTTCATTGTTATTTTTGTTGTTGTTATTCGCCTGCATTATTGCTGATTTATTTATTTCTATATTTTATTACCCTATTCACGAAAATAAAATAAAGTTTTTATTAAGTTGAGACAAGTAAAAGGAAAGAAAAAAAAAACAATACAGAGAATTATGTAAAGAGAGGAGATTCAAGTTAATCAAAAAGAAAAATAAAAAATAGTGGGAAAGAGTGGGTAGATTTTCAATTACATATCACAATTACATTGTAACCAAAGAACTGTTAGTGTTCTTTAATGAATTGAATTTGAAAATAAAATAAAATTAAAATAACAAAAAAAGAAGAAAAAGAAGAATTAAAGACAGAGATAGAAATTGTCTTTTGTAAGAATAAAAAGAAAGACAAAAATAAAACTCATTCCAATCATCCAGTTCTTGTTTTTTTTTTGTTCTTTGAATTACTTTTGTTACTTTTTTTGTTTCTTTTGTTTCTTTTGTAGAAATAAAATAGAGAAAAAAAATGCAACAACAAATTTTTTCACATTTTTAATTTTTTTTTTTCAATCAATAAAATAGGAATTTCTGTTTTAAATAATTGATATTTGGATGTCCAACCTCCACCACCCCCCCACCAATCATGTAACATTATAAACATCCAAGAATTATTTTTTTTTACTTCACTTAATGTTGATGATTGGAAATAATAAATAGTGACGTACTGATAAATTATGAATTTAAATAACCAAAAGTTTTACATCAAAATTTTTAGTTTTGAAATTCCATCAGGAAGAAATGATACTTTTTCTTTTTTTTTTCTTCTCATCATTTGTTGATAAAATTTAAAAAATTTATAAAATAAACATTCTTTAAATTTTTATTTTCTCTTCTGTGTCATCTATTTGTTGTAGTTTTTAAAAACAACAACAATAATCACAAAAATTCACAAATGGACAGTTACAATGTTTTCGTGCAAGAAATAAAATGCACAAAACAAAGAAAGAATAAAATAGAAAAAAAAAAACTACTGTACAGCATTGGGGTGGGGTGGGTGTTGGAAGAGAAAGATGTAATAATAAGTAAACAAATTTAATTAGATTTGCGAAAGGGTGATTAAAAATATGTATATATTAGTTATGTGAAATTTGAAGGGGTGGGGTGTGATGGGTATTAGGAAAAGTATTAGTGTAAATTGTATGTGTTTTGTTGTAAAAGTTTATTTTTTGTTTTTTTTTTTTTTTTTTTAAGATAGGATGAGTTAATTAACAAAACAGTAAAAAACGAAAATAATTTCTCATCTGCATTACAATAATAATATTATTTTGTAGTTATTTGTGTAAGTAGTAAAACAGATTAGGATCATTGTTTGTCCAAAATTCAAAATAATAAATATATTACATGAAAAGAATGAGAGAATGTTAATGAAAAAAAAAGGTACGTAGGATGAGTTAAATGGGATAATAGAAGAGAGAAAGTTTTGTATTGTTGAAGAACGATTGAAGAGAAAGAAAGAAGGAGTAAATTGTAGAGGGTAGGGAATTTGTGAATATTCTTCTTTTATTTTTCACTAAAAATGAAAACCAACAAAAACTGTTTGAGAATAGGAAGAATTTTTAGAACAAAAGATTCAAAGCCTTAGGGGCAATGTCGAAAATGCAACAAAATTTGATTGTGTTTTTGTATTTTAAATGTAAATGCTTTACATTTGTGTGTGTTTGTTAAATTTTAAATTGTTGTCTTGTGTGTAGGTGTAGGAGGTCTGGTTTTCAGATATTATTGGTAGTTAAGACAGTGATGCAATTGGTTTATTCAGCAGATTAAAAATTTAACTATGGAAAATAATGGTGCCTCGAAATTTTTTACAAATTATACATTTTGTCTTTGAAAATAATTAATATGGGTAATCCCTGATTTGTGTGATGCAGATCTTATGCTTCAGAATTAATTCAACAGACTGACTCTTTTCTTGGTCATTTGTATCAGAACCAATAAAACTTAATTCAATAATGAATTTAACTGAATAGAATAAAAAATATTTAAGATTATGAATTTGCTACAAAAATTCACCCTTAGTTCATCTCTGGCAAAATTTTATTATTAACATGAATGAAAACACTTTATTTTAATACTCGGTTATTTTCTCTTTATAAGTCTCGTAGAATTGTAGAAATGTCAGAAGTTGTTTCATATCTAATTCCTGTGGTCGAAAATAAAACTTTTGTTGTTTTGTTTGTTGTTTTTTGAATTAAAAAACGAAAATACAGTAAAAACTTTTGTTTTTTGTTTATTGTAAATTTTATCTAAAAATTACATTTTGTTTAACGAATTAAAAAACAAAAAACTTCATCCTTCTTCTTCTTATTATTATTATTATTTATTCACTAATAGATATTAAACATTAAAACGGTTAAAGCAGTTTTACTGTTTGACTTAAATTATATGTAGGATTGGGGGAGGGACAAACAAGAAGCAATGAAAAACAAAGTATTTTACTTAGTCCATTAATGTAAATTGATTTAAATTTACTTTACTTCATGATTTTGTTTGTTTATTTAGTGGACTGTATTAATTTTTATTTAAATTAAACTTTAAAATTTTGTTGTTTTATCAACTTAACCTTTGCTTGAATCTTTTCTCGGTTGCAAACGTCATTTTTAATTTGGTTGTTATTGTTTTAAAAGTTATTCTTTTTGTTGCTAATTATCTTTTTTTTTCTCTTTTTTGTTGTTGTAATTTTTACTCTTAAAGAAAGACTATTATAGAGAGTTAATACTAATTTAGTAGATTCCCTCGGGGAATGTAAATCATGTGTGTCGTTCTCTAGAAACTAGTGGTGGGATTTTTTCCCATTCCCATTCTGTTTTTTTTTTTTGTTCTTTCCTCTTGCCTCTATTCTGAGTGTTTTGTCTTGTTTGTCTACTCACTTCTAAAATTCACTTAACTTATTAGATTTGAGATTTTCTCCGATTTTTCTTTAAAAAATAAAACAAAATATTTTTCTATTATTTTTTCCTTCTTATTTCTTCCTACCCCCCATGCCGACACTTGTTGAATATTTCTGTCTGTTTATTTGTCGAATCGAATCAAATCTAATTTCCATAATTTTTCTATTGTGAAAAAAATAAAAAATAAAGATTTTTCTTCCTTGTTTTTCTTTTTCCATTTTTTTTTTTTTAAACAGCCAGTCAATCTCTTTTCCTTTCCAACCACCCTTATCACTTCTCAGTTTTCATAGCAGCCAACAACAAATAAAATGTTTTTCATCTTTCTCTTTTGTTTCTTTCTCCTTTTTACTATTTTATTTTGTTCAATCATCATTTTTATTTTTTTTTTCAACTGATTTTTTTTCTTTAGTTGTTGTTGTTGGTCTCTTGTTGTTGTTGTGGTTATGTTGTTTTGTGCCCTTTAATTGTTGTGGTTATTCTTGTTGTTTGTGTACCCTTTAATTTTTTTTTTCTTCTAAGCTTTCTGTTGTTTTTGTTGTGTTTTATTTACGGAGTTGCAGCACAACCAACAACAAACGAATAGTATTGACGTATTATAATTTTTATTAGAAAGAGACAAAAAATAATTTTTTTTTGAAAAAAAAAAATAATAAAAGAATCTTTTTTTGTTAAAATATGTGAAGGATAAATTTATCCTTTTGTTTCCTCTTCTTTTTTTTTTTTTCATTTTCTTCTCATTAATCGAAATAGGAAATTAGACTTATTCATTCACGTCTCCACCCACTCCCTCTTGTCTTCTTATACTTCACTCCACTTTCTATAATTTTATTTTTTTGATTTTTATTGTGAAAATATTTTTTTTTCCTTATTTTTCTGTTTATTCTATTTTCCTGGGAATTACGAGAAAAAAATCGTACAAAAATCTGTGTGAGAAAGGGAACCAAACGTTAGAGGAATGAAAAGTAAATCTTCTAACTTTTGAAGAGATGAAGAAGAAGAAGAAGAATGAAAAAAGATAAGATGTTTTTTTTGGATGGGATAAAGACGGGTCGTTTCTTCTTTTTTTTTTTACTGGAAAAAATGAAAAACGATAGAGGGGAATAAAGAAGAAAAGCAAAGAAGAGGGATGAAGTGGTAAAATGGGAAAAAATGATCGAATGGAATTGATTGAATTATTTATCGCATCGAATGAAGTATTTCCTCGTTTTTTTTTTTTTTGCTCGAATTTGGAATGGGCGAAATTTTTTGGTATGAGAGTGATCCTTCAAAAAAAAAAAGTGATAGATGTGGAGGAGAAGGAGAGAGTTTGAAAAGTTGAAACGTAGGGCGAAAGATAAAAATTTATTTGGAACGAATGAATGAGTTAGGGCGAAAATGAAGGATAACAGAAGAACAGAAGAAGAGAAAAAAAAACTGAAAATTCATCGCGTGTCTGAAATTCCCTTATTTTTTTTTTGTCTTTAGGAAATCGAAAAATAGTATTTTTCAATATTTTTTTCACTTTCTTTTTTTTTTTCTCTTAATAAATTTTGAATTCAATAATTGAGTGCAGTTTAGTTTGCCTATTTTTTATATCTTCACTTCTATCAATAGACTACGCTAACACTCATTAATTTTTTTCATTTCACCACTCCATTCCACCCACCATCACTCAGACCTTTTAATGCGAAAATATAGAAAAAAATTTCTACTTATATGTTTGGGAAAGTTTACAGAATTTTTCTTTTTTTGTTGTTGTTGTTTTTGTTTTGTTACGATCCGACAGAAGAAAACTGAAAAGTAAAAAGAAAAAATTATCTCTTGTTTTTCATCTCAAATGAATTTTTAATGATTTTTTTTATGTATATTTGCTCCTATCCACCACCATCCATCCATCCACCCTACCACTCACACTTTTCCATTTCTTTAAATTTTTCCGTTTGCATTTGAAGGGGAGGAGAGGAGGTTATTGGTTATGTTGAAATGTTGAGTTAACGGAGTTGGGTGTATGTGCATAAGGTGGGTGGATGAATGGTATGATGGTTAGGTGGTAATTGCATAAGACAAGAAAAGACAAAGACGTTATAAATCACTTCTTTATATTATTATCGTCTTCTTTCTTAAATTACTGTTCCTCCCACCTCTTTCTCTCCACGAAAAGAAAAAACACAAACAAACATTCACCCAATTTTCATCCCCCCAACTCTAACTTCCCACTTTTAAATCTTCACTTTCCTCAGTTAAACTTTATTTATTTAATGAGTTTTTATCCTTTGGGCATGTGTGTAGAGTTCACACTGTTTATCGTTTATTTTTTTTTCTCTTCTGTGAGTGGGATAAAGAGTGGGAATTAGTTGTTGCTGACGAGGATGAGGAGGATTGAGGCGAAGAAGAATTAGAAGGTATTCACCATCGTATAGAACACACAGAAATATGTAAAAAGTGAAACAATAGATTTTTAAAAGAGAAGAAAAAAGCATTTTGGTTTCTTTTTGTACTAACAAAATAAAGAGGAGAAGAAGAAGAAGGATTTTTAGCCGTTTAGTTTTGAAAAAAAAAAAAAAACTCCCACACACAAACAAAAACACATGTTTATTTTTATTTTGTGAATTTTAATGTGACCACCACCACGTCTACTGTATGTCGTCGTCTTTCACAAAATTTTTATTCTCATTAAAAATTAACTCCAGTAAAATAAGTAAATATTAAATTACTTCAGAAAAAAAAAGAAAAGAAAAGAAAAATTATCAATGATTTCAATTTTTGTACATTTTTTTTTCTGCAGAAAAAGAGAGAGAAAATTTACAGTGCAATTATTACTCAGATCAATGTACGTATAAATTAATCATACACACACAATGATATACAATTGTATATGCATATAGCACTTACACCCAACAGATGGATATAATTACCATATTATTAAAGCAGGTTTTTTTTCTTCATATTTTTAATTTGAAGCAAATAATAACAACACTAACAACATAATAACAACAAAATTTTAACTAAAGAATATAAAGTGTTTATATATGTGTATGTGTGTGTGTGTGAGAGAGAGAGAGAGAGAGAAAAGAAGGAAGATGATGATAATAATGATGAAAAAAGAAGAAGAACATAAATCAGCGTGCGCGCACACGCTTAAATAAAATAATTCGTGCGGGGGTAATTTTATTCGGACGTTGGTCATAAATTATGGATTTAAAAAAAAAAGTATATATTATTACATCCATTTTAAGAATAATAGAGGGAGAAAGAAAGAGAAACTGTATAATTTAAATAAATTAAAATTATAAGTATTTTGCGCATATGCAAGTCAAGTAATCATGTTTTTTTTTTTTTTGTTCTCTTTATTTTATTCATTTATTTATTTATTCCTTCTTGTTCTCGTTTTATAACAATTATTCTACTTATACAATTAATTTACTTAGTAAAGCAGAGGATATATACTTAATTCACTTACTTATATTAAAAATTAAATATAATAAATCATAATAAGTCAGCTTAGTAAAAAGTATAGACAAACTTCTCACATATAGATTTATTCATTTTGTTTTTTTTCCTATTAACAAACAGAATATATTACCTTACTGTTCATTACTGTTGATTGTACTTACTTCTTGTACTTAATTCTTTACTAACTAAAATAAATATTTTAATTAGTTGTGATTTGATTTGATATTTTTGGTTTACCACTGATTTACATTATAGGCTACGGTCATTTATGGCACATCATCTACCATATTATAGTAAAACATTTTTTTTTTTTTTGTAACTGAAGTCTGAACATCTGACTGACGATATGAGTAACTATTACTTTTACTTGTATCCTCTAATTGAAAATTGGTTTTCTTTTTGTTGTTTTAAATATTTGATGAAAATATTAATAAATAGAACCAGGACCTTTACTCCTTCAATTTCATTTCATTAAAAAAGAAAAACGGAATAAAAAAAAACGTAAAATTTTAATTGAAATTTTATAATAAAATTATTCAAAATTTGTTTTTCTTTGTTTTTGTTGTTTAGTTATAAATTAAATTTAAATGAGAAAACAAAAGAAAACTTAAGTTTATCTCACATACATCATCCAATATTATTATAACGAACTTTACTTTTTTTTTTCTACTTTGACACCTTCCCCCTCTGTACCAACCCGATGTTGGTGCATATATTTCTCATTGAAAATATTCTTATTGTTTTACTAATTTCAAACTTCTAATAACTGAATTTGTAAGAATTCTCTCAAACACCATAAATGTGTTTGGTGTTTGGGGGAGAGGTGGTGGGTGGGCGAAGTTTAAAGATGATGTCGATTTGGTAGAATAATTTTCATATAATTATAAAGAAATAAGTCTATAAAACTTATAAAATTTAGAAAGATCGTAAATCATTTAAATTTCAATAAAAGAAAGAAAAAAATGAAAATGTAGATGCAAAATGCAATCGTTAAAAACTAAACGAAAAGGAAAAATGAAGAAAAGGAAGAAAAAATGAACGTTTACCAAAAAATGTAAATCCTAGGAAGAAAAAGAGGGAAAAAAAGAAGATAATGCAGAAGTTAAAGAATCTTCATTAATTTTATGTTCTTTTTTTTCTCGAATTTAGTTGTCTCTTTGTTTTTTTTTTTATCTTTCTTTTTCTTAAGGAAAAGTTAAATGGAAAATTTTTTTTAGAAGAAAAGTGAATATTTTTACGTTTAAGGAAAAAATCCAATGGTTTTGATACAGCAGGGAAAGGGGAAGATAGGTAATAGAAGTTTTGAATCGGTTTGACGAATGGGGACTTCTATAATTATTTTTTTTGGTCGTATTATAAATTTTTACTTTTTACATTTTTCTTCCACTTACAAAAAGTGAACAAAAAAATAAAAATAATAATCGTACCGTTAAGACTTCAGTATGTAAGTGTTTGGGTGTGTGTGTGTGTGTGGTGTTGTGTGCATTGTACTGAAACTAAGAAAACAAAAATCGTGTAATTTTAATATTTAGAAAAAGTAGAAAAGAGGAAGAGGGATAGAAAGAAAGAGAGAGAGAAAAAAAGTACAAAACTTACAATTAAGTCTCGCCAAATGTTTTTTTTTTTTTTTTTATTATTTTTCATCTTGACTAAAGGAAAAAGAAAAAAGAAAAGATAAAGATTTCCATTTTTGTTTTAATGAAAAAGAATAAGAAAAAGAAATTAAGCCGGAAAAATTAATCAATTTTTTTTTTGTGTTATTTTATTTCTTCTTGATGAGAGTTACTCCTAGTGTTTGTCTGGATTTGTGTGTGTGTGTGTGTCTTATTTGAGTGGGGTTTTTTTTTTGGTGATTGACTAATTGAGTAATTTATACGTTTCTAGTTGTCTTTATAAGGAAAGATGAAAGAACACAACAAAATCAAATTAAAAAAGAAGCAAAACAAAATAAGAAAAAGAGAAATTATTTCTTAACCCACAGTCACCTATTTTATGTCTATTTGGTACCGTTAAAAAATTCTCATAAATTTACTTGAATGAAATTCTTTTATGAGATGTGATTTAAGTCATAAGTCAAATCATGTAGAAAACTTCTATAGAGAACTTCACTTTTTTTTTCTCTCACATCATTCAATATTTTTAAGAAAAAATCTGTATTGTTGCGGTGCATGGGGAGGAAATAGAATGGAATAATCAGTTGTTTTAATTTAATTTTATTCAATTATATTATTTGAATAACTTCAATTTAAAATCTCAACTATTTATTGATTCAGATTTAAATGGGTTAATTTAACAGAATTTATTTTTTTCTTTCTAACAGACAACAACAACAACAACAACAACAAAAAACGTTGACTTTTAAAGTTTTTGTGTTGTTTTTTTTTCTTCTTCTTCGCTTCGCTTCACTTTTTTTTATTGACACTTTTGACCTTTTCATATTTTTTTTGTTTTTGTTGTTCCTTCACTCTTCACTCTTGTATCACCTGTAAATTATTAATTTCTTTTCATTCAATTATTGGCGTTGAATAAAAAATTATATAAAAGTTCATAATTTTTGATTATAGATTTTGTTGTTGTTGTTGTTGTTGTTTGTTAGTAATTTTTTGGATTTGTTTTTTTTTTTTTTGTTTATTTTGGAGACTATCACTACTGAGTTTGTCTCTTTCTAATGACGTTTCCTCTCTCTCTCTCTCTCTCTCTCTCTCGTTTTCTCTCTCTATTTGTTCGTCTCTCTGTTTCGAAGTTCTATTCGTTTTTTCACTTTTTTTCTTTGAATTTTAAACAATCTAATCCCAATCAAAAAAAAAAAAAAAAAACAACAACAATCAACTCCAAAGAAAAAAAGAATAGACAACAACTAAATAGCAGAAACGAAACAAAAAAAATGAAGTTATATTTTTATACTTTTTTCCCCTGACATTCAGTTTTTTGTTTTTGTTGAATCTTAGAAAAAAAATAATAATTTATCTACTTTCAAAATGTCGTCGTGTCTGTTTGGTGTTTCAATTGAATCGTGCGATGTACGAATGGAATACATTTCTGCGTTTTTGTTTTGTTTTTTTTTTTTTCTTTCTTTTGATTATATTGGATAACAAATGACATTTTCAATGTAACAAATTTTTAAAGAGTTTCTCGTTACCCTTGTTCACAGACATCGATTAATGGTTTTGTTTTTTTTTTTTGTTTGTCTTCTAATTATTGACAGTTGTAATTTTTTAATGAAAAAAAAATATATATACTGGATAAATCTTATTTGTACTTATTTGAAGCCATAAAGATTGACATAATTATGAATTGGTGATAATAATTAGAATTAGTTAGAATTTCACATATTATATGTAAATGTTGGTTTTCTGCTCTCTTCTTTATTCTATATTTCCCTCTCTCACTTCATATGAATTCATATTTTCCTCTTTCTCTCTTTGTTAGCGGACTTAAGTTGTTTTAAAGTTGTTCTTCTTCTTTTTTTTTGTTAAAAAAAAATAAGTGCCGGCTAAAGTACGGTTTAAAGATAAGATGGTCTGACAACAATTTAAATATTATTTGATTATTATTTGGAATTAAAAATGGCGTATGAAATACCCAATCAATTAACCTAAGCTGGTGTTACAAAAAATAAAATAAAAATATTATCTGTTGCAATATTTGATAATTAGGGAATTATTTACCTAAGTGATTACGTTTTGTTTTTTTCTTTTATAAAAAATCCCCCCAAAAAAATACCGTTATTTTATCAATTCCATACAATTTGTTTTCTAATTCATTTCGTAACGTCACGCAAATTTTCAGTAGCAAATCAATATTTAATAATATTTCGTCTAAATGTTCCGACTATTTTAAGTTAGATGAATAAATGCATTGCATTTTTAACCGTGTTATGTGAGAATAGATGAACGATGATCGCAAAAGAAAATTGTGAAGAGTAAACATTTACAGACAAACATACAGATAAACAAATATAATTTAACTAAAATGTTGTTTGTCTGTTTGTCCGTTCGCTACTAACTGTTTTAAAATTAAATATTATAATAGACACCTGTCGCCTCATCAATTTCACATTTTCACGTCAAAAATGTTCTATTTTTGTGATTATTTTTTTTTTTTTTGTTTGCCTTTTTGTTTCTTTTTCTTCTTAATTTTTTCTTCCTCTTCATTTTTTTTTATGTAATAATATTGGTGGCCATTTTTAATTCTATCTCTTTTACCCTTGCACAAATAATATTTTTATTTTTTTTTGTTTTGCTCTGACAGTGTTGCCAGATAGAATAATTTTTTTTTGTTAAATATATTTTTTTTCTCAGTATGACAGTTTTGTTTTTAAGCTTTTGTTTTTCTTTTTTGCATAAACAGAAATACGCGCATACACACGGAATGGGGCATATTTAAGCGTTAAAAGAAAAGAATGTTTAAAGGGTTTTGTGTGTGTAGCGTAGCTTTGGGAGTCTGAAGAAGATGATTTTCTGTTTTATATTTCCTCTACTGAATAAAAAAAAACGAGTCTATATATTGAGTTGCCAGACCTAACAGATTGATGGACAATAGTAGGGTTGAATGGGGGAGGAAAATATATTTTTGGTATAGTACTGATGGTTCTATATTATGAATGTTTAGATGGGTACGGTGTAGAGAAACAGGAAAAACGAAATAATGTAAGAAGTGTTGTTTCATGTCAATTTCTGACAAATTGTTTTTTAGGGAAATACATTCTTTTGCAAAGAAGAAGAGAATTTTACAAGATATTTTCTTATCGTCTTTTTTTTTTCTTCTTGTTTTCTTTTTTGACTTTCTTATGTTTCGTTTTTATTCAGAACCCCTTCTTTCCCCCTTTAGTCAACTTATTTTTCACCCGTCGCAAATCCATTATTTTTGTTTTGTAATATAACCAAACTAAGCGCACAAGCTTCACAACAACAACAGCAAGAAGTAGGAAAACGCGAAAGAATAAAAAGAAAAAAACCTAAACACAAAAAAAAAAAAGAAAAAAATCTAAACAAAAAAGAAAAGAAAACCCTTTCGTTGTTGTTGCGGAACACGAATAACTACATCCCGTATAATAATGGTACAGGTTGAGTTAAAAATGAGCGAAGAGTACATTGTTTTATAGTATCTGCTGTTATGTAAAAGAAAAAGAAAGATAGAGAGAAAGTATAGATGTCGATGGTGTTTTTGGTACAATGTCTTAAAATAACACCCAAAAAGAAGAAGAAGAAGAGAAAAAAAAAATTACACCAAGAGTGAGAAAATGTGTTTTAATTGAATAATTACAATTTGTTCGTGTTTTCATGGTTTTGGCGAAGAGCAAATTATATTTTAAAAGTGAGTTTGAGTTTGTCGGAGGGATGGAATAATGGGCGGATGGTGTATTTTTTTTAAGGATTGTATTGCGCGAACGTTTGTTAGAGGAATTTTTTATTCAATGTTTTGTTGGAAAGTATGAAAATGGAATGTGTGTGCTGTTGCTACTGTTCCTTGCGTTCGTTTTGCAAATATTGGATGAGTTACTTTTTTTTTTTTTTGTATATTTTTTTTAGTGTTTGTTGTTGGGTTAGTTCAGTTTTTGGTGATCGGTGAGAAGGTGGTTTTTCCCTTTCATTTTATATATATATTTTTTCCGTTGGCGCGTTTGTTTGGTTTGAGTAAACGCGAGTGACTGACTAATTTATGTACAAGATTAAATCGAAATGAGAAAGGGTTAACGCAAGTATTTTTTGTTGTATATATTTTAGTATTCTGTATATTGTTTGGAATGAAATGAACAGAATGGGAGAGAGAGAGAGAGAGAGAGAGAGTGAAAGAGATAGAGGTGTTTGATATGAACGATAGTATAGAGTGTGAGATTTCGTATATAGAGAAGAAGTCGACAGATATGATATGAGTGAACTTGATATGATATTATTTGTTTAATTAAGTGATACAATTTAATATAGAAAAAGGGTTATATGCATATTACTTGTGAGAAATGAATGTATATAGGGGTTGGTAAATTTCAAATGTTCGTTGATGTTAACATAAAAGAAAGATGTTATAAGGCGGTTGGGATAAATAGGTCTCTGTTCTACACTTCCACACTAATAGAATTGTTTTATAATTTAATTTTTTTTGTTGTTTTTGTTTTTGTATTTTATCATCATTATTATTCTCTGCTATATTTGTTTGTTTTATTTTCTTTTTTCTTTGTTTTTTCTACCATTTTTTTTTTCTGTTTATTATTTTTGTCTGACGTAATTAATTACAAATTTCTAATTTGTGTTTTTTTCTTTTCTATTTTCAGATAAACAACAATAACACCAACATTAAAATAAATAAATAAAGAAAAAACAACAACAATTTTTTAAACGAGACTTCACTTCTGGAGTGGCATACGCAAAAAAAAAAAAAAAGCAACAACAAAAAAAAAGCTTCAGTGAAAATAAATTAAAATTTTTAAACAAAACGAAAATCAGTGAAAAAAAAAAACTTAAATTTTTTGGAAGAAAAACAAAAATAATAAGTAAAAAAAAAAAACCAGTGTATTTCTCCCCCCACCCCTCTCTCTCTTCAAACTCACTATATCTTGTCTCTATTTGCTGAGTTTTTTTGCTTGAGCTTTTTTGGCTAATTAACAATTTACTATAATTTTTCTAATTTTGTTTTGTTAATTTCCATTCAAAAAATATAATTTTTTTTTTTAATTTAAGAAAAAAAAAAGAGAAAACCAAAAAGAAAATTTTCTTTTTAATTAAAAAATTAAAAAAGTGAAAAATAATAAAAATTGAAAATTTTTTTTTGTTGTCCCTTTTCTAGTCAACACAAGAGAAACTGTTTTTATTAAAAGAAAAATAACAAAACGAAGAAAAGAAAAGAAAAAAATTATTATTGAAAATTATTGATAGAGAAGAAAAACATTTTAATTCCTTCTCCTATTTTAAATCCTTCCCCACCACACCACCCCCCTTTTACTCACGTTCTAAACACATTCTTTTTTTTTTTTTTTGTTTTTATTTTTATAAACTTCGTTCCTTACCTTCATAATTATTAAACATAGTGACGTCATCGATTGTAAATCGTTAAACAAAGAAGAAGAAGAAGAAAAGTAAAAAGAGAACCAACCAATTATTTGTGGAATTCTCATTTAAAAAAAATAAAATAAAAATCTTTCACTCTCTTTTTTAATTAATTCATTCATTCATACCCCCCCAAATCCCTTACCAATATATACAGTAATACACACGATATACTTACACACGTGTTAGTATATATAATCAGAGAGCATTATAATAATTATAAGTGTTTGTGTGTGTGTGTGTGTTTGTTTGTTAAAATAATTTAATTAAAAGAAGAAAAAAAAAAAAAGTGAAACAAAAATTACAACAACACCAACAACAACAAAAGAGTAAAAAAAAAAAAAAAGTGTGCTTTTGTTTTATTATAAAAATTATTTAATAATTTTCTCTCGTCGTATTATTTTAATTGTGTTTGTGTGTTCAGTTTTTAAAAAAAAACATCCCCCTCCCAACAACCCTCTATATATATACACCATACAATCATAATAATATAGGGGCGATTCATCTTTATTTTATTATTATTTTTTATTTTTTATTTTTTCTTTTTCTAATTCAAATTTTGTATTAATTTGTTTTTCTGTATTATTATTTTATTGTTCATTATTTACTTATACTTTATATTTGTTGTTGTTGTGTTTACAACAATAAATAAAAATATAAAAAAAAAAAATAATAAAAAAACAAACGTCTAAACATACATACATACATACATACATACATACATACATACATAACATACATACATACATACATAACATACGCGAATTAAAATAAATAAAATTTTATTATTATTTTTTTTAATTTTTTTGTTAAATAGAAAAAAAAAAGAGTGAAATAAATAAAAGAAAATTATAAATAAAGAAAAAGAGGAACATTTTTTTTTTCTTCTAATATATTAAGAAAAATAATAAATAAAAACAAATAAACGAAAAAAAAACAACAAAAAAAAAAAAACAGTTCATAAGAAAATAAAAAAGAAAAAGTAAAACCAGAAAGAAAAGTTAAAAAAATCATCATAATCATGACAGCAATGGTTAATATGAATAACCTATTAAATGGTAAAGATTCACGTTGGCTACAATTAGAAGTATGTCGTGAATTTCAAAGAAATAAATGTAGCAGACCGGATACTGAATGTAAATTTGCTCATCCACCAGCAAATGTTGAAGTACAAAATGGACGTGTTACAGCATGTTATGATAGTATCAAGGTGAGTTGTTGTTTTTTTCTTCTTCTTTCTTTTTTTTTTTTTAATTACATTTTTTTTTTTATATTTTCATTAAATTAACGATAAATTTCAGTTAATTTTTGTCTCAATAAATGTGGAAAAAAAAATAATCATGTTTTGCTCTGTAAATTTTTTCGGGTTGTCTTGTGGGCTCAATTATTGAAAGTTTTCCAATTTATAAGTGAAATTTTTAAAATTAAATTTAAAATTTTAACCGAATGTGATGGAACCTCTTGTCTTCTCTCATCTAAAAAGAATTTGACGTATAAAAATTATTATTTCGATTGTAAATTTTTCTTCAAATTTTTAATTAAAAAAAAAAAATTTTCTTCGATTTGTGTTCCCTTTTTTTTTTTTTATACTCATCTGTCATCACAATGAAAATTCTAAATAACAAAATTATTAAACAGCAAAACGATGATTTGTAATGAAAGAGATGAAAGAAGAATAATTTCACTGAAATTCAATTAACATAAATGAAATGTTGTTGTGGGTGGGGGTGTGGTGATCGTAATTTTAACCCCTTTTATAATTTTTAACTAATTAATAAATAATAAATTCGATTAAAAATTAAATTTCATTATTAAGTAACTTAAGTACAATTGACTTAATTTTATTAATTATAGTACTTAAATACTTAAGTATACCGATTTGTAATTTAATTGTCATTGTTTATTTGATTGGGGTTTTTTTTGGGGTGTGGTGTAGGAGAGTGAACCAAAAACAAAAAAAGAATTGTAACCTAAAATTCAGTTGAATTCTATTTAATGAATGAAATAAATCATAAATCAATTTCAATGAATTTTACATTAAACATATTTTTTTTTCGACATGACCTTTTTTTTTTTTGTTCTTTTACCAATCTACAATTTTATTGTTGTTGTAATTATAACGTTATTCTGTTTATTGATTTAATATGGAAAAATTTGTACTGGGTTATGTACAAAGTAAATTCTGTTGACTTATTAACGGATAACGAATAATTTTAATTCTATATCAGTTAATTGTCTCTTTGTAGTTTTTTTTTTTTAAATTATTGTTAAAAACTTTTAACTTTTCTCTGATGTTAAATTTTGTGTGTTATTAATTAGCGAATTTCGTCATATTGAATATTTCGTAATATAATAACTGATTTATTTTACTAGTTAAAGATTAATCTGGTGTGCGATTACAAAACAAACTCAACTTAAATCAATTGTTTTAATTTTCGTAAAATTCGTGATTAATTTAGAATTTTATTTGAACAAGGGGTGGAAGGTTGGCTTGGTGTTATAATGATTTCGCTGGTATACATATTTCAATTGAATGAAAATGGTTTTAATTATTTCATTGTGATTCCAGGGACAACAAATCATTTCAATTATATTTTTGATTGATTTAATGAATGTGTATACACCTACACACCTTGCCCAAAATATTATTGTGCACTTGATTATGATGATTAACCCCCCTGCTAGGGTTCAATATGAATTATAATGATGTACGTGTTTCACTCTTTCCATTTTTGAACTTTAACCAACAAGAATACAAGGAATAAAGATTAAAATCAGAGCCACCCAACCACCAATCAAACAAGGAAAAAAAAAGCCAAGACGCGAAGACAAATGAGACAATCAGCCATTAAATCAAAGAGAGAAAAGAAAAAAAAAACAACAAAAACAAAAAAGAAAACAACAAAATAAAAATATACAAATAAAACTAGGTCAAAATAAAGGCCACACACTTTTCCTTCTCGTCTCTTTCTAATCATCTCACCCGTGCAAACCACCCATTCTACCTTTTACGCACACAATTAAACAAAAACACAAAGAAGAAAGCAGAACTAAAAAAAACCTTTTCTCCGTCATCGTCCATCATTTTTTTTTTTTTGACTATCTCTCTCTCTCTCGCTCTCGCTCTATTTCTCTGCATCGTCTCTATTATTTCATATGAAAATAAATATAAACAAATAAGCACACACACACACACATATACACATGCGAAAACAACACTTTCGTTACACAACAATAACAATAAAATAATAAACAATATAATCACACAACGCACCCTGTTGTTATATAAACACGCACACCCGGTTACACACACACACTCTAACATGCATAAACACACATGAATATATAACTTAAGGATGAACCTAATATTGTTGACAATTTTCAACTTTTCTTCTCAATTTTCCTTTCTTTTTTTTTGTCGCATTTTTTTTTTTCGTTCTCCAATGTTTTTCTTTTACATTTTCCTCTTTTCATTCCTTTATTTTTCTTTATTTATTTTCTTCTTTTCTATATGAATGTCATTTTGCCCGTCGTTTTGGTTTTATATATTCTGTTGTTGTTGTTATTTTTCCTCTTTTTTCCTGTTTTTTCTTTTTCTGTATAAAATGAATATGACGGTCGGATGGAGAAACTGACAACGGGAACGGTTGGGTAATGGTAGTAGTAGTCGTAGTACTGGTAGTTTGAATTCTGAGTAAAATCTAGAAATAATGTCAGAGAGAGAGAGAGAGAAAGAAGAATAAGTTAAATTGGAAGAGCATAATCAGAAAACAAAAGAAAAAGAAAAACGTTGGTTTAATTACAGTTATATAAAGAAGGACTCTTCTGTTCATTCTTCTCCTGACACTTTTTTTCTTTTTTACTCTTTCTTTCTTTATTCATCTTAGTTTTTGTCTTTTTATGTGTGAAAGTTGAAAAACGGAATTTATATTTTTAGGGGATGGTTTTAACAACACAAATAAATAAAGAGAAAAATGAGAACATGGATGCTGGTGAAGTAGAAAATATAGAGGAAGTCAACTCTTGTAAGATGAGTTGTCGTGTTAGAGGACAAAATAAAAAGAACAAAGACAAAAATAAAACACAACAATCGTTTAATACTTTTTTTTTTGTATTACATTTGATTGTTGTTGTTATTTTAGTTGTTCCTCAGCCAACCACTCTTTTTGTTTCCAATTCAAAATTGTTTTACGTCTTTTGTTTCTATAATTGGTGTTGTGCGCATGGAGTATGTTGGGTGAAAGAAAAAATTTATCTCGTTATATTCATAATTTTATGTAGAGAGAGAGGAAAACAATAAATAAATTGAAAAGTGCAACAATTATTATTTGTTGTTGTTCTTGTTAATGTTAACATTTGTTGTTGTTGTTGTTTATATTAAATGAAAAAAGTTAGTATAACAAATTAACATACTGAACATATACATAAGTATTAAGTATGTAGAACTTCAACTCTTTTTAACTTTTTAAGTACCAACAATATTTTTTTCAACTCATAATAACAACATTTTACCTTCATTTTTCTTTTTATATTTTTTTAAATAAAACAATATTAATTATTAATTGAAATGGAAAAAGAATTAGAATTATATTGTGAAAATTTTGTAATCCATCATAATAATTTCGATTTGTATAAATTCCGAAAATTATCGAACTCACCAAAAACTCTACCATGTTGATTATTGAATTAGTGAGTTAAATATGTTGAATTTCGCACATAAAATTTAAATCTAGTTTTAAACTGAATTAATCAAATTGAAATCATTTCTATTTATTTTAAGAGATAAATTGAAATTGTGATTGAAATCAATTGTAATGTGATCTTCAATTATGAATTATTCTTAGGTAAATGTACCAATTTTCGACGGCGACCAATTATCGGCATATTCTCAATATTAGGTACTAAGAAAATAATCGTTTTGATTGTTTGAAATCAATTGAAATCATCTATGAATCTGAAATAACTTGAATTCGTGAATAAACCTGAGACAAAATTAATTCATTAGAATCAATTGAAGTCTTTGAACATCAGTTGTGAAATTATTTATAAAATTGGACTTTTGATTTATCAAAAAAAAAATTGTTGAGTATTGTCACTATAAATAGTCAATCCTCCTCAGTCCAATGCCTTAAGTCAATGTCTCAAGTGTAGGCGTTTTTGGTGAATCTTTTAATGGCAATATTTTTTTTTATCCAATTTTTTAGTTGTTGTTCTTTTATTCATTTCTCAAGAGCACAACATCAACGATTCTTCTTTTTTTCATTTGTAATTAATTTTTTTTATTTTTAAAATTTATTTTTTTATTTTTTTAATTTATTTTACAATATTAATTTTATTTTGATTGATTGACTTTTCTGCAAAATAATGTTTAAAGTTTTCTATTAAATAACTACAATTTTTTATTATTATTCTTTTTTTTTTTTGTTTTGTGTTTTTCTTACTTTTCGTTGCAGAAAAAAGATCAAAGGTGAAAAATAATATTGATGATGGGAAGTGGAAACATTTTTTATTGTATTAAAGTTGTTTTATTTGTTAATAAAGTAGAAGACGAAAACGACAAGAAATAAGAGGAATAAGAAAGTAATATGAATGGAATAATTACAATCTTTTTTTTTTTTTCTATTTTGTTATTTAATATTTAGACATCAATGGTGAAAATGTCAAACTGTTATAAAGTATAAAATAGTGATTAATTTTGCCTAAAGCAATAATATATTTTATATCGTGTTTGGTTTTGTAACTACTTACACACACACACACACAAACACAATCATATATCTGTCTCTTTTTTCCCTTTCTGATCGTAATTTTATGTGGAGAGAAAAGATTCCCATGAGATTATACTACCTTTTTTTTCTACCATCATTCTTCCTGTTCTCCCCTTCAATCTTCTCCTTTCTAGTGTTTGTCGTCATCATTTTCAAAAGCTCCAGAAAAAAACCCCCACTAATCTTACTCATTCCTCTTCTAATTTCTGTTCTTCACAATCCGTCTCCACAAATCCAACTCTCCCTTCTTTCACTCCCACTACTCACCATCATCATCATCATTATTCTATTGATTAGTTTTTTTCCTCGTTATTTTTTGTTGTTGTTTTACCGTAGTCAACTTTTATTATTGTTTTTGTCTCTTTCTTATTCTGTTTCTCTTCTTTTTTTTTTTTATCGCATACGCGCTCTTTATCCCTAACTCATCCACCCTCTTCCCCCAACCACCTGTTGATTTAAGACTTTTCGGTTTTTTATTTATTTCTTTCTTCATTTTTTTTTTCCTCTACATCTTAACGTTTTTTCTCTCTCTCCATGTAACTTTTTACTGTTTTTATGGACGAAAATAAATCCAAAATGCGTGATCGTGCATAAATGTTTCAATTAGAATATTATTTCATCCCCCTCTTCATTCCCTGTGTATCGACACTCTTCACATAGGTCACAGTCACCACCCGTACGCAGTCCCTTCATTATTATTATAATTTTTCTTCCTCTCTCACTCTCTCTCACACACTGACTCTCTCACTGTCTTATTCTGTTTTGTTCGAATCGCCATTTTGTTATTCTAAAAAAAATTAAAATTAATTCTTTAAATTTATTTACATTTTCTTGTTTTTTTTTTTTTTTGTCACAGTTTAATTCTCGCGTTATCCCATTCCTCTTCTTTCTTTTTCTTATAATTTTGTCCATTCCTTCCCTTTCACTTTTGTTTTTTTTTTTTTTTGCTTTTTCTCATAATTTGTTTTTCGATGAGACAAAAAGGAAAGAAAAAAAAATAATTTCAGTGGATCGTAATTCTATTCACTGACTGAAACCTGGAGGGGTGGCAAAAATAGGTTGACAAATGTAATGTAGGAAGTTCAAGTCGTTTTCATTTCGTTTTTGTGTAGTCAATTTTGTTTTGTCTTCTTTAAAAATCAATCGAGGAAAATTAAATGATTTTTTTTTTTGTTTTTACTTTTTTCCTTTTCCTTTTTTTTTCGTTTTGTGTTTTTTCTTCTTCTTATTTTTTTTTTTATTGTCGATCGTAAACTTGAAGCAAATATATTTTTAATTCTTTCTTTTTATTATTATTTTTTTTTTTTTATTCTTTTATGAAAATATTTAATTGATATTGTTGTTGCTGTTGTTTTGTACATACCACCCCATTCTACTGTTGGAAAATTATTGCTTTGAAATTATTATTTTGTTGAAAATTGTTTTACGACTTTTTCTTTTTTTTTTTTTTAATTGAACGAAAATGAAATAATTTACTTATAGAACCTTTAAGTGAGTTTTTTTTTCCAATTTATAGAACTTGTGTTTAACGGTTAACGCGTACCCAAAACATCCGTAATCACCTATAGAATAATTATGTTCACAAATGATCTAACGAACTTTTTAAATAGAATTTTGTGCAAAAAAAAAAAATATTTTAACTTCCTAAAAATTTTAAAATCCATCCTCGACCTTTATTGAACTTCACGTTATTTGGTTGGTTGGTTGGTTGTTTTTTTTGTTAATTGTTGTCACGATCGAAAAACACAAATTAAACGTCATTGAAATTTTATCATAATCGGGTTTACTTGAAAATTTTATACCAGTAGAAAAATCATCATATTGTCTTTATTTCCTACAATCCAAAAATTAATTTCAAGTAAAAAAAAATCACGACAAAATCCTACACAATTTATTGGCAAATTTTATTCTGTTTCTGTATAATTTTTTTTTTTTTTTTTTACTGTGATTAGTTACGAAATTGTCATTTTGTTGTTGTTGCGGTTTTACTCATATTGTATATTGCCATCTCTCTTTCTCTTTTAGTATGTTATTTGACTTATAATAAAACGCCATAATTTCAATTTAAATTTAGAACAAAAATTATTTAATTCACAAGAAAAAAATGAAAAAAGAAAAAAAAAAAAACCTTCAAAATTTCTGTCTCAGTTTATTTTTTTATTTTGAATTTTTTTTCTTTTCCAAACAATTTACAATCCAACGCATAATTATAATTAATAAGAAGAAAACCAACACTTAAAATATATATAGACATATACACACACACACACACATACACACACACACATACACATATGTAAATTTTTTTTAACTTTATTAGAGTTAAAGAACACCAACACAAAATAACTAATCTTTAATAATAATAATAATTATTAATTTGAATTTGTGTGTTTTTCCTCTCTTTGTTGTTGTTGTTGTTGTTCTTGTTTTTTCTCTATACATTTTAATTCATCTTCTTCTTCATTAACACTAAGAGTCTTCGTTTGTTTGTTTGTTTTTTGCATTTAAAATGTGAAAGGTCAAATTTTTGTGACAATTAAATCTGTGCTGTGTAATTTTGTTGGACGAAGAAGAAGGAAAAAAAAATGGTGAAGGAAATTTTAAGACTTTAAAAAGAATGATAGAGGGAGATAGTCATATATGAAAGAGTTGAAAGTGGTTGATTTATTTAGAGTTTGATTTTATAAGAAGGAGAAAAAAAAATCATAAGACACAACAGAAACACATTAAAATAAAATATTAAGAAGAGAATACAAAAAAAAAAACTCTGTTTCTTTTGTTTCACTTTTTATCATTCTCTTAAAATTTTAATAAAAGCAAAACAATAAAAATACAACAAAAAAAAACTATTGAAAAAACAACAACAACAACAAACTCCATATTCAAATTAAGGAATGAGCAACGCGCGCATTATGATGAGGTCAGATTTAGATTATTCAAGAAATATTATACACTATTATTATATTTGATGATCATTATGGATGATGATCATTATGGATGATGATCATGATGATGTCACTTAAGTAATATGAAACAAGAATTAAAATGAAGAAAGAAAAAGAAGAAGAAGAAAAAAAAAAAAACTAAAATTGGTTATTATTGAATGTGGGTCGTAAAATATCGTAAAGTCAACTTTTCTCGTCTTTTAAAAGTGTGAGAAATGTAATAATAACAAATGAATGAAAATAATATTTATATATTCTAATGGTGTTTTCCATTGTTCCGACATTTATTGAATATTTAATTATTTTTAACGTACACAAACACTGCAATGAAAATAGACAAAAGACATAAATATATGTGTATGATGATGATGACATAAGTGTGCTATGGGCATATATAACGTTTACAATTTAACCGAATGTACTTAAGTAATTGTCATGTGATGAATCATTATGTTGACACGTGATCTATTGTCTAATTATTTTTATAAGACATAATTTTAAATTTTTGATTATAATCTTGTTAAGTGCATCTGACATTCGATTTAATCATAAATTAGTTGATGATAATTTCTCAACGTTTTAATTGTTCTTCGGGAGATTTTAAAAAAGGCGAGAGAATTCAAAAAAAGGAATTCTCGATCATCATCATCATTACTAATCATAAATTTTAATAGAATTACAGTTTAGAAAGAAAAGTGAATAAATTCGAATAAAATTAAATTGTGTAGTTTTTTTTTTGCCGGTTGAATGGAAAACGCTATAATTATTCTATATAATAAATTAGTCTTATGTATTTAAAGTTAAACTAAAGAGACAAACATGAACAACAACAACAAAAGAACAAGAAAAATGACATCTTCTCTCTCTCTCTCTCTCTCTCTCTTTGTATTAAGAAAAGAAAAAATGTTTTGTTATTATTAAAATAGAAGGTTACTTATGATTATTTATTTGAATTTTATATGATGATCGTGATGATGATAATCATTATGTTGATGATCATTATGATGATGATCATGATGATGAATGATGGATTGTAATACTGTAGTCCAGTTTTTTAAATAATATTTTTATTGCACAAAAATTGTTTCATAAAAATTCATAAACATTTCGTCTGTTCTACTTCTTTTTTTCTCTTCTTCTTCTTCTTCTTCATTTCTTATTTTCAAAATTTTCTCTCTTTTTGTCATTCTTCTTGTTGAATGTAGAGAAAGAAAAAGAAAATAGAAAAAGAAAAAAAAAAGAAAGAAAATGTTCACTTGAAAATAATTTAACCAGATGGCGTAGTTTATTATAAAAATATACAAAATTTAAAATATAAAATGGATTCGTTTTTATGAATGATTTTTTTATAAGACATTCCAGTCTGATGACAGGAAGTTGAATTACTGTTCTACTTTTATTTAGCATGTATGAAATTTTCGTAATTTAAAAAACAAAAAAAACCAAAAAAAAAAAAAAAAAACACTCATCCAAGAAAATTTTGCGAAAAGAGTTTTTGTCTTCTCTGTTTTTTTTTTTTTTTTTTTTTGTGAGAAAAAAAAACATTGTGACGACAAAAATTTCTTCTCTTTTAATGTTTTCCAAGAGACACAATACTTTCAAAATGTAGCCCATTTGTCATATCCCACATACTCAATTATATGTGTTTGGTCCAATTTATAAATTTTTTTGGATCACTAGTCTGATGCAGTCGATGATGATGATGACGTTGACCAATTTTAATTGTATAATATTTAGTTTCTGTTAAGAGAATGAATTCTTGTTCAAAGTTTCCTGTAATTTCCCTTTATGTATTAAAATTAAAATTAAATACAGGAATTCCACTTCAATAAAGTACGTGATGACGTCATATTTCGCATGAAGAAAAAAATCATATAAATCTATCTATAATAATCCATTCCATCTCTATTCTATATAAGCAGAGCTAGTCCAAATAATCTGCTTCATAACATCCCATACCTCCCCCTACTACCCTCCTCTAACTCTTCAGTTCATATTTTACTTCGTGTTTTTATTTTTCTATTTTTTTTTTTTATTCTGTTCTATTTTTAAGTCGTCAGTCAGTCAGATGGTCGCCTTTATATTTATATGATTGTGTGCGTGTGGAGATGTGGGTGTGTGCTGTGTATGTGTGTGTTTGTGTATGTATAATTTCACTTTTGTAATGTATGGATTCATTCCAATATTGGTGTTGGTGAGTATACATACTTATGTTGTAATATGGGTGTTATTAAATGTGCTGAAGGGGTTTGAGGAGATGAGGTTCTTTTATGTTTTATTTTATTTTACTTTTTTTTTCAAGTGTGGGGTTAGAGTTATAGAGAGGTAGAGGAGGTAAAGAATGTCATTATTCTGGTCAATTTATAATCGCAATTTCCCTTTATTTTATATAACGACACACACATTTTCACTTTATACAAAACGCACACAAACACACACATACACACAAATTAGAAACATCGGATACACACACATACACAGGAGACATCAGTAGACACTTGACTTTGGGATTTAATTAAACCTTTTGACATGCGACAATTATTTTAGGTCATCATATGGAGGCGCCTTATTCCATTATATCATATACACACACACGTTCACACCCATCTATCCATCAATCTTTACACAAACACACACATACAATTTCTTCCTTTAACTCGATTAACATTTTCTGTATATAACATTTTTTGGCTAGAAAATTGTTCTTGTTGCTCTTTTTTTTTTTTTTTACTTATTTTCTGAAAAATTTTTTTTACCATAATTTCCTGTATTATATTTTCTTCTTATTCTCTCTCATTCTTTTTCTCTCACACACACACATTCTCACTCTACATCTCTTATATAATTATATACGCATGAGAGTATGAAAATATTTTAAAGGGTTAAAAACTGTTTTTTATGCCTATTAAATTGTTTTAGGAAAATTCCCTTCTTTTTTTTTCTCTTCATCATTTTTTTTTTCTTCTTCTTCTTCTTTATTATTATTATTATTATTTATTTTAATGAAGTGATGTTAGTCGTTATTGTATATGGACACAATGTTTTAATGTAAAATTTTGTTGATAAAGCAGTTTACTGTAAATGTGATGCTAAATGATGAGTACTGAAAATGTTAAAGGGAAAAATATTTTCAGAATGAACAAGAATAAAGAATTAAACCGAATTCACAATTAAATTTAATTAATTTTTTTAAAAATAGACTTCAACAATCGGAAGAAAGTTGTTGTAGAAGTTGAAATCTCAGTAGACTTTATTTATTTCTGTTTACTTATTTGTAATGGGAATCAAATTCTTAAATCTTGAAGTCGGTTGAAATGGTTGCGATCATCGCTTACCAAAATTATAAATGAAAATTTTTTTTACCAAAAATATTGACTTTTGTACTTAAGTTTTTTTTTTTATTTAGAAAGTGACAGAATAAGAATTCTACTCCAATATAATAAGGAAAATTTGAATCTATTCAATTGTTCTTCATTTTCTTTGTTAACCCCATGACATTCTAGGTATACCAAAATAATATATAAATGTACATTCAGACATTAAATAACAGGCATACATTACCCAACACACACACATATGTATACATCTGAAAACATATATACCTACATGTTTATGTAATAATGTAAGGGGATAATGGTCACGTCTAAATGTGACAGGAACAATTGTCTGTTTAAATCAAATAGGGAAGAGACTTTTCCTACACAAGTGAAAGGGGATGATGGTTAAAGAGGAAAGAGAGAGGATTTTATTTGAGAATAATATACAGGAATTATATTATGTTGATTTGATTATTAATTAGAAATAATTGACTGTACTTGTTGTAACTAAATTTTATTGTAGTAAGTCTAGGATATATTATCTATATGTTATTCCCTATATCACTTTATACGTGTGTGTGTCTATGTGTTTGTATGTGTATATATTCTGTATTCTTTTTATATAGATTAATGTTATTATCGGATGGGACAATCATTATATTGTCCAGCAATATAGGATTTTAGTCTGAAAACAAAATCCCCTAGAGATAACGATTCTGTTAAGTGTGTTAAGTCTACAAAATATAAAATCAACAAAAAAATAATATAATGGAAAGTCAAAAAAAAAAAAAAAAAACGGAAAGAAAAGGAAAACAAACACATTTCCTTTAATTGAAAAGTTTAATTTTTAAAAGTGGGAAGAACTATTTAGCAAGTCAGTTTAAATTTCATAATCCGATAGAAATTCTGTCTTCGTTAGATAAATTATGTTATGTTAATTTTATATTGTTCCCATCTTCTATTAATTTGTTTTAATCTTTCTATTGATTAACTCAAAACTCGGATGTGGTAACCATTCGTTGAAATAATACTTAGCCGAAGTCAATTGAAATTACTGAAATCAAATTAATATTAAAATTAACGGACGAATTATTTTCTAAGTGATTACGCCCACCTCTCCTCGGATTAACCAAAATCGATTAAAGTTTTTTTTTTTATATTTTAGAAAAAAAAAATGGAATTTCTTTTCTTCCTTCTCCTTACACCTATCCATTCATAATTTGTATTAAGAAATTCTTTTCCATCAAAAGGAAAATATAAAATAAAAAAATTGGAACAAAGTCAAGGTTTTTTTTGTCATAAGGGAAAAAGGAATTTTTCTATGATAGAAGAAAATATTCTCTCACAATCATAATTACATAATATGTTGTAGTATGATCCTGTCTCTATTTGTTTTTTCTGTTTAAAATGAAAATCTAGGATCATATTCATAAAAGAATATATTTACTCGGTATCGAATTCAATATACGTAAAATAATATATAGAAGGGATGCCAAAGGATAGATTGAAAATTTTTTTTTATAAAATGCATGATCACAATTTTTTTTTTAGTTTGTTTTGGTTTTCTTCCTTTTGTTTTTTTTTTTCCTCTTGTTTTATTTTTTTTTTTTTCTTTTTGATTCAACATTTTTGTCTTTATTCTTTCAAATTTTAAAATAAAATGAAAAAATTCCTGAATATTTTTTCTCTCATAATGTAAAATATTTTTTGTTTGTTTTTTTTTCTTGTTGTTTTTTTTTTTTTTTCGTCTTCTAACTTTATATTGGTCAATAATAATTTTTTTCTGATGTTTTGTAAAATATTTTTATTAATAATCTCTCGTAAACAATAACTACCACCACCCAGCCACCCTTTACTCATTCATCTTCTACAATAACACTTTTGAACGATTGAAAAACTTTATTAAAAGATCAAATTCTTTTATTTATTCTATCTTATAAAAAGGAAAGGTACAAAGACAGTGAAGAAATTAATAATTGATTATTTTCAAGACGTGTGCTCGCTTTTTACTTCCTGAATTATGAAAGTTCAAAATATTAAAAAAAAAAAAACAAATTTTTATGATGGAAAAAAATCAACAACAATCAAAAAAAATAT
Source organism: Pedicia rivosa (assembly GCA_963082725.1). Lineage (NCBI taxonomy): Eukaryota > Metazoa > Arthropoda > Insecta > Diptera > Pediciidae > Pedicia > Pedicia rivosa. Next base: position 44,433,451 of record OY720152.1, on the reverse strand, counting down.
TATTCCCATTTTCTCATTCTTTGACAATGAAAGTCATTTCATTCTCTGTTCTACGTCCCTTCCCAAGACTTTAAATTTCTCTTTCCAATGAAAATATTTTCATTTTTTTTTTTTGCTGACTGACAATTTGTTTGATTCATCAAATTAATCTTGTTGTTTCTTTCTTGTCTCTTCTCCTCACATAAATTTTTGTCATTCTTATTCCCTTTATTTTTGTTGTTGGTATTTTGTTCATTTTCACTATTTCCTTCTTCTTCTTCTTTTTCATTTCTGTTTTTTTTTTTCTTTTTATAAAAATCGAAAAATAAACAACTTCAAGTCAATTAATTTTCGATTAGGGATTTTTGTTATATAGAACTCTTCTTCTTCTTTTTCTTTTTCTTTCTTCTTCTTTTTCTTCTTCTTTTTCTAAAATCAACCACATTCCCATTCTCTTTTATCAAAAGCATAAGAAGCAAAAAGAAAAACCAAAATCCCCTTTGCCACCAACTCCCACCTTTTGTGTACATACACACACACATATACATACATACATACAAATGGTGATAGGCCAAAGAAAGAGGATACACAACTTCTTTCTTTTTTTTTCCTTTTATGCGCTTCGTATGTGTGTTTGTGTATGGTGTTGTTGTGGCTCATGATCATGAATTCAACAGAAAAATGGAACGGAAAAGATATGGGGATAAAGATGAGAATTTAAGGAGTGTTCCAAATAAAAATATGAAGAGAAGAAAAATAATGTTTGGGAGCTCATGAATAGATTTTTTGAGTTTTTTTTTTCTTAAAAAAAATGTGTTCATGCGAACAAAAAGAAAAAAATAAGTAAATATTATAATCTCTTCTTCTCTTGAGTTTAAATCCTTTTTTTTTCTTCTTTCGTACTTTGCCCTGTCAGTGGTGGTGGATAGATTCAATTCGATCAATTTATTAATAATTATTTAAAAGATGTCAATCTTTCGTTCTTTCTTTATTTTTATATGCAAATAGAAATGAAGGATTTGTTTTGAGTTTCAAAGCATGGAATTCTAATAAATATCATAATTTTTCATAATAAAATGAATAAAATTTATTTTTGTTTTTTTGTTTGGTTCGTTCAATAGAATTTTTTTCGGAAGCAATGTGTAATGATTAAAATGAGGGAATAAAAGATAATGATGACGCGAGAAAGAGAGAAAGAAATGGGAGAGAGAGAGAGACAGAAAAATGTATAAACATTAAATGAAAGCTCTTCGTGGTTTTATTATTATTTTTTGGGTTTGACAAGTGACAGTTTCTTGTATTAAAAATCTATCTACAAAAATATGCGTTTGCCATTCATTCAGTCTCATTAAATGTGACACAAGACAGAATCATAATAAGAAAACAGATAACGTAAAAGAAAATTTTAAAAGAAAAAAAAAGGAAAATTACAAAATTTTAATTTACAGAAAATTTAATTTTTTTAAAAGAAAAAAAAAAAAATCTGATACAAGGGAAAGAGAAATGGAAAATTTTCTATTCATATTCGTATCCTTGTACAAATACAAACGACCCATTTCTATTTAACCGCACCTAATAAAATAATAATAACAACAACAGAAAAACCATTTTCAAACAGCACTAAAAACCTTCATACGTACACACACACACACACACACACCAATTCACACCCATACCAATATAAAGTGTCTAAATCTATATTGCCTCATTTTAGTGTTTTTATTATTTGTTTCTGGATGAGTGTGCATGTATATGTGTGTGTGTGTGTGTGTGTGTGTGTATGTGTGTGTGTATGTGTAAGAGACAAAATATATTCTTGTTTCTCTTCCTCATGTACATTTACATTTTATTCTTTCTCTACATGGGTATTATTTTCTTGTGTTATGTTTTGTGTGTGTGCGTGTGTATTTGTGTATATCCATTTCTTAGCATATTATAGCCTCTGAATGTCTGAATTTTCCATCATCAGTAAATCCTGTGTAATACGCAAAGTGCTTTTTACTGTGTAAAGAAACAGGGAATATTATACGCACCAAAAAAAAAATGGAAGAAAGAAAAAAAAGACAAGAAACATAAAATAAAATACCAAAAAGAATACTGGAAAAATAAAGAAAATACAAAAATAACAGGGTGAAAAAGAAATAACAGGATTTATTAGTCTTGTTACTTGATTTTTGATGAAATTTCTACAGAAATTATTTGTTTGTTTTTGTTGTCTTTAATTCATCTCTTAAAGTGAAAAACAAATTTTTCAATTTCATATTACAGTTCCACTAATAATGCATTGTTTTTGTTGTAATTATACACTTACGGTTTACCTAATCTAAAAAAAAAAAAATAAAGAAATTTGACCATATTTCTAGTTGCAACGCAATATTTTTGTTTTTTTTTTATGGTCGTGTTTGGAACCCGCTGACCAGAATGAATCCATGAATGCCGTCACCAAAAAAAAAAAAAAATTCCCATCCTTGTGTGACTCTCGTCTAGTATAAAAAATTATCTTTTCTAATTAAAAACAACACTTTTTATTTTTCCCCAATCAAATTTACTTATTTTAAATAAACAACATTTGCCATTTTATAAGAAGTTTCATTTGACATAAAACTTCTTTTGTTTATTTTATTAGGAAAAAAAAAAACAAATTGTGTTTGAACAATGTAAATATAGGTGGCGCTTCCTATTTGATATGTCAAAATATATCATATTTTGTCTCTGGTAGAAAAAGAGGAAAATGGAGGAAGGCGGGGATATAGATAATTAACATTGATATCTTTTTTGAAAAAAGATATCAATCGTGAAGGACGTAGATCAATATATATCGTCTTTTTTGTTGTCAACAAATAATATTTCCCTTAAGAAAAGAAAAACTTTAACTTTTCAATAAAAATATCTTTTATATGTCATTTTATTCAGTTTATTAACTATTATGACGTCACGCGAACAAAATAAAAAAAAAACCACTAAAAATTTATTTGAATTTATTTGTAATTAAAAATTTTTATGTTTGATAGAAAATGAGAAATAAAATTTTCTATTTACAATTTGGTGAGAAATTAAATTTTCTATTACTAATTTCGTTGTTGTTATTGTTATTGTGAAAAACTAGTTAAATAGAGAGAAAATTAAATTAATTATCTTTTTGTATCATCCTGTTGTCACTTCATTAGACATTTTCTAAGAATCATAGTCAGTGAAGTGTCGAAGTATAGTGCGTTTATATATTTATGTTGATATTGGTTTGATAGTATATTAAATTGGAATGAGGGGGTTTTGGGTGACAGAAACAGAGAGATAGAGAGAGAGAGAGAGAGTGGTTGTCATTGTGTAACAGGGTGTAAAGTAAAGTATGAGAAAAAAAGAATGTTATAGGTTTGTCGTTAGTGTTGAAAAACGTATAGCGTTGATGAAGTTTCATAGGTTAAGTGGGTGGAGTAGAAGTAGAAATTATGGGTGAGATTTAGTAAAGGAGTTTATTATATGCCTCTATAAACACACATAGATACTACATACATATGACACGACAGTTAAGTGTCAAAATATATATTCATACATACACACACACACACATATACATACACACACACATACATACATACGCACAAATAAAATAATATAAGTATAGATGATGGGGTTAAAGTTGATATTAATAAAACCAATCTCTCTTCCTTGATGATATGTTCCGGATGATTATGTTAAAAGGAAGAAAAGTGGTTTGCTCTGGGATTGAAGAATTGCCTTATAATAAATATCTATGGGTGTTCATATATATGAAATGAACAAGGGGAAGTTAGGAGGGAGGGAAGGTTTTTTGTGGTTAAATATACATATGAAGAAATGTTTATTATATGATGAGAATTTATATATCTGTTTGATGGGGTGGGGTGGGAAGTTTAACTGTTTTTGTAGGTGAGATTTGGTATGGATATATGACGTACACGAAAGATTAAAAAAAATAATTTTCTAAAAGAGAAATTATTATAAATTTTTAAACTGTGTTAATTATGTTGAAATTGTTTGTTATACTTTGTGTTTCTTAGCCTTTTTTTTGTTTTTTTTTTTGTTTTTGCAAAATAGAATTTATTGTGGGTCTATTTGGTGTGGGGTTTTGTTTTTTTTTTTTTCTCTTTTGATAGAATTTGTCATTTTACATTTTATCTCACTTTACGTATAATTTATGCAGATTTTTAAATACAAATTATATTTTTTTTTCCTGTTTTGACCTTCAACTAAGTTTGAAAGCAAAAAAAAAAAAAAATTAATTTCTTCGTTTTATTTAAATGCGACATCAAATATATTCAAAATGATAAAAATCTTTCTTAAAATATTTTGCGACATACAGACACACACACATATATACGAATCTTGAATTTAGCACGAGAAAAATGGAACATGAAATTAGTAGCAACAGCGCGGCAGCCAGTAACATTGAAATAAAGAAGAAGAAAAATAAAAATAACGAAAGAATGGAGAGAAAAAAAAAAACTCTAATCTAAAAAGAAAAAAAAAACGTTCCTTGAGTTTTAATTAAAAGTTTTACGTTTCTTTCTTTCTTTCGTTCATCTTGTTGCCTGCTACCATTTTTCTTAAACGTGCGAAAGAACCAAAAATAAAATCTAAAGACGAGTAAAAAAAAAAAAAAAGAACCGAGGCAAATTTAGACGATGAAAATGAAGGTGGTGTAAAAAGAAAAGACCAAAAAAAGATGGTAAAATATTTTGTTGGTTTTTCTTCTGTTTTTCTTGTTGTTGTTATTGCTGTTTGTATTTTCCCTTGACTTTAGTCAAAAATGTTTTTTTGATGAAGAATTGACGGTGGTGTATTGCCCCTCTCCACAAACAAACAAAAAATGTATAAACAAATGAAACAAGAATACGGAAGAAAAATGAATTGAAAGAAGAAGAATAAAGAAAAGAAAAAATTGTAAGAAGTAAAAAGAAGAAGAAGAAGAAAAACTAAGAAATTGATTTGGTTTTTTTTTTTTGTACGTAAACGGAGCATTTGTAACAAAAAACGTAGAAGAAGAAGATATGCCAAAGTAAACAGGTGAACATTTTTACACTTTGTTTTTTCATAATACTGAATTACCAGCCCCTTCCCCCCATTCCATTTTTATCCTTTTTTTTTTTCCACACAAACCATTCAATCCATTCAACTTTTTTCCATTCCAAACAAATGTGAAAAAAAAAACATGTTTTGTTGCTGTTTCATGTTTGGTTCTTTTTTTTCTTGTTGTTGTTGTATTTGTTATTAAGATTCGACATTTGAGTGGTTTAAGGGGTTAATACCGAAAAGTAAAAAAAAAAACACAAAAATATAGGAAAACGGAAAATAGATTTTTAAGATTATAGAAGAAACGGGTTGAGGATGAGTTGAGAAAAAAGAAAAGCCGGTAGAGAGAAAAATAGAAAAAAAAAAATATAACCAAAGTAAACCGATTTTTGAATTGTTCCCAAAACTAGATGAACATTTGAGAAAACGAAGAAGGAAATCCACTTGAGGTGAATTACACACATAATTTTCACACACCACATTTTTTCTTTTTTTTTTGCCTTCAAGCATCAGACCCAAACAATCCCTTTTCTTCTTTTTTCGCATTGTTTTTTTTTTTTTTTTTTTTTTGCTTTTCTTTTTCATTTTCTTTTATTTAAAATAAGAAAATCCCTTTTCTTTTTTTTTTTACTTCATCTTCATCTTCTTATTTTTCCTTTCGATTTACGTATTTAGATGTATAAACATGGATGCGAATCGGATCCTGAATTTCCATTCTCATAAAAGAAAAACAAAAAAAAAAGAAAAGGTCGAAGTTTTGTCATAAAAAGAAAAAAAAAAAAAAAAAACAAAACGAAAGAAAAAGTGAAAAAAAAAACAGGATGGCCGAGATTGAAGGTGAAATGTTTGAACCTGGTTTGTCTTAACTAAACGTAAAATAAAGTTTTTTTTTTTGTTGTTGTTGTTGTTTGGGAATAGAGGTTGGGAACAGAGGAACTGTAGAGGTTATGGATCATCCTTCCATTGATTGTAACTGAACTAAAAATGTGAGAAAAGGATTTAATACGTTTGAATGGATTTTCAATTGGTTTTTGGTTGGACAAATTTCTTTTACATTATTTTTTTTTTTTTACACACACTACATATGTGATCACATACACACACACACACACACACACAGACATTTGTAAGTACTACGTAGATACATTTACAAAATACAAAAAAAAAAAAATCCAATAAATATTTTCCACTTTAATACATTTTCCATTCTACTTTGGAAGACAAGAAAAATAGAAGCAACAACAAAAGAATAGGAAAAAAAATGTGAAGAAAATAACAACAACAACAAACAACAATAAAAAGTATAAAAAAAAGGCTTTTCGCGTATTTTCTTCCATTTTCTCCGTCTTCCAGTGAAAAAAAAAACAACTAAATAAATATATTTTGCGTGAGAGAAAAATTTTAGAAAGAAGAAAGAAAAACCGTAAGAAAAATATTGAAATCCTTTTTAGTTTTTTCTTTGTTGTTGCTGTAACGTGTGTGTGTGTGGTAAATATTTCTATTTCACCAAAATACGATTTTTTTTCTTCTAAGAAAAATGGACGATAAAAGGAAATTTGGTGTGAAGAATTGGGTGGTTGGTAGAAGTAAATGAGAAGGAGGAGACTCAAGATGAAAAAGATTGGTTGACTGATATATTTGAAAATTTTGTTTTTTGTTATATGTAAACGACAGAGGATAAAAGAGAAGACTCTCTTTAAAGAGAAAAAAGTGTATTTCTTAAAAGAAAAAAAGAAACTCTTCATTTTTTTTTTATTTTCCTCTGTTTCCACGTTTCCCACCTTTTATCGTTAGAGGAAAATGAATTGTTGGAACAATATTGCCATTTTTGCTGTCAACACACATTTTTTACACCTAATTTAATTTTCGCTTCTTATACCAATCTATATATTTTCTCTCTCTCTCTCGCTCTCTCTTTCCCTGTAGGTATGTGTGTGTGTGTATTTTCTTATATAATCTAATATATTTTAGACATTTTTCCTACCTTCTACCTCCACATTCCAATAACCATCATCTTTCTCTATATTCATACCAACCCATCTAAACCCATCTATAACACACCCTTCTAATATCCTCAAATCCATAACTTTCTCCCTTTTTTTCTCTTTAATTTTTTTCTGTTCTCATTTCTTCTTCTTCTACTTCAACCGTTCTCTATCGTTGAGTTTAGTCAGTTTTGTATGTGTGTGTGTGTGTGTGTCGTTTTCTGTTTAACCCTTTTTTTCCTCTTATTCTTATTTCGTCATTTTTCTTTTTTCCTTTTATTCTTATTTCTTTCTAACGTTATATTTTTTTGTTGTCTTCCTGCTGTTGTTCTTGTTGTTATTGTTGCTGCTGTTATTTCTATATTCTTCTCTTATGTTTGTTCCTATTTTAGGATCATCACCCTTCCCATTCTATTCTTCCCTTACATAATAATAAAATATCTACTTACTTGCTGCTTACTTACTTACTTTTTTGTACCCAAAAAAGAAAGAAAATGTTAAGAAAAGAAAAACCGAACAGCAAGTGAAATGAAATGAAAAGAAGCAACAAAATAAAAAAATAAAAAAAAAGAAGAAAATATGGAAAGCACCAACCGACATAAAGAAAAAAGGATGGTGAATACGCGTTTTCCTAATTTTCCACATTTGCTCTTCTCTTGTTTGAATTTGAAGTGGATTTTTTTTTCTTTTTTTGTTTTTCTTCGTTTTTTTTTCCTCATTTTCTTCTTCGAAGTTTTTTTTTCTTCCTTATGGTTTGAGAAGGTTTTTGAATTGGGTCTAAAAAAAAATAATACATTTAAGAGAGAAAAAGAGAAAGGAGAGATTGTTGGATTTTGCCGGAATGGTCTCGGAGTAGATGATGAGAAAAGGGGTGTAAGAGAAGATGGTAGAGATGATGGGTAAATGTTTGTTAGGAGGGGGTGGTATATAAAGTACAGTTTGTGAAATTGTACAAGAAGAGATCCTCTTTGGATCTATCTATCTAAATATATATTCATGTGTGTGTGTGTGTTCGTTCGTTCTGTACTATGTCTGAATATGTATGTGTGTGTATGTACTATATCAAAAAGAGGAAAATATAAGGATTAAGAATTTAATTGAAGATTTTAGAAGATTGAGATGAATAGGTACGGAATGCGGTGTATTGAGGAAGGGAAGGGATAAGAACAGGAGGATCAGAATTGAGAAGAATGAGTGAATAAAAATGTGTTTGGTTTAGAAAGAAAAAACTTACTACAAAGATATATGAAAGCACACAGTGTGTGTGTGTGTGTGTGTGTGTGTGTGTTAATGCTTTTGTGTTTGTAAGGCAAAAAAAGACAAAAGAGTCGAGAGAAAGAAACGTAAAATTTTTGTGGTTTTTCCCTTTTATTTTTCTCTCCCGGATAAATTGTTCCCTCTAAACGTTAAAAGATTTTTCTTTTTTGTTCTTCAATTTTTATTTTCCTTTATTTTGATACAACTTAGAGATGGTAAGGGCAGCAATGTTGGTTAAAAGTAATAATCACACATCATCCATCTTTTTATTCTTCTGTTTTCACTTTATTTAATACACACACACTCAAACACATACAAATTGTGTGTTAGAAAAATGCCTTAATGGAAGGTTTTATAGAAAATTCTGTAGAAGAAAAGAAAGATAAAGAAGAAGAAGAAGAAGAAGTCTATACGTACACGGTTAACACTTTTGAATTTTTTTCTTTTCTGTCATTTTATTACCAATCCTCTTCAATTCATCCGCTTTCCATTCTTTGTCAGAGTGATGACCATCTGTCTTTCTATTTCTTTCGTCTCTTTACACAAATATTTTCCCTTAAATAACATTGACTTATACGATCTTCTTACTGCCATTGTATAATTTTTATTTATTTTGATTTTGATTTATAAAAAATGAAAATTCTTCTATTATTTACTCACAAAAAGAAAAAAGATCGACTAGTCTCAGTCATACTTATCAAATTTTATAGACACACACATTAGATATGTCTGTGTGGAAGATTCGAAAATATTAAAAGTTGTAGTAAGTATTTATATTTGATAATTGGAGGTGGATTGAATGAGATGGGAGTGATTGAAGAATTGTTTGTGGTCATCTCAACGATGTTATTTATTAGTTTGTTTTTTTTTTTTTATTCATTCTTTTGCTTTTATTTAAGAAAGAAAACAAAAAAAGAAGAAGAAAAATAAAGAAAATATAAAATCTTGTTTGTATCTGACAAGAGAAAGACAAGAGTTAAGTTGAATTTCATATCGAAAAAAGTATGAAATTTTGTTATGAACGAAGAGAAAGAAGAAGAAGAAGAAGAAGAAAAAAAGAAAAAGTAAAAGAAAAAGAAAATAGAATGAAGCTACTGATACGAATGAAATGAGAAAAAATAAAATAAATAAAGAGATAAGGGAGGAGGAGTTTTTAGAGGGTGAGCTGTTGTAGTAACAGAGGTGATGGAGTGTAGATGGTGGAGGCGTTGAAGAAAAAGGAAGAACAAAAAAAAAAATGGAAATAATAATAATAAAAAGACTTTTGGTATAAAAAAAAATTCTTACATGGGAGAAAAAGAAGAAAAAAGGAAAAATGGAAAAAAGAAGAATAAGAAGAAGGAAAAAGAAAGGAAAAAAAAAAAATAACCAGCACCGATAAATTTTCCATAAATCATCCCAAGAAGTTGTATGTTGGATGATGATTCTTGTGTTTGTGGTTTTGATATGGAAGATTGTGGGTGAAGTGTGGGGTGTTTAACTAGGGAGATGTGAGAAGAATGAAATTTCAAGTAAGAATGGATGATATTCCATCTTACTAACATTAAAATAATGTGATATTTGAAAGATAAAAAGAGAGAGAGAGAATATCATATGAAAGTTCTCTCACTCTCTCTCTTTATCTCACACCATTCAATTTCATTTTTCTCTCTTCTATATTTTATTATATATTTAGACAAATAGCCTCAAGAGTACGTTGGATAGATAGGTTGAATGGGGGTTTATTTTTTCTGGGGTGGTTAAGTTGGTTTCTTGGTTCGTTTGGTTACTGATGGTGGTTAGTGGATTTTTTTTTTTTTTTATTCTAAATTTTTTTGCTTTTTGTTGTTCGGTTGAATCGTTTTTGTGTGTTTTGAATGCAAATTTTTTTTTTCTTCTATAAAAAAAAAATATATATTTTAAAAGTGCATTGTCTCCTTGTATGAGAGAAGAATGAAGAGAAAAAAATGGAGAGAATCAAAAGGATTTTCTTCATTGAAAATAAATTAGAAAAAATGGGAATTTGTTGCCTTTTTTTCTGTTCATTGTTGTATGCTGTTTCTTCTTCTTCATTTCGTCTTACTTCATATTATTTTCCATTCTTGCAGTATAAAAAGAAACAAGAAATCTCGGAAGAAAAAATAAACCGCCCGTTTGAAAATTTTCCTGTACGAAAAGTTTGAATTTTGTTTTTTTCTATTTCCATTTTTTTCATTAGATTTTTCCGTCTCTAAGAATCACTAGACTATCGTTCGATATAAAAATTTCAATTTTCATTTTGTAACAATGTTCTAAGGATAAGAATTGCGTCTTTGAATTCTTAACTTTGTAGTTTTTATTTTTTTTTTAGTATTCTGATGTAAGTAATTTAAATGTTATTAAGAGGGTTGGTGCGATAGTGTCATTAATAATGAAAAGGGAACGAACATATTGTTTTGTATTTGTATTTGTATATAATTGTATTCGTTTTGTTTAAAATATAAATAAATTATTTGTAGTTATTGGATCATGCATTGAATATGAAATTCTGTCTTCAATATTTACAAATGCATTTTTTTTTATTGAGATTAGGGATAATTGTTGGAAGGCTGAGAGAGAGAGTATATATGATGATGTTACAGTGATAGAGATGAATGAAAAGAGATTATAGTACAGATGACATTTTGATGATTTAAATTTTTTGTATAATTTCACCGTACGTAACATGAAAACATATTCAAACTCATACAGTTGATCTGTTATTCTAGAGTTAAAACAAAATAAAATTAGACCACTTTATTCTGTTCAATCTGTTTAATCTGTTTCTATCTGCACTCTACTGCAACTGCATTATTATTAGACATTGTATCTATCCAAATTTTTGTCTGCATTTGTTTATTTTTTCCTAATAAAATTATGCAACATACGAAAAACTACCCAAAAATATTTTTTATTCGAATTTTGCCAATTCTTTTAAATGAATAAAAATACAAAAAAAAAAATAAATACGAAAACGAAAAACTAAACTAAATTGAAAAATAAATTTAAATAACGAAAAAATAAATAGAAAAAAATAAATAAAAATTCAAAGGGGGTAGAAGGGGAGGAATATATTTTTGTATGTTTTTGTATTTAAAGTGACGTCATCAGCCTCAATGCACACAGTTGTTTTCTATTATTTTCTATTTTGTATCGTCAATTCTGTTCTGATGTTGACTTCATCACCATCATCATCATATACATATTAGATGAGTTGAGTATTTTTTTCGTCAGTAGTTTTCAACCATGTCAGTTTTTTTAACTAAAGAATAATGACTGTGAGTCAGTATACACAGAGAGAGAGAGAGAGAAAGAGAAAGAAAGAAAAAAAAAAGCCACATCAAATCATTTTGTCATCCTTCTGGGTGGTTTTTCTTTCTTTTTTTTTTTTTGTATATGGTCAGTCGAAGGCTTTCGTGGGTTGTTAAATTCGATGGTTTGTGTTTGGCTAGTTAGTTTCTATATGAATTCGTTCGTTGAAGGCATAAAGTGGAACATTTGTAAAGGAAACAACAACAAAATAATTATATTTGGAATAAACAATAACAACAAATATATTCTCGGATAATATTTTAGAAAATCATTTAGATTTTTCTAATTGAAGTATTTTATTTCGTTTAAATTGAAAATTTTGACTTTTATTTCTTAGAAAATTATAATTCTGTAGAATAGAATTTATAAGAGTTAAATACGCTTGAATAATTAGATGAAATATACGTATAAGGGAAATTATGAATTGAAAAATGTGAAATGATTTTAAACGTGGAAAATATTTTAATTTAATTTATTTCTTTATTTGTAGAATTGGAATTTTTTTTTTTTTTGTTTGAACAAAGTTAATTTTTTGTTCTGTCCGTTTCCACTCATATGGTTTGATCTGTTTTGGGATTTCAATGAACTCTATAGACTTAACTAAAAATTCAGTCAATTGTTGTTGTTCTTTTATTTTTGTATTATTGTACTCTATTAAAATTAATTGAGTTGTCATCTTGTTGTAATCCCTCTCCACATCCTTCCTACCAATGAATTCTGATGCACTTCATTTAATTCTGTTAAATCTTTCTTTATTAGTTGTAACAATTCGACTTCTTTTTTTTTTCATATAAGAGAAACCAATAAATAGAAAAATACATTTTATTTTTTTTTTGCTTAGTCATCGTCTATTTTTCATGATTTTCTTCTTGGATATTTTTTTTTTTGTTTTTGTTTCTTCTTCAATTCTCAAACTTCATTTATATAAGTTTTATTTATTTGCTTGTTTTCTTTATTTTCCTATTTTCTTTTTATCTTAAATCTTTTCGTTTCTATTTCTCTTTTCTATAAATTTTTTTTCTTGTTCTGTCGTTTTTTTATCCTTTTTCATTTATCCAGATCTTTACTCATTTCTTGTTTTTATTTTTTCTTTTTCTTTGCTTCTTTATCCCCAACTTCTCAAATATACTTATTTTCTTCAATTCATTCTTTCTTTTTCTCTCAAAATATACAACAAAAAATAAAATAAAAATCCTTTATTCAATCCACTGTAAAAATACACATATACACACACACCAATACACACATACACACAAATGCAAATAGAAATCCAAACACACATGTATAAAGTATAACGACCATAATAAAGAACCAACAACAAAATAATAAATATTAGGAAAAAAATAGTGAACGTAAGAATTTATGTGAAGTAACTGTGACATTTTTCTTCTTCCTTTTATAATTTTCCTTTACAGGCTGTTTTCCAAACTATAACATTAATCGATCATTATAAAGTCATTCATTAATTGTAATTACGTAAGGGACTTTCACTTGTTTTTATATTCGACCAATTCGACCGGTCTGTAGTTACTTTAGATGATTTACAAATTTCAGCGTAGTGGATTCCATTTTAAAAGTAAATCTTTCTGTGTCTTATAGAACCTTTACAATTGATACAAGGCACGATAATAAGCTTATTAATTATGTTATCATAATAAGTTATTCCTCAAAGTCAATTTCTTCTCCCTTCCTCTATTGTAATATTAAAGTTTTAATAATTTTTAATAGAAATCTCCATCTTCAGTATTTTCTTTAATTTTCTCTATATTTACCTTATTCATCTCTACCACCCCTTTAATACTTCTTCCATTTTTTTTTTAATCCCTTTTTAATAATTTCAATTATTTCATACAATTCGTCTAAATTGTTTCTTAGTAAAGTGGACAACAAACGGCAATTTATTTTCTTTTTCAACAAAATTTATTTATTCATAAAATTTTCATCTAACTTTATTCCATTCAATAAATTTTCTTCATTTATTTTATGTTTTGTTTTGTTTTGTTTATTGAAATTTTTAAATGTAAAAAAAAAAAAAAAAAACACAAAAATGTTAAACAGAAAATAAGAAAATTAGAAGAGTTTTGTTTTTTTACATTTTTAAAGGAGAGTTTTTGTCGCCATTTAAAGGGTTTTTTTTTTCTTCATCTCCTTTTTCTTTCATATCCTTTTTTCTTTTTTTTTTTTTTTGTAGTCATGCGAAAATTTTTCTCTCTCTCGCCGCTTTTTATTTTCTCTTTAATTTTGAATGAAAAATATTTTTTTTTTCCTACTTGTTGTTTTTCCCTTTTCTTTTATTTCTGAAGAAATTAGAAACAAAAACACAAATAACAATTAAAAGATGTTACGAATTTTGTTTTTGAAAATGAAAGCTTCTTTTTTTTTTTATTTAAAGGTTTTAAATGAGAGAGAGAAAGTGAGAGAGAAAAAGTGAGAAAGAAAATAAGAAAGACGATAATGTTAAATGAAAAATTATGGAAAAATGATGTAAAATATTGTGTTGTGTTGTGTGTGTGTGTGTGTGTGTGTAAAAAGAAAATGAAAAATAAAAAGATAGAAAATTATTTTAAATGGTTAAAATGTTTCCGTTATCATTTTACAACAAATATGAATAATAAAATGAAAATATTTATTAAACTAATCAGTTAAAGTGGTTCCATGTTTTTCTTTTCCTCTCTCCACACCCCACCCCCATCTTTCAACTCATTTCATTTCTTCACTTTATTTTTTTTTTTTTTTTTTACTTTTTAGAAAAATATTTGAAATTTTTCTTTCTTTCTTTTTCTTTTTTTTTAGAGAAAATAAATATGTTCAAACATGCGTCTGTTTTGTCGCCATATTTCAACTTATATTATTCATTTACAACCCTTTTTTTTAACACCCACATGAAACCTCTTTCCTTCCTATTTTTCATCCATTAAGCCTCTTACATTTTTTTTTTGTGTTCTATTTTTACACAATGTTTTATAAGAAAGTCATTTTCCTTGTCCCGTCGTGTCATTCTTTCTTCTCTCTTTCTCTAACTTTCTATTTTCCTCTCTATCTCTCTCTCTCTCTCTCTATTTCACTATTAAATTTTTGTTTCATCATTTGACAGCCACGTCGTTTTTCTATTAAAACACAAAACAAAACAAAAATCCACAAAAAGTTAAAGAAAGAAAAAGTCTAGTGGTTCATGGTGTGGAAATTATAAGTAGGGATGATGGTAGATTGTAAATGTTATATAGAAGAAGAAATGTGAAAGGTAAATTCTTTGTATGAATAAGAAGAAGAAAAAAAAAATCCTATTTGGTGAATTATATGTTAAAGTGGTGGGGGTGTAAGAGTTGCAACCTTTTAATGTACTCAAGTACTTAAGGTGTTCAGTTAATTTACTCTTAAGTGTTAGTTTCCTCTTACCTTCAACCCCTCATCTAGTTAAATTTTCTCTCTTTTGAAATAATTTTTTTTTGTATTTTTTTTTTTTTCTTCTTCTTTGTAGTTAGTTCATCCTTTTTTCCCGCATTTACCTTATACACTTATTGCTGAAATTTTTGCTTGGAAAAAACTTTTTTTTGTCTTCCAAAAAATCGTTTTTCTGAAAATAATAAAAAAAGACAAGAAAATCGTTAACAAAAAAAAAAAAAAAATTGAAAAATTGAGAGAAAAGTTTAAAATTTAATTTTATTTAAAAAAAAAAAAAAAAGGGAAAACAAACTTTTATGTTTTTCTTCTTTCTTTAACGAAATAATATAAAATGCCACCATTCAGTAAAATGTTTTCTTCAAACTTTCCCTTCCCAACCTCATTCTATACTTTTTCTATCACTCGACGTTTTTTTTTTTTTTTCGTCTATACATGTGGTTTTTGCCTTTAACTTCATCAGATGTGTGCGTGTGCGTGTACTGTTGATGGAAAATACTAAGAAAAAAAAAAAAGAAAAGGGAAACGACTTTAATTTCCACGTGTTCAATAAGAGTTAAAGTTGCCAACGGCAAAGCAAATGAAAGCAATTTTGTTTTGGTTTACAACAGAAAAAAAAACTCTTAAGAGTGATGTGAGATGTCGAGGAAGAAAAGGAAGAATTGTACGCCACTCGTTTGGAAAAAGAAAAAAAAAAAAAAAGGAAACGTTAATCGGTTTAGTCGGTCGGTTTGGTTTGTTGAGGTCAAAATTAAACGGACCAAAAAAATGGTAACGATTTTAAATTTTGCGGACAAAAGAAAAATAACAATTATTGTCGACTCTTTAAATGAGACAACACGTTTGAAATTAATTTTGGTATAAAATGAAATTCGATATTCTTTCTCTTTTAACATTTTAAACCAAACCTCCCTTTCAAACTCAATATTCTTTCCACTCATTATTTGTAAACTTAACCTCATCCGTAATTTTTACCCACAAATTAAATGTGTGCGCCTTCCTTGCAATATTAAAAATCATCCGCGCTTTTAATCTTTTCTCTTCCGTTTCCTCTCTCTCTCTTTCACACACACACACACACACTTTGTAACCCTACCCCATTCACCCACTCCCACATATTTTTTTTTATACCTCATTCTTAACCTTCCTATATTCTTTTCTGGCGCGTATTGCAATTTTAAAGATCATTAAACTTAACGATTATTGTTCCATTTCGATGCCGCCGTCTTTTTATTATATATAATTTTTTTTTTGTTTTTCATTTTTCTTTTGAAAAATAAAATGTTGATGATTTTTCCACTGTAACACCACCAAAAATATTTTTATACAGACAGACAATTATAGAAATATACGAAATACTTAATAAGAACTGTCTGTTATTCTTCTTCTTCATCTTCATCGTAATTTTTTTTTTTTTTTTGACATTTGACTTCTGTCAAAATCAACGTTCTTTGGTTGTTTTTTTGACTTTTTGCCACCGCTTTTTTTTTTTTTTTGCCTTGCGGTTTTTATCTTTTCGTGTCGACTTTAATTTATTTGTTTTTGTCTGTTTGTTCAGCTGATGTGTGTTGTTCTTCATGAAAAATCCTTTCGCGGATGAAATTTAATTTTTTTCTGCACCATATTTTACTTTTTCTTCTTTTTTGCGTATTAATATCTAAATTCTTATATTTCTTATATTGTTTGCCTCTTGTTTCAATATTTTCCTATTCTTTCATTCTACACACACACACACAAATACATTCTTTCTCTTTCATTCCAATCAAGTTAATTTGTTTTTTGTTACTATCTTTTTTTTTGTTGTTTTTATTTTACGTTGATTCAATTGTTTCAGTTTCGGATCATAAAATTTGACCTGAATTGAGTTGTTTAGATTTTTTTCTCTCTTTCTTTTGTTTTATATACTTTTTTTGTGTTCTTTTGCCGTTATTTTTATTTTGTTGTTGTTATTCTTTAGCTTTTTGCAATTTATTTGTGTGTGTATTCGATCAATAAAATGTCAAAGATTTTTCCATCCATCTCTTTATTATTATAACTAACTCTTTCTTTATCAATTCTATTCACTTATATTTTTTCTTTCTCTCTCTACCTCCTACTTCAACTTTATTGTCATTTCTTTTGCTCATTATTTTCATGTTTTTCTATTTTATTTTTATTTTTTTGTTTTTATAGTTTGCTGTTATTATTATTATTGTTTTTGTTCTCTTTTGTTTCTCTATCCTCCAATAAAACCTTTCCAGTTTTCTTACACACACCACCACCCAATTTTTCCATTTTGATAATTTTAACGTCCATCTACATCACACTAACTAAAACTATATATGTGTAATACCTCTCCTGCTTTAATTCTACTGAACCCCACTACCCCTTCAACCATTCCAACACGTTCATAGAAAACAAATTCCAAACGAACCGTATCGTATTTTGGATTGGATTTCCATGTTTGTAAGGGAAAATTAATTGGGAAATTGTTTTCCTTTTTTTTTTGTTGTTTTTTTTCTATAGATTTTCTTTTGGTTTCTTTTATTTTACTTTTTTTTCCTACGATTTGAATGAAAAAAAATATTCCGTTTTTCTTTTATTTTTTTGTTTTATTTTTTATTTTTGTTAAATGAAAAACTCTTCTGTTTTCATTTTCTTTCGTCGGCTCTACACACAAATTTTCATATTATATCAAAGTGTATGGCGTAGCGCTACGTTACGTTGTGCGACATTACGAATGACGATTACGTTGCATTTTATACGAATTTTTTCGTTTAGTTTTTTGACGCGTTTTTTTTTTTTTGTCAAATTTGATTATTCCTCTTTTTTTTACATTCTAACAATCTCCGATATGTCGTCATCAGATAGAGTGAGACAGTGACATACTGAAAGTGAGTGAAAGAGAGAAACGGGACTGAATAAAAAAGATTTTATTTATAGGAATTTTATTACACAGGAATAGTTTTAATAAGAAGGGTGGAGGAGGGTTCATGGGTTTAAATGAGAAGTGAAGGTGGAAGTTAGAATGTTGGTTAGAGGGTTAGTTGGGGGTTTGTTGCGTTTTTTTTTTCCCAATACATTTTTTTTTTCTTGTTATTTTTTTCAATTTTTTTTTTTTCTTTCTTTTTCTTTTTTTTTATTGAAAACAAAATAAACAGAATAACAAACAACAAAAGATTTATTGCTTTAAAAGGAAATCCTAATTGAATTGAATATGAATCATATTTTCTCTGTGTTTTTTTTTTATTTATTGAAATTTTGAGGGGGGAAAATAAAGAAAACATAAATTATGTGTGTGTATGTGAAAATCAACCCCTATTTATGTTTTGATATGAAAATCATCATTTGAATATCTGAATAAAAAATAATCGATTATCCAACCAAACAGAAATAAAAATGTTAAAGAAATAAAAAAGGAAAATTTTATTTTTATATTTTCATGAGTTGAACGTATTCGTCTTTACCCGCATCAACCCCAAACAACACTTTTCCCTATTTACTTTTTTCTATTGAAAATTTGTTTGACAATTTTAACAATTCGACCTGACAACATTCTACTCTTTCTTTCTCTCTCTGTTTTGTTTTTTTTAGTTTTATTTATAAATAAAAAATTTAAATTAACGAAAAATAACGGCGAAAATGATTGAAAATTATGAAGGAAAAAATCGTAAAATGAAAACAGCTAAAAATGTTCAAGTGTCAAAAATATAAAATGAGAAAAACTAAAAGGGTGAAAAATACGAAAAAATTAACCAGACAATTTTCCTCTTATTATTACTCCCATTCACATTCCTTCTTCGTCTCCAACATTTGTGAAAGCTAATATTTTAATGCTTAAACAAATTTTTACAATTTTCCACATAAAAAGCCAAAAACTTTTAAGAAATGAAATGAAAAAAAAAAGCAACAACTACACAATACACACATTTTACACAAATTTTCTCTATAATTTTCCACAAATTTTCCGTATCCACCATTTTTTCTCTTGTCTCTCTCTCTCTATGACATAAAATATATACATATGAAAATTTTAAGTATTATGTCAGGTCGTATATCTCACATGGACCACTGACTGCATATTGCGACAATCCTCAATTGTTAAATTCTCTCTCTCTCTCTATTTTTCTCTCTTTCTCTATATCTCTCTCTCTCTCAAACATCATTTTAAATTTTATGATACCTAATATATCCTTATTTTATTTCTCTTTTTTAAAAAAAATCCCGCTGTTCCAACTAAAAATATTTTATACTCTATCTGTACTCATACACAACACTTCCACCGGCACCACCACCTCCCATCCATGCAAAAATCGTATATGATTGAAAGAGAAAGGGAGAAAGAGTGAGGGAATGAAATTAAAGTACACTATACACTTAATTCTTCATGTTCGTCCATTCAACCAACTGAACTGGTAAAATTTGCACTCAATAGTAATATTTCATGTTTTGTTGTTGTTGTATATGTTATGTTGTTTTTGTATTTATGGTGGATGATTTGAGTTTGCTGTTTTAGGGGTTGAGGGTGGTGAAGGCTGAATAAAGGATAGGGTGATGGTTATTTTTGTTAGGAGACAAGTATTGGATATAAAAGTATAATAATAATGTGTGAATCTTTTTTAATAGCAGTGCGAGAGACAGAGAGAGAAGGAAATATAATTTATATTATTATTTACGAAAATTGTTGTTATTGTTATTCGTTTTCATACGGTTTTTCCAAGTTAAAAAGGCAACAACCATGATATTCCGTTATGCATATGCGTGTTCTGTGTTCATGTGTGTGGGTGAGTGTATTGACAAACAGATGACTCATTGTTTTTGTTTATAAATTTATTGTATTTGTTGTATTATGATTTTTTGGGTTTTTTTTTTCTAAAACAATTTTTTATTTATAATATGTGTAAATGGATGTGTGTAGAGTGACGTCATTTTCTTATATTTCAACCAACAATAAATAAAAATAATCAAGAAAAACAGCAAAGAAAGATAAGCGCAAGTTTTTCTTTTTTTGTGGTTAAAAAAATATGTATACAAGAAAAAACAAGTTGAAATATTGAAGTGAGTGTGTGTATGTGTGCGCGCTAGAAAAAGAATGAGACCGAAAAAAATAGAGAAAACAACCTTGGAGACGACGACTATCGAATTACGAATGGGTGGTGATTGAAGAGAAGGAATATTTTTCTTCCTTTTTTTTATTTTTTTGTTGGAAGAATTTTCGTTTATATGTTAAATAGTTTTTCAAAGCAAAAAGAAAAATATAAAAAAAAAAAATTGGAAGAAAATTTCGTCCAAAAAGGAAAAAAAAAAACAGAAAGGAAAATGGAAAATAAAAAGGAAAAATATTCATATTGAAGCGAAAAACAAACAAATGAAATTGGATGAAGTTGATTTTTTTTTCTCTCTACTTTTTGTTCTTCTTCTCTTTTTGTGTTTATCGGTTTTGGGGTTGATAGTATGGTGGTGGGTTGTGTTAGTAGATAAAGGTAGGTTGAGTACATTTTGCTATAGAGATGAGATAACTTTTTGTTGTTGTTGTTTACTGGGTTTGTATAAAAATTGGATGGAGAAGATCTTTTCTTCTGTAAACATTGAAATGAATCAATGATAATTTTTTTTTTTTTCTTTTGCTTTCTTTTCTTCATCTTCTCTTCTTCTATCGGATAAATTTCAATGAGACAGAAATTTTTCTTTCTTTTCTCGTATTTTTTTTTTCCTTCATTTCTTCTCCCTCTCTCTCTCTTTTTTTTCTCTCTATCACAGTATTTTCTTTTTGTGTTTTGTTGACATTCTGTTTTTTTTTTCTTTGGTTTGGCTGCTGTGCGTTGTTGTTGTTGGTTTTTTTTTTTGTTGGATTTTTCATCATCTTTTAGTCTTATTTTTTGAAAACACAATAAATAGAGAGCAAGAAAAAAAAAATACATGATGAAAAAACTGAAGTGAAAGAGTGGGTGGGAGAGAGAGTGAGAGAGAACGACAATAAAGTATAAATATAAATAAGAATGTTGAATTTAATGGAGTAGAATCTGAGTAGAAAATATTGTTTGTTGTTGGTGTGTGTGTGTGTGTATGCGTATTAGGGGTGAACAATTGGGATGGATTGGGTGAGATTTAGTATGAAAATATTATTTTTTTGGTGTTTAGAATTGAACAAGCAAAGCAAATGTGTAATGGGTTGGAGATTGGGTTGGTGGAAGCATCAATTGAATATTATTGGAAGAGAAATTCGAAATTTCTATAAGTTTATTATTTATTTCTGTTATTTTCAATAATTGTTTTATCTGTTCATTTTTTATATCTTTTGACTTAACACGGTTAATCGATTGAATATAATAAATTTATTGAAATATTAAGAAGACTGTAGATTATTTAACTTTGTGTTCGGTTGTTAAAGCTCGGAATGTTTGTATTTTTTGTTCTTGACTGATTTTGAAATTAAAGAACTAAACATTTCTTTAGTCTATAAATGGCTTAACATTTAGTTATTTCATTCTTATTTATGATCAAAGAATTAAATTTAGAAATATTCCACTTAAATAATGATAATGAGTCATTTATATTGAACTGAACTGCGTCTTGTTGTTCTTTTTACTCTTATTTGCTTTATCCAATTATTGCATATTTCTGATTGACTTACGTTAAAAAAAACTAATTGAAAAATATAGAATTCAAACAATAAAACTTCAACCATTTTTTTTTTTGTATTGTTTTGTTTCAAAGAACAAAAGACAAGCTATCTATTTCACTTAACTTATAAAACTTCATCACTTGTGAATAAAGGATAATTGCGTCTCTTACTCTTTCTTTATCAAGATCCTTTACAAACGTCATTTATTTATTTTTTCCCCATCTATCTAAATATTTGCACTTTTTACATTATTTCCTCATTTATTTTTCTTTCATTTTCATTCTTTTCTTATTTCATTATTTCAATTCTTTTTTATTTTATTCATTCAATTTTTTTTTTTTCATTTTAATTCATTCTTTTCTCCTCTTGTTTTCTCTTATATATTTTTTTTTATTTTCTCGTCCTTCACATCTTCTTCCATTTACTCAACTCGTATCTAAATGAAGAAAGAAAATTGCCTGCCAGTTTCAGAATATATATATTTTTTTTTTTTTACTTTGCTTTGCTTCAAGTTTGTTGAAAGTAGCAGAAACATCCTTACGGTTGTGTATTTCCACAGTAAGAGACAGAGAGGAGAAAATAAATAAAAAGAAAAAAAAAAAAACATTAAAATGAAATGAGAAAAATTCTCGGAATATAAGACGAAGAGGAAAACGAAGAAGAATAAGTAAGAAAAAAGCCAAAGAAAAGAAAGACAATCACTAAATAAATATTAGAATAGAAAAGATGTAAAGATTCAAAAACCATTTAGTCTTTTAGTGAAGTGATGGAATTTTTTAAAATGGGACCCAAAAAAAAAAAAAAAAACAATATAAAATTTAAGAGTAATTTTGAAGATGGGGTGGTTTTTTCTTATTGTCAAAGTTGAGAGGACACTGTTGAATGACTAAATAATTATACGTTCGGAGTTCTGTAGAATAAGGATGTTGTTGACTATTCGATGGATGATGGTGGAATTCACATTCATTCATTAAATTAAATAATAATTGAGAAAAATAATTAGTACGTACTGACATTTTAATTTCGTTCCTTCCTATAAAAGAAAGCAACAACAATTGCCCGAAGTGATAAACAAACAAAAAAAAGTAGAAGACGGATCTTAAAAGATTCTAACGAAATAAAATGATCAAAAAGTCTAAAGATAGAAATTTGAAATAATGACGATTATGATGATGATGAGGTTAGAGATGCTTATGATGATTTCTTTTATTTCTTGATGAAATTCAAGGTTTTAACCTTCATTATAAATTTATGAATAAAAATTAAAAAAAAAGAGACAAAAATGCGGAAGAAAAAGAACAATAAATTATAGTTAATTTTGTGATTCTTGTTGTTCTTGGTTGAATCTTTTAATATGGGGTAGACAATGTGGAAAATTAACTATAATTTTACATTGACTTTTTCTTTGTGATTATAATTTTATGGAAATCTAATAATAATCATTCTCAAGAGACTGAGATTTTCTATTTGGTATATTTCAAACGGAAGGGTCATTCCTTGATTACTGTAATTATATTATGTGTTTTGTAATCTTATGGTTATGAATTGTGTTAATATTCGTGAGTGGACTTCTTTGTAATTTTATTGGATCTTACTGGAGATTGATTTCGTTCATTAATAAAATTCGTAACCTAATAATAGAAATCGATTGTTGTTTGTTTGTGTGTGTGTGTGTGTGTGTGTTTTTTTCTTTAGTTAAATTCTAAATCCTAATTCCTAATAATCAGAAACATAATTAACTTGGTTGTATAATAATTGTCACTTATAAAATGATTTCTGTAACCTTTACGTAACTATGGTAATTCTTTCTGTTCAGTATAAAATGTAATAATTTTTTTTTTTCATTGTAATTAAAGAGCTACTGGGTAAGGTCATGAGATTCAATTGTTTTCACTTTAATATAAATGATTTTCCGGTGTTTCTTTTTATAAACAAAATTTTGCTAATTTTTATTTGTTTCAAGATTTCTGTATTTCATAGCTTAACTTTTAAGTATCTTAAAATTTTCAATTTTAAAATTTTAAATTGTTTACTTTAGTCATTTCAATGATGTCATTGATTCTGATATGTATCTTGAATTTTTTTTTTAAGGTATTCACAAAATAATTCAAAAGATTTAACGAACAGAATCGACAGACTATAAAATTTAAATTTTGTACTATTTCAATTTCACTAAAGAAACCGTCAAAGACGAATTAAAACAAAATTAGATGAAATAAGATGCTATTGTGTAATTTTCATTTCCTGATTTTATAGAACCGACAAATTTTGAAAATCTTCTAATCAAGTTCATGTTTCAAAGTTTTTTTGGTTGTGTTTTTTTTTTTCATTCTAATCAAAATCTAAACTAAAAGATAAATTCAAAATATACAAAATATCGAGACATAAATGAATAAAATTTTTGGTTGTGTTTTTTTTTTTCATTCTAATCAAAATCTAAACTAAAAGATAAATTCAAAATATACAAAATATCGACCATTTATTTAATACACAGAATAATAAAATGTAATCCTTCTTAATTCTTATAACAAAAATCCTATTTTACATCATTCCATCAACTAATCTACCTTAAAAAAAAGCAACTAACCCCACACCAATTTTCCACAAAATAGTCAATATATTATCATATATTTATTGTGTATTGCAAATGAACTAAAATGTAAATCAATCCCTTACATTAATTGCCATAATCCACCACTTTGTGGTATCCACAATCTATATTATAAATCCTCTTTCTATATTCCTCTTACTCCACAATTCTCAATTCCAATCACAACATGATTTCTATTTTCTAAATTTCTATAACCATCTCATTTTCATCTATTTGAATTTCATTTTCTATTTTAGATTTGAAAACATTCTTTACTCTTTGTATGTGTGCGTGTGTATATGTATATATTCATCTATACTCCTTCAACTTAGATATAGTAAATGTGTTAGTGTAATGTATACCACAATGTTCATTTGTCCTTTCTCGTAATGCTTCTACTTCTAATTCTGTTGTTTGGATTTAGACTTTTTTTTTTCTTCTAAGATAGGGATAGAAAAGTGACACACACACACACCTATACAGATACATACCATAAATATAGATAGTAGACAGAAGAGAGAAATTGATCTTATGTCTTCTCCTATATATTTCATATCATTTATGTCATTGTCCATTATGATTTGTCATCTTTGTATATATTTCTTTTACATGTTTATTTGTATATGTGTAAAGTGTGTGTATGCATAATGGATATTATTTCATTTGTTATTTGTATATACATAAAATTAATGACAATTTAAACAGGGATATTATTGCACAATATGAAATGAAATTTATATACAGATTTTTTATAATAGAAGAGAATAGAAGAATCAATTGAAATTAAATAAGGAGAAGTACCATTATAAAGATGATGTTTAAATACAAATATAAATAAATTACATTTTATATGGTTTGTATTGAATAATCTATTTAGATTGTGATAGGGTAGAGTATCGGGTTTTAACATCAGCGTTTAGATTCTGCATCATAATAGTTGATCCCATGTCTGTTAAATGATCCTGTCAGTTAATGCAAGAAACACGTTAATTAGCCAAAATATCTAACAAATCTATTTTCGATTCATTCAATTTTCAAAATTTATCTTATATTTAGTCAATTTATTATTTATTCTTACTTCTTAAGTTTCCATTCTTTTTATATTTTGTTTTTGTATTTCTTATATTTTTATTTTAATATTTTTTTTATTATTTTCCTGATTCTGTTTTTTACAAACACAAAAATTTACTATACAAAAGCAACAGATATCGATGATTTTCGTTTAACTAAAAGAAGAAGAAAATGTTCATTCCGTCTCCTCCATCTTAAGATATAAACTTATAAAATGATAAACGAAAGAAATGATTTTATTTATTAGAATCCGGTCGGTATAGATAAATTTTTGTATTAAAAGGAAATAAAGTTAAATACGGAACAATTTTTTATTAGTAAAAATAATAAATTGTTTTTTTCTTCACTTAAATTTTTCTTATTTTTATTTTTTGTTAGAAATTCAATTGGATTTTATTTTGTCTTTTCTTTTACTGTATTTGTGTATTTTTTATTTTTTGTTAATATTATTATTCTCAGTCTCCCTCTTTCCTGTGAATAATTTGACAAATGTTTAATGTTTCCGAAGTATATGGGGAACAACAAATGTTTCTTTCAATGTTAATAATTTAATTACATAAAATCTCTTTTTATTAAGGCGAAACAAAAAAAAAATCATTTCTGTAATCCTATTCCCGATGATCCGATGATCCCGATGATCCGATGATCACAACAACTAATAAAAATAATTGGAAAAAAAAAACAACTAAAATTCTTACAGTAACAACATTTTAATTTAATTGTCGTTGATATTTCCCTGTCCCCCTTTCCTTTATATAGACAAGAAGAAGAAGAAGAAGTTCAACAATAATAAAAAGATTGTCAAATTTTTTATTTTTTTTTTTTAGTTTGATCCTCCTGAATCGAATATAAATCTTAAAGTAGAGACGAAAAATCAATAAGCCCTAAGATAATCTTTAAATTTGTTTTAAGAAAAAAAAAAATAAAATAATAATAATAATTTTTGGGTAAAGACGAAGAAGAAGAATAAAAAAAAAAACACGAATGAACGAACTGAACGATAAGAAGATTATCTTAAGAAATTTCGTTAAAGAAAAAGAGAATTTTTTTTTCTTCTTTCTTTTTTTTATTTATTAAATCAAATTATGATGATGATGATGATGATGATGAAGAAGAAGAAGAAGAAGAAGAAGAAAAATAAGAAGACGAAACAATATTTTTATCAATTGTGAAAATCAACTTTATTTTTCGTTTTTTACTTTTTATTTTTAGAGAAAGAAATTTTTTTATTGAGAAAAATTATATTTATTTTTTAACTTGAAGGATTTTCCTGAAAATTATCGAATTTTTTGTTTTTCTCAAAAAAAAACATATTTTTCCATAATTGTGTGTGTTTTTTTTTTTTACTTTTCGTCTTTACTCCTTCTTCGTCACTTTACGCACAAGAAACAAACTCTATTGAGAATTTTCACTTAGAGATCCATCATTAATTTACTTTTCTTTCTTTCTTCTTCTTCTTTTTTTTTTGTCATCATTGTTTCTTTTTTCTGTTTCTTTTTCTTTCCGTTTTACTGATAATATATGTGTGTGTGTGTGTCTATGTGTGTGTAATTGCGTCCAACACTGTAAGAAGGATAGAAAACATTTTCTCTTGTACAGAAAAAGAAAAGTGAATGCGTTAAAGATTTTATTGAATCGAATAAAATAGTTTCTTGTTTTTGTTTTTGTTTTTTTTGTTTTTTTGTTTCTTTTTTTGTTTTTGTTTTTCTAATAAAAGTTGCAATGACCACGGCGACCATTACGTTTTTATTTTTCCACTTTAACGTTAATAATGATTTTCTAGTATTGTAGACGATTTCCAGCTGTGGATTATTATGATGGGAAAAAGAAAAAAAACAGAATATAAGTTTGTGAAGAATAAGAAGAAGAAGAAGAATAAGAAAAATATATGAAAGAAAAATTTAATAAGAAAATCAACGAGACAAACAAAGTTGAGAGAGAAAAAAAAAAGTAGTTGAATAATTGAAACAAACAAAGAATGAAAAGAAAATTTTTTTTATAGGAAAAATATAAAATAAAATAATTGATTAAAGAATTTTTCACTTAACCCTAATCCAATGGGGGAGGGGGTGGTACTTAGGGTTACCCAATTCTTTGTATGGATTCATTTGATTTAATTAATTAATAAAATTAAGATTTTAAATTGAAAGAATTTATTTTTCTCTTATTTTCATCTTTGGTTGGTTTAATTTTTTTTGCTTTCACTCGTCCTATCAGATTTTCTTCTTTCCATTTTTTTTCCACAGAATTTTTTAATTTATTTATTTATTTTTCTTTTAGAATAAAAAAAAAATAAAATTTCTAATTTTTTTCTTTTTTTTCTCTATTTTTCAGGTAAGTGAAAAAAAAAAAATTCAGATGAAAATTTAACGAGTAAAAGTAAAACCGGTGGAGGAAAAACAAAGAAAATACGATTTTTCTATCATTTTTCATAACAAAAAAAAAAAAAAGAAGAAAAATTGTATTGGAAAAATAGAGAAACAATTCGATTGTGTGCTGTGCGTTGGGTTAGAAGGAGGAGGAATCGGGAGGGGTGTTTTTTTTTTTTGGAGATAAATGTTGTGTGTCCGTTGACCGTAAATAGAATACATTTTTTTTTTTGTTTCTTTATTTTTGTTGTTTATTTTCTATTTGAGAAAAATCAAAATAATTATTTTTATATAATTTTTCTCTCTCTATTTTCCAATTGTTTTGAGAAAAACTTTAACATACACACACACACACACACACGCGCATATAGTAAAGTGAGTGAGTACCAAAATATTTATATAATTATTTTTTTTTTTCTATTTTATAAAATTGTTTGGAAAATTGTACAGAAAAAATGTTTTCGTTGTTAGAAACTTTTCTCGTCAACAAATTGAAAATTGATAAAAAAAAAAAAATGTTTTGATTAAAATTTCTACATTTCTTAAAGGAGAGAATTGAATCAATGAATACTACAGACGTAATAAATTTATGTTTTTATTTAGGTCCTTTAATTGTTTATTTGGAAATTTATGAACTTTGACCTTTAATTATTTTTGAACTTTAAACCAATTCTAATAATTTATTTTGTGTAAAGTTTTTTTTTTTTTTTTTTTTTAAAGTTAACAAATTGACTAAAATAAAAAAAAATGTTACAGTGAAAAATATTTAATTATTGATTTATTTTCATGTGATCCGGTTGTGTGAAAAGTTTTTCTTTTCATTGTAATTCTGTGATTGTCCATTAAGCTAATTGAGACAAATCGTTTTATTTTATTTTAAAGATTGAAAAAAAAAGAAAGACAAAAATGATAATTAAAGGACAAGATAATCTTGTTTAGAATAAAGAATTTCAAACAGACAAAGAAAAATTCAAAATAATTTTTCTACAATAATTTAATTGTTAAAAAAAAAAATTGAAAATACTCGCGTATTATGTAACGTCGAGATGAAAATCTGGACAAAATTAAGAAAAAAAAAGAAGAAAAACAAAAGTATTTTGGTAAATTCAAAAGGAAAAAAAATACGAAGAAACTTTTTTGTCTGTTATTATCCATTCACTTCAATCTTTTTATTCCATTTTATACTTTTCTTTTTTTTTTTTTGCTACAATGAAATTGTTCACGTTTTTACTTCTGCTCTCCCTCTTTTTCACTCTCACTCTCTCTCTCTCTCTGACTGTCTCATGAGCAAAATCTTAAAAAGGCCAACAAATATTTTTAGTTTGTCATTATTTTATTATTTTCCAACAAAAATAAAATAAAAATGAAAGAAGAAGAAATAGAAAAGAAAAAGGAAAAAGGAAAAAAAAACAATTTTTGTATCAAATTTTTAAACGTAAAAAAAAATAAAATTTGTATTGAAAATCCATTTTTTATCATATTGAAAAAGAATCAAGTTTCTTGTTCTTATTTTTCCTACTTCTGCTGCTGCTGTTGCTGCTTTTTCCGTTTTCTTTTTTTTCCTCTTCATCTTCCTATTCCACCCTTCTTCTTATTATTAGTGTTTGTGAATTTTTAATAAAATAAAAACAAAAAAAGAAAGAGAAACAAAACTCGGTATGAATTATTGTTTGGTTAAGGGGGGTGAGGTTGAGAGAGGTGATGGTGGAATTAAAGTGGTGTGGCTGTGTGATAATTGGTAGAGGGGGGAGGTGTTTATTACTTTTACACGGACATTTATCATAATGCTCGTAATTGAGTTAAGGATTTACACGATTTAATATTATTATTATTTTATTATTAAAAGAGGAGTGAGCAAAAGAGAGAGAGAGAGTGTGTGATAAACAAAGACAGAGATAGAGTGTGGGTAAAAGGAATATGGAAAAGATGAGAAAAGGTAGAAGAAGAAATAAACAACCAACGCTTACAAATCTTTTCATTTTAGATTGGCTTTTTCTCTTTTATTATGAAAATTCATTTTCGTTTAGTTGGCGTTTTTCTCTTTCATTTGTTTTCTTTTTTTTTTTTGTGTTTTTTAGACAATTTCTCGTATTTTCATAAAATAAATAGAAAATTTTACGATTAAAGAAGGTAAAATATGAAGACAAAAAAGAAGAAGAAGAAGAATTGGAAGATGAACTTTTTATTTCTCGTTCATTGTTTTTTTTTTTTTTTTTTGTTCTCCGGAAAATGAAAATTATTCTATTAAATATTAATGCGGTAATAAAAACTCTGTAGAAAATTAAAATTTTTTTATTAATATTTTTTTTAATGTTGTTTTTGTAAAATAATTTTCCTATTTAAATTTTGTGTTTTCTTTATTTTTTTTGGTGTAAAAGAATTAATCGTTTAAATTTTCATTATTTTTTTCATTTAATTCTTTTAAGTGAAAAGAAAGGGAAAATTGGACAATCAGAGTTGACTGAGAAAAAATATGATCCAATTTTAGTAATTTCCTCAACTTGAATCGAGAATTGAATCGAATTTTTCTTTATCCAAATGAAGGAAACTCGAAATTCGCCATTAAAATTATTTGTGATCTAAAATCGGTTATTTGAAATGGATGTTACAAACAAGACTTTAAAAGTCTGGGTATCATCATTCGTCGTTTATAATAAAATCTCATTTCCATTTATTTTGGTTAAAATAAATTTATCTGATTTTACTAATAATATTATTTACAGTCATTTACCGATAGATCCACATTCTCACCATATTCTACCACCACCCTTTTATTTACCTAATATCGGTGCAGACTACACAAAATATTAATTTATATCATAAATACCATTTTCCAATTGACCACAATCTGTACATATCAATAGTGAAAATAATAATTTGTCAATTTTCAATGCGGTTTTTTTCCCCACCCCTCTCTTCTTTCTCTCATTCTATGTCATTCTCTCTCTTGTTTGTTCTCTTTCTCACACACAAACATACGGTTTAGTTTATGATTGGTAAATTTTTATATATAACATAATTATCTTTACTACTCCAACCTAGTACACCTAAGGAATATAAATATTATTGATATTTTTGCCAACTTGATTAAAATTTATATATACTCACCCTCTGTTTCTCTTACTCTCTTTTTCTCTCTTCATCTTTTGTTTTTAATTTGTGGTTTTAATATTTCCTTAGTGAACATATTGTGAAGTAAAATAGGTGAAAATGGATGTGGTGAATATAAAGGATATATAAATATCTGTAAAGTATAGTGAAATTCCAGATACAGATTAAACAAATTTGTAGATTTTCTTTTGGTGTCTCATATTGAGAGAAAATCTCAAGACAAACAGGAAAAAGAAACAAATTAAATATCAGTTGAATTTTGTTCATTTTTATTTGAAAATTTGAAGGATGACTAAAGTATTTTTTTTTTTTGTTCACAAAAAAATAAATTATGCTCTCTCTCTCTCTCTCTCTCTCTCTCTCTCTCTCTCTCTCTCATGTCAATGTTTGTATAATTTTATTTTTCGATTATCGTCATAATGTTATATTTTCGAGTTTATGATGTTTCGATTTTGTGAATTGTGGTTATACTGTCATTTCAATATATACACACACACACACACAAACATATATATACACATACATACACATTATAAACAGACATACATATGTAAACATGACAGAATTGATTTAAGAGTTTTTGGTGGAAATCAAAATGAAGGGGTTACGTTGTTACCAATATTTGATTAAAATGAAAGGTTATGTGATGTCAAAATATCCCTTGTTAAAATACTGATTACAAAACAATCGAAAATAAGGAAAGAGAATTAATGGAGATTGTCAAAATAATAAATAGAGAGAGAGAGAGAGAGGATTTACCTCCTCTCTATGAACATTTAAAATAAAATAAAATAAAAATGAATGCAAAAATTGTTGTTGTTTGTTGTTTTTAAAGGAATGACAAAAAAACAAAAATGAGGGAAAAACAAAATCAGTCGATAGAGATTGGATTAACAATGTTATATAAATTGAACATAATCTATTTGTTGTGTTCACTGAATTTTCCAATTTTAATAATAATAATGATAACAACAACAACAACAAAAATCAAAATAATAATTTCATTGAAAAGTAGAGGACACATCAATATTTTACTCTAATGTAGAAAATTATAAAACACAACCAGACCGTATCGGATTTATTAAAACCGATTATAAAATATTGTAAATTATAAAAATTTTAATAGGATCGATCTATATACATAAATACACACACACACACACATGTGGTACTGTTATACTTTTTTTGTTTTATATAAATCCGTTCAATCTCCAATTATTTTAATATAAAATTTTAAATTTTAGCCGTTTTTGTTTTATGTTGTTCTTATTTGAAATTTAAAATTATGACATTTATTTTTATGACGTCATAATTTTAAACACTAGTTTTTTTTTTTTCAGTAGTCTTCAATTATTAAAAATTAATTTAAAAAATGCAAGGATTAAATTTAAACAAAATTTTATTTTCCATTTGGTAAAAAGAAAATTTTCTCTAAAAATTAGAAATATTAAAGGCAACCATTTTGAAATAGAAACTTTTGTAATAGAAACAGAAATCAATCAAATAATAAAATTTTATATCTAATTATCTTAACGTTTACTTTATATATACGAAAACATTCCATTTGAAAATTGTATTGCAAGAAAGATTCAAGGATTCAAGGAACAATTTCACTTCTGTTTTTTTTTTGTTTCGCGTAAAAAAATAAATAAATATTATGACAGACGTACCTAATTTTCTTCATTCATTTTAATTATTACTTTTGACAACAACAACAACAACCAATACAACAAGAAGAAGAAGAAAAAGAAAAATGTAAAAACAAAAAACAGAATGATTTTTAATTAGCAAGTAAGAAAAGATCATTTACTATAAAATATTGTTGTATTTATTTCAAAAGTAAACAAAACCAATTTTTCAACTACAACAACAACAACAACCCCACCTCCTCCCTTTATCATTATCTTTCAGTCAGACATAGACACTAATTTACAACCCTTCTTAACCAATTCCATTGCCCCTTATTGTATATTTTCTTATCAAAATTCATCTATCCAATTTCAAAACCATTCAAAATTGTTTTTCACACAAAATAAACAAAACAA
The DNA here is from genome assembly GCA_963082725.1 of Pedicia rivosa. Classification (NCBI taxonomy): domain Eukaryota; kingdom Metazoa; phylum Arthropoda; class Insecta; order Diptera; family Pediciidae; genus Pedicia; species Pedicia rivosa. Next base: position 44,400,683 of record OY720152.1, on the reverse strand, counting down.
TAGGAAAAATTGAAAAGATGAGAAATGAAGAAAATGAATAAAAACAATAAGACGGAAATTACAATTTTTGGACAGACGATTGGACACAGAGATAGATGATGGAAATTTTTTATCATATAAATTGTAAAAAATTGATGGTTTTTTAAAGAGAATTTAGTGAAGAGAAAAATGCATTAGAAAATATGGAAAATTCATTAAAATTGTAACGATTAAAGTTTTAAAGTTTCATTGGTAGAATTGTTAATGAAAAATATACCAATATTTTCTTCTTCTTAAACTTTTGTTCAATTGAAATTTCTTTCCCTTTAATATTTTAACATTTTCTTTCTTACAATTTTCTTTTTTCTTTTTTTTTTTCAATTTCCATTGAAATCCATTAATTTCTCAGTTTGTTGTTGTTGTGTATCTTCCATGTTTTATCAAAAAAGTTTTAATCAGTTAAATTAGATTATTTCATTGTTCCTTAGCAGACTGACTTTAAAGATGAAATTAAAAATTTTAAAGAAAATAAGAAAAACAGCTGATTTATTTTCTCAAACAACAACAACAACAATAATAATGCACTCTTTAAAATCAGTTTAAAAAGATTTTTTTTTTTTTTTTTTTTTTTATTATTCCCTGAATCTTTAACGTATCCTGATAAAATTTTGCCAATAACAAAAATTTTCTAATAATTTAACGGGCAATTCAATTGAAATTTACTCATTTCTCTTCTATCTCACTTTCACTCTTTCCATTTCACTTACTCCTATCATATAAATTTATTTTTGAAAATATGATCATGATGTCTAATCCATTAATTGGAAAATATAATCCTCAATTTAATTTGGTATATTCATTTTTAGAATTTTCCAAATGGAATGATACGCGCGATATATAAAATAAGGTAATTTTATTAGGATGAGGGTTGGTGCAGTATTGTCGGTAGAGTAGTCAATTATATAAATAAGGGGTTGGTGGGGGTTTTGTTGTAAAATAAACTCTCCAATATAAATGGTGAAAATTTGATTTCAACTTTTTTGTTGTTGTTGTTGTTGCTGCTGTTATTGAGTTAATACATCGTCCATATGTTTGTCCGTCATTCATTCTAAAAAATAATGTCAAAAACTATAATAGAGAACTGGAGTTTGTTTGATATATTTGGGTGGTACGTTTAATTTTTGTTGTTGTTGTGTTTTTTTTTTCGACAAGAGTGGTTTGAGGAGATTGTCCATTGACTAATAGAAGTGATGCGGGGGACTATAGATTGGTTGAATAATATAGGGCAGTTTATTAAAGTGGGAATGGGTGATTGGATCAAAAAAAAAAAAAATCTCTGTTACAATGTTTGGAAGTAAATAATTAATTTTTTTTTTTCTTCTTTTTCATTTTCATTTTATTTTTCGATTTATTCCTGATTATTTTGTTGCAGTCGATTGATTTTGATTTTGGGTTAATGTTTTTTTTTTTTTGTTTTTTGTTTTGTTTTTAGTTTGTTGGAGATAATTTGAATGTTTTTTATTTTTGTTCTTTTGATTATTTTATCGAAATAATAAAAACAGAAGGGGAGAAGTGGAACTATTTTTTCTTTGCTGGTTTTAAATTTAGTTTATTAATTCTCATGTGACACAAAATTAAAAGACAAAAAGTGTTAATGAATTTTTTTTTTTTTTTATTCCATTTAAAATGTGAGAAAAGAAACAGAAAGCAAGCAACACGAAAAAACAACAACAGCAAACAAAACAAAAAAAACAACAACAACAATTGAGCCAAAAATGGTAAAAAAAAAACAAAAGTTGAACAGAAAAAAAAAAAAAAGTCGCCTGCGGTGTCGTGTTCAATCTCTTTCTTTCCCATTTATTTATTTTTTTTTTTTTTTTGTTTAAAGAACCAAAAATTAATTCTCACGTTTGACAATAATTTTCGCGTCTCCAAAAAAAAAGACAAAAAAAAACAAGAAAACAAATAGAAATAAAGAAAGAACCCCTTTTTCTTTCTGCTTGTATATTTTTCACTCAACAATTGAATGAATTTATAAACCTCCTGGTGACTTTCTTCTTATATTTGTTTACCATTTTATTTAATCTGACACAGTTCACCATTAATGATGACATCATACATTAATTAAATTTTAAAGAAAAATAAATTTTCTATTTTCTATTTAATTTATATTTAATGTAAATTAATTAACATAACATAATTAGTAAATAAATAAACAACAATAAGATTCAGCATCTTATAGAGAGGAGTATAAATGTAACAACGAAAGATAACAAAAAAAAAATGTGAAAAATATTACGAAGAAGAAGAAGAAGAAATATTAAATAATATTAAATACGAAATTAGTTAATTGTTAATTCTTTAAAAAATTTCTTTTTACATTTTTCAAGTTTTCCAAAAACTAATTTTTCAAAACACAAAAAATGCGTTTTGATGATTTTATGACATTTTGAAATTAATTCCATTATGTTGTTGCAAGTGGGATAAAACAAGAATAAAATCAATTTGGTTAAATAATAGAAAATAAAAATTATTACATAATTAAATGGAAAGAGTACAGTAGACTCATAATAAATTCAAATCATGACATTATCATTAATTCTCAGTAACTTATATTTCATTTACTTTTTATTTCATTTACAACACTATGATTTTTCATTCATTTTATTCTTTCTACCGTTACTTGGTAATGTAAATTTAATAAGTACACCATTCTCAGACATCGATTAGATTACACCCTCTCTATGGTCTAAGCAATACTTGTGTTCACTTTGTGATCGTTTTAATTTTCAAACATAAAAGTAAAAAAAATTGGATTCCATATATTACACACACACACACCCATGCACAAATAAAGAAGAAAATGTTTAAATTATAGGAATCGAGGACGTCACTGAAAATACCTTTTTGGATTCTCTCGTATCGACGTAAAAAAAAAGAAATATGAATTCAATTTTAAAAAGAAGACGAGAAGAAGAAAAACTAAAATAGCAAAATCGAAAAAGAAAATCAATCTAATTGACGTAACGTAAGATATCTAATGGACTTTATTTATTTTTTTGTCTAAAGCACCGAGAGAAGTTTGTTTTTTTTTTTTTTTTTTACCTTTTATTGTGTTAAAGTGGGGGTGGTGATGGGTTGTTCTATTATGGATAGTTTGTTTATTTATTGGAATATTTGATTTATAGAATGAGTTGTATACGACGTTAAGTATTGAAAAATTTATAAAGAAACAAATTTTATTTTTGTTGTTGTCTGTAACTTTTGAATAAAAGTGAAGAGAATACAGAGAACATGCTTACATAATATAGAGAATGATACTAGAGTGAAGAAGAAGATGAAGAACGACGATAAATGATCAAAGAGAATCAGAAATTATAAGTAGATGAAAAAGAAGTACTTTTCCATTTTCTTCTCTCTCTACAAGATAAAGATTTGTCTTTTATTTTATTAATAAAATGTATGTGGGTGTGTGTAAGCATGTGTATGTATCTGTTTTTAGTTGTAGTGTGTATAGTATGTGTATTACTTTTTAGTTCTCATCTCTATCTTTAAAGTTCTGTTTTTATATTTTTATTTTATTTTAATGGTATGAGAAAACTAAATTCTAAAGGATTATTATGATTCTATATTAATATGATTTCATATTATATTCTTGTACTTATTGTTATGTTTAAATTTAATTCGATAAAGGAAATTCTCGATAATTTAATACACAACAATAAATGGATTGAAATTTATGTTTTATAAGCAGAGAAAAAAAAATATGAAAATATAATACAGCAACAGAACTGAGAATAGACAGATCTAAAGGAAAATATAGAAATATATACAGAAATACAATTACACCACAGATCTCATATACAAACACAGATATAGTTGTATAATATAAAGTAAAAGCAAACAATTATTAATGTTTATCAAACAAACAAACAAAAAAATACAAACAAACGAACAAATGCAAAACAAAAAGAAAAATCTATTTTCTTGTGCGGAGTTTTTTTTTCTATTTTTCTTTGGCACTTTTTTTTTCATTTTCGACTTTTCCACATTTTTCTCCACTTTTCAGTTGGTTTTCTTTTTGGATTCTATTTTCTTTGTATTTTAATTCCTCCAAATGGTACTTTATAGACTCTCGAGGTCAATATAAATTTTGGGTTATTTTTCCTTCTGTTTCAACATTATTTCTATTTTTCCACAACTCTTCTCTTGACTCCTCTTTCTCTCTTTTATTATACTGCCTGTTCCATTTTTTTATCTATATGCATTCTCTTTGAATATATCCACAAAAACTACCCTCCTGCTTAAGGGAATGATATTGTGTGTGTGTGTGTGTGCGAGAGAATTGTACAGTTTTTTTTTGTGGAGGGCGTTAAATAGAAAACCGATAACATCTTTTGTCATTATCACGTCCTTTTAAAGATAGTTCCTTTTATGTGTTTGTAGTTGTCTATTAATGTGTGTGCGTGAATGCATGTGTGTGTAGCTTATATATGTATTATAATGACTGTAAAATACAAAAAAAAAAAGTTTTCTTTATTTTTGCTATTTTCTGTTCCTTTTTTCTCTTCCATGTAGCGCCACATCCACACACCAAGTTGCTTAGATTAAATTTGACATTAGTATTCTATTATGTCAGCCATTTTGAATTTTTTTTTTCTTTTAGTTTCTATCTAAGCAATAAAATAGAATTATCTTTTACAATAAAATTCAATTTTCCAGATGGTAAATCTCCAAACTCTTTCCTAATCCTTTCACCAACAATGTTCGCCTGTTTAATGCATTTTCATATAAAACAATTGAATAGTTTTGTTTTGCTTTTAAACATTTATTATCTAGACAATAAACGCAACAAATTGAAATAATATATTTTTAAAGAATCATCAGAGAAGAAGAAAGAAAGAAAGAAAATATAGTCTTTTAATACTTTACTTACACCTTTATCCCGAACAAATATACTTCTTCTTCTTTTTTTTTCTCCTTTTGTTGTTGTTGTTGTATACCCAACTTTGTCGACCTTTTTTTTTCTCTCCTATAATACCCCAATTCTTATTTTCTATTCTTTTCACAAAATAATAAATATCACTTCCAAACGTTTTGTTATTTCTTTCTGTTTTTTTTTTCTTCTTCTTTCTGTTTTTCTTTTCTTTTTAGTTGTCGGAATTTATTTCCAAGAGGGATAACTCCTTCTCTCTTGTTATATGTATATGTGTGAGTGTATTTGTGTTTAACATCAACTTGTCCATTTCTTGTCTTTATCCATTCCTTATTCCTTCATCTATTGGATTTTTAATGTGTGTGTGTGTGTGTGTGTTTCTATTTATAGTTTTATATCAATTTTGTTCGATTATGCATGCAAATATATACAGACACAGACACACACCCACAGGCATAGAGTCAAATACAGACATTGTGAATGTATTTTTATTTTTTACTCTTTATTCCCCCCCCCATTCCAATTCATTCGTATTCCTTTTATTCATTTTAGTTTTTTTTTTTTCTTCTTCTTTTGTATCGACGAACAGAGAAAATGCCATCGATCCTACTCAATATTAATTGCTCTTTATGCAAAAGAATAAAAGGAAGAGACTAAAGACAAAATACAAACAAAAAAAAAAAAACAAGAAGAAAGTCAACTCTTTTTTGATACCCACACAACAGTCTGATCATCATGATCATCATTGTACTCTTCATGTATCATGATTTTCATTATAATCATCGTCTTTCCGTAGATTAAATTCTAAAAACTTTTTATTGAGAGCTTTTGTCTGTTGACGTGTGTGTGTGTATGTGTGTATGTTTGTGTGTTAGTAATATTGGTATACCTACCTACATGTTTAGTATTGAAAAAAAAAAGAAAAGTTAAGTTGAATTTGGTGGAATATTGAAAAAAATATTGATGATTGGAATGAGATAAACAAGAGAAGATGTGCAGGTTTAGTGAGTGTGTGGAAGAATGAATATAAATTTTATGTAGTATAAAATATTACCATTTTTACAAACCAATTCATTTTTAAATTGCAATAAATTTTCATTGCTTTTCTTTTTCTAAAAAGTTTTGTAATTTTTTTTTCTCATCGCCTGTCCTTTGTTTTTTTTTAGTTGTTTTTTTTTTTTTTGACATTATGTTGCGAGTATTCGTTTTACCTTCAATAATCTGTGTGCTCTTCTTCTTCTTATTATTATTCTTTATTTTTATGATGGAATCATTTTTTTTTTTCAATTTCTATAATTCACAATGTCAATAATATTCTATTTCTATACATTTCTTTGAATTTTGTTGTTGTTGCGATTTAAATTTGGTTAAAAAATGAACGAAATACGATGTTTTAGATATTTTATGGTTGTTGTTGTTGTTATTGTTGACTGTTGTTAAGGGACGTTGCCATATAACAGGAATCAAAATCAAACAAATACAGAGTAAACATTTAAATAAATAAATGTAAAAAAAATATCTGTGAATTGGCTAAAAAAAAATTGAATTAGTGATGATGATCTATGGAAAATATTTTATTTAGGTATAGTGTTGACCTTTCGATGAATTGTTGTATTTTTTGGTAAATTCAGATTAATTTTTCTTTTCGTTTCGTTTCCAATAATTTAGTAAAATTTATTTAATTTTTGCTGTAAAGTTTTCATTCATTGTGAGAAGATGATCAAATTAGTTTCTTGAAACATGAAAATGTGCGGTCAAATGTGAAATGTTTCCATTGGTAAATCTTTATCTGTCATTTAGTGATTTTATAACGAAAGATTTGAATAAATTTTTTGATTGAATGAAAGGTTGTGGTACTAGTGGAAGTCAATAGGGTAAAGTGTATAGTTGATGCATGATCTTTTTATTAAATTAAACAAAAATAATATTGGCAACAATAAAAGAAAATGAAAACATGTAAACACAATTGAATAAAACGGGTAAAAAATAAAAGAGAAGGATAAGAAAAAATGTTTGCCGTAAATTGAAAATTCAACGAGGAAGATGAAAGAATATTAGAAAGGAAAAACAAAATGATTTCATATTAAAAAAAAAAACTCCAATAGAGAGAAAACATGAGAATTTTTTTTTCTTGCGCTTTCATACATTTGCCCCCTTTGTGTTCTGTTTTTTTTTCCTGCTCTTCCCTTTTTTCCTCGTTGAAAAAACATTCGAATTTCTTTTTTGTCGATTTAGTTTTTGTTGGTTTGATTTGTTCTCCTTCTTTTGTATATTTTTATTTGACAGTGTGTGTGTGTGTGTGTTTTTTTTTGTCGAAAGGAAAGAAGTCAAGTGGATATGGACACCGATAAGAAAAAATAGAATGTGATAGAATGATTATCATCAATGATATTTTGTACAAAATGTCGAAAAAGAACGGAAATATTTTCTATTTGACTAGTTGGGGGTGGGTGGGCTGGAGAGGGCCGAAGACCAAATATAGAAAATGAAATCAAAATAAAGAAAAGGAATCTTTTTCTTCAAAATTCTTTTGGATTGAGAGTAAAGGGAGAAAACATAAAAAAAAAATGGAAGAAAACTAAAGAATAAGAATAATATAAGATAAAAATTGGAAGACGTGACCTGATTTGATTCAACAAGAATAGAGAGAATATTACTCTTTTTGACTCTAAATTTTTCTTCTTCTCTTATACTGATGTCACTTCTTTGTACATTACTTTCCATTTGAGATCATTCTCTACTCTCGTCTCATCAGATTTTCTTTTTTTCCAATTCATTCAATTCGTATGCTGCAATTGTACAATTCCAATCTTTTCGGTCGTTCTTTTTTTTCAACTTTGTTGGGATGCAATTAAATTAAAGACATTTTTTCTTGTCCTTTTCATTTGCCCTTTTTCTGAGTTATTTTTTCTGTTACCAACACAAGTACTTCATCATTATTCCGTTCTGTCATTGCTGATTTTAACTCGTTACCAAAACATGTTGATGATTTACGAAGAAGAATATCGTAAATCCTTTCATTTCTGTTTATTTATTTCCTTCATCTTTTTCATGTTCTTTCACCTTTCCATTTACATTTATACGATTTGAAATTATCAGAAGACGATGAAATTGAGTTGAATATGGGACAAGTAAAGATTGCGAATAAATCAGAATGATGAGTTGAAGTAGAAGTAGATGTTAGAGGTTGTGATATATAAATGCATGTAAATTGAAGTTTTGGCTTTCTTTAGATTGTATGCTTGAAGAAAGAGAGATAGAGATAGGATGAGATCGAGAGAATAATGTAAGAAATGATTATTTTCAGTATTTTTTTCTTTTCCTATTATGATTCAAATATCACTATTTTTGATAAACTTAAAATTTAATCAGATGAGAGCAACAAAAGTATTTAAGTAAATCAAGAATATTGAAGAAAATTGAAAAACTGACATTTCGTTGTATTGTTACTGCTGACGACACACAGATTAAGGAATCGAATAAAAAATGTTTGTTAGAGTGAAATTTTCATCCTTTGGAAAATTAAGAATGTTACATTAGATTTTTTAGACATTAAAGCAGAAAATCTAAAAAATTTCCAAAACTGTTTGAATATATTTGCTTATTTTGTTGTGTTTTTTGTGTCCTCGTTTTTTTTTTCCAGACAACAAAAAAAAAACTCCTTTATTTTTTTTTTTATTCCTTTTTTGACCTTTTCATATATGTTTGTGTTTTCCAATCAAATTGAATTGAGTTCGCATAATAATGATGGCGACGTGAATCTTTATACAAAAGAATAGAAATAAACAAACAAACAAACAAAAAAAAAATACTCATCGAAAACGACAATCGCAATGTAATTGAGTTGAAAATTGATGCGACCAAATAGAAAAGGAAAAAAAAAAAACGATTTTTCCTCTTCTTTTGTTTTCTTTTCTTTTCTTTACTGTTTTTTTTTTCTTGTTCCTATACGATGACGACGACTATTGTCAAGTTGATAAGAAAACAATATGGTAAAGTATAAAGGGGTTGATATTCTATGGGAACGGGTAGAGAGTAAAATGTAATAAAGTTTTATTAGAAAAATATATAAATAAAATAATCTTTGATAATAAAACCAAAAATAAAGATTGTGAAAATTGGATTTGTGTTACCAAGAAGAAAGATTGAAAAAAAAAAAGAAATACGCTAAAACACGCACGCATTCCTTTTGTTAAAACTATTAATATGACGTCATTATAGAGACCGTCAAGGACAACAATTATTTGTTTCCTTCACTTCATTTTATTTGAAAATAAAAGAATCAAACCCACTAATTTAGATTATGTAAAAATCTGTTGGGTTTGCTTTTTCTATTTTTATTCTCAAATGTCTAAAATATTTTCAGTTTTCTTTTTTTTTTTTTTTTTTTTGTATTTTTTCCTTTTTCTCTTTCACACTTATAATATAATTTTTGTTTAACTTCATTATTTTTTATCGTAAAGAAAATTAGAAGAAAAAAAAAAAAACCTTCAATCATCATTTTCTTTTCCTCCTTAAGTACATAATTAAATTTTTCCCATTTAATTAAATTTGTGAAGAAGAAAGAAGAAAAAAATATTACCAAGAAAAAAATTTTTTTTTTGTTCATTTTTCTCTATTTTCTGTTGTGTGTTTTTCCTATACAGAAATCCGAATAACCTTAAACTCTTCACATTTTTCTCCCTCATTTTAATTTATTAACTTATAATGACTAATGAATGAACTTGACTGTAATAAGATTTCAAGTACCAAATATTATTATTGCGTTTTTACTAAATACCCAATTAATAAATGACTAAAAATTAAATCATTAGATAGAAAAAAATAAAATGCAAATGGCGGCGTTGGGGTAAAAAAAACAAAAAAACTTACACATCAGTTTCACGAACAAAAAATATAACTGATGACGTCATTTGACAGGTGGACCTTCCATTTTGATTTTTCTTTTTCTTTTTTTGACGTCTCTTGCAGTTAACTGGGTTAACTGTAACAAATACACAGCATTGAAATGAACATTCCAATAAGAAGGTTGGAAGGAGGAGGGCAAATGAAGTTTTTTTTTTTGCTTTGTATAGAAATGATTTCCGTCTTTAGGAAAATGTACGATTTTTTAATAATAGTTCACGATCCAAAATAAATTTATTAAATCAAAATTGAAAGAAATGAGAAAAAAAATAAAGTTCTTCAATTCAAAAACATTTGATTATTTTTTTTCGTAAAAAACTTTTGCATTAAATTACAACAAATAAAATTAGTTTGACCTCCACCACCCACCCCCACCCACAACCTAATCGTTAAATAATTTTTAAAAATGTCGTCATAACATGACCAATTGTTTTTCGTTTTTTTTTTTTATGTTTTTTTAAACTTTAGAAAAGTTTTCGTTGGTTGCTATGTAAAAAGTTCAATACGATTAAAAGTATTACGGTTTTTTTTTTCTTTTATGTTTATTCCAGTTAAAAAACTCTACACTTGATTTCTTATCTTTTTTTTCAAAAACTTAAGCGTTTAGACCATTAAAATTTGACATTACTTTACCCGGGTTGACTTAACAAAATAATTAAATAATTTTCATGTGTTGGTTGATGGGTGGGTGTGGTAGAGGTGACGTAATGACAAAACAATAATTTATGAAATATTAATTAGAAATAAAAATTTACTGAACTCTACTATGAATAAATAAATACACAAATTTATTGTGTATTTGTATTTGTTATCATTATTTTTGATTTGAGGTTAAATTAGAGTGGTTCCAATGGTCCTTTAGATTGTTTTTTATTTTATTTTTTTTTTTTTTTATTTTTTTTTTTTGTGTATTTTTTTCTTTTTTTTTTTTTTTGAAAAGTGAAAGAGAGAACAAAAATGAGGGTGAACATTTTTTTTTGACCCTCTGTGTAGAAATAAATTGGATAGAACAAAAAATGAAATTTATATACAGAATGAATAATAAAATTTAACGCAAATTTTTGTATGGATAATTAATTCAGTATAATCGTTCACTAATAAAATTAATGTTTTGTGAAATTTTTATTTTTTTTTTACAATTTTCTTTTTCCCCCCATTTTTTTTTTGTAATAAACAACAACAACAACAATGAAAAAAAAATGTATACAACACAAAATTCAGTTAAAAATAATAAATCAAAAATATCATCCCCTCCGCCGCCCCCCCACACCCCCGAAAACCCAATGCTAAAAATATAAGCTAAAATTGTTATTTTGTCACTATTTTCACTCATTCTACTTAACTTCCCTCTATCTGCCTGTCCCTGTCTCTGTCTCTCTCTCTCTCTCTTTTCTATTTATTATTAATTCGATCTCTCTCTCTCTCTCTCTTTCTTTCTCTCTGTGTTCTAACCTCCTTACCTCTTATTTTATATTACTCATAAATTTTTATTATCACGTGGTTGGAAAAGCACAATGACAAAGTCGACGACGATGACAATACAGACAGACAGACTGACAGACAGATTGACTGACTCAAAATGTTGAAGAGAAAAAAAAAATGATGAGAAATAAAGGAAGGCAAACGAAAAAGAAAAAGAAAAAAAAAAATAAAGAGAAAATGAACATGAAAAAGAAGAAGAAAAATTGGACAAAAATATCTCGTATCATCTTCACTTTCCAATAAGAAATGTCAACAGTCTATTTTTGTCGTAATATTTTTTTTTTTCACTTTTTTTTCTTCGTTTTAGATTTTACCCAGAAATATAGGAACGAAAAAAAAAAATTAATCCATTTGACGGATGGTAGTGTTAGATGGTAATTGTTATGGTAGTGGTAATGTTAAATTGTGTAAAGTTCTAATAAATTCGATATCTAAACTTAAAAAAAAGTGAGAAAATATGGGAGAGTCTGCCTTAATAAATGTCAATACAAAAATAAAAATTATGTGTGTGTGTGTGTGTGAATGTATGTGTGCAATGCGTGTGTATGTATGTGTGTAATGTGTATATTCAGAATATTATATGGATGAGGTTATATGGGGTTGTTGGTTGTTTAAATGTTATATGTGTACAAAGGATGAGGTTTGATTCAGTAGATGGGGGGTGACACAAGAACATCAAAAAGTCATTTAGGGTTTTATTTTATTTTTTTGACTGATTTATAGTTGTTTGCCTTTTCTTTACATTATTATAAATATAGAAAATGCGTAAATTGGGTGTGTTTCTTCGTATAGGATGGAAAATAGAAGGTGGTAGAAATTGCTAAAAAAAAAAAGTAAAAAAGTGGCGGGGGTTAAATGAGTAGAATGAAATTTTCTATATATGGATTAATTTTTTTTTTTTGTTTTCTGATTTCTTCTTATTTATTTTTATCCGTGTTTTACCAATATTTTCCTGTGATCATCACATTTTACACTCCCTCCAATCGCACTATTCTTTTAACCGTGTCGTGTCGTCTTTTTATAGCTTTTTCTATAAAGAGAACAAAAAAAAAAAAATAGAATAAAATAAAATATTGACAGATGATTTTCTGTCTTTTATAAATTTTCCATTTATTTTCTTTTCTTTTTTCCTTTTTCCTTTTTTTTCTTACCATTTTTCTCTCTGTTGGTGAATGAAACGACAAATTATTTAAATCGTTTTTATATTATTTTTTTCTTTTTCCTTTTTCTTTTTTCTTTTTTTTTTTTTTCTTCTTTTGATTTTTTATTTTTTAACAATTGAATAATAAACATAATAATAATGGAGGGGTTTTCAATCCCCATAATCATCATCATCATCATCATCATGATCATATTCATCTATGAACCCTCCCTACTTTAACTGAAATGGATGAATGAGTAATTTAATATATAGAATAAAAAAACATTTGATGGGGTTTTTGGTGAAAAATTTATAGGTGGATGGGGGGGTGAATAATGTAAGTAGGAGTTAGAGTTTGAGATTTACTTAAAGAGTGTGAGAACGGTAAGGACAAAAAGTCATTTTATTCTATATAAATAATAATGATCAATGTAATTTTAAGGGATGATTATTTTGGATTTGTTTTCTGTTCTTTTTCTTTTTTTTTTCTCTCTCTCTCACACTCTATGATGGGTTGTTTTGTTTGGATGATGACTTCAGTAATGAATTCATATTTTATTAGGTACAATTTTTTTTCTCCCTTTATATTCACTTTTTATTGTTATAAATAAATTTAATGACGTTGTTGTTTTCTATCTACCTCCCCCTCTGTCTATGTGTGTATTGTGTGTATCGTTTTTTTGTATAAGTGAATTTTCTAGATTTCTTTTGGGTTCACGTTGATGGCAATAACATTTCTTTAAAACGTTTTTTTTTTTTTATTTCTTTTACAAAACTACACCAATTATTTAAAACATTTTGTGGAATTTTATTCTAGAAATTGTTCTGTTGTTTTTTTAGTTTGTGTGTGTGTGTGTGTATTGTTTTTATTAAATATAAAAGAGGGTTAAGGTCAAGGAATTGTATAATTATTTGTGATTTCTGTTAGAATAACAATCAACGACCTCAATTTTCATTAAATTGATTGAAAATATAAATTTACATTATGAATTTATTTTGTTTTTAATTTCTTCAATGACTGACGATGAATTGAATATTTAAATGATGTAAATGTAATGCGTTGCGATTTTACAATTCTAAGAAATTATTTGTGAAGACGAAAAATAAGAAAAGAATTTATATTAATTCTTTTAAAAATTATCTTAAACGAACACGTTTGTTATAATCTTTAAAAATTATTTTCTTGTATGCGTTACAAATTTCTGATTTATGTCTTTTGTGTCTTAAGATCAAAATAGCAACAAAAGTTAAAAAAAAAAAAATATTAAAATGTTGATCTTCTCTTGATCAGCTCTGTGCAAATTTTCAAATGGTGTGAATCGAATTTCGTCATGCTTTATTTTGCGGACTAGAATAAATTTGGTCAAACAGAACTTTTTTTTTTTTTTTTTTTTGTTATTTCACATCAAATTAATGTTGAACTTCACAAATATATTAAGTGGAGTTTAGAACAACTTATGAAGAATATCAATTAGGCGGAATTAAAAATAATTAATTGAAGTTCATGTAAACCTTTAGTGTAAATTTCTATTAATAAACTCCACCACTGTTGCAATGTCACAATAAAATATACTCTCGGAATTAGCAACAATAAACAAGAATAACAACAACAACAACAAAGTACCTACTAATAACGAAACAGCATCAAAACAGCGACAAAAACCGGTAATAACGCGTCTCATGAAAACGAAAACAAAAATTCATTTATGAGGAGAACAAAAAAAAACAAAACAAAAAAGCAGAAAAAACCAAATGAAAGAAAAAAGACGACAAAACCCAATCATCTGAAAGTCTAACAGACCGGGGTAATAAATGCCAACAACAACAACCAACAATCACCAAGCACAGCAACAAACAGCAACAATGAAAAAACAAAGAAAAAAAAAATGTAAAAAGCAGAAACAAAAAAGTTGCTTTTCTGTTCGTTCTTTTTGTTTTTTGTGTTTTTCTTCTTCTTCTTAGACTTGTTATTTTTTTTGTTAGCGTTTGTTGGCCGCATCAAATGAATCTAAAGCCATTTGATACCGCCGCCACCACCACTAACAGACTCACACACACACATGGTATCTCTTTCATTTTGAATTTTGTTTCATGAAGAAGAAAAAAACAAACATATATGTTTAAAAGTGTACAACCAGACTCTAAAGGTTCTGGGGCAGATTAAAAATGGTGAAGGATGGGAGGAGAGAGAGTCGACATTTTAGTTTTATGAGAGTAAAATAAAAAAAGGTAACAAAAATATTAAAGAGGATATTTTTCTGTTTGATGCGATAAAAATTGAACAAGAAATGACTTATTTTCTCTCTCTCTGTCTCTTTCACTCTCTTCCTCAATCTTTATTCCCAGTTTTTATTTTCGTTGAAATTTTATTTAATTTTTGTTTTTTTCAAGTTTTTAAATTAAATATTTTTGTAAAGTTTACATTTTTTGTGTAGTTCTGTACACTCGGTAGTGTGTGTGTGTGTTACCCAAGTATTTTCATTTCTTTCATTTTTCTTCTTTGTTTTTTAATTCATCATTTGAGGACTTGATGAAAATTATTAAATAAGAATGGTAAAACATTGACGAGTACCAGTAAACTTTTACAGCATCAGATCGAGCGAATAAAGTTAAATTTTGGTAGAAAAATTGTGCAGTATTTAACTAGGCAGTGTTTGTAATTCGTAAGAATTTCTCATTAAACAAAACAAAAAAGTGGGTCTGTAATTAGACAGGGGGGGGGAAAGAGAATAGATCAATTTAAACGGCTTTAAATAAAATTCCGAAAATGGATCAGTTTTCAATCTTGATCAGTTGTTAATTATTTTTTTTAATTCTATTAATCCGTGGTTAGGTCTAAAAATGTCCTCTTTTGCAAAAAAAATTATTAAAGGATACAACAAAGGATTGTCAACAATATCAAAGATGAATTTAAGGATAAATTGAACAGTAAAATTTCATTCACTTCTGTACTTAAACTTAATGACTTCTCTTCATCCTTATTCCTTGGAATCCGTTTCGTTTTTTTCATTTTAATTTGTAGATACGAGAAAAGGAATTATCAGAGAAAAACTTTTCTTCTTTTATTTTTTTTTTTTTTTGACATAAAAATTTTTAAACTTAACTTAACTTATATAATTGTTGAAGAGGAGAGAAGAAGGGTAAAAAAAACAGGCTGAAATGAAGAAAAAAAAAATCATCTCATCCTCTTTTCATTTCTTTCTTTTGTGTGAATCATTTTTTTTTTTTTTTGTTGGGGTTGAAGAATACATCCCTATTCATCATTCTTGTCTCTTCACCACATCCCTAAATTTTATGTTTATATTTTTCCTTCTTCTTTTTTTTCATTTTTTTTTTTTTTTTTTTGTAATAAATGCTGACTATGGAAGAATAGCAAAATCGCGAAAGTGCGGGGCTAAATTGTACACACAAATACACACACACACACACACACACACACACCAACGAAACAATTCAAATAAAAAAAAAAAAAATTTATCAAAACTTTTCTAATTTGAACTTTTTTTTTTGTTCTCTTCTCTCTTTTTTTTGTTGTTCCTTTTTCTACATTTTTTCTCTCGTATTTTTATTTTCTCTGGCTCTTTCTATATTTTTCTGAGTAGAAGGGAGGAAAGCTTCTCGTAACTCATAAACAAGAAGCAACCTAGGGTGGGGGAGGGACTAAAAAATATAAGTTTTAGTTTTTATTATTTTTGTTTTACTTTTTGTTTTTTTTTTGATAAGTTTTAAGGAACTAAAACAAGATGAGTTATATTGTTTAAGGAGGAGGCAAATAAAAAGAGATTTCTCGAGAGAAAGAAACGACTAAATATCAGAGAGAGAAAGAGATGAAAAATTAATAATAATAAATATCAGAAAAATATTAAAAAAAACTGTTGCCGTATTTATTTATTTTTTTCGCACAATTAATACAAGAAAAAGAACCAAAAACAACCACAAATTTGTATTTTATTGTTTGTGTGTGTGTGTGTGTGTGGGTATGTGGCTGCATCGGCATCGACATACGTGTGTGTGTGTCAGTTGGAATGGTTTTCAAAAATATGAGAATAATATAATATAAAGAGTTTTGGGTTGAATAAAATATGAAATTGAAGAGGAATGAAGGGGGGGTGGTATTTTGATTTTTAAAAAGTGGAATTATTTGTTATATGGTGTATAAGTGGTGGAATGGTTAAAGTTTGGTTTTTGTTTGCCTATTATGCATAATAATGCCAATGCAGTCATTTGT
Source organism: Pedicia rivosa (assembly GCA_963082725.1). Taxonomy (NCBI): domain Eukaryota; kingdom Metazoa; phylum Arthropoda; class Insecta; order Diptera; family Pediciidae; genus Pedicia; species Pedicia rivosa. Next base: position 44,384,012 of record OY720152.1, on the reverse strand, counting down.
TTTTCAGTTCAAATAAATTAATTTCCATTGTTTTTTTTTTGTTTCTGTTTCTGTTCTTTTTTCTGTATTTTATTATTATTATTATTTTTTTTTTTTTTTTTGTTCTGGTTAAATTCATTTGGTAATAATTAACACTTGCTCTTTTACACATACCAAATTGTATTCATACCGACATACACACACATAATTAAATACCAATACGACATACACATAATTGCCACAAAATTAGACCTGACAAATTTTTTGAATTGTCGAAGGGTTGGGGAGTGGGAAATGTTTTTTTTTTTTTTTTATTTGAAAATCGATTTAAAATATTGTGCTATACAAAATTTTTGAAGTTTTGCGGATTGTTTGTAAATTATACACACACACACACACATTGATAAAAAGGAAAAATTTAATTTCTATGCATGCGCGTGTATGTGTGTGCGTATGTGTGTATATTTTTAAGTTTTTCTTTTTTGTGTTATTTGAATAACTAATTTTGATTGATGTAAATTTATTCATATTATTATTATCATTAAAATAGATTTTCTCTCTAGTCATCAGGTAATTAGTGGTTATATTAACGGTTAATTAACGGATACGAATCGGTATAGATTTTTGTTTTTTTTTCGTTGTTGTTGTTTTTAGAAATGAATAAAATTATTGATTTATATGAGTGTAGTTGTAGGGTGTTAAATGGTGGTTATGTAACAGTTTATTAACAGTTACTGCTACTAGTGTTAATAATAATTCTCTTAGTACGTAATCTACTATATGTTGTTGTTGTTGTTTTTGTTGTTGTTGCTACTCCTACTTTTTTTTTATTCTATTTTGATTTATTCAATTTTCAATTAAAATTTATTCGAACAAAATCAATTAATATAAATTGCATAAGGGAAAAAGTATTTATAAATTGTATAATTTTGTAATAAAATAATGAGAATTAAAATTTAAATTTTATGAATAAACAAACAAAAAAAAAAATGTTTTGAAATTATTTATTTATTATCGGGTTTCTAATGAATTTAATGTTTAACTTAAAATAAGAATAACAATATAACAATGGATTAGATAAGAATGTAAGAAGTGGAATTTAATGAGTTCGTTAATAGTTTTGTAAAACTCGACCTAAGTTATTTTAATCTGAAAATATGGGAAGAATTATATTTGGTAACAGTTATTCTAGAAAGTGATTGGGAATTTTAATTATAGTTTATTTATTAACGGTAATGAATTAGTTATTTGTAGATCTTCTGTATCTCTTTGTGTTTATGTTTATCTTAATTTGTTTCATTTTTATCCAGTGGAGTAACGCAATAATATCGGTTATATTTATGAATGTTTTGTTAGAAAAAGAGGATTGTTCTCAATTGTTGTAAATTAACGGTTAACATAATAGTTGAACGGTAAAAAGTCAATTTATATGTTAAAAATTAACAAATGTACGAAATGATTCTTTTATTATTGTTTTGTTTCTTCTTTTTTTTAGTTTCTTTTTTTTATCCTTCTTTTTTTATTCTTTTTTCTTTCTTTATTATTATTTTTATTTTTTATAACAAATTTGTCCTCTCGTAAAAAATTGTTATATGAGATTCCTGTTTTTATCATAAACAAGTACATACACATATACACTTGCATAAATACAAAAAACATATAAATATATATGTAGAAGAAGAATTCTTTCCTTTATATTACGCAATATAAAAATATCAAAACCTCTTACCCCAAATCTCATCTAACCAAACCCTCACACTTAACTCACCATTCTTAAGTATATGTATGTATGTACATATATTTTCTTACCAAAAACAAAACCACCACCAACTACATCCCCCCTTCCACCATTCCCTACGACAATTCCACATACTTATATATCTCAAGAGTATTTTTTCAAATAAAATTCAAGTAATTGTATTTATGAATAATTTACAACTTACGGTTTTACTTCTTTTTTTTTTTTTTTATACATAATATTTTTTTTTCTTCTTCCTTCCTTCATTCTGTTCTCTGCTGTTTTTTTTTTTCTTTTTGGGGTTTTTTTCCGTACCCATTTTTTTTCCATATATTTATGTAACCGCATCTTTGGGTTCAGTTTATATTGGTTTGGTTGTCTTGTTTGGGGCTTTTTCTTTCTGTTGGTTATTCAGTCCAAAAAGAAATAAGAGAGAACTTTTACTTAAAATAAAATAAGCAAAAAGTAAGATCAACAGAATTGGAAAGAAAACCTTTTGTATCAGTTGAAAATTATATGATAGAAATTTTGGACCGGATTTAGTGAATTTCTTTTTTTTTTGGAAAGAAAGTCAAAGACTAAACAGACTGATTATATGTTATGGTGAATTGATTCTTAAGTTAACTTTTTCAACCATTATAAAAAATCAATTATGAAATTCTTAAGTGGTTTTTTTTTTCTTCGTTTTAGAGAAAAAATTGATTTGTTTATTTTTTGTGAATGATTCTACATTTTAGAATTCGTTGTTTGAATTAAAACCGAATAAACTGGGAGTGAAGTAATTGTTAAGACAAATATAATTTATAATTTCTCTTTTGCTTTTATTAAATTAATTTCACATTAGAATTTTCGCATAAATTTATTCATTATCTCTTTTCTTTTCACTAATATTTGTCTCGCGTTACTAGCACTCAACACTTTCGATTATATTCCATTTAAATTTAGTCTTAATATTTGTAAGGGAAATTCTCGTCTTATTCACATCGTCTAAGAATATCCAAATAAAATATTGACATTAACGCGTGTTTGTAGCCCTCAATATAAATTGTTAAATTTTTTTTTTTTTTTTTTTTATAAATTCGTCCCTGATCCCCCCTTGGTATATTGATACGAATATTTAAGGATAGAAAAATATTTGTATGTTTTTGAACAAACTCAAGTATAAATATATGTATATGTGATGTATGGGGTACGAGTACATATATGTAATATTGGATATGTTAAGATGATATTTATACATAATATAATATAATGTAACATATACTCTCCAATATATACACAGATAGATATAGGCAGAGGCATAATAATAAACGAACGGCGAGCAACAGAAATAATAATAATAATAATAATAAAAAAAAAAGGAAAAGGAAAAAAAAGGAAGAAAAATTTGTCACAGTAAAAAAGAAAAAAAAAAAAAGAGAAAAGATGAAGAAGGAAACAAAAAAAAAAAAATAAAAAAGAAGAAAATTCTCATATGTTTTATGAGATCGTATCTTATGGATGGCGTCTTTTTTTTTTTTTATTCTGGAGGGTTGTATGGGTACTTCAGAATATGAAGGGAAGGTGAGGAAGTTTTGTGGGTGACGCAAGAAAAAAATATATATGAAGAGGGAAATGGATGGAAAAGGAGAATATTGGGTAATAGAAAGGGAAAGGATGTAAGGTTTTTTCTTATAGTTAGTTCGAGATGCGATATTATAGCGCCAAATAAGAAGAAGATGAAAAAACATCAAAAAATGTACGTGGAAATGAGATCATTTACGTGAGAGAAAGATGATGAAGATGGTTTTTGGATGATGATGGTATGTTTGGTGGTTTGGTTCGTTGGTTGACTTCTTCTTATTCTTTTTCTCTTGTGGGTTATAACATCAAATATGTCAATGACAAGGTCGTGATGAAAGATTATGAGGTGCGTGTGTGTGTGTGTGTTTGGATAGATACGTGTAGAAGAGAGTGAGTAGTGTGTTTAAACACGATGTTGATAGGTTTGAAGTGTGTTAGATGTTTCTATTTCATTTATTTGCAACTTCAACATAAGTTATAACATTGAAGATAGACAATTTTTTTTCCTTTCATCTTCTTCTTTTGCTTCAATAAGAATTGATTTTATTTTTCTTATTTGTGATTTTTTTTAAAATAATTAAATGTTAAATTAAAAATGTTTTTGTCGCCTTTAATCGTGAAAAAAAAGTTCTTTAAGAATTAGTCAAAATTAAGAAAAGGAAATCAATATTAAAGATAGAAGAATTTCAAGTGGGAAAAAAATAATATCATCTTAAAAACCGTGAGATATAAAAATAAAAACTAAAAACGGAAATAAAAAAAAAATAGAAAAAATGATTGACAGTAAAATTGTCCCACACATCATTTTGATGACCACACAAATTGACCATCATATTTTTTTATTTTTTATTTCTTCTTCTATATACCATCCATTCATTCTTATTCGTCTATTTCTTATGTGCGGTCGTACCAAATTGTTCCTTCATTATTTTTCACTTCATCCAACAATACAAAAAAAAAAGAAGATGAATTGATGGGAGTTGTTGAAAATGGTGAGAAGTGGAAATTAGAGTATGAGAGTTTTTTGGGTGAAATTAGGGTGAAGTAAGAATATATGTTGAGAATGTTGTATAGTCGTCTAAGTCGTTTAGATAAATCCTATAATACCAATTTCATCTACAAACAACATCATCTGTTTGTCAATATCTTAAAACATATTTCTATCCATTCACATATTCTACACTATTCTTTTGTTCATCTTCTTCTTCTTCTTCTATTTTGTCTTGTATTTTTCATTTCAAAATCTAATATTAAGGTTGCATTGTTGTTGCCATTATTATGGTTTTTTTTCCCCATTCTTATTTCTTCCTTGAATTCAAACGAAGAAAATTGTGTAAATGTAAAAATATTGAAGATGAATCTTCCTATAGAATTTTCATATTCACATCTTCCTTTCTCACTCTTTCTCTCTCTTTTTCTATCTTCTTCTTTCTACTACATTGTTTCACTTTTTTCTGTATCTAAAGAAGTAAAAAAAAAAAAAAAAAAAGCACAACACACAAGACGACAAACGATGACGACAAGAACGAAAAAAAAGGACATTTTTTCCTATAATATATAAATTTTATTACTTGAATACGAAGAAGAAGAACAGAAATGGGGGTAGTGAGGGACAAAAAAGGAAGAGGAAAAAAAAAAAGGATAAATAATAATAATTTCGTGCATGCGGTTGGAAAATGAAAAATGAAACATAAGAAGAAAATAAAATATAAAAAAATTCAGAAGAAAATTTTTTTTTACCATTTTCAAAAGGAAAAAAAAAATACATTCCCTTTTTTTCTTTATTTTCTTCAATGTTGTTATTCTCTTTTTTTTTCTTTTTGTTTTTTCTCGTCTTCTCATATCGCCCCCATCCCCTCCTCAACAATTCTCATTCTACTTCCACACTGACGATTATATTTGATGCGTGACAATTTTCTTTTATATTCTAAACGCACGATATCAGTACTTTTTATTGTGCAAATTGTAATGCGAAAGAGTGAAAGAGAGAATTTTTATATTTGTAACAAGGGTTTTACGGAGAGATAATAAAATGAGAGTATAGAGCTTCTTTTTTTTTTTTTTTTCTTGTTTGGTCACCAAATTTTTTTACGTTAAAAAACAATTTCAATGCTAAAATAATCAATCATCACAATAAAACATTCAAACAGTATAAAAAAAAATTCTCACGGAATTCCTATAAAAATAATTTCTATCTTCACTTCTTTACATCCTTTATGAATAGATCCCACGATATCCTTAGTCTATTCATGGGTCAAGTCTTTTGTGTAGATAAATATCGCGATCTTTATTCATTTTAAAAATTTATGACATCGATCCTTATTGTTTTGTTTTTGTTGGCTTGTACAAATGAAATAAAAATTAAATATCAGATCATCAGGTAAATGGGAATGAAGAGGATCAATTATTTTTCTTTTATCTGAAGATTATTATTATGATTATTTGTGTTGTATATCCGTTTGACCTTTTACCTGTTTGTTCCTACATACAAAATGGCCTATCCTGTTCTCCTGTATACGATTGTCCATTCTTTGTCTTTCTTCATTACTTTCTTGTCCTCTTCTTTTATAAATAAAATATAAATTTTAGTTTATTATTGTACCTTATCACGTGACCCTTTTGTCTATTTTCATATTATTTTCTTCTTCTTCTTTTCTCTATTTTTCTTCTTCTTTTCTCTATTTTTCTATTTTTATTCGTTTTCTTTTTTATTTTATTTTTTTTTTTCGTACAATAAATTCTATGTAACAATCCCATCATTCTCTCCCTCATTCTCCGCTTACAAAAAACCTCACTCCAACATAAGAAGAAGAAGAAAAAAAAACCATACATATTCGCCATTAAGTTTTACCTTTAACTTCTTATTTGTTTCTATCTCTTTCATTCATTCATGAATGATATTTTTGTCTTCTTTTCTATTTCCTGTATAATAATATTTTTCTTATAAAAAGTATGTATCGTATTTCAATTCCCTTCTACTTATAAAATTTCACCATTTCCTTATATTCTTTTTCTTCTTCTTCGTTTTTCTATTTTCATCCCTATATTCCAAAGAAAGAAAGAAAATAAAAAAAAAACAAACCAACCAACCAACCACCTTATTTCGAAATAACACAAATTCTCTCATTCCAATTTACTTTTATAGTTCTCTCTCTGTGTATATATTTTCTTCTTCTTCTTCTTACTTTAACTTTCTTTTCTCTCTCTCTCTCTCTCTCTACCACTAGTCATATACCCTTCTGCCTGCTTCTATAATATTATCCAAAACGTATACCCATTTGATTTACCTTCTTAGATTTTGTATATAAATAAATTCGATTTATGTTTGTTGCTTGTTGTTGTTATTATTTGTTGTTGTTATTCTTGTTTTTGTTGCCTGTTTATTTTTCAACATGAAACTAACTGCAATAATGCAGGTAAATTTGTCGGAAAAAGGAACAGTCTGCTATTTAGGCTGTTATAGAAGGAATGAAGTTAGGGGTATAGAAAATGGGAAATGGTGTGAGGGGATGGTAATTTTTCTTTTTACATTTTTACCTTTTTTTTTTTGTTAAAAAATAAAAAAAATAAAAGGGGTATAAGAAGGATGGTGTTCAGTGGGTTCAGCACCAAGAATTATAAGATATATATAAGAATGAGAAAGTTTAGGTTGAGTGAATTTGTTGAGGAATGAGATATTAGTGAGTGTAGAATGGTAAAGTTGATGTTTTTTTTCTTTTTTTTTTTGTGTTGTAGTAGAAAAAGGAAATGAAAGTTAAAGGTATTAATGTTATTACGTTATATTATTTCTCTCTCTGTACATATGTTGTTGATAAGAAGATGGAGGTGGGAAAGAATATGAGGTGACTTTATATAATATTACATTTTTGTTTATAAAGAATGTTAAGAGTTAAGACGGAAATATTCATTTCGTTTTTATATAAAATTTATTATTTATCCGGTTTATCCTATTTATCCGGTTTAAAAGAATTTTTCTGTTTTTCCTGTTGATTTTGTTTTTTTTTTTTGTATTTTGTGTGCTGTTATTTTTCTTTGTCCCTTTTTATATTTCTCAATCGATTTTGTCAGAAAAAAACTTTTCAATTTGTTTTATTTTTTTTGTTGCATTTTATTTAGTCTTTTTTAAGGATTTGTTTTTTTTTTTAATTTTGTGATTTCATACAGAGATACAGAGACAGACAAACAACTGATTCTGACGACTATCATTTTTCCGGATATCCTAATAAAAAACTTTTCTATTATTTTCCTTAATTATGTCCGAAAAACTTTTCACTTCTTTTTTTTCACCCTTCAGAAATTGTGTTTAAAATTTAAATAATAAAACACTTTTGATTGTCACTCCTACTTTTCTGTCTATTTGTCTCTTCTACCACTTTTCTCTTTCTCACATTTTTTATTTTTAAATATGATCGAAATTTTCTCACTTCACTTTTGAAGAATGAAATTGTTTTAATATAATCGTATAAAAATGGTTAATTTTTGGTGTTTAATATTGTTCTGATAGAAATTCCTCCCAATCCCTATAATTTTAACTTCTACTATAAAATTCACCTTTATATTTCATCTACCACTCTACCAACCTTACAATTCACCCAAAATTCACATCAAAATATCATTCATCTCACCCCAACAGAAAAAATTAAACATTCCAAACCTTCTAAATCCAATTTCAAATACAATAGTTCCCTTAGGCTATATTCTTTTATTTTCTCTATCTGTCTCTCTTTTTAATTTTTTTTTATCTCTTTCCTTTTGAAACTTTTACAGGTTTCTCAATATTTAAAATACAAAACTCAATTTTCAAACATACAAAAAAAGTACATTGATATAAGCACACACCATGTACATGGATACAGAACACACACACACACACCATATACATATAGATTTTGATGTGAATTTGGATGAGACATTAATCTGAAATCCGACCGATTTTCATCAGAGAAATAAAAAGTAAAAAATAAAGAAAAAAGACAACAAAAGTCTTTCATCCTACTCAACATAAAATTTACCACCACCACCTTCCTTCTCTTCATTCCTCTTTACCGTTTTTGTTGTTTTTTTAAAATAAAACGAAAAAGAAGAGTATCTCTACAGCACTATTCCCAAAATGGAATAAAAAAAAACTTTTATACTTCACTATTCCCTCTGTCTGTCTATTCAGCATTATAATTTTACTTCTTTATCACCGCCAACCACCACCTTTGTCTTATTCTTATTCTTCTTCTGCAATCCTTTACCTTCTTACTCTTGATATTTATTATAATGTTCTCATCTCAACTCAACCTAAAACTTTAAGAAGAAAAAAAAAAGAAGAAGTACTGCCACCTTTAAATTTACATGTCCAAAATATCACATCAAAACTCTTCTTCTTCTTCTTTTACCTTTTCCTTTACGTTTTGTTCTTATACGTTTATTTATATATTCTCCTACTAGGATTCGTGCACGTGTATGTGTGTGTGTGTTTGTAATCCATGCAAAAATATTGGGAATAAAATAGATGTTTTTGTTGTGTCTGTATATGTGTATGTACATGAGTACATATTTGGTGTCTGGCTGCCTATTTAATAATATGAATATTTGTTGTTGTACCTTTACGGTACATAAGTAGGGAAGTTTAGATATAGGTATATTTTGTGTGCAACTGTGTGTTGTGTGTGTGTGTGTTGTGTTTGTTATATTTTCGGCTTTAATAAAGTTTTCTTCGTGAATATTATATTTTTGAAATTTATGTTTTTTGTTTGCATACATATACAATGTATTTGTATATGTATGTGTATTTTATTTGTGTTTGTAACAAAAATGATGCAATGTCGTTAGGTTTTTCTTCTTTTAGTTTGTTTTTTTTTTTTTCTGTTCAAATTGAAAACTGCAGCAAAACTAAAAAAGCTAAATAGATGGGTTAGGGATGAGTACGAAGAGAAGGGGGATTGCTTTATATGCCGCCTGTTTATTTTGACTTTGTGTCCTCATCGTTATCTTTCTTCTTTCTAAAAATTTTTATTTTCCAACAACACATGAGACAGAAATCAACCTTGCCTTCAATTTATTTTCAAAAAAAGAAAATGACGAAGAAGAAAGAACAAGAAAAATATTTATTTAAAAAATTGTCATATTCATGAAGAAGAAGAAGAAACATAATAAAATAAAAAGTGAAGATAACAACAAAAACAAAAAATTGTTTAGAAGAAAAAAAAATGGCGTCTTCTTATGACATCAACAACAACAACAACAACCAAATTTTCCAATATTTTTTCTTTCTTTCTTTCTTTATTTTTTTTTTCTTATAAAATTTTATAGATCAACTTTTTTCTTTAAATAAAAAAAAAATCCTTCAATCAAATCAAAATTCCTTTTCTTCTTTTTCTTCTTCTTCCAAATAAAGAACATCAAAATTTTTGTCATTTTCTTCTTCAATAAGTTTTTTCTTCTTCTTCATTTTCATTTCGTTGTCTATTTTATGCCGCCTGCCTAATGTTCCTTTCATACATTCTCATATATTTCTACTGCCACCAACATAAAGGATTCAACAAACAAACACACACACATACACTCAAGTAACACATCCGTTTCTTAAGTATAAAAATGATAAGAAATTTTATTTTATTTTTTATTCTTTGGATGCACGCTAAACCCGAAGAAAAATTTTCTAAGAAGAGTTGAGTGAGAAGGAAAGAATAAAGAGAAAAGAAAATAACGACAAACTTGAAAATAGAATTTAACGGAAAAACAAAAAATTCTCTCTTACTTCTTTTCTTCTCTCTCCTCACCACACTTATTTTACTTTTTAATATTTTTCTTTTGGTAGAAGAAAGACAGAAGAACCAGGTAATGAGGCGACAGTCAGTCGGGCATGTATATGGACTTTTTTTTGTTTTTTGCGTTGGTGAATTGGGTTGATTGACTGAAAAAAAAAAGAAGAAGAAAATCAAGAAGAATGAAAATTGTTTAAAAATTTCACTGGAAAGAATTACAGATAGGAAAATCGACGAGAATATTAATCGTGAAAAATTTACAGAAACGAATAGAAATTTCTTCAATAATTTTTTTCTGATTTTCCGAAAGTTTTTTGTTTTTTTTTTTGTTAAAATTTTTTTTAAAACTTTGAGAAAATAAAAAATAAAAAAACAGAAAAATATAAAATTGTTAACCCAAATAAAATCCCCAAAGGGGGTCCTACAATGGACACTTCTAAAAAAGTGGAAAAAAATTCTGTTTCATTTCGTTTAACACAATTTTTATGTTTTCCCCATTTTCATGACTATAAACATGAAAATTTCGTATATCCAAAAATTCACATAAATTTGGGTTGGTCCAAGAAAAGAATATTTGGTCTAAAATTTTATATATTTTTTTTTATTCCTCATTCCCCCTTTCCCTCTTTCTCCCTATCAGTATTTTTTTTCTCTATATACAATAAAAATAGTCAGTCCTGTCACGGTTCACTGGAAAAAAGATGACAAAACAATTTTCTCGTTTTTTTTTTTTCTATTTTTTTCTATTTTTTTATTTTTATATTATCCATCCAAAAATAACCCATCTCCTCCCCCCTCTCCTCCTCTTTCCGTATATTTCTTAACGTTACAGTTTCTTTTTAAACCCCACTTTAACAATCCACTTGAGATTGGGTTCGGTTTTTTTTTTGTTTTTCCTCTCCCGAGTTAAATTTTCCATGAGAGAGAAAAATAAAGATGAAGAAGAAGAACAAAAAAAAAAAGAAATTTAAAAAGAACGAATGAAAAACTTCTGAGAAAACAGAGGAAAATTCCTTGTGTTGTCTTTTTTTTTTGTTTCTTCTTCTTCTTTTTCTTCTTTATATTTCATATGGCCAATGCTTATGTTGCACAATAAGTTTAAAATTTTTAAAGGGGTGAATGGTGGGAAACGACATCGAATATTTTTCTTTACTTAAGGTTGGTTGGTTGGGTTGGGAGGGGGATGGTGGGTGGGATTTTGTAGCTTAGTTGCTGGTGGGATGTATCAATTTTTCCAATTTTATTTCTTTTTTTTTTTTCTAATTTTTGTAGAAAAAAAAACAAAACAAAAAAAAAGTAGAAAGAAAATGGGAATTTTAAAGGGAAAAGGAAACGAAAATTATTTTGTTTTTCAGTTGAGAGAAATGTTGCATAGAAGAAGAAGAAGAAGAAGAAGAAATATAAAAGAAGAATTTATGCAATTCTACATTTTGTGTTAGTTTTGTTTTTTCACTTCATCAAAACAAAAAAAAAGGATGCTCATAGAGAGAGAGAGAGAGAGAATGAGAGAGAGCCAAGAATGAAACATTTTTATAAATTTCATTAAAGGCAAAAAGGAGAAAATGACTAAAAAGATTTCAAGATTTAAAAAGTTTCCTTTTGTTGTTGTTGTTTTTCTTTTTTTTTAGAAAAAAAAACGAATGAAAATGAAAATGTGAACAAAAAGGTGAATAATTAGACTTGTGCGCGTTTACTCATTTTTACCTTCACTTTATTTTTTTTTTACCCATACTTTTCTCTTCTTCTTCTTCTTCTTCTTCTTCACATCGTTCTCTTCTCAACACCCTTATCACTCTATTTAAAAACACCCCGTTTTTCCTCCACTAACCTCATATTTTCATTTGCATTATGTGAAAAAATACAAAACACAAATTTTTCTTTGTTGTTGTTGTTGCTGCTGTTATTCTTGTTGTTGTTATTCCGTGGTATGATAAAAAAAAAAAACGAACAGAAAATATTTTTTTTCCGCAAAATAAAGGAAGAAGAAGAAAAAGTATAAATTTAATTAGCTAAATTAGCAGTACCGCTGCCCACCCACCTTGAAAATTATCCCATTCTCTTATTTTCTTGTTTCTTTTTTTTTCTTTTGTTGTTGTTGTTGTTTTTCCTTCTGCTTCAACCCTCGTCCTCATTTCTTTTAATTATTTTCTGTTTTGTTTTTTTTTTTTTTTTTTGTAAAAATAAAAACAAAAAAAAAAAGAAAGAAAAGAAGAATTAGAAAATATTTGATTTTGTTTTCTTTTTATTTCAATTTATTTGTTAGTGTTGTTTGTTGTATTTTTTTTTTTTCTTTTTTTTTTTTTTTTCGTCATTCCTCCTTTCTACACCACTACGTTATCGTCTCTATAGAATAAGACACAAAGAATATTGTTGTGTTGTTGTTAGTGAATTGGATAGAATAGAAAATAAGGAATTATGTGTGTAGATTTTGTATTGGGCTGTGGGAGTTGATGAGAATATATTTATATAAAAGTCTCACTCTTCTGCATTGCTGTTTTGTTTGAAATTAAAACAGAAGAAGAAGAAGAAGAAGTTTAACCTTTTAGAAAAACAAAAATCGAAAATAGAATAAGAAGAAAAAGTAGAAGAAACGAATAAATGTCGAAGTCCTTTAATATGTGACACGAGACAAGTTACATCACATCATGTCTATTGGTGTTAAGAGGGTAAAATTTCAAAGTGAAGGATGGGCAAGTTTTTGTTGTATTTAATTTTTTCTGTTGATTGGGGATGGTTTGGGAGTTTATTGGAATAGTTTTAATGGAACCAATTTTATTTATTTATAATCTTTATCTTGTCTATTTTTAATCATGTTCAAATGTGTGTGTGTGTGTGTGAGTGTATGGTTCTAAGAGTGTGTGTGTTTGTTCTAAATTAGTTCGTGTTTATTGCTTCGTTCGTTCATTTTCTCTGTTGTTGTTTTTGTTGCCTTTGCCAAAAAAAAAAGAAAAAAAAATGGATAATCGTTCAAATTGGCGCCAGGATCAATTTCTGTAAATGGAAACATTTTCTGTCTCTGCGGGTGTTTTCTTCTTTTCCTTTCATCATTCTGTGTGTGTAAAAGACGAAGAATTTTTTTTTATTTTTTTACTTCAATTTTCTTGCGTTAGTTTGTTTCTTTATATTTATGGATAAATTTAATACTGCAAGAAAAGAAAAAGGGAAAAAGAGAAGGAACAAAAAAATAAAGGATACCCATTAAAAACCCGTATAACATCTTTCGTTTAAGTGCAAGTGGAGACGCCTTCGATCTTTAAATATAATTTTTTTTTTCTCATTTCTCTTCTCTTCTCTTCATCATCTTCTCGTTTATTTCATGTTTTAATTTCTGAAATTGCGTTCTTTCCATTACATATTTTTCTTCTTTCTTCCCCAACCAACACGTCTCACATCCCACTCATGATTCTGCTTACTCATGATATGTCCTCTTGGGAGTATTGTGTACACAAGAAACGAAAGTGCGAATTTTAAAATGGAATAAAAACAAAAACAAAAAAAAGAAAGAAATTTCTATAAAATTACAAAATAAATATTCACATTTTTGTATTTGTTTTTTTTTTTTTTTTTCTTTTGTTTTTCGTTCAAATAGCGTGTTACTAACCCTGCCTCTCTACCTCACTACATTTCTATTTCATTTTCATTGTCTTTCTTTCTCTTTGACCTCTCTTTCATTTTTTTTTTTCAACAATCTCTAACCTACTAACTACCCCCCAACCAACTTTTACGCTCTTTTAACTTAACAAGACATACATATTGGCGCCACGTTGACTATGAAATACATTTTATTGGGCCGACGATGAGGTTTTGTTTTGTGTTTTTATTTTATTTTTGTTTCTTTTCGTGTCTGTGGGGAGTTGGTTTTTTTTTCTTTTTTCTTTTGGGTGGTTTTTGGGTGATTCTTTTTCCTTTAGATAGGAGAAAGTTTTTAGTTGACAAGTAGAATGAATTTTATAGTTGATTATATTTATATTTATAATATCATCGGAATTAAACAGGCTAATGTGAGTTTGTGTATTTTGATTGAGATTAACTGAGAGAAATGGAAAAATAATGAAACAGAGAGAGAGAGAGAAAATAAATATGTTGGTTGGTTACAATATGTGGATGGGAATAGTAGTGTGGATTCAATGGTTTGGGTGATTATAAAAACAAAAAAATTGTTTGGTCGGGGCGGGTGGTTGAAAAAGAAAGAAAGAAAAGGAGAAAAAAAAAATAAAGCTATAGACGGTACTTGGGACGAATATCAATGTCAGTAAAACACGCGATCATTATTTTTATAACCAATTCGCAGAAATAATAACAAAAACAACAAACGAAGTATATTTATTTATTATAAAGGAAAAAAAAAGGAACACAAGAAAATATGTTTTAATGTATCTAATATGTCTATCTCACTCTTACCCCACAACCTCCCTGATCTATACAGTTTTTTGTTTTTGTATTTTATTTTATTATTTTTATTGTTTGTTTTTTTTTTTTTCTTGTTGGTTTTAATAACCAAGTTGACTGGATTTTAGTCGACTGATGGTCTAGTCGTATTGGAAGCAATGCAATGACGTTATAGATTTGGCTTTATTTTTTTTTATGGCCCATTTTTTTTTTTGTTTTGTTTGTCGATTTCATCAGCAAACGGAAAAAAATAGCAATGGCGACATTCGCTTTTTTTTTCTTCTTTATACCGCACCAAAAGACAAACGAGACACAAAAATAATAAGAAGAAAAACTAAATAAATAAAATTGGCAGATAACAGAAAAAGAATAATGTTTATCCGTTATAAATCAATTGTGTATGAATGTGTGTATGTGTGTGAAACAGAGAGTGAGATAGAGAGGGTTTTTTTTTGGTAATAAAAAAATAATAATGTAGAAATAAAAACAACAGAAAGATTGTTGATCTTCAGAGATTTTTTTTTTTTAGCTTTGATAAGAAAAAAAAAAAAAAAAGGAATAATAAAACGTAAATTTAATCAATTTTCTTTCTCTCTCTCTCTCACTCTCTAATACATTCATAAAAAAATCGTAACACAAACAATGTGCACAGTAAAAAAATAGAGAAAAAAAAAACAGGACGATAATCGTAAAATTAAAAGATCATAATTAGTTTCTCACAATTTTATCTGTTATTTTCCTGTATTTTATTTCTCTACCAACGAATGAATTAGTTTTACCTTCATCCATCTTGACTATATAATCCAAAATATTGGTTGGATTTGGAGGAGGGGTTAGAAGAGTAGATTTAGTCCGGTTATAGTTGGTGATTCATCTTCTCCTCCTTCCAATAGACGATTTGGTTTTTTTTTGTAGACGAGGACATTGAATTTGTGCATTTTATAAAATGAAAATCGATTTATGAATATCAAATAGAATTAACAATGATGTGACGTGACCAACCTAACCACCCTTAACATTTCTCCATCTTTTTATTTTTTTATTTTGGTATTCATTTCTTTTTTTCTCTTTCACTCTTTGCACACCTTCTCTTGTTAATGAGAATTGAATCATAATTCAAAAAGGATAAACAGTTCTATTTTTGTTTTATATCTGTTTCTATCTCTCTGTCTCTCTCTCTCTCTCTCTTTCTGTTTTCTCTCTGACTCACTCCGTTTTATTGACGACGACAATTAACAGATTCATGGACAACAAACATTAATTGTACGTTATATTTCATCGGTGGATTATTGTTGTTGTTTTATATTTTAGGGGGGCTTTTTGACTATACATATTTGTACTCTCTCTCTGCCTCTCCCTTTCTTTCTTTCTCTTTCACTCTATTTTTTTTAAAGCGATAGATTATTATATAGCGCATCATTTGGTCATTAACCGTCAATTAAAATGTAACTTTTTTTTTTTTTGTTGATGTTGTTGTTGCTGTTGGGTGTAAAATTGTGTATGATCATCATAACTCGATTTTGAATTAAACCATAAATATATTCTGTTGTGTATGTGTGTACGATTACAGGAGTTTGAGAAAAATTATTTTTGGTGTCACCACCAACATTTCGTTTATATTTATTCTTTATGCATGTATGTCAGTATGAGTGTGTGTATGTGCGTATTTATATTTGTATGTAAATTTCAACATATATAGAGAGTTCTCTATTCAAATTAAATGAACCATAAATCGATGACACATGACAATTAATCATTTTGTCCCGTGTACGTACAATTTTGTATTTGTATCCGTCTGTACAGTATGTTTGTATGTATGTGTCGTAAATTCCTCAAAATAAGGAAGAGTTAGAAATTGACATATGAGTAAAAGCCTAACGACACAATGACGTTTAAAATTCTTCTGATGAAAATTATCTTACCTTCCTTACTTTACTTTATTTATGTATTGTATTCCCTCCGTTGAAATATCAAATAATATTGAAATTTTGATTTAATGATTATTTAACAATAGCAGCACAAACACACACACACAAACAATTAATTTTTTTTTTTGTTAAAGAAGAGTAAAAAGGCAGTTGATTCTTAACCGCATCATTTCAATAAATATAAATTTTGGTTCTTCCTCCTGTTTTTGTTTTATTTTTAATCTTATAAATTTTGATGAGTCATGGGTATCCTACCGGCTGTGCCAATTTACCTTTATCATCATAACTAAGCTGTAAAAAAAGAAAAAATAAGTAAAAAGAAACAAAAAAGGTTAATATTCTTGATTTTATTCTATTCTTTTGGGCCTGAGACATTTTTCTTTTATTTTTATTTTTTTTTTTTTTTCTCTTTCCAAAATTTTGTTATTTTTTTGTTTTCTCTTTGGGAAAATGTCAAAAAATTCATCGTCCTATCTATAGGTGTTGTTATATGGTTGCTGTTGTTGTTTAGGTTTATAACAATAACAATAACTTTCTTTATTGTTAAAAAGTAGTACCAAAGATACTAAGAACAGACAAACAAACAAACAAAAAAAAAAAAAAATTTGAAAAAAAGGAAGAAAGAAATGCAAAAGAAAACAAAAACCAAATAAAAAGAAAAAAATATAAAAAATTCATCTACACGAAGAAAAAAACAAAAACAAAAAGACTGGATCATCAAAATATCCTTTTGTTTTTCTCTCTTTTGCCTCTCTACAAACCATCTCTCTTGAACCTATTATATATTTTCTTATATACTTTATACCTTTTATAACCAACGATACTTTAAACTAAACACCCAACCCCCCCAAGAATTTCTATCTACCATCATCAAATATTGTACCGTCGATTCAATATGACGCGCTCGCGATTTTCTATTATTTTTTTTTTGTTCCTTTTCTCTTAATCTTCATTCGTTCTTTCTCTTTCTATCAATTTTCCTTTTTTTTTAAAAACGGAAAACGAAGTGAAAAAAAAAGAAGTTTGTAGTATAGAAAAGAAAAGAAGAAAGAAAGAAGAAAAAAAAAATAATGTACCGCTCGCGCTCTTGCCGTCCCGTCGAGTAAGATAAAAATAAAATAAATAAATAAAATTCAATTTGGATAATTTATTTGACTCCTTTGGATGTTTGAAGTAATAAAAAAAAAGTAAGAAGAAGGAAATGTACGGGAAGAACGTTAGAGAGAAAATCGTGAAGCTAAAGGTGCTTGATGTATGAGAGAGGCATAGTAGTATATAGAGGTGGGTGGGGCGTGGGTGGTTTGGATGTTAGTAGATTCGTTTTTTTTTTTTTTTTTCGTATTTTTTTTTTTTGTTTTTTGGGGGGGTTTGAGGTGTGGAATAAAAAATTTTTTTGGGTAGGTAGTTTAATCGAAGGGATACGTTTGACGGCGCGGAAATGCGGGTTATATAAAAGAAGGAAAAAAAAAAACACTATAAAACATCAGACACCATTTTTTTCTTCTTCTACTTCTTCTTCTTCTTCTTTAGGTTCTCATTTATTATGAATTATACCCAGGAAGAGTAAAAAAGGTGGAAGGTGAAATAATTTTCATCTGATTCTTTTTTTTTTTTTTTTTTTTCGTTTTTATACGTCGTCTTCAGTCTTCTCTTCTCGTACATATAAAAAAAGAAAGAAATAAAATAAGGATAAAGATGAAGAAGAAGAAAAAGAAGGAAAAAAAAACTCATCTTCATCCCTTAACAAAGATAATAGCACCCAAAAGTACATCTGAAAGTATACAAGAAAATTGAGTAAAAGTGAAAAAGAGAGAGAAAGAGAGAGAGAGAGTGAATTGACACAAGGGAGTAAAAGTGAATAAAAACAAAAATTGGATATTTTATTTTTTTATTTTTTCTTATTTTTATTCTTTTGTCCTTTTTTTTTTTGTTTTGTTTTCTTCACCTTAATTTTCCCTCCTACGTCACTTTTACTGTTATCAACCACAACCAAAAAAAAAAAAAACAAAAAGTAGAAATTATCCTTTTTCATTTATTCTCCTAAATTCAACTTAAAATCATTTTCTATTTCTTCTGTTGTTGTTGTTGTTTTTCTTTCCTTTTCTAATCGTGAGTACGTAAACTTTTCGAAATTTTAAAGTTAAGTGAAATTCTAGTGAAACACAATTTTTAAATTTTACTATTTAGAATTTTATTTGTTATTTGTTGTTGTTATAAAGAAGAATCCTTTTACTGGACTGTTCCTCATTTCTTCTTTATTTTATCACCAAAAACTTTCTCTTCATTGTGTTCAACAGAAAATATTCATAAATAGAAAAATTATCCGTAGAAAAATTATTTAAATCTTCAAGAGAGAGTGTGGGGGGAAGGGAGGTAAAACAAAAAACGAGAAATAATTCGATTGTTGAGCACAAAAAAAAAGTTATTTTACTTTCTGTATCTCCATCTCTCTGTCTCTCTCTCTCTGTCTCTCTCCCTAATTTTCTCTTTATTTTGTTTGCATTTGAAAGTATTCAATTCAGGTTCCAGGTAAAAAAAATATAAAAATGGAAAAAAGAACTTCACTGAAAAGTTTTAAGAAGAAGCTTTTTTTATAGACACACAGATTGAGACACAACCAATTTTGTCTTTTAACTTTTTTTTTTTTTGGTTTTTTTGTTTTTCGTTTTCGTTTTCGTTTCTTTTTTTTTTTTTTTCTTAGATTTTTTCTTTAATTTTTAAACAATTTTCACCCATTTTTCTACACGATTTTAAATGTGTCCTTACAACTTCCGCATCTTTCTTGTGAAATTTTTCTTTCTTTCAATGTGAACATTTCACATTTTCTCCCCCTGTTTTTTTTTTAATTCAAATTGGATTCATTGAAATTATTTTTTTTTTTCATTTAATTTTTGTTTCTAATTTATTTTTTGTTTTTGCAACTTTTTTTCTGTTTTCCTTTTATGGAATTTTCAACGCAAAAGAACAGAAAAATCATTTGTTTTATTTGTTATTGTTGGTACTTGTTGTTGTTGGTCGAAAACAAAAAAAAAAATAATTAAATATTTACAAGAAATTTTTATGGTTTTTCTTATTTTCTTCTTATTTTTTTTTGTTTTTCATTTTTCTTGAAAATTTCTCTTTACAAAATAAAAAATAAAAATAAAAGTAAAATAAAATGACACGACAATTTGAAATATTTTTGCTTTTTCCTTTTTGAATTAAATTTAAATTTTCTTTTATTTAGTTTTTTTTTTCCACCAGTTGACGTCGCTGACGTTGGGTATTTTTTTTTTTGTGTTCACTCTTTTTTTTTTTAATTAATTATTTTTCTTGATTAGTTTCTGCTTATTTTTTCTTTCTTCAAGTTTCATTCTTGTTTGTTTGTTTGTTTCTTTGTTTGTTTTTATTGTAAACTAAAAGAAAAATAATCAAAAGATTCACTAAAATATTGTTTCTGTTGGTAAGAAAAATAGAGAAAATTGTCGACAACAAACAGAAAATGATTTTTTTTTTATAAAATTTAAACAAATTTTTTAAACGTCGTACTATTTTTTAAGACGAGAAATAAGAAGAAAACAATTATATATATGTGTTGTAATTTTAAGGGTAAGGGGTGGACCACACTTA
This sequence comes from Pedicia rivosa, assembly GCA_963082725.1. NCBI lineage: Eukaryota > Metazoa > Arthropoda > Insecta > Diptera > Pediciidae > Pedicia > Pedicia rivosa. The sequence goes on along the minus strand of OY720152.1, from coordinate 44,364,051 downwards.
TAAGTAATAAAATTTAGGACATTTAGTAAACTTCTCCTCATATGAATTAAGAGAGAAATTTCATCAATAAAAAAAAAAATTAAATACAAAAAAAATAAAATACAAAAAAAAAAACAAACAAATTTAATTTAGAATAAATGTCTGTAAGTGATGATTATCTCCGCAGATTCCCATATATATTAGTTAGGTTGAGTTCAGCTGACAGAGTTTTAGAACGTTTAGATAAATGATCAATTTTTTTTTCTTAATTTTTTACTTTTGATTTGTTGGTTTATTTTGTCTTTAAAGAAAACGACATTTTTTTTTTAACATAAAACATAAATATGCGAAACTATAGAATTATGACGTCAATTAAATTCTGTTGACCCCTCCACAACTCACTCTTCTTTTTTTTATATCTGTCATCACACACAACTTTTATTTCCATTAAATTAAAAAATTTATTCCTATGAATTGGATTTTCTATCGTACAAAGTTCTTTGCACTTTTTTTTTTTTTTTTTGTTTAAATTGCAATTTAAGGTGTTTTCACCCATTTTTCTTTCATTCTGTTTAAAATGAATTCAACGTCAACATCCATTATATTTATAGGTGCATTTTTGCCACCATTTTCTACCTCATCCCTTCGTGCCATTTTCTTTATTTTTTTTTTTTGTGAATACAAAGTGGAATTCATTTATTTTCCTTTTATTTTTTTTTTTCGTTATTTGTCGGGTGGGAAGTTTTTTTTTTGCATGTTCGAATAAGAAACTTCATGCGGACTTTATCGCCAATGGCGTATTTTTTTTTTTTTTTGTAAAAAAGTTACAAGGGAATGAGATGAATTTTGTTGTGTAAAGCAAAGAAATGTGGGGTGGTGGAGTGTTAAGAGAGAAAAAAGAAATGAAATTGGTTAAATTGAGAAAATTGTCTCACGATCAAAACATTGGAATTTTTTTCGTCTTTTCTCTGGATATTTATTTACTAGATTCTTTTATTTTTTTCTCAGTTTTCTTCATTTTCTGCTTCTTTTTTTTCTTTGTCGATTTTTTTTTTCTGTTCTCAATTACAATTCCGAATGGCATTCCATTTTTATTGGTTTTGTTGTCACATCCCTTTGTCCAATATCATCTTCTTTTGTTCTCTTTCTTTGTCTTCTTTTTTTTTCTGTTTTGCGTCTCTTCCACGAAAATCAACCGGCCCCCCAACTCCCTATTCATCATTCCACACAAACACATATACGTTCTCGTACAATATTCTCGTACAATAGACCAACCAACCATACTTCTTCTTCATTTTCTATTCGTCTATCACATCCGCACGTAGATGAATAATAATACAAGTACCACACACACACACACACACCCTAACAAACAGAGACAGATACAGACACACATTACAAATCGACTGGATCAAAATATCATTCAATTCTCTTTTGATTGTCCTTCAAGCATCTATGTCGTTTTTAAATTTAAATCAACAACAACAACAAATATGAAAAACAAAAAGAAAAATGAAAGAAAAACTAAAACGAAAAAAAAAAAGGAAAAATGTTAAAACTCCAACAACAAATTCCATCGTTCGATCTATTTAAAAGATGAACTTAAACATAATTGGTGGTTTTCAGTGGATGAATAATGTGGGATGGTGGGATGGTGTATTATGGAAAGAGAAGGGACAAGGAAAAGATGGATGAAGAATTTCTTAGGGGTATTTTTTTTTCTTTCTTCATCCTTAAAATATGATGAAAAATTAATTCGCAAATAAATAAAGAGGAAAAAAAAAGCGAACCATAAGATGGGAAGAAAAAAAAAATCCCAATTTTGATTAATTGACAACTTTATCCCTTTTGTCCTTTTTCTCTTTCATTCATTTCGTTTCACTCAACAATTTTTCTCTCTTCTTCCTCCCCCCAACCGCTAAAACACTTCAGAATAATGATGAAGAAAAAGAGGAAGAAATAAAAACGTGAATTTGATCACGAATATAATTGACTTCTTGTGTTTAAAAGAAAAAGGAATAAATAAAGAAAAAAAAATATTGGTTGAATGTGTAAAAGAATTATGACAGAGGGGGTTGTGAGTGGTGTGAACTGAGAAAGTATAAGAAGAAGAAGAAGAAGTACATAATATAGTTTAATGTTATGTATGGGGATGGGTGGGTTAAAAGGTGGGTATGTCACGTTCAATCGTGATATTTTCTGCAGAAGATTTGTTGAGAAAAATATTTTAATAATTTTCCATAAAAAAAAAAAAAAAAATTGTCATTCCATATAGAAGTCATCACTATATTTAAAATAATATCACATACTTTCTCTTTCGCACAATTGTTTTATATTATTTATAAAGAGAAGTAAAAGTAACGTGTGGAAAATGTTAAATGATATAAATTGAAACCGAGAGATACAGACATGATTTGTGTATTTCATCATCGTTTCTTCTTTAATCCACCTTAACTTCTCATACATTTTCTTCCCTATTTAAATTGGTGTTTCTTGTCATAATCTAATACAATCAATTCCATAATTTTATTTAAAATAAAAAAATGTGTATGTATTTATTAGTTTGTTATTAGAGAGGAAGGAATAGGATACAAATATGATATTATGTTAAAAGGATAATGGAGTGGGGGGTTTCCTAAAACAACAGAGAAATAACAATAATTGACGAAACTTTAGTCTTCTGAAACAATTTCATAAAAAAAAAAAAAAAACAGGGACATAAATGAAAAAATTAATACCAAAATAGGGAAAATGAGACAAAAAGGAAAGAAATAATAATTTCTCATTAAATTTTGTAACAAAATATTTATTGTCCTTTTAACACCTACTTTCTCCTTTATCTCTTTATTTTTGTTATTCACCCTTTAAAAAAAATGTATCCCTCATCTCACACCCATACCATCATTTTATTATTAACAAACCCTTTCATATTCTTTTAACACAACCACATTTTACACATTACGCATATTATACATTATTTTACTATGATCATAATTATCCTAATTATTCTCAATTCAAAATGTAATAATTTTACAAAATACACAACCTAATCTATCACTTTCTTTCTGTTTCTCTCACTCTCTTTTATCTCTCTCTTTATCTAACTGTATACTTTCTAGTCTATAATATGGATGGCAACACTTATATTTTCTAAAGAAGAAACATCGTTCTAGTCATTTTTCTCTACACGTAAATATTTTCTTTTTTTTTCTTTTTTTCTCACAACACAAACGTCTTATTCTTCTTCTTCTTCTAGTTCTTGAACATCTTTGCCCATAATATTCAACAAAAAAGAAAGAAAAAAAAAATAAAAACACCATCACAAATTTCTCATACTCTTAATATTTTGTTTCGTTTTACAACCTTTATCAACCAATTCCATCCCGTCCATTTCACCTAACCCCCCAACACCACTCAGTTGGTACTCATACCAACATATCTTGTATCATGCAACATAAAATCGCTATAAAGACATATTTATTACACGGATAACGGTTTCAACCCTTAAAATGACAGGGCAGGTAAAATGTGTATATGTATTTATATATACATACACACACACACACGCACACAATTCATACAGAATAGTTCGGGGTGGGATGTAGAAGGGGTTTTACATTAAGATGAAGACGAAAATTTATGATTATATTTACACTGGAAAACTACGATCCTTCCTTTCTCATTCTAATTCTTTTTCTTTTTACCTTACCCATCTAAATATTTTCTTCACCCTCCTTCACATAACGCCCCACCCTAACAATTTTTACTACCACCACATTTTCCAAACCTTTAAAAACATTTTCGTCTGATCTACATCATGATTCTCTCTTATTAAAATTTTTGTGTGTGGATTGAAAGACGTTTTGATATATGGGTTGGTGCGGTGGGTTAGGGATAAAAAGGGGAAGAAAACTAGAAGGCTTCGAAAATCCCAGGCAAATATTAATAGGGATACGATAGAAGATGTGTAGATATATAAAGAGTGGAAAGAAAGAGGAGAAGAGGAAAAGGAAAATGTATGCTGGCTGTGGATGAAGTATAGGAAGTTACTAGTTTTGATATAATAACAATAATTGTGTAATTAAATGTATCACGTGACATTTTATATTTACATACAAACACAAACACACATACAAAGGAACACACAAATATTCATATTCAAAGGTATACACAATCACATATGGTTCGGTTGGTTTTTCACTAACTTAATATTAGATTTTATAATATTAGAATAATTTATGTATATGTGTGCATGTGTGTATGTGTGTGTGTGTGTGTGTGTGTGTAAATAAGAAAAGGTGATTAAGGGTGATGACACGTCAATTAATTAAATTCTTGTGTGTGTTTGTTGTTTCTCGGTTATTCATTTTAATAAAACAATTTTTTTTCTTTTGTTATTTTTTTTTTTTTGTTCTGCAAATAAATGATAAGAAAATGAAGAGAAAATACACAAAAATAAATGCGTTAATAACAGTCAGCTATATTATTGTTGTTCAAAAATAATTGTAAGAAGTTATGTTAATTATAAATGCAACAACTTCTTTCATTACACGACTCACTTGTCTTTCCTCCCACCCTTCCACCATTTTCTTTTTTCAGAATTTCTAATTTTCCTGCGTATTATTGCCAAATATATTTTTCCATCTTTTTATTTGTTGTTGTTATTTTATTTCCACCTCGATTTGTATCATCTCGCGTCATACATAGAGTAAGAATGTTTTTTGTATATTTTTGTTAAACCCTTGGCACCCATTTAAAATCGGTTATAATCATTTGAACTTTTACTGTGTCCGCTATCCATCTCCTCCCTTAACTTATTTTTCCTGTATTTTCTTGTTTTTTTTTTTTTATACAATAATATGGTTTTTATAAACTCGGGAGAGAGAGAGACAAAGATAGAATAATAGAAATACGCGAAATATCGTATTAAATTTAGATTCAAAATAAAGTTCACATATTATTGTGTAGTAATTGTGTAAGTTCTGCAACAATACGATACTCCCTTGCTTCATCTATTTATGATTATTTCTAAAAAAATAATTGCTTTTTCTATTTACAATATTTCTATTTTACAATATTTTATCAATTTTCTTTTATTTATTTATTTTTTGTCACTATAAAAAAAAATTTGTAAATGATTTATTTTTTCGTTCTCTTCAATTCTGTTTCTTTGTAAGGGTAGTTATTTTGTAGTTCTTATATTTCTTTTCTTCTTCTCAAATAAATATTTTGTTTTTCTTCTTATACAACATACAACATAAAATTTGTTTTGGTTTGTGTGTGTGTGTCTGTGTGTGTGTGTAATAATATTATAAAGTACCATAATATAAAGAAAATAAATAAAATGAAAGTTTTCCTTACATATAAAATATATTTAGATTTTCGTATCTATATACTGGCAATTATTCTGTTCTACTCCTCTCCTCCTCTATTCAGCAATACTATAATTTTACATATGAAAATGATATGAGAAAAACAATTGTTGTTATTATTGTTTTTGTTATTGTTGATGTTGTTGTTGTTGTCTTTCACCTTTAAAAAATATTTTCGCATATCTTCTATAGTTACACACACACACACACATACACATACATATGTTCATATAAATAGATAGATATTGGTATCTACCATTTTAACCTCTAACCCCTATTTTTCCTCTCTTATAGAAAAAAATAAGAAGCAGAACGGAAAATATAAAATAAAATAAAAATACTGACGGGTCGTACCAAACATATGGAAAATAATACAAGTCAGATGATATAAAAAGAAGAAGAGAGGAAGAGGAGAAGAAAAATATAATATAGATCTGTGTATATGTTTGTGTGCGTGTGTGTGTATGTATGTGGAAGGAAAAAAAAATGTAGAAAGAACAAAACGAGAGAAAAAAAAGGAACAATAATGTCTTATATTATAGACAACCAACGTTTGTGTTTTGGGTGGAAGAAAATAAAAAGAGGAAAAAAAAACAATTGAATAAAAAAAGAAAAAAAAGTGGGGTCCAAAATTGAATGTTATATATTTTCTTGTAGAATCATCTTTTTCGTCTTCTTCTTCATCTTCTTCTTTTTCTTCTTTATTTTTTATACCTTAAAATATACACAGACAGACTTTGATCCTATAACAGAAATATACAAAAGACTAACTCTAAAAATTGTTGGAAACAGGCAGAAAAACCAAGCAAGCTACTCACCATCATTTCCATCCCTTCTCATCCTATACCCCACGGTATATAGAAATTATCCATATAAATTCTTTATATCGGTTGTATACATATAAACACACAGCCAAAGATCAACATACACACCTACAGAATAGAAGATATTCATTTTCCCCTGTCGGTAATTCTATCAAGAGAAAAAGAAAAAATAAAGGAAGAAGAAGAAGAAGCTTGAGAAAAATAAAATAAAATCAAAAATTCATGCAATTCAAAGAAATTGCATTTTTTTTGTTCGTTTTCATCTTTTTTCTTCTTCTTCTTTTTTTTTTTTTGTTTTTTCTCGTACATTTTCTGATATTTCGTTTAAGCCTTTTCACTTCTTCATTTCACTTTAGATCCCTTCATAAAAAACCAAGAAAAATATAAATTTTACTTTGATGATTCCGATTTCTTCCAATTCAAAAACAAGAAAGTTAAGGTGCACGGATAAAAGGAGAAATGATTGTGTTTTCTTTTTTTTCTTAAATAAAACTTTTAAAAAATGAAATGAAAAGAAAAAATAAAATTGTTTACACAAAACACGGTTAAAATAAAATCTATAACCCTTAATCTCATCCAATCCCTCACACTCCCCGTCTTTTTGAAAAATAAAACAGAATTTATTCATTAACTCGTAAAATTCTTAAAAATAGAAAGAAAATAAAAATAAGAAGAAAATTGTGAAAGAAAGAAAGAAAAAGAAAAACTAAACGACTTATAAAAATTTTATTATTTTTCTTTTCTCTATTTTCTTTATTTTCTTTAGTCGGTTTGGTGTTTCTTTCTTGTATATATTTTCTTTATTTATTGTGTTTCTTTCGTCTATATAGATTTTTTTTTTCATTTCTAATTAAATTTTAAAGATTAAATTAGACAAGAAAAACTAATCACACGTCCGTTCGTCTTCATCGTCTTTTTTGATCCTTTATAAAAAAAAATTCTCGACCTTTTCCCATAAACACAATACAACAAAACCAATGATCCTAACATCCAACTCCTAAACCCCTCTAACACTACCTTTCTTTTATATATAGATTGACTCTTTTCTTAATTGAACTCTATTACATGTATCCTCTCTCTCTCTCTCTCTCTCTCTCTCTCTCTCTCCCTCTCTCTGGTTTACTCTCTTTGATGGTAGAATATCTAATTCTAATACATAATATTAAAATACAAAATAAAAGACAATAGATCACAATTTAATATTGGGGTTTCGTGTGTTGTGTTTTTGTCTTCTGTTTTATTTTTGCTTCTTTTGTGTTTTGTTTATTTTTTGTTTTGTTTATTTTTGTAGAAACAAGAAAGAAAAAAAATAGTATAAATTCTAAGAAATCGATTCGACAAAATAATCGAATTAATTTCTATTTATAACAGAAAAAAAAAACAACAACAACAGAATCATTTGGTAACCCATAATACCTCAATTCTTTCATTTATATAATCACACTAGTATTTTCAATAATTCACCATACCTAAATTTACTTACCCCGTCCCCGCTCTTATAGCCTACCATCAAATTTTACCGAAATCTATTTTCCCTACAACCACCCTCAATCAAACCTTTATAATATTATACATAACCTTATATACAATGTGACCTCATCTAGTTTAATACACACATACACATTAGTTGTTACACAAACATACATACACACACACACAAATTATATACAATGTATTATACTGCGGGGTGTCAGACTAATGGCGTCTGGATATTATTTGGCGCTAATTCTTTTTTTGTTTTTTTTTTTTTTGCTTTGTTTGTTTTCTTCTTCCTCTTCTTCTCTTCGGTTCCTTTTAATTGAAATTTATTTTATTTTACTTTTTTCAATTTTAGAAAAGAAAGAAATACATACACTTTTCTTCTTTCTCCCTCTTTAAATTCTCCCTTTTCATGCCTGTGTTTTTTTGCTTTTTTTTTTCTACTGTTCTCTTCTTAGTGGAAATGTTTATGGGTTCAAATTCCAGATTCTAAAATGGGAATTAATGTTTTTCAAAAGAGAAAGAAATTAAGAAAAAGACAGAGGAATAAAGAGAGAGAGTATAATAAAGGACAATACGATGTTAAAAACAAGAAAGATTTATTAAATTTTAATCTTAATTCTTTTTCTACCTTTCACAAAATCCGTCCACTAATGAAACTTTTCCTCTCTTCTCTTTCCAATAACAAAAAAAAAAAAGCATTTCTTCCAAACGTCATTTATATTTCACCATAGAAAAGGTCAAAATTCTAATTTTCTTCAGTTGATTGGATTTTAGTTTTCTTATTTTCCTTCTTTTTTTTTTAATTTTAATTGTTGGGGGGGCACACGAGTCTTCAAAATAGTCGAATTCGGAAATGAATGAAAAATTCAGAAAATATGGATTGTTTAGAACAGAAGTTTGTTTCGACAATATTTAAAAGTGGAAAGGGGTGAGTGAAGTGTGTTGTCGGTTAGTGAAGGACACGAAAAATACTATTTTTGGTTATGAGAAATTTTAATGATTCTAAGCAACTGATAGACAAACGTCACACCGGCTCACCTTTTATATTATTTATTTCGTATTTTTCCTATTCTGTTTGTTTTTCTCACTGATTTATAAAATAGATAAAAAAAAAAAAACAAAAATGGCCGATAAAAAAAAAAGTAAAATGGATTGAGGTGTATAGTGAAAAGAGACAGAACTAGAGATGAAAAAGATAAGGATGTTTTTGATTTGGTTAGTGGGGTTTATGAGTAAAAATCAGACTTTTTTTTTTTTTTAAAAAAAGAAGAAAAAAAAATGACAAACTTTTTTTTTGTTCTTTATTGCTTCTTACTCTATGCCTCTTTACATAAAAGCGTTAATACCCGCACCTTTAATATTTTTTTCTTTTACCTACAATATTTGTTTTGTATCTTTCATATGTTTTATCTCTTTCTATTGTGTATGCCTTGATACCAATGACGACCGAATCGACCCTCATCTAGTATTTATTTTGGAATTGAATAACCAAGAAAAGCGAAACACATAAATATGTTTGGTGTCTTATTTTACTGTATTCTTCTTCTTTTTCTTCGTATTCATCTTATTCTCCTGTATGTTTTCTAAGAGTAAAAAAAAAAGGTGGTTTATTTGGGTGGATGAGTGAGAATTGTAATGTTTTGGTATGTTGTTTATATAGATAGTAAGGGGAATGGTATAGGGTGTTATGATTGTGAATATGGGTATAAAGGTATAAAGGTTTTCTCTTCTGTGGTCAATCCGATTCCCTTTCGTTTTATTTCCAATCACATAGATTAGTGGCGGGTTTCTTAACAAATGACTAAACGAGGATCTAACTAGATAGACTCTAAGCCTTAGATGACATCTAACAAAAATCTGTTTCACAACATTTTGTAGCGTTTTTTTAAACTATTTTTAGTTCAGTGGCTTCGATTAGTTTTTTTCTGTGCGTTTTGACTTTTCTAATGAATCACATTTGACAACTAAAGCAAACCACATCTAAGTTAGATGGAGAGTTAGATGAGATCTAAATGTTGTGAAACAGATTTTAGCTTAAAACTCATCTACAGTCACTAGATGAGATCTAAACGGAGATGAGAAACCCGCCATTAATGTTGTATATATGGACTGGTTTGTGTATAAATATAGTGGTGTGGGATTTAACAAGAGGGGTGGGGGATATATAGAAGAAGGTAGAAATTGTAACAATTTTACTGCCACATAACTTCAACTGACAAAACCTTCCCTTACTCTCGTTCTCTCTCTGTTTACCACCATCTTCCTCTTCGATCTATCTTGTATACCTACGTATATATTTTATCTTAGAAAATTCATGTCGACTGACTATAGATATATTTTGTTGTTTACGAAGTTTTCTTCTATTTTTATTTTCTTACCACCTCTTAAAATTTTATTCTTCTTCTTCCTTCTTATTTTATTCTACATTTCTTATACTATATATATCTAAAGAAAACTTAGTCGACCTAAACCTCCCTCCATTCACGTCACCCTACCAACAACCTTGTCTACGCCACCTGGATTGTTATTTGGTTGATATCGTTGGAATGTTAAGATGAAAGGGAATAAGTATTGGTAGATTTTATATATACATGGATCATAAATTGGTCACGTCAGGATTGTCGACAACGATGACAACAACGACAACCAACAATAATAACAACAACAATATATAACGGCAACATAGAAACGACTAAAACGACGACAATCAAAACGACTGTCACGTGACTTATCTTTTCTAATTTTTCCTTGTAAAATTTTATACTCGAAAAGTTATCTTTTTTTTTTTTTTCTTGTTCACATTTTGTTTTTTCTCTCCATCCCCTTTTTAGTTCAGATGCCAAATTACAATTTTCACGACTTTTCACTTCTAAAAAAAAAAAAAAAAAAAAGAAAGTTCATTTAAGAAGAAAAAATAACAATAAAAAAATGGTAATTGGTCCACCTTATAAAGAAGCAGTATTTTCGTCGTTCTTGTATTTTCTATTTATTTGTTTATTTGACGATATATGTATGTGTGTGTAATACACACATACTTCATATTATATTATGTAATACACATAATATAATATGGAAATGCATCGACCCGTTGTCTCACACCAATTTTCTGTGAAATTTTTTTTCTTTTTTTTTTGCCATTTTTTGGACCAAAATGAAAAATCTTTTTCGCGTTTTCTTATTGTCGCGTCTTATAAACATCTTCCCATTCCCCTGAACCGTTAGTAACTACCCCTACTTTTTTTTTATACAAAAATAAAAGAAAACTCAACGAACCAACGAGCCATCGTCTCTTATAGTCGTTTATTTTAAGTTGACGTTTTTTATTTCGTTTGTTTTGGTTCCCTTATCGTATTGCAACAGAAAATTTTCTCAAAGAAAATTAGTGAAAATTTATATATGTAAGTAGGTACAGAAGTTTTTTTTTTTTTCTTTTACGTTATTTCGGTGTTGAAGTATGAATAAAAAAATACATTTATGGTGAAGGTGTAAAATGTATAAGGGAATGAGTGAAGTATATGAAGTGATGGTTAGGCGAATAAAAAGGATGGATAAAAGTAAAAATGTTCAAACTATCAATCATTCAAAAGTTCAACAAAAATCTAATAAAATTCATTCTCATTCTTTCAATTTCACTTAAACTTCCCCTTTCTCTTCTCTCTACAGACACAAATACAAAAAAAAAACCCCCTCACTTTATGTTTCAATACACTGGACTTGCCTCTATGTTTATATATCATGCTGTTTCGATATTTATAAATGTGTTGTGTGTGTGTGTTGTTTTATATGAGAATTTAAGCGTATATGTGTATATTTGTGGATTGACGAACATCCAAATGAAACAATTCAATTGAAGTCAATATTTGTACAAGAATTCTCTATTATATTAGAATGAGAGAAAAACATAATAATGTGCACACACACACACACATTTACTCAGAAATACATAATTTATGTCCACATCTATGCACGTACAATATATGTAGGTAGGAGGTGTAAGGACATATGTCAGAAGCAAATAGAATAAAAATACAAACGGAAAATATTTGTTTAAAATTTTATTAAAATAAAAAAATCTTTATTTCATTGTTTTTTTTTTGCCCTTATTTGTCACCATTGAATTCCGTAGGAAAGAACGAAAGAAACATAGAGAGAGAGAGAAAATTGTTGGAATTTTATTATTCGTCATTTATTTTTATTAAAAGTTAAAATTGCAAAAAATTACAGTTAATTATGACAATAATTACAATTTCATTTTGACATTTTCGTGTGAATGTCATTACACGTCATATTTATAATTGACACAAAAAGAAAAAAAAAGGCAAAATAAGAGGAAAAACATTAAACTAGAAAATTTATTGATGGAAATTTGTTGTTTTTTTTTTTTTTTTATGAATAAAATTCAACTTTATATTGTCTCCTTTGTGTATATATTTTCCGTCATCATCATCATCATCATCATCAATATCATCATCATAATCATCTATGAGTCTTGGCAAAAAGGCAAACATCATATAATATTGTTCTCATTTTGAAAAAAAAAAAAAAAATGGAGCGGTTTTTTTTTTCGTTTACCAGATGGCGCTTCAATAATCTTTTTTTTTTTTCTGGGGGTTTTTTTTTTGTCTGTAGTAGATATATTTTGTTCACTATGATGCGATTTTTTCTTTTTTTTTAAAGCTTATAAATAGTAGTGAGTGTGAGAGAGAGAGAGAGATGGGTTCAGGTTTTACAGAATGGATAATACAAAATGGAAAAGGTTTTAATAATGTATGTTTGCAACTTTATTTTTATTCTTCTTCTTCTTCATCAATTTTTGTTTTTCTGTAGAAAAATCCTTTCTATTGTGATGTAATTTTTTTTATTTTTTCTTTCTACGCGATATTATATGCAAAAATATAGTGGATGGTATAGATAATGTTTAGGGTGGTAGAGCGTCCATAGTTTTGTTAAGCTTATGTGGTATAAAGAATATAGCGTGAGACTTATGTGACGGAGGGTGGGTGGGTGTAGAAAATTGAATGGATGGTTATTGATGGATCAAACATTTTGTTTTTCTTTTGTGTTATATCATGTGGTCATGTGATCGATTCCATTGTTTAAATTAAACTATGACAGTTTATATATGTATGTATTAAAAACAGACTAGAACAGGATGACAAATAAAAAATCGATTTGACTTTAATTTATTATTTTAAATTTTTAATTGTAGAGAAAAAAATTCAAAGGAAAACTTTACTGCTAGAAGGAGAAAACGAAAGAATAAAATTGTAAATTAATTAAATATTTAATTTAAGATGCCCCAAATCCTCTCAGTTTATACATTTTTGTTATAAGTCAATACATTGAGGTGCACATTTTTTTTTTGTATTTTCCTATAAAAAGGAAAACTTAACATTCTTCTCCTCAATTTTTATTTTTATTATTATTGTTTTTTTTTCCCTAATAAAAAATCTGATTTTAAATCACAATTCTCACGCCTTATAACCTTATTCTGATGATTTTCAGTGAGTAGACACCCGTTGGGCAAATATTATACAATAATACACAGCACACACACAGAAATGAAATTTATATCTGATAAAAATTCTATGGAATAAAGGAAATTTATATAAAAAGAGTGAAAAAGAATGAGATGAGAATATTCTATTGGAAATACAGGGGTGGGGTACAAATAGCCATTGGGAGTTTTTCTTCTACTTATTTTTTTTTCTTTTTCTTCAACAACAAAAGATAAAGGTGAAATGGTCAAATAAACGGGCTAATTAAAAACCAAAAACAACAAACAGAAAAACAGAATAAAATCTAATAAAACGTACAAAAACTTTTCTTCTTTTGGTTTTATTTTTGTGTTTTTAGAAAATTTGTTCATCGTTTCATCTTTTTTTTCCAAAAAATATTCTCGTATTTTTGTGTAGACATTTTCTAGCTCCCTTATACAAGGAGTAATGTGAAAATATAGAGAAAATAAACTCCCTTATCTTTTATCGTGTAAATACATATACAATTTTCTTTTTATTCTCAAAAAAAAAATTTTTTCACAAAAACCCACTTTTTCACCATTCCACCCCTTTTTATTTATTTTTTCTATCACTATAAAGCAAGCACCTTATACCTAGTATTTCGTCTGTCTATTGAGTATATGCGATATATATAGACCGACCGCCCCACCCCCCCTCCCCCCAACAACTCTTACCTATCATCATCCACCCACTCTCAATTCATTCTATCACCCAATTTTCTCTCATCCCATTTTGTACATATAAATGCAATTCCAGTCACATTTCTCTAGTTGTTGCTGGCATATTATCGTAGTCTTGTCACGATTTTTCGCCACTACAAAAGCATTTTTCGTTTTTCGACGTACGTACGTATGTATGTATGTATATATCGAATTTATATCCAATGCTATACTTCCTCCCTCATCCCTTATACTAAATATATGTGTTCATACATATTATATATATTTTTTTTAAGAGTACCCTATATACACAAACACACACACACACACACATGCACACATAGAGTCATATATATGCAATCATTATATACATTGAAAAATGATGATCAACGGTGAAATTTTACTCGAAAACGTGGTACTATATTTTATTTTGTTTGGTAAGATATTTTTATTTTCCTTCATTTTTCCTCTTCTCTGTTGTGTTATTACTGTTTTTTTTTTCGGTTATATTTTTTTTGTTGTATTCTAGGCTGAAATTTTATATGAATTTGTGTCTAGAAACATTCCATCCATATTCTATGTGAAAAGTTGTTGTTTTTTTTTAGTTATTCAAATGTTCGCTTTTGTGGGCTCTCTCCTATTTCTAGCATTACATATATAAATTGAAGCTTCATTAGGCAAATAACATTCGAATATTATTATAATGATATGGATTTCTGTACATATACATTCATGTAAGCATTATGTGTGTATGTTGTGCACATTCTCTGATATGCGTGTATTTTTAATATAGTAAACATACTCGACACACACACACAAAACCATATGCATAAAGTCACGCATCAATATAAAATTTCCTTATAAATTGTATCACGAAAATGATACGCGAAATACGATCGAATTGGCAACAGAAAATAAATAATATGAAAAGAAAGAACGAGAAAGAGATAGATAAAAAAAAGTATACAATAGTAACAATAATAATAAAGCTAACAAAAAATATAATCGACGCCATATTTGTTTTATATTAAAGAAATTATTATTATTATATTTTTTATTAGACTTTATTATCATAATATTATTCTCAATACTATATTATATTGTGTGAATGTATTGGTGTGTAAAATATTAGGCCTTAATAATAGAAGGGGGCGCTTGTATTTCGACAACAACAAAATAAAAATAAAATAACGAATTTGAGACAAAGAGAGGAGATACAATAATAATAATAAGCGCGCGGCATCATAATAAATTTATTATTTTTTAATATTAGCTTTTTTGTTGTTGTTTGTCGACAAAAAAAAAACAATAACATATAACATTTATATTAATTCAATATTTTTTTTCTCTTTCTATTTTTAGGTTAGTAAACAGAATTTTTTTTTGTACAATTTTTTGTCCCAACATCACTACAAGAAGAGTTACAACAGAAAAAAAAACGATGTAATTTGTTTTTTTCTGGGATTGTTGGATACGGAAGGATTTATGTGTGAGTGAAACAATATGCTATTTTAAAAGGTTTTAAATTACCTTAACAATTCAATAAAATTCGTTTAATATCCTAATTAGTGGTCATTGTTAAATTTTGTAATTTTTTACAAAATCTAAATTGTGTAATCACAATTGATGTTCTCAACAAAATTTCCACTCATTTTCTTCATGCATATTATCGCATTTTATTATTATTATTGTCAAGGTTTTGTGTATATTTAAAAAAATGTTTATCTTTTTCTCTGTTTTTTTTTTTTTTTAATTCTTTTTTTTTTTTTTTTTTACAACAAAAAAAAGAAATTCCCGTCAAAAGTGAAAATTAAAATAAAATACAGCAGCGCACACTGTAAAAACGCAATACAAGGAACGAGAAAAGAGAGTGAAAAAAGTAAAGAAATAAGTATATAAGAAAACGCACGTCTTTACAGACGTTTTACATTAAAATATATTTAGAATTTTTATTTTTTTGTTCTTTTTCTTCTTCTTTTTATTTTTTCACAATTTTCTTCTATTAGATTTTATGTGCTTTTTCTACTTCTTCTTATTCTTTATATCTTTCATAACGTTGAATTTTTCTTCATCTTTTTGTCGAGTATAAAATAACAAGAAGTGAAAAGAAAACAGAGGCAACAAAAAGAAAAGAAAAAAAAATAAAAATACGGCGAACGTTTTTTATTTTATTTTGTTTTTCTATTTTTTTTTTTTTTTTTGCTTCTATAAAAAGTAACTGAACTGAAATTGACGTCAAAATAAAACAAGATTTTCTTCTACTTTTGCTCCTCTTCCACCCTCACCCTGTCAACTTTTTATTCATTTTTTTTTATTATTATCTCATATTTTCTATTTTCACATAAAATATAATTTTGTTTTTCTTTTTTTTTTCTTGGTTATTCCTGAATTTTCATAATATTTTATTATTGTATATTTTGGTCTGTCCATATGGGCTGTCTATTCATGTCTGTATCATGTCTATCTGACTGTCTACTTCTCCAATATATCAGTATGAGTATTTATATTATCTTATTGTTGTTGCTGTTTTTTTTTTTTTAAATAAAATTTTTTTTTTTTTTTTTTGAGATTTCAAAATATTTTACAATAATAACAGTAAAATGAATAAGCGAAAAGAATAATATTGATTTTGAAATGTCCATTATCTATCTATCAGTGTTTGTGTTGTATTTTTTGGTATTTGATTTGGTATAAATCGCTTATGGATAGAACTTTCCTGGATGGTGTAAATCTAAAAATATTCTTTCTTTGGATATACACACACATGCACATACACATATAAAAATCGTATGAGATGATGTGTATAGAGCTGATATTATTAGAACGTAGGTAGTAGGTCGATTATGGAGACATTTTTTGGTGAATTATAAATATTCTTTGTTCTTACCTTCTCAACTCACAAAATGAAACATTTTCTTATATAGTCGTTTTTTTTTTTTGGACAATAAATTTTAATTCTAATCTCTGTTTGATTCTGTCATTGGAGAAAAAAATACATTTGTTTGAAGTTGGCACCCCTTTTTTCTTTCAATTTTTTCAACTTCTATATTTTATTCTCTTCTGATGGTTATATGAATATTCGGACAATGACGTAGTTACATTGGAAACAAAAAAAAGAAAGAAAAATTAAAGTCAACTGTCATTATCCCATTCCTGATAAAAATATAAATTTTTGTACTGAAATTTTATTGAATTTTTTTTTTGTTGCATTTTGAAAACAAATTAACGTAATTTGTTGCACAATTTCTATGGTTTTTATATTGTTGTAACTAACCATAATTTTCTATTCGATAAATCTATTGAATTTTTTATGAAACACACACACGCATGCAAGAAGATTTAGAGAGAGAGAGACGGAGAGCGAATAAAAAAGGTCAAAATCAATCACGATTCGTGTATTTTTGGATATATATTTGATGTGTGTGTCAGCTGGTTGATTGATATCAAAACAGGAAGACATGGGGGGATATACCTCCACACCCGCACGCACACACACATACATGTTGAGAGAAAATATAGAAAAAAAAAACAACTAGTAGTGGGGGATGTATTCAATTTTCATGATAAAAAATAAGCCAGTACCTGTATTCCGGCATTTCACTGTGAATTGAGAATTGAGAAAGAACTGCAATAAATGAAATGAAAAAAAATTTCCTCAAAGTTTGTTCTCAATTCACAATAAGTGTATTCTGTACATTTAGGAAAGATTTTTAGGGAAAAATTATTCATTAGTTATCGGATTTGCCGCGAAACTAAAATTACACAGAGTCGTAACCAAAATAATATTTATTGAAGACAAATACATACAAATTTGCTCTCATTTTAAAATATACGCCACTGGCATCTCCATACAATAAATAATATTTTGACGTTTAATTTTATTTAAATTTTATTGTTTTCAATAATTTTTTTTACAAAAAGGAATTAAAATATTATGTACCTATTATATAAATTGTGTTTATTAAAAAATAAGTTAATTAAAAATATAATTTTTTTTTAAGTTTTAAAATTTTGTTATTCAACTCGGTTTCTGTCATCTCTTTTATTTTATTTTATTTGTATTCAAATTCACAAGAATTTTGCAATAGGAATATTATAAAATGAATTAACATATATTCTAAATTATAATTATTGAAAATTTACACAATAATCATTTATTAAATTGTTATAATAATTCATTTCCTTACGTTCACTTTTTTTTTCATGATTTTTTTAACGGGGAATTCCTTATGTCAAAAATGCAATAATTTAGGAATTCGTTTTTTCATAATTTATTTTTTCACTCGCGACAGAATACACTTTTAGGAAAGAGGAAAAAAAACGCTACAATTTTTTCCCAATTCCTAATTCACGATGTACCGGAATAGAGGCACAGTTCTGTAAAATAGTAGAGATATACGTGCACAGATGAAAGGCGAGTTAATTTAATTCAATGCCAACAAACAAGTAAACAAACGGAAGAAAAGAAAAAACAACAAATGTCATCAGACACGAATTTAGTATGTTTGCGTTTATTTTCTTCATTATTATTATTATTGCATGTGTTTTCGAATGTATGTATGGTTGTCGTCGTCACAATCATCATCATCGTCATCATCATTATTATTTCAACACTTTATTCGATTTTGTTTAGTTTGTGTATATTATTAGACTTTTTTTATAATGTTTTTTTTTTTGCGCAGTGATCCAATCTTTAAGATGAGATAATATAAATGAGCAACGTAAAGAAAGCACAATTTTATATATGTAATGGAATGATGAACGGGGTACGGGTGGCATAACAGTAAAATTAAAGTTGAATTTTTCTATTCGAGAAAGGTCAACTAAATAATAACATATAAGAACAAAACAATTTCTGTATTCGGTTAATTAAAGGTTTTTCTTTTTCTTATATTTCTTTATTTTCTTACTTTTCTCTCTCTTGTGGCGTTTTTTTTTTTTTGAAGGGATAATAAAAAGGTATCAAAGATAATTAATAGCGACATTTCTATTTGACCCAAAAATAAAACCATCATCATCATCATCGATCTAAACAAAAAAAAGAAGAAAATCCCTGTCAAAATATGTAAGGAATGAGAAAAGAAGTGTTTCTCGTGGAGTGAGTGAAAGGGGTTGGGGTTAGATGGTGGTGGTATATGAAATGAGTGAGTCGTTCTTTCGTTCTCTCTATCGAAATTCAACCAACCGTAACTGTGTACATATAAACAACCAACCCTACCCGACCTTGGGTGAATTTTTTTTTTTTTTTCGATAATATTCCCTCTTCTCTCCACCATCATAAAACCTGCGAATAAATTTCTTCTTTCTTTTCGGTTTGAGTTTTTTCTTTCTTTCTTTCTTTTTGCTTGTTTGTTTTGTTTTGATCGATTGGACTTTGATGACGGATATAATAATGAGATACAGTGGCGCCATCTGTATTATATTTATATATTTTTGTTTATTTCTTATTCTTCATTTTTATATTTTCTTCCAACCAAAAGGAAAAAAAAAAACAAACGGCAAGAAAATATTATTTTGATTAAGTTTTTCTTTATTTTTGTTTTTTCTTTTATTTTTGTTATTTTTATTTTTTGACGGTCTTAAGTTTTCCTTCTAATGAACAAAAATATAAATTCTTTATCCTTAATTAATCACGACAGTGAAAGAAAGAGATAAACGTATAATGTGCATATTCATGATTGTCGTCTATAATAATTTTTCGCCAACATTAAAATTCTTTGACGATATTTTTATCCTCATTAAATTCTTTCAGTTCTCGTCTCTCTCTCTCCCTCTCTTTTTAATCTCAATTAAATATAACAAAATTTTCTGTATATTTTCTTTATTTTATTTTTTTTTTGACAGAAACTAATGGAAAACAGGAAAAATTCTTTCTACAAAATTATTTGTACCTACGTTTGGTTTGACATAATTAAAGTATAGATGAGTCATACAAACTCATACACACACACATACACATAACTTCAACTATATCGAGTCACTATAATTAACAAGAAATACCAGAATTCACAATAATAACCAACCAATTCAACCAACCATCCAAGTCCAAACAACAACAACAATAATAATAATAATAATGTTAAATAATAAAAACAAAAAGAGATGAATATGAATGTATGCAAAAGAAAAGAGATAGCAGCTCTGGTTGATCTGTCAGTTATTCTTTATTTTGAGGTTATAATGTCGTGTCAACGGGAAAAAATTCTCTTTTTAAACTTCACATATTCTTCTGTATGACTTTTTGTTATTTTCGTAATTCCATGTGTGTTGTGTGTGTGTGTTAAGTATTTTCTATTTTTCCATTTCTTTCCTTTTTTTTTAAGGTCATTTATATTTTTGGTTTGTTTTTTTTTTTCTCTGTTCATTTATTCTTTTATTTGATGTTATTGTTGTACTATTTTGTACATATATTTTCCTATAATACACACACACATGCATATATGCATACATATGTGTAAATATAATGTATGTTGTATTTGTATTATATATGTATATAAATGAAAATTCCTCTGCGGAAAATTTGTCTCCATTATTAAACATATGAAACTGCATGAGTCTAAAAACTCCTAAATGGTTAGGGACAAAAACCGGAAAATTTTTAGTGTATAAAATGTTGATGGTGAGTGTAGGTTGGTTAGAAGGTGAGTGTGGATTGGGGTAGGTGGTTAAATGAATGGAAGAAGGAATAAAATGTGAGAAGAGGGGTTTAAATATACTTATATATATGTAGAATAAATTGTTGTTGTTGATGTAAAATATATAATAGTATTAGGTAGATGGGTTTAAATTGGGTTTTAGAGTTTAAATGGACAGAAATTTACATAAACCAACTATTTGTTTTGTTGTTATTATTTGTTGTTGTCCGTATATTCTAACTAAAATATATAAATATTTATATAATATTATTATATAATAGTAGATGGCGCCACCAAAGGTGATAACTGAAATGGAAAATAACATTATTTGTTGTATCACAAAATATCTATATTTTAGCTTTTATTTCCGTTATTTTTTTTTTTTTTTGTTCTCTTCTTCCTGATGGTCCGTCCGTCTTTACTCCAGAATACATTCAATGTTCAGTGAATAAAAAATAACCTAAAACAAAAACAACAAAATAGAAACACAAATTTAGTGTTAGCGTAAATTTGAGTATATTAACTCTTTTGTCTCTTTCTCACACACAACACCTACCACATTTACAATCTTCTCTATTTTCTCTATTGTCTATTGTCCAGTATGAAAAGAAAATGGGGTTTTTTTTTTTGTTTTTGTCAATATATTTTAGTTAGAAACATTTTTGGGTAAAATTTTCTCGCGTCGCAAATTTGTCCCAGTGGGAGATTACAAATTTTTGTTGTTATTTTGTTTTTTTCCTCTCTATCTGTCTCTCTCTTACTCACTCTTATTATTGTACCGGTAGTGTTTTGTTGGTGGTGGAAAACGGGTGGGGTAGATTAGTAACGGTAATTGTTAGTCATTAAGAACAAACATAGGATTTTGTGTGTCTAATACCCAAATATATATATATACATAGATAGGTATAGATAATGGGTGAGGTGTAGATTGGTATAAAAAGGATGAGTGGAATGGAAGGTTAAAAAGGAGTGATGAGGTTAAATTTTTGTTGGTCGATGAAAGTTTTTTTTTTTTTTTGTTTTTTCCTATATCTACACTGTTTTATTGTTGTTGTTCTTGTTAGTTATTTGAATTAGAATAAAAATTCAGAGCAAATTTTTTATACTGAATTTAAAAATAAACTATTTTTGTTCTTGTTTTTTCCTTTTTTTTTTAAATTAAATATGAGTCATTATCAATCAGAAATCGATACATTTTAAATACCTAAATTTATTAATTTGCTGTAGTTCATTTCTCCTGTATGTGTGTTACACATGCACACATGTCATTGTCATCAAAACTTTTAAGTTTTCCCAAAAAAAAAAAAAACATATGAAATTTGATCTTTTATTAACTGTATTTTATTTTTGGTAATTTTTCTTTGTAACAAATCAACAACAACAGCAAAGTTGAAGAAAAAACAGACCAAAAAAGAAGTCATCGTCATCGTAAAAAAAAACAAACAAACCGAATTAAAATTGGTTCTTAACATTTGTTTGGCCTTGCACGGATTTAATGTTAAACAAAATATATAAAAAAAAACTGTGAACTTGAAGGGTTGCCTCGTCCCTATCGGTACACATTTTTTCGGTTTCCCTTAATATTATTATAATAAATATTATATTTTTTAAGAAAGAGAAGAGATGGGAAACGGAGCCGGTTTTTTTTTTCTCATCTACCAATACTTCTTCATCCCGTTCTTCTTCTTCTTTTTTGTATTCAAGAAAAGGAAAAATTCCCCTAAATTTTAATATTAAAAAAAAACTCTAAATCGCTAAAGAAAAAACGAGTCTTTAATATTGTATTTTTTTTTCTCTATCGTTCTATCGTTATTCAAGACTTCTAAAGAAATCCTATTATTGTTGTTGTTTATATCTACAAAAAAATTAAAGGAAAAGAGAAAAAGTGTCGGATAAATAGAGAAAAAGAGAGAGAGAGAAAGAGAGACAATACGTGCATAGGGTAAATTGAACATAAAAATTCATAAATGATAAGCGCCCAAACATAAAATAAAAACGCAAAGAAATAAAATGTTAAAGAAGAAAAAGAAAAGGGTTAATTCAATATAACGGTCAACACTATAAAAATATGCTGATAATTATAATTATCTTCTTCAGTGTACCTATATTTTTCCTTCTACTTTTTGGAAGTAAAAAAAAGAAATATTTGTTGGGTGAGCCCAGGTGGGGTTACATATCTGTATACAATTTAGTTTTCTCGTAAAAACTCTTTTAAAATATTTTACATATCTCAGACATCTGTCCTTCTCTCTGTCCATATTTATTACATTTAAGTATCCCACAAATTAAATGGAATATTCTTATCCCAGGTGTTATAAAAAAAGGGAATAAAAAGGATTAATAAAATAAAATAATCAAAATTTCTGTATAAAAGAAAATCTTAAAATTAAACTTGACATGATCATTAAATCTCACTTTTTTCTTTTCAATTTTTTTTTTTTTTTTTTGTTATCAGACCGGGATAAAATTATTCATCACACTGAATTATATATACTTTTTTTTTCATTGTTTTCCTTATTTGTAAATTATATTCAAAAAATTTTATTTCTGTTTATACAATTTTTAGAATTTTATAACTTCATCCCTAATATGATTATTTGCAGTTAATAAATGTAAATTTATAATCAATCTAATCATACATTTCATAAAAAAAATTTAATTTTAAATTAAGTAAAAAAAAACACATACATTCTAATACATACCCTTCGTCATCTCTCCGCCTAACTTACACACACATAATAATATATACAGATAATATTATTGACAATCATCCCCATTTGTTTTATTTTGTTTTTGTTTTTAATTTAACGTGACTAAATATGAATAATTATTGTGTTTAGATTATACAACAAACGATATCATAATTAACTCTCTCGTTTTTATGATAGGAAATAATATTCTATTATATTTTGATGCATTACTTTATTTATTTGATGTTTATATATTGACATATGTATAATTATACGTACATGTATGTGTGTGTGTGTATTAATAACATATACACATTTATGTTTTAATGCTTTGTACTTTATGTATTGTGAATAAATTTCTGCGGTGTCACCTCCGTCTCATTTGATTATTATTATTATTATAATTTATATAAGATGACATAAATCTATAAATGGCCTCCATGCATATGTGAATATATTCACATATACATGTGTGTGTGTGTGTCATTTAACGTTATAATTTGACCACTGCAGGCCAAACTCTAAATGTGACTACATCGATATTATTATTATTATTATTATTCGAACTTTATTGTGAAAATTATATATTTTGATGTGTCCCTTTTGGGGAATTAAATTTTCTAACAAAACATTTGAATCACAAAGATAAATTATTATTCTTCGTTATGATCAAATTAATTAAATTTATTGTATCTATAACTATGTCTGTCCGAGTTTCACAGAACATATTAAATGATACTTAGTTAAGAAAACAAGATAAGAGAAAATGTGGTAACACTTATTTTAAATTAACACAAATTTATTGTGAATAAGCCAGAATACATGTTCCGAATAATCTAAGTTATCTAATCTTCACACAATTTCATTCTTTCTATATATTTTTTATTACCTTCTTCAGTCAGTGCATTTATGGGATTCCTAGAATTGTTTACCTATTTATTAGAATTTCTTAATTTTGTAATCGAAACTTATTTTCGTAAGTTCAAGAAATTAAGAAATAATTTTAATCTTTGATAAGAATTTTGCTCCATTAGAACTTCTGGCAATTATTGATGATTAAAATTGTATTCTCTATCGTAAAAGTTTATAGAACTTTACTGACCATAAGAATATTTTCTCTTTTTCTCTTATCAGAAAATATTGGTATTATTTTGGGAAAGTGAAATGTAAGGGGATAAATAGAAAATAGTAACAATAATATATGGTCACAAAACAATCTCATACCAAAATATTTGACCGCACAATCATAATATACCCCATATCGCCCTTATTTAAACAATCTCCACTTTATCCTTCTCTTCATATTTACAAACCTTATCCCCATTCTTCCTTAAATATGTACATTATGTATAAATGAAATTCTTACCATACCCACTACATTTACATATCCATATTGTTGTTGTTATTTTTGGTACATATCGTCATCAATTTGTTGTGCCGTTAAACATGAACAATACTGCATTGTGTCCGGTTCGTCTATAGAGAAGTTCAGAGAGTATAAGATACATAATACAAACACCAACACAATTAATGTTGTGTTAATGTACATATGTACATCTACATATATGAATTGTATATAAGTTTTGTAAATATTTCACTCGTTCACTTTATATAAAAATATAGAAACTTTTTTAGACTTCTAGAAAATTGTGAATATTAGAATAAATTTTGTAACATCCGAATTATTTTTTCGCCTTCATTCTCCTACCCCCATTTACGAATACATTTTCAAAATACTTCTAAGAAATATTAAATATTAAATTCCAAAAATGTTTTTAGCCAAAAATTTAAAGGGGTGACAACAACAACAACAAAAATTACATTCTTTTTTTTTTTTGTTTTTTCGTTTTGTTTATATTTTGGTTAGAAGCAGCAAAGTTCATTAAAAATGTTTTCTGTTAAATGTTTTGTCTAAAATTTTCAGTTTAGTTCTAATAGTGAAAGATAGCTAAGGGAGTATATTAGAACGGAATATTTTGTCTATAAACAAAATACTAATGCACTACTAAAGTCTAGAAGTGTGACGATGATATTCATTCTTATGACTTTAATAGAATCTGTGACTTTCGTTTATGTGAATTTAGAAATGTTATTTGCTTCAAATCCTTAAAACAAATGGAGACTCTTTGATGTTGAAGACTTTTAGGATAAAAATGATGAGTATTTAAAGATGGGACGGTACATAATTTCTCTAAACACACTAATCAAATCACTCTTGACATTTTTCTTTTCTAAAAACTTAAATCTTAACCAATCAGAAAATAAAATTTGTTTGTCAATTAGTTTTTTTTTTCTATTGGAAGCATGCCTAACGTCAACTTAAAACACGTTTTTTTTTTTGCAAAAGAAAGGATAACAACAACAACAACAAAAAATACAGAAAGGTGGAACCCAAAGAAAACCCTTTTTTAATTCTTTTGTGTATACAAAATTTATTTATTATGTTTGGTGTCAGTTAACTAAGGGGTCCCGTTTAGGAATTATTCTTTAATTTTAAGTGTGTTGTATGTGTCAAAGATTAAGGAGTCCCGTATTCTTTTTTATTTTTTTATTATTATTATTACCTTTGTGTTCCTTTTTTCTCCCTTTTTTTTCTCGTGTTTTTATTGTAGTTGCTGCTTAGGTTTATAGGTACAAATTGTTAAACTTTTGTTTGGCTCGTGCGCTCTTCTTATAATTCTTCTTCATTTGGGACCTTTTAACCTTTTTTTTTTTTTTTTTTCTCTGTTTATTCAAAAGAAAGAAGTATTAGAATGAGAAGGGAAATTTGGGACTATGAAGGGGTGTTAAAGAGAAATAATGAGATAAATTAATTCTCACCAATTGGATCATAAACTTAATGATATTCTATTAAAGTAATTGTCCTATAAAACGCATCCTTAAAATGCGTTCAGTGGTTTCTAAATGTTTAACCACAATCAACAATTTATATTTGTAAATTGCCAGTGTAAATTTGTGTCTATGTATGTGATATGTTTGTTTGTATATTATTTTACCTGAATGGCCAATATGTCTCGTACAAGAAAGGATACCCTCCATAAAAAAAAAAAAAACACTGGACACATAATCCTTTACTTATTTATTTATATTTACGTATACCAGAAATTATATGAGCATTAAATTTACCTGACACAAAAAACACAAATTGGGTGAAAAAGAAGAAGCAGAAGACATTCCCCAAATGCACAATTTAAAGTTGTTTTTTTTTTTTAAATAATAACGAAAAAAAGAAAAAGTAGAGGAAGAACAAAATATTAAGTCATATTCTGTTATATTAGGGGTGGAGGAAAACAAACTATAAACTCTTAAAATAATCATAATAATAATTATAATAATGCATAATATACAATGAAAAAAGGTTTAATTTTGGGTGTGTGACTTATATATATATGTGTGTGTGTGTGTGGGTGTATATACATTTGGGACTTTTTAATATAAAATCATCTATATTTTAGAAATATCCTTTAAGATACCCTCGCACAAAACTGAAACTAAATAGTTTATTGCATAATATTCAAATCGTTTCTAAAGTATAAATATTTACCACATCTTCTTACTCCACTCATTTCCCATCTACTTCTTCACTGAAAACAACAATAATAATAATAATAATAATAACAACAACAAGAAGAAGCAGAACACTAAAATTTTTGGTTAAAAACTTGTGTGTGTTTTTTTTTTTTTGTTTTTGTTTTTGGTGTGTTGTGTCCAGGTGCCAATGGCCTTAACCAAAATCGTTCAAACTTATTAGACTTTTGGCCATTTATCGTTTAGTGCAATGAGTATCCCTGGAGGGGGGTGGGGATGGTTTTCCTATATAGAATATTATTATAAGTGAGGGTGTTTAGTAGAGAGTAGTATGAAGTTAAGAGACGATGTTTATATGAGACGATGTTAATGATTATGTGAATAAGTTGGTGGAGGTTATTGAGGATAATTGGTGTAAAAACATATAGAAGGTTAAATGGATGTAAAGTAGAAGTTTTCTTCTTTTTTTTTTAGTCATATTAATTTTATTGATACCAAAAATTTTTAGTCATCTCATCTCTCCCTAGAGTCATTAAATAATTTTATAATATAGAAAGGTTGTGAAGAGAAAATATATGATTAGGAAGAAGAAATGAAGGTATAAAGTTTTTACGTTAATTTCGAGAATATTTCATATCGTTGTAAAATCACATTGAAATATACGAAAAAAAAACAAAAATAAATAAACGATAGAAAGGGATGAAGAAAAATTCTTCGATATTAAGTGAAGAAAATTTTCAAAACTTAAGAAGATCGAATTGATACTCAAAAGCTAAATCGACGATATTATTTTGTGTTTTTCATTTTTGTTATGGTTGTTGTTGTTGTAATTATATTAATTTTAACGCTAAACTGAAAATAGAGTTTAACGATTTAACCCCAGATGAACTGTATACAGTAGTTAAAACCTCTAAAGGAAAAATCTTTGATATTAATCTTCATCTCTCTCTCTCTCTCTGTATCTCTCTCTCTATCTCTCTCACTTTTCCCAAAAACAGTAATCTTAACTTTTTGTTTTTAATCTTTAATAAATCAGAAATATGACAAGATGAAGTTATGATGAGAAAATAATAAATAAATAAAAAGAGCAAAGAAAGAAACTTCAAAGTTTGAAATCATCAAAAATAGAGAAACGTCAAAATTCGTAAAAAAAAGGGGAAAGTTTCCGTTTTTATGTTCCCTTGGTTTTGACCTTTTTTTTTTTTTTTGCTTATTTAAGGTTAAAAGAAGGGATTCCGATTTGGGACCCTTGTCTAGTGTGTCATCATACTAACCTTCTATTGTTATTGTGGATTTATAACAAAAAGAAAGAAGGAAGAGGCATTGAGGCCATAAACGGCACGCGATCATCGAATGAGTATAATTTGAAAGGGTAGTTTTTTTTTTTTTGATGGTTTTGTGTCATTATTTGTCATATTTTTAAGGGTGTTTTTTTTTCTTATTTTTTATTATTATTAGAAAATATTTTCAAATGGGACCTTTACTCAGAAGAGTGAGACGTCAAAATAAAATGAATGCACACCGAAAAGAAGGCATACACTTTTTTTGTTTTTTTCTGTAGCCCTCCAATAAAATTCTTTAAAATAGTTTATTGGGTCAACAATGTTTGATTACTTTTCGACTGCTGCTGCTACTGCTGTTTACAAATTGGTGTTTTTTTTTTTATTTGAAAATGGGACACGCGACTCGAGTGGTAAATTTTTTCAATGGAAAAATCATCTTTCTATTTTTTTTCGGTTTTTTTTTTTTTTTTTTTAATTTCAAATTTTTCAGTTTATTTCTTTTTGTTTTTTTTTTTTGTTTTAAACAATTTCGTTATTTTTACTTTAACAGAAAAAAAAAAAAAAAGAAAGAAAAACAAAAAAAAAAAAAAATGAGAAAATAGAAAAAAATGGGTCGAATCTATTTTTGTATCATTTTTTTTTTTTTTTTTACTTTTTCATTTCATTTCATTTAATAATAATTTTTCTTTTTATAATTTTTCGTCTTCTTGTTCTTCTTCTTCTTCCTCCTCTTCTGTTTTTTTTTTCTTTTTTTTTTTTTTTAATATTAAAACAAAAATCCATTTTGACACTTTAAACGTGAATAGTTGTGCGTATTATTTACGTGTGTGTGTGTGTGTGTGTAATGTATGTTATTGGATCATTCGTGATTATGTAAGAGAAAAAGATTAAGATTAAGGCATGCACACACACACACACACACTGTCACAATTTATATATTTCAAGTGTAAAAATATTTATGAGAGAAAGAAAAAAAAAGAAATATTTCGTAATGAATTAGACTTTAATGGTATCACCACCCGGTTATATTATGATCAGCTGATCGGTCAGATCAGTTTTTTTTTTATAAATGTATATGAATGGTTTATGTGTCTCCTTATATGTTTACGTTTATATATATATATATATATATATGTGTGTGTGTGTGTGTGTGCATGTGCCTCTGTGATTGTGATATGAATATATGTTCTTATATTATGTTGATTGTGTGACCTAAATTTTTATCCCTTTTCTTCATAATTAAACAACCAGAACAGAATATCAACATAATTTTGTGTACTATTTCGTATTCATACACATACACACACACACATGTATACACATAGATAAATAATTGTATTACAAAATCCAGCATTTAGAATTCCCTATCTTATAAATTTTCTCTTCACCTCTGTACATATCTCCCCACCACCCTTCGTAAACAAACTAAAAAAAACTCGAATGTGTAATCTACACTACAACGTATCTCTCTCTCTTTCTCATTATCACTCTCTCTCTTTCTATTACTCTTTCAACAAACATAAAATATTTTGTTGAATTTGTTGTCCGTTTTTTAAAATATAGTTCACATTGGAATGCCATTACAAAAAAAAAAAAATAAGTAGAATTTGTATTTTTGGTTTATTCTAGACGGGGGGAGAAGAGGATGTTGAAAAGAGTGTAAGACGAAGTTAGAATTAAATTTAAAAAAACAAACATATATACGTTTAAATTAACATGAGAAGATGACATATATAGAGATGAATGTATACATAGAGAACAAGTGACTACTATTAGTTTTTTTTTTTCTGTTCTATCCTAACTTATAATCTTACTATTTCTCTCTCTCTCTCTCTCTCACTCTTTTCGTAACATTTTTAAATTAAATTAATTATCTCTCTGTTACACTACTACTGATTCTCCTTCACTCGTGTCCATCATACGTCATCTTTTTTATATTGAATTCGATCGCAGACATTAATTTTTCTATTTTAAGAATTTATATAATTAGTGTTCCTTTCATAAATGTATAAGATTAAAAAAAAAACACAGAACATTAGGAGAGACAGAGAGAAAAAATAAAATTTCTCAATTCACTAAAAAAGAAAAAAACAAAATTACAAAAATTAAAATTCAAATAAAATTTTCTATTTTTAAACAAAAAAAAAAAAAATTTAAAAAAAGAAAATTCGTTTTCTTCTTTTCCCTCTCTGCCTCTCGGGCTTTTCCTTTCCAAAATTAAAATATCAAAATTTATTTAATTTTTTTTTTATTTTCGGACCTTCTTCAAAAACCATTCCCATTCATACTTGTGTTGAGAGATGAATCCTTGTTGATCTCTCTTCCTCTCTCTCTCTTTCACTTTCTGTCTTTTTTTCTATTTATCTATTCCTCTTTATTGAGATCATTTTAATGTTTGTTGTAATAACATGTTTTTTTTTTGTATTACATCTGCGTGTCTGTATGCCCTGTCCGACTGAATTTGTTTGTATTTGTGTTTGATTGTGTAAATAGACCAGTCTGATTTTATTATGGGTAGCAAAGCAAAAAGAAACGAAAACAAAACAGACGAAAAAAAAAGGGTTAAAAAGACAGAAGTCCTCTTGTTTAAAAAAATTCAAATATTCAAATAAAGAAAAATGAAGAAGAGGAGTAAAAAAAAAAAAGGGTTAACATTTTCTTTAATATCTTAGTTTTTGTTTGTTTTTTTTTTTTGGATCGTGGGAATTTTCTTGTATTATTTTTTTTTTTCTGAGTTGCCTCAGTTTATTCTTCTTCATCTTTCATCATCAAATTTTTTTTTTTCTATCTTGTTTATTATTGTTACGAATTCAGTAAAAAAAGAAAAAAAAGAAACAAGAATTTATCAAATGTCATCTGCGCTTTAATTTCACGATTTTTAATTCTTGTTATTTGTTTTTTATTTTTTATAGTTTCCAATTTTTTAAGACGATTAAATTAGATTTTCTTGTAATTTCCAAATGAAGAAAATCAATAGGTTGATTATAAAGTTTTGTTGTTACGGTTTAATTTTAATTCTACGTTTCTAAGGTCAATTATTGTGATAAATTTATAACGTTGATTGCGTTCCCCCAATGTTTGCAACATCGAACAAATATTTGTTGCTTTAATTTAAAACAAATAAAAAGTAACATTTGTATTTCAGTACAAATTATTTTCTGATTAAATTAAGAATTTTCTGAAGAGTTCTCTGTCATCAGATTACAATGAACTCAAAAAAAAAAAACAAAATTGTTGTTGCACCTGTACGTCTTTAGATTTATTCTACTAACTTTACCAAAATTGATTTAGTTTTGTGTCTAGTGTAATTCTTTCTACTAACGAAAACTCATCAATATCATCATCGTTCATCTAATACTAACTTTATCGTTGAATTTATCAGAGAAATTAAAAATGGGACAGGACAGGACGTCGGAATTGTATCCATTGTATCATTCTCTCTATATTGTTTCCCTCTTTCACTCTCTTCTACTCCTTCTCTTTTCCATTATTTATTAACTTATTAAAAAGTCAAGGCAAAAAAGAAAAAAAAAATCATTTTTTTTTTACGAGTTAACTTTTGACGCGTTTTTCTTGTTTCTCAACCTTCTCGGACCACCCACCATTTTGTGTATATTATTTTTTTTTTCTCCAAAAACCCTTACTGAAGGGGGGAGTGTGAATGTGGATGTTTTTCTATATAGAAGACGTTATGTGTTATCGTCTCATTGCCCGAAAACAACCAACCAACAAAAAAAAAAAAAAAAAGTACGAAGAAGCTAGGTGGTTCAGAATCCACCTCAAAAATAGTAGGTCTCGTCGAAGTTGGACGTTAAAAGAAACCCTAGCCAATGGTTATATGGAGTTATCCGAAAAGCCAATAAAAAAAAATACACTTGATGACGATCAAGTACAAAGAGAAGAAGAAGAAGTACGAAGAAAAGGAAGAAGAAGACGACGAAGAAAAAAGAAAAACTTTGTTGTGTATGTTTGAAGTTTCTTTTCTTTTTTTTTTTAAGAAACCATCTTAAATGTGATGAGATTTTTGGAAAGAGTAACAGTGGTTGATAAGAAAAAGGGAGGGTATCAGAATTTATCGTTTCTGATGGGAAGAGATGTGTGAGTATGAGTGTATGTGTGTGTGTTTTGGTGGAGGGGGGATGGGGGTGTATTAGGTGTATATATTTATATAAGATGGTGACTTCCGGCGCACATTTTTCGTAATGAGATAAGTTTTTCGTTTTCAAAATGAGAATATGAAGTCAGGATATTTTCATCTTATTCTTCTTCTTGTGTGTATTCTTCATCTTCGTCTTATTTTTTTTTTAACATCTTTCCTCCGTTTCACATAACCAACAAAGTTGATCTCTAAATTGTCTCCTCTTTTTTTTCCTCCTTAATTTTTCGTTCAGAAAGGATCCTGTTGATGATGATGATGCTGATGGTGATGCTGATGATGATCCAACAAAACGATTAAAGATAAAGGGAATGAGGTTGAAATGCCTCGTACAATGAAAGAAAAAAAAAATTCACGGGGATAATATTTTGTAATTTTTTTCTAAAAAACAAAAAAATGTTCTTTCGTTTTTCTTGTTTTAAAATTTTTATATATAAATTTTTTTTATGCTTCAACAGGAAAAAAAAACGGTAAACGAAAATCAAGCAAAAAAAAAAAAAACGAAGTAAGAAGAAAATGTTTAGAGAAAAAATCCTAAGCACGTCCTCCACGTCTCGTTTATTCCAATTATCGTCTTTAATCTAAACGAATATCCCTCTTATAAACTACCCAGTACTTTTCTTCTTATTTTCACAAACCACCTCCCACAACATCACCTCTTCAAACCTTTAAATAACAATACACTTCTCTCATTCTTAAATTTTTTTCATCTTCTTCTTATTTATCTCTTTTAACTTTTTTTCATCATCTTCTTCTTTTTCCATACCAAAAAAAAAACAGAACCTCTAAAATTTCTTTTACTTTAGATATTTTTCTGCTGCTGCTGCTGTTGTTGTTATTGTTGTTTTTGTATTTTTGTGGCGCCACCATCCCTTCATTTTACACATTCAGATAAAGTCACATATACACACACAAACACATGTGAAATCTTTTCATTTACTAATCAAAAAAACAAAAACAAAGAAGGAAACAAAAACGTAATTTTCATATTTGAAAAAAAAAAACCCCAACAAAATGAACTCTTTTCAACCTCTTGACCAGACTCCTCATATTTTTTCTCTTTTTTCTCTCACATACAATTCCTTTCTCTTTCTCTTTGTTTTACAATTCTCTCTTCTCTCTATCACTTTATCTCTCTTTCCAAACACTACACTATAAATATGAATTCATTTCAAAAAAATCGAATTCTTCTGTTTCTATCCAATAGATCCTTTGTTTTTTTTTTCTGTCACGATACTTTAGTAAATTTGTTCATGTGTGTGTGTTTACCCAGGCGAATAGTGTATGTGTATGCATGTGTGTGTGTTTGTATGTATTTAACGAACATAGGTTTGTTGCAAATCAGAACTAATGACTAGAGAGAAAAAAAAAACAACACACGAAGAAATAAAGAAAGAATGAAACAAAAGAAAAAAAAAGTAACAGAAAACTTTATTATTTTCTCTGTTTTTCTTGTTTTTTTTTTTTTTTTTTTGTATTTTTCAACCTCATCACAATTTTTTCTTTGAATTAAATAAATAAAAAGGGGAAGTTTGTTAGTGGATGGTTGTGGTAGAAATTTTAGTTTAGATTGGAATGTAACGATTACCTACCTACAACCCACACACACGGTTAAAAGAGACATTTTAAAAGTTAGACATCGGATCATCATATAAAAAGGGATAATTGAATTATCCCAATTGTCTTCTTTTTTTTGTTGTTCCCGTTTTTTTTTCATGAAAATTTTTATTTGTTAAAAAGTTTGTTTGTTTGTTTGTTAGAGCAAAATTAGAAGTAACAGAAAAATTGTACACAATTGACAAACAAAAAAAAAAAATTGAGGATTAGTGCGAGGAGTACCTAAACGGATTAATTTGATAGTTGCGATTTTTAATACGAATAGTGAAATTAGGAGGACTTGAATGTTTATCACTTTTTCATTTAAATTGAAATTAGCAAAAAATTTGATAATTGTGAAATGAGAATTTTGTTTTGTTTTTCCTTAAATTGAATCTTTCATCGTCGTTTTTTTTGCAATTCCAGAATTTCTATTTAATTTTTGTGTTGTTTATTTGGATTAACCAGCGACTTTTTTCTAGTGACGTAGTTTACTTTGTTCCATTATACCGAAAAAAAAACTGTTGTAGTAAGATTATTTATTTGAATTCACGTTAGAATTTTCGCTTGAAAAAATTTTTTTTTCTCTTAAAAATTGACGAAAAATTGTTAAGGACAGGAGAAGAAGAAGAAATAAAAATTTGATGTGAAAAGTTATTAATTAATTTTAGGTACTGACGATTAAAAAAAAAACAACAGAAAAAGTTTAGTTTTAGTGAGCTTTAACAACTTACTTAAATCTTCACTTTGAAAACATTTAAAAGTTTTTAATTTTTGTTTCTTAAGTTTATTCGGTGAAAATTTAAATTTTAAAGTTTTCTTGCAATTATGAAATTTAATCTAAACGAACATTTTACATTCTACAATCTATACATGTACACCCTGTTATTATTCTGTATTGATAAAAGGAGATTATCATGATTATTCTGCATTCATTGAACAACAACTTCTCCTCCCTTTGTCTCTCTCGTTCTAGTTCTGTAATCTTTATTCATCCATTTTTCCTTTTATTTATTTTTTTTTTTCCATTTTTCTCCTTTTTTTTTTTAATAAAAATATTTTGTTGTTGTTGTCATTTGTATGACGACGAAAAAAAAAAATACCTGAAATAAAAAGTCATTATTTGTACATCCACTCTTTTCTCACTCACTTCATTCGTCATTGTCACCACTCACACCATTACACATTTACTCCCCCATCCTCATTATTTTTATAAAATTCTGAATTCATCATGTGACAAATTTAAAAATATTTTCTCCTAACTGAAAATGTGTGAAAAGAGAATGGGTGGGGAGATGGATAATGTTGCATTTTTAGATTGAATATGTTTGGGGAGTTGATAAAATTAACGAGATAGAGAGAGAGAGAGAGGAGTTTAAATCCATCCATCAAATATTCAGAAATTTAAAAATAAATCGGGATCATTTCAATTTTGAATTGATTTTTGTTTGTTTTTTATATTTTTTAATTCAGTGAAAATGATTTTTTTGCTAAAAATAAATGAAAAAAGATAAATTGAAAAAAAGCAACAACAACAAAGATTTATTTAAAACATATGAAGATAAAAATGCACTAAAATTAATGCAAAATTCAATATTTTCTTTTTTTACATTTATAGAAAATAAGTTGATCGATTCACTCTCAACTCACACATGTTTCCTTTTTTCAAGGGTGCGGTAAATTCAAAATGTATATGGTTTGATATTTATATAGGGTTGAGAGCAGTAAGAGGTTTAACAATGTTTAAAAAATTGTTTGAGTTAATTTTTTTGAAAAAGTCAAAAAAATATAAAAACAAATGGAAATTTTATAAAATTCCAAAAGCGTGTGATATTTTATTTAATGTTTTTTTGTTTTCACTTTTTATCTCTCCCGTTTGTGTGTGTGTGTGTGTGTATGTATTCTGCATATATGTTTGTTGTGTTCTTTTTCCTCATTTTCACATACTTAATATTTCCGTCCATTCTGTGTTTCATTGTTGAAAATTTTCATTTCCGTTAAAGTGTTGTTATTATTGTTTCTCTTTCTGTTCATTATATATCGTTTACTTTTTCTCACACATTTACTTATTTTTATTCTTTCGCTCACTCTTGACAGCTTCAATATATTTTTTTTTTGTTTTATTTTTCTTCGGAAAATATGATGGAATTTTCTTTCGTTCTTTATTTTCATATTATTTTTTGTATTTTTATTCTCCAAAGCAACAAACACGGAAAATAACAAAAAATCCCTATAATCCTCTCTTTCTACATTATCCCACCCACAATTTTCATTCCATTCTCTTTTGACTTCCTTCCTCCCTTGTTGACTCTTCAATATTTCAAGTTTTCGTTTATTTTTTCACACAAAAGTTGTTTTTGTTGTTTCTGTTGTATTTGTTTCTTTGTTTGTATGTTTGTTTCTTTGGATATCTGTTTGTGTTTTTGTTTGTTTGGTTGGACATCAGAAGTAAATTATAGAATTTATTTTTCTGTTTTTATGTTTTATCTCTTTCATTTATTATAAATGCATTCGTTTTTTTAGTCAATAATTTTCCTGTTGTTGTTGTTATTATTGTTGATTTTACGGATAAAATTGTTAGAAAACGAATAGTGGTGGCAGTAGAAATAAAAACGGGTGGTGAAAAGAAAGAATATAGTTGGTAGTAGAATAGTAGTGATTTATATAAAACATTCCAGTAGAGATCCTTTATAGATAACAATAATTAAAAATACGTAAATAATGCATTAAATTCGTCTATAGTTCTATACTCTTATCTGTATTTCGTTCTCTTTCACTCTAATCGTGATTTTGTTTAACAAAAATATGCGACACGATATAACACATGCACACACATACACACAGACACAGATACAGTGACAAACATAAATAAATTCTTTTGTCGTACCACTTTCCATTGTTGTTGTTACTGTTATTGTGTTTTCAGAATCAAAGAGGGTTTACGTTTTACGAGATATGGTGAAAAAGGGTGGGTGAATTAATGTGTATAGATGGAAGGGTGATGGAGCGACTCTGTTTTTTTTTTTTTAATATTTATTACTGCAGCAGTGAATTTTGATAGAAGAGTTTTTTTTTTAAATAAAAAAAAAACATATATTTTTATGGTTATTCGAATGTTTCATAAAAACAAAACGAAGAAGAAGAAGAAGAAAAATGTATAAAAAAAAGAGAGAAAGAGATATTTTGGATGAATTACTGATGAGGACAAAATAAAAACAAGAAATTTTTTTTATTATTTTCTTTATTTTTATGGATATTCACTTTGTTTTTTCTATCAATCATTTATCTATTACGTTATTTCGCTTTCTCTCTCTCTCTCTCTTTCTATTTTATTGTTTTCGTGTTTTCTTGTATGTGTATTTTATTGTGTCAACCACGGTATAAGTTGGAATGAGATATTTTAATTTTTAACGTCAAATGGGTAAGGTGGTTTTATAATAATTTACAGCAAAATAGTACATGAATATTATTATTCTTGATACACACACATAAGCACAAATACACAAATACAAAGATAGATATTGATAAAAAGAGAGAGAGAGAGAGGCACAGGTGTGCGAGAGAGAATAGAGTGTTAGTATGGGGTAGGGTGGGTATTAGCGATCTAATTTGAATATAATTAAAATCATCAGGATGACAAGAATCATTAATTTGATGCGACAGGATGGATTGAAAATCAATAAATAAGAACAGTCATTTTGTTGTTGTTGCTGTTAATTCGGAATAAAGAAAATTAGGAATGAAAACGATTTTTTTGCCCGCTAGAAAAAGAGTAGAGGGCAAAGTTTTATAAAGTGAAGTATTTTACAAATGAAAGAAAAAGTTAGTTTGTTATCGGGGGGTGAATGGATAAATTGAATTTGCGGAAAAGGTATTTAGTTGATCACTCTACTAAATTGTTATTCCACGGGAGAAATTATCTGAAAGAATAGAGAAGAAAATTTATTTTATAAATTTCACGTATTTATTGTTTTTCTCTTTAAAAAAACTAAAAAAAAAACAGATATTTCATTCGATACATTAAAATAATTAGAAAAATGTGAGACGTAAATTTCACGGAAATTTCTGAAAAATAATCAAATATAAAAAATGAATTTTCTTATAAGAAAAGTTTCATAAATTATATTGTCAGAGTAAAATTTAAAAAAGAAAAATAAAAATGTTTATAATCCCAAGAAAACATATTTTAAATAATTTGCTTTAATTTTAAATTTTCAATTGGCTTCTAATTGTATTCTTACGACTTACTGATGATGTTATAATAACAACATAAAATATTATTTTTAAATTCTAAATGTGGAATTATATTAAAAACGTGTTTTTACTTTTCTCCTCCCTTATTTAAAATATTAATAGTTTGCGTCTTAACTAAATTAATAATTTTACTTTAATTATCCGTGCATCATGTTGCGGTTTGAATCTTTACTAATAAATTGTTTTATATTCATTAATTCTATTAGTATTCAATGTGCCTTTCAGCATAAAGTTCTATTTTGTTTATTCACAATTTAGTTGGAGAGGTGGGTCACAATTAAATATTCGGTTGTCTATGCGATGTATGTATGTATATATTTATGTATGTAAGCGCGTTTTTATGGATTCATTTTATAATTTCATAATTTAATTTTAAAAATGAAATTAAAATGTTTTTATTTTTGTATTTTCTGCTTGTTGTGTAAATTCGAAGAAATAATAATTACAAAAAATTTTGGTGTATTAAAATTGTAGACTTACAACACCCCCCATACATATACACATTCCTAATATTATACTCTTGTTTTTTATATCTTGTTTGTCCTTTATAAGATTACAAATTTACGACTTTCTTAGCCGTTCAAATTGGCTCATTTTAGTTTTCTTATTCTTATTCTTTCTTCTACAGACAATCAAAACATACAAAAGAAATAAAAATAAAATTATAAGAAGATGAAAAATCTTTATAAACACAAATACATATATACATTTGTGTATGTATTAGGCATCGCAACCTCTTGAATTTATAGTCTATATAAAATAAGAAGTACAAGAATAGAAACAAACAGCAACAAAAATAATAATAATAATAATAATAATAAGAATAAGACGACAACCACCACTTCCTCCTTCCAATTAGAAGAAAAATTTCCACCCTTTAACTTGTACTTTATATATCTTATTTTCTTTCACTCAATCCTCCTACACACCAGATTATTTATCTCTTTCACACTAACACTTTCTATTGTCTTTCTATCCGTCGTATTATCCATTTTGATATTAGATTCTATAAAAAGGAAGCGCGTTTCGCAATTATTAATACATTGTGTGTGTGTGTGTGAGTTTAGATACGTTTAAAGAGAGAATTTATAAGAGAGTTTATTAAAAGGGAAAGTGTCTGTGTGTGTGTGTATGTCTATGAAAAAATAAAAATAATATAAGGAAACAACAATAATTTTGTTTTTTTTTTTGTTTGATGACGATAAAGACGACCGACCTTCAATAAAGAAAAATAAAAAAGGAAACGCAGAAGAAAAAAAACAAATAATGAACTGCGGCAAAATAATTTTTGAATAGATAAGAGAAGAGAGAAAAAGAAAAATATAGAGAATTCGGGGGTGTAGTTAAAAGAAAATAAAAACAGCAAAGAAAATATGAAAATGGGTTAAGAAAGAAGAAGGTACAAATGATTTTCTTCTTGTTTTTTTTTTTTTCCTTTTTTGTTGTTAGTTTTATTAGTACCCTGATACGGTACAGTACAAAATAAAAATTTATGATAGAAAGAGTAGTTTAGTGTACCATTGGGTACCCATCATCACACATAAGTAATACACATAAATACAACGCGAATTAAGAAGAAGAACACAAATATTAT
Organism: Pedicia rivosa; assembly: GCA_963082725.1. Taxonomy (NCBI): domain Eukaryota; kingdom Metazoa; phylum Arthropoda; class Insecta; order Diptera; family Pediciidae; genus Pedicia; species Pedicia rivosa. Next base: position 44,324,480 of record OY720152.1, on the reverse strand, counting down.
ACAATCGAATTTTCTTTTTCTTTGTTTGTTGTTGGTGTTTGAAAAGAATATCCAAAAGGAATGGCGTCTGGTCGTAGAAAATGTTTATACATGTGTATATGTGTATTATTGAGTAGAATAGGTTGATTTGTAGTGTGAGAGGGGAAGAAATGATCAAGGATGGTTTGTTATACAAGAGGGAAATGACTATGGTTGTTTTTTTTTTCTTTCTGTTATTTTATTTTCTTTCTTTTTTCACATTTGTATATATATTTTGTTAGTAACAAAATACTCCGAACTCTTACACAATAAAATATATTACTGATGTATATTCCAGAGTATAGTAAACTCTACCACTCACACTTTCCTATATTATTCTATTCATTCTTCTTATATTTTCATATATAACCATTCCACCCCCTTATTCATGCCCATAAACCGATACAGTCCTCTGTTACTTCATTTCTCACACTTTCTTCTTATAACAAAAAATATCTTAAGTATTAGATAGAAGTGTGAATACATAAATCAGCATATAAGATGTTTTGTTCGCCTCCTTGGAATCATATTATTGTATAATTGTGTGTGCGCGTTTTTACTAGATATTTGGGTTGTTGAGGTGGGGAATAAGGGTATGTGAATAAAACAGAATTTTCTTCGTTATTCGATGGAACAGTTAAACTGTGTAAGAGAGAAAGAGAAAATTTGGAAGATAGGGATGGTTAGTAGTACTGTTTATGTGATAAGGCAAAAATTGTAATGGTTGAAGGGGAATGGGTAGAAAAACAGAAGAAGAAAATTGTACAATAAAATGTTGTTTTCTTATTTTTTCTTTTTTCCATTTTCGTATTTTTCCATGGATTGCTTTTCTGGTTTTTTCTTCTTCTTTTCCATCTTTTTCATATTTTACACCCATTTTTTTTGGGGTGTTTTGGTACCCACTTAAGTTTAGTTGTTAAGTCAGCGATATTTGAATTTTTTTTTTCTTGTTTCATTTTCTTTTTCAACTTTTTTTCTTTCTTTCTTCCTCGTCGTTTTTCTTAATACATTTTTTATTACATATTTTTTGTTAAAATGAAGAAAAACGTAAAATTATATCTGACTGTATTTTTATTTTTGGTGTTGTCTGTATATATGAAGAAGGAGTGGATGAAAAAGAAAGGAAGGAAAGGAAGGTGGGTGTTACGGTATATTATTGAACACATAAAAGTTCATATGAAAGTGATTAAAACTAATTGGAAATTTTCGTTCTTATAATACATTCTTATATCTTTTTCTTTCTCTCTGTTTTGTTTCTCTTACACTTTTCAATATAACATTTCAATATTTTCATTTTTCTAACATATTCGTGTTAAGATATTTTTCTATTATTCATTTTATAATTCTTTCTCTTATACAAAGTTCATGTCTTCTCTAAGGTTGCATGGGTTGAAATTTGTCTGCTTATATAAAAACAGAGTTTTTATTTGTATTTATATCCAGTCTAATCGATCCTAGAAAATTATTGTTAATTCTTTCTTTCATTTTACAATATGTTCTATTGACTTTCCTCCCCCTATCGTTTTTGATTTTTTTATTAAAAATTTCCTTTCAATTGCTTCCTTCTCACTTGTAAGAAACCTATGAATTTATATCCCTTTATATAGTTTTGATCTCTTTTAAATAGTTGTTGTGATACTTTTTCAACCCTTTACCTCTAATTTCTCATAAATTCTTGATTGAAGTTACGCTTTTTTTTTTGTTGTGAGTTAAAATGAAGAAGAAGAACTTATGTTGTAAAAATATAAAGCGAAAAACGGTTGAAAAAAAAAATACCAACAGAAAAGAAAATATGGAAACGAAACGAACAGAAAGAACGCACCCCGACAGAACGAAAAAAAAAAACAGCAAATTTTTATTCATTAAAAATCCGTTTGTGCTCTTAAAAATTAGTTCATTCTTTTGCGAGGAACTGACTTAACAGTCAGTCGACTGTTTTTTTTTGCTTTTGCTTTTGTTTTTCTTTTAAGCTTTTTCTTGTCCTCTCCCCTGCCTTAGTTATTCTTGTTGTGTGTGTGTGTGTGTTTTTATGTTTATTTGAAAAAGTCATTCATCAAAGTCATTTAGAAAATGGATGAAAAAACAGGGACAGAAAGAAATTTTTTTGTAGAGGTGGAGTTAGGAGGAGCGGAGAAAAACACTCGACTTAAGCGTTTATGAAAACAGAAAAAAAAAATGCAGAATAGAAATAAAATGATAATGAAAGAGGAAGGGTGAGAAGAGGTTTAAGGAGAAATATTTCACTCATTCCCTTTTATTTTTATTGAAAAATTTTTTTTGTGATTTTCTCTTGATCTTTCTGTTTTTATTTTTCTCCTTCTCTATGGTGGGATCCACTACCAAATTTATCCGACCACGTCAATTAAAAATAGTCAGCTTTTCTTCATTCACTCATTCCTATTATTTTTTTTCTCTTTGAATTTATCCCTCTTTAGTTTTGGGTGCCCAGCATTCTATTACCAACTTCACTAATCCACTACTCACCCCACCAATTTTGCCACATAAAAATTCTCGTTCTCTTTATTTAATTAATTATGCATGTGGTGTTACGATTAATTAAGACTACCCTCTCGTAAAATGAGAAGAAGAAAAACAAAAAATGTAGAAGAGTCGACGGCAACTAAAAAAAAAAAAAAAGAATAACGCAAAAATAACAAAGAACGGTAAAAAACAAGTTGCAATGGTGTTGCTACCAAAACCAACTCTCTCTTTGTCTTTCTCATTATCGCCGTGTATTATACATCTCGATTTCTCATCCTTCTTTAATTTTACACAATCCCCCCCACCAATCCCATTATATGTTCCAAGGATCATTTTTCATTGTCTCACTTTTAAACCTTATAATATAAAATATGTCATTCCAGTTCATATTTGTCTCTCTCTCTCTCTCTCTCTCTCCCTTTTTTATGTTGTGCTTTTTTTTGGTGTCTCAACATTTGTTTGTGGACAGAAAAATTATTCATAAATGTAAAGTTTTTGTTTTTAAGTCCAAAAAACAGAAGACGTTCTCGTTTTTTTTCTCTCTCTCTCTTAGACTTCTCTTTTTGGTTTTATTTTTGAAGACGTCAATCTGTTAGAAGAATCGGGACATTGTACATTATGGAATGTTCAGTTGAGTGTGATAATGAAGAGGATCAAGAAAGGTGAGGAATGAGTTTTTTTTTTCTTTTTGTTTTAAGTTGAGAAAATGAAATGGGAAAAATTTATTTTATTAGATAATTTTCTTTTCATGTTTCATTCTGTCTAATTAAATTCAATTACAGCAAAAAATTATAAATATATTTTTCTACATTTTTTTTTAACACGTTACAGTAAAATCTGTTTTATTGTGTGAACCACATTTAATTGGAACGTTGATCAAAATGGACCGATGTGTTTTGTTCTCAACGAAAAATTTTCTAATTAGATTCAAATACGTTCAGTTTCATGAAACTTTGGAATGTTTATCGAAATGAATTATTTATCTGTTTTCTGTCTTTAATTATTCTCCTTAAAATCTTTCTTCTTCTTTATGTAAATTTCGTCATCGATTTTTACTGAACTAACTCAACTGAATTATCTTCCTTTTTTTTTATATTTTAAAGAATATTTTCAACAAACAAAATTATTTCCGAATAAGCGATCACACAAGTAAAAGTCGAAAAAAAAAATCTTTCAATTGACTTCTTTAGTGAAAAAGAAAAAAAAATTGTTCTCCTTTTTATTCAGTTCCAATTTCAATGCAAGTTTTTCATTTGGTCGTCTTTATCATCTACTTTTTTTTTTTTCTTAATTTTACAAATCTTTTCACAAAATCTTTTTCAACAACCACAGAAAAAAAAGAAATCATTTCAATTAAACTTTCTTACATTTATACTCACATTTATACTTTATAAAATGGCTTCTTCCCCCCACTATTCTCTTTCCTTCTTCCCTCTATCTAACACTTAATCTTGATTCTATTAAACTACACACTTGACATTATTTTGTACTTTTATCTGACATTAAAAATTAAATAAAAGAGAGCGTATTTTTTTTTTATTTCTCTCTCTGTACCATCTTCTTTTATTTCTCTCTGTATCATCTTCTTCTTCTTCTTCTTCTCTTTGAATTGAAATGAATTCAAACGAAGGAATATATAAATCTTTTTTGTTTTCTTCTTTTTCTTCTTTTCATCTTTATATAATTTAAAAAGTATTTTTAAGAGAGAATTTTTGAAAGAAAAATATGATCTCATAGAGTAGAGTTTTGTTAGAATTTTGTTTTTTTGGGTTTTTTTTTTTTTTTTTTGTTACAAAAGAAAATCAATTGGAATTCAATAGTTTTCTTTTAAGTTTATATTTTCAATTTAATTCTATAATTGTAATGACCAATATTACTTCTGAATTTTTTCACTATTCATAATTATTTTATATTGACGATAATTGGCAATTATATTTACTTAGAGTTTCTCATTCATCCTATTCAATTTTATTTTTATTTCACTAAAGCTAAAATTCGCCTTAAATCCAAATTTATCTGTCTGAATTACGGTTACAGTGAAAATTAATAATTTGTTTTGTTTTTTGATGTTTTCACTTGTGTATTTCGTTTAATCATGTTTCGATTATCCGTGTTTTACTTGGTGACTCCACTTTCTTTAAATTATTTTACTTTTATTTATGGCAGTGTCAGTGCTGCACTCAGTTGGAAATTTTATAGAAGACTTTTATTTAACAAAAATCTTTTTTTTTTTTTGTTTAACTTGAGAAAATGGAATGGGGTAAATTTATTTTAATTAGATTCTTCTATCTAATTAAATTCAGTAAAGAAAATAATTACCAACATATTTGTTCTACACTTATTTTTAACACGTTTACAGTAAAACTTGAAACACAAAATTTACGAAATTTTCTGTGAATTTATAATTATTTTTATATACGAAAAAAAAAATGCTTTAGTTTCACTTGCACCAGGGGGGGTTGAGGTGTGTAGTAGGTATCTCTGTTGCCATGAATATAAATTCAATGAAATGAAATTTATTCTCTGTTATCGGTTTTTTTCTTTTCGATATTTCTCAGAATTAATCGATTAGATAAGACAATAAATTCTACTTGTTGGAAAAATATCTTTCAGAAAGAAATCAAAAAAAAAAAGTAAAAACTCTCTTACAGTCAAATTTTTCCAACAGAATCCTTTTTCTCTCCTGTCATTTTTTTTTATCTTTCAATTTTTTTTATTTATCACAACAAAAAAAAAACTGAATAAACACAAATAAAGAACGAAACACGATTATGATTAAATTATATTATTCCTGTTGTTGTTGTTGTTTTTATTTCTGTTGTTGGTTGTCTTATCAATTTTTTTTTTTATCTTATATATTTTATTGGTCGCAAAAAATAAAAAGGAATAAAACGATAGGATGCTAACCAACGAACGAATGAATAACAACAACAACAACAAAAAAGGTATAAAAACAAAATTACAGCAAAAAACAAACAAAAAAAAACGGAACAGAAGAAAGAAAGAAAGAAAGAAGAAAAAAATCGACAAAAAATGGGATGAAAAAGTTATTTTAAAAATTGAAAATTTGTTTACTCCAATTGCAGTTCACATATTCAATATAAAGTTTTTTCTTTACTAAAAAAAAAAAAACCCCCTCACTCACCTTAGGTGGTGTACAGAGTGCAAGAGAGAAATAATAAGAATAAATAAATTTGTGTAAAAAAAAAAAAAAGAAAATTTCCCATTCAAATTTTGATAGGAAAAGAAAAATTATTGTACATGTTTTTATGAAGATTTTCTTTCGTTTCTTTTTGTTGTTGTATTTTCCTTTTTTTTTTTTTGTGAGATATTTTTCTTGTACTTGTTGTTGTTGTTGTTGAGTATGTATATATGTATGTGTGTGTGTGTTCCTTTGCAGCTGAATGTCGATCTTAAAGAAAATATAGCAAATAATAAAAACGGAAGAAAAATCGAATGAAGAAAAAGTTTTTATAAAAAAAAAAAAAGAAAAAATGAAAAAGTGAAAAATATAAAAAAAAAAATTACCTTCTCCTCGTCGTTTCCATTCTCTTATCATTCTTTTTTCTTCTATACTAAAAACCACCATCGACGTTACAAACACACACACACATACATAGAGACACAATATATAAGATGATGTTGATGATGATGAAGAATAAAAAGTATAGTAGAAAGAAGAAGAAGAAGAAAAAGAAAAAAAATTGTGACTATTTAAGAATTCCAAAAACGAATTCTCATTCTGTCTGAACGAAGAAAAATAATAACTCGAAAAAATAAAAGAAAATAAGAAGATGAAGAAGAAGAAGAAAAAAGTCATAAGAGGAGGACGATGATACATATTGGTGAAGGACGAAAAGAGGTAACGGAAGAATATGGAGGGAGAGTAGTGTTAATGGGTATTGGGTACAGATGATGGTCGAAATATGTGGTAAAGAAAGAGAAAAAATGTTCAATGGATTTCAGTCAGTCTCAATTCTCAATATATTTTTTATATGAAGTTCATTCGATGCGGTAGACGGGGAGAGAAAAAACGGGTGAAAAAATAGTGAAACTCATTAATATTAAATAGAAGGAGAGACGAAAATAAATGGAAGAAAACCGGAAAATTTTTATTTTGGTAAATAAAAAATGCATCTTTCATCTTTTGAACCCAATGAATGTTACAAAGAAGTAAAAAGACGTGGAAGATGAAGAAATTGTAAACTTGCAAACGTTTTATGAATTTATTTAAAAAAAAAAAAATAATGGAAGGAAAACAAAAGGAAAGTTTTCATTTTTTAAAGCCACAAAAAAATAAATAAATCAGTTCATTCATCTTCTCATTTATTTCTTATATTTTTACCCTTCCTTCATTCGTGTTCATATTTTTGTTCTTCTATCATAAATTCCATTTATCCCTTATTGTTTGTTCTCATTCATTGAAGCTTTCTATTTATCTCTGTTCTTTTTTTTTTTTAAACAAACATCTAATTTCTAATTATGGACTTTCTTTCTCCCCTTTCTCTCTCTTTCTCTCTCTCTCTCACGCGTCTTAGGTAATGAAAGAAATTAAAAAAGAACATACAAAACGTCTTCATTTACGTTGTTCTCATCTTTTGGTTTATTTGTTTTTTTCTTTCTTTCTCCTTTCTTATATTATATTTCACTCCCTTTAAAAGAAGGATTGTTGTAATTTTACTCTTTTTATTTCTTATTTTTTTAAAAATATTTCAATTCTCTTGTTTTCATTTTTACCATCAATTTTTTACCTTCCAACCAACCTACAATCAAGTGCCGTACTCCATTTCTCAACCCCTTTTATTGTGCTGAAACAATCGCATTAAATTTCTGTACACTTCTTTTTCTTTTTCTTCTTCTTTTTATTAATGTTGAAAAAGAAATGTGTACAATTTTTCTTCTGTGTTTTTTCTTTCATTTCATTTTTTCTTTCACAAAAGTAAAAAAAACCCCCGAATGATAATGATGAGAGAAGAGTTTTGTTCTAGCTTGATGTTTGTGGGGTTTGTATTGGTGGGTGGAAGTGTTTTTTTTTTCTTCTCTCTAAACAAAAGGATTAAGGTGAAAGAAGAGAGAGAAAAGTTTGTAGTTTTGATGAATTAGAATTTATTTGATGAAGGGAGCTTGATGACTGAAAGGAGGATGTCGAATGAAAAACAGAAGAAAAAAAAATTAACTTTCCCACTTAAAGTTACGGCTTGTAATAGAGACGATGAACATGAAGAAGGATTAGTGGGATGGAGTGAAGAAGAAAAATTAGGGGGTGGGTGGGGCGGTCCTGTAAGAAACAAAAAACAAAAATGACAAAAGAGTTTAATTATTCGTTTTAACCGCACACAAGAAAGATGATGATGATGGTCGATTGTGATGGATTATTATTATTATTATTTTTGTTTAAAAAGAAAGAACGAAGGGAAAACTGAGACAAATGAGTGTTTTTTTTTTATTTAATGTTTAAAGAAAATTAACGAATTCAGAGAAAGAGAAAGAAAAAAAAATAAACGCTAAAAAAAATTTAGGATGGAAGGAGAAAAATTCCCAAACACTTCTTTTTATTGTCTCTCTCTCTCTCTCACTCTCTCACTCTTATACGTACACGTTCGTAATTTGTCTATTTGTGTTTCTTCTTGTCATTTTGACCCGTAAAATATAAAATATGTCAAATGAAAAGACAAAGGACACACACACACACACACAAAATGATAAGGAAAAAAAAAAGAAAGCATTTAAAAAAAGAAAGAAAGAAGAAAAACACAAACTTCAGTTTTATAGAGATGTCAGATTTATCTTCCCTATTCTTCACTGAATTGTAACCATTGTGTTACGAGTGTCGCATTGGAATTAAAAGGTTAATGGACCACCCTTTAAAAAACAAAAAGAAATCACCTCATTTTTAACTCAATCCTATAAATTATTATTTTGTTGTTTTCCCTCCTCCCTCCCAATCAGCCTTTCGTTCGCCGCTCTACCCGGGTTTTTTTTTCTTTTACTTTGTCCAGTTTTTTTTTCTTCTTCTTCTTTTTCTTCGTTTCCGTAATTTTTATTTTTCTTTATTGAATTTTGTGTTGTGTTTTTTTTACGTCTTCTAAAGATTTGAAAGTTTTAAGTTTTACAGAATTTGTTTTTGTTTAAAAAATAAGGAGATTATTTTTTTTCCTTTTTCTTTTTTTTTTTTTCTGAAAAGAAAAGAAAAGTTTTTCTTTCGTTGTTGTTTCTTTCATTTTTCCTTTTTTTTTTTATAAATTCAAAACACATGTGTGTACTTTTACGTTATCATTCCTACTGTCATTTTCTGATGTTTTTACGAACCCACCCAACTTTTCCCCAACCCCAAACAATGATTTCCCATTCCTCTCATGATGGAAAAAAAAAACTTCAAATCCCATTTTATTTCAACCTCATCATCTTCTTATCCGATTCTTCAACTTAAATGAAGAGACAAACACTTTAAAACTTAAACAATGAAAATAATAAAGAATAAAGTCTTAAGAGTGGGAAAAAGAGATGTGTGTGTGTGTGTTGGTTTGTGTGAGTGAGAGGGAGAGAGAGATAAATTTTAAACTTGTTAAAGTTTGGTTGAATTTATAATTGTGATGAAAAATGTTTCTTTCCCCCGTTACTACTGTTGTTGTATTTCATGATTCCACTGATGATGATGATGATGATGATGATGATGATGATGATGATGATGATGATGATGATGATGATGATGATGATGTTTTGGTTGGTAGGATTGTTTTTTTTTTGTTTATTTTTTTTAGAAAATAAATGTTTAAATGACAATGAAATGATTTTCATCAAAATGACACTCGAGTTTATAGGATTCTTATTCGTCTTCTTCTTTCTTCTTTTTCTACTCTACAAAATAATTCTTGCAAATTCATTCTTCATCTTCATCTTTATCTGTATCATGTATACATCATTTCACTTTATACATATGTGTGTGTGTGTGTGTGTGCATTAAAATATAATGAAGACGTTAATCTCTCCAAAAATTTCCATCTATTTTGTCATCTCTTGTTCTCTCTATCTTTTACATTTTCTCTTCCTTTTTACCACTTCAATATTTTTTTTTTTATCGTTTTCCACTAAATTTTCTATCCTTTAGATTTTCTATAATTTACAAAACAACAAAAATAACATTTGTCGCATATTAAGATCTCTTAAATGTTTACCAACATTTTATATGAGTGAATATCTATTAATTCTGTGTGTGTGTGTGTATGTATGTATGTGTGTGTATATATGTGTGTGTGTATGTGTGTGTGTCTTACTGAAAAATCAGATGAAAAAAATAAATTTGTCTGATTTTAATTATTTTTTCTTTATTATTGTTTGTTGTGTTTTTTCTAACTTTTTCCTTTAATTTGTCGAAAAAGAAAAAAATTGTTCAATTGAAACAAAAAATCCATTTTCTTTGTTGTTGTTTTTTATTTTTCAGTTTGTATGAAAAGCAGGTGCCACCTTTTCTTTATTTAAGTCTAATTGCGTGTGTGTGTCTTTTTTTTTTGTATATAAAACTAACAATAATTAACTAACTAACTAACAATTAAAAGAAAAACTTTATAGAAAGAAAGAAAAAAAAAATTTAAAAGAAAAACCAAAACAAACGAAGGAAAAGTAAAAAATTACATTGAACCCCTCATTCTCTTCTCTTATAACCGCTCATCCATACCCTTACAATTTTCCTCCATAGGAGAAAAAAAATAAAAAGAAGAAGAAAAATAAAACCACCAAAACAACCTTTAACAAAATGAAATGTAAGAAAAACCACCAATCTCTCCCACATTTTCCTCTTCTTCTTCTTCCTCTTCTTTTTCTTCTTCTTATATTTATGTCTATTGTTGATATTTTAACCAGAAAAAAAAACTTTTTTTTTTGTCGCTTATGCTTCCTCCTCCTCCACCCACCACCATCCATCCGACACTCCCCTTCTTCTTACTCTTCTGTTTTACTTCTTTTTTCTTTTTTTTCTTGATTTTTTTTTTTCCTTATTCCAGATAATTGTCAAACGTTAAATTGCCTGCCTCTTTTACATTCTTTAAAAAACATCACAAGTTGAGTTTTTAAACTTATTTCTTAAATAGAAAATGAAGTGATGGTTGGAGAATGTTGTTGTTGTTGTTGTTGTTTCTTTTTTCTTTTTTTTTTTTTTTTGGTGGATGTTTGAATGATTGTGGTAGTGTGAGAAGTTGGGATGTGGGGGAAGGGTAGAAAAATGAGACGATGAAGAAAATTGTAACGTCCATTTAAGGGGATTGTTTTTTCTTTCTTAAAATTTCATTTTTGTTTTTTGCCATTTTTCCTGGTTTCTGTTTTTTTTTTTTTTGTTTGAAAATTCTGAAAATTTTTTTATGAATCAAAATTTGAGAATTTTTTACCGGGTTTTCTTTTTCGTTTTCCTTGTTGAGGTCACCAGTACTTTGGACCGATTAAAAAAAATCAGAATTTTAAAAATTTCAGAAATTCAGGCAAGTGGAAACACGAAACCAATTTATTTTTGATTTAGAATTTGCAGAAATAATTCCTGCTCCCCGCACTCGTGAATTTTCAGAAATTCACGAAGATTTCTATTTTGCCAGTTGGTTTGTTTTGTTTTTTCCGTAATTAAAGATTTTTTATTACTTTTGGTTTTTATTTTATTATTTTGTCTATCACTCTCTCTCTCTCTCTCTCTCTCTTTCACACACACTATGTCTCTCATTTTATTTCTGATTTCTTCTCTTGTGTTATTTGTTTTATTTTTGGATATTTGAAGACGAGAGAGGTCCACAAGGGATAAACCGTGTAATAAACTTTATCTTTTTCCTTTTGTTCGTTCTTGTGTTTTATTTTTGTGTTCTTCTGTTCATTTTCGTTTTCTTCTTCTGTATTTTTTGTTTTTCATCCCTTGTAACAAAATAATATAAAATACGAATGATAATGTTTAGTCGATGAGGATACCCTGGATATAGAATTTTTTTTTGTTTTTTTGGTATATGTGTGAGAGAGAGAGAGAGTGACTAAAGAGACTAGATTCTGTAGAAAGAGAGAATATTTTAAAGGAGAAACAAAGTTAAAAGACTTCGAACTGAATATAGTGAGAGAGTAAGAGAGAAAGTGGAAGATAAAGAAGGGCCAAATTTTATAACAAACCGTTTAGAATTATAGACACAAATATATAAGTGTACTACACCATACAAACATTTATATATGAACACACAGGCACACACTCAGAAGAGATGTATGCAACATAACATGATCATCATCATCATCATCATCATTATTATTGCAATCATCATCATCATCATTATTATTATTATTATTATTATTGTCTTAGCAACACACAAAAATTCGATAGATATTTTGTTGTACCCTTTTTTTATTGGTGTTGTTGTTGTTTTTATTTCAAAAGCAACGAAAAATAAAGAAGAAAAATGTAATTTCTACTCCTTCTGGTCTGTCGGGTTATTTTTCCCCCCTTTTATTATTTTTATTTTGGACACAAACCACATTATTACAGTCATACACACACAATCACACATACATACTGTGACTTTACTATTAGATACACAAACACAGACACAAAACATACAGAGAAATCGAAGCAGAAACAAAACGAAAAGCAAATATTTTCTGTCTTAAACTTGAGAGATTTTCTTTTATTTTAGTTTTTTTTTTGTTTTTCTAGTTGTTGTTATTTTTCTTTTTTCCTTCATGTCTTTTGTTTTCTCTCTCTCTCTCTCTCTGTCACTTATGTTTGTATGTGTATGTTTATGTTTGTATATGTTTTATAAGTTTAAGAATGTAAAACAAAACAAACAGACACACGACGAGTTGAAGTCAAAGGAAAAAAAAAATGAAAAGATGGAGGTTTTTAGAGGAAAAAATGAAAGAAAGAAAAAAAGAAAAGGGGTGAAATGTTGAGGTTATATGATTTAGTTACTCATCTTTCTTTGTTTTTTTTTTCTTTCTCTCTCTGCTTTGTTGTTATTGTTTTTGTGTTGCCCATCTGGGTTCCTCTAAAATAGATTAAAAAAAAGGGAAAATATTGCAATACGACACTTATTATTTTTTTAAATAAAAAATATCGATTTTTCTTCTTCAAAATTAATTCTCATCATCATTTGTATTTTGTTGCATTCTCCCACAAATCACTCCAAAATGAAGGGGGGACTCTCACGTCGTATCTACTCTGACTTAGCACAGTTTTTATGCTTTTAGATTTTCGTAATGATTTGTATTAATTCTTAAGGAATAAGATAATTGATACAAAAAATTAAATCGAAATCTTTACATAAATTATACATATTTTTTTTAAACAATTTATGTCTCTGATTGAACCTATTTTGTAAAGTTTTTCAAAATTTGTTCTAATTAGATTCAATTGGATTCCACTTGGAAATTCATTCGTATTTTATTTTATCTAAAAGAATTTGAAGGGTTTTTTTCTATGGGAATTGTAGGGTATTGCTATTAATAATTTTGTTAATTTTGTACTCTGTCAGCAATCGTTTTTCGAAAGAGAAATAAGACCAATAAACATTGAAATCCTCTGTAAGGTTTCATTATAAGAAATTTATTGAGATATTAAAGCACTGATAAATATTGAATTCAATGTCTTACAATTAATTATGAGCTACAGAATATTAACTCAGTATTTGAAAATATACTCAGTAAGAAGTAAGGTAACATTCTATTCAATGGCACGGTACTCATCTGATTTGTATCCTTTGTTCACTTACAATTTTTTACGATTAATTTTGGTTGTTGTTCATAATGAAACAGTACAATTTTTCTATAGAAATGTTTATCGTCGTTATCGTCTATTCCTGTCCACTAACAAAAATTCCCTTTTTCAACATTTTTATATTATTTATGTCTTTTTTTTTTCTTCTTCCGATATTCCTGATAATATATAACGGGAGAGTACCATACACAAACTCAACTCATTTTTAGATGTAGGGAACATCTATCGTGTCGTCTATTCAGAAACACCCTCTATCATCTAATACCCTTCTCCCTTTGTTAACCCTAACCATCATCTACCACACAAACACTTATACATATATCTTTAATATCGACCAACAAAAACAAAAAAAAAAAAAAGAAGAAAAACATCAATTTATTTACCTCAACACAAAATGTCTGTATTTTATCATCAGTTAGACAGTCACGTTTGGCCTCGCTGAGCTCTGCTAACTTTTATCTCTTCAATATTACAAGACTTGAGCTAACTGTCCAAAAATACTATATAGCTACCTCTGTATTGTAAATGTGTATGTTTGTATGTATGTGTCGATGGAAAGAAGTTAAAAAAGAAAAGAAAGGAAAAAAAAAAGAGGAAGATTTTTGGATGGGTTCGTTTCAGAAGTTCCCTATTTCTTCTTCTCTTTTTCTCAGTCTCCCCCCTTTTTCTCTCTTAAAGAAGAAAAAAAAAATAATAATAATAAGAAGAAGCAGCAGTAGTAAAAGCAAAAAGAAGAAGTAGAATCCGAAGACGACACTCGTATATATATGTTTGGTACATATCGTGTCAAGGGACACAAGTAAAGAAGTTTTTAAGATTATAGAGGGATGATTGTGGGTGAAAATGGTTTGTAGAATGAATAAGAAGAAATAGAATAGAACCGACTTGACTAGCAACTGAAACGTGATGACGTTTCTTTTTGAAAGATTGCGGAGAAAGACGAAAAGCAAAAAAAAAAAAAAAATAAAGAATAAGAAGAAACGGGGTGATTTAAGGGAGTTAAAAGAATGGTAGAGTGATGGAGGAGTAGCAGTGGTTGAGGTGTTGGTATATTTTCTGTTTTCTTGTTGTTTTTTTTTTACAGAGTGTTCACAGTGTAATGGGTGGGGTGGGTAAGGGGTTGAGAGAAAGATAGAATGAAGGAGTTTTGAGGAATGTGGGGGTTGAATGGGTGTATATTATATTATGTATAGTGTAGAGGCTCACTTTTATGAGGAAATAAAAATGCAAACTTTAGAAATAAAAATAAATTTCACATATTATATTTATTTTGTATATTTTTTTTTTCTTGTGTTCTGTCGTGTGTGTCTGTTTGTGTGTGTGTGTGTGTGTGTGTATGTGGTGTGAGAAGAGAAAAAGTGTACCTACAGCGCCTACCAACATTTCACCATCATGACTTTTACTGATGCCTACAAAAACATAAAAAAATTCGAAAAGAATAAAATGAAATAAAATAAGCGAAGACAAGAAATAAAATATCTAAAAAAAAAAAATAAGGAAGAAATGGAAAAAGAAGAAGATCAGATTTGACATTTTGGTGGTTTTTGGTTTTGTTTGTTTTTCTTTTATCTGCTGTAAAAAAATGGTGGATGGAGGAAACGACGAAGAATGTTTGTCCTTAGTGTATATTTCTCTGTCTTTCTGTTCCGGATTTTCTTTTATTCTTTTTTTTTTGTTTTTGGAATTGGGTAAAATAGGATGTGTGTAACCACACATATCTATATAAGAGATATGTGGATTAGGACTAACGCGCGGATATGATGGGATTTTGATCAGAATTTATACTCTTGATGTGTGGTATGTTTTTTTTATGCTATTTGTTCTCTGAGTGTATGTGTGTGTGTGTGTATTGGCATCCTATATATGTTGTATATGTGTTTAAAAGGATTTTCTATCATATAATAATAATAATAATAATATCCATCTACACACACACAAACAGACAGACACGCATGTACATTTATATCTATGATTATGTATTATTATTATGGTACAAAAAAAAAAAACAAAAGAGAGTCTGAAGAAAAATGAAAGAAGAAGATGGAGAAGAAATTGGAAGAAAAAAAACTCTCTCCATTTATAATATCCCATTTTCATTCTTTCCTTACTTTTTCTTCTTCTTTTTTTCTTTCTGCTTCAAACTTCGAAATTCGAATTCGAATTTCTTGTATTCCATTTTTTTTTTTTTTGGGTTGTCTCAGCGTATTCCTTTTCTTCTCTCTCCTCTATATCTATGTAAACGAATATATTCGGATATTCTGTATTATAAGACTACATTTTTACCCTTTTATATTCTTCTTCCTTTTCTTCTTTAGTTTTTCTTTTTTTTCTTAACTCCAAATAAATATACGTATTAGATTATTGTCAGTCAGGTCATGCACCAAACAAAAAATAAAATAAAATAAAATAAAAATAAAGAAAGAAAGGAATATTGTTGAAAAAAGAAATAATGTGAATAAGAGTGAGATGAAGAGAATGTGTCGAGTTTGTAATAGAAGAAGAAGAAAAAGAGAAAAGAAAAAAAAAACATATCATTTCCAGTCATGAGGAAACGAACCTATTTATGGATAAATCGCCGAAACCAAACGAAATGGCACAACATTTAGTCTACGTGATATGGATTCTTATATAACTATATGTATGTTTCCAATCACTAAACCTCTCTACCCTTCAATCTCTGAGAAAAGTCTCATACCTATTTTATTCACTCTCCTCCACCTCTCATACCAATATTTTTTTTCTAATATCTAACAATAATAATAATAACAACAACAACAAGAGAAAAAAAAATCTATCCATTCAGCTCCTCGCAATCCCTTCTCTTCTCTCTCTTCCTCTTTTCATTTTTGTGATGATTCCTTTTTCTTGCAAACAACAACAATACCATCAACCGAAAAAATCATCTCCAATTCCGGCTCGTGTTGAACTTTTTTTTTCTTTCTATTTCTCTTGTTGTTACTTGTGTTTTGTTATAAAAGTCAGAAATCTAGGGAAAACTTTGAAAAAGGGCAAGGATAAACGAGATATGATGATGGGATTTTTGTTTCTGTTCACGATTTTCCTTTTTTTTTCGATTTTTAAAAATGGGAAAAATAGCAACAACCAAATATTAGATACTTAAGGATTTTCTCTTTCACTCTTTTACATGTAACAAAATAATAGGAATAACAACAACAGGAAAAACCATCATTGAGGAAAAAAAAAAAAGAAAATAAATAGAATTTCCATAATAAACTTTTGGTTTCGTTTCGTTTTTTTTTTTTTGTTTTCTCTATTTAAGTATTTTTTTTATCCTCTTTATGGATGAAGCACGTACAAAAGGCGTACACACATACACACACACACTGCCATCATCACCACCAACACCATATTATACATACACCTACAATGGTCGAACTCGTTATCCTCGCTTAAATGTTAACGCGTGCTCAATTATCTAAAGAGGAGTATTTTGATGTTGTTACTGTTGTTGTTATTGTTATTATTTTGTTCGTCTTCTTCTTCTTCCCTTGTTGGCCTAAATATTTGACGTACTTCCCTTTTTTGTATATATATATATTTTTTGTATTTGTTACCCTCCTCCTTTAACCCATCACACCACCTCCACCCCCTCTTCATTTATATATACCCATTTCCTTCCCATTAACCAAACACAACCCAATCGGATCGCAAATTTATTGATGATGATTGATGAGTATTTTTTTTTTTTTTTATTTCCAATTTGAACAAGGCAAACGAAGAAGAAAAAGAAGTTAAAGAAAATTGGGTAGAAGTTGTATAAAAATGATGAGAATTTTAAGAAGAAGAAATAATAATAATAATGAAGGACTACTTTTTTCTTAACGCCTTTCTTTTTTTTTTTTTTTATAAAAGAACCTAAAAAAAGAAGAAGAAGAAGAAGAAAAAGGAGAAGTCTTAAGTTGATACGTTGAATCAAAATAGAAAGTAAATCAGTAAAATGTCAGTTACACTTTTAATAATGCAAAAATAATCTTTCATGTCTCTCTCTCTCTCTCTCTCTCTGTGTCTGTTTAATCCTATGTGTGTTGTTGGTCTGACAAAAGTAAAAGGACGAAAAGAAAAAAAATTATGAGGTGAGGATTATCCGTTTATATATATTTTTTTTTTTCTTTCTATCAAAAGAAAACAAGTGAAAGAAATTCCATCTTTTTTCTTCATTTTTCATCATCTCTTACACAACAAAAAAAAAAAAAAAACAAACCAAAAAATGTCTTATATAATTTATCCCTCCCCATTTGTTATTATGAATATCTTTACTTAAAAAATCATCTCTTTTTTTTCTTCGTCTTTTTATGAAGTGAAAATATAAAAGAAAAAATGAAAATAAGGAATCATGGCGTATTTAAGGATTGAAAGAGAAAATAAAAATAAATAAATAATTTTGTGTAAATTAAACGGCTTTCACAAAATACACACACATACACACACACTAAATTCATACAAAAATAAAACTGAAAAATTAATTTCAAATAAAATTCTTTAACGTGCCTCCCCTCACATTTCATCGTCATCCGTATTTATGATTATCATCTTCATCATTGAAACGGTCTACGGACATGAACTTTGTTTCCTCCTTCTTTTTTTTTTCTTCCTTTTTACAAGAAATCATAAAATAATCAAATAATTCACTCGTTTGATCCTTCTTCTTCTCTCTCTCTTTGCATCTTTGTCTTTTCTCTACTTTTGCCATTTTTATTTTTTCTCCTTAATTTTTGTTGTTATTATTGTTGTCGTTGTTATTGTTGTTTAGTTTTGTTTATTCCTTTTCTTTTTTTCATTTTTCTTTCATTTTCTTTCGTGAACAATTTTTATTGTTAAATTATGTAATTGAGTCTCGTCATTTTATTATATTAATGTTGTTGTTATTTTACTTTATATTCTCTCTCTTAAGTCGTCGTCTTTTAGACAGAAAAAAAATTGTATATTTAGGGAATATGTGGGGGTTTGTTTTATACTTACGCAAAACATTTTTCCACCATCATTTTAAAATTGCGTCCTTTTTTCTCCTATTCTTTTTCATTATCTTGTTTCTTGTTCTTTTTTCTTTCATATTGTAGAATTTTCTCTATATTCCTCTACTCTCTTTCTCTCTTTCTCTCTCTCTCTCTCATTCTGTTTATATATTTTTAAAAATATTTTTTTTGTCTCAAAAGATTAAAAAGTTAAAACAGAAATGGAATTTGGTAAAAACGAACGGTACAACCAATTTAAGGTGTAAAAATATTTATATGTGCGAAGACTGTATGTGTGTGAGTTTATATTACGGTAGTTAAATTTACAAATACACACAAAGTTAGAG
Source organism: Pedicia rivosa (assembly GCA_963082725.1). Lineage (NCBI taxonomy): Eukaryota > Metazoa > Arthropoda > Insecta > Diptera > Pediciidae > Pedicia > Pedicia rivosa. The sequence continues at coordinate 44,305,932 of OY720152.1, read as the reverse complement.
AGAGTGAGACGTCTATAGGGTTAGATATAAATATGTAAAAGTTGTTTTTTTTTTAAACTTTAAAAACTTCCTGAACTGTAAAACAATTGAAAAAAAAGAAAAACAACAACAACAGGCACAAAAAAAAAAAAAACAAAACATAAAACTGAAAGTCTAAGAAAATACAGAATGAAAATATATTTATTTCTGGGTAAGGTGTGTAGTAGGGGAGAGCGGGAAGTAAAAGAAAATAAAATGTTAAACGAACAAAAACAAAAGAAAAAGGAACAACGATATGACTATAAGGAAAATGTTAAAGTAAAATTATAATCGTTTGAATATTATCACACCTTTGGGATTTTTCCTTATAGAACAATTTATTATTAGATGAGAGTATAAAAGTAAGAGAGAAAGAGAGAAAAAATGACTTTGTAAGTTTTATAGAAATTGTATTTTCTTTTTTCTTGAATATTGTAAAAAGTCTGAATGTTGACTGTGAGACTACCACAAAAAGATCTACACACAAAACTACTACAAACATGTGTTGTAGTAGAGTCAGTGATGGGTCGTGATGGTACACAAGCAATGTTACAAATTATTTATGTTCAATTCGGAAATCGTATAATTTTTCACCAAAATTCTTAAACCCAAAAGTAACGTTCATCATTGATTGAGTTGATTGAATTAAAAACAAACCTTCATTGTATTAAAAATTCTTCTTATTTTGTATAAAACAAAATTTGTTTTGTTTGGCTTTTTAAAGATTAAAATATATTCTTGTTAGAACGTAAAATTTATAAATATAAGAATATGGAAAACATTGAAATTTTAGGTGAATTGAATAAATAAATTTTAAAGTTAAAGATGAGAAACCTTTTACTTAAATTCTTTATGTATGTATTTTCATAATTATTTTATATTCAACATTTCTGATGATAAGTGGTAAGAATAGAGAAAATTTAATACTACATTTAGTGTTCACTCTAAGACTTTTATGTTTTTAATTATGTAATCATTTGTTTTGAGTTAAAATATTTTATATTTGGCCAGACACAGAACAAATGGAATTATCGCAAAATCACAATTTTCTAGTTAAAGATTTACGTAAAGAGTAAAAGAATGAATGAAGAATAATGAAAAGAAAATAAAACGCGAACAGAAATGATTCAATTAATTCGTTTATTTTCTAAGGTTACGATTAAAGGATTCGTCAGACTTTTTGTTCTTCCTGTTTAAATCCTAAATTTAAAGTCTAATTTAATTTTGGTTTAAAAACAAAGAATAGAGAATTTTTCCCACTAAGAATAAAAATTATTCTAATATTTTTCCAACACAATTTTCCCATATTTTCCCATCTTTAATTTATGTCTCATTTTTCCGTTTTATTTGTTTTTTTTTCCTTTGATATATTTTATCGCTTTATATAAATCTATCTTCCTTCAAAAATTCTCCCTTAAAATATTTTAATACGAATACCGATAAATATGTATCCTTCTTAAACTCTTTTGTCTCTCTTTCTCTCTGCCACTCTTAAATATTTTCTCTAGTTTTCCTCATTCCGTTATTTTTTTTAGCATATCCATATATGCATAATATACCCGACATCTTTCACCTTTAATCTTTTGACCCGTTTACTTCCCACAAACAATTTTAAACATCACAAACATACACATATATATAGTTGTTGCTATTGTTATTGTTGGGTTTTCTGGTAAGATGATGAAGGAGAAACGGAAGAACTGAAGAGGGTATTTTATGGTTTTCGTCCAAGAAATATTCTACATAGAAACGATTTGTTTGGTTAAATGTGTAGATCCAGAGTAAACAGTGAAAAAGGAAGGCTACAATGAAAGAGTTAAATTTGTATATATATGTGTGTGTGTGTTTGTGTGTATGTATAAAAGTATAAAAGATGAGAGGATGGAGGTAGTTTATATTCACGTGAGTTATTTATTGGTGTCATCCTTTTAGAAACATAAAACGGATTCCTTTTTGCCTTATTAAAATATTGTTTTTCTCAGACTACATAATATGGTATGAGATTTGGGTGGTCGCGGGTTGTTGCATTCTGAATAATTTTAATTTATATTTTTCATGTTTTATCGTTGCTAACTAATTTCATTTAACAAATTGGATAATTCATTTTTTTTTCTCTTCATATATTTTCTTTTCTTACAATTTTTTTTTCTTAAACATTTAAAATATTCTGTGAACCGGATAATAGATTTTATTGAAATAAATTCTGTTTATCGTCATCTGGACAACTGACCCAAACAAAAAATATAATACCTTATTCTTTATTTACGTATTTTTCTAACATATTTTCTCATCTTTCATCTTTTGATTATTTATATTTATTTTTAAAAGAAGAAGAATATATCTATACAATCTCTCCCCACCCATCACTATTCACTACCTCTTTCTTGTACCTAAATATATATTATTTTTTTTATATATATATATATAACTGCAACAAAAGATAACACACAAAATAGACCAAAAAAGAAAACATACGTAAAAGATGAAGAGAAAGAAAAAAAAAATGAATAAGGAAGAAAAAAAAAGAAACGAAGAAGAAAAAAAAAAAAAATACTACCACAGGGAGAGAGGAGACCATCGTCCGGACACTCTTTAGATTGAAGAATAGCCAAAAGATTTAATCTGTCGACAAAAGACTTGAGTTTTATTTATATTTTCGCACACACAAGAGAAGAAAAAAAATAAAGAAAGAATTAAGAGGAAGAAGAAGAAATAAAAAAAAATAAAGAGTAAAATGAATTGGTGGGTGTTTGTGGGGGGTGGTGGTAGCTCGATACTGGGGTAGAGAAATGAAGAATAAACTGGATGGACTCCCTTGATATGACGATATTTTTCATCCCTCCGCCTCCCCCACTTGTCTTTCCATTTCTTTCTTTTTATTCTGTTCTTTCATTTCTCATTCTGTATTTCCCATTTCATATATTTTTTTTCTTTTCTGTTCAAGAAATAAAAGTCAGTTCGACCATTCGTCAGCAAAAAAAAAAATCCTTTGGAAAAGAAAAAAAGAAAAGAAAACCAAAGAAAAACACGAAAGAAGAAAGAATTAAGATTGTCATCCTGAAATATTGTACGTTTTAGAAGAAAAGGATTCTTATTTTTCTTCTTCTTATTTTTTTTTCCTTCATTCCATTTTATAGAAATTTTCTCATTTTCTTTTTTTTTTCATTCCTTTTTTTTTTTTTCTTATAAAAGTTTAGTCAAGAGTCAGGGAATATAATAATAATTGCAACAACAACAACAATAATAATAATAACAACAGCAACAGCAACACGAAGAAAAGTAAAAGAAAAATAATAACAAAAAAATATAAAAGTGTAACGAACAAAAAAGAAAAAAATTTAAGGAAAAATATATTTTTGCTGATTAGTAAAGAAAGAAGGGGTAATTGGTCAGAAACCTTCTGACCATATGACACACATATCATTTAATTATGTATTCTATTCAATTCTAGAAATCATATAGAATATTCTATATAGTTGAGGAAAAGAAAAAAATAAAGCACATCATTCTGTTTTTGGTTCACATAAAAATTAATTTATGTTGAATCTCTGAACCCCAAAGAACAGAAAAAGAAAAACAAAAAAAAAACTATTTATTTAATTTCAAGAAAACAAAAATAAAAACAGAGAAAATCCTCTACACAAACATATTTCAATATAATTATACTTCGTCTTCCAACCAACTTCCAACTTCCAACTACAGATAGAAGCACAGATTATATTCACTGAATAAACAGAACAGATGAACGGACATAATAAAAAGAAAAAGGAAGAGAGAGAAGGAGGATAATCTTCCTTAAGAGAAAAGAAGAAAGAGAAGAAAAAAAAAAACGTAACACAAAACCCACAAGGATCAACAACGCAATCAAATAATAATAATTTAATAAAATGAGACAGATGTCACCACTTACCGTTCTGTATACAAGAACTCATCGTTTTCATCGTCAACCGTTCTTCCTTCTTCTTCTTTTTTTTTTTTTTTTTTCTTCTTCGCCTTGTTGTTATTGTTGTTGGTCGTCCATCTCCAAACAAAATTTTCATTTCCTATTTTAATAAACTTCTCTTTGGTTCTCTTGTAATATAAATAAAGTAAGTTTATGTTATGGAGGTTTCGTTTGTTGGTTGGTTTGTTTGTTTTAAGGATGAATTATTTCAAAAATAGGTTGAGGTAAATCATTAAAGATGAATAAGGATTTGTTGTCTTGTTAGTTAAATTGGTAAAGGCAATAGTATAAAAGTAAAGGAGAAATTAAAGCAACTATATAAAATTTATTTTAAATTTATTGTTGTTGTTATTATGATTATTTCTAGGAAAAGAGAAAATATTTTATTCATAGAAATTCAAAATAATAAAAAAAATAGAAATTCTTTTTTATTTTCCCATTTTTTGTTGATGTTGATGTTTATTTTTTTTCTCTTTATGTTATCCCCGGATAGGATTGTTTTAGTCAAGTGAGGAGGAGAATTAGAAGAATAAATGTGAAGTGTTTTATTTTGTTTTGTTTTTGTTTTTGTAAAATGACGTTCCAGACAAAATGAATATGTGAATGAATCAGATTCCTAGAATCGGTGTCATAGAGTTATTTCTGAATTTATTATTTTATAATTCAACAATAATAAAAAAAAAATTCCAAATTTTTGTTTCTCTTTTTACATGTAGAAATTTGTTCATTCAAAAGTTTATAGTTAACCTTATATGGGGGTGGGGGGCAGACATATAGAATTTATATTTTATTGTATTTTATTTATGTGAATATTTACAAGATAGAATAAAATGTGAATGGAACAAAAAAGAACAAAATGAAAAACGTCAAAATGTTATGTTTAGAGTGAAATTAATTTACACTTTACTAACCTGCAAAGTGTTAAAAAAAAAAGTGTTTGTGGTAAACATATGGACAAGGGTCCTTCTCTCTTGTATAATATTAAATAATATACAATAATTTATCCTATTTTTGGTTGTTGATTTTTCAACCACTTTAGTGGGGTTTTTTTTTCACTATAAAACAAGACAGACATTTTTTTTATTATTTCATAGAATTAATTTTAATTGTGTATTCTGTTTTATCTTAACACAAAAGAAATAAAATAGTTAACGTTATTCTGTCTGTATGTAAAATTTTTTTGTAAATTTTTCTTTGTTTTCTGTTATTTCACTCATTCCCCCCACCATCAACCCATTCCTCTCCCATCTTATACTCAATTATGATCTCTACCCTCTGTACTGCTCACTTTAAATTGACCATAAAATAATTATGATTTATGACAAATTTGTTTAAATCCATTTTTCTCACTTAACAGATCAAACGTCATATTGATGTTTTATTAAAACATAAAATAATTTCCTTTAAAAGAAGAAAAACAACCCCAAGAAAGGAATTTATTCTATTTTTAAATTTGTTAAATTTTGTGTAGAGAATGTTGTTGTTATTTCTTTACTTTTCTAAATTTCCCAACTCAACTTCATTTTGTTTGTCGTTTGGGTTTAATTGTTATTTATAAAAAAATCAAATATTAAAAATAAAAAATTATTTCAGTCATCCTTTTGTTGTTGTTCTTGTTGTCAAATGACGGACACATCTTTTCTAAAGTACAAATCTTAGATTTTCTTTTGCCTTTTTTCCTTTTCTTTTCTTTTCTTTTTTTATAATTCTATAAAAAGATTTGATGTGACTGACCTCTTCTCTTCTCAATATAATACACATGACCTCTTTCTTTTCTCCACTCTCTCTCCCCCCTATCTTTTTCTCTCTCTATACGTGATACAGTCAATGATGACGATGAAAATAAACAATAACAATTACTCTGTAAAAAAAAAAAAAAGAAACGGAATTTTTTGTAAATAGAGTGAGAGAGAGAGAGAGAGAGAGGTAAATAGTGACAAAAAAAACATAATCAATCATATGATTGAACCATTACAGAGAAGAAAAAAAAGAAAACGTCAAAAAATTGACATCAATATGTCCAAAATAGAAAATTTGAAAAATATTGTGACAGTAGAGAAAAAATGAGAAAAACAAATAGGGTTGTTGGATAAAGAGGTAAGGGGCAGACAGTAAAAAATATGAAGAAGAAAATAATATAAGATTGTTAGTTGTTGTTAGATCCTTTTTTTTTTTTGTTATAGAAATAGAGAGAGAGAGAGAGAGAGAGAGAATCGGTCAATTATAAACTCCTTGACTATGTATATGTGACACTAGAAATAAAGGAAGAAGTGTCAAAAAGATGGTGATAAAAGTGATTGGAAGATGGGGTAAAATATGAGGGTTAAACTATATGCAGACATAATTCAAATGTCTCATATTATACACTTATGGGAAAGAAAACAAAATTTCCATGTGGGTGGGAAAAAAATAGAAAACTCTTTTTCTATCCGATCCAACTTTGAACTCTCATACTACACTCACTCTTCCTCTATATTCTGTCTCTCTGAATAATCGTAGTAAATCACTATTCTATCCTTTAGCCATATTATAATGCAAAAGGATTCTAAATATATAAGATTGTCTGCAATGCATATAACATCTGCATTATATAATAAGGAAGACAAACTGCATTGAAGACGACGGTAACAATGAAGAAAAAAAATATATAATAATAAATATTGTAGGGAAGAGACGACGTAAGAAGAAAAAAGAAAAAAAAAACAGTAGAATAAAAATCTTTAAGGATCTCGTCCCCGTCCCCTTTTACCTTTTGTTTTAAATGAAATGAAGTGAAATTTATTTTATTTTTATTTTTTTTCTGCTTTTAATTTTAATTAACACAAAAATTAAATTGTTGTCTTTCTCTCATTCTCTTTTTCTTTCCAGCCAAATTTTTTTTTTGTTCAACCATTTTTAATTTACCATTATTATATTGTTGTTATTTTTGTAATTCACACACCTTTTATACTAGTACGTTGTATGGGTGGATTTGTTGTGTGTGTGTGTTGCTTTGATTATTGTGTACAGTACAAATGTATATTCCGCGTATAATTTTACTCATCCTTATTTATGTTTGTTTCATTTTAAAATTCAAAAAAAAAAAAAATGGGGAAATGGGGAAATGGGGAAAAAAGCAAATAAACATACACACAAGCACACACACACATACCAACCGATATATCACATATACAATATGAAAATGGTGAAGGAAATAATGCATTGTGTTTATATAAATAAACTCGGCATCAAAAAAAAAAAGAAGTGCTATACAATTTTCCGGTTATAAATGTATAACAAGAAGAGACAGTGTCCTCTTATGTTTAGTTTTGTAATACCTTTCATTTGTTGTTGTTTTGTTTCCTTCTCCTGCCTCCTGCCTTCTGCATTTTCCTTTACTACGAACAAAATACAAAATAACACAAATCTGGTGGTTTTTATTTCTATTTGAATCTGAAATTATGGGTTTTAAATTATATACGTGTGTGTGTGTAACATACAATGTGTGTGTGCATAAAATTAATTGTAATAAAGGATTTGTTACAATCAAAGTTCATCAAATACACACAGAGAAAGAGTGAGAGAGAGTGAGAGAGAGATGAAGAGGGATTTACGTGCATAGTAGACAACAGGGTATGAACTTTGTATTTTTACTTTAAATTACTTTAGGCGTTTCGATAAAATATAAAATGGAAAGAAGAAGAAAGAAAAAATACACACAACGTTTTATTATTGAGAATATTGCCTAAAGTAATAACAAAATGTATTATTTTGTAGATTTTTCTCTCCACTAATGCATTCTAGAATCTAGACAACTTTCATTGAATTTCCACCATTTTTCATTTGTCGAATTTCAAATTTATTTCAATTCACAAAAACGCAACGTGTTCATTATTCATGATTAAATTATTTTTATTAAATTAAAGAGAGACAAAGAGAGAACGACAATAATAAAAAATAAAATTTACTGTTTATTTTGTGGAGAGATAAAAGTGACAGCTGTCATATTTTCCTTTAAAAATGAATAAATGAATACTTATGACTTAACATATGATTTTTAGTATGAACATATTCATTCATTATGATGATTAAAGATTTAAGATTTATACTAGAAGTCCTAATCTATACACAAAATATAAGAGGTTTTTAATCCCTGCTTTTATCCATATTTTTCTTTCATTTTTTTTTTTAATTTTTTTGCCATTATTTGTTGTTGTTATTATTACATAATTATTTTCACTATTTATTGCCTTTTTACAAAAATATATGTTTCCATTGAATATATGTGCAATGGGTGTGTATACTGTAAACGTACAATGGGTGTTTAATGTTATTTTCATTTAGATTGAGTTTTTATATAAAAGGAATTATTGTGTGACACAAAAACAAAAACAAAACAATAACAAAAACATATGAAATAAAACAATAATAAAATATATAGGATGATCTAGAGGGAAGTTTACAGTCTATTATTATGAAATTTAACATTATATAAAACATCCCCTATTTGTGTTTTGCTGTGTTGTTTTTTTTTCATAATTATCCTCAAATATATTTCCATACAGACACACACATAAAATAAAAGTATTAAAAGTGGAGAAAAATTGGAATTTTGTTAGATTTTTTATTATATTATTTGTTATTTGTTACAGATGTTAACCATACATACACACACATGCATATAAATTGTGTGTTCACGTGTTAACACAATAATGATCGATTTGTTCATACACATAATAAAAACATATGTTTTCTAGAGGAAAATTAGAGGAGAAAATACAAATTTTTTTTTTCTTCTTTTGTGTTTTTGTTTTGTTTTGTTTTACGGGAAGAATGAGTAATAAACGTATTTGTTAAGGTCAGGTGTATATATCCTCATCGAAAAATGTATGTTGTAAAAATAAATAGAAAAGAAAGACAGCAAAAAAAAAAAAAAATTACCCTCAAACGTAACCAAAACAAAATTCCATTTTACCAGCCGGAAATTGTATTTACATCACACTTTTGTGAACTTGTCTCCTTAGATAACTCTATATATTTTTTTTTGTGTAGGTACCTATATGAATGAGGATATATGTGTATGCATGCATCTGTATGTGTTTGTGTGTGTGTGTGGAAATAGTTTTTTTTCTCTGTTTTTGTCGTCATCTCATTCCTCTTGTTTTACTCATGTAATCTAATTCAGGATGATATTACATATATGTAGATATGTATGTATGTATGTATGTATGTATGTATGTATGTATGTTTGTACAACTAAAAATCGATAGATATCCAATAACCATACATCTCATTCTATGAGTCTCCAGAGATTGTAATGTATGTTATTGCCCCAGTCCAAAAAAAAAAAGCCGTGTCCGACTTTTCTCTGTATGTTAAAAGTAACAAATACCCCACATTATTCTCTTTCCTTTATACAACGATCCTATCCTATATCCAAACTACCTATAACCCTGTCCAATATTTAACTTCGTCAATCCCGTAATACTAAAGCCCACTTTTGCCTTTAACTCTCTTAAAACCAATCTACCTGATGGTGTATATAGGGTCATACTAACACATATGCATTCACACAAATATCTGAACACAAGAATACAGAGTTATACAGTTACAGAGAGCAACACGAATAGGCCTCCTATATTATAATGTTGAGAAGCCGAATGTTTCTGTTTTTGGGTTTGAGTTGGTTAGAATTGGGTAGAATGTTATTTTCTTTTTTTTTTTTCTTCTTCCTTTTCTTTTTTTTTTCTTTTTTCTTTTTTCTTGTTGGGTGTTATATTAAAGCTCCTGATGGGGTTATTCTATACTTACGTATAATGTATATATATATGTATGAAATGTGTGTATGTATATAGTTTTTGGGAAGTTGGTTGTGTTTATATATCGTGACTGCTAAATTTTGCTGGCTGCATGAATAATTTAATTAAAAAGTGACAGCCATGTCTAATTGGTTTGGTATTAGGTATGGAATGTGTCTTATAATATATTATATACACACGTACATACATCTTCTGTATATATGTAGACTTTTTTGTAAGTATGCACGTGTGTGTGTGTGTGTAGAATAATGAATATAATGATAAAGTATTAGTAAAGTTATTTATGTATATTGTAAAGATGATTCAAGAATTTTAATAAAATGCATTCGTTATAAAATATAACAGAAAATATTACAAAATTGTCATGTCATTTTCATATATGAATTTATATGACATTAGTTTTCGATTTAAGTTAATATTCCATATGGAAAGTATAGAAATACAATGCACAATTAAGGTAAAGAAGTAATAAGTATCAACACCACAAGTCAAAATAATATAACTTTTAACAAATTGATTTTGACATAATTAGAATATTTTTTAGTAAGAGAAAAAAAGGTTGAGAAAGTTTTTATTTTGTTTAATATTTTTTTTATTTATTTTTTATTTCTTCTTCGTTATTTTTTTGTTTTTGTTTTTAGGTTATGTTGTGACACATTAAATCGTCATTTTGTGTCCTTGGCCTCATCTTGTTTTATATACATATATATATGTGTGTGTGTTTGTGTAGACATATTTATAAAAGAATTTCTTTTCTTTTTTCTTCTTTTAAACCGCCGACGCCATCAGACATACACACACACCCACACATCGTCAAATACAGAAAAATAAACAGAAAAAAAAAATGAATACACAAAAGTTGACATCTCTTCAAGCAACTCGTTTTAAGTTACTTATATTTGACTTGTGTATGCTTACATCATTTATACACACACATATGCACAAATACAGATATTTATATGTATCTTTCTGCTTCTCACATTCTCTCTTTCTATCATTTTATATTTATATTCACCCTACGGGTGTATATTTCCGTATTACAAAATAAAAAAAAAAAAAAAAAGAAGAAGTAAAGCAAAAGAAGAAGAAGAAGAAGAAGAAAAAAGAAAGAATTCTATAGAAAATAAATGCTACACAATTCGTATATCGTTCACCCTACTTTTATTTCATTTCTTTCCCGCTGGAACCTCACTCCATAAATATCCATCAACTCCCTCCAACACAAAAACTCCTTAAAACTCTTCCACTTGATATCCTTTTTTATTCCATTTTTCTTCTTTTATTTTTTTTTTTTTTTTGCCTTCCTTCTTTTCTTTCGTTTTTCTCAAAATGTACACATTGCATAAACCGATTTATATGAGATAAATTTTAAAAGATTTCACACAGCATCCCAGGCTATATAAACGTATGAAAAGAGGAATGAATTGATTTTTGTGTTGCGTTATTCTTTCAATTTTCTCTCTCTCTCTCATTTTCTCTCGATCTCTCTAGATATCTCTCTGTTCCCCCGATCAGAAATAATTTGTTATATTTTTTTTTCAATTTTCTATTTTTCGTTCATTTTTTTTTTTTTTTTTATTTTCAAGAGAAAATTTTTCAAACAAATAAATCATTTTCTGTTTATTCTGTTTTTCTTTTTCCATTTTTTTTTTTCTTGAAAAGTTGGATGATTGGAAAATCTACTTCGGATGTCCGATGACGTTCAATAATAAGAAGAAGAGTGAAATTTATAAAAACGAATGAAAAAAATAAATTCTATTGAATAATTGACTGTACACATTTTTACTCACACACACACACATACACACTTTTACTCTTTCCATTTAAATATTACTCTATTTTCGATTCATTTTCAATTGAATTCAATTGAATTGAAAATTCCCTTTAGAATTTTCGTTAATAATAATTTAATTTACTTGATAAATATGAAGGTGAAGTGTGTATAAAATAGAAAGAGGATGGGGGAGAGGGAGTTGATGGTAAAGTTTATTTGAAGGAAGGATATTATAATCTAATTATAACTAATTAATTTAGTTATATTATTCCATATTCAACATATATTTTGATTGCATTTACATTGTACATGTGTGTGTGTGTGTGATGTGTGTGTGGGTCTATATCTATTTATGTGTGTGCCTATGTGTAGTAGATAAGAGAGAACCCTCACTTTTTTATACCTCAAGATAGATAAGTGTGTGTATGACTTGAGTGAAAGATGTATGTCAAATTAAACAAATTTTCTCAGGATTATCAATTCTCAAAATTCAATTTGAATTTTTCTATTTATATTTTCTTTATTAATTTTATGTGTAAGTGTGTGATTGCGTGTGTGTGACTGTGTGTGAATGTATGTGTTTGAAATATAAAAACCCGTATATCCTTCTAGAATCTTGATAGCCTTGTCTCATTTCATTTCTTTCTTTCTTTTTTTGCTTTACTTTCTTTCTGTGTTTATTCCAGATAAATGTAAAGATGGATATAGACTTGATTCAATCAATTTCCTTCCATATCTTTCTAAATAGAATATTATCTTCCTCTAACTCTCTTTCACCCTCTCTCTTTCTCTGTTTTACTTCAATACCACAGTCTTATTCTCTTCCCTTCCACTATTTTTATCATCGTTGTTGTTGTTATTGTTTTTTTTTATTATTGTTAAAACCAGCTAAGTCTCTCTCGTTCTTCCTCCTCCTTCACCCATCAATTCATCTACCTCAATCATACATTATATTTCTGTATAAATAAAAATAAAATTCCAAACCTAAATAAGATGAGAAGAGTAGTGTGTCTTATGCGCCTTCGTCATTGTCGTGTATCTTCCTTTATTTATTTTTTCTTTCGTTTTCTGTAAATTTAGCATCCTTAAAGAATAAATAAATATAAAGAAGAAAAAATAACAAGAAATAAGTATAAGGAAAGGAAAAGAAAAGACTAAGATGAATGATTGAATTCAGATAGTAAGAGAGTGAGAGAGAGAGAGAGAGAAAGGATATCACATTGATCGATTTAGTTAGATTATTATGGAGAACCAGAACAAAAAAAAAATAACAGAAAACATTGACGACAGTTTTTGATGTTTTTTTTTTCATTTTGTTTTTTTGTCTTCCATTTTTTTTTCTCATGTTTTCATTCACCCAACTCAACAATCAAATGTCAGTGGATATAAGTCCTCATCAACCCCATTCTTCTACTTTACGATTAACTACAATTTTCTCTCACCGCAATCAAACCCACCATCTTTCATATGTTCAGCTTCTCCACTTTCTTTTCGACGTCGTTTTTTTTTCTCTTATTTCTTTCTTTCTTTCTCTCCTTTTGAAACATCGTTTTTCTTCATGTTTTTTTTCTTGTATACTTTTCTTGTTTGTACCAATTGATTGTGTTTTATCTCAATTAAATTGAATAAATATATTTTTATTTTTTGTTTTTACTGTTTCGTCTGCTTTCTTTCATCCGGTGGTTTTGTCTTACTTGTTTTCTACGTTTTTTTTTTGTTTTTTCTTTTTTCAACCTGCAAGATTTTTGATTTGTTTTTCTCCTTATTTTTCTTACTGATTTTTTTTTTCTGTTTTGTTTCGGGTTAAGAATTCTTTATAAGAAAGAATCAAAAAGATAAACAACAACAAAAACAACAATTACAATAAAAATTAAAGGAATTATTAGAAGTAAACGCGGGTAAAATAAGAAAATGAATTTACAGGACAAAAAAAAATCTATAAAGAATAAAACAAAACAATAAAAACGAAAAATAAAAGGAAGAAAAGAAAATTCCCTTTAGAAATTTTCGTCGTTTTATTTTTTTTGTTCTCTAAAAAAAAAAAAAGGTTCACTACATTTTATGTGTGACGACATATTTTAAGAAATCTACTCTTATACGCACAGTAGCACACACACACACACACAAACACATTTCTTTTACTACAAATGAAAGAAGAAAAGAAAATGACAAACTGTTGCATTTTCGTCAAATTCAACTTTATGATAGAAAGAGAGAGAGAGAGAAAAAGAGAACAGAAAAATAATAATAAAGAATAATTTTGGTTGTTGTTATTGTTGACAGGGTATGTGGGTGTGGGTGTGGGTGTGGGTATGTGTGTGTGTGTGTGTGCAGCAAGCAAGCACCAAACAAAAACCTTTATACGGTATGTTATTTGTGTATGAGTAAGTGTACCTTATACTTCATACCAGACAAACATTTTCACACAAATTTATATTCTTTTTTTCGTTTTCCCATTTTCCATTTTCTTTTTTTTTTTTATGTACTCAAGTCGTAGTATCAAACTGAACCAAATATAAAAAAAGGGAAAACCAGAGAGCTAACACCACATCCTTTTCTACAAGAATGTATATAGGAGACAATGTTCCCGTCTCATCTCCACCCTTTTGCCACTGTACCATATCATTGTCCATATTTTTTTTCTTCTTTATATCCAAACCGTGTCTTATCTGTGTCGCGTTTTTTCTTCTTTTATTCTTTTCTTGTTTTTTTTTTTTTACTTCATTGTGTATGTGTGTGTGTGTATGCATGTATATTTCGTATCGTATTTATGTCGCTGTTTTTTTTCTTTTTCTTCTTCTTCATTTTATTCAGTAAACTAAATAATGACAATCCCAGGCACAATAACAATAACAAAAAAAAAAAAAAAATAAGAGATTCATCTCAACTTCAAGATACAATTTATTTTTTTTTTTTCCTTTTTTTTTTACTTCATCGTCGTTCGTCGTTTTCATTCCAGCAACAACAAAGAAAAAAAAAACGAGAAAAACTTAAAGTCCTTATTCATATATGAATTCAATTTATCTTTTCGTCGGTTATTCTTATTGTTGTTGTTGTTATTTATGTATGTATGTATATTTGTATGTGTATGTGTGTATATATGTGTATGTGTTGTGTACCGGGGACAACCACCATCGTTTGTATGAAAAAAAAAACAGATTGAACAAAAATAAAAGTATAACGTGAGATAGATAGAAGGAACAGGAGAAGGACGAATAGTAGGTGGTTGGGTTGGTTTAGGTAGTGTGTAGAAGGTAGATGAGAATGATAGAAATTTAAGGATGGTTGTGGTTTCTTCGAAAAAAAAATAATTCACAATATTTCCACATAGGAAAAATGACAGAATATCTACTAGAGGAGAAAAAAAAAATAAGAACCCCATGAAAAAAAAGAGAAGAGTGAAAGAGATGAAAAAAAAAACATCATCATCTTTTTATATGACAGATAAGAAAAGTCATAGCATCTCCGTTACAATATTTTCTTTTCTTTTGCATTCTTCCTTCTTTTTTTTCTCCATTCTCCCGGTTTACTTTTTTCTTTCTTTTTTTTTCCATTCTCGGTCGTTTTGTTAAGAAATTTTCCTTTTACACTTTTCTTCCTCTTTTCTTTTTTTTTTTCGTTTTTTACCCGGTTTTTTTTCTGTTGTCTGACTGAAAGTGTGTGTATTGTGTGTGTGTGTACAGAACAATATAATCAGACATAAGGTGAGATTAAGATGAATTCTCATGAGAGTTTAAAGTAAAGTAAAAAATAAAAAAAGAGAAAGAAAAATAAGAAAATAGAAAAGTTTAAAATTTGTGTCAAGGAAATGGAATTTTCTTTATTTGATTTTTTTCTCTCTTGTTTTATTTATTTTTTCTTTTTCCTTTTTCGTTATTTCAAATGAGACGTTGTTGTGTAGAGTAAAAAATAAGGAGCGAAATGGTGAAAACAAAATAGGATAAAAATTTGTTTAAGGTACAATGTGAAATCTTTGTTGGTTGGCTTTGCGGTTCATCGTTGTTGTTATTAAAAAGCTAGGCTAGGAAAAATATCCAGATGGACAGAAAATTATTTAATATGAAAAATGTGAATAATTGTGGAAAACACGGTTAAACGGAATTACTGTCAATGTTTGTCAAACAGAATTAGAATTCAAAAGAAAGAAAAAGCCAAAAAAATAATATTGAAAGTTTTTCAGAAATTTTCCAGACTTCCTCTCTTTATTCCTAATGAAAAGAAAGAAAGAAAAAAAGAGGAAGAGGGAGAGGGAGAAAAAAAACTAATTCTTAATTGTAAAAGAGAAAAAAAAATTTAAGTTGAAAATGATAATTTATAATGGAAAACTTATAAACTTGTTGTTGTTACTTGTTCTCAACCTTCCCACAACCCCACATCCCTTTTTCTTATATTTGTTTTCACAATTTGGTTAGAAAATGGCAAAGAAAATTTATTTGATTTTTCCGTTTTTCATTATGGAATACTTTTTTAAAACAGAAGAAAATTAATTAAACTCAACAAAAAAAAACAACATAGAACCAGTCATACACACACACACTCACACACACACACACTCACACACACACACACACACACACACACACACACTCACACACACACACACTCACACACATAGGGAGACGCATTTACACTTTTTTCCCATTTTCAGACTTTTGCACAAGAAACAAATTGGATTTTTCTTTTATACTTTCCCCTCTTTTCACTTCTGTATTTTTGTTTTTGTGTTAAAAAAAAAACAATCATGAAAATGCATTTTTCAATTTTTGGCTGTTTTTATTTTAGTTTTCTTCTCTTCCCCTCTTGCGCACTAATGAAACCGGAAAGAACATTGAGAAATTTAAACGATTATAATGTGGAGTGAGAAAAAGGCTGGACGGACGAAAAGAGAAAACTTTATGCAAACTTTAGTTAATGCACTAATAAAACAATTTATCAGGACGACTTTGCCTGCTTTTTGTATTTCGTTTTTTTTTTTTTTGTGCATAGTTGTGTTAAAATGTCTTAATCGTTTATTTCTAATCCAATTCTTGTTCCTTTTTAATCGTCTCTTCATCCCTTTCACTCATACACCCCATCGTATATAATTTTCTCATATTATTTTTCTTAGTCGAAAAATTCAATATTTTATATTCTCTTTGAATCTCTCTCTCTCTCTCTGTCTTTTACTGTCTCATTCTCTTCTCATAAATTAAACAACCATCATCTGTATGTAATGATTTTTATTCAAGAGACACGATCATCCAATAAAAATGTTAATGACTTTTTTTTTTGTTTCTGTTGATGTTCTTCTTCTTCTTTTTCATTTTATATATAATTTCTTCGTCTTCTTCTTTTTCTTCTTAATTTCCTCTTCTAATGTATGTACATGTACATGATCATTTATTTCGGATGGTCTTTTCTCTCTTATATTTTCTTCTTCTTCTCATTATTTAAACGTTCAAAAGTTTTTTTTTTTTCTTTTTTTCCTGTTTTTGTCTTGTGTTTTGTCTTGTATATTATATTCCCATCATCCTCTCTCTTTCATTGTCTTTCGATAAATATTTGCAAATATTTTAAGTGATTTTTTTCATCTCACATCTCTCATATATTGTACCAGTGAAATCTTATATTCGTTGTGTGTGATTTTTTTTTTGTTATTCAATTTTTGTATCAAATTAACTGAAAGTGAAAAGACAGAGTCACTTCTCTATAAATTAAATATTATAATTTAATGGATACATTCCCCATTTATGTAATTGGACAAAAAAACAATGAATAAAATATTTAGTTTTAATGCAAAAAAAAAAAATCATTAACAAAAAAATTCATTTTCTATTTTCTGAATATTAAAATTTTAGTAGTTGTGTTTTCTGAATACAAAAATTTTTTTTATAGAATCTTCCCGATTGCATAGAAATCATGTAATTAGTCAGATTCATGCATACAATTATTTGGAAGCAGTAAGATGATTAAGAAGTCAACTAAATTAGTGTAAAAAAATTGTCCTTTTCTTCGAAAACAATCCCTCCGCTCACTACACCCTTTAAAAATTTCACGACATATTATACATAAAGATTTTATACGGAAACATATTGTGTACGTCTTTACCATAGTCCTCTTGGATTATAGTTATTTTGGTTTTCTTGTTGTCATTGTCATTATTATATCGTCTTTTTTTTTTCTTTTTTTTTTATTGTAGTCATCCTAAGTCATCTTTTGACTCATGTTTATAATTTTTTGTTGCTGTTTGTTATTATTATTGTGTGTTACTATTGTTATATGGTTGCCTTGTCATTCTTAATAACAAACAACAATAACAAAAAATAAAATATCATTTGAAACTTATGTTACATTTACTAAATACATAATCTATGAAAATAACAAACATATGACAGAGATAGTTAGATTAGTTAAAGTAAGAGAAAAAGATAAATTAACATTTCGCATATTTTAGAAGAGAAAAATATCATAATGAATTTTTTGTTTTTCTATTCTTTTTCATCTTCTTCTTCTTCTTATTCCCAATATTAAATATTATAGAAGACTTTCTACTTTCTATAGTTAATGGAAGAAAATTAAGTAAGTTGTAAATCATTTACAACAATTTCTATCATTATCATCCTTATAATAAGAGTCTTTCCTCATAAGTTCGCTTCAACTATTTTTGTTAAGAAGAAATTTTCTTCCTTTCCTTTATTTGATTTTTTTTTTCCTTATTTTTAATTTTTTTCCGAGAGAACGTATGTGACGATGATGATGACAATGATGATGATGATCATAATGATGATGATGATGATAGTGGAATATACACTAATTAAGGGGTTGAAAATATTACTTTATAATATTCTTAATAATGAAAATATGTTATGTGAACTAGAAGCAGAAAGAAAATTTCACAGAATGTGAAAATGAGATTGAAAGAAAATATTTTCATTATTATGGATAAAATGTATTTATAAAAAATACATAAGTGATAAGGAGGGAGAGGGGAGTTAATAAAAGAATTTAGTAGTCACAATTCCCAAGGTTTATTTAGAGACAATTTTAAAGGCAACATAGACGTACTCAAAGTACTTGCAGCACACATATATACACACATAAAACACATGTATGTTCACTCACACATACACACACACACATTAAAACATGTGTACGTGTGTGACGTACAAAATAATATCTAGACAGACGCCAACTAAAAGATGAAGAAAAAAAAATTGTGGTAGTGATGGAAGAAGACGAACAAGATGAAGCAGAAATATATAATAATAATGCGGATATAAGAAAAAGCAATATTGTCTCTTCTTCAATCCCTTAACCCTTAAAGAAACAGAAAATAAAGTTATCAGAAAGTGATATTAAAAAAAAAATAGAAAACTGTTGTGAAATGTATTGGGAGGTGTGGGATAAATGTGGGATGTATCTATAGCGGAAATCTATATAGGAAGAGATGAGGATAGTAAATATTATGTTGTGTTTGAATTCGAATAGGTCTCAAGTGAAGAGATAGAGAAAATTGTTTTGGTCTGTTTTTATTTTTTCCAATAATCTAAGTCCTCTTTGACACATCTGTCTGATTTTTATTTTTTCGACCTTATATTGACATCTCTGGAAGTAGTCTCATTCCATAACAATTTTTCCATCCATTCTTAAACTTTTTTTTTCTTTCGTGCCTCCTTCCTTTCTACACAACCCCATTTTCATCCTTCTTTTTTCCCTTCACTTAATTCCAAACTAAACTTTTATTTTATTTTTCGTTCTTCTTTTTTTTTTGAGTCGTTCCACATATCATAACATCTGTTCCCGTTATTCATCCCCCTGATATACGTTAAAACTAACACAATGTTACATATTGATACACAAAAAACACATACACTCATATACACAACTTCTTCTTATTCTTTTGATAAAACAAAAGTCAAGACAATCATTTTCATTATCACGTCTTTGTCTTTTACAATAAGTATACACATTTTTGACCTTTAAGAACGATAGTGTAGGATATTATAAGATGGTGGGAAAAGGAGATGATGTTAGTTTATATATATATATATATATATAGTTGAATTTAGGGATGCTGAGAATAGAATAAAACTATGATGATTTTTTTTCCACAACGTATGGATATTTTTATTTCTTTTCCTTTCTCTTTTATTTTCACTTCTTCTTCTTCTTATATGTGATGATGTTCAATTGAAGATAAGAGTGTCATTCCACATTTTGACCCTATTTTCTTCTCTTTTTTTTTCTGCACATCCCATCATCATCATCTTTCCTACGCACGTTGTTAACTTATAATAGTGACACGTTAACATTGTTGTAATTGGTCACTTGTCGATCGTTTTCCATAAAAATAGAGAAAAAAGGAATTTTTTTTTTTGCAAACGACAACAATGACCTCAGATTTTTGTCATTATAACTATTTGTGTTTGGACAGTGAAATTAAATCGCCATCTGGTACATGTATTTTTTGTTTTTATTGAAGAATTTAAGATAGAAAAATGACCAAATATATATACACACACACTCATACAATCACACACTCATACAATCACAAACATGAACAAGGTTAATCAGCATCAAGGGTTAACATTATCACTAGGATTTCTTCAGTTTAGTAGTGTAGATTAAATATAGGTACCATCATAGCATCACTATCGGTACTGTTCCTCGTATCCATACAAGACTATCAACGAAAAGTTGTTATTTTTTTTGTAGAAAATCAGAAGATTATTGATTCAAATACATAATATAATTGTAACACATATCATGTTCAATTCACTCACTTCAATTACGATTGGAGTTCAGGGAGTTTATGTTGTCTGCTCTATATTTGTCAATCCCAATAGCATAAAAAACAATGACATTCACATTAAAATTGTTCACTTAAATTTGAAGTTCCTCCAAAAACAATAAAAAAAAACAACAGCAATCTGCTAAACTTAAAAATAGTTAAAGACATCAATAAAAAGGACTTTCAATCAATGTGTCAAAAAATTTAACTTTTATAAAGAAACAAAAAAAAAGTATTGGATTGACATTTTTTTGGGTTAACTGCCTTGGACATTCTCCTTTATACTACAGACAGACAAACACACATACTCATGTGTTAAAACATTTAGAAAAAAAATCTATAAAATCTCGCCCTTCAAGTACTCATCCCACCCTTATTAAAAATGTCAAAAATTGTAACAAGAACTGAAACCTTTTAGTTTATGTTTTTTATTCTTCCTCTTCTTTCCGTTTGATTTTTCCTTTTTTTTTTTTCATTTTATTTAAGTGAAGAAAACGGAAGAAAATAAATTTGACATAACCAATGCCAATTCTATTAAAGACACAAAACATAACCAAACAAAAAAAAAAAAATAAAAAAAAACAGAGAAGGAAAGAGACAGAAAATAAACGAGGTAAAATGAAAAGGGAACGAAACAAACAGAAGACAAAAAAAAAATAGTAGCAAATAAAAAATTGGGTGAAAGTGAAAATGTCAAAAGGCAATCACAATCAATCTCAGAAGTAGAAAAAAAAGAAGATGACGTTGTGTGAAGGGAAGAAGAAAAACAAAAATGTCGAAAATCTAGAAGAAGAAAAAAAAAACGAAGAATCTGTTAAAAAGTAGAGAAAATACAAAAAATAAAAACAAATAGACAACGAATACGAATTGAGTTAAATTTCGGAATTGCTCTCTTATGTGTGGAATAAGAGAAAGAAAAGTAAAGGGAAAATTGAAGTGGAATTTTTAAAAGAAACAAACAAGAGAAAAAAAAATATTATTGTCGGGTGTGAAAAAATAAAAATACTGTTTTGTGAAAATGTGAAGGTTGAAAAATTGAGGGAGTAGAAAATGACGTCAAAGAGGGATTTGATAGTTGCTTCAAAATGGAAAAAGTTATAAAAGGAAATTTTAAGCCTATCAATACACACATACACGCATATATACATACACACACACACACACCAACATGAACATTCTGAAATAATAATACTTTTTTTTTCTCCTTCTTTTTCTGTTTCTTCTTCATTGTTCCCTATTTTACCTCCTTTTACACTCTCGTCTTATTTGAATGTCTCCTTAGAGAGACAACCCAAAAAAAAAAAAAAAAGAAACGAAAACAAAAAAAAAAACATACAAACAGCCAAACACACATAAAAATGGATACAAAATGGCTAAAGCGCATATGGTCGATGGGAATATATACATTTGTTATTGTTGTTGTTGTTGATTATTTGGTTAGATTTTCTTAGACGTTATGGAAGTTTTCTTTTTCTCTGATATTCACCAAAAATAAAAACAAAAATGTTGTTATTGGAGGCAGGACCGTTTTACTTATTTTTTTGTTTGGTTCGAAGGATTTTTCCCAAAACTTTGAAAAATTGAAGAAAAAATACAAAACAAAGAAACAAAAGGCAATCAAATGAAATTTTCCCATTTAAATTAATTAAATAGAAAATTTTCCTTTCTTTAATTTCATTCCATTTTCATTTGTAATAATTGTAAAAGGAAGTTCCCTTTTTTTTTAGTTAAAACAAATATCGACCTCTTCAAACTTTAAGAATCTGACAAACCAATTCATTGTCCAAAGTTATCCAATAGATTTGGCCAATGGACATGAAAATTAAATGTAGCAAATAGTATCAGGATCAAATGAATTTAAATTTGTTTCGATAATTATTTTCATTTAAAATTTTAAAGAAATAAATTAGGAAAAAAGGCCCATCAGAAGTATATTTCGTTGTTATTTTCTGTTCGACTAATCCCTAAAATCGGGTCTGTGTGATGTCCTCTGAACGAACTCAAGTTTTAATATGGAATATTGTGTACTGTATACATACATAAATACATACGTACGTACTGATGTAACTACAATATAAATATATATGGAGAAAACTAACCAACGATTTGGGGGTTTGAGAGTTTATATAGAAAATGTAAGATGTTTTTATAAGGAAAATAAAGAAGAAGAAAAAAAAAAGAAGAAGAAGAATGTAATGTAATCACATCACAGTTCGCTGGTTTATTTTTCTGCTTCTTATTATTTTTCTTTTTCTCATCATTTTCTTCTTTTTCCTTTTCGTCTTCCTCCTTCGGCTTTTCCCTTTTCTTAGAATAGTATGGTCGGTCGTCTTCATTTTGTATACAATAGTCTTCTTCTAGATCATTTCTAAAAGAGTTTTATTTTGTACAATTGTTATTTTCTTTTCGGTCTTCTTCTTTTCCTTCTTCTTTTTTTTTTTGGCTGTTGATACACACACACACATATATATACATGCATATTGCATACATACATAAAAAATGAAATAAGAAAGAAAGAAATACTTTTATGAGTGGAGTAAACATAAAATTCTCTCATCTCATATATTTATTATGTATTTAGAAAAAGGTAAAAGGGGGCGGGTAGGGTGGATGATGTAGAGATAATAGAAAGAGGGACAAAATGATTGTATAGTTTAGTGGGTTGGAAAATGTTACGTGTGGGTGGTATAATATAATTCAAGGTAACAAAAAAAAAAAAAACAAAAATGAAATCATCATTAGATAATTTTTTCTTTAAATAAAAAACAAAATTTCTAAGAAAAAAAAAAAAAACAAAACCAAAAAAAATAAATTAATAACGAAACGGAATTTCTACATTTTCGAAGAAATAAGAATGAACAGAATTGATCCGTATTTTTTTTTGACTATACCGTGAAAACATAAATAGATAATTTATTTTATTATTGACTTAACAAATAATCAACATACCATCAGTGATTCAGAATCAATTAATTGTAATTGAATTAAAAAAATTCTTTTTCTGAATATGATTAATTTTCGATTTTCCGTTTTATTTCTTTTTTTTTTTTGTATTTGAATGGTTCAAATAAAATTTAATCAATCCCCTAAAGAATGAAATGTTAAAATAATTGTGCAATCAATAATCAGTATGGAGGGGGGGGGGGGGGGGGGGATAATTTTGTCTAGTGTTTAGCCATTTTGGTCTAAAGAATTTTCTGTATGACTCAAATAAAAAGCAACGTTTTAAACTTTTTATTTCAGTTTTCTTAATTTCTTAACTCGGAAAATGAATTTTATTTATGTAAAATTCTAAGAATAGTTGGTTACTGTTGTAAATGTTGAATTCCATTATTCAATATGAACGTATATGAAATCAGTAATTATTAGTTAACATTAACGTCATTTCAAAAAGTAATTTGTCTACATGAAACTAAATACGACAAACAAATAAAATTACTTTAATCTTTTAAAGTTAAAATCCTGGGTCAAATACATATACATATACATACAAAATTACCCCTTCTCTCTTTCTCTATCTCACTCACTCTTTCGCTTATACTTTAGAATGTAATTTGTATTTTAACCAGAAACAACGAGAAATACAAAAAAAAAAAATGTAGAAAAAAAAAAAGATGTAGAAAAAGCATAAAGAAACAAAAAGTAAAAGAAAAGTTAAAGCAATTAACCCATTTAAACCCATATAATTTATAATGGCATTACAGCACACGTATAACACATTATAAATATTGTTGGTAACAAAAAAAAAATACATAATTTTTTTTTTTCTTACAATTTTCAACAACAACAAAAGAAAAATAAGAAATAAAAACAAAATTTTAATTTTAATTTTTTTTCTTTACAGGGTCGATGCAATCGTGAAAAACCACCATGCAAATATTTTCATCCACCACAACATCTTAAAGATCAACTATTAATAAATGGACGTAATCATCTTGCCTTGAAAAATGCACTCATGCAACAAATGGGTATTGCACCTGGACAGCCTGTTGTACCTGGCCAAGTGGTGGTAAGTTTTTCACATTTTTTACTTTATTTTATCCTAAATTTACTCTTTTCTATCTTTCTTCTCTTCCTCTTCTATTTTCTTCTTTTTTTTTTTTTTTGCTTTTCTTGTTCTGTTGCAAGAAAAAAAAAGAAAAAGAAAAGAAGAAGAACCCAAGAAGAAGAAGAAGAAGAAGAAATAAAAACTAGAGAGAAAATTCTTTTTGATGAACAAGTTAAACGTTTAGAAAGAAGAGGAAGAAAAAGAAGCAGAAAAAAAATATTTAAGGATTAAATATATAAAAGAAGATTCCTCTTTACACTAATGAATGTGTATATAAAAAAAAAAGTGTAGTGAATTCATGCAAAAAAAAAAAGAAGTACCTCTTAACATTTTTCAAGGATTTTTAACACTAAAAAAGGAAAGAGAATATTTTTTTTTTTTTTTACACTGTTCACTTTTTAGTCATCGTTTTATGTGTGAAAGAGAATGATAAAAAAAAGAATATGTATACAATGAATAGAATGAAAGGATATGAAGTGATTGAAGGAAGAGGACAAGGACTTGTTACAATTATAATTTGTTGTATATTTTTTTCAATGAATCCACTTCACTTTACGTTTATAATTTTTTTTTTTTTAACTTTAACTTTTACATCCAACATACACACACTCGTAGTAGGCTATAGAGAGAGAGAGAGAAACAGATTTTGAAAAAGCACTAATGTTGAAGTGGCTACGATAAGGATAAAATTATTTAAAGTTAAATAAAGTTGAGTGATCTTATGTGTTTTTGAAAATTTGATCGTTTATTTAATATAAAATGAGTTTTTAGTTTCATTACTTTTAATAATTCTTACTAGATAGATAAGTTGAGTGGATTTAATTGAATAATTAAATTTAATGATTATAATTTTTACTCCCGTCACATATTCTCTTCAATTATTTTCCAACTAAAATATAATTTTAAAACTTTATCATAAAAATGATACGCCGACAGCGACATTAATACACGGTCGAACTTTTTCAAATTAATTATTGTGTGAGGTTTTATGTCGGATTTCATAACAAGTCAGATTTGAACTTAAGACATTCATATGTGAGACATATTTGACACTTTCCTTACCTTCTTTTCACATTAACAATTATAACATTTAAATTGTTAACTCTCACCCCGTCCCCACTACCTCGAATAAATAAATTAATGTTTCAAGATAATTAAGGAAGTTGATGAGTAGACTAGATTTTGGTTTTATTCCAAATATGATTTATTTACTTCAAACAAACTAAAATTGTCACCTCACCTCAAAAATAATGAAATCTCAGATTCAATTTCTCAATCCTCTGAATAATACAAAATTTTAATTGAAAGAAAATACAACGTATAAAGTTAAAAAAAAAAGAAGAAAAATTCCCTTTAATTATGAAAATTTTAAACAAATAAATGACTAAAAGTTTCAATTAGAATAATTGAAGATAAAAAAAACGGAAAAACAAAAAGAATATTTTCATTTTTAAACGTAAAGTTAGAAAAAAGTTTTTCAAATGAAAATAATAAGAAAAACCAAAAATTATTAGTTTCTTGTAAATTTAATTAAATTCAAGGTTCGATGAAACATGTTGCATAATAATGAAAATGTTGCGCAACTTACGTGTTCTCGTCTTTGTTATTTTTATTTTTAAATTTAAAAACAAAAAGACAAACCTCTTTATTTTAATCAAATCTAGAAAAAAAAAAACAAATAACCTGACATCCACAAACAGACAATCCGACATAATATAATAAATTTTTCTTTTCTTTTCTTCTATTTTCTATTTTCCCGTCTCTAGACACTCAATTACCTTCTTTTCTTTCATTTTTTTCTTGTTTTTTCCACTGAATCATTTTTTTTTTATTCATTTTCCCCTTTTCACTCTTTCATTCTTTATTCTCTTTCTATAAATTCATTTTTAGCGTCTCCCCATATAAAATAAAAAAATTCACAAAAAATAAGGCAACGTCAACTGACTTTTCGAAAAAAAAAAACTAGCACCGACGTTCTATTTGTATGCATGTGTGTGTGTCTGTCTGACGTTTTGGATGAGGGTTGCGGAAGAAAGAGATGAGAGGTGAAGGAAAAATACAGTTAAATGAGAATAGTATATTTTTGTGTTAAGAGGAACAACTTAATAATACAATAATTTATGATTATAAAAGATAAATTTAATGAAGGAAAAATAATTGGTGGTGTGTGTGTGTTTTTCATCTTCTTCTTCTTATTATTATTTTTCTTCTAGCTTTTTTTTTTTTTCGTTAATGTTGTATTTTATTTTTGGCAATTCAAATTATATAATATTATACAGTTATTTGCATATTATTATTATTATGACAAATTAAAATTGTCACAGAGAGAGAAAATATTAATAAAATTAGAAAATATGTAGAAATTTTCTCTACTATAAATACAGTTAGTAGTATAGAGAAGAAAATGTCAAAAAAAAAAAATTCTATTTGTAAATTTATGTAATCGGTATATGAGTGTGTGTGTGTGTGTGTGTGTGTGTGTGTGTGGAGTGTGTACAAATTCAGTAATTTTTGGATTAATTTTTTTTTGTTTTTATTTCATGACGGTAGCAACCAAAACACGCCTCAATGATAATTTTATAGTCTCGCGTATTCTTTTTTGATGATCCATTTGAGTATGCATAAATGTGTATGTATGCATGTGTGTGTATTTATTTAAGTATGACTCTGTGTATGTGTGTGTGTGTGTGTGTATTTTAATTAGATAATTAAAATAATAGAATAAACGTTGTTTATATTGAATACTAATGTCATATTTAAAATATGACAGGTGCTATCTGTTTTTATGTTTTTTTTTTTTTTTTTTTTTTGTTATTGTATTTTATTGCGATGTTCTGTTTATTAATATTTGTCTCGTTTTTTAGGGGTTGTGCCTTGTTTTTTTTTTTTTTTCTTTTTCAATTCAATTTAGTTTAGTTTTTTTTTTTATTAATTTTTTTTTACCATTAGAGACAAAACAACTAAAATTTATAGAGAGTCATTTATATTTTCTGTGTATATGTGTCTGTGTGTGTGTGTGTGTGCATGTATGTTTTTATGGGTCAACAAATAAATATTTGTGAAAAATTCAATATGATAATAAAAAGTGAACATTTATAAAAGTTTTTTTTCCTAAAATTTACTGCTGTGTGCAGTAACCGACAGTGGTGAAGGAATATGTCAGAATAAGGATTTTAGGATCTCCTCTCTCTTCCATCTCTATTATCTTTCTTAATTAAAAATGAACACTTCATTTAATAATTAATGAGAATATTTGAATGGTTTTTTTGTTTCTTTGGTTTTCAATTTATACTCGTTCGTTACACACTGGAAACAATCAATTGAAATTCCATTTAAATAAAATAAAATCCAATTAACGTTTTTTTCTCTTTGATTAAATTTTTTATTAACAATATTTTCCCTTTTATCATTTGTTTTTTTTTTTTTGTGTTTGTAAATTTTACCAAAAAAAAAATTCCCAATAAATTTCAAATTTCACAATAAATTAAATTCAATTATATCGATATTAGCCTATAAAATTTGTTAACTTCTATAAACTATGGGATCAAAAGTTCATTTGGTCAAATATTTAAAATAAAATAAATCATATAGATTTTTCATGTTCATGTCCAAATAGATTTTTAGTCAATAAATAAATAAAATAAAATTATTCTAATTTTATTAAGAAAAAAAATGTATAAATTGTAATTTTAATTTTTAAATCATTTTTTAATAATAAATGTAAGTAAAAAATTTAAAAATTAAGATTAAAAAGAATATTTTTGATTGAAATTTGGAGATCCATACGTTAGTTCAACTAAAGTCTACACGTTTAAATAGTTAACTATATTTAAATGTTAACCTAACAAATTATTTAAATTTACTTAATTTTTTTATGTTAAGAAAAAATAAAAAAAGGGAACTAAAACATTTTTGTTGTTGTTATTCAATTTTTTTACCTTAAAGTTAGTTAGAAGAGTTAGATAATTTTTGTTAAATTAAAATAGAGTAAGAGGAACACTAAGGCCAAAGTGAGAATGAGAGAGAGAGAAAGATAGGATATTGTCACGGAAACGGATAACAATTAATATTATTATTTTTATTAAAGAAAAAAAAAAGATCTAAAATTCAATTAATTTTATAGAGAAAGTTTTATAGTGAAAGTTTTGATAAATTCATTTTTTTGGTCTCTAAAAAAAATTAATTTTTTTCGACAATTTTTTATAACGAAATTTTGTACAACACAATTTTTTATTTTTTTTTTGTTATGAAAAAAAAATCTCTTTCATCCTCACCCAAAGAGACAAAGAAAAATATCAAGGCTTTTGGTTTGATTGTTAGACATCAAAGAGAATTTAAATTTTTATTTTTTCAATTTTTATAATGGGAATAATGAGCTTAAATATATCCTCTCTCTTTCCCTCTAAATGAACACAATACAATTAGGGGGTAGAGGGAGAGAAATTTCTTGATAACAAAACATAAAATAAAATTAATGAATTTTTATTTGATTTTTGTTAGTTTAGTTACAAATTCCGATTGATTTAAATCAATTTTATCAACAGTTAGTTTCGGTAAGACGTAAGACACAGTACTCTACTATTATAATGGACTCCAAACTATTATTTCTAGCAAGTTGATACTTGAACCTGTTACTGACTATATTTATTTGATTATTTCTTTTCTATGGATTTTTTCAATACTGAATGGTTCAGTACATTTAATAGAGTATTTTCAAAGTTTAAAGTTTAAACATTAAATAAAAATTTATTGAATAAATAAGTTTTAGAAAAATTGTAAGAATTGAATATTTTATAAAAGCAAACGTAAGAAGAAGAAAAAAAAATTGATTTTTTGTTATAAAATGTAGAACATAAAGTGCAATGGATTTTAGTAGTTCGGATACTATACGATTTAGTAAATATTCTGTTCTGTTAGTTACTTGAATTATTTTAGTAATTTACGAGAATATTTTATTCTTTTTAATATTTTTCTTTTAAGAATGACCAAAATTTCCCAACAAAATAAATAATAAAAGAAAATGTTCAATGAAAAAAATTAATAAAATTTTAAATATAATTTTCAGGCAACAACAAATCCCTATCTAACCGGTATACCGGCTAGTTCATATAATCCATATTTTCCACATGGACATTTAGTGCCTACAATATTAGGACCTGATCCATCATCAGTACAATCACAACTTGGTCCTGTTGTACAACAAGCTGTTCCTGTTGCACAACAAAAAATTCCACGTTCCGATCGATTAGAGGTAAGTGAAAATATTAATTTTTATTTTTTAATTTAATTATTTTTACCATAAAAAAAAAAAAAACAAACCAACAAACAAAAATTATATATAAAAAAAAAAAAACAACAAAAAAATTACCAACAAAAGAAAAAGTCAAAATTTGACGTTGGTACTTTTTTTGTTTTGTTTAGAGAAAAAAAAATTTTATTCATTTTTCTTATTTTTCATCGACGCACCCGGAAATTTAATCAAATTTTATTTATTTTAAAATTATTGTTGTGTAGGTTGGCATTCCTGTTTTGTCATTTAATTGTCATATTTTATTTTTAACATTTTTTTACAAAATAAAAAAATTTATGTTTCCACAATCTACCACCACACTTACCGTCACCCTCGTGACCTACCACCTCTTATTCACTGTTCAACTTTTCATAAATATTTAATTTTTTTTTTGTTCCTCTTTTCCTCTTTTCGGTCAATTAAGCAAAACAATTAATTAATGTGTTGTTTTTTTGTTTATAAATTTTTTTATGTGTGTGGATGCTACAAAAATGTGCATGCACATTTTAGTACAAACATAATGAAATTAATTTATAAATCACTTCTCCAGTTTAATCTCTACAGTCTACACCAAATTTTTCTCCCTCTCTCTTTTTCTCTCTATATTCATGCATTTAATTGTAGATATACAAATATTTGTGTCTCTTTCTTTCTCTCATTTGAAATAAACATGGATGCCAACTAAAGAATAACAATAATGAAATAAAATAGAAACAAAATTAAATTAAATTAAAATGAAAAATAATAAAAAAAATGTGTAAACAAAAGAATAAATAATTTCACACAAAAATTGTTTCGGTTTTGTTTTTTTTTTTTTTTTTACTATAATTGGTCGGTGTTGTTGTTTTTGTTGTTGTTACTATTTCCATTTTTAATGTTTTTGTTTTTGGTTTCTGATCTTCTCTGACAAACAAATAAAAAGCAATCAAATTTAAAAATTCAGTTTTTTTTTCCCCATTTTATTGTTTTTGATTGATTTATGATGATTGTGTGCGTTTATTTACAGAATGATACAAAAGTGTAATTTATTATTGTGTAAAATAATAAGTTAAATTATTTGTGTGTGTGTGTCATTCTGTGTACGCAACACAAAAAAAAAATCATATACAAATTAAGTAATTTCACAATTTTTGTGGTATACAATTTGAGTGCACGGATAATCAGTTCAATTAATTTGTTTGTTTTTTTTTTTTTTTTGTTACGTAATTTTCATTGGAAATTATAAAATTAATTATCTAGATTAAAGCCTATTGGTCAACAACAATATTGTTATAAATTTATTATGGTAATTTCGGTTCAGAAATTACAAATTTATAATATAAATATTTTTGTTGTTATTATTGTTTGTTGTAAAATACGGAAATAACACAAAAACAAAATGGTGATAAAATCCAGGCAACAACAAAAACATAACGAAAAAAGAAAAAAAAAATATGAATTGTTTTTTTTTTTCCCTTCTAAAAATTTGTGAATTAATTTTTTTTTTTTTCACCTGAAAAAAAAATTTTTTCACTCTCTTTTTAAATCATTGAATTTTAATTACTAATTAATTGTTATTATTATTATTATTATTCTTATTATTATTCTTACAATTATTAAAAAAAAATTATTAATTATTTTTACACACAAAAAAAATAAATTTTTTTTTTATTAAAATTTAAAAATTATGAATTTTGTTTTTTCAATAACCGCTTAATTATTATTAATTATTAATTATTATTAATTATTATTATTATTTTTTTCTAAACAAAAACAAATTAAATGAGAATGTGAGAGTATTGCAGATTGCACGTTTTTTTGTTGTTGTTGTTTTTTTTCTTTATTTTATTTTTATTTTTATTTAATCCAATACAAAAGTTAAAAGAAAAAGAAAACAAATTATTTTGTTTTTCCTTTTGAGAATATTTTCCTTTTTTTCAATTAAATAATTATTATTATTATGTTTTTTTTTAAACCAAAAACAAAAAGAATTATGTGACGCGTCCATCTTCTTTTATCGGGCAGCAGCGGTTATTTGTGATTTTTATGTGAAATTATTGTTGTCTCTTTATTTTTCTTCTTTTTCTTTTTTTTATTGTCAATTTACGAACAAATTTTTCCGTTTTTTTTTTCAATTAATAAAAAAAGTGGAAATTTCCCGTATGTGAAAATATTTTGGAAAAACATACCTTATGATTTTATGTTTTGTGGGTGAGAGGGGGGAACAATAATTTTTATTTTTGATGGACGTTCACTATTTTTTTTTTTTTTCTTTTTGATTTTTGTATTATAATTTTTTTTTTACATAAGCGCTTGTTGTTGTTATTATTACTGTTGTTGTAATTATTGTTGTTGTTGTTATTTATTCTTCCTTTATTTTTTGATTATTTTCTTTTTATTTATGATTTTCAATTTTATTATTTTATATTTTTTTTCTTCTCTTTTTGTTTTTTTTTTTTTTAATTAATCAAAAAATGTAAATCGAATAAATTTCCAATTAGTTGAGAAACAAAAAAATATAATGGTGAGAAATGAAAAGAAACGAAATGTTAAAATATTTGGTGAATATTTGGAGAAAAGCGTTACGGTAAATATTTGGTGAATTATGGTACATTACGGTTAAAAAGAGACTAAGGTTGAGTTAACTCTCCCGAACCCCAATTCAATTTGAATTTTATAAATGAACTCATCCAAATTACCAAACAAATCAATTAACGTGTTTCGTTTTGTTTTTTTTTTTTTTTTAGTTGTTTTTGTGCAAATCAAACAATACAAATAAAAGAGGAAAAATTGGATTTTTCTTTATTTTTCACCTCGACAGTAAAAAAAAAAACAAAAATAACTCTATACACGCCTCACAACTCAAACTTCTCTTCTATCTCGGTCACCACCGATTACATTTTATTCTTTCACCTGATATTTTTTATTTTCACCGCTTTTGGAATAATCGATAAACAAAAAACTATATATACTTTTTAGTCAGTCGGTCCAACAATATTCTCTATCTATATATTAAGCTGGACACACCGCTTCGCCTATGTCCGTCAATTTGATATGCCCCCCTCCAGCCCTTTCGAAACATCCATTAAATCCATCTCCCCGTCATACTCCATTTTCTTGTTAGTGCGCCATCCGTATTTTTATATGTTGCAATTCAATTTTCACGTTTTTTTTTTTTAAACAAAATGTACAATGTCGTCTAACCCTTAAGCGACTTTCTTCTTCCTCTTTCGTATCACTCTATCTCTTTCTTCTGCTATGCCTTCTTTCTCATACCTATAGAGTAAACTGACAATTTCAACTCCAAAAACTGCATGATGATGAAAAAGTATTTTAGAATTGGCTTTTTTGTATGGGTTTCTGTGTGTGAATGGATGTATATGTGTGTGTGTGTAAATGGAAAAAGTTAATGGTGAAAAAAAAAAACAACCATGAACCGGAAGTGGAATGAGACAATATTGGAAGTCAACATTGCAACATACAGCAGTGACAATGATAAACGATTATCTCAAGGAATTCAGTTTTTTTTTTCTCTATTGGTCTTTCCCTTTTTTTTTTTCATTTTCACATTTTCCTTCGATTTTCTTTTTAAAAGTTATTTTTTTGTTCGCGAGGAAAATTGGATTGGCATAAAAACAAAGAGGAAAAAAAATAATTGCAACTGACCCAATCAACCAATTCCATTCCCTTATCTATTCTCTAAATACGTTCATTGTTCTTTCTGACATTGTCCGGAAATCATTTTTCTTTGTTTAGTTTTTTTGTTGTTGTTGTGAAAAAGTGTTTTTTTTTTTTTGTTGAATTTCGTCTTTTCTTTTTCCGATTTTTTTTCTGATATATTTTATTTTTGTTCTCTTTCTTTCTTTTTGTATAAAATGCACACACACACACACACATATACATTGAACCACACATTCGTCAATATAATTTATTCCTTCTTCTTCTACTTCTACTAATTCTTTTGTTTATTTTATATTTTCATTTTTTTTTTGTTCTGTTACAACCAATTCACAGTGTAAGCGGGTTAAGAATTTTGTTTTCATCCTTTGACATCAAAAAAAGTGTAAAAGTAAAAATTTCTATTAATTAGATTGATCCTTCCATCCAATTAGACAATCTAACTATTTCTATTTCTTAATTCCTTTTAGGCGACCAATTATTCCCTTATAAAAAGATCAAATATTTTGGTGATCGTCTAAAAGTATTTAAATCTGACTGTTTTATTTTTCCGTCCCATTTGAAGAAAATAAAAAGAAAAATATTTTCATTAAAAAATATGTTGAGGGGGGGACGAGAAAAAAATACGTTTTAGGGTGAATATTTTTTAAACCCCCTTTTCATAATTTTCTTTTTGATTTTGCTGTTTCTTTTCAACTTTGTTTTTATAAATTTTTAATTTTATAAAATGCAATTTTGTTTTTTTGATGCTTTCTCTGATGGAAAATTCTGATATTTATTTTTTCTTTTCTATAAACGTATTTTTTCCCCGTTTTTCATTTTCTTCTTGTTTCTATTTTTTTTTTTTTTTTTTTTTCAAACAAAATTTACAAACAAAAACAACAGAATATGAAAGAAAAATTTGTGCACTTTTTTTATGCTTGTTATTTTTTTCCACTTTTCAAACATCCAATTCTTCCAAAACCTATACCGACACCACCTCCCACCCTCAACCAACCATTAGCCCCCGCACAAACCATAATACCAAGCCAAACTACAAACGTTATATCCTTTTTTAAATTCACAAACATACAAAAAAAAAAAACCGTCGATTCAACTTCCGCATCTCCTCTCATCCCCCCTCCATTTACTTGATTTTTTTCTTATAATATTTTTTTTGTTTTTATGACGTCACTACTGTAAGTGACGTTTTGACGGTAATCTTTTTTTATTTTATTTTTTTTGTTATGATGCTGCAGATATTTTTATACAAAACACGGATAATTGAATTATCTGACGTACAATGGATTGAATTTATTTTTGGACACCGTTCGATCGAGACTTTTACCTTACCTTTACCACACACGATTAACCTTTTTCTTTCTTTTTTTTTTTGTGTTTTTATTTCTTTTTTTTTTTTGATTTTGTGTTTTATGTTTTTTATAACAGCCCGACATTTTTTTCTTATGTTTTTTTTTTTTTTGGTTTACTAAATTTTTTTTTTATATGTTTTTAATTTTTTGCATTTATTTATTTTCGTTGTTTTAAAAAATATTAAAATTAAAGTTTTCTTTTACAATCTTTTGACAGCACCCCGTTTCTTCTTTATAAATTAAAAAAAAATAATAATATGAAAAATGTAAAACTTTTGAAAACTTTAAAAGAAAAACTCTTAAATTCCTACAATTTTATTTTTTTTATTCCACTTTTAATTATTGTTTTAACTTCTTTTTTTTTTTCTTACTTGCATTTTTACGCTTCGTTAATTTATTTACAACTTTTTTTTTTTTGTTTATTTATTTTTTTTTTTTCTTAAATGTTTGTTGCAACTTAAAAATCCTTGTTAAAAAAAAAACTGTAACTTTCACTGTTGAAATCGTTGATTGATATTTTAATTGAAAAAAAAAAAAAAATAAGCAATAAAAAAGAAAAATTTAAATTGCGTAAGAATCGTTCATAAATGTTGCCTCGGTTAAATTGTTGCATGCAACATTTTTTTTTAATTCTTTTTTTTTTTTTTTTTTTAAATTTATGTTGCACGCAAAATAATTGTTTCTAAAAAGGTCAAATGCGTGCCATCTCAAAGCAAATATATGAACGATATCTTAGCAAAACCAAAAAAAAAAATAAATAAATATTTTAACCTTAAAAAAAAAACAGACAAGAAATTAGTCCAAAAAAAAATAATTAAAAAAAAAAGTAAACACGAAACATCAATCAACCGATAATGTCCCATATAGGTGTGTCGTGAATTCATGCGCGGTGCCTGCAAGCGAGCTGAAACTGAATGCCGTTTTGCTCATCCTCAGGAGAGCGTTACATCGCACGAAGACGGTTCTGTCACAGTGTGCATGGATGCCGTTAAGGGCAGATGTGTTCGTGACCCCTGCCGCTACTTCCATCCTCCTTTGCACCTTCAGGCGCAAATTAAAGCAGCGCAATCACGCGCAACCGCGGTATGGCTAATCCTAAAAAACAAAAAACAAAAAAACAAAATTTTTCTTTAAATTATGAAAAACAAAACATTTGCCTACAAAATGGCGGCCAATTTTGATTTTCATTCTTTAAATAAATAACACAAAAAAAAGATCCTTTTTTAATCCTTGTAATTTTGCCAGTTTTTTTTTATTCCCCAAAGCCTTACCAATTTTTTATTCAAACATTTGACAGTTAAATAAAGAAAAAGCGCCAATGAACGCGTTCCAAAAAAAAAGAATAAAAAATCAGAGACGAGTGAAAGAGAAATATATAAATTTCTCTCTCCCTCCTATTTGATTTTTATTATGATTTTTGTTGCTAAATTTAGAATCTTTTGCTTGACGAGTATTCCCCCTCACTTCCTCCATTTTGTATATGATCAGCTTCTCCTCAAGTGATCTCTTTTGTGCGCCTATTCTTATATTTTTCTTCTTCATCTTCTTCTTCTTCTTTTGCATAATACGAATATTATCCTAAATATTATTATGTATATTTTTGTATGTGAGTCGTAACGTTTTCCAAAATTAGTTCACGGAAAAAATCTCTCTTCAGAAGAGAAAATAGAAATAAAAAAAGAGTTCAATGCCGAGAAGTCGATCAAAATAAAAACAAAAAAAAATTTTTTGTATTCCTTCACCTACATCCACTCAATTCCGCTCATGCTAAAAACAATAAAGGCTAAATGTAAGAGTACAAAATTTAGATAAATTATATTTTTTTTTTGTTAATTGTTATTTTAAATATTAATTAGAATCATTGATTGTAATATCGACACTCTTGCATTTTTTTTTTTGATATAAAATTTTTTAATATATCATTAAACAAAATAAAATTAAGTACTACCCTCCTAACTCCCGTTTTCTATTACCAACACATTCCTAACCAAAAAAAAAAAACTAATTATAAAAATACTCCAAATTTATACCTTTTGTTCCTATAAAATTTATAAAACAAAAAAAAAAAAAGACACCATTAAATATCACTATGTAGTCAAACTCTTTCTATCTCTCTCTATTTCTCTCTCTCTATTTATCTTTTTAGTTATAATTTTAGTTAATAATGTGTACTTTCATATATTTTCTTACATCCCTTCTTCTTCTTCTCCTTCTTCTTCTTGTCTTGTGTATTTGACATTTTTAAACATCATAAATCGGCAAATTTATAAAATATAAAATTAAATGGAGCCACCTGACTTCATTCAATAATTTTAACTTTAAAATGTCAAAATATGTCAAATTATTTATTAGAAAAAATTTAAATGCCAAAGAACATAAAAAAAAATAAAAGCAAAAAGAAAAGAAAGAAAAATGAAGAAGAGGGAAATTGTGTGGAAAATTATGAAGAAAATATGTTTATTTTTTTTTTTTTATTAAATTTTCTTAAAAAACAAAAAATTGAAACAAAAAGTAATAATTTAGAAAATCTCGAGTTCAAATAGAAGAGAAATTACATAATTAAATTTTAGTTTTTTAAAAAGAAGCAAAAAAAAAAAAAAAGAGAAAAAGAAACATTTATTATTAGTGTAAAAAGTTGTGGTTCAGTTTGAACTTTATTTTTTTTTTTTATAATATTTTTATTTTGTATAATTTTTCTCTTTTTCATTTTCTATTTTTCTTCTTTTCTTTTTTTTTGTTGTTTCAAAATTTATTTATACAATTTTTATTTTAGTTTCTATTTTTAATTTTTTTTTTTGTTTTTTTTTTTTTTTTATGTATTTTTATTGATATCGCGCTCTCCTAATTGAGCTTGGCCCGATGCAGCGCTACTCTATCACACACCTCTTTTATTATTTTCTTATAATTTTCTCTTTTTTTCATTTTTCTTTTATAATTTTCTTCCTCCGTTTTTTTTTTCTTTTTGTTTTTGTACAAATTACAAGTAAAAAAAAAGTTATCCAACATAAAAGCTGTGTATTGTTTATTTATGGCTGTTGTCGCAATATATTATTATTATAAAAGTTCATCCTTAAATTAAGAAAAAAAAAATACCCCCCCTTCCTCTGATCAACCCTTTTACACCTCTTCGTTTTCCATTTTAAAACCAAATCTATAAGTTTATTTTTGTTTTTTGTTGGTTAACGTGTCTTTTTGTTGTTTCAAATTAAATATACTCCAAATCCATAATCCAAAGCAAGGTTATTCCACGAATATTATATTTTTCCTGTTGACAGTTACAAAATAGCAAAATTGTATTATGATGAAAACTTTCTCAACAACTTCTGTCTGTTCTCTCTATCTCTCAAACATTTAGTTAGAGTGAGAAAGATAAATAACCTATTTTTAGCGTTGTTTTTTTGTAAAACCGTTATTTAGTCCAGACAACATAAATTTAAAATAAAATGTGACTGTAGCTGTTTGGACTGACATTTACAAAATTCTCTTTTAATTGTAATTGAATGCTACTATTGTAGCATTCCATTTATCCCACTTATTTATTTAATATTAAAAACTAATTATTCATAAATTGTGACGTATTAAAGATAAAACAATTATTGTTGAATTGAAAAATGTGTTCAGTGAAGCATAAAGTCGAAGATTATTATTAAAAATAATTATTATAATCAACAGTTTGAATCGGAGATAACCTTGTGTATTAATTTATTGGATCTTTTCTATACGGAAAAAATTATTATTACATAAAGTTTCGTTTACATCCAGTAAACAATTTATTATTTTCTTTTTTAAATTATTCTTTTGAATGTAAACGAGTCTTTATTATTTAAATTGTGTGTATTTTTTTTTGTTCCTTTAATGTTTGCACTTATTATCCGTGCTGTAAATAATTAGCGTTATATATATTTTATAATTTTCTATTATTATTATTTATTTTTTTCCCAACATCCCCTCCTCAGTGTTACTCTCTTTCTCTGTCTCTCTGTCACATTGTCTATATGTCCTAATTGTTGCGTGTATTAAAAAAAATAAAATCCTTTATTATAAGAAAAATGATAATGTCGCATTTTTATGTCGTTTATTTTGACACGTCGTGTATATTTTTATAATTTTCTTTTCTATTGTTGTTGTTGTGAAAGATTTGCGGTGCATCGGGATATTTGGATTTTCTATTCAATTTATGTTTACATTTAACCCCACCACCATATTTTATATAATACTCTTTATCTTTATTAAATTTTGTGAAAACAAAAAAATAAATATATAATAATAATTATTTAATTAATTAAGCAAAAATGTGAAAAGGGAAGAAAACAAAAAAAAAAAAAAAAAAACAAGACAAAAACAAAAAATTAAAATGAATGTGTGTTGTTGTTGTTGTTATTTTTTATTTTTTCAAGGAAAGAAATATTTATGTAATCATCCCGTTTATTGTTCATCTTCTACTTCTTTGTTGTCACATCGTCATTGATTAGACGGACACCATTTTTTTTTTTTTTGTTTCATTTTCTTTTCATTAATTACATATTTTATTTCTATAATTTACTTTTTGTTTTTCTGCTAATTAATTATAGGTAAATCATCGTAAGAAAATTAATAAAAACAAATTCTTATTATATTTTATATTAAAATTGAACGAAAAAACAAAAAAATTTCAGCTGTCTTCTTCCCTCCCGTTCACTCTCTCTCTTCCCAACAAGAGCAAGAGAAATAATTTTCTGTTGATGCGGTTAAAACAGATGACATTTTTTTTTTTTTTTAGTTTTTGTTTTCACATCATCCAGCTGTTTCACTTGTTTTACGTTTTTCATTAATAAGATTTATTAATTTTTCAGTGGAAAATTCGTTTATTAATAAAAATATTTCTGTTTGTGAAATATTTGTCTTGTTTGTCTTCTTCTTCTTCTTCTTTCTTTTTTTTTTGTTTGTTGTTAATTTTGTATTTATTAAAAGAAGAAGGTTAGAATCATCGAGATACAGAAGGGGAGACTGACACACACACACACACACATAGAAAGGACGAGAATAAATACTGGAATTAATATTTGCTTTTTTTCAGTGAAAATAATAGAAAATAATAGAAAATGAAAAGAAAGAGAATGAAAATAATTTCTATAACAGAAAAAAAAAAACACAAAAAGAAAACCAAAAAAAGAAAAATGATTGCAGCTTCTTCATTATTTATTTATTTATAAATTTTTGTTTTTGTTTTTTTTTTTTTTAGTTTTTGATTAAAATTAAGCTTTTTTTAAGCTTTTCTTATTATTTAACTTATTTTTCTACTATTTTTTTTGTTTTTGATAATGAAATAA
Source organism: Pedicia rivosa (assembly GCA_963082725.1). Taxonomy (NCBI): domain Eukaryota; kingdom Metazoa; phylum Arthropoda; class Insecta; order Diptera; family Pediciidae; genus Pedicia; species Pedicia rivosa. The sequence goes on along the minus strand of OY720152.1, from coordinate 44,265,973 downwards.
ATTCTATTAAAATTAATTATAAATTAAGAAGCTTCTTTTTTTTTTATCAAACAGAAAAATACCAAAATTATGTTAATTCTTATAAAAGTTGTGTTTTTTTTTTTTTTTTTTAACAAATAAATAAAAAAAATTTATTTATTAATTAAATTAATATATTTAGAGAGAGCTTTTATTTTATTCTTTCTCTACCCCCCCTTCATTATTTATTTTTTATTTATTATTTTATTTTTTAAACAGAAAAAAAAAGTAACAACAAAAAAAAAAAAGTCCAAAATATAAAAAAATGACAAAAAAAAAACACGCGAAAAATTTGGTCGAAATGTCTAAATTTTTGTTTAAGTTTAATTTATTTTTTTCGGGCTGATTGTAAATTAGAGAAAATGCTTTTTATTTTGGATTTAATTCCTTTATTTTTTTTTTTATTGTAAACTTTTCTGTTTTGACAATTTTTTTTGTAAAGCAAAAAAAAAATATAATTTTTTCATCATTCAGAGAATCACATCAATTTATTTGACGGTTTTTTGTTTTTCATTTTGAATTAAATTATTTGAATTATTTGCAAATAAAACAATTGAAACTTTTTTATTTCTCTCTTTCCAAAACTTCAAAACAAAAACAAAAAAAAGTCAAACAAAGAACCGTTAAAAAATTATCCTCCCATTTTACCTTTTACATTTTTTTTTTTGTTAAAATTTCAAATTATTATAAAAATTTCCCAAAGGGAAATTTTAATTTGGTCTTCAAATTTTTATTCCCTCCCCCCCCCGCCTGATTTTTTTTTTTTTTGTTAATTTAATTTATTTAATTTATATTTATTTATTTTGTATTTTTTTTCTTTCTTTTCTATTTTTCTCTGTTAACGCGTGCCTTCTCTGCTTCGATGGATTATAAATCTGTTTTGTTTTTTTTTTATAAATATTTTTTTTTTTTTGAAAACACAACAACAAATAAAACAAAAAAAAAATGAATGACGCATTTAAAAAAAAAAAAAAAAACAAACAAACAAACAAAAATTCTGCTTGTGGCTTGTGCTCTCTAACATCTAGTCCGCACCTGTATCCGCTGCTGTACCGGTCCTGAACGCAGCCGCTGCTTCTTCTTCTACTTTGACGTCCCACTTAGCACAACAACAGGCTGTACATCAACAGTCTGCTGTAACGATTGGCCATCCACTGGAAATTGGCAAGAAACGTGCTGCCGATAATGACATGTTTCAACTGGTATTGCGTTGCAATTTTCGCTTTTTTTGCATGCTTTTTTTCGTTTTGTTTTTCTATTTTTTTTTTTTTGTTTGTTTTTTTTTCTGTTATTTTGTTTTAATATTTTATTTATAGGTTAGGTTTATGTGTCTGTCTCCTGTATTCACTTTAACTGTTATGCTATTTGTTGAGTAAAATTTTAAATCCGAATCAAGATTGTGAGTTTAATTAAATAAAGAATTTGCTCAACATCTGGCTAAGTTATTTGTTGTGAATACGTGAGTGATATTTTTAACGGCACAAATCACACTTACACTTATAATACAGAATTTACTTAATTTGCTTTCAACTTTAACACCAATGAAATAAACACAACAAGAAACTGAATATAAAATTTAAGAATTTTTTTTAATTAAAATATGGTTACTCCAATATTGAATTTTAAAATGACGGAAATATTCAGTTTCCACTTATTTTTATTTCGTTTATTTGTGTCAATACAATACTAACAAATAGGAATTATGAATTGTGATTGTTGTAGGGTTTTTACATGCTAATGGATAAGACTACGCAACCATACACTGTTCATAATTCAAAAACTTTGTAAATAAAACAAACGAACAAATGATTCATTTTGGTGATAGTAAATCATTTGTCCGTTGTTTGTAGACTTTTTTTTTGTAGACTTACATTGTAGAGTTTTTTTTAGAGTGTCAATGTTTTTTAAGTATTAGAAAAGAATAACTTGAAAATTTAAACGTAAAAAAGGAAGTCAAATTGAAATTTAATTCTTATTTGGGATACATTTGGTGTCAGTGGGAAATAAATTTTTTTTGCCTTTATCGTGAAAATTTTTCGTTTAACATTTTTAATTGTTTTTCCATTTATAATTTTGTTTTTATTTCTCTTCTTTAAATTTTGAGAGAATTATTTTTGAACCAAACCAATAACCAAGAATATATTTTTAATGAGTCAAGTTGCTAGCATGCGCGAAATTCTTTGCTTTAAAAATTCCTTTAAAAAAAAAAAAATGAGTATGAAAAATAAACAAAAAAGGAAAAAAAAAGGAACAAAACTTACAAAAAAAAAAAAAAAAACAAGAATTGGGATAGACCAAACTGGTTACTCCCGTCCTCTGTCCAAAATTTTGCTTTTGCTGTGAATTTTAATTTTCATTATTATTTTTTGTTTATTGACTTTAAATAAATGCAGACTTAAGCAAAGACTTAAGCTAATTTTTTTTTTCATTCAAAATAATTTATTTTAATTTTATTTTCTGTAAAAAAAAAAATACATTTTCCATTGTGTTTGTATTTGGCCTTTAAAATAAATAAAATTATGTTCAAGTCTGAAACGCTTTAAAAAAGAAAATTTTTCTTTTTTTTTTATAATTAAGAAAAAAATAAGTAAAAACAGCATTTTTTTATTTTATATAAATTTTTTTATGCATGCGGCGCGTGAATTAAGCGATAAAAAATTAAATCAAATATAAAATAATATTTTTAACATTTAATTTGCCAAGTTTTTATGTTTTTTTTTTCTTTTTCATTTGGAAATTATTATTTTTTTGTTTCTCGTTGCTTAAAAAAATAAACAATATTTTAAATTTCAAAAATGAAAATTAATTTTTATTTTACGCTGATTTTTATTTTAATTATTTTTTTTATTGTAAACAAAAGCAAATACATTTTTTTTTTCATTCTACGGAGCTGCAATACATTTTTTTACGTTTTACTTCTTCTTTTTTTTTTTTTTTTGTTGATTTAAAATAAGAAAAAAACAAAAAACTTTCAGGTTAACGAATCCACCCAACTCAGCGAATTACCCTTTAAATGCCTTCAACCCGCACCCTCGTACATATATATATAATCGTCAACAAATGCGCAACGTTTCTGTTATAAAATTATTGTAAAATTTGAAACGAATATTTTTAACAAAATTAACAAAAAAACAAATGCATTCTTGCAACTTAAACTCTTCCTTTTTATTACTAATTATTTTTTTTATTCCTTTTTAACTTCAATTGATTTGTTTTTTTTTTTTAGAATTTAATGAATTTAAATAATTTTCTTCATCTTCTTTGTTTATTGTACAAACAAATTTTCTTTGAGCTGTGTTTTTTTTTTTTGTCTCACTTGTCACTTGTTGTTGGAAACAATTGAAAATTAACTTAAATCAAATTTGAAAAGAAAAAAGTGACACAATGAGATAAAAGAACCAAGAGACAAGAGAAAGTGTGGAGAAATAAAAAGAAAAAAAAAAATTATAAACTTTACGCTCTAGATAAAAGAAAAATCAAAAAAAGGAAAATAGGAAAAAGGCAAAATAAAAAGGTTCATCCCTTTGGGGACCAAAACAAAAACAAAAATAAATAAAAAGGAAAAGAAAAACCTAAAATTTGATGTGATTGTTGTCTTGTCTATGTCTATGTCTTTTATTATGGATTGGGGAAAATGGGTTTTAATATACTCCATAATTTCATTTCTCTTTTTGTTTTTATATTTTCTTTCTATCTTCCTTACTTTTGATTATTTTTGCTTTATAATAAAAAAGTAAAAAGCTAAAAATAAATATAAAAACAATCATGAAACCGTGAAATTAATTCTGCGGTTTATCAATGTGTGTAATATTATGTCATGTTTGTTTGCAATGAGTGTGTGTGCAAGTTTGTGGGTGACTAATGCACGATGATGACAAAAGCAATCACTTTAAATTTTAGGATCAATTTTTGCCTAATAAAATTTCACCTTAATTCAAATAAATGTGAAACAAAATTAAATAATTTAAATAATTTGAACTAAAACCGTTTCATGAAAAAAAAATGGCATTAGAAACTTTTTCAACCGCCATCTACACTAAAAATTTAAAAACTCAAATGCTAACACCATCTACATACAGCAAATTAAAATTCAAATTTTTAATTAAATTGACGTTAATAAACTATAGAAAATCAGTCAACGACGTTTGATAAATATAAAATTTAATTATTGAATTAATTAATAATGTGGACAATAAAAAAAAAACACACATAATTATAGACAAATACAAATAAGAAGTATAAGAAGGAAATATATTCAGTTAATTAATTGATAAGTCTATAAGAAATAAGTGACAAAGTATAACAAATCAATTAAAGAAAAAAAAGTAATAAAAAAAAAATCTTTCTTTTTCTTTTTATGTTTTTCTATTTTTCCTTTTAACAAATAATAAAAATTATGTATTTTTTATGAATTTTTTTACCTATTTATAATTATGTATTTTAAGTATTTATTATTGTTTTATATAATAAATTCTATTTCTAATTGATATTTATAAAAAGAAAAAAGAAAAAAAAAAGAAAGAAAGAAAGAGAAAAAAAAACTATTTCTAGTTAATATAAAATTGAATTAATTTATAATTTTAATTTTGTTCTTTTCTTTATGTTTTTCTTATTTTTCTTTTGATAATATTTTTAATTATTTATGATTTTATTTTTATATCTAGATTGTTTTATTTATTTAATTCTTATAAATACTTCATTTTTTTTAGTCTAATGGATATTTTGTAATGTTACAGATGGATATGAAATCGGTTGGATCATTCTACTATGATAATTTTGTAAGTGAAACACATACAAATATTTTCTCAATTATTTTTCTTTTTGGCTTTTCGGAAAATAAACTTTTTCAATTAAATGTTTTTTGCCTGTTTGAAAAGAGTCTTTAATAATTGATTTGATTAAACTGAAATTAAATTTTACTCTCATTAAATAGTCACCTAAAATTATTCTTTTTAAACTCACCAAAATGATTTTTTATTAATTAAATTGACACAAAAATCTAAATTATTATTAATTTTCTTAACATAATATTAATTTGTTCTTTTATTTTTATAGGCATTTGCCGGTATGCTACCATATAAACGTCCAGCAGCCGATAAATCTGGTATACCTGTTTATCAGCCAGGTGCAACAACTTATCAACAATTGATGCAATTACAACAACCATTTGTTCCTGTGTCATGTGAGTACCCTAGTCCCAGTCCTTCAACAACTACAACTATTCCACAAACATCCACAACAAATGCAAATGCTAATAATAATATTGTTGCTATTAGCAATAGTAATAATAATAATAGTAAAAATAATAATAACAATAGTATTGTTGTAACAACAACAAGTCAATCATCAATCCCAATTCAACAATCATCACAATTAATTTCAATAAATAATAATAATAATCGTTTAACAACAACATCATCAATAATTGGTAATACAACCGGACAATTATTATCATCAATTGATAATAATAAAATTGATAATAATAATTTACAAGATGTTAGTGTAACAGCTATTAGTGCTTCAGTTATTCCTCCAACATCCAACCAACAATCAATCTTATCACAAACATTAACACTACCAATACCCACACCTAGTATTTATCAAACAACACCACAAACACAACAACAAACAACACAACAATTATATGATCCAGCCGCTATTGCAAAAGAAGTTGCACAAAAAAATTATGCTACCGCATTAAAAATGGCTGCAAATTCAAATGCTTTAGCTGGTAAACCATTGACAGCATTAAATTATACAGGTTTACCATATAATAAACAAGCGTTAGTATCACATCAACATCAAGTAAATCAACACCAGCAACAACAACAACACCATCATCATCATCATCATCATGCTGCTGCTGCCGCTGCTGCTGCTGCTGCAGCACAACAACAACAGCAACAGCAACAACATCTTGCATTAGCACAAGCAGCGGCACAAGCAGCTGCACAATCACAAACTCATGCAGCGGCTGTTAGTCGTTTACAACAATATCATAATGCTGTACAGCAACAGCAGCAGCAGCAGCAACAACAACAACAACAACAGCAGCAACAGCAACATCATCATCAACAACAGCAAGCAGCACAATATTTACCAGCATTTACAAGACCACCACCTGGTACTGTATTAGCACAAGCACCACAATTAATGAGACCAGAACAATTTGCATTACAACAATATGCTTGGGCAAATGCTCTTGCTGGTCAACAATATATAAATCCACAACATTTATTATATTCACGTTTAGCTGGTTATCCATCGGCATTAGGTGCATCTGCACATGGTGGTCTTACACCTGTATCCTCTGCTGTATCACTAAATGTACCAGCTAATTATTCTGGTGTACCAACTGTTGCACAAATGCAGCAAGTACCACAAACTGCACAATCTGGTAATGCTGTTGTTCTTAATCCATATAAAAAAATGAAGACATCATAAGATGTGTTTTATCGATGAACAACAATTATAATAAAATAATGTATGATGATTGCATTTGCATTAATGATGATGATGATTTTTATTTTTTCTGATGATGGTGTTTTTGTGGTGATGGTTGATGGTTGTGCGTGTATAATTTTTTTGTGTATAATTGTATTAATTTCATTCAACAAAAGAAAACAAACAAACAAACAAAAAAAAAAAAAAATGAAATAATTCTACCTCTATCTCTGTTTTATTTTTAATTTCTTTTATATTTCATTTCTATCTGTCTCACTCTCTCTCTCTCTCTTCTGTCATTTTATATTTTATTATTATTATTTGTTGTGCATTTTTTTTTGCATTTCATTTTTGTTTTCTTTTTTTTTTTTCGAAACAAAAGAAGAAAAACAAAAACATAATTTTTAAAAAAGAAAATAATATCGTCATTGTCTATTATAAGTTTAAACAAAATAAAAAAAAACATAAAAACTATTATTAAAAAAGAATATGAATAAAAAGAAGAAAAAAAAAAAAAAGAAAAAATGAAAAAATTTAAAAATTAAAAATTAAAAATATTTAATTATTAAAAATAAAAATTAAAAATTAAAAATAATAAAAATAAAAAAAAAAATATATATATTTTTTTGTCGTAATTAAAATTGTAAAATTTAGTGCCTAAAGGAAAAAAACAACAAAAAACAAAAAAAAAAAAATATTAAAAAAAATATTGAAAAAAAAAAAAATAAAACTTAATTTTAAATAAAGAAAAAAAAAATTAAATAAGAAGAAGAAGAAGAAGAAGAAAAATTAGATGGGAGAGGAAAAAACACACTAATAAAAATGGTTGTTACTTGTTTTTCTTCTTCCCCGCCGTTTGAAATTTTTAGTCAGAAACACAAAAAAAAAAAAGTAATTTTTTTTTTTTTTTAAATTAAAAGAAAGAAAAAAAACGAAGAAAATACAATAAAGAAAAATAGATTTAATTATTTAAAAAAAAAACAAAAAAAAGTTTCCTTATCTTTTTGTTTTTTAAGTCGTTGTCCCGCGTCACAACGTTTTCTTTTTGTTTTAAATTAAAAAATAAAAATAATAAAAAAAATATTACAAATAAATGAACAAAAATATTTTTAGTCGTTAAACGATTTTCACCAATTTTAATTTTAATTTTAATTTTTTTTTTTTGTTCAAATTTTCCTTAAAATATTTTTAATGTAAATTATTCGTGTTTAGTTTTTCTTTTTTTTTTCTCTGTCTTTTTTATATATAGTCGTGTTTTTCTTGTCCATGTCCCATCCCGGGTGTGTTTGTGTTTTGATAAGAAACGTAAAAAAAAAAAATAAATAAGTAAATTTTTGTAGAGTTGAACAAAATAAACAAAACAAAAAAAAAAAAACGAAACGAAAAAGAGAAATTTCTCTTAAAACGAGTAAAAAAAAAGAAAAAAAGTTAAATTTTCTTTTCTAAAAATTTTAAATTTTTAATTCATTTTTTTTTTAGTTTTCCTTTTATTGTTAATTTTTCTCTTTTTCTTTACAATTTTTGTGATTTTTATTTTTATTTTTATTTTTATTTTGGATATTTTGTTTTTTTTTTTTTTTTTTATAGAATTTAAAGAAAAAAACAAAAAAAAAAGTGTCCATAAATTTTTTAATTTGTTGTTGTTGTTGTTGTTGTTGTTGCTGTTGTTGTTGATGTTGTCTTCGTCTATTTGAAAAGAGAAAGAAAAAAAAAATAGAAAACGTATTCAAAAAAAAAAAATCTCTACATCCTGGTTACTACTAACTAACTTACTACTTACTACCTTTACATAATTAATGGAAATTTAACGTGTAGTAATTTTGGCATTATGTATTTTTATTTGTTTACTTGTGTTTTTATTTGTTTCTGTTTCCGTTTTTTTTTTTGCAAGATGAAGAAGAAGAAGAATATAAAAGGATGAAAACATCAAAAAAAAAAAAAGAAGTTTTGTTTTTTTTTTTTAAAGAAATGAAAATAAAAAAAAAAATATGTTGTGTCCTGTAGGAGACAATTGGATTATTGGAAAAAAAAAAAAGAAACAATAAAAACAATAAAATAAAAACAATAAAATACAAACAAATGAAAATCGTAACAAAAAAAAAAAATCCCTAAACTAAATAATCCTTTAATCCTTTTGATTGTTTCCCTTCTTTTTTTATTATATTTTTTTTTTTTTTTGCCTTTCTCCTCCTGGTGTTAATAATTATGTAATAGATTTAGTGAATCCTTTTATTATTATGTAGACCCCCCCCCTCACACTCTGTCCCCCACTGTTCTCTTTATTTTGTAACTCTTTCGTTTTTTTTATTATTATTGTTTTGGGAATAACTGAACTGCTCTTCGTGTACAATAATTTTTTTTTTTTATTTTGCCTTTTATGTTTATTAATTTTCTTTACTTTTATTTTATTTTCTTTTATTTTTTGTTGTTGTTGTTGTTGTTGTTTAATTTCTTTTTCTTTTCCTTTTTTTTTTTCTCTCTGATCTTTTTTTGTTTCTTTTTCTTTTGCGCATAAATATTTTCAAAACAAAAGAAAAAAATAAATTCTACACACACACACACACACAAACACAGAAAAATGAAAAAAAAAAAAAAATAACAAAACAATAAAAATAAACGAATTTCAATTTTTTGTTGTTTGTTGTTGTTGTTGTTGTTTTTTTTTTTCGTTTTTTTTGTGGCTTTTAAATTTGCAAATATAATTTGAAAAAAAAAATTATTTAATTAGAAACTAAATAAATAAATATGAAAAAGTAGAAAGTAGAATAAAGAAAAGAATTGAATGAATAAATGCGGTAAAGAAAGAGAAAGAGAGAGAGAGAGAGAGAGAGAGAGGAAAAAGAAGAAATTTAACATAATACACAATACAAAAAAATTTTCTTTATTTTCTTTTGAAAAAGAAAAGAAGAGGAACACTGAACAGTTTTCTTTTTCTATTTTCTGTTGGTCACAATTTTCCTTAAAAATTAAAAAAAAAAATTATTGTGTTTTTTTTTTTTGCATTTTTTCTGTTGTTAAAATTAAAAATGAAAACGAATAATAAAATAAAGAAGAAGAAGTAGAAATTTACACCATTTTTTTTTAAAAAAATAAAAAAATTTAATAAAGAGAAAAACAAACAATAAAAAAATAATCTTTAGAATTAAAAAAAAAAAATAAATTTAAATTTAAATTTAAAAAATATACAAACAAAATAATTTACTTAGAGTAAAAGAAAAGAAAAAAAAAAAGTAACTATTGTAAAATTTAAATTAATTATTTATTATAAAAATAAACAGAAAAAAATGAAAACTAAAAAATTAGACAAAAAAAATAAAAATTAAAAAAAAAAACTCAAGTCAAAAAAAAAAAAACAAAAAAAATAAAAGAAAAAAGAAAGTCGTGTTTAAGAATTAAAAGTAAAAAAGTTAAGGAAGAAGAAGAAGAAAGAATTATGAAAATAATGAATTAAAGGAACAATATATTTTTTTTTTGTTTGTTTTAATAATTAATAATTATTTAAGGGTGTGTGTAATGGTTCTAAAGAAAAATATGAAGGGGAAAGAAAAATAAAAGAAATCTCTATAAAATGAAAGAAAAACAAAAACAAAAAATTATTAATTTCTTTTTACAAAAACAAAACAAAAACTGATTGCTTGAAAAAAATGTCTTTGAAGCTTGGTGGGAAGAAAGAGAGAAAGAGAATAAAAAGTGAAAAGAAAAATGAGTTGAGATTTTCTCCGTTTTTTTTTTTTTTTTTTTTTTTTAATTTTTCTACACGAATCTCTCCACATCATGAAAAGAAATTTTGTTTGTTTTGTTGCATTTTTCACTTTTGTTTTTATAATTTTCTTTTATTTTTTTTCTTTGTTAATTTTTCTTTGTTGGTATCACATTTTTTTTTGTTTTTAATCACTTCTGTTTAATTTTGTTTTACCTTATTATAGAAACAAAACAAAACAAAACAAAATAAATAATTAAAATAGGGTTAAGTTTACAAGCATGATGACTCAAAAAGTTTTACAAATAAAACAAAAATTCTTCTTTTTTAATTGTAAAAAAAAAAAAAAATGGCCGACGCATGTTTCTTTTTTTTTTTTTGTTTTCTTTTCTTTTGTTTGATGGATTTCTTTTTTATTTGTTTAATCGCTAAGGTTACCAAAATAGAAAATAAATAACAATTTTTTTGTATTGTAAAATGTGGGCACGGCCGCAGTACGTCAACACGCTTGTAAAATTAATCTCTTTTTTTTTTCTCTTTTTTTTTTTTTTTTTCTTTGTAAATTATTTTTAATTGGAATAATTCTTATTAGTTTTTATTATATATTATTATTATTTAGATTTTTAAGGCAAATGCATTTAATTATTTAAAATTAAAATTAATAAAAAAGAAAACAAGAACAAAAACAAAATACACAAAACAAAAACAAGGAAAAAAAAAACCAACCAATTTATTTTATAATTATTTTCTGTTTTGTTCTCTTTTTTTTTTTTTTTGTTTTTGTTTTAATCCTACACTTTTGTAATTTGTGTAAGTACAATTATTATTTGTTTTTGTTTTAGAATAATAAAATTAAATAACAAAAAAAAAAATAATAATAATAAAAGTGGATTATTCGTGTGGAGAAAAAAATTTGTAAAGTTTGGTTTGACGTTTTTTTTTTTGTGACGTACGTTCTTGTCTGTAGAATTAAAATTTTTAATCCATTTATTATTATTTTTATTTATTTATTAAGAAAATATTATCTATATATATTTTTTTCTTCTTCTCTAATTATAATTTCTACAAAATAATTACAAAAATTTATATTTTTACAAAAAATATTAATTAATTAATTATTTGCTTTGTGATACTAACACATCAACTACCAATCCTCTTTACCCCCCCCCCCCCCCCTTCAACAAATAAAAAAAACACAATAAAACAAATACAATAATCTAAAAGTTATTAGTAAGAATTAAATAGAATTAAGTTTTTAAAGGTAAATAAAATCCCCCGTTTATAGAAATCCACACACAAAACAAGCTAAATATCATTCAATGACATAAACACGCACACATTACTACTACTTATACACAATCGCTATCATTTGTCTCCTATTTTTTTTTTATTATAAATATTATCTCCCTTAAACAATGCTATCATTCTCTCTATTTCTCTTTTTCTCTCTGTCGCCTATTTCGCCTCTCTCGCTGTCTCCAAATTATCCTCTAGTGTCATTTATTTTTTGGATTGATTTTTTAAATAATTATAAGAAGACGCAAAATTACTATTGTTATTATATATAAATGTATGTCTGTCTCTGTCAGTCTAAAAATTGCTTATGTTTATTTAATTTCACATACCCAAACACACACACACTAATAACAAATTCACACAATAATATTATTATTAATGTATTTATTATTATTAAGTAAAAATAAAAATGCCGGGGAATAAAGCAAATTATATAAAAAATTTAACGCATGCAAATCGCCATTTTTGTTTTAATTTTTTATTTTATCTTTCATTCATATTTATAAATACATTTTCCTGTTTACTTTTTTTTTATATCTTTTCTTTTTGTTGTGTTTATAAAGTGCGTAGTAAATAAATAAATAAATATAAATATCTTCTTTTTTTTTTTTTTTTGAGACTTTTAGAGGGGGTTAGAAAAGTGCGATTTTTTTTTTGGGTGGGATAACAATAAATAAAGCGGCTTTTAAATGTTTTTTACAATAAGTATTTTTTTTTTCTTATTTTTATAATTATGCTTCTTTATTAACGTTTTTCTTTTTAGTAGGTCAAAGTGCAATCCTAATAATTTTATTATAATTATTTTATGTATTTTTTTTTTTTTTTGTCTTTTAATAATTTAATTATTATGAATAATTTAGATCCAGTCATTAATAACAAAATAAAATAAAATTTTACGTGATTTAATTTAATTGAACAAAAAAGAAAAGTATCGTGATAAAAGTTAAATAAACAATCGTGTGAATATTCAAAAAACAAGTCAAACAAAATTATATAAAGAAGATTTTAAGGTTATGGCTTATGTTTAATTTTTTTTCTAAAAATTTGGCAACACTAAAATTTAAATTTGACAGTTATGTCGTTGTCTGGTTTTTGAAATTATCCACAATTTTCTCTCCATTATGTGTACATTACAATGTATGTTCACAAGTGTCGAATAATTAAAATGATTTACAAAAAAATGACACATTTGTGATTTGTTATAATCACAAAAAAAAAAGAAGCATAGAAATCTTTCTTTCTAATTTCAATAATGTAAACCATAACCGCAAAGAGGACTTTTTGAAATAATTTGATTTTTTTTTTTTTTCAAATTTCTTATGATTGTAAATCTCGGGTTATAGTTATGTATTCTGTATTTCTATACTATTATTATTATTATTACTTTAAATTTAGTTACAATAATGCTTACTACAATATACTAAAAATATAAACAAAAAAGCACCATTTATGAGAATCTTCTATTAAAAGAATTAAAAGGGAAATAAGATGAAACAGAAAGGAAGAGAGAGAGAGAGAGAGAGAGAGAGAGAGAGAGAGAGAGAGAGAGAGAGAGAGAAGATAGAAACAGAGAAGATAGCTTTATTATAAAGATAAGTCAGTTTTTGTGGCTCTCGGATAATGTTTGTATAAATGTGCGTGTGTGTCGAATTTTTGCGTAACTTTTAGGTTTCTAATTTTTTTTACTTGTGCGTTTGGGAGTTAAGTTGCCATTTTGTTTTCAAAATTTAATTTTTTAGTAAGCAAAAAAGAACAAAAACAAGAGAAAAGATAAATTAATTTCAATTTAATTTTTATTATTATTATTTTGTTGTTGTTGTTGTTGTTGTTGTGGAGAAAAAGAGAACAACAATGAGGGGGATTTTATGTTGTTATTATTTGTTTTGTAGTTTTTTTTTTGATCGGGGTAGTGAGGGGAATAGTGTTATAAACAATTTTTTCTTTATGTTTATTTAATTTAATTATTATTTTGTTCTTCTTTATTAACTGAATTTTGGGTGAGCAAAAAAAGAAGAAATTAAAAAACACATCCCAATCAAAAATACAATTTTCTTTTCACGAAAAGAAAAGAAAAGTAGAGTATAAATAATCGTACTTTTTACTTGAATTATTTACCATTAATTTGCGATTTTTTGTGTATTTTTTTTCGTTTTTTTTTTTTATTTTAGAATAAAATTTTTTTTTAGAACAGAAAAAAAAAGCAAAAATTAAAAAGGGAAAACTTCTTTTATTTTTACTTATTTTCTGATTTTCTTAAATTCAAATTTATTTTAATTCTCTTAGAAAAAAAAAATGTATATCTTATTTTGTGATAGAAAAGAAAAAAAACGTAATTAATAATTTCTTGTTGTTGTTGTTTTTTTTTTTTTTGGAGAGTTTTTTTCATTTCCCCCCCCATTCTTAAGTTAACATATTTTTTTTTAGTTTTATTTCAATTTTTTTTGTTAATTTTTTTTTACAAAAAAAAAATTAATTATTTTGTAGTTTAAAAAAAAAAAACGAAAAAAGATGATTATCGATGATGATAAATGAAAAAAAAAAAAAAACTTAATAAAAAGAGAGAAAATTATAGAGAGAAAAAAAAAATTAATTAATTTAAAAAAATGTGTAAAAAAATATTAAATATATTATTAATTATATTTAGACTTATACTTAATAAAAACAAAAAACAAAAAGAATAAAGATAAAATAAAACAACAAAAAAAAAATAAAAAAAAAAAAAGTAGTGTTCCTTCTAATTTTAAAATACAATTAAAGTAAAAAAATGAAAAAAAAAATAAATAAAAAATAGTTTTATTAAAAAACAAAAAAAAAAAAGAAAAATACAAAAAATTAATATAAAGAAAATGGAATGTGGGGGAGCTTTCATTATCATTTTTTTTTTCTTTCTTATTTTTAGTTTTTTTTTTTTTTAGTTTTTAGAGAAAACAAAAATAATTGTTCGTTTATCCGTGCCAAGACGGATGTTTGTGTTTCTGTTTACTTGCTAAATTCTTTCTTTCTTCCGTGTTTTATTTTTAGTTTTACTCGCTGTGTTAAAATTAAGATAATATAAAAAAAAATCGAATGTTTTGGTTCAATCAAAAAAAAAAAACCTTATAAATGTTTTTCTTCAGTTTTTTTTTTCTTATCGTATCTTTTAGTTTTTATTAGTCTTATCCATTGATTCTATTGTTTTGTATTTTTATTTTTTGTGTTTGTGTAGATTAGAATTATTTTTTTGTAAAGTAAAATTTAAAACAAAGAAAGTGCATTTAAAAGGTTTTTTATAATTGTTTTTTTTTTTTTATCGTGAACGAAATGAAAACAAGACACCAAACAAAAAAAGCTCCATTACAATTTTTTAACTGAATTAAAAAAAGATTAATAAACAATAAAAATAAATAAAATAGAATAAAGAATAAAGCCAAACATAAATTTTTAGTTTCCTTCTTTTCTTTAATTTTTCTTATAAAACTTTTTTAGAAAGTTTATTATTAAAATTATTAATTAAATATTTAAATATGGAATGTAGATAAAACTTGCTATTTTATATAAATGTACAATGTTCTTATTTCTTATTAGTTTTTTTTTTTTTTTTTGATTTCTTCTATTATTTGTTTTAATTTCCAAATATTTTCTTATTTCCTTCTTGTCTGTTTTATTCTTTCTCTTTTATTCACAATCAAAAAACAAATAAATAAATATACGTGCACGGTTATTCAATAATATGAAGAAAATATAAAGAAAGAATAAGTGACGAAGGAAAAAAGAAAAGGGACGCGCGTGAGTCGCCGCTTTTTGATTATTACAAGAAAAACAACAACCATTATTTGCTTTGTATCTTCTTAACCAAAAAAAATTTACCAAACAAAACAAAACAAAACACCACCTGCTGCCATTTATTTTATTTTTTTTTGGACAAGGTAAAAACTGCCAATTTTTCTTTTTTTTTTTTTGTTTTTAAATGTGCAAAAAATCAAATCATTTAAATTTAAACCCGAACATTTAGTTGTGATACATTTTTAATTGTTAATATTTTTTTTTTTTTTTTGGTATACACTTTGACAAACACACATACATACCTACATACACATTTATACCATTAACTCCAAATCCATCCAAAAAAAAAAAAAAAAAAACAAAGAAGAAAAGAAAAGAAAAATCTTCAATAAAAACAAATAATAATTACACAGCCCCAGCCAAAAACACAAATCATCTAAATTAATTTATTCTTTGTAGTATTTATTTAATATATAATAAATTTATAATATTTTTTTGTTTATTTTTGTCTTTGGTGATGAGAAACTTACTTTCAGGAGCGCTTTTCGGCATGCTATCAATTATATTTATATAAATCTATCATTTATTTTATAACTTTGTTTTTTTTTTGTTTTTTAACTTTAAAACAAGAAAATAAATTAGCAATTTTGTAAGTTTCTTTTCTTTTTTCATTTTTCTTTATTTTAATTTTATTAATTTTCTTTTTTGCCTCTTTTTAAATAAACGTTTAAAAAAAAAAACTCTAAAATCTCAAAACAAAACAAAAATTATCCAACAAAAATTATTATCGAAATAATAAAAGAGAAAAAAAAATCAACATCAAAATCTAATAAAAACAAAAAAATTCATATTTTTTGTTCATTTTTGTGTTCATTTTTTTTTTTTTTTTTTGCTTTGTTGCTATTTTGATTTTCCTCCTAATTTATTTAAATTTTCCCATTTTTCATTTTCTTTTTCTTGAAGAAGACGAACAAATGGAAATGAACGTTATTCGTTCCTTTAAACGTTTTCCAAAGTCGTTCTTTTTTTTTTTATTTAATTCTTGTTAATTGTCTTCTTTTTTTTTTATGTATTTTATCTGCCCCCTCTTTTTCACCATTTTTCCTATTAATTAATTAATTTACATTAATTTAATTAAAGAAGTTTTTTTTTTGTTTAAAAAACAAAAAAACAAAAACGAAACAAAACGGATAATTAAATTTATGTTAAACGTGTATGGAACGTGCAATGTACGATCGCATGTTTATCCCAATTTCTATTAAATTATTATTATGATTGTTTTTTTTTTTCTTCTACTTCTTACTAATGTATTTTTTGGTTATTCGACACCAAAAAAAAAAAAAAAATACCACAAGAAAATTAGAGTAAACGTAGGTAGAATCACCGGTTGTTATTGTAGTATTAGGGGTGGGAGGCGTTTATTTTATATACATGAGTTAATATTTATTGAAAATAATTAACAAGCTGAAACGATGAATCCTGAAAGTACGTTAAATTTCTTGTACGACAAATCTTTATGACACACAATACATACAAACACACAAAGTAGAAAATGTGTCTCCAACAATTGGAAAAGCAAATTTTTTTTTAAAGTTTCTATTGTTGATTTTTTGGCGTTTAATCAAAACGGTGACGGCTCGGCTCAAAAAGTTCTCCGATAAACAACAAAAAAAAAACTTTAATTTTTATTTCAAATTTTTGAAACTTTTTATTTTTGTTTTGTTTTTAATTTAATCTTTTTTATTTGTTTTGAAAAAAAAAATGAGGAAATAATTAAAGAAAAATGTTTACCACTAAAAATTGGCTCTTAGAATCTTAAGATGGTTAACGTTTGGTTTTCATCATTTTTGTACGAAAATTAATTAGAAGAAAAATTGGAAATAAAAATAATAAAATTCTCTAAAAGTCAAAAAGTTGCATCTGATGAAAAAAAAAATATAAAAAAAAAAAAAAAGTGGGAAAAAGAATTAAAAATGGTTTTGGGAGTAACTTTGTTTTTGGTTCAAGATTTGAGCTTTTGGTTTTTAATTTGTTTCATTAAAAATTTTTGCAATGAATTTACTTTATTATTAAGAAGAAACAAATCAACAAAGAAAAGTTCACACACCAAACCACTTTCTATTCTTTTTTCCAATTTTGTTTTTATTTCGTTTCGTTGTATTGGAAGCGCATCGAGAAAAACAGAAAAAAATTAGAAACCAAACATCCCCCGAAACATAAAGAAAAATTAGAAAAACCAAACAAAAAAAAAAACAATAAAGCGAGAAAAAAAATAATAATGAAAGAAAACAAAAGAAAGAGAAAAAAAAAGAAAGAAGAAAGAAAAAATTTAATTTTAAAATCATTTTTTCCTCTTCCTCTTTATTTTTCTTCTTTTCTTTTAATTACATATATTGTCCTCCTACTTCCCCCCCAACCAACCCTTCTTATTATTATTATTCTGTATTTTTTATAGAAGTTTTTTAATTATTATTAATTGAGGAAAAAAAATACAATTATTCATTACAAAAAGAGTTAATTTTTGCTAAAAATTAAACAAGAAAAAAAAAATTAAAAAATTAAAAAAAAAAAAGATAAAATTTTTAAACAAAAAAAAAAATCTAAAAAATAAACTTTTAAAAAAAAATTTTTAAATAAAAGAAAAAAACAAAAAAAAAAACAAATAAAAAAAAAAAATAAAAAAAAAATTAAATATTAAAAAAAAAAGAAAGAAGAAAAACAAACTTAATTTAATAAAAAAAAAAAAAGAGAAAAACAACAAAATTAATGGGAGAATAAAAAAAAAAAAGGAAGAAAGCATAATAAAAATTTAAAATATTATTAAAAATAAAAATTGAGCAGTATTTTGTAATAATAATTTGCTTGGAGAAGAAAAAACAAAGATGGATGATGATTAATTCATCACATTGATATTGATGATGATGATGATGATGATGAGAAAGAAAAAAAAAATATTATGCATGATTAATTGTTTTATTAATTAATATATATTATTCATATTATATTGTAAGTTTATTGCTTTTTTCTTTCATTCTTTTTACATTAATATATATTTTTTAATATATATTATGAATTTACGTATTGGATATAAATATTTGATGATGAACTACCCACCCCTTTATTTACCCTTTTTTACCTTTATTTTACTTTTTATTTTTACTTACCCCTTCTTTTTGCTCTTAATTTTTTCTTTTTTTGTTTCATCTTTTTTTTTCTGTTGTTGTTTTTTGGTATTACACAAATGTACCTGATTTCCATTCTTTTTTTTTTTTTTTAATTATCCGTATTTAAAGAAAAACCAAATAAAAACATTACAAGTTAAATTTTGTAAGACGTTCATTTATTTAAAACGGTTAATTTTTACTCTATTGTTTTATTTTATTTTTGATATTTAATGGAAAATTTTGTTAATACGATAAATGGCTGTCGAAACACAAGAAATGTAGTTTTAAGATAAATCTTGTATAATGACAGTTTGTATTGTTGTGTGATTTCAAAATATTCTGATAGTTTTTTGTATCGTAACTATAAAACGCCATCTATTAGAATTTTATGCGAAATGTATTGTAGGCTGTAAACTGCTTTACCAATAACGGTTACATTTTTGTTTTTGTATTATTTTTACATCTTTTAAGCTATAAATTATCGTAGAATTAATTATTCTGTAATTGTGTAATGGAAATGAGGTAAATTTAAAGAAAAGAAAAAGAAAGAAAAAAAAAAAGAAAAAATTTCCTCCTGTTTATCTTCCCCATTATTTTTTATCACCAAAAAAAAAATTGTTTACTTAGTGAATTTATCAGAAATTAAAAAAAAAAGAAAGAAAAATGTATGGGACAGAAAACAATTAAAGAGATGTAGGAAAAATCAGTAGTTTAACGGGGGCTTTAAAATGTTCACCGCCGCAATAAATATTTCGCCGCTATAAATTCGTCGCGTGTTTAATTTTACACAAATATTTGAGTTTACCATCGTTTATTTTTTAAGTTCTTCTCTGTTAAGTTTTAATTACTCTAATTTTTATATCTATATTTTTTTATTTTTTTTGTTCTCTTTAATTTTTATTATTATCAATGTGTCTAACCTCAAAACAAAAAAAAATGCTTTTATTATGACCTCTCATTTATAATTTACCTCTATCTTTTTTTCTCTCTTCTTTTTCCTTAAATATTTTAAAAACAATTTACAGTGAAAAAGAAAGAAGAAAATGAAGAAAAAAAAAACCAAAAACAAATAAAATTCCTTTTAGAAGTGCACCAAGAAAATATTAAAAAATAAAACAACAATTAAAAATTTAAAAAAAAAAAACAAAACATAAATAAAAACAAAATTATTTTTGCCTTTGCTTGAATTTTTCTCACATCTCTTTTTTGTATATCTCTGTCTTTGTCTACTTTTTTTTTTTTTTTATAGTGAACGGGTGGCAGAAATTTGTTTAATTAGTTGATTTGATTAGACCCAAGTGTTTTTTATTTTATTTACTTATTATTTTATTTTTTTTCTTGTTTTTTTCTTTATTTTTATTATTTTATTATTTCATTTATTTGGTTGGACGAAAGTATTACTTTATAATAAACTTTAAGTGGTTTTTTTATAAAAATAATATTCTTCACTTTATTTATTTTTTTATTATTTTTGTCTATTTTTATTATTTTAGAATTCTATATAAAAAAAAAACATTATCATAATCGTCTAATTTGTCTACCCTCCCCACCCCCCATTAAAATAATCAATGACATTCAATTGTAAAGCTAAAGAAAAAGGAATATTAATGAAGTTCAATTAAAAATATCTTACCATACACTTCACTTAATTCTTAAATTTTTTTTAATTACTGTTCAATTACATCCAATTACATTCAATTGAATGATTCAGGAATTAATTTTAAATTATTTTCTTCATATTCACGACGTGTTTTAAACGAAATGTAAAATTTAATGGGGAATACAGAAATGTCAGATCAGAGACATATTAGGGCCTTTACCTTTTGGTAATTAACACAATAAACAAGTTTTTCATTAATTGCGTGCAAATTGTTTCTTTTTTGTCTCTATTCGAAAAATATTTAAATTATATTATTTTTTTTCTTGTTTCGTTGTCGGTTAATTTTTTTAATACTTTTTTTTTTTCATGTTTCGCTGTTTTTCTTCCTTTTTTTATTATTTTGATGGGCGCGTTTTCCTATTGAATTTTTATACACGTTGCGTGTATTATACTATCAAAAAAGAAATAAGGTGCCTTCTTCATCTATTATTATTTTAAAAATAGACCCATTTTTTTTTTCGTATTGACTAAACAAAAAAAAACTATGTCTCTGTATTCTGATCATCACTCAAATAAAATTGATTTTATGTACGCTGCGATATTTACGTCAACGGGAAATATTTAGTTTTTTCTTTTTTTGCCATTGATTAAAGTGCTGCCGTATTTGAATGCGGAAAAAAATAAGAAATTAAATTAAAATCAATTTTTTATCTATTTATTAAAATTTAATGATTCACGAAACTATTTTCATTTGAAATATTTTCATCGTATAAACCCAAAAGACTATAAAATATCTTATAGTTTTATTACAAATGAAACAAAAAGCTGCTAATTCTTTACCTAAAACTTCAACTTAAAGACTTAATTTTATTTAAAATTCTGTCAAAAAAAAGACAAAAAAACAACAACGAACTTATTTCCCTTACCATCAACGTCAAAACAAAAATTCTTTCTAATTTTTCTTCTTATATTTCCCATTGTTACTTTGATTATGATTATGATAATGATGATGATGATCGATGATTGGTTCAATTATTTGTCATTTTCTTTCTTATTTTTTTTTATTATTTTCTTCTTATTTTTCATCTTTCTTTTTATATTTTTTTTTTTCTACTCTCTTATTATTATTTTTTTCGTTTTTTGGAATAATTATTGTAATTTATTATTGATAATTATAAATGTGATCATTTTTTATATATTTTTGATGACGCTTAGGCTGATGTTCAAGCAGGAGGTAAGATGCACTGCCTTGCTCTAACTTTATATTTAAAAAAAAAAAAAAAAAAAAAAGAAAAACAACAAAAAAAAATTAAAGAGAAGAAAAGGAAAAGAAAAAAAAAATCGAAGAAGAGGAAAGATTTTGGGTTTTGGAATGCGGTAAAAACGGAAGTGGGTAGGAGGTAAAGTAGGTAGGATAGAATAGAACGTGTTTAAAAATCTGTATTATTCTAAACCACCTCAGCTACCTCTCATAATTCCCCACCCAAAACGTTTCTTAAAACAATTCCTTCTTTTTTTTGTAAATTTTTTTTTTCTTTTCTTCATCTTCTCTTGTTTGCTTTTAAATGAGCTTTTCAATTCGGCTGGGAGCTTTAATTTTTTTTTCATTGTGTTTTTTTTAATCGATTTTTAGTTTAGACAAAATTATTTATAAAATGATTAAAAAAAAAAGAATCTCTTTCCTCGGCCGAGTTGAAAGGATTTAAATAATTTAATTTTTTGTTTTTTGATTTTGTGTTTGTTTTTTTTTGAATATATTTTTGTTTTTATCATTACTTTATTTTGTTCCTTTTATTTTTGTTCTTTTTAAAAAATTTCTTAAAGAAAATGAATGGAAATCTCTTTTTTAAAACATTGCAAGTCAAACCTTCTTCTTCTTCAAAAATTAATCTTATACAATTGAATGTTAAAATGTTTTTTTTTTATCTCAAAATATTTGCACATTTGTGAGTCCATTCATTTTTTGTATTTTTTTCCTTAAGTTTTATACAATTTTCATTTATATTCTATTTTGTATTATTTTCTATAAAGATCCCACAAAAGAAAAGATAGAAGAAGATTAAGAAAGAATTTAAGAAATAACAAAGTCAAATTTATCTAAATTAATACAATTATCAGATTGCTAAATTAGATTCACTTTAACATCCCCTATTATGTGACTGAATTTTAACGTTAATTTTTGTTTTGTTTTTATTTTAAAGTACTTTTTTTTTGCTATAATTATTTTTTATTCAGTCAAAACTAATTAGTTTCTTTATTCTGTTCGTCTGTAGTTATTCTATTTTTAATAGTACGTAGTTTTAGTTGTCTCTTTTTTAAAACAACTCTAAAAGATTAATGTAATAAAAATATTGATCAAATATTTTACTCCTTGTTATTTCTTTATATTTCTTTAAATTAATCTAAATAGCATATAATAAGAACAACACCTAAAACAAAACCTAAACCAATTAAACAATCTAAATTTGAAGTGACCAACAAAATAAATAGTAAAACCACACGGAAACATAATAAATTATTATGTCATGTGGATGGTCATTATTATACATTATTATATTGGTGGTCATTCTCATTACATCACACCACCACATCATACTTGCAAAACAAAATAAGAAGAAAAACAATATAGTTTAATGTCCACAACAAAAAAAAATAAAAGAACAAAACAAAACAAAACAAAAATATATACAAAAACAAAAACAATTTACATTACATACTAATAAAGGGTGTGTGCCAAACAAACGGGTTATTTTGTGTTTACCATAATTTTTAAGTAATAAATTACTCGAAAATTTACTATAATTTTTAATTCAATTCTATCTCAAATTATGGTAACTGTAATTAAAGAAAATAGATAAAGAAAAAGTTGAATTTCCACACATAATTTATTGTAAATAATGCTAGAATAGTTGCTATAAAAATTTTTCGTTAATTAAATTATTGTATTTATAAACAGTTTTAGCACACTACCTTATACTAGTATACTATAGTAACTAGTAACTAAAAATACATAATACATTTTTCCTTATACTATAAAAACACTAACCCCTACTATAATTTTGATTAACTATAATTTAATAATTTATTTACTTATTTTTTCCTTTTTTTTTTTTAATCATCGTCTAGAAAAGTTATTTTTTTTATGTTGATGCCGTATTTTTTTTTAATTATTATTATATTTTTTGTGCTATAAAAAAATAATTTTAATATTTATTAATAACATATATATAAATATTTGCCATAATTATAAATATATATATTGTGCTGATGTAGAGAGCCTCGTGTGTGTCCCAAAGAAATAAAAAAGAACCATATCAAAATGTAATGTATAAAAAAAAAATAAAAGTAATGAAACCCTGAAACAAAAAAAACTAACTAACTAAACTCATCCCCTTGCTACCTGTCTCTTCTGTAAACACCAAAACAAAAAATGGTAAAAACAATTTTTTAAAAAAAATGAATTTAAACAATATTTTTACATTTAATTTAAATTTCTGTATCAATTTTAATTAATCCGTATTCACTGATATTATAAACAAACAATTGTGACCGCTTGTAATGTTGCGAAATCGATGCTAAAATTAAATTACATTTGTTGCAATAAAAAAATTATTGAAGAATTATTACGCTATTAGATTGTGTTTTGATTTAAATATGTACAACAAGAGATCATTCTTTTTTGCTAGAAATTATTTAACGTCCAATCTAACCTAAATTAATATATATCGCGACACGATTCTAAAGAAATAGCTACTATATACGGTCATTGAATGGGTTAATTAAAAATCAGAAATGCGGTAGTACAAGTACAGGGAGCTCTGGGGGTGATAAAAACAGGAATAGGGTGGCCACCATCATTGATTTGCTTTCAATTTTTCACGCGAATGCGTCGCTAATTTTTCATTTTATTTAAAGTATTATTTTAATCCCTGTTTTGGGAATTTGGTGGTATAAAAACACCCATTCCTCTTTTTGCCTGCCTCCATTAAAAAACAAAACTTCCGTCCTTGTACTCCGCCTCACCTTAATTTTAAATTCCCTCGAGGGAATTTTCTTCTGTTCTTTCATTTTTTTTTATTCTTTTTCTAGCATGATTATTATTATATTTATTTATTTTTTTTTATTATATTAACTAACGCATGTGTTTTTATTTCTCTTTTCATTTTTAACTTAAATTAGCGCTTTTTTTTTCATGCTTTCTGAACTGACGACGCTGCTGGATACAAACGCAACATTTTATTAAAAAAAAAAAAACAAAACAAAACAAAAAATAATAATAATGTTTTCTATGTTTTTTTTCTTTGTTGTTCTTTTTCATTTTAACCTTTTTCAAAATAATAATAATTGTAAATAATCCGTTACACTGTGACAACAAAAACACACCCAACCAATCAACAAATCAAATAAATAATTTGAAAATAAATAATAATAAAAAAAAAAAATCCTTGAACATCTGTTAATTATGCCGCCGTGTTTGCCGCTGCCATTGACGTCATCGCCGCACGCCAACCGCATGCCAACAAACTACACCGCTGTAAAAAATGACACGTTATCTCGGTCCCTCTCACTCTTATAAACATTTTTTTTTTATCACTTTGCTCTTTTTATTATTTTGCTCTATTTTTGTTGTTGGGTTTCGTGCATTCTTTTGTTTTTTCTTTGTACACCACTTTTTTTTTTGTCTGCTCGGGCTAAATTTTTTTTTTCCTGGGGGACGTGGGCAATTGCCGCCTATTATTTTATTAAAATAAAATGCAGCATCTAATGTTCCTTTAAATGCCCCCTACGTTATCTACACTGACGCCAATGGACAGGTACAAAAATAATTTAAAAGAAAAACATATTTTATTTTTTAGAAAAAAGAAAAAAAAAAAAATCAAACAAAAAAAAACATACAATAGAAAAATTAGAATGCTTCATATTTTTTTTATACTTTATAATTTTAATCTTTTTTTTTTTTTGTTTAAGTTTAATTTTTTAGTTTTTTTTTAATTTTATTTTCCTTTTTAGTTTTTTGCTTTAAATAATTATTATTTTTTTATGTTGAAAAAAAGAAAATAAAAAACATCTTTTTGTGCTCAATATTACACGTCACATACATATAAACATACACACACACACTAAATAAAAGCGACATTATAACAAAACATAAAAAAATGCATACTAAAAAAAACTCACACATACACACACACAAATAAAAAAGCCATGTTAGGATTTTTTTGCTAATAATTTTTTTTGTTGTTGTTTTGTTAGAAATTTTAAACTAAAAAAAAAAAAAAAAATTTTAGTGGGTGTGTGCGCTAAAAACGTGGGTGGGTTTTTGAAAATTGGGCTAACAATATTATAACTTTTAAATGCCGTAGACGATAATTTTGAATAATTTGAATTAAAAACTAAAAAAAAAAAACAAAAACTGTTTAATTTTTATCATAAAATGGCTGCTGCCCTGCATGTTATGCGCTGCTATAAATCTTGTCTTTTTTTTTTTTTTTTACCATAAATACAAAATCGTTACACATTTCTGTTTTCACACATTACAGACAGCTTTCTTTCTGTTTTTTTTTCGGGTTAAGGAAATAGACTGGATATCCGTGCATTTCTATTTAAAAAATAAATAAAATTTAGAAGAAAATTTACAAAGCGCTTTTATATTTTAATATTATTTTTTTTTTAAACTGTAATTTAGCCATTTTTTTTTTAATTTAATTTTAAAAAATTTTAAACAAAAAAAAATTATTTATTTTTATTTTATGATCACATTCCGCCGCGCGTTGCTTTTAAATAATATTAAAGCGTTTATTTAATAATTATTTTGTAATTGTTTTTCATCCTAAAAATAAAAAAAAAAACAAATCAGAAATTAAAAACGCTTTAAATATTTTATGCGAGAAAAATAATTTTTAAATTTAAAACTTTTAATTTTTAATTTTTAAGAAGAAAAGTAAAAAATTATTCGCTTATTTGGTTTTTTGCATTAATAAATTTTTAGCACAATTGTTTCAATAATTTTAATTAACCAAAAAAATTCTCTCGCTCTCGTTCACTATATCTATCTCTGTCTCTCGCTATGTATTTATTTTTTTTACTTTGAATCGTAAAAGAAAGTCAAAAAAAATCTATAAAAAAAAATCCTGCACGATATTTAAATTTAAACAAATAAAATGCCGTCGCCGTTTGCCGCCGCCTGTTGACAATTCATTCTGTATTTTTATTTTGTCTGCCTAGAGATTTTTGTTTTTATAGACTTTTTTTTTTGTTTGTTTGTTTGTTGGTTTCAGGCCAACCCTAAAATGTCTCCAAAAACAGAAATACTTAGTGTAGAGAGAAAAGTAGACACACAGAATGAATTATAAATTGTATTTTGCTGTGCTTTTAATTTTTTTGACATGGAATGATTTGTTTTATAATTTTTCTTTTGAATTTAATTATTTTTCTACTTTTCTTATAATTCCTTTAAAAATATAAATAAGCAAAAAAAATAAAAATTTTAATAATTAAAAAAGCGCAAAAGTGAACGTTTCTTTTTTTTTACAAAACAAAAAAAAAAGTGAAAATCAAATATGTAAATTTTGTTTTGATAAAAAAGGAAAAAAAAAGAATGATTTTAAAAATTCGAAAAACACGAAAAAATGAGATAACGAATAAATGCAGAAAAAAAAACGCCGCTTTCTTGTTTGTATATTTTTTTTTCTTGATTTTTTTTATAAACGAGAAAGAAAATACGAGAATAAACTAAAAATGGGATATTTATTATTCGTCGTTATTTTTAAATAAATTAAAATACGAAAATGATGATTATGATGATAATTAAAACAAATGAAATTAGAAAAAAAATAACCGAAAAAAATGGCTTCTACACGATTATTTAAAAAAAAAAAAAAAAAACCTAACCCACCCCACTCCCCCAAAACGAAAATTTTTTTAACAAAAAGTTTTTTTTTTTAATATTTTTTTTTTTTTAGTTTTCCTTTGATTTTTTTTTTATTTTTAAATTTTTTTAATTAATTAATTTTTAATATTTTTGTCTTTTTTTTTTCTTTTTATTATTTTTTTTTTTCTATTTTTTTTTTTTTTAAACAAGTTTTTTTCTTTTTAAATAAATAAAAGCTAGCAAATTAATTGTATTTTGTTTTCTCTTCCGTTGGTCTCTATTTAGTTACTGGACACCCTCCCGGTGTGCCAAGATTTTAAACGTTTCACCTGTAACCGACCGAATTGTAGATTTGTTCACTTAATAGATGGTAAGTGATCACTTCTTTTTACTATTCTTAAAATATTAACTTAACCCTATTTTGCTTATCTCTGTTTTACATTAAAAAAATATATATATTTGCACAACGTTCATTTGCATTCAACAGTATGTTACAAATTTTACATAAATTTAGTCGCAAACGGTTAGTTCAAATTCTCACCACTAAGAATAATTTGGTGACACTGAAATTAACTGTCAAAAACTATTTATAAAATTTTGTATGGAAACTAGTTGCAATGAAATTGTGTTTATATCTTTTTTAGAATCAAGTTTAATTTCATAAATAAGAGATAGGGGTTAAGATTGTGAATGTTTTCTATTTTATAATTGCTAACATTTTCCTTTTGTTTCCCTTAACCAGGAGATAAAGTTGAAATATGTGATCAACGTGTAGCTGTTTGTCGTGATCATGCTAAAGGTGCTTGTAGACGACAACAATGTAAATATTATCACATACCAATTGTGTTGCCACCTGCTAATATTATGGCAATTATAACAACACAATCAACAATATCAACAATTACATCAACAACAACACCAAAAACAACTACACCAACAGGAACAACAACAACATCATCTGTTATCTCCAATTAAAAATTAAGCGAAAAAAAAAAGAGAAAAGTTAAAAAAGAAAAACAAATCAAAAATAATCTTATGCCGCCATTTTGGAAACAAATTAAAAATCATTTAAAAAAAAAATTTTTTATAGGTTATAAAAATATAAATTTAAAAATAAAAAAGAAGAAAAAAAAAATGGAACAAAAAATTCTAACTTAATGATAAAAAAAGAAAAAAAAAAGAATTAACAAAAAAAAAACAAAACTAACTAAACTAAATAACTAATTAATTAATTCACATATATACACACACACACATAAAACACACACACACACACACATACAAACACACAAAACACAATTAATAATGATAAAAAAAAAAAAAAATATATAATAAAAATTCGTCCTGTCCAGAGCAACGACAAAAAAAAACACAAAAAAATAAAAAGAAAAACTAAAATTAAAAAGAAAAAAAAAATTGCATGAAAAATAATAATTAAATTTAAAAAATTAAAAAATAAACAAAAATAAAGAAAAAAAAAATCGCTTCCCCCCTTTTTGAAAACTACCCCTATTGTTCCAAAACAAAAAAAAAAAAAAAAACAGAGAAAAAAAATAGAATGAAAAAATTAAAATGAAAAAATTAAAATGAAAAGAGAAATTGTGAACTTTTTTGATTTTTTATTTTCATAAATTGCTTTCATAAAAAAAAAAAAAAAACAACAAAAAAAAAATTTATTAAAAATGATAATTAAATTAAATTAATCAAAAGAAAAAAGTAAATAAAAATAAAAGTAAAATAATAAAGAAAAAAAAAACACAAGAAAATATTTATTCACCATTTTTAAAAACAAAACAAAAAAAAATTGAGGAATTCACCATAAAAACAACATTAAAAAAAAAGAAGAAGAAACAAAACACTTCAAATTGACGTGAATCCTTTTAATGATAATTTGTCTTTGTTTCTTTTTTTTTTCCGTAAATGAATGTAAAACATTATTAAGAAAGAAAATTCCTAAACAATTTGGTTTTGTTTTACAATGTGGAGAATTTTTAGACAGTTTTGTTATTGTTAAAATGTTCCTTAGGCTTTATAATAAAATATTAAATTTGAAAATAAATAAAAGAAGCCATTTTGAATTCTAACTTCATCCAATTCAAAAATAATAACCAAATTGTGGAGACATTTTCTAATTTTTTTTTTTTTTTTTGGAAACATTTTATTTACAAATTACACCCGAAATGATTGAAGTGTTCGTTCTCTTTATTTCATTCCTAATTCTAAACATTTTAAATATAATTGAAAATAATTTGTTCGTTTATCTTCTTTTTTTTTCGTTTTATTTTGAAGAATAATTTTCCCATCTGAATATTTTGATTTTTATTTTTATTAAAGAGAACATTACAAAAAAATTTAATTAAATAATTCAAAAAAAATAAAAATAAAGAACAAAACAAAAATAATGTCCTTAAAATTCTAAATAAAAGAAAAAAATTAAAAATATTGAAAATTATAAACAAAAGGAAAATAAGAAGATGATAAATTATTATTATTAATTATTATATTTAAAATGATTAAAAAAGAAGAAGAAGAAGAATAAGAATTATAAAAGGAAAAATATTCTACCTGGGCGCGATTTCGAAAATTATTTAACACAAAAGAAAAAAAAAGTTTAAAACAAAAAAATTTTAAATTTAAAGAAAACAAGAATAATGTGTATTTTTATACAATTTAAATCTATTAAATTAAACAAAAAAAAAAAAAAAATTAATAAAGAAAAGAAAAAAAAAAAAAAATTTAACCAAAACAAAGCAAAAAAAAAAAAAAAGAAATTAATGTTAAAATTTTAAAACTCGTTCCTTAATCCACCCTCATTCCCCTCCCTCTACCTACCTCCACCCACATCCTTATTTGACTTTTTCTTTTTTATCTTCTCACGTTCTCTATTTAATTTTAAATAATTAATTACAATTAGTTTGTTCGTTTTCATTTATTTTATTTTTTTTTGTCCCCCACCCCCCGTTAGCTCCGGATCGAAATTAATTAATTTAAATTTTACCTTTTTCTGTGTTTCTCTTTTCTGTTTTTTTTTTTATGTTCCAATATAAAAAAACACACACACACAAAAACAATTTTTTAATCAAAATAAAATAAAAAATAAAAAAAATTTAAAAATTAGAAATTAAAAAAAAATAAATATTAAAAAAAAAACAAAAAAAAAAAAAAAATAGAAAATTCATTTTATAAAATGATTTTACAAAATAAATAAAAAGAAAAGAAAAACTTTTAGATAGATAAGAAAAAGAAAACAAAAACAAAAATAAAAATTAAAAAATATTAATTAATTAATTATTAATTATTAATTATTAGTAATTATTATTATTAAAAAAAAATAAACAAAAGGAAAACCCGAATCAAAAAGATAAAAAAAAAACAATAAAGATGGCTGAGAATAAAATATAAAAGAGAAACAAATAAATGGAAATATGTACCAGAAACACATCAACAGAGAATTATTTCAATCGCTTTTTAAGGCAGCTAATGATAATTTATCTGTATGTGGATTCGTGTATTTCTTTTATTGTTTTATTTGAATCGGGTAACACTCTATACTACTACTACATATAATATGTACTATTAAACAAAAAATAAACAAAAGAACAAAATAACGGAGAAAGGAAATAAATATTGAAGCAAATTGAATTGAAAGAATCAAAACAAAAATAA
Organism: Pedicia rivosa; assembly: GCA_963082725.1. Taxonomy (NCBI): domain Eukaryota; kingdom Metazoa; phylum Arthropoda; class Insecta; order Diptera; family Pediciidae; genus Pedicia; species Pedicia rivosa. The sequence goes on along the minus strand of OY720152.1, from coordinate 44,235,452 downwards.
CGATTATGAAGAATGATAAAATGACGATTTATTTTTTACGCTAAAAAAATGTTTCTCGAATAAGTCCAACTGCAACCATAAGGAAAATAGAAAAGAAACATATAAGAAAATACGGTTTAAAAATTTCGTCAAAAGTGGCAAAAAAAAAAAAAATAAATAAATAAAAAAATATTTTTAATTTGTTCTTCTTCTTCTTCTTTTCTTAATATTTCTTATTTTTAATTCTTCTTTCTTTCTTTTTTTTCATTTTATCTTCAAACTCTTCTCTTCTAAACTTATTCTCAAAAAATCTCTTTATAATCTTATCAAATATCATAAGTAAAAAACGAAGAAAGATGAAAAAAAAAAAAAACAAGAAAATTATTTGTGGAGTAAAAAAACAAAAACAAAAACAAATGAAAAGTTTTTTTTTAGAATATTTTTATTAAAGGAAAAAAAAAATTTTCAAAAAAAAAACAGCATGATCTGTGATAACAAAAAAAAAAACAAAACAAAAAATATGCAAAAAAAAAACAAAAAGAGTCAAAAGAGAGGGTGATAAACAAAAACAAAGAAAACAAATGTGACACGTATTTTATTTTTGGCTTATAAGTAAATTTGGCCCACTCCAAAAGAAAAAAGAAACACCCCACCACCACCACCCCTTTTCATGTTTAACCAAAAACACACACACTCCCAAATACACTAAAAAAGAGAAACACTGATTTTGTATTTTCTTTTTTTATAAAAAACACAAAAAAAAAAATTTGAATTTTTTAAATTGCAATTTTTGTTGGTGTTTTTTTTTTTGATTTGAATAAAAATACAAAAATCATGAGACACAAATTTAAAACAAAAAAAAAAAAAAAATACACAACAAAAAAGAAAAATGGGATAAAAGGAAATTATCTTTTTCTAAGTCAAAGAAAAATGAAAAGCATAATTAATAATTATGTACATTAAAAACAAAAAAAAACTTCTTCCAAATTTATAAACAAAAAATAATAAAATTCTTTTGTTCTCTATTCTTTGTTATTTTTTTTTAGTACATAATTTGGACAATTTGTGATTTTTAAACAAAAATTTGAAGAAACAAAAAAAACTTTTTGGTCTCCTTGTGTTTTTTTTTTTTTTGTTGTTTTATAAAGTATTTTAAATATAATTATTTTGTAGTAATTAAAAAAAAAAAAAAATTAAATAAAGAAAAATTAAAAAAAGAAAAAAAAAAACAAAAACTCCACATTAAAAAAAAAAAAAAATTAAAAACAAAAAAAAATTAACACTTTATTATTATTATGATTATTATTAAATGTACTTGCCACTGAAATAAATATTAATATATAAATGTTTCAAAAACAACAACAAATAAAACAAAGAAAGTAAAAAGAAATTGTAAATGAATCTGCGATTTCACGTTATTGTGTCTCTTCTATTCCTTTGTCCATTCTTCTTTTTTTTTTTTCACCTCACACCCAACCAACCAATTATTGAAAAGTTATAACCTTTTGTTTTGTTTTGTTTTCTTTCCTTTTTCTATATTATTTTGGTATTTCTTCTATCATGGAAAATTGTCAAAAATAAAATAAGAATCATTGTTTTAATAATAAAAAACAAAAAGAAGAACACGATAAAAACGACGAAAGAAAATTGAAAAAATTTCAGTTGTGACGACATCATAAAATTTTTGTTTTTATTATCCTACTATAAATAAGTGAATAAGAACCAACTAAAAGAAACACCAAAAGAAAAGAAACAAAAAAAAAAACTTAATAAATAAAATTAAAATGTCAAAGTCCTTTTTTATATTCTTATTTCTTATTCCAAACCCCAAATAAAATATATAATTTTTACGCCGGTGCCTTACAAACTTATTTTATATAAATTGAACGGAATTGATTTGACGTTTCCGCCCGCACCCAATAACCCTACTTTTTCTACTTTTATTATGATCATTTTATTTTAAATCAAAGCAAACCATTTTTTTTATATTCCTGATTTTGACATTCCAACGTACGTCTAAAATTCTCCCGCCCTCTAGGAGATATATATTTTTTTTAAATTTTAAAATTTTGTTTTTTCTTTCTTTCGTTTCTTTACGTTTTCAATGGCGGTCGTGAAAATACAATAACGTGAACAGTTACATACAAAATATAAAAGTCAAATTATAAATTAAAAAACAGAAAATTAATTAAATGTTCCTGCAAAACATCATATATGAACGAAGATTTGAATAAGTTTATTAATTAATTAATTAATATAAAATAATTGTGTTGTCAGAATAAGAGAGAAAAAAAAAGAGAAACAACAAAAAATGTTTTTAAATAAAATTGAAAAAAAAAAACAGAAAAAAAAACAAAAAAAATAATAGAAAATGGATGATTTTTATATTCAGAATATTAAAACATCCTGACCTTCGTTCCTTATATTTAATATAATATTTATAAAAATTATATATATTATTATATATTATATACATACATACATATTTACACATCTGTTCATGTGTGTGTATGTTTACAAATATATAAATTACAAAATATATATATTTAGTGATATTTACAAAAAATAATTCTAGAAATATAATTCTTTTAATTATTTTCTAGATTACTTTTTGTTTTAAGAGAAAAGAAGAAATAAGAAGAATAAATTAAGAAGAAACAAAAAACAAAATAAGGTTTTTTTTTTATAGAATTTTTGACAAAATAAAAAAAATATGGCAACGTTGTATTTTTCTTTTATTTTTCGATTAAAATAATTTAAAACTCAAATCGAGCAATTAAACTGCATTATTACATTTATAATCATCGTATTTTATTTTGTTTTTTCTTCTTGTTCATCTTATTTGTCTTTTCTAAAAATTAGATTTTATTGAAATTTTATTATTAAAATTAATATTAAACAAAAAAAAAAATGATATTCTAGCAAAAAAAAAAAAAAAAACACAAGAATTATTATGATTATGATTAATTATTAATTATTAAAATATAAAGAAAAATATGAATAGATTTTAAGGGTAAAAAAGATAACTAACGAAAAAAAAAAATTAAATATGACAAGAACGAAAAAATAATAAAAATATATTTTATTGAAGGAAAAATAAAAAAAAAAAAACATGTGAAGATTATTTTAGTGACGTGATCCTTTATGATCCTATCATTTTGTTTTGTGTGTGTAATAAAAAAAAAATGGAAAAATTTATGATGAATGAAATAATGTCAGTTTTAAAGTTGATTCATACAATTCACTTATTTACATAATAAAAAAAAAATACATACTAAATAATTATGTATAAATATTGTAAGGACACTTTTCACGCCAATGTATAAATAAAAAAATATTTTAAAAAGTGACATACAGATCTGCAACAATATTTACAAAAAAAAAATAAAATAATAACGGTAAAGTAGATTCATTTTTCATTGGATTGCAGATTTGTACAATAAAAATTCATAATATCGAATTTTATTTTTGTTCTTATATCAAAATTTGTTCTTCTAATTATCTTAATTAATTAATTATCTTTGATTAATAATTATTACAAAATAAAAAGAAAGTTAATGCTAAATGAAAAAGCAAAAAAATGAACATTTTCTTTTTTCTTTGTTTATAAATTAAAGTCAAGAATTTATTCATGTAAACGAAAAAAAAAAAAATAATAAAAGGAGAAGTGAAAAGATAAAATGTCGTCATATCATTTTGAAAATTTCATTTTATATGTACGAAATTATCCGAATGTATAAAATTTGATTGATAATAATTATTTTTAAATTAAAAATTATCCTAAAAATCTCGTGTGTCGAATTGTAAATTTTATTTTTCTTTTTTATTTTGTTTTACTTTTTTTTTTTTTTTTTGTTTTTTTTTTTTTGGTAGAAATACGCGCGATGAAATAAAAATAAATAAGTAAAAAGTTAGATGATAAGAACGCGAGAAATAATAAGAGAGAAACGAACAAAAAAAAAAAATTAAAACGGAAAATTTATAAAATAAATTAAAAAAGAGAAATTAAATAAAAATAAAAATGAGAAAAATTAAACAAGGGACAGAGAAATTAAAAGAAAAAACAAACAATTATTGATTGAATTAATTAAATGTAATTTTTTTTCTAGATTAGAAAATATTTTTAAACAAAAAGAAAAATTAAAACATGAAAAGAAAAAAAAAAAGGTAAAAATATATTTTTATTTATACATTGACACGAATAAAAATTTAATCAAATTATTATTAATTATTATTATTAATTAATTAATTAATTATAAGATAAAAAAAAAAATGTTAAATTTAAGAAAAAAAAAAAAAAAGTTAAAACGAAAACAAAAAATTAACCTAAAACAGAAAATATTTTTCGGGAAGAATTTTGATTTTTTTTTTTATTTAACGTAACCGTTTCGTTTTCCCCATTAATTTCCATTAATTTCATTTATTTTAGTTTTGTTTGTTTTTTCCTAATATTTTTTCAGGGTTTTTTTTTTTTTCCTAAAATTTATTTATTTGTTGTAAAACTTAAAAGAATCTCGAAAAATTTAAAAAAAAAAATTTATTCTAAATAATTAAATAAAATAATAATAAAGAAAATAACAAAAAATTTAAATAATGATGAGGATGGAAAAAAAGAGAAAATGAAATAAAAAATTATTGAAAAAAAACAACAAAAAAAAAAAAAACAAGAAAACCGTGATAATAAAAGAAAGAAAAATTAAAATTATTAATAGCACTGCGCTTGATGAAATAAATTAAAAGAAAATAATGAAAATTAATTAATTAAAAATTACATGAAAATTAAATCTTTAAAGGAAAAAGGAAAATGAAAATTTTATTACAAATTTAAACAATAGAAATAACTCAAAATACTAATAAAATTTAAGAAAAAGAAAAAAAAAATGAAAATGATAGAATGAGAAAGAATTATTATGAAAGAGAAAGAATTATTATTAATTAGTGTTTGTTCTTTATCTCACTACTCGATTATAGATGGCGCTCTTTATATTTCCATACAATTTTAGTCGAGACACAACCCTCATTTTTATTTTAAAAAAATTATCTTTTTTATTATCAGTAAAAAGACAAATAATTTAATTAAATATTAGTTGGTTTCACTCAATTTATTAAACACCAATTAATTAAATGCAATGTATTTGATTCTGTTTAAAATTATTAATTTTTTTTTCAAAGAATAAGAGTTAAAAATTTAACAAAGCCAGAGTGAGAGATAAAGAAGAGAAAATAAAGTGTCCATACTAAGTTTTCACAAAAGAAAAAAACAAAAAAAAATTAAAAATATTTACATTTATTCCCCTTTATTTTTATACTCGATTAATATTTCGACAAATTAATAAAAGAAAAATTATAATTAAACAACAAAAAGAAAGAAATCTAAAAAAAAAAAAATTTAAAACATGAAAAAAAAAAATTGATATTTTGTAAATTTTAATCCTTTTTATTATATATTAATTACTATTAATTACTATTATTATGTATTATGTATTATTTAAATAAAAGAACAAATAAACAAAAAAAAAAATATAATTATTAAACAAAAAATGAAAAAAAAAAAAGTAGATTATAAAATTTATTATTAATTGATTAATTATTAATTATGTATTAATTATCTCTATATTGTTAAAAACAAAAATTAAAAAATAAAAAAACAAAACAAAAAAGAGTAACTAACACAAATAATCAAAAAGAAAAAAAAAAATTAAAGAAAAGTGAGAGAACACGAATAATACTAATTATTTCGTTTGTCGTCAGAGGACGCCAATTTTCTGTTTTTCTTCTTTTTTTTTTTTTCTTTTTTCGAAATAAAAATTAATACAAGAAAAAAAAAACAATGTTTCATTTTATGTAATAAATATTTTATTAAATAAATAAAGTTAGAAGAAAAATGTCAGTAAATTAAATCAAACAAAGTAATAAACGTGAGGAAAAGAACAAAAGTATAAAAAAAAAAAACTTTGAATATTTTGAACAAAAATATAAAAGTCTTTTTTTTTTCCTTTTTATCCAAATGTTAGTAAACGAAACAAAACAAAACAAAAAAAAAGCGTTAAGTAATTAATATTTTTAAAATTATTAATAAACAAAAAATAAATAAAAAAAAAAGCAGCAACGAAAACTACAATAAATTTATAGGAATTAATTCTAAAGACAAAAGAAAAACCAAAATAGAACAAATGAAAATTATGATATTTATAAATCTTAACGAATTTTTTTAATTAGTGAGAAAAAAAAAAGAGGAGTATTTTAAAACGTATATAATCAATTTAAATATGATTTCTTTATTGGTTTTCCCCAACCTAAAATATCGTTTAACGATTTTCCAACATTTTCCATTCCCAGTTGTAACATTTTTCTGTTGTGCTTTTTCTAAACGAACAGTTTTCTTAATTCGATGTTGTTTTATATACTTTATATTCGGGTGTCTTTAAAATGCAATGTACAAAAATAAAAAGTGAATAAATAAAATTATGTAAGAGAAAATTTTTACAAAAATACAGAAAAATTAAAATAAAAATAGAAATCAAACACAAAAATGTTTGATATATGACAGAATTTGACATTGGCGTTATTAAGAAGCGGTTAATACTGAAACTAAATTTTTTTTTATAATTTGACAGTTTACCACAGAGAGAAATAACTCAAATTTATTTTAAATGTCATCTGCAAAAATGTTACAAAATTTAATGATGATGAAAATTAAAACAACAAAAAAATTAAAAAAAAAAACAAAATAAGGTAAAAAAGAGCAAAAACCTCAAAATTAAAAAGAAAAATAAAGAAGAAAATTTGTTTATTCGATTTAAATAAAAAAAAAAAAATACAATTGAAAAATGAAGATAAAAAAAGTTCTAAAAAATATCCTACAAAAAATATTCTACTAATTAGTTATTAAAAAAAAGTAAATAAAATAAATGAAATAAAAAAGTTTATATTAATTAAGAGATAAAAAATAAATAAATAAATAATTAATTTAAACTTTAATTTTAAAAAATAAATTTAAACAAAAAAAAAAAAAGATGAGAGAAAGAATAACGAAGTATAACTGTAATTCACAGGATGAACCAAAAAAAAAAAGAAAAAAACATCAAATGACATGCACATGCTGTGTCGTCATTTCAATTTTTATAAAATAGAAAACGGTGAAAACAAGATAAAAAACGTAAAATAAAATACATTTTATTAATTTTTTTTTTCTTTCAAATAAATTGATTAAAAGGAAAAATAATATTTTTATTATTCTTTTTATTATAAATTAAATAATTATTATTAAAATTAAAATTTATTACTAAAAAAAAAAAAAAAGAAAGAAAACAAAAAATATAAATAATACAAAAAGAAAATTAAAAAATAATTAACTATAAATTAAAGGAATTAAGGTAATGTGTGTGAAGGAATTATGGAAAAAAAAAATCGAATTAAAAATAATCTATAAAATAGAATTCTACTTCACTCACAATCAACACACTCTCACTCACACACACACACACACACACAAAGAACACATCCAAACAAGAAAATTCTAAAAGTCAAAAAAAAAAATCCGATATTTTTTTGACATTGCACTTTTAATCTTTCACTACACTGTTTTTTCAGACTTCCTCAAAATATTCCCCAACCCCCTACCACACACCACCGCCGATCCTAATAATATTACTAGTTTTTTTGTTTGTCGTTGTTGTTGTGTGTTTATTTTTTTGTAAAACAATTTTTATTTTCATATTTTTAATTGAAAAAAATAACAACTAATAATTAAAGGTAGCCTCTTTATCGACGGTCGATTTAGAAGAGTGATATAGGAAATTTTAAATAATCAACCGCAACAATGATAGCATAACAACGGCCACCAATCAGAAAAGAAACAAGAACAAAATATTTAAACACAAATTATAAGTAATTCCCCCTTCCACTTTACTTTATTATTTTCACTTTTGTTGCATTTGATTTTTCCATTTTTTGTTAAGAAAATCTAAATTAAAATAAAAAAAAAAACCTTTCATTTTTATATTGAACTTGTTGTAAATATGATTAATTACACTTTTAATAAAAATACAAAAACAAAATTAAGAAGAAAAAAACAAATAAACAAAAATAATAAATAATAATTAAAAGTAAATTATTAATTATTAATTATTATTAATTATTATTATGATTAATTAATTAATTCTTAAACAAACAAAGAGAGACAAAAAAAAATTAATATAGAGATATGAAAGCGAAAGAGTTAGAGCGAGAGAGAGAGAGAGGAGAGTTCGTCCTTTCTAAAAAAATAAAAATATGAAAATAAAAAAAAATTAAAAACAAAATATGAAAATTAAAATGAAAATGAAAAAAGAAGTAAAATAAATGAAAAAAAAAAAAGAAAAAGAAAATAATTTTGTGATATTTCAATAGTGTTAAAAAAAAGAAAAAAAAAAAAAACAAATAAATAAATGAGTAAAAAAAGCATAAAAATGAGAAAAAAAAAATTTAAAAATAAATAAAAAAAAAAACTGTAAAACAAAAACAATAATAAGATTTGGATTTGTCAAGTTATTATTGAAGACAAGATTGAAATATATGATTTATGAAAATTAATTAAAAAAAAAAAAATATTAATCGTTTGTTTTTTATTTCAACAAAATCTGTAAAATATCTTTTAGCAAATGAATGAAAAAAAATAATTCTCTTGCAATCCAATTTTTTAGTAGTTTGAAAAGTTCATACATTATTTTATGCTTTTCACTTTTGTAGTTTGTAGCAGATAGACACATTGTATTTCCTTAACGCACACAGTCTTCACAATAAAGTCTCCAATCTTACTACTTTACTTTCTTAAAGATTCCCTAAGGTGTTTCAAAGCTTTGAATTTTATACAAATAAAAGTTTATTAAATAAACTATGACAGTTGATACAAAGTTCCTAATAAGCACTAAGATTAACAACATCTTACTTATTCAATAACAATAATGTTAATTTTATTAAAAATAGAAAGATTATTATGAGGTTAATTATCTATGATCTTCGCTTATTTTCTAAGGTTAAAATTCATCTCGTTACTTTAATTACTTTGATTGTGGAACTCTATAATATAATACATTTTTCAGTCTGTGTTAGGTGGAGGCGCCTAGTGTTAGGTGGGCGAGACCTACTATTTTTAAGGTGGTACATCTGTAAATGATTCTATGTTTTGATTCGGCGCATTTCTCTATAGAAAACTTGCAGATTTCCTACGTACGGTTATAACCATTTCCTTCACACCGATCGAGGGTCATAGATGTTATTTATGCATGTACACTATAATTATACGTTTATGTTTAATAAAATTTTAATGTGTTGATAATGAAGGTAAACACATTTTAATTTCAGATAAAATACAAACAAAAGATAAAATATTTGTTATTGTTGTACGGTTACTGTTTTACGTTCTATTATTATAATTTAATAATTAGTTTTATTTTGGTGGTCGCACATTTAGAAAATCTAACTAAAATAATTATTATTTCTATAAATACATTTTTTTATTTTCTTTTTAATTTATTTAAATATTCAATGATTCATAATCAATAATAAAATAATTAATATTTAGTAGCCTAGATCATTATTTAATTATTATAATCATTCTACTATTGACAATATTTTATCTGTCAATAACACATTAATCATTTTTATTTTTATCCTTTCATTCTTTTTTTTTTCATGAAAATGTAATTTTCTAAATTTATTGATTATTTGATTAAACAAACACAAAATTAACAATCAATTGTTAATAATTTTTACTAACTATAAATCCGATTAGAAAAAAATTAACAAACGAAAATTTTAAAAGAGACAAAAACTCTAAACAAATATTGTCGATTCATCCAACATTTTGCTCCAAACGATAAAGAACCAAAAATCCAGACAGAAAAAGGAACTAATCTAAACTAGAAAAGCATTATGAAAATGCAAAGTGGTTCAATCAGATCCCTCATAGTAGCTCTAGTATAATAATTTGAAGTACTAATAAACAATTAAAATATAAATAGGAATAAATAAAAACTAAATATTCAAAACAATATACAAGTTTTTAATTAATTCTTTTATTGTTCTCTTCTTTTTTTTGTTCTTGTACAATATTGTGTATTTTAGTGAAATAATTAAATTCTAAACAAAAAGTAATAATTATAAATTTTAAAAATTAGAAAAGAAAAATAAAAATGGACAAACAACAAATTTCAATTCCAATAACAAATCACACTAGAAACAAATAATCGTAAATTGTATGGACAAAATTTGTCCATTTTAAAAGTGTTTGTTCTTTTTTTTTTAAATCGTAAAACAAAAGAAGAAAGAATGATAATGACATTTGGTCATAACATTTAATTAATTAATAATAAAACCTGTCTAATCGGACCATTTAATTTATTCTATAATTTGATTTAATTACACAACTGTTACAATTAGATGTTGGAGCCTTCACATGGAACTGTATCAACACGTGTTTAATAATATATGAATGAATTTAGACAGATGGTCAGATTATAGGAAATTCAATTAGATTGGGTTTACTATATAAATAATTCTAAGTGATTTATCGTCTTTGTTAATTCTTGGACTTATTAAATCATTTGATTAATTTTAGAGTTAAATTTATTTGACATAAATTATTAATTTATTCGGAACGAACGGATAAATTCTGAAATAATAAATCAATTAATCTTTAACATTACTTGAAATTTCAAATTCCAACAGGGCAAAAAGGATAAATAGATTACCATTACAGGATCTGTTAAATTATATAATTGTAATAATCATAGTAGGTTTTGTATTAGGTTTTTAACATTGATTGTTTTATGGTTTTTCCTATTGTATTAATTGAGATTGAAAACCAACTGGTTCTTTAAAACAAAACTTATTTAATTAAAAATCAAATAGAGTTTTAAAAGGATCAATAAACATTGTAATAAAACAAGCCAACTGAAGAACAAATGAAGATTTTCTTCAGTAATCTCCTAGATAATTAAAGTATGTATATACTTCAGTTATCATAAAAATAAACCAACAGAAAAACAATAAGAATTAACGAAAACGATGGATTTAAATAATATAATAAAATAATAATTAATTTAAGATCGGACGACAATTAAATAAAATGACTAACAGATTTACAATCTGTTAATTTTTGTTATATCACAGATACATTTTCATCATTATTAATCTGTCTATTGTTATTATTATTACTACTAATATCATTACTACTATTATAATTAAGTAGTGTAATAACATTATTACTTTCACCTAATGGTGCTACATTTAATACAAGATTTTCAACAGAACGTGATATACCAAATTTTATATTTGTTTTAAGACCAATCGATCCACCTAATGATGATGTACGATGTGATTTGGCACGGCTACTGGGACGTAAAAGTTGTGCAACATCATGTGCTGTTAAACGTCTTATATTATTACGTTGTTGTTCTACTATATTTGGACGTACATCACGTTGTGTATGACTATTATATAATGCACGTGGTCCAATTTCACCAGCTGGATCAGAAAATACAGTTGAATAATCTGGTGGTAAATTAAGTTCTGTTTGTGGTGTTGGAAGTGATGATGATTGCGGTAATGCTGGACGATTTCTGCGACGTTCACTTGTTTCACCACCCATAATACGCCGAACACTACGTCGAATACTTTGACGAAATAATTTTGCTAAACGGGCTCCAGTTGCAGTTGTATAAGATGGTGGAGGTGTATATTTTGGTGGTTCATCTTGTACTGGTGTACGTGCTTCTAATGGAATTGTTATTGTTGTTGTTGATGACATTGCTGGAATATCTAAACGACGTATTGGACGTCCACCCATTTGTGTTGTTTCTATATCTGGTCGATATAACATTTGAATTCTCTAAAAAACAAAAAAATTAAAAAAAAAAGTTAATTAATTTGAATTTTTCTTAGGGATCTTCTAATTTTGACAGTCAACTAGAACTTTACACTTTCAATCATGCTGCTCATAATTTACATCAATCGGGATTGAGTAAATGAGTATCAACGGTTTAAGTAAAAATAAATGTTCTACGTCTACTAAAGAATTTAATGCTATCTTTGATTTTATTTCGAATTACAAAAATAATTAATAATAAAATTAAAACTTACATCCAAAATATCTGGTGGTCCTTTACTTAAATAACGATAAATTTGTACAACAGCAGTAACAGGCACTAATATAAGGAATGATACTTGAATAAAACCACCGACTTGTCGTACCCAATGTGGCCAATATGATGGACCCCGTCTATGAAATAAATCTTTTGAATTTGATGCTTTATAATCAAGAACACAAAGTAACATCATCACAATTGGTATTAATACATTCCATGAGAATGCTAAAAATGCTGATAATGTTTGTGATAAACGTAAATCATTTACTAAAATATCACCTGTAATAAAACAAAAGAAAAATGTTAAAATTAATTTGATTATTTTTTTACGATTTTTAAAAACATTTAAAATTACACTTACCAGTATATGGACGTCCACGTACTAAGAAAACACCAATTATTTGTCCAATCCATAAAATAAGTATCCACCATGCACCACCAAATATAACATCAAAAAAGTGTATTATATTAATTCCACTTTCAGTTGCTAATGGTATACCCAAAAGTAAACCAACAACACAACTTAATAATACTGAACTTGGTGTATTACCTAATGCACTTGCAATTGGTTTCCATATTGCACACAATTGTCCAATGCCAAATAATAATAATGTTAAATAGGCAAACAAACACCAAACACATGAGATTTCATTTTGTGTTGCAACAGCAAATGTTGCTGGTAATAATTCAGTTGCAAGTCTTATTACTTGATAGCCACTTTCTTTCATTAATGACATTGTTGGACGATAAAAACTTTCACCTAGAACAGATGCATATCTGGGTAAATATTTTGATGGAATTGATAAAATATTTTGTGGTAGTGGTGATGACGTTGGATACAGGAACACATTTGATGCAAGTGTTTCTGTAAAAAAAAAAAGAAAGAAAAAAAAAGATTATTATTGTTGGTTAGATTGAATCGTGCAAAAATCAAAAGTCTTTGCTCAGTCGGAAAGAACAATGTACGTACTATGAAAAAGATATTTTTCAGAAGGACAAAACCCCACATTAGTGACATTCGAATTACTTGAGTTATTAGAATTATTAATGAATTAGTAGGTTTGCCTTGAATAACTATAGGAGATTGAATAATATTCTTAAATTCCCTTGAATTATGTGAATTAATTAAAAGAATCAGAATATTCTTATAACACAAAACTATATATATTTTTCAATTAGGTTTAAAAACTTGAAATTAGTTCAAGAACGATCTTTTAATTCAATAAACATTTACGCCGGTACCGGTAGTGTTAATAATGAAATTCTAGTTTAGTGTTTTTATTTTCTTATGTTTTTCTACGATCTATTCCATCAAAAATAGTTAAAATATATTTAGTTGATGTTACGTTTTAATATTTTAAGTGACTCTTAAATTATTCCTATTCACATATTTATATTAAATTTTTGTTCTCTCTTTTGTTCTTAACTTAAAATCAGTAAATTATTAATAAAAAAAATTTGACATTTTTTGAAAAGTAGATCTTACCATAAGATCCTGAATAATAAAAATATCCTTTATCACTTAATATTTGTACACAAACATTTCCTAATATAGCTGCTACAATTAAACCATAAATTGTTATTAACACAACAATTACAGCATCTCTTCTTAGTGTTGTCTTATTTTGTAATTTTTTATTTGTTTTAGAACAAATTGATAAAACAGATGCACCAAATAAATTCCATGTTAAAAATGTTTCCTGTGCTGCCGTCATCCAACTTTGTGAATTTGGAAAAAATTCTTGCCAATCAGTTGCAGGAAATAAATTTTGTATTGCATTAAAATCAATAACAGTGATAAATTTAATGCAAACAGCTGTTAATCCAATTAATGGTAATACACTTAATCCAAGTACTATTTTACCATATGAACGTAATCCTTTACATAATATAACAAATACAGTCGTCCATAATATTGATATATTAAATGCTAATTGAAAACGTACAGTACCGATACCATTTATATTTGTACCAGATATTAATTGATGTCTTTGTAATACAACACCATTAAAATAGTCACTAACACGTTCAGATAAATTAACAGTAATATTTTCTTGTTGTCCACGATATAATTCATAAATTTCATTCCAACGATAATTTGTTGTACGTGATATTATAGAATCACGAAAATAAACAAGTATCCAACCTAAACTAATTGTAGTATATAAACCAATAAATCCTTGTGCAATTAATAATGAAATACTTATTCCTTTACATATTGGACTTATATTCCACATTGTTATTGGACCACAACGTATTTTAACACCTAAACACATTTGTAACCATAACATTGGTATACCAAAGATAAATGATAATATTAAAAATTGTACAATAAAATTTGCACCAAAATGTATACTAAATATTGAAAAACGTGATAAATTAAATAATCCTAATGTACAACAAATTGTTGCTAATGCACGTCCATATTGATTTGGCCATTTTGTAAAACCATTACTATTATTACAGTTATTACTATTATTATTATTTATAATTGTTTCATCTGCTGAATCTGTCTGTTGTGTTTCATCAGGATCTGATGTTGATTGTTGTCGTTGCCGTGGCCTAAAAAAAAATAAAAAAAATAAAAAAAATAAAAAATTAAAAGAATGAACAAAATATTTACTTACAAAAATAGAATTTCCCCTAGAGAAATTTTAAAATTTCATATTTATTGATTGAAAATTTTGTGATATTGATTTAGAGTTTTTTTTTTTTTGTTTAAAGAAAAATTAAAAAAGAAATTTATAGAGAAATTCTATTGAAATAAGTAAATAAATCTTAATTCTTGTTACATAACAACTTAAACTTATTGATGTTTTTTTTTATAGTACAAATTAATATTCTCAAGGGTGAAACAAAAAAAAAAAAACAGAGGAAACTTTTTAAAACACGTTCACACTTTTTTCCAGTTTTTCTCAAATCGAAGTAATTAAGTCAAAAATAAGACAGAGGCAAAAAAATGTAACTGCATATATTTTATTAATAAAATTATTTTACAATTTCACTCGTTCACACAAAATAATTAAACAAATTATTATAAGAAAAAATCGAAAACTTAATTTAATACAACAATTATAAACCTTTCTAATAAAGCTGCTGTTGTCGCAGCAATAAGCATCATCATTTTTCCTTCCAATTCTTTATTAAAACCGAATTTTTTTAATTTATAAATTTATTAATTTTTAATCTTCGCATTTGAAAAATTCAACAAACGTGAAACAATTGTGCGTGCTTTTTTTTTATGAATTTTGTTTTTCTTAAAAAATTATAAGAAGAAAACATATATAAAGAAAAGTTGGGGAAAAACAAAAATCACACAAAGTTGGACGTAACACAGCAACAAGAAACAAATCAACCAACCAAATCATTTTAAGAAACAAAAAAATATAACGGGGTAAAATTGTTTTTATTTTTTGTCGTGGTTTGTTACTTGGCAACGTATTGTTATTGGTAACAAAAAAAAAAAACAAACAAACAAAAAGAAAAAAAAGAAAAAAAAGAAAAAAAAGAAAAAAAAGAAAAACAAAATTTAATTGTAAAAAATTTTTAAACATCGCACACACTGTTGCCAAATTTATTACATCAAATGTTGCAAATAGAAAAATAGACAAAAGCGAAAAAATATTATCGTTTCGGCGCGAATATATTTTTATAATTTTTCTTTTATTTTACTGTTGTTGTTGTTTTCATTTTTAACCAATAAAATTGCGTCAAAAAAATAACAGTTGTCTATTTTTTTTTTTTTTTTGATTTTATAACAACAGCAGCCAGAGAATTTGTTTTCAATCATTTTTTCTTTTTGTATTTATTTATTCATATAATTATTCGCCAATATTTAATATTTATATAAGGCGTTGAAATATGACATAAAGAAAATAAATACGTATGTAGTTAGTTGTTGTTGTAAATATGTATGTAGTTAGTTTTGTTGTTGAAATTTAACAAAAAAATGAAGAATTTTAATTTTACTTTATTATTTATTGAATTTTAAACAGTGTGTGGATTACTAAACAATAATAATAATAACAACAACAACCGCATGATAGTAATTAAATTTTTTAAATAATAAATAATAATGAAATGAAATTAATAATTTAAAAGAATGAATAAAAATTTAAAAAATAAAAAAACAAAACAAAAACAGTTTATTGAATGATGAAAAGTAGAAATAATCGGCATTTCGTTAACAATCACACACCACACACACACACACACACACAACTAATGACTAATAGAATGATCTGATGGATTAAAAAAAAAACTAATAAGTTTTTTGTTAGTTTTTTGTTTTAATTCAATTAAAACATGTGTTTTCTTTTTTCTTAATTTTTTTCCCCCAAATCACTTTATCCGATTTGAATTAAAATTATTAATAAATTTAGAAAAGAAAAGACTAAAAAAAAAAAAAAACTTAAAAATTATGATTTTCTCCATTCATTTTTAATTTAATTGTTAAACACTATCAGATATTTATTTTATTTATGATTAAAAGCTTAAATGAAACTTTACGTCAGATTTAAAATTATTTTTAACATTTTTACATTGAGATTCTGATAAATAAACAAGAGTTCGAATTAAATATTGTTTTTAAAATTGTAGAAAAAATGTATAAAATGTGATCTTCATGATAAAAAAAATCCGACTGTAGGGTGAAGGTAAGTCGTAGGTACATCTATTTTAATATCAATTAATTTATGAAAATAAGAATTTAATACAAATTTTAAGATTTATTATATTTTTGAGGATAACAAATTTTAGACACTTGTGACATAGCAAAAAATAATGATAATTTTATATCCGTGATTTTAATTATAAGAATGCCTGCCTTTACCAATAATACCCTAAATCTAAATCCTAAATTATTATCGTTATGTTAATTTAGAATTAAAATTAATGAGAAAATAACCAGTTGTCGTATATAATTTGATTATTCGAAGAATCGATTATAATAAATCTTTATGTAAATCCATACAAGTTTTGTTTCCATCTAAATTTGGAAAAAACGCAAAATTTTAAAATAATGCCAAACGAGTTAAAATAAAAACTAAACTAAAGCTAAAAAAAACTATGATCACCTTGGGACGCGTGTTACCAAAAAAAAAAAACATAATCCACTTATCGTTTATATTTGATTCCATTTACCACAAAATTTGGATTATAGATTTTTTTTTAGAATAGGAAGAAATTATAATTGAAAACATTTTTGCCTATATTTTAATTCTTATTAAAGCTGTAAAAGTTCCAGAGGTAAGCGCGATTTATTAGTATGATTTAATTTAAATGAAATTTAAAAAAAAAATGGCAAAATTGTTGACAAATTTTTATTATTCCCGCCAGAATATCATCATTGTGCTTTTAATGAATAATTATGTCAGATTTCATGAATTCATGATGTTTTGCACTCTGTAACTCTTCATGAGGGGCAATACAGGGGCAAGACAGTGTTATTTTACAAACTAGATTCTTGTTTCATTATTAAAGTACTGACATATGAATTGTGATTATATATTGTTCACTATCGAAGAGTTTACCTATATTTTATATTTATATCAAACAGTGATGTTTATTATTCAAAGTTCTAATCTATAAACTTAAATACTTAATTCTTAATGAATATTGAACAAAATTTAAATAAAGAATTTAAATTAGAATATTAGAATTTTTTATTATTTTTTTAAGTGAATTTAAATTGTTGGAATTTGTGATAATCCAAATACCGCAATAATATTTTCATTGATTGTATTTTATTCGAAAGAAGAAAAAAAAAATACATTAAATTAAATTTGCCGTTCCTCTCCTTCTCTCTTCCGGAAATTCGGTCACATTACACGATTTTTTTTTTTACTTTTTTCTTCTTTCTTTGCTTTTATTATTTATAACGGGATTTTCGCCTCCGTGTAAACAAAAAAACAAAAAAAATTGACAGCAAAAATTTTAGATTTTTTTAGGAACAAAAATCTGAAAACAAAAAGCAAGAAACAAAAATCTAAAAACAAAATAAATCCCCTTCACTTTTTTAGTTTTTTTTCCGTTTTTAATAAAAAAAAAAACAAAAATTAATTTTAATTATTAAGGAAAATTTAAATAATAGAACATTTTTAAAGGTGTTGACAATTAATTGTTGATCAACATTGGAATGAAAATGTTTCATCCGTGTTTAAGGTCAACATTTTTTCTTAAACAGAATTTTGAAATTTGTCTAATTTTCCCCTTATTTCAGAGAAGGGAAATATTATCAGTCCTCTGAAGAAAAATTGTTGTGAATTTGAAAAAAAAATAATTATTTTTTGATTGATCGAAATTTTCTTTGTTTTAATTTTAATTGAATTTAATTAATTTTTAATGAATAAAATTTAATGAAAGTTTTATCTGTTTACTAATAAAAATCATTACAAATAAAAGAGTAACACAGACAGATTCAATGAATAAAGAGAGTGGAGACAAAAAAAAAAGTCTGTTCTTGAAATTCATAAATGTCAGGTTAAATTGAATTTATTTTTAAATAAAAAAAATATAAATATTTACCTTTCATTATTATTTTCTGTTCCTGAACCAATTGAACTAGAACCAGTACTAGATACTAATGATACAGGACTAGGATTTCTTGATGAATTACCAGAACTTGGTTCTGAACTTATAAAATGTGTTCTTGTTGAATTTGTATTTGTATTATTTGTATGATTATTTATTGTAATAATACGTGCTGGTTGTGGTGGTGCACTATTAGGTCTTTCATGATGAGTCATTGTAGTACGCTAAAAAAAAAAACAATAGAA
This sequence comes from Pedicia rivosa, assembly GCA_963082725.1. NCBI lineage: Eukaryota > Metazoa > Arthropoda > Insecta > Diptera > Pediciidae > Pedicia > Pedicia rivosa. The sequence goes on along the minus strand of OY720152.1, from coordinate 44,216,569 downwards.
AGAAATAAAAAATACAAAAACAATTAAAAAAAAAAAGAATCATTAAAATAAGGGGGGTGGTGGGATAGCTACCGGATATTAAAAATAGAATAAATTATAAAGGAAGTGCTTTTATTTTTGACGTTTGTCTTTTCATATTTTATAAACTTTACCAATATTCAATGGCCTTCAAAAAAAAAATTATACACACACATAAAAGTGCGATATTGACGTGACAGAGGAATTGTCTATCACTGCCTTACTATTATTGCATGTCATAAAAAAATATTTATTATTGTTGTTGTTTCATTTTTTATAAAAATAAAATAAAATAAACAACAACAAAAAATAAACAACAACAACAAGGTGAGGATTGTAGGCCGATACTGTAGTTTTTCATATTCATAATTAATTGAATTCATGTAGTTCGTTTTTTGTAAAATTACAAAAAAAATGCTTTTATTTTGCATAATAAAATAAATAATGCACTTAAAAAAAAATTCAAATCAAAACCTTTTTTTATCGTGTTAATCCCGAGAATACAAAATGTGAATAAATGCGATTTAGGAAATAATTCAAAGAGGTGAGGAGGAAGGAGGAACAAAAATAAAATAGTGAAAGTAAATTGAAATTCTTCTTCAATAATTTATTCAATGATTATTTTTGTAATTAAAAAATAAAGTTTTCTTTTACCTGTACACTATACGGTATTGTTTCAGCTACAATTGATATAAGACGTGGTCGTATTTCAGCACGTCTACCAAATTGACGTGGACGATCTTCAGTTGTTTCATGATCAAATATATCTAATGGAAAATTTATGTTTGTAAATTGTGTTGATTGTATCGCTGTTGGTGTTGCTGTTGGTGCTGATAAATGACGTCTTTGATTCATCATAAAATTTGATTCTTGATAACTTGGTGGATCAATTGATGGTGTTTGTAATATTGTTGATGTTGTTCTTGTTGATGTTGTTGTTATTGTTGTTGGCATTATTGTTTGTGTTGTTATTATTGTATCAGATGTTGTACCAGCATCATTTTGATCCGGTTGTTCGGGTAATAAAATTGGACGTATTTTTCTCATTGAATTTCTAAGCCATGATAAACGTCTTTGTGGTTCTAATTCTATACAAAAAAAAAAAATAAACAAATAAACATAATAATTTAATGAGTCATTTCTACACTTAAATTATGAATAGATATTTATAGTACCTCGACTATCAGGGCCATTTTGCAAACTTTAAGTTAGAAACAAGAAACAAGAAAATTTAAATTTAAATTTTTATAAAAATCTACCAAGAAACAATAAAATTTATAAAAATATATGGAAAATTAATAGCATTGATCATATTGATCACTGTATTGTTTGTTTGAATTCGATTTTAGAAAAACAATATCATAAATTTAGGGTAAGTCCTGATAAGTCTATAATCTCTAATATGAGATTCGATGAGAATTAAAGAATTTTATATTTAAAGACAAATTTTGAAGTATTATACTGAAGTTTTACACAGCAATCTTAACAGTCGATTAATTAAAAACAAAAGAGAGAATTTTATATGAGAATGGAATGGTACAGAAGAAATTATTTTGAATTATTAAGAATATTGAGATTAACGTATATTTATATCAATTGTCAGGGTTATGTAAAAATAGTATCTAATATTTTTAATGAAATCCAAACAATTTTTTTCTAACACGGCGTCATTTTCTTTTACGTCAAATTAAAATCAAAAAAGAATTTTCAGAATATTTTTCACGGTATTAATTAATTTACAAACCGGTAAAACTCTTTAAACTTCTATCATTAATAATAAAAATTAGAATAAATTGAAAATTTTAGAATATAAAAGAAAACAAGAACAACAACTAAAGAAAGCAAAATCAATTTTAAGTATAAGATCACCTTAAACATTATTGTCAGGTTTCACAACATTAAAAATCGAAAAATTAATCTTGTCTTAATAAAAAAAAAAAATTGAAAAACAAAAAAATAATAAAACAATGAAAAATAATTTCACCGGCCATCATATAATCCACACGAGATGCACAGTTCAATAAAACATTATTAAAAGATCACAAACAAAAAATTATGAGTCGTCGTCGCCTCGAATATGAGGTCTCCTCTGTACCTCCCGCAACACAGACACACACATGTACACACACACAAGTATGTACTTATGTTTGATGATCATAAAAAAAACGTTATTTATTCATTAAAATTATTATCAATTGAAAAAATGAAAAAAAAAAAAAGAAGTCATTAAACCCGCATACAATAAACAGTCATTTGACATTTGCACTCGAGGGCATCGTCATATAACGTCGCGTTTTATTAATTTTTTATTTTTTAAGTAAAGTAAAGTAAAATCTTTTATTAACAAATTTTTTTTTTATTTTTTATTTTATAAAATTTTATTTGTATGTTTTAAAGGAGAAAGAAAAAAAAAAAGATCACTTTTTATAGAAGTAACCACAATCAAAATCAACACAAATAACAGAAAAAAAAAAATAAATAAACCGAAACATAAAAACAAAATTAATAATGCGTTATACGTCCCGTTTCGAAAGTAACAAGCAGCTGTTTTGTTTTTCTGTTTCTAAACATTTGTTTTATTTGATTTTTGTGTGTGTGTGTGTTTTTTTTTCATTCTTTTTTAAAGTGTCGACCCATTTTTGGTGTTGTACCCTTTTTTTTTTGATTATTGTATTGCCGGTTTTGTTATTGTTTAATATTTAATTAACGAAACAAAAAACGTAAATATTTATTAATTAATTAATAATTACTTAATAATTCCAAAAACAATAATAACAGCAACAATAATAATAAATTCAAAAAACAAAAACAAATCGATCGACAAAAACAAAAAAAAAAATTAAAAAAAATTTAAATTTAAAAAATGAAACCAAAAAAAGAAAAACTAAAAATAAAACATTTTTTACTTTCTATTCTTATTGCTAAAAAAAAATTGAAAACAGAAAAAAAAAAAATCAAAATCAATGAAGAAAGACAGAAGTGAAAGAGAGAAACAAAACTATTCGCGTATCCTTTTCTTCTTACTTTTGATTTTAAATTTTATTCAATTTTTTTACCCCCACTCCTACACTTTGTATTAGTTTTAGTTTTGTTTTTGTAAACACGAGCTGACACGATAAATAAACCGAATAAAATTGAATCGTTTTCGTTTGATTTAATAAAATAATTAATAATAAATATTATTTTTTTTTTAGTAGCAAATGCGCGAGCGCATGTTTGGTCATGCGTTATGAAAAATAGTTTTTTTTAAACAAATTTTACATTATTTTTTGTCTTTTTCCCTCTTTCACTTTATACAACAAACAAATAAATAATAAAAATATTAGTAAGAAAATAATAACAAAATAGTCATAAACGGATATAAATTTTTTTAATAATAAACAAACATAAATGAAATGAATTTATCATAAAATAACAGAAAATTATAATATGCGCATGTGTAATGGACGTAACGGCATTCATTTTAAGACGATCACGTTTATGTTTTTACACACCCCCTCATACACCACATCCGTCCGCAACTAAATAAAATACCAAATTCTGAATAATAAAATAAAATTGGTCGTTTTGGGTTCAATAAATTGAGACGGATATCATTTTTATTTTTCACATAATTTTAAATGAATTTCCTTAATTTTGTGAAAATTAGTCATCACTTAATTTTTAATTTAATAAGAAATTTATATCATTCTTCATCATTTATCTTAAAACAGAAATGAATCTGTCAGTAAATTGAGAATAAAAGGATTAATTAACATCGATGACAATAGATGGATTATTTTATCTCATCTGATTCTCAAAACAAAAAAAAAATTTAATACATTATTTTCAGAAATTGTATATGCATCAACAATAAATGTAGTGGAGATCAAGGTCTTGGTCCTAATTACTAAAAACAAAATTAGGCAACTGACCTATTTACCATTGTTATAACGTACAAAACAACAACAAGAGTAGTGTGACAATATTTCATTTATAAAATTTTTGATAATTTACAGACGATCAATTTTTTTCTATACAGAAATATTAATGTATGATATTAACGCATACAGATAAAAGTAAAAAGATTTAATTTTACTGTTAGATAATAATTGCATTTCTTAATTGACAACAAGAAAATATTTCATAAAAAATAAAAAATAAAAATATATGACGACCCCTAAGGAGTGATATAATTTCTGACATAAATCCAGATAATATTGATAAAAAAAATATATATATATTGAACGATGAGCTGAACGTAGATTTAAAAAAAAAGAAAAATTAACATTCTCAAGTATCAAGGCAATAGACAAAGTTAACTGGAAAATGACCTACTTTATTAACTTAATTAAAACTGACGGATTTAATTACTTTACTTTACTTTACTTTAATCTGCAACATCAAAACAAGAAAAAAAAAAGAAGAATATGATGATGAAATTTGAATCTTCTTCTAACAATAAAAATGAATGGATACGTGAACGTAAGTGTGTAAATTAGGAATTGCTTGGACTTATTATGAGTATGACTCATTACGAAGTAATTCGTATAATAAAATAAATGAAAAATTCTTTTTAAAGAAGTAATTCAGTAATTTGATGCTAATTAATTATTCATAATTTCTTTCCATTTTTTTTTTTTAACAATAAAAATTTTGTTTTCGGTTTTTCTTCGTTTCAACAAAAAAAAAATATTACACTAAAAATTTAAATAAATAAATTGTGTCACTAACCTGTTCGTGTTCTTCCTCTACGAAAATGATTTATATTTGGATTTTCCAATGTTGTTATAATTGATTCATCTGATTCTAATGGTAATACAATTTTTGTTTGTTTTTGTGGTGATGATGGTAATGATAATGTTGATGTAGATGACAATTGTATTACACCATCAATTGTATTCCTAAATGGATGACTACGTTTTAATGTAAATTCATCAATATTATCAATTGGTATAAAATCAATAAGATCAGTTTCTTGTTGTTGATTAATTGTTGGTGAATTTGTTTTTGTTAATAATTTATTTTTTATTTTATTATTTTTCGGTAATGTTGCAAAATGTAAAATTCTTGTCTGATTATTTATTGATTTTTTAGAATTATATTTTAAATTTTCTAAATTATTATTTAATTTAAATTCATTTGCAATAAGTTCAGCACGATCATCAATAATATTTGTTTGTAAATTTTCATCAAATATTGTTGTTGTATTAGAATCATCAATTTCTTCTAAATATGCATCTAAATCAGATAAACATGCAGCTATTCTATCTGGATCACTTTTATAAATAATTCCATTATCTTTATCCATATCTACAATTATATCCTCACCAGAATTACTCATCAGATATGAATCTGTATGTGTTTCTAATATACGATCAAGTTGTGTTATAACATTCATTGCCTCTAAATCTTGATCTGAATTTATTGATTTCAGTCTTTTCGGTTTAAATGTACAAAAATTATTTTGTTCATCATTTTCTATAAAATTTGTTAAATTTTTTGAATTTATTCCATTTCTATTATTACGTACATTTGGACGGATTGTACAATAGGAACCAATTAAATTATTTTCTTTATTAATTAATTCTATTTGATCATCATTTTTACATTTTGTTCTTAATGTACCATAATTCATTAATATTTTATTATTGTCATCAATAGTGTCATGATCATCATCAATTGTATTAATTTTTATTATTTTATTATTTTGTCTTTCACTTGATCCAGCAATTGAATTATTTAATTCATCTGTGACGTCATCATTATTATTATTAATTATAGTGGTACGATCAGTGATACCATCTAACACCATTTTAAAAACAATACACTGTATACTATTGGTAAGTACAAAATAATGATTATTCTCTCTAATCTCTCTAAGTCTAAGTAATACTCGAGATATTTTAGTTTTCTTAATCAAATTCCAAAATTAATTAATTTTTTTTCTGTTTAAATCAATCATGAAAGAATTTCACAAAAATTTCATAGATTTTTGTTTTTGTTTCACTTCTTTTTTTTTTGTTTTTGTCTTCTTCTTCTTCTTCGTCTTTAGCAGAAACACAAAAAAAAAAATAATTTTTTTTTGTCGTGACCCAATTAAAATATAGAAAAAAAAGAAAAAAAAAATATTGCATAAGTGAAAATATACTACACATAGCGCTAATATCATAACAACAAAAACAACTAAAAACACAACAAATAAATAAATACAAAAATATAAAATTTATTGTGTATAAAAATCAAATTTGTGTGTGTGTGTGTGTGTGTGTGCGTAGACTGTAGTAGAGTTTGCATGCCGTATAGAATTGCTGCATGTGTGTGAAATTGTGCATGTGTAGAGTTTTGGTTGTGTGTGTGTGTAGAGTAGTGATATTTTCCAATATTTGGCAGTTATTTTATTTGACATTTTTATAAAATTTTTATTTAAAAGCAGCTTTTTATCTTCTATCTTAAATTTGAAATTTTTAACATTTTTTAATGAATTTTACTCAGCGTCTTTTATTTTTTCAATTTTAATTTTTATTTAGAAGCAAAAATTTTTCTCTTTTCTATTCAAAATTAAGTTAAACCATCAACTTCAAACCATGAACCAAAATCATAAATTACGCGGGATTGTGATTTGTAGTGAGATTAAAGAGATTTTTTTTTTTGTGTTCGAAAAATAATTTTTGATGTATGAGGTGAGAATTAATGATACTGAAAACTAGACCTTTAAAAAAATATAAGGATGATGATTATGATGACATTCCAATTAGGTTCATGACTCTTCTTAAAGGTACAGAAACACAAACTATAATTAATCAGAAAATCAGCAGAGATGAAAAATAAGCAAAGAAAAAAAAAACCATGAATAAGATCAACGATCATTAAAATGTTATGCAAAAAAAAAAAAAACGTACACGCATCAAAATATAATTATATTCATTATTTTTCTTTGATTTGAACTCAATTTATGTATAAGATAAAAAAATTGTAATATATAATTCTGTCAATAGGGAGTGGAGAGAGTAGAGAGTGAGGAATATGTTAAAAAGATTCCTTATTCATAGATTTCATGTTTTGTTTTCTATCACATAATTTTGTTTTAAAACAAATCATGAATAAACATGAAAATTTCAATGAAAAAATGAAAAAAAAATCAATGTAAAGGGTTCCGGTATAAACGAGAATCGGATAAAGAATTTTAATTATTATTAAATCACATTATTCTTCTTCTTCTTCTTACAAAGCTGTCAAACTTTTTTCTTCTTCTTTTAACAAACCTGTCAAACTAGGGTTTATTGATTTTTCAAATGAATATAAATATTAACTGATATCACCATTTTATCTTGTATCCTGTTCTTTCTTATACAATTTACATTAGTTTTTATTCTATTCAATACTGATTCTTCATACTTAGTATAGGTAGTTACATGTTACAAAGTAGTTTATTGTAATTAAATTACATTTTAATTACGTCATGTAAGTAAGAAATAGTAAATGACGTTTACAAAAAAAAAAAAAAAGTAAAATTTCATTAAAAAAAATTAAAAACAAATAAAAAAGAAATTAATGACTCTGACCTATTCCGCAATTAAGAATTATAACCGATTAATCGATAAAAAATAAATTTGACAGTTTATTGTGTGAAACAAAAAAGGAAAATAAGAAAAAAAAAACAAGTTTTGTAATAAGAACAAAAACAAAAAGAATAAAAACAAGATAATATTTTGATTAGAGTCGGAAGTTTTAGTTTAGCGAGAATAAAAAAATAATAATGCAGCAATTCAACACCAAACAGAAACAGTTAAACAGAGAGAGAGAGAGAGAGAGAGAGAGAGAGACAAAATGAGCAGGAGATAAATGTATAATGACCCCAATCATAAAGTATGTCTTGGATGTTAAATATAATTTTTCGAAAGAATATTAAAAAGGTCACGTCTAAGATACTTTATGATTTTCTTAATTTGACTTAAGTTAAGTCAAGTATCTACTTAACTTTAAGTAAAAAAAAGAGGACCATTAAATGAGATAAAAATTTAAATAAAACTTAAAATATTGTAAAGAGCGCATTTTTATTGAATGAAATTAGTGAATGAATGAAATCCAATATTAAAATAGAATTAATTTAGAAAATAGAGAAAAATTATAGAAATTTTTTTGAACAAATAAAAAAAAAAAAATTACCATTCATCATTGTTTGCTTTGAAAAAAATAAATGTTAAATCCGTTGATAGATTCAACCGGATATCGTTTGGATACCTCACTCTGTTCAACTCAACTCTTTGATTGTAATTTTTAATCAAATCAAAAATATTCTTCGAGAGTTAAATTTAATGAAAATGTTAAAAAAAAAAAATAAAAAATCAAATTAATTAGAAACAATTCTGTTTTTTTTTTTACTAAATAATTTACTAATTGATAAAAATACAAATTTTCCATAAAATGTTTTTATCTCGGTATTTACCGTGTTTGTTTTTTACTTAGAATCAATAAACAAATTTTTTATAATTAATTTATAAAACAACAACAAATACAACAGCTACAACAATAAAAATACAATTGAAAAAAATTCACTGATTATGATTAATAAATAGAAAAACATAAAATAAAAAAATAAAAATATAATGTTAATGAATAATTTAATTAATTATAATTTAAAAAAAAAAAATTAAATTAAATAAATTATCATATTTTACTTTTTCTTCTTCTTCTTTTCTATTTTTTATTTAATTTCACTTTAACAGAATTTTTATAACAGCTGACACATTTATAAACTTTGTAACGAGAAAAACAACAATAATTGTATGTTTGTTTGTTTCTTTTTTTTTTTTTTGTTATGTGCCAGTGCCAGACTATTTTTCTAAGAAAAATCTTTAAATCACAAAAATAATTAATAGAAAAAAAAAAAAAATTTGTCTGTTTTTTTTAGTTCGATCGTCATTCGATTTAAAAAAAAAATGGTTTACAAAATTAAATAATCAATTCATTCAATGATCTAATCCAATTAGTCCGCTTACAAATTTATTTTGTCATAGAATTAATAACAGAATCCTATCAACGAATATTTTACCGAAAACGTCACCAATTTAAATAAGACAATAGAACTAAAAACAAACATGAACTTATAACTCTTCAAATGAAACAAAATAATAACGACCGACATGACCGAAAATGCAACAATTTTGTTCAATAAATAAATTTTCAGTATTATTTACCACGAATATATCAATAATCTCTTAATGAATCATCGCAGACCAATTCTACTTTAGTGAGACTTATAAGTTAAAAATAAATAAATAAACCAATGAAGGTAATAACAAATATTTATATTGATGGCCGTATTTGAAGAATTTCAGTTGGTACATATACAAATATACGAATCAGTCAAAAGTAAAATCAAAAAAAAAGATTAAATAAAAAAAATTAAAATTTAGTAAGAATTGGGGGGATCAATGAACGCTCTTCAAACAGGGTGAAAAAAATAACAAAATACTCTCGACTTTTATTGAAAATATTTTATACTTAAGCGCGTTCGTACTTTTATAGAAGTCAATGTATGAGAGTAGGTTAATTAATCGCGTTCCAATTTGAATATTTTTCTGATCACCGGATTTATCCAGATTTAAAATTATTTTGGTAATAAAAAAAAACGGATAAGTGGATACTTAAGTTGATCTTTGAAGACCTTTTTTTTCTTTTTTAATTTAACTTTTTATTTGTAAGTGCCATAAAAATTAATGTAAACGGGATTTTCACAAAATATATTCTTTTTTACTTCTAAGATGACACAGAATTCAGAAGAGTGTCATTCAAACACTACAAAAAAAATCCAACTGGTTCAATAAAAACCCGAGTTCAACATTCAACAGTTAAATATTTGATCATTTTCTGTATGAATTTTATGTCCACAAATTAATTAACAATTTATACCAGTATCAGTAACAAGGCAATGTAAAATCATTGAGTAAAATAAGCAATCAGTGTGCAATCTTTGTATGCAAATATGCAATTGGTAGGATAAATTTTTTTTTCAGTGGTTCACGTTGAAGCAAAGGAAAGCAACTACAAGTGTATTCAATCCTCACAAATTTATAGTCAGTTGAATTTTGTAGAATGTTGAATGTAAAATGCGACAGAATGTCATATTAATTATAAAGACTTTTACAACAAACCAATATCATTTCACTGATAAATATAAAAAGAGCAAAAGTAAATTAAATTAAACAGAAAATTTCAAATGCCCTTCAAAGTAGAGTCATCAACCATCAGTTTTGAATTTATCGTTAAAGAAAAAATAAGAAAAAATTGTCATCACCTAATTATAAATCCTTTCAACATTCTGTTTAGGAATATTGTGGAAAATGGTTTTCCCTAAATTACAAAAGAAAAAAAAATTTATATGAAATTTCAATAAAGAGAATTTTTGATTCGTTAAAGAAAACAAATTCACAGTACCTGTACAAGATTCTGATTCAAATCATGGATAAATCATGGAAATTATAAACACATCGAAATCAATGGATGGACTTATTTTCTCGTGGTTACGTACATCGCCATACAGATTAACGAATACACTCCCTAATCATTCTTATGTTAATTCATAATAATTAATAAAGCAATAATAAGAATATAATAATGGACAATATTTTTAACCTTGTAAAAATTTATTTCAAATAAAAATAAACAAAAAGAAAAAGGTGACAAAAAAAATCAACTAAAAAAAAACAAAGTGCAATTAGTAATTTACAGAAATGAGAAAATATTTCTTAAGCCAAATAAAAAAAAAAAAGGCAACAACAAAAAAATAAATAAGACAAAACAGAAATTATTGACAGTAAAGTGGCAAAATAGGAACAATTTGTAATAAAACAAAAACAAAAACACAATAATTATTAATTATAATAAATTTAAGTGTGTTTGCTAACATGTGTGTCTATAGATGTGTGTGTGTGTGTGTGTGTGTGGCATGGATAATAATGTATTAAAAAAAAACTTACTAAATAATTTTATTATTTAGATTTTAGCAAGAACCTTTGGACTTAGATTTTTTTTAAGAAATTTTTTTTCTCAATACTGTCTGTTTAATTGTGCTGAACCATTTTAAAATTAACTCATTATTTTTCCTCTCTCTCTCTTGTTGTTTCTCTCTCGATCTCTCATTGTAACTCATTCATATTACGAGAGAAAAAATGAGAATTAATTAAAAGTAAATTATAAAATAAAATATATAAAATTTTTGGTAGAATAAAACAAAATTTATTAATTTTGTAGGTGGGTTGTCGGTAAGTTTCCAGTGTCTACTTTTTAAGAATAAATTAACTTAAATGATATTTGTTTTGGTGTTGCCTTTGTCTATTTTTGTTTCGAATGAAATAAAATAATATTAAATAACATTTTTGTCTCCTTTTTGGTAAGACTGCTAAAATGTTCGTAAAACCCGCTATTAAACTTCTAATTTAGATTCTGTTATATAATCACAACAAAAATAAGCCACATTGTAATTCATAATAAAGAATTGTATTCTACAATTGAGTGACAATAGGACACTCGGATACTTACGATTATTGTTTTCTCTAACTCTAAACACGATTCCTATCACAGAATAATTTTAGGATTTCAATAAAAAAAATTATTATTTGTTAAAACTGAGAGATTTGAAACTTTCATTAAAAAAATAGACATTTCGTCTATAAAGTTTGCATGTCCCATTTTTTTTTTGTCTTTCCATAACGATTTATTAAAACTTTAACAGGAATAATTTCATTCATTTGATTTAACTATTTAGGATTTAGACAAATGTATTAAAATTGTTGTTTTTTTATTGAAAATTAGAATACGTGATGATATGATTAATAGTAGGATGGGTAATACTCCATAAATAGACAAACAAACATTTATAATTCAATCAAAAATTTAAATGTTGTATTTTCAGCTCAAAATTAAAAAAAAAAAAAAAATTTTAAAGAAAATATCTACAAACACAGCTAAAAAGATACATTTTGATATTAAATATATATATTTATTTTTTTTTGTATTATTTCCTAAGTGGAAACCTTGAAAATACAAAAAGTTGTTAAACAAAAAACTCACAAAACAACAACAATAAAAAAAAAATTTAAAACAACAACAAAAAATGCCGAGTTAAAATTTAAAAAAAAAAAAATACTTCATTGACCTTCTGAGACAGATTGTTTTTTTTTTGTAAGTATTTTGTCTCTTGGCTGGTTGTTGAAGTTTTCTTTCGTTCTTAATTACATTTTTTTTTTTTCATAAATCCAAAAAAAAAAAAAATGGTAACGCAGATAAAGGACGTGCATTGTACAATAAGTACAAAAACATTTTTAAAGGAATAAAATTAATTTCCGACTGCACACAGATTACATAAATATTGCACATAGTTACTTCTCCCTTCCCTTTCCTCCTCATCACCTCATCAGAAAAATATCATAATACATTTTTTATTCAATTATTTATTTGTAACAAACAAATAAAACAAAATAAAAATTCTAAATTACAAAAAAAAAAATTGTTTTTTTTTTGCTGTTGTTGAAAATTAGAAAAAAAAAATTGTTTTTTTATTAAATAAATAAAAAAAAAAAACAAACAAGTCACAGTTTAAAAATTTTACACTTAAATTTGTTTTTTAGACGGATTTAGGTGACAAATCAGACAAAAAAAAAAGTGGGTGAATATTTGACAGAGGGTTTACAAAACGTTTCAACTTATTTTGAAATTCATTTGTAAAGCAGCTACCGCACTCAAGCCAATTTGGCTTGAGATTGAGATTGAACAATTTTATATGCACGTTACGTGAGAGAAATAGTGACAGCATGTCGCGAGACAGATATATTATCTTGCAATAATTTTCAAGAAATTGTCACAATTTTTTTCAGTTCACCAATTCTTGCAATAATTTTTCAGATCAAGCTGATTGACGGTTCAATCGCAAAAATGCTAAATCATTTTTATTTCTAATTTAATTTGAATAAATATTAATAAATACATTAATTATATATTGTATTCATATAAACTAAGTGTTTAAATAAATTATTTGTTAATTTTCACGAAATAAATAATAATTTTAATTTTGCCGCTGAAATTACGCATAGCAATTTTACTACAGTTTTCAAATCTACTACATTTTAAAATTGTCAAATCTGATCTGTCAGTTCAATATTTTGTTTTTAATTTTTTGAAGTTTAAAATTATATTGTTTAAAATATTTAATATTTATACATCTATATTTATATTAATATTTAATACTTAAAATATTTAAAGTTATATTTTATTAAGTTTAAAATGAATGTATGAATGAAATACTAGAAATTATATTGGTCTCTTTCTAACAAAATAATTGCAAATTTCGATTATTTCGCCATCTGAATTCGTACAATAATACTAATTTCTCCAATTTTTATTGTGGAAAAATCTTACGTGCGGTAACAGCTTAAGACAATCTCTATTTTGTCCTGAAGAACCTTGATTGTTTTTGTCACATAAAAAATTTGTATTTTTACATTGGTACAAAATCAACAACTCTCACAGAACCAGAATTTAACACCGGAAATTAATGATGGTAGAATAATATTAATCGTCGTATGTTGAGTTTTGTTATTGAAAATAACAACCAATGGCTTTTAACAAAGAAAAAATGTGAAGTGAGCCGACAAATATAATGTAAGATGTTCAAGTTGTTTATAATTATCCAATTCTTACAATTCCATTCGACAATGGGAAGATCCAAAAAGTTAAAAATGAATCACAGTGACGCAATTATACTCGCCTCTTCTAATTAGAATCTGATTTGAATATATTAATCTACAAACATTTTTTAATAACAAGAACGATAATTTTTCCACAAACTCACCAAAAGACCCACATGATTGTGTTTCACGTAATTATAATTTTCTCTTAAAAAAATCTCTTTTGTAGACAGAACAAAAAAAAAAGGATAATACTGAGAGCAAATTTACAAAAACAAAAAAAGTACAATATTGTCAAACATGTTTTATTTTTTTCTTATAAGAAAATTGAACCAAAATGATAAAATATTTTTGCAACAAAATTAAATAATTTAAATTAGAAAAAGTGGGTCATTTGAAAATTTTTGTATTATTTAACAGCTTCTTGAATTGAATAAATTGAATATTTTTCAGTTCTTTCGTTAGTCCAAAAATATGTTTGTTGTTACAAAGTGAATCAGCGGAGACTTTTTCATTTTTGGATTTAATTTTTTTTAAGCGAAAACTAGGTCGAAGGGTTTGTGTGAAATTCTGAGAATGTGAACATTTTTTTAAAATGCATTCAGTGTAACGTAGAGTGTAGAACAAAATTTAATCTGTACCGTAAATGGAGAAGTATAAAATTGAAACAAAATTGATTGTGTGTTTTGTTGTAGTTGGTGGGGGCCGCACAACAAGTTTCATTATTTTGTATGGAGGAGCAATAACCGTATTTTCTCTTAAAAAAACTACAATAATGAGTCAATAGTCAAACAAACACATAAAAAGATCAGGATGAAGTAGCAGAAAAAATATATATATATAGTCGAGAAGACCTTCATATTTTCTTGTAACAAAATATCACAGAAAGTTTACAGACTTTAAACATTTTTTTTTTTCATTTTTTTACTATTCTTGTTTTTGTTGTAATTTTGACATTTTGCATAAAATTTTTTTTTTATTTATAAATAATTTATTTCACATTTAAAAAAAATTAAACAGACATTTGTGTGTTTCTATCCATTTTCATTTAATAAATTTATTATTGTTGCTATTGTGGTTCTTATTGTTGTAGAATATATAATGATATAGAATAGAAATCCATGCAAACGTAACACTATACACCAACACACACACACACACATTGTGAAAGTAGAAAAAAGAAAAAAAAAACACATCAAATAAACAGTTGGATTAGATTTTTGGTCAAAACAAGAATTACAAAAAAAAAAAAAAACAAAAAATTATCCAAACAATTCATCAGAATCTTCTTCTTCTTCTTTTACCTCTCTCACCATCTTCTTTATTTCAGTTAATTTAGATTCTTCTTCTTCTTAATTTTGAGTCAATATTTTCAGTTATAAAAATAATAAAAAAAAAAAAAAATACCGTTTTTTTTTTCTTTGTTAGACAAATGAATGAAAGAGAAAGAAAAAAATAGAAATTCTTTTAAAATAAAAAAAAAAAAAAAGTGTGAAATGGAAAGAAATAAAAAAAGAAGCAAACTTGAATTTAATAAAGAAATTCAAGAATAAAGTAAAAGAAAAAAATAAATAAATGAAAAAATTGAAAAACAGAAAAAGACGAAAGAACGGAAAATTGTATTTAGTATTTATTTTTTGTTTTTTTTTTGTATTTTTTATTTTTATTTTTTAGGTTGAAAGAAAAATCAAAAAAAAAATTCTTATTTTTGTTATTTCTGTTTTATTAATAAAATTTGTATATCAAGAACTTCTCCCCCGTGTAGAAAGGTTCAAAAATAAAATCAACGAAGAATTAACAATGCGTGCAACGGAGGATCATCCTTTTATGCAATCTGTTATTAGCGTGAGAGAAGGAACATGAATTTTAACAGTGAATAAGAAATCATATGGTCATCTCGACCAAACACAATCAAGTGTAAACAAAATAAAATGAACAACAAAATGGACAATAATTGAAGTGAAATGACACGTGTCATTATTCTTTTGAAAATTCCCTTTCTTAACCCTTCAAGTTGATATAAAATTCACAATAACTTTAAGTTGGGATTTAAATCATTAATAAGAATCACCCGGAATCTCCTCTACATTTATATTCTTCCTGAAAACTCCGTCTTTTTGTTCTTAATTAAATTATTCTTTAATTCTAGTTAATTAATTAAATTATGCGTTTCATTCGGTTTAAAATTACAAACACAAAATACTGTTTTTTTTTTCGTTTGTTTGTTTTTTTATTTTTCTGTTCTTATAAAATTTATTCTAAAGTTACGTTTTTTTTTTCTTTGATTCTTTTTTCTGTTGTCTGAATAATAAATTTCTAGTATGTTTTTGTCTTCTTTTAATTCTTTTTCTTCCATCAGTTTTAATAAAGTAAAATAAAGAAAAAGAGATGAGACTTAACTAAGAAAAAGAAACAGAAGAAGAAGAAGAAGAAGAACAAAAAAAAACTGGTTCGGTATTTTTTTTATTTTTATTTATGGTTACTGAACAAAAGACGATTCTGACTCTTTCTAGCTTACACACACAAACAAACATGCACAGACACACATCAACACATTCAAAGAAAAACATTAAAATAACAAAAAAAAAACAATAAAAAAAAATATAAATGAATAATTTAGAATCTAGGCAATAATCCCAATTTCATGATATGGTATTTTAGGAGATTCATCCTAAGCACATTTTCGCCTCTTTCACTTAATCTGACTTGGTAAAATTGTCTCTTCATAAGAAATTTAAATACTTCGAATTATTCTGGCCCAATTGATATCAAAGAAGATAGAGAGAGATTATGAATAGATTCCATTAATTTCCTAAAGACAGATATATGGACGAGATTTTTAATTAAAATAAAAAAAAAAAAAACAGAATAATTTTTGTTGTCTCAACCGAACCGAAACCAGAATTAAATATTTAATTGTCTTACTATAATTTATGTGGTTTACCAATATTCTGCATCGAATAAATCTGGAAATTATATAAGAATTTTTCATCCATAAAATGAACACAAAAAATAAAAAAATAAAAGCAGAAGGAAATTGGAAAAGATGAAATCATAAAAGATTGAAATTAAATAAAATTTGCCTAGCGAAGAAATATTACATTTTTCTTCCGGTTTTCCTCATACAAATATTGAACTGAAACTGATATAGAGGAAAATTAGGATTTTCATTATGAAATTTTTTGCCATAATTTTTTTTTTTTTAGAAATTTGTTCAAAAAAAATTCTTTATTATAAAATTTAACTGATGTAATTATTTTTGTTGTTTGCATTCTAAAACATGTCAAACATGACATTTAAAATTAACACAAATATATGGAATAAGTGTTTTTATTTTCTTTCTAGTGAAATCCACTAAAAATTAAAGGAATGCAGTAAACTCGAAATAAAATATAAACAATAAATAATAAATTAAAATTTTCATGTATTTTATTGTTTGAAATAAAAAACGTTCGAGTTCCGAAGATGAAATAAAAAAAAAAAAGTTCTTCCAAAATGTAAATAATTTTAATCCCAAATATAAAGTGAAATTTAATTGGTTTGGGTCCTCGATTATTCTGTTATTTTAAATTTAAGAAAAACACGCACACACATGCAAATACAAGCACAAATAAGCTAAAATAATAACATTTTTTTTGCATTTAATTTTAATACAATTTCTGGCACTTACTTACAAGGAGAACACTTTTTTTTTCGTTATTGTTGTTATTAATTTTATAAATAAAAAAAAAAAACAATAATAAAATTATACAAAAAAAAAAAAGAATATGAACACGTCACGGACCACACACACACACACAAAATTTATTTATTTTCAAATAAAAACACAAATAAAAAAAAAATAAACTTTTGTGAAAATAAAAGAGAAAGAAGGTTAAAAATTTTAAAAATTGTATTTCTTTCTTTCTGGTTGTTACTACTTTTGATTTTGATTATTAACAAAAAAAAAAATATAAGAACACAAAATATAAGAATAATATAAGAAGTACAAATAATACACACACAGACACACCTCTTTACATTTTATTTTATTTTTCGTTTAATTAATTAAAAATATAACTTTAAACTTACTTTATTTTATTAAAATAAATTAATTATAAATTCAATTTTAATTTCTTTTCTTCATTTAAGTTTTCTGTCTTAATTCAGACACTGAATAAACTGAACTAAACTTCTTCCAAGTTTTAACTTTAAAAAAAAAATGTCAGTTATAAAAAAATTGTGTTTTTTTTTCCATTTACATTTGTTTTTGTAGCTGTTGTTTCAATTTTAAATACAAAATAATAAATAAGAAGAAGAAAAAAAACTCGTTTTTCTAATATTTTCAATATATATCGAGTATCTCCCTTACTCTTAAATAAAAATACGATCATTTATTATATTTTCTCTTTTAGTTTTGTTTTTATTTTAAAATTAAATAGAAACTAGAAATGACATACGTTACAAAGAGAAGAGCAAAACAAAAAATAAAGAGAAAATTAAAAGAGAAAAAACAATTCAAATGTGAAAAAAACCCAAAAACACTTTTTTTTTGTTTTTGTACAAATTTACACTATAAAATATTTTGACGTGTAAAAAGAATTTTAATGTAAAAATTCATGCAGTAAAAATTTAAAAAACAACATACATTAATATCACAAAATAAAACTCACATGGTCCTTTTTTAACAAAAATGACGTTTTATATTTAATCCTATAACCGTGCATGCGTTGTAAAAATATCTTATGCAGAAAAAATAAACAAATAATTATTTAAGTTTTTTAAATTTATTACAAAATTACATTTCATTTTAAGGTTAATATTTTCATATAAATAATAAGAAAGAATTAATTCAGAAAAATGCAAATTATAATCTACAATTAATATAAATTATAAATCCACACAAAAGACATTGTCGCATCATTTCAACCTAATTTTAAAATTTATTTTTTAATGCTAACAAAAGTTCTTAAACGTATTAAATTTTTTTTTCAATGCCTACGTGAATCTACATATAAAATTATACAATCTTTTGTTTATGGAAAAAGAATAGAAATTTTGGCTGAAATATTCTGTTGACAATAAGGACACTTATTCTGAAAACGAAAAAACAAAAAAGACAAAATGTTAAGTATATAATTTGATAAAACAAATAGAACTTAATTATTAAATATTGTAAAGTCTTATAATTCACACTTCTACCAAGTGTTAAGGCTTAAAACCATTGTGTTTAAGATTACTACTTCTCTAATTATAAAGTAAAAACTGTTAAATAGGACCATAAATAACTGTTCTAAGAAATTTTGTTCAGTGTTCAAACACTGTAATTTGTATTTAAAAAATTATTGAGCATAATTGCCGTACGGAAACAAAAACAAACAATCAAAAATATTTTATAACGATAGAAACTGAAGAGATGATTATTCCAATTCAACCCTTCTTTTTTTTTACTGATATGCAATTTTTTCTTTGAAAAAAATGTTCGTCATCATTCGTTAAAATTTTTTTTTGCCAAAATAAAAAATAGTTAAATAACTAAAAGTCCTATTCAGAATATATAGAATTACTTTGTCACATTTTTCTTTTATCTAAAATAGATTATAAAAATAAAAATAACCGGCATATCAGCAATGAAAAAAAAGGTGTAAGATGTAAGGTCATATTTCCGATTGATTTTAGTAGAAATCAGATATATTTAAGAAAAGTCCACAATTTTTATTTATAACATAAAATTCAAATATAGAATTATAAGGAACTCAACTCAACCAATTTTAATAGAATTCTCAAATACAAGGGCAACAATAATAGTTGACTTTTTGGTTCGTTCTTTGTTGTAATTCAACGGTAAATAAAAAGTAATTTCAATCAATAAAATCGACAACAATCTGAAGCAATTGACAAAATATAATTATAATCAAAAATTATAAATATAAAATACTCACATAATTCACATTACAACGATTGAATTGTTTAATCATGATAGAATTTTTCTTCTTTACTTTTTTGTTTTTAAATAATAAAAAAATAATAATAAATAATAAAATAATAATTACAAGTTTTGTGGCACATTCACTGCAAGTCAACATATGTCTACATGGATTAAATACAACCGAAATTGTATTTGCAAAACATATTTTACATTCTTTTTCATCCTTCAAACGATTATACTTTTCTTTTATTGTATTTAATTCTGTTGATATCATATCATAAGTATTCTGTAAATAAAAGTAAAAATAATAATGAAAAATATTAAAAAATCATTTATAAAATTTACAACTTTCTTTAAATTATCCATTAAATTTATTAAAATGCAAAAAGATTAAAGAAATTAATTTCAATTTGTCACTTACAACATTTAGAGGTCAAATGAAAAACAAGAGGGAAAAAAAAGAAGAATAACAATGAATAATATTGAAGAAGTTCACGTTAAAAACCCGTCGATTTTTTGATAAACCTCATGAAGGACACTTTAGCTTTATTACGGAAATCAAAAATTATTCTTCAAATAAAAATTTTATTATTCGTAAATTATTTTTTCTGAGGACAAAAAACAAATTTATTTAAATGATTTTGTCTCTGCACAAAAGTCAATCTGTGAAATAAATCGATCAAATTTATTTCATATCGTTACATTTTGTTACTGACGTTTAAGCACAATCACAGAATAAATTGCGGTTGGTAGAGGTAAATTTACGTTACTATTAGATAAGAAAAAAATTGATGAATTATTTTCATTTGTTTCACATTTTCAATTGTTAATCCGATCGTCTTTAAAATAAATAATAATAATAATAATTTTTTCATTTTTTTTCTTATCAAAAAAAAAAAATCAATTAAAAAAACGATTGCATTACATATTTAACAAACATAACAGATAATAGATAGTTTTAAAATTTCTTCTTACACGATAATCCAAAACTGATGTTACTAAATCATTTAAATCATTAAAAGGTTTTCCACCTTCTAAACGTGCCGTAGCCACATTTATAATTGCTGCTTTACTAAAATCCATATTTTCAGCTTGACGAAATAAATGACTTTTTAAAAAATCATTCATATTTGTAATGTGTAATGTATTTTCTGTTTCTTTTGAAGAAGATGATGCTTCTTCAATATCTCCTAAACTTTCATCCACTTGTTCATCCGGAGTAGACTCATGTGCAGTAATCTCAATTTCTGGTAATGTCCCATTATGTAATTGAATATATTCTCTGTGTAAACTTCTCAAAAAATTTTTAACTAAAATTTGTTTTTGAGTTTTTGCTATTTTACATGTAGGACGAAATGTTTCATGTGCTTTCAATGGATCAGCGCCAACTTTCCATTTACATAATGAAAAACTACAATAGTAACATTTAACACGATCAAGTTCAACACTCTTAACAAAATAAAATCCAGCTTTTGCTAAATTGGTTGTATCACAAATTGAATCATGCTTAAAATAAACAAGAAAATATAATAAATTAATATCATTTTTAATTGTTTTATTTAATGTTATTGAATATTTTTCTTTGGATTTTCATTTTTATTATCAGGGCACAAGATTAAATTTCATTAATTTACATAAATGGTTTTCCAGAGTTGTACATACATTTTGATAATACATTTTCTAATGAAAGTTTTGGAAGAATTTAAATACTTTCGCAAGAAAGGTTATGTGAGCAATAGCGGAGACTTTCTCTCAACATTACCAAAACCCCTATTACGAAGGATATAATAATAATAGATATTACGTTTCACACTTTCAAATATTCTAATAAACTTTTGTAGTGAATAATTTGAGTGAATAATAATTCTGTTTTTTTTTAATGATATTTAAATATTCAACTTTCAATATGCTCAAGTAACAAAATATTTTTTCATTAAAGATTTATTTTGTAGAAAAATTTCCCGAATCTATGAAAATCATGCATTAGAAAAATCTATAAAACTTACAGGCCAATTACAAAATGTTCCTAAACGAAATTCTTCGTAATTCAAATCATTTTCAACTTTATCGTCTACTATACCATCATAAGGAGATTTTATGGGAATATTTTCATCATCTCCAATGACACAAGGATGGTCAAGAATATCCTAAAAAGTATGAATCATAATTATATCTGGATATAAAATTCAAAGATACTAATAATAGTTTTGTTTTTCCTACCGGTATTTGTGTTGTGTCTAAATCAAAAACCTCTTCACATTTAAAACAATTTATTAATATTTGCTCTTCGTTTTGCTGTGCATGACAACCTTTTTTAACTAATTTACATTTATTAATTGGCGAAATATGTGTATAATGATAAAAAGTTTGCAAGCGCGCCACTTCATTATTCATTTTTGACATCAATCGTATACACAATTATGACTCTCAATAATTATTCAAATTAAAAATACCTTTGTCAATTGAAAAACAAAAAAAAATCTATAGGTGATTAGGAAATTAACTTTAAGAAAATTATGATTAATAAAATTCTTATTGTTTTGTTTTATCTTATAGGACAGATATTTTAGATTTAATTTTTTTTTTACTTCTATTTGACACATAAGTTTTGTAGCATTTTTAAACTGGAACACACTTCATCGCGAATTTATTTAAAAAACAAATAAAAATGACTTTTTTTGTAGATGGCGCACACAAAACTTCAATGTTTTTTTTTCATTTTCATAGTATGTGAAAATTATATTTTCATAGTATTGTGTTTCATGTTAAAATTATGAAATAAGGAAAATTGAAAGGATGAAGGAACAAAAAAAAACAATAAAATAAAAATATAAAAGAATTTACATAAAATTAATTAATATAATTTAAAAGTCAATGAAATAAACTAAAATTATTAAAATTGGAAACGAAAACAAAAAAAAAAAAATGGCAGGGATTTATCTTTTTGTTAAATTTTCTTTTAAAATTATTTAAAATTATTAAGGAAGAAAGAAAATAGTGATAAATTCTTGTTTATTCATCCATTTGAACCTTTGTCCGTATTAGGGAAGTTATTATTTATTTTTTTCATTCTAAGTTTAAAATAAAAATATTTAATTTAGGATTTGTTTTGTTTTTACCTAAAATTATTATTATTGTGTAAAATGCATCGATTTTTTCTTATTTATGTAAAATTATTTAAAGATTTCTAAAAAATAATATAAGAAGTAATAATAATAATAATAATTTAAAACTTCTGCAACGTCGTACAATAAAATATTTGTATTTGTGGAAAAAAAAATTTCAACTAATTTGGTCCGAAATTATTTTATTTTATTTCTATGTTATTTTTAGAGAAATGACTGTGAGTCACTTTTAAGTTCTTGTCTCTTAAGATCACCTGCAAAACTTAAACTAAAATAGCACAAACAAAACATAAACTAGTACTCAAATTTATTTCACAAATCATAATAATGAGGGCATTAATTTGAGCCCATCGTAAGAAGTGCTGTACCACGTAAAATCCAAAAATCAGATGGTTTTCTAGAATCTAGTAATAGTGCCAATACAAAATTAGTTGAGTGACCAGTTGTTGATAATACTCCAGCTCTGACGGGAGTTTTATAAAGTGGAGACTAGTAAAGAAAAGAAAGAAATAATTAGTTATGAAAGTAAAAGTTTTCTTTTATTTCACCTCGTATCTTCCGTTCATATTTAATTCGAGACATGGTTTGAGCCAAACAACCGGTAACTTTGCAAGTAATTCACCTTTACGTGAATCACAAAGGCCACCTTCACTAATATCCCATCTACCAGCTTCGATAAATATGCCATGAATATAGATACCCGTTTCTGGTTGTTCCAGACCCATATAAATTTCAGAATTCTGAAGAAAAAAATAATAAAAATTAAGTTTTAGTGGAAAAAAATTAATTAAAAAAAATCTAAACCTCAATCGCTCCAGACATATGTTTTTGGTAAACATTTTTTTGTGATATTGTTTGATTTAAAATTTCAAAATCAATTTTCAAAGAATCAATTGGTAAATTATGTCTTCTTGCATGTGTTTGTAAAACACCAGTTAAAAATGATTGTGGAAAATATAAGCCACTTAACCATGATGAACAAGGAGTACCATTTAATATCCATGTTTGAATATAATCAATACGGTATTGAAAATCAATTACCCAATTAGCAAGAGTTTTTGTTGATAAAAAACCTTTTGATGCCCATAAATTTGGCACTTGATTATTTAAAAATGCAAAATATATTGCTTCTAAATTTCCAGACATTACAACAAAACCTTTTATTGCTTTATGTAAATTAATAAGACTATCATGAATAATATCCAATAAATTATTATATCTTTCTACTTCCTGGATAAGTACAGTGGTTAATGACGGAACTCGTTCTTTACTATCCAACTGAAATATTCAAATAACCAATTTAATTTGTTAATTTTGTTATTTTTGTTTTGTTATCCAAACTTTAATTAATTCTGGTTGGATGTCATCCATCAAAAGTTTTGTTGTAATTGATTTATTTATATGCTCAATCATATCTAAACAAATATCATCGGATAAACTAGCACTTTCATTTTCAACTGTTCTTGGTTGTCCTTCCAGAAGTGTTTCAATGAAAAATTGTGTTTCTTTTGACTAGAAATAAATAAATCTTATGTAAAGGTTTACGTTGGTTTTATTAACGTCTCTAGACCTAATATATTTATTTATGATCAAAAGTTGAGGTTGTAGTTTACGAATCTATAAATAATTGGACGTTTCATCCTCACACAAACGACGACGTGACGAAAAGTTGTTAATTTTTTTTTGTTATAAAATATACAGAAAGCATACTGATGCAAAAATTCAAATATACAATTAAGAAATTCTTTTTTAAATTTTGTGTGTAATCAATTGTCTCATTTAAATTCAAAACTTTAATAATGGATTCAATTTATGATGAAATTAAATTAAATTACATGTTTTTATGATATTTACCTCGAAAACAATATTAGCATTTTCATGCATTCCAAATATATCTAAGACATCATTTAATGGTAAACTTAAAGCATAAGTTCTAAATTCATCAAGTGTTTTTACATTTGGACTATAATATATTCCACTTGGACTATATGTGTAATTTTGTTCAAAAATTCTTTCCGATGAAAATATTTTTAAAATTGTTTTTAAACATCTTTGATCCCAATAATCGGTAACACGTCCACCCCAAGTTATTTCACCATTAATATACTCTAAAGACGCCCATGGAATATTTTGTTTTGGTTTTTCACGTTCACAAAACATATCCAAAATTTTTAAACCACATTCACGATCACTTTCAGTAAATTCATATGTTATATTCCATCCAAGTGGTCCAAATTTTCTTCTTTCTAATAGAACACCATGAAACATACATATACCAAAAACCATTGAACGCCATTTATTTTGAAGTATATGAGGTTCAAAATAATCTTTAGTTATATCATCTAATGAACGTATTAAATTTGCTCTTAAACCTTTTGGTGGCTCATTTGTTATTTTAAGTGAATTCTGTAAAACACTTACAGGAAATGATTTTGTTGGCATTGATGATAAAAATAAACGAAAATCTTTATGAGTTGATGTGACACCTTAAAATTATAAGAAATTATAGACAAAATTTTAAAGAAATAAAAATGATGAAATTGCACCTAGAGTCATATCACGTATAATATTCTCCATACTTATCATCCACGATGTAGCTAAATGACAATTTTGTAAAAATATCCAATAGCCAAATGTTCGTCCTTGATCAATTAAATTAGCAGCCGTTGGACCTTATTTTTAGTGTTAAAGATTTGGAAATTTATGAACATTTTTTAATAATTTAATTAATGTTACCTTGTCCTTGTCCCAGCGAAATAGAATGCAATTTTTCAATATTATTCATTTCTTGTGCAAAACGTATAAGTGCAGACATTGGATCTGAACCAGTTGATAATAAAAATACTAAAGGTGTTGTTGATGATGTATCTAAAAATCTGAAATAAAATTCATATTTGTATTTTCATTTAAATCTTTTCACTTATTTATTCATATTAATATTTCACTACTAACAATGTTGCCAATGTATTCTTTTTAGATATCTCTGTAAAACGTTTTCCAATTGTTGTTCGTACAAATGATGTAATTCCAATAACAAGTTTTTCACTTTGTAATGAATTAATAAGCATCAATTTTTGAAATGGTGACAAAATTTCATTCCATTTAATTTTAGATGGTGTTGGATTCTCCGTAAAAGATATTGTCTGTAGAAATTTTAAAATAAAATTGCTTGCAACTTGGGACAAATTATAAATGAAATTAAAAAATTGGTTTATCACGTTTCCAATTATAAAGAATAAATCTACAAAACGACTGATTTAATAAAATAATTGTTATACCAATTGAAAATCATCAATAATTAAAATTATTGAATTTCCTAAGTCATCACACAATCCAGTAAAATTTTCATATTTTTGTTCTAAATAACAACAACATTTCCATTGATATTCAGTAATCGATAAAAGATAATCTGGTTTTACTTTATTGCTAACGACTGTTCCAATTGGACCTCGAAGAACAAATTGAAACTCATTTTCTGTGACATTTCCAAGCTTAAATTAAATTGAAAATTACAATTTATTTAAATATTTAATATGTAATTTTTACCTCCTTTGAAATTACAACTGCCAATAGAAAACTATAAATTAATTTATGCTTTTCAAATAAACCTCTTGAAACATTCTCATAAATTGCATAAACTTCTGCATCCATTAAAATTTTTAAACGTTCTTCTAAAGTAACCTTTTCATGTTCGGCTTGTATAACTGAACAAAATATTTGACTAAAATATTTTAAACTATTTTGATACATTGGATCAATTTCAGATAAATTTGAAACAACAAAAAATATATTTGCACCACGTGATGCTAATGGACGATATTTTTCTCTTGTTATTGTTATAACAGCTTCTGTTTTTTCTGTATCAATAAGACGTGCTGCAATTATTGCTGATGTTTCTTTTGCACCATTTAATGTTTCAACTAATTCTTCATCATCTAAAATATTTCCTTCTGATGAAAATAATAATTTTAATACTTTATCTTCAAGACTTATTAATTGTTGACGATCTGTATTTATTATAACAATTAAATCAGAACGTTGTTTTTCTAATTCAGGCATTTCAATTGAAACGACATCACTGAAAAAGTGATAAAGATTTTACTAATTATGTAAAAATGTAATTAAATATTATAAAATCTAACATACGCTAAAAGTTGATCTTCTAAACCAGATAATGTTACAAGAAAATTTACTAATGTTACTTGAATACAAACTTCTGGTAGATAATGTGGATTTGCTAATTTTGTTGTCATATAAAGTTTAAAATTTTCATCATAATCAACATCAGAATCACCCAATTTTATAAGTAAACGTCCACCTTGCACAATTATACGACGTTCTAATATTGGTGCTAATGTTGGATCAATTGTTTCTTCAATTTCTTCTAATAACAATGGAAAACCTTGTCGAATACTACAAATTTCAATTAGTTTTATTTTAAATAAACAAATTAATTATTGTATTTTACCAAATTTCTAAGATTCTCATTAAATTCGGATCTGTCATTTTTATAATTCTCAATTCATTCTCCTTTTCCATATTTCGTATCCAACGATTGGCCTTATAAAGGAAATGGTAAAATGTTTTATTTTCATGGAAAAAATAATAAGAATTTGAATCTTTAAAATAATTTACCTGTTCCTGTGGATCAATCATTAATGGCCATCTACATGCTTGTGTTACAATAATACCATTTTCAACAGAAATTTCATCTCTAGGTAGTCCATTCATATTCCAACATCTAACTAAATATGGGTCACCCAACACACTTAAAAGACTAAAATAGATAATTAAAATTGTATTATGGTAATTCAGTTGAGTAAAATAAAATAACATCATTTCTTACTTAAATTCACCACTACTTGGTATCTTTAAACGTTTACATTCAGTCACCCAATTATTAACTAATACTTTACGATAATTGATAGAAAATGCACCTAAATACGCGACACATGCAGACGATACTAGCACATCACCTGGTATACTCCATAATTCTTTTGTTAAATTTTTAACAGTTTCTTTCCAACGTATTTCTTCATCAAATAATGCTGATGTTAAACGTCCAGCACGATTAAGTCTACCAGACGTTGTATCAAAATTATCTTGTATTATTTTAAATTCTTGATTTTTTTCATCAATCATATCAGTTAATGATTGTATTTTTCCTTCAATTTCAGCTAATTCACTTTGTTTTTGTTTTAATATTGCCATAACATCTTTAAGTTCAGCTTCTGCATTTTTATAACGTCTTATTTTTGGTTCAACAATTTTATAAATTTTAGCATAATCAACCATTGCTCTAACCCAAAGACACATTGATTTACAAACTTTTGATACTTTTTCTATTATCTAATAAAAAAAAAAACAAATGAAAATCTCGTTAATAAAAATTATAATAGTTTCCAATTAAGAGAAATGATTTAATTAATTCGTATTCGAATTTTTTCCAAAGTAAAACGTCATTATTCTTATTTATTTTATCTTTAATTAAAGATAAAGAGATAATTTTGTTTTTAATTCAAATCATCTTTTAATCTAACTTAAATTTTGTTAATCTATTTCTGAAATATTGAAAGTGATTCATACCGCTGGGTCAAAATCTTTATGATTTATATAAGTTTTTAATTTAATTAAAGTTTTTTCAGGAATATGTTCTTTATCAAATTCAACAAGACGTTTCAAAAAATTCACATCAGCCATAACAAGTTTTGCTGCTGGCCAATCAGGTCTAAAAATTATTATCATATAAGTTAGTGTTACGTTCCAATCAACTGGAGTATAATAATTTTACTTGGCACCCAATAATAGACAAACTGGTTCCATAACAAATTGTACCAGTTTTGGTGGTACTTGAAATGAACGAAGTTCATTAACATCACTTTTATTAAGTCCTTTAAGTGCTTCTTGGGCAGCACTTAAAGCTGGCATTGCTGTTTCAAGATCTTTTGATGCATCGTCAGCTATTTCTTGTGTTTCAGCAGCTTTAATCTAAATAAATAATTTAAATTTGTTATTTGTTAAATTCAAAAAATTAATTTAGTTTTTTCTCTAAAACCTTTGCATCTGTCTCATCTTTTGTCACATTTATTCTAACAACATCAGCAATTTCTGTGTCCTTATCCAATTTTAAAAGTAATTCTTTCATACTTTCTGAACGTTCTTCTATAATTGGCATAAATTTTTGTAATTCTTCACCCATCACAACAACCAATTCATTTGTTTCTAAAATTTTATTTAAACCATTTGAAATTCTTGCCCTTTTTGCTTCAATTAAATCAGCACGTTTTTTTAATAAACCACGATAAAGTTTTAATAATTCTAAATAACTACTTGGTGTTGTATAATAATGACGACGCATTTCTTTATGAAAATCTTCTGATGCTTTTTCAATTGACTGAAAATAAAACACTGAAATTAAAGAACTTTCGATGACAAAAAAAAGAAGATATTTACCTCATGAATTGAAACACAAATTTTAGATAAATTTTCGCATTGTTCTTCATTTTCAGTGATATCTTTTAATGAACCTAAAGCAACCGAATATAATGCTTCTGGTGGCCATTTAACAAACCAATCAATGGTTGAACAATTCACTAAAGACGGAAACATTCTACATCTAAAATTAAAAAGAATTAATTTGTATTGGTAAAAAAGTATACTTAAATTTTACCTTCTCCTAAATGCATCACCAATTGGACTCATACAAATAATTAAATGTAAATTTGCTCTAACTCTATTGATAAAAAAATTATAAATATCGTCACGTGTACAGTCCTGAAATAAATGTTAAAAATAATCATTAAAGATTTTTCTTAATTTATCTATACTTTTGAAAATACGAAATTAGTGGAACACAAATTAAATTATTATACAATTGAGTTACATGAAACCATAACAGAAATTCAAGTTTAATTTATTTGAAATTAGAAACATTAAATTATTGTAAAGTAAAACGAATTTTATCTGAATTAGTAAATCATATTCAAAAATATTTATTTACAAATTTTTTACAAAATTAATTACCTTATTTTCTTTAAGACAATCATCACGTACACCCAATATAACTCTTTCATAATCATCTGATTCAAATAAATTTGGTACTTCACCAGAATTCAATATATTATTAATATCCTCTAAAAATTCTTCTTTAACAATTTGTGTATCAGTTATTAGAAAAACAGTTGGATTATTTAGTACACCAGCTGTCCAATATAATTTTTTTAAATCTTCATGAAATGCGACACTATCATAACCACGACATAATTCAATTTGAAAACATTTATAACCATTTAAATGTGTTGCCAATCTTGATAATGATTGTTTTCCCATTCCAGATAAACCCACTAGAAGGCCATTACCTCTTTCAGCTCGTAAAAGTCTAGCAAGTCTTGTTATATGTTCAATTGCATCTTGAAATAAAATTAATTTCATTTCTGTACCAATTACTCCATTGTAATCTTCTAAATATTCCATTAAAACACTTTTTAATTTTTCTAAATCCTAATTTTAAAAGAAAATTAAAAAAAAACAAAAATTTCAAGTTAAAAATCTCACTTTGATTTCCTCGTAAATTCTGTCTTCTTTAGATTGTCCAAATACCATGAAATCACCAAATAAAATCACTTCATCAGCTTTATTAATTGGATCCTGAAAGTATCTGAAAACAAAAAATGAAATCCTTTGAAAATGAAGGCGACGGATGGTAGTCTAATATGGTTAATGAATGTAAATCTCAAGGAAGTGCTATGAAAATTTTGTAAGCATTAAGTAATCACACAAGTTCATTTAAATCTCAATGGATTTAAATAGTTTGAATTCAAATTGAATAAAAATTATAGATGAACAAAATTGAACTTACTTAACACAAATTTCTTTCATTAATTGTTTAAAATAATCTTTATCATCATTATTAATAAGACGATCATGAAATACTCTCATTGATTCATGATAAAATAATCTTGTTATTTGTATTGTTGTATTATAATTAGATGGGTCTGCTTGTAAAACACCTTGAATACATTTTGATAAATCACGTAAATTAAATACATAATGTGATTTTGTTGGTGTTGGAAGTAATTCACGTGATATTGTTTCATAAATATCAACAGATGCATTTATTATTGGTTCAGCAAGTGGCTTTATAATTGCATTAAAATTATCAAGAAATCTAAAATTGATAATAATTAAAATTGAGTTGGAAAATAGATTAAAAATTAAACAAACCCAATCATAATTGCATTAAAAATTGTTGATAATGTTTGTGAACTTGGTGATGGAAGTTGAAGCAAAGCAAAATGACGAACAAATCTAAAAAAAAAGAATAATATTGTAGTTGACGAAATAAAAGGACAATAGTATGAATAAATATTGTATTATTCCATAAAAAACATAAAAACATTAGAAATCATTAATTTACAATTGTTTGAGCGTGATA
The DNA here is from genome assembly GCA_963082725.1 of Pedicia rivosa. Classification (NCBI taxonomy): domain Eukaryota; kingdom Metazoa; phylum Arthropoda; class Insecta; order Diptera; family Pediciidae; genus Pedicia; species Pedicia rivosa. The sequence continues at coordinate 44,185,417 of OY720152.1, read as the reverse complement.
CGCATAAAATACATAATCCCAGAGAAGAATAAAGTCTTTCTACAAGAAAAACCTTTTTACAACCTTGGAAATTTTCTCACCCGTTCACAGAGCTTAACAAGTGTTAAACATTTGTAAACATTAGAGAGCATATTTAGTAAACGTAAAGCATATTTAGTAAATAGAATTAGACACATTTCCACTTTTTAATTTAAATTAATTACCTTGGTGTTAATGGATTTCTACCACCACCAGGAGGAGCGCATGCTGCACCCAACACAACATCACATATTTCTTTCCAAAACATTTTCTCACGATCATAAACACCATTAAAATCAAGAAATTGTCTTAATAATTCTATTGGTGGTTGACTTCCATATAAATCTAATTTTGGCATATTTACATCATCAACAAATACAATTAATTGTTTACCCATTGGTGGTCCTAATAATGTTTTCTTTCGTTTTTCAAGACGTAACTCAAGCATGTCCTATTAAAAAAAATAACAAAGAAATATTGTTGGTCAACTGCCGAGAACTATAGCAATTTTTTAAATAAATGTAGTCTCCTGGAGCGACGTTAATGGAAGCAAATCTCTGTTGTTAATAGTCCCGTAAAGCTTTGCAATATATTTACCTGAGTAGCATGTGTACTAGTTTGTGCTGAGAAATTTATGATCACCGAAATAATTTCATCTTTTGAAAATGTTGATAAAACAGATTTAGCAAGAACTGATTTTCCAACACCAGTGTCACCAGTAAACAATACTGATTTTTTATTCTTCAATAAAAGTCCGGCCACATAACTGATGAATAAATTAAGAATTTTTTCTATAAAACCTTTTTCATTTTACTTTTTGAAATATGATTTTGATTGACCAAAGTCAATAATAATAAGAATAAAGATTTAAGTCTTAGAATATTATCCGCAGAATTAAAACACTCAAATAAAATCCAGATAACATTCGAGTTATTATAAAAATTGTGAAATTTTAATTTCTAAAGATAACATACCCAAAACGTGCTGTATCCGATGTTGGCACTAACATATCAAAATAAGGAGTGTCCAGATTAAAATCAAAATTCGGAACAATTGATAACCAATTTTCCCATTGTTTTGTTTTTGGATTAATTCTAAAATCCCATAAAATTCCATCGGGCAATTCAATATCCGTATTATTCTCAACCAATTTTCTTATATAAATTTCAAGCTTTTGTTTTGAATCTTCTGTGAAATTTCCACCAATTGACCAAAGAAAACACCAAATCAAAATCTAATTTGTAAACAAATAATTAATTTTATAAAGTAAAATAAACAAAAAAAAATTATAAAAAGTTATACTTACTTTACACAAAAACATTCTACTAAGTTTTTTATCAATTAAATTTAAATCATTAGCTTCATTGATTAAAATTTGTAATAAATTACAAATTAATGTTACTTTACTAACATCAACTTGATGTATTGTGTAGGTACAATAACGATGAGAAAATTTTAAAATATCATTTAAATATAAATTAAATAAATCAAAAATATATTCATTGAATTCTGTTAAAAGTTTATCATTTGTAATTGTTTGACGCCAAGATATAACAATTGGAATCCAACCAAGTTCACATGGATCAACATAAACCATACCACAACGTGATACAGTTGCTGGTGATGCCTGTGATAAATCTTGTACTTCAAATACCATATGTACCCAATTCGTTAATTTTATTCTTTCTGAATTTGCTAAACATAACATTTTATTATCATCTAAAACTGTATTCATATTTTCTATCCAAACAGCATCAACAGGACCATCACAAACAACCCATTGATGTTCTTCCTCTTTAAAAAAAAATATTAAAAATTAATTTGAAATTAAATTAAAGAAAAATTTTAATATACCGGTGACAACAACAGCAGCACGTACTGCAAGTCCTAACAGGCCGTCACGCCATTCAAGTGTTGTTGCATTAACAGCACCGTAAAGTTCATCTAATGAAACTGATTTAGGGTTCAAAGTCTTTGAAAATTACAAAAGAATTGTTAAGAGAGAATAATTCATAAATGTCACAATTTTTTTTACTTGAATTCGAACATAACGATAATTGGGACCAGCCACATAATCATTATATAATTTTGTTAATGCATCAGCCAATGTATGTAGGACACATGTTTTACCACCTCCTGTTGGTCCAACTAACATAACACCCCAACGTACACACATTGTATCATATAATTGAATTATCTTAGAAACTAAATCTGGTACAGTTTGTAAATTTTTTTCTTTCATTGAATATTCTACAGCCAATTGTAGTTCACCATAATCAGCAATTGGTAATTCAACACCAGGAAATAAATCACCTAATATACCTTTAAAAAGTTTTGCATCTTCAACAAGAAATTTTGGTAAATTTGAATCTCTTAATGCTGCAATTAATGTGATATCTTCACGTTGATCTGGTGCAGCACGTTTTAATGTACCAGCCATAACCTTAATTGATTTTATTTTTATTTAAGAAATTAAAAAATTAAGTAGTTAAAATTTCTTAATACCAAAACACTTTTAACAGCACGCATTCCAAAATCATAATGTGACTGTTGACTTAATTGTTCACTACAAAGTTTATACATTTGTACCATTTTTTGTGCTAATAATTTTGATTCTTCAAAACCTTCTGAGTACAAAATTACTTCAGCTGTAAATATTTATTAGTATTGCAGTTAGTCATATGTAAAATCCGCGCAATTATTAATTCATAGAGACAAACCTATTAAACCATAATCAGGTACCATCATTGACATTGGTCGAAATAATGCTTTTAAATTATCTGGTAATTCTGTTCGACCAGCATAACCAGGATTCATTGTTATAAATGCAGCACAAGACATTTCTAATTTTATTTCACGTCCCTCAAACATAAATCGTTTCTGTCGCATTAATTTTGCGGTTCTAATTGTTATTAATTGCTGTGCAATTACCGATAATACTTCAATATCAATACGATTAAATTCATCAAAACAACACCAACTTCCTGATTGGCTTAATCCACTAAAAAATCTTCCCATCATTTTATAATCAAGTCCTTCAGAACAATTAAATACCACACACTGTTTTGCTAATGCTTTTGCTAAATCTTTTGTTGTTTCTGTTTTTCCCGTCCCTTTTAAAAAACAAAAAAAAAAGAAGTAAACATTCTGAATAAATTTTATAAATAAAATACAACTAGCACAATACCTGCTGGTCCTGCTGGAGCACCACCTAAATCCATTTGAAGTGCACCCATTAAGCATAAATAACATCTAGACAAATAAAATATTCATTAATTATAAAACAGCAGTTAAATATGTATTCTTACCTATCAGTTAATGGTGTTATTACAAGAACACCACCAGCACCTAAATATTCATAAAAATATGGTAATGTTGCTGTTGCCATTTTTGCTTCCATGGTTTCAGTTAATTTAACCCAATAATATCGTAACATTTTTAACCAATTAAAATCATCACTGAAATAAAATTTTATAAAAATTTTTTATGATTCAATTTACAATTCTAAATTGCAGGTCTAATGACGAGTTTCAAGATAATTTTAGCTTTAGACTAGAGAAATATAAAAGAGATGCAAAACGAGAAAAATTCAAGAGACAAACATTTTTTACAGGACTGCTAAACGTTTTGTAAAACTTACGATTAATCTTTTTAGGTTGTAAATTTAAATTTGTTAATTGATGAGAATATATGTTATGTGTTTAATGTTTAAATCAACTGTTTAAGTTAGGGAGAATTATTGTAAAAATCTGTCGGAACTAAAACTGATTCAGTGATAAAATAAAAAAAAAGTTGTTTGTCTGATGCCACGACATATATATTTGTACTCATTCATTAATTATTTTAATAAGCTAGGACTGTTGATGTTATTTGTGTAACTTACACAATTCACACATTTGAAAAATCAATATTAGAATACTTTAGTAACTCACCTATTGACAACTTTTTGCTTTAAAAGATTTGTAATTGTATCCATTGCATGAACATCAATTGTTATTAAAGCACATAAAATTTTTCTTAAAAGTTTACTTATATCAGTACGTGCAATACTTGCTAATTTTTGTAAATCTTTCTTTAATTTTATTTCATATTGTTTCATATTTTCTAAAACCATTTCTTCTATATCATTATTTAAAATTTCGTGAACATCAAATGCCCATTGTTGTTGTGAAACAGTAAGCACAATTTGATTAGAATGATCTTGAAACCATTCTGAACGATCTTTAAATGTATAACATTGATATGCAAATTTCATGCAACGTTTTAGTGCATTAAACATTGCCATTTCTACTTTACATAGCCAATCTTCAACAGAACCACGAGCTTTGAGACCCTAAAATATAAGAAAATAAAACGAAATCAAGCAATATGTTTAGATTGGAGAAAAACGAAAAAAATCATTTTACTTTTTCAAATAAAACTCTTTCACCTTCTGGTGAAATCATAGCAACAATATCTGTTGTTAACACTGGTTTTCCACCATCATCCATATCTTTAGATCCAAATTCTAATTTTGCAATTGCATCAAAACATTTACGAAGATGTGGTTGTACAGCATGAGGATTTTTTGTTTGTGCTAAAATTTCTAGTAGCTCATCATTTGATAAAAAGTAAAATCGTGGAAATGAAACTCTTTTTACTTCTAAATATGCTTCTAAACATCTTGTTATTTTTTCCAATAACATATTATTATTTGTCATTTTTGGTAAAATTTTTGGATCTGTCATTACTGATAGTGCCAATGGCATCTGAAATTAAAGTAGTAAAATACAATGATACAATGATGAAATTTTTGATTGAAATTTTGGATATAAAAAATATTATTCTAAGTAAAAAAGTTGAAATTTTTTGTTACATAGAAAAGAAAGTTTTCGTGAAACATAAATATCATCATACCTTATAAGCATCACGTAAAATTTCTTTCCATGTTTTATCAACAACTAAAAACATTCTTGCTTCATTTGGTAATTGTCTTTGAATATCTGGTGCTGAAAATATTGCTTCTAAATAAATCCATGACTGTTGACATGCCATCCATTCTTCTAACGTTTTTCCAAAAATATCTAATAATCTAATCCAATCATCAACTTTTGATTTAATTGGACCAAAATGTCTAGATGCAGCAATTGTATTTATTATAATATTTGATTCATCTAATGTTGTTTGTATTTCTTCAACACCAGCAAGTATATAAACATCTTTTATATCACGATGTTGTACAATTGATAGATCAAACTCTTTCCATGAATTTTCAACTTTTTTTAATAAAATTTCTAAACCAGCTTCAGCTGATGCTTGACCAGATACTTCCATAATTGCTTCAGATAATTGTATATCAAATGCATTTGCATCAATAAATGTTTGTAATGAAATTTTATCTTCTTGTTTTAATTTTTTATTTAATATTTTTTCTATTTTTAGCCAATGTCTCTACAAATAAATACGATTGTGAATAATTAAAAGTTAATATTTTATTATCAAAAATTTCACCATTTTCAGTGATGGATTTCTTAAGTAACCAATTATTGGAAGTTTTTGTTTAAATTCTTCAGCAGAAATTTTTAATTTTGGTATTAATTTATTTGTTGGTAAATTCTTTTCTAACATTATACAATTTTTAAGAATTTTCATATTTAAATTAATTAAATCATCCATAATTAATGAATGGAAATGTATGTAATGCCTTTTAAATTATTTACAAGTTAGTTAATATTTTAAATTTTAAATAAAATTAATTTACCAATCTCTGATTGCATCTGTCCATTCATCAGTAATGAACCAAAGTAATTGACGTTGTTTAACTTCTTTTATCACTAAATCAAGTGTATCAAATCGTGTAACATCAATCTAGAATTTGTACAATCAAGAAATGGTTTTAATCATGAATAATGGAATAAATCTATTTGCGTATATTCAGTTTAATTGTTGTTAAAGTCTTAATATTAAATAATCGCTACTCATTTATAAATCAAATCAAACAAAAACCTTAAATTCTTTTTGATATTTTCTGTAATCCTGTGATAAATTAAAACAAATCGATAATCTGTCAAGCAGAAGTTGTAAAGCATCTTTAACAGCTGTTGGATCTGATTCTTCCTAAAAAAAATAACAAATAAAAAAAATTCAATTCATGTGAAAAATAGGATTAAATATTTTACTTGTAAAAACCAATCTTGTACAACTTCTTTGTGTACATCATCAACTTCTTCAAAAATTTTTGTTATATCAATTTGTAAACAATCAGCTAATTTTATTATTAATTCAGGTTTTTGTTTTATCTTTGTTTCTAGTATATTTTTAGTTTCTTTTATTAAATCTTGACAATCTATAAAACCCAAAATGAAAAATGATCGTTCAATTAAAATATAGCATTAAGTATTGGAGAATTAATTCAACAAAGAACAGAATAAGTAATTTCTACCGTTTCTACGAATAATTTTGAAAGAATCTATAGTGTGTATATTAGTCAGACACGTTTATTTTTGAAACTCCAATTTAAGTATAAAAAATAATTATTATCCTTACCTAAATAATTATCCTTTTGCTGTTCGTCAATAAAAATTTGATAATCTTTCATTAATAAAAAAATATGATAAGCATATTTTAATTGTTCATCTAATTTTTCAATATTTGTTAAACACATATCACTGTAACGCATATAATTAACAAATTGTATTGTATTTTCTGGTGGTGTCTGTAAACGTATTTTTATTTCATCAGTTTTTTCTGTTACTGTTGTAACACATTCAATTGCTAATTTTGGTAAATGTCCTTCCAATACAGATATAAGGTATCTACATACAGGTATAACTTTTTCTTTAAATGTATGCTGTTTTAATTCTAGTAAACCTAAATTACATTTTGGTTCTATTACTTCTAAATCAACAATTTCTTTAACATAACGTTCACAATATTTTCGAAGTTTTTCAATATCTTTTTCATCTTTAATTTCATTTGGTTCGGTTTTTAAATCAATATCATAATTTATACGTATTGAATCAAATCTATTTTTATAGATTTCGATTTTAGCATAAGTTTTTCTTATCGTATCGAATATAACTTGTCTTTTGTTTTTTTTTTTTTATTGAAAAAAGAAAAAATAATTAATATGATAAAAGTAAATAAAAAAATAAAACTAACTTATTATTTTGTAATTCAATATCACCAACAAATATACATTCTAAATCTGGTGGATCACCACATAATTTTTTCTCTTGTCTTCCCAATATGCTTGGTCTTAAAAAAAAGAAAGTAAAATTTTTATAAAATAAATAAAAAAAATTATATTTATATTCATACTTTGTAAATTGATTGAAATATTCATCACTTTGAAATCTTTCAATATCATAAACTGCTGCTAATATTAAATCGATAAAATCCATAAAAATATCGTATGTAACGTTTCTATTAATTATAGATGTAAATAAATTTAAATTATCTAAAACAAAGAGATTTTATAAAAAGATTATACCGTGAGGGATCAACTTCAATAGATTTTTGTTTTAAAACTAATTCCACTTTAATTAATGGTTTTTCTGGTTTTGCTTTTGGTCTTTCTTTTTCTAAATTATTAACTAATCCCATTTTTAAATCTTCAATATTTGGTGCAAATTTATCGTGAATTACAAATATTAATGATAATTTCTTTAAGGTATTTTGCAGTATTGTATGAAGTAATGTCATTACTGTATAGTCACACAAATTTAAGAATCTGTGAAAAAGGAAATAAAACAAAAATAGAATATAAATGAACGAATAAATAAAGTTATATACCTTGATAATAAAATACAATATCGTCTTTTTACTAATCGATCATTGACACTGAATTCTTTAAGTTGCTTTTTTGAATACGTTAAAATTTCATCGTCTAGTGAAAATTTTTTGTCAAGGAAAGCTTTGAAACATGCTTCATCTATAAAAAAAATTATTCAGTTCTAGACTGGATGTTTAATTGAAGCCTATATATTGATACTAACATATAATAAATTTCAAACGTTCTCTAAATTCTTTCAATAAATCTCGTATTCTTTCGTATTTGGCCATTTGTGCTTCAATAAAATAAAACAGATACCAATTTTGAATATTTTGATCATCAACAAAATCAAGATCAATTAATTGACAAAACTCATATCGCATTAAAAGAATTGCATTCGCTAATGGTGGTATTGCTATAAATAAATTTTCTTCTAAATATTTCTTTACATTGAAAATTTTTTTCCATTGTATGGTTTTTTGCCAAACTTTGAAACCTTTCCATATTCGAAAATTAAAAAATGTTTTAATTTTCATTATTTCACAATACTTATTGTAATCATTTTGCCATTCTTCCAATTTTGTAAATTGATTTTCTGTTCGACTCCAATATGTAACACCGTGACGACTGACTGTATAATATTGGTTTTTGGCGACACATCTGTAAGGTACTTCCCTAAAATATTAATAGATTAATAAATCAAATGTAACTATGTATTCGGTTTTACTAACATCAAACTATAAGGTGTAAAGTATTCACTACTTTTTGGTACTGAATATGTTAAATATATAAAAGCATTATCTTTCAATCGTTTAATTGTGTTATCAAATAATTCATTGATATCAAATTGATGATTTAATCTTTTGTTATTTAATTTTCTATTTATAGATAATTTATTTGGAAAATCAGATGCAGTTGATACAGTTTTATTTAATTTGTGTTTCAGCAATAAAGAACTATGAGGAATATGTAGTGGAACACTTGATTCTTCGAATTTGGATTGAGTTGGTGTCTGAAAATTAAATTAATAAAAATCGATTATAAAATGCAATTAGGCTACCTTTTTTATGAATTTTTCAGCTAGATTAAGATTAAAATTTTGATTAGATTTTCTTAAATCGTTTTCTTCTGCCATTCTACAATTTTTTTCTTAATATTTCTTGTTTATTGCTATTTTTGAAGAAAAACAAAACAATTCTATAATTTCTATAGCAACATATTCATAGCTTCCAGTCAAACATTAAAATTCGTCAATAATTTTTCATTTATATAACAGGATATAAGTAGTCTTTTATACTCTCTATAATTTTATTATGTACAAACACTAAATTAAAATTGGATCTGTTTTAATCCTAATTAATTTTTTAAATTAAAATTTTGAAGTTTAAAAGATTCTATGCTTCATTGCGCTGTGAAAATTGATATAATTCAACGATAACATAGAATAGAAAACTGATTCATTGCAAAGTTCATCTCTAAAAATTATCTGTGATTCCCAATATCTGAAATACATAATGCCTCAATCATAACCAAAATTATCTCTAAAATGGCGCAAATTTTGAAGACCGTGAGTCTATTCGTAAATGTCAACTAGGTCACTTTTCGGTAACTTTTTTCACCGTAAAGTCGCCGGAATCGTTCGTAAATGCAAAATGGTGAAAAAGTTACCATTACTTTGAGCGTTCGTTTAAGTCGCCAAATTATATTTTTTTTCACCGAATATCACCGTACGATTTTGTAGTGTTAACAAAGAACTGTCAAAAAATAATAAATTATGATGTTTAAAAGCAATAAAAAAAATTTTAAATGAATAATTATAGTTTTATTAAAAGTAATAAAAATAAATAAATTTAAAATTATAAAAATGAGATTCATTTAGATAATGGAAAGAATAAAATATATTTTAATTAAAGATTTTCTGAAATAAAGCAATTTTTTCTTTCTAAATTGATCATTAAAATTATATTTTTCTGAGTTCTTGATTTTATTTTATTTTTTGTGTGATTTTTGACGTTTGATCACCAAAATTGTTACCAAAATCGTTTGTTTTCTAGTTCATCTAGGGCAGTCACCTAGGGCAGCCATTTTTCGGTAACTTTTTTCACTTGACGTAAAATCCACATTTACGAACAGAACCATCGCAATGTATCTTACTTTGATTGAGAAAAAAAATTCTGTTCTTTTCTAAAATATTTTTCAAAGAGCGGTTAAATTTGGCTTAGAAAATCTTGAAGGTTTTATTGCTCATAAACTGCGATATAAAGAATCTGAACTAGGCTATCCTACTTCTGAGTCGACAAATTCTACTTGAGTTGATGATTTATCTGAAGGGGGAACTTCGTAAACCAACTGAAGAATCTTTAAAGGAGCTTCTTGAATTGGAAAAAATTATAATTAAGAATAATGATAGAATAATAAAAATTTTGTTTATAAAACGTATCTTGAAGATGCTTATATCATTAATCTTTCTGCAGATGGTAAAAAATTATTTTTAAGTTATATTTTAAGCGTATTAAATAAAAATTTAATTAATAATAATTATAAAAAGATAAAACGAAAAATTTAAAAAAATATACAATAAAATTCAAACAAATCTAAAATATGTGTTTGATTTCTATAAAAAAAACCAACACAAGCTGCGTGACGTCACAAAAAAATGCGGAAAGCATACTTTGAATATTTCTATCATACCCAGTATAGTATAAAAAGGCAATGGCGGATTCTTTTGCAAACAATTACAATAGCATAGTTAGTAGTTACGTTCGGTCAAAAAGTAGATAATATACTAATAAATATAATAATAATAATAATAATAATATATGTTATTTTAGTTTTTGGCTCGGTACAGAATAAAACTAGACTAGACTAGTTCGTGGTTTCGGTAATTTGAACTTTAATATATATATATATATTTTTTAGTATATTTCTTCATCTCGTGCACAATTTAATTTGATTGTCTTTTTAAAGTATATAAGAAAGGTAAGTGATAATAATTACTTATTACAGTAATCAAGCTAATAACAAGTAATGCTAATAAATCATTATTAGATCTTTTATGAATTTTTATCCAAAGTTACGAGTAATCTAATATTTCTTTGTTTATGTGAATTTTTGTCCAGGTTACATTTTAATTACCAACAAATACCGTTGAATAAAAATTCAAGGACAATTTTTTTTTTCCTTTACTTCACTTGAAATAATTTCACAAAAATTAATTGAATTAGGTACATATTTTTTAAGGGAGACATTTTAATTTGTGTTTTCATTTAATTTAAATATTTCTATGAAAATAAGCTTATAAAAATTTGATGGTTAAATTTGCCTCGTGTATAATTTTTGTATGACCTGTGAGAGCCGTAAATTAAAGACGCTCATTTTTTTTCTCTAGAAACAACAAATCGATCGAGGGAATGTTTAGTTTTGGTTCTGCTACTCCAGCATTTGGAATTGAAGTACGTATTTTGAATATATTTTGAAGCATTAATCTTTGTTTCTATTTGTGATTTTAGATGTCAACAACAAAATTTTTGGGTAATTTTTATCAAGAAAAAAGTTGGCGAACAGAGAATAAAAGTATGGAAGAAAAACACAAATACTTAATAAATAATAAAGTTTTGTCTGATGTGACATTTGTATTTGATGATGGGAAAACAACCCAAAAGGAAATATATGCTCATAGTTTAGTGTTATCGGCAGCGAGTTCAATTTTTTCAAAAAGTTTACGTGAAAATATTGAAAACAAAAAAGAAATTATTATCACCGATGTTTCTGAGGGCATTTTTTTAGAATTTTTACGCTTTTTATACATTGATTCTTCGAATTTCACAGGAAAAAATGTCATCCCAATTTTGGGATTGGCAAAAAAATATCAAGTGCCATTTTTAGAAGAAAAATGTTGCGAATTCGTTGAAAAATATTTAACAAATGATATAATTTGTGAAGTACTTCAATCCTGTATAGAAAATAATTATGTAAAACTAAGAGATACTTGCATTGAATACATTGTACCTAGAGTATCCTTTATTTTTGATTTAAAAACGTTTTTAGAAATAAACAAAGCAACATTAGAAACCATACTTAATATTGAAAAAATGTTATGTACTGAATTTGATTTATTTCTTGGTGTTATGAAGTGGGCGAACGCTGAATGTGTTCGTCAACAATTAAGTTTGAAAGGTGCGAATTTAAGAGGAGTCTTAGGTGATTTAATTAAATTAATTAGATTTCCAACAATGACTTTTGATGAATTTCTTCAATGTATTAAAACAGAGGATCTATTGAAACCAGATGAATTATTATCCATTGTTTATGGTTTTGCAATGAAAAAAGAAAATAATTTTGGCTTCAAAAATCTAAAAAGACTTGATATAGATAAAATATCTTACAGTAATGTTAAAATACCTAGATCTGTTGGAGTAGGTGTGGATGTATATGATACACAAATTGCACAATTTGTTCTTAATAAATTTGCATATATTCATGGTGTGGACATTATGTATTTCTTCGCATCTACGAGGTCTTTAAATTTAAGGTTGTTGAATCATAAAAATGAAGTTTTATTCACAAAATCAATTGACTCACAAGTTAATATTCGATTCGAAAAACCGATTTTACTGGAAGCAAATCGTACTTATTTTATTAATGTGGATTTGTATTGTAATATGATGAGAATTAATAATTCTCTATTAAAAATGCCTTGGACAATAACAACTGAGGAAGTCGCTGTTACATTTTCAAAGTTGAGTGGAATTTTTACGAAAATGTATTTTAAACCTTATAATTAATCTTTTCTTTTTAAGAAAAAGTTTGAATTTCCTAATGTTTTTTTTTTTACTTTTTGAAGTTATATTCCAATATTATTTGTATGCATTTTTGCTAAATAATTGAAATAAAAAATGTCATTGAACCAATAATTGCTTTTTTTGATTTAAGGATAAGTATAAATGTGTTTAGAAAAAGTTTTTCTGTGTGAGAAACAATCGAAAATTAGTTAAAAGTAATAATTTATTATTTTATTAATACAACAATTTCATTTAGTAAAATTTCTTCTAATTTTAATTAATTTTTGTTTTTTTAAAAGTATAAATAAATTAAATGACTACGATAAAAATGTTCTAACAAATCCTTTGATTGCAGTTCTACAAAGTGGACAAATAGTGACACCTGGTGCACATTGACAACAAGTAACTAAATGACCACAAGGTAAAAAAACAACACCAACTTCTCCATCCATACAAACTTTACATAGTCTTGCATCTTTTAATTTTCGATTTTCCTCTTCAAGTGATAATTTTTCTGGATTTTTTTCTAATAATAATTTTTCTGTAAGAGATTCTGTTGTATCATGAGATTCTGAACTTTCCTGCTGCAGATCATTTTGTGTTTGATTTTTATTCGTATTTGCTGGTGTAACTTCATGAAATTGTTCCAAAATTATATTTAAATTTTCTTCATTTGTATTATCAAGTTCTGGTACTGGTGGTAAACGGCAATTGTCATTACTCATTTCATTTGATTCTTCTTCAATAAATTGGCCATCTAAGACTGCTTCAACCAATGATTCCGCATTTTGAAACGGTTTTCCATATTTTTCTAAATGCCGTTTTGTTGCTGCACGTACACGCCCTTCATGAAGTCCCATTTGTAATGCCATTAATATTGGTTCTGTTGACATTGCTTCAGCCAATGACATTGAAGGATTTGGATGTGGTTGATTCTCTTCAATTGAATTCTAAAATACCGGAAACGTTAATTAAAGACAAACAAGCAAATTGAAGAATGTTCAAATTTACCGTACGAGTTTGAAGATTTTGTACACTTTTAATATACTGTTGTCCTTTAACTAAAAGGACAAATTGGCATTTTGGAAACCATCTTGCATGTTCAAACCATGGATCATCATCAGCCAACCAATATCTAAGTCCACCATTGCAATGAAAACAACGCACTTGATCATCTAATCCTTGGAAATAAAATCCAGATTGGGCTAATATTTCTGGATTCTGAATGTCACCACGTGGCCATTCAGAAAATGTTCTTAATCTTGCATCAAGGGATGAATATTTTACTTGTTTTGGTGGGCGAATTTGTTGTATTCCAAGTTCTTGTATACCATCTCTTGCTATCTCGATATTAGGACCTAATTGTACTTTTGGACAGTTTGGAAAGAGCCTCATATGCTCAGTATATGGATTGTCATTTATTTCCCATTGCCCAACAATTCCTTGACACCAAGCACATTTAACTTGATCAGCCCTATCAAAATAATAGAATCCAGCTTTAGATAAGGACGATGGTGATATGAAGGTGATCTTAAAAGAATTAAATTAAAAATCAAAATTAGAAAGTCATAATAATCCTTACTGGCCAATTTCTGAATGTAGCTAAACGACATTGTTCATTTTTTAAATCAACTGGTGGTGCTTCTTGAATCATAGGTGATATTACTGCTTGAATTGGTACATTATCGGATTGCATTGGATTAAGAACAAATGGACATAAGGGATCTAATCGACGATGCCTGCTCATTGCCTAATAGGAAAAAAAGAGAAAATTGTACATAAATTATGCTTTTATAAATTATAAGAATAAAATATCATTTTGTTTCATAAGAAAACTAATTTTTATTTAAATAACAAAAAAATATGAACCTACCTGATCGCCATAATTCCATTCAATAATTTTTTTATTACACCAGTGACATTGAACTTCTAAATTATTCCCAGTTGCATAAAAACCTACAAACAAAATATTTGTCACATTATGAAACAAATCAATAAACAAAAGAAAAAAATGAATTTCCTATTACGATAAATAAATTAAAAGCGATGATATAACAAAAAAATACTTAAATTTAAAGATTCATAATTTATTTGTGTTTACCAGCTTTAGCAACTTTTCCAGGATCAATTTTGCAGCGAGCTTCTGATGACCAATTAGAAAATGTTCTTAAACGATTTTCCTCAATGTTCATTATTAGAAAAAAAAATTGTTTATAAAAATAAATTTAAAATAAGTAAAAACAACGTAATTATTTAAAAATAAAACGTCATTTGACTTTATTTTCTCCTTTTATGTTTTTTTTTTGTTGTGTTTTCCGTATTTAAATACACATCCCAATGTTTTACTATCACATCTTCAACGTTATTCCTGTTTTAACATTTTTAATAGAGATTGTAATGTAAAAAGAAAAAACTTGGTGATGAGCGAATTTTTATTATAAATATAGAATTAGAAACTTTAATTTTTTTATTTAATAAAATTAAATTAACAAGCATTCCACTGAGACTGACATTTGTTGTTTGTTGTTGTTTTTTAATGTGTAAAAATGAACGAAGTAAAATGTCGGTAAAGCAGTAAAAATTTGAAGATTGAATAAAGAAGGTCCCGTTCCAAAACGAAATATTTCTCAATTCAAAGTTCGATCAGTAAATAAATAGCACAATATGGTTTGTATAAACAAATAATTTAATATAATGTGTAAGAAACTAAGATAAATACAACAAATATAATGAAATGGGATTTGTTATCAATAATCAAATTTCGCCTTTAAATTAAAGTAATTAAAAATATTATTATAGTTTAATCTTTAATATTCAGAAAGGAAAACATCAATTCTCGTTGTTTTACGACCAAAAATAAACTACATTTACTGAAAATTTATCATTTTCAAATTACGATAACTTTAGATTTTAATCACCTCTAGAAGTGCAAAAAATTAATTAACATCCCATATCAAATTATATTTTTAGAATTGATAATTTTGTGATTTGATTTAATTAATTTGTTCAAAATTAATGTAAATAAAACCAAGAACAATATTTGTTAAAAAGTAATGGAGTTAGAATGTAGGTCTATTGAATTCACAAAAGATAGAAGCTACTTTTTCTTCTCATTAAAACCCTTATAATTTTTTTTCATATAATACTTATTTCGATAAATTTCGTTTAAAATAATAAAATAAGCAAAAATATTTTTGCTTATTTTATTTTATATACATTTGTACATATTTATCAAATTATTTATAAATTATTAAAAAATGTATAAATAAAAATATTAAACTTGAAATTAAAGTATGTTTTGGAACGAACTCAAAAAATGAATTTGTCGTCAAATATTATTTTATCGATAAGTTTGGAATGTTTGTTTTTGAAGTTGTCAGGACAATTCTCTATCCCCTTCCTTTTTTATTTTCTTGTTTCAATTGAATCAATTTCTTTCGATTTTCAATCATGCATAGTGAAAAGACTCGTTTACAAACATTAGGTTAACGAAATATTCTATTGATTAATTTTCTATAAATATTTTATATAATTTCTACATTGTGAAATCATGTCAAAAAATCAGAAAGTGAGATTTGCAATAATTAAATGCACAAGCACCGTAATTATTGTTTGTTTCTGCACCGTTTTAGTTGCACAATTTTTTTTTAAAAAAACCTATGAATCACAATATACGCACACTTAAAAGTTAGGATAATTGTGTTTGTAATAATATATTTTTAACTAACGAATATTATGTTTTAGATTGTTCCGTCCAAAAATCTTGATAAAAATACTGTAAGAAATTTAAAACTTGAAAAGCCAGAAGTGGAACAGAAAAAATTAATAGGTACAAGTTCTATTAAAAGTATAAAACAATTATCCTTGAAAAAAGAAGAGTTAAAAAAGACAACAACAAAAGTACAAAATAATGTTGAAATTAAAAGGGATGTCAAAAATGTCAAAACAAAGTCGTCACTATCAAAGTCAAACACAAAAACAGTTTCTCCACCGACAACAAAAAAAGTTCCCCCATCGACAACAAAAACAATACAAGCATCGACAAAAAAAACAGAACCACTATCAACAACAAAAAAGGTACAACCAAAAATTTCAGTTGCAACAAATAATGTGGAGAAAAAAGTTCGAACTCCTATTCAAAGTACAACATCAACAAACCGAACACAACCAATGAAAGCCAAACCAATAACTGGTGTTATCGTTTCAAGTAATAACAATAATAATGTTATTGTTGGAAAAAATAATATTATGAATCAAATACATAATGTAACTGTATTATCTCCTCCATTACAACGAAAAGATATACAAGAGATAATAACTATAAGTCCTACACATAAAATGCGTGAACGTACAAGAACAAGAACTTTAGAACCTCATGAAGTATTAATATTAAAAAATGTACGTGATAATACTGAGCGTGATTACAAAAGTTTGGAGTTAATGTTTGGTAAAACAATTGATACGAATCATATAAATTCTGATAGTCTTGAAAATGAAACAATTTTACCAGTAGAAAAAATAAAAGAGCCAATTGCATTTGAAATTAATTTTGATGAAAAAAATCAAAAACCTTCTACATCAAATCAACAAAAAATAACTAATATTCCAGTTTTAGATGAATACGATTATGAAGATGATTTTGATTCTTATGAATCAGATTTTGAATCTGGTTCATCTACAAAATCTGTATCACAGTTAAATTCTGCTAATGAAGAAATTTCTTCTACATCAACATCATCTGAATCTGAATCTGAATCTAGTCTTGAAGATGATAATAATGCACCAGCAATACATGATAAGTTAAATGAAAAAGAAAAAAAATTAGATTCTGGAAATTATGAATTAAGAAACAGACAAGATAATGTCCAAGTTGAAAATAGTATTACTGAACGACAATATATTTCTGAAGAACAAAATGATTCTGGTCTTGAATACTCTGGTGGAAGTAATTTAAGTTTTGATAATTCTAAAAATAAAGACATAATATCAGATACAGATGTTGAATTTTCTGTTTCTGTTATGAGTTTTCAACCAGATAATACTCATAATAATAAAATAAAAAAAAATATAAAACCAAAACTTTCAAAACGTGGTCAGGATTTAGTTGGTAAAATTCAATTAGATGTTATGACATTTTCATTATTTGAATTAAAACCAATGACCTATGAATATTATATGAAAATTTATGGTTATGGTAATTCAATGCAAAATTCAACACAAACAAATGAGGATACAATTGAACAAGATACACAAACAGAAATACAAATGTGTTCATCTGTTTGGACACAATTTCCACCAGTATTTTCACGTAAAGGATTAAATGAAATAAATAAAAAAATGTATTATAATGAACGTAATGGTGTTGGACAGGAAGATCAGGAAAATGATAAAAAAATGAGAAATTTATTAAATGGTGAAATAAGTGAATCTTTTCTTGAAAAAAGTATTAAATTTGTTGAGGAATTAGATACAAGAAATAAAAAATTGAAAATACCTTGTAAAGAAGTTGATTATGAAAGATTAAATATTTTACTTCAACGAACTGCTGTTACCATTTCTGATATACTTAATAAATCATCAAAAAAATCATCAATGAAAAAATCACATTTAAATTTTAGTCAAGGTTATTTTTCTCTTAAATTAAATCATTCTCTTATAAAAGATACAAAAATTAAAATAATTTACACTGATGTAATGATACCAAATATTCTTTTAACACTTCATAATGTTAATTGTGATAAAATCATTGATTATGAAAATTTTATATGTGTTTGGAATATTTTAGATTCATCAAATCCAATAAAAATTTTATCGTGTTGGGGAAAAATTACTTGTCTAAGTACAAATACAACATTAACTGATATAATATTTGGTGGAATGATTGACGGTTCATTGGCAATATGGGATTTAAGAGAATCATCTTTTTGGCATCCATCAATTGATGATTGTACAATTCGTGTTTCTAGTCAATTGGTAATGCCTGATAAATCATCTACTACTGATATAATAGATTATGGACGTTTAATTTCAATAAAAAATATTCGTCATACTTCTGATAATGGAATAATTTCTGATTATAATCCAATACAAATTTGTACATTACATGAGTTTGGTATAATTACAATTTGGACGATATTAGATACAAAATTAACTGATCTTGACACTGGTCAATCAGGTAAAATAACAATAAATATATCACCATGGAGTCATATAAGATTAGTACAAAGCTCATTCTTAGATTTATGTTCACAATTAACTCGTAAAAACAAAGTTAAAACAAATTTTGAAAAAACACGATTATATTTTGAAAATGATATTTTTAGTGATGATATTTTAAAAGAACTTCAAAATAATGGTGTTGTGGAAGGTGTAAAAAATCTATTAACACAGAATCTACGTTTTACAGATTTTGAAGTAACCGGTGATGGTTTTTTTATTGGTACAAACAAAAATTTTATTTATTTTTGTTTAAAATCCATGAAATTGGGACAATGTAAAAAAATTGTAATTGATGAAGGAAATTGTTTATTTACAACATCATTAAAACTTTTTCCAAATGAAAAATTTCTAACTGTTGGTTTGTCAAATGGTTCTATTAAAATTTACTCATGTTCTGTTGAACGTCCAGTTGAAATAAAGTTTGAACAATTTGCAGAACAAATGCCATCAACAAGTAATGCAACAACGGATTCACAGGATGCATTAATAATTTCTAAATCTTGTGCTATTCAGAATATTATTGAAGGTGAAAGAAAAATGTATGATGAATCACAAGCATTAAATAATTTAGATTCAACTGAATTAAAAAATCGTTTAACTTTTGTTACTGAACTTAAAAAATCAGATGCCTTTATTAACGATCAACTTTTACTGAGTGGATTTTCAGTTAAAGGTAGCAGTGTAAGAAATATTCAAATAACCAAAGATGGTAAAATTTTATTTGCTGTTGTTGGAAATGTATTAAAGTTTTATGATTTAATTAAAAATCAGGAGATTGATTTAAATGAAAAAGGTGGCTTTATCACAGATATTGGAATTACAGAGAATGTTAGTGGTCGAAAACATTTAATCATTTTGTCAATGAACGAAATTCAAGTTCATCAGATAAAACATTTAATTGATTAAATTTTACTTTTTTTTCTTTTTGATTTATATTGCAATAAAATTGTTAGAAATTTATGAAAAAATTGTTTTGTAATATTTTAATACTACTTATTCGTCGGTAATTTCGACTATATTATATAAAATTAATAAACCGTTATTTTTAAATCTAAGAATTCAACTATTTATTTCATTGTTCGAAGCATTTGGCAGGGTTATTCTTGAAAGTAAACAATTGTAGTGTTTTAGATTTGAGGAGAATAAATATAAAATAATTTATACAGGATTTAAAAGTTAAAAAAAATTAAGTAGTTATTATTATTATTATTGGAAAAATAAATTGATGTCTAACAATGTAATCAATCAAACTCGGATAAATAAACTTCTATTAAAAATTTTTTTAAATTCTTTTTAAATCTGAAACCTTACAATTGCTTATTTATCAAATAAACTTTTTTAAAGCTCAATACATAGTTTAAAAATTATGATTTATTATCATTTTATTTTCGAAAAAATTTCTAAAGCTTCGCGATTTTATAAAAATTAATTAAATCAATATTTCGAAATGAATAATTAATTTTGAACTAAATAAATGACATTTTCAATTTCGCAAAAATATATATTTAACCATTAATAAAAGAAATAACTTTAGTAGGTAAGTACGATACAAATGAAAATATAAATCAAATTTATAAATAAATAAAACATACAGGTGTTTCCGGTAACATCGTTAAATTGTCCCTTTTAACACAAGGACAAGACCCACAATTTTTTTTTGTTCTTTTGCACTTTTTGTTTTTAAATAAAAAAAATGATGTAACTATCATTAATATACAATAACAACAAAAAGGGTTTAAAATGTGATGCACACAAATAAAAAGATCCCCTTTTAACATTTCCTACTTTTTTTTTTCACCTGTGTAATTGAAGGACTCGTCGTCCGGTTACCGTATTATTATTATTTGTTATTAGGTTTATTATATTTATTATTCAAAATGTGTTCCATATGGAAAATTCTCACAATCAAAGAGGATAACGATTAACGAATAAATTTAGTAATATACACAAATTATACATACACCCACACACAATAGAATTCACCCTCTTATATATGATTGTAAGGTGTTCATACTTCATATATATTTAAATCATTTGACCAAAGGGCAAAGTGTAAATATTTAATATATCATAAAAGAAGAAAGACGGGACAATATTTTTATTGTTTCGATTTATTTAATCATGCAGGAAAATTTTAATAAACGCTTATATGTTTTCTTATATTGTGCCTTAGTATAATAATTTAAGGAAGAATCGGGGTTTTACATTTAATTTATAGTGAAATTTGAGACAATATCTCTCAGTTTTTTACTTCTACCTAAATATGTTATCAAAGCCGTATTGATCCGTAGTTATCTAGAATGAAATTACAGCGTCATATTTTGAGTGATTTGACTTAATTTTGACCAAACTCAAAAACCAGTTGGATTAATCTAATACGCAAACTTATCAAAGTTGTAGTTTTGCATTAAAAACTAGCGTTAAGCATTAATTATACTCCAATTAGTAGGTATCCTGTCAATTGTTCGCAGAAGGGCTTTTGTAATGTAATAATAAGGAATTTTTAACCACTCAACACGTTGTGAGTAGCAAATAACTTTTTTATTTATGTTTATCTTACTCCAGTGTATACAGTTTTGTTAATACATTTGTGGGAGGAGAGAAGAATTCGGAAGCATTTAACATGATTGCACTTAAATAATTTCTCTATTTTATCACATTCCCTTAAAGCCTTTTATTCAATAATTCAATTGGTACAGTTAGATATTAATCTATAACCGATTTAGGTTTACGCCATTTTATTTAAAATCTAACACTGCGGCAATACAATTTTAATTTCCACCAACTAAATTTTTTTCTCTCTTTATTTACTATTTTTTTTTATTGTGTTTTATTGTTTACATTTTCTGCCTTCCTTTTACCTTGGATAGAGAAATAATGTTATGTTTTTGTTGAGTAATTTTTTTTATTGTATTTATTTACATAAATATTGTAATGTTGTTATTGTATAGTTTTGATTTTATGTCAACTGAAAACTAAAAATCAAAATGAACGAACGACGTACGTCCTTTCATTAATATATTTTTATTGTAGGATCATTAGAAATAGGCGGATATATCTATATGGTTTAGGAAATAGAGGAAACAACAAATTTGATGATTACCTGACCGATAATGATATGATTGTTTTGCAGTGTGTGTGTGTGTGTGTGTGTGTGTGATTAAGTAAAGTAGTTAACTATATATATATATACTTTGATTGTAATCAATTTAGAAGATCAAAAAGAAAATGTACAAATAATATTATGTCGTCGTTTAGTTGTTATTGATGAGGTTATGGGGAAATGAAGAGAGCAGTATTTTTGATGATCTTGTATATTAATTTTTTTTTTTTTTGTTAATATTGACATAAATAGAATACAAAGTCTCAATATAAATTTGCTTTGCAGCACTTTTCAGCTCTAATATTGAAATATTATTTTCTTCTTATAAATGGATGAATTATATATGAAGTTATAACTTTAATACTTTAATAGCATTTTAAAGAATTTCCAACATCTTCTGATTTTTGATATAAAAATAAAAATGTGAATAAAAAAATAATCGTCAAAGACGAGACTTCTGAATTAGTTAATATAAAATTAATAAAGTCAATAACGAAATAGAAAAAGAAATTTAACGAACGAAGAAAAAATCTAAATATCAATATAGGTTTATAATCATCTTTTCTTCACTAAATTATAATTTGAATATTCTATTTCACAAATTTTTTAGATGTCTGCTTAGAAATTTTTGTCTATTTCTGAAATTATTGTCGTATTGCATCCACTCTTCTATTCTTCCTTAGCAGACTGATAATATTTTTGTAAAACTCTCGTCATACATAAACGTTGAAAAATAAAAAAATAAATCATATTAACAACTTTATCGGATTTATAAGAAACAACAAATAAATGTTTCTTCCATAAAAATAATTTTCAAAATTTATTCTCTCAAATAATTCAATAAAAAAAAAATTACAATGAAAAACATTATTCCTATTTGTTTATAGAAGGCAGAAGGACATTTTTAATATAATTAATATTTGACTATCAGTTTATTTAGTAAACATATTATTCTAACATATATACAGCTCTCTAATAGGATATCGAAATGTTTATCAATATTTATAAATATATTTTGTATATAGGTAGAAAGGTACATATTTATATAGTTTTAACCTCTCTATAATATTCATTAATGATGTATAGAAAAAAAAAACAATAGAAAGAAAAAAATAACAATAGAATAAATGAATAAAAAAAAAAATGAGACAGGTGAAACAAATCCTTATATTTACTTACACATTGTACTTGTCACCCATTTGTTTGTACATGCTTTTTTTTTCTCTTGTTATTTATAATTAGTTTGATCATCAGAAAATATATAATACAACTTAAATTAGATTAATATTGAATACAATTGTTTTATATTGTGAGCAAATTATTTGTTTTTATTATTTTTGACCATAAAATAACTTTCTTTGTAAAAAGTTTGGCAAAATATATTTGCGAGAATGATGTTCAATTCCTAGTGAAACAGAAACATTCGAAAAAATTAAAACATATTTTTAGTTTTTTTTTTGGTTGAAATTTAAATAATTAATAATTTATGTTTAAAAATATTTATATGTCAAGGGTCAAGGGGCATAAATAAGAATGAAAAAAAAAATTAATTTCACTCACAGGTGAAAAGATTTAATAGATTTTTTTTTTAAAACTTTTATTTGTAACTTCTGGCAACTTAACTAGCTATATGTAGTGGCGGAGTAGCAACACGTCCAACTCTTATCAATAGGGTCTTGGATTTTAAGTTGTAGAAATAATCATTTAATTTCATTATAATCCCGTATCTTACATGACGTTAACAATTGTAACAAGACACTATAATCTGTTCTATATAAGTTCTAGTAGTTCCATTATTAATTATTTAGAAAACATGAAATATATATAAGAAGATGATTACATAAAATACATGGCTGAAATTAAATTAGTCAAATATCATCAAATAATATTTTTAAATATTAATTATTTGTATAAAAACTTTCAATTGTTTCATTTTATTTAATAAGCAGGGAACAAAAAGAAGACAAACTTTTAGTTCTGTATCTTTTGCATTAATTATTATTATTTTTAATTACACCCAAGACGACTTTTATTAATTAAAAATATTTAGACCACAGAAATTATGTAAAAATAATTGTTTCAACTTAAAACTTTTTAGAAATTTTTTTTATCATTGATTTTTATTTTAAAACTCTTTGACATTATTACGATTTAATTATTATAGCTACGTGCTATACATTTATTTTTAAAATTTATTTTTAAATAAAAGAATATCGAGGTTTTTTTTTAAAAATCTAAAAGTTTACATTTCCCTACAATCAGTATAAAGTATGAATGTATTTAGATTTCCAATAATATATAAAATATATCACATAAAACCATTATGGCATAAAATAGATTGTAGAATAATATAATAATAAATGACCATGCCATGTCGAACTAATTAATAATTAAACATTTAATTTGACGAACAGTAAAAAAAAAATAAATGTCAACCATATTTTTTCTACTGTTTCTTTTTTATAATAATAAATCGATCTAAATTATAATTACTTATATATCTGTCAACCACCTATACCAACCCAAATATCGATAAAATATATAATCTATAATCTATTAACTAATGTATTTCACCTCACACATTAAAAATTATTCCATTTCCTTCTTTTTTTTTTTTTTTTTGATCTAAATATTTTGAACCTCCTTTTATATGAAAATGAAAATGATGATGATGGACGAAGACCACTTTTTTTATTGTCTCTTATAACTTAATTGGTATAGTTTTGTTCAATAAATATCCGTATTTACGAAGTTAGTTTCGTTTTTGGTTGTTTGGAAAAGAAGATTTCTATTTGTCAAGATTAATACAATAAAATCTCTCGATTTCTCAAAGGTTTTGGTACAAATCTCTAAAGACCCAATGTAACATTTGTAATAAAAATTACGTAAATAATTCATTTATACCAGAAATATACAATTTAGAATGTATATTTATAAGATAGGAATTATGTTAATGATCAAATTACGTTTTATGTTTTTTGTTTTTCAGTTTATTAATAATTCTCTTTCTAGCAAAATCATTGAATATTCTAAGAAAAACTTTATATTATCTATATAGTGCAAGGAATTCTATTTATTTTATTAAATTTAGTTTTAAAAATAGACTATGCCTAAATATTAGATGTGAAATGACCTCTAATCTAACTATACAAAGTTTAAATCCTCTGGAGGCGCCGATATTTGAAAAAAGTGTTGACTTTTACAAGAGATTTTTTTTTATTTCAATTTTATAAAGTCAGATGTCAGTTACGAAAGTTTAGAGCTGATCAATTTACGGGGCAAATTTAAATTCTTAAATTGAATTAAAAAAGTTGCTCAGGCAACCCATAAAACAATTGAACAATTGAAATATTTTTAAATTTTCTTTGAACTTGAAGATTCAGAATATAAAAATAAATTAAGATTAAGTGTTGCAATAAATGTATATTGATGATTAGTTATTAGTTATTACACAAAGTTTACTATATACTTGTATCACTGGGCGATCCAAAATAACGATGGTAAGACACGCGATCTAGTTAGGTGTAGGGATAGAATTATTATTGTACCTTTTCGGTTTCACAAATAAGATGTAACAATTTTTTGAACGTGTGTTGATATTATTTGATTTTTAAGTCATATATTCATAAAATAAATTCAAATAAATTATCTTGCATTTAGATAAATGTTTGATTATCGTTCTAGCAATATAATGGAAGTACCACCAATGGAATTGATTTATGAATATGTTATTCAATTTGTCAATTTGACTCTGTCATGGTCACATAAATATAAAGACAAATGGAAATAAAGTTATAAATAATTTAAAGGCAAACATTTTTTTAAATCGTGTCAAAGCATATTATTATTACCTATAGACTCGGGCAGTCACGATCCTGTTTGAACAACTTTTAAGTTAAAAACAAAAAAATAGAAAACGTAATTTCTTTTTGATTTAATTAACTTTACGAAATTCAATAAAATCAAAATAAAACAATAAAGAGTATAGACTATAGAGGTTAACCTTTCAATTTCATACAATAAGAAATATTCAATTCAATTTAATTAAAATCTCCTTTACCATTTGTTTTCTTTTTCACCTTTTATTTCTTTAATAAATAATTTCTAAATTTCTTTTCTTCAAAAACAAAACAGAATTTTATAAATATTTTATTTATTTTGTGTACCTACAAGACATAAAAACATCAAATATACAAATAAAAATATTAAAAACTTGTATTATTATGTTTTATATTCTAAAAGGACGTGTCAATTAAATATTCCTTGAATAATTATAATATATTTTTTTTTTGATCGGGCGTTAATAAAAATATATATTGTCCAAACGTATATCTATATTATATAGGATTATAATATACTCTGGCCTCTGTGACATGTGATAATTTTCTCATAATATAATTTCTATTTTTTAAGGGTTTTTTTTTTTTATTTTTTATTAAAATACTTTTCTGTAATATGTTTGTACCGATTTTATTATAAAAAAAAAATGTAAAACAAAAACAACAAATGAATAATAATAATAAAAATAAAAGGAAAAAATAAAATAAAAATGTATATCTACGGTACCTAATATTCGTGTTCGTTATTAAATAAAAATCAAGTAATTTTCAGTGTTACATTATTTACCACGGAATAATAATAATAATAATATTTATGGTATGGGGATGTGGATATATATTCATATGGGGATGATTGGTGTTTGGTGATCACCAAAAGGATCAAATCGAAAATTTTATAATAATAATGATAATATTCTTTTATTTTACTAAACGTTAACATCCGGTTTTTATAACAGGGAAAGCATATGTTTTGTATTTTTATTTCTGAAGGGTGTAAAATGATGACACGTGTCTCCTTTTTATTTTTATTTTTGGGTTTAAAAGAGATCAAAGATCAAGTGTTTATAGTTTACAAAATAATAATAACGAGAACAATTGTTTTAAAATATAAGAGAGAGGGTTGTAACGCACAAAAGCTTAATCACAAGCGCAATCTCATCAATTAATTTTAATGTTTCTTTGATTTTTTAACTAATTAGAGTCTCATATTGATTGTGACTGAACATCCAAATCACTCTGAGAAATTTTAATAAATATTCCAATAATAATAATGACTTTTCTTTAATTCAAAAAGCCCAAACATTAAATTTACAAGATGTACGTAGACGAAAATCTTAGTATGTGCTTTTCATCTTAGTCAGAACTGAAGGAATCAATTGAGTTAATTTAAATATAAAATGGTTTTTCCTTAAACTTCTTTCTACATAAATGTTTTAAAATATTTAACAATTTCTACATACATAAACTGAAGCATCGATTGCCTAAAGTTGCTGTTTGATCAACCATAACAAAATTGAAGAATTTCATGATGTGTGTATGATGGAAATATTTTATTGATGTCGAAACACTTTACTTGTTACTTTACTAAAACACAAACAAAAAAAAAATATAAAAAAATAAAATGTCAAAGTTCTATTGGGTAGTGATTGACTACAAGAAAGAAAAAATATAACACACAAACACACACTAAATAACTAACTAAACTATTAAACAAAATGAAATATGTATTTATTAGATTTATATAAAAAAAAAAACCAAAAAAGAGAAAAAATTAAGACTAAAAAACGAAAAAAGATTTAGGCGCCTCCACCTAAACAAAACGTCATACAATTAAATTATTTTTTTGTTTTTTATTTTCTACTCTATATAGATTTTTCTCTCTCTTTCTCTATCCTTACCACTACTTCTTCTTCTTCTTCTTCTAAAATTCTCATTATTAAGGTATTTACCGAGTTAAAGAAAAAAAAAACTATGAGGCAAATTGGTAAAAATGAGTAAAAAATATATAAAAGAAGGTCGAATCCGTTATTATAACTTTAACCATCATGTCATTCAAACATTACAATTCAATATCTATATTATATGTTTGTATGTAATTTTTTCTTTTTTACATTTTTTTTTTTTACTTTCAAACAATTTTCCCACATTCTTTATTTTTTGTTGTGAAAAACTAAAAAAAAAAACAAAACACAAAACCAAAGTTCTAACAATCAAAAGAGAAAGAAAGAAGAAAGTATATAAAATAAATCAAATCGTTAAACTGAAACTCATAATATAATAAATTTTTTTCACTCTACTTCTTATTCCCCCCTTCTTCATCTTTTCTTCTTAGTTTATTTTCTTTTAATATTTTCACATTTATATAAATTTTTTGTCTTATAAATTATCCTTAGAAGAAATAAATATTAAAGGAAATGCTGTATTATTTTTAAAGTAAAAAAATATTTAAAAATATTGCGTATTGTTATTAATTTGATGATAAGATATTGACTTATGAATATGTCTTGTATTTTTATTAACTGTATCATTACAGACAAGGAGATTTACTTTTATAATGTAATCAAAAATAATCAAAACAATATGGTTTCTACCACTCTGAGTTTTGAGCCAAGGATCATATGTGTGTCCTATGTGTGTCCCCATTTAAAGGAAATATTCCATACAATTAATACTGTCTGATGTAACATCGATTGTAACTAATTGACCCTTATTTGTATCATAACACAAACAGAGACTTTATACTTTGACTTATTTGTCACTTTGATGATTTATTTCTTAAAATTTATTCTTAGAAATTCAAACTATTAAAATATTTGGTCAAATTTAGCTAATTTATATATTTTACATTGACATTAAACTTTATCTCTCACTTCCTCTATTGATAATAAAAAACAAGTCATTACTATTTTTTATTCTAAGAATCTTGTACGTCTTACACAATTCTCATATATCTATCTCTTTCACAACATTCTTAAATGAATTAGTATGGATGGTTAGTCGCGTGCTATTTTCCGCTTCAAAATATATAAAAGAACAAAAAAATTGTTTTCCATACATTTTTCAAATTTTCTTTCTTTTTTGCTTTGTGTATTTTTATTTATTTGTTGTTACTAATATATTTTCTTTTATTTTCATTTTTGTGTATGTAGGGATTATTTCGAATAGGTTTTTTTTTTATTTTGGTGTTAGCTTTTTACCTTACATTTTTTGGAAACAATATATTTTAGAGTGAAGATTATGGTGGTAAAAGATGGAATGTGGAAGATGGAAGGTGAAAGGTGGATGGTGAATTGTGGAAGGTGATAGGTAGGTGGAAGGTATATTATACTATTATTATATTATTGTTTTGTTTTTGGGTTATGATTATGACAATCTGTGGGAACGACAGGTGGATTTTATTTACCTAACATATAAATATATAGATATATGGATATATCTTTTCATATACATTCACATAGGTATATATTTATAGTCATATATAATAAACATATCTATATAATAGTTTGGTAAGGGATGAGTAGAGTTAGGGGTGATTATGAGGGGAGTTAAAAAAAAATAAATAAAAGAAAATAGAAGTAAAATTTAGTCAATTAGTCATTTTGATCGTTCTTACATTAACATTATAATATATAGACAACTTTTTTTTTTCTCTCTATATATAATGACCTGAGTATGTTGTATGTACATTTTAAAATGGTCGTTCCGGTTTGACCTACATTTATTTGTTTATATTTGTACAGTTGTATGCACATAAATGGAAACAATTATATAAATGTTATGTTCGTTTTTAAATAAATTTTATTTTCCCCCATAGAAGTTTTCCTCATTTTACCCGTTTCCCATTTTTCAAATAAATTTTTCAAACAATTTTTGTGTGAAATCAATTTTCTTTACGAAATATCTCCTTTATGAAGAGAAAAAAATAAAGAAAATTATACCTGATGATGATGACATAATGGATTCTTGTGAATAATGTTAAATAACAAAGGAAAATAATGTCACACAATATGTACACAAAAGAGAAAAAAAAACCCCAATCGTGTGACAAATAGGTGTGGTCTAATAATCCAATAGAAAATAGAAAATTAACTACCCTTTCTTATTCTGATATTTTATAAAAAATATTCACCCTCCTTTATATTTATATGAAAAATTGACATTTGATTGGTTTGAAAACGTAAAAAAAATATATATATATAAAAATCCCCCAACCCCAACCGTAAACACAAAAAAAAAAGAAAAAAGTGGAAAACTATAGAAATGAAAGAAGAAAAAAAAAAGAACCAAAAATCATAAAACCATTTGTCTTTGGTTTGGAATATATTGTTCCCAGTTTGTTTTTGTCTGTTGGAAGCGTGTCCACATTTAGTTCCGCGTATAAAACTAAACTCTTTTTTTTTTCTAGATAATTGCCTGTAAGGTATTTAACGATTGTAAACAGAAGTTTAATAATGTTCGTAATGTGGATAATATTAGTGGGTTTGTGAATAATTATTATTACTTGTGTTTTAATAAAATTAAAGAAACAAATTAAAAAAAAATATTAATCAATGATATTTGGTGATAAAATGTGTAGTGGATCACTTCATAGACATAATGGACTAAATTTAGTTGATCCATTTTCATTTTCTGCACTTAATTTTTTACGTACATATAATCGCTTACTTGGACCAACAGAATTAGCACAATGTTATAATTTAACATTATTAAAGGATACACGTACATCAGTAGAACGTAATGGTAATTTAACATTACCACCATTACCGCCGCTTGGTACAATTTTACAAACAACAAGTCCACATAACTCACCTTTTCGTTGTGAATTAAATGAAACAACAACACATCATCCAACAACAGTTGCTACAAATTTTAGGAGTCAAAGTAAAATAAAAAGAAAAACAATTGTTTTACCATTTAAGAAACGATCGGTAAACTTTTTTTATAAATAGGTCCAAATCGTACTGCTGTTTCTTCCACATGTCCACCAACACCGCCGGAACAACAAAATTCATTCTCAAGTGATTATCATTTGGAACAACCACCAACAAATACATTTTGTGGAAATATAGATGCATCATTATCACCTGGTTTTAGTAGAAGGCAACGTGGTGAAAAACGTCCAATTCCTGATGATCAAAAAGATGATAAATATTATGAACGACGAAAACGAAATAATGAGGCAGCAAAAAAATCACGTGATGCTAGAAAAATGAGAGAAGGTAAAAGAAAGGCTTTTTTTTCTCAGATTTAAGAAAAATAACTTACAGTGATTTGATTCTAATTATCATCTAAATATTTAGATCGTGTCGCATTTAGAGCGGCTATGTTGGAACAAGAAAATTCTCTATTACGCGCACAAGTAATTGCATTACGAGATGAAATTGGTACATTGAGACAACTTATGTGTGCTCGGGCAAATTCACAAATTTAATATTTTTAAATGTTTAAATAAATATTATTAATTAAATGAGGTGTGCTCAGTCATTTCATCTCAAGTGTTTTCATTTATTGATCCGTATTATATGATTTGTTAGAACAATTCGTTTCATTAAGTGAAATAAATAATTAAATATTTGACGAAAAGAGGAAACACTTCAGATGAAAAGGCAAGAGGCACGCAAAATATATCTTGCTGTGTTAATAAATTAATTCTAAGTTCTGTTTGAAAAATAAATAAATTAATTTTAAGGAATTTGAACGGTTTTTAAATCACAACTAACAAAAAAACCTTACAATTTATTTTCATATTATTCGCGTAAAAATTGCAATTATTTATTATTATTTTAAATATAAATAAAGAAACGTGTCCTTGATCTTGAATTGATAATCACAAGACAATAATTATGCAATAATTTTTTTTTTACATATATCTTGGAATATCTTTCTTTCATAGTGACAGATGAGATGATGGTTTATTTTAGAAGTTGTAATAAACAAGTTAATCGCTCATTTAAAAACACAAATAAAAAAAATAATTAGATACCCATCTTAAATGTGAAGTACAATTTGTATACTTTTCACTTTGAGACATAAAATTTACAATTCAAGTTCAAGTCAATGATATTGTGTTAAATGAATTATTAAGAATTGGATAAGATCAACTAATGTGTTTAAAAAAAAATTAATATTTATTGGCTCTTGAAATATTCTTATTTCCTCTTACGTTTTTCGTGTTGTTACGTTTTTAACTAAACGTAACTTTAAATTGTTGTGAAATCTAGCATTAGAATATTTACACCAATTTAATGCTTGAAAGCAAAGATTAAAGAATATTTTTATTTCAACATTTGAAAAATTTTGACTTTCTTTTGTTAGAAATTTTAATAAATCTCACCTAAATATTTGAATAAGTTTAATAGGTTATTTGTTATCAATAATTTCATTCAAAAGAAAAAACCAATCTTATATAATATTTTTCGTTTTATATTTTAAGGTTAATTCATTCCTTTAAATAATAATTACCTAACACAAATATATCAAAGAAAAAAAAACAAACACTCTACTACATTTGATTATGTAATATTATATTTAATATTATAAAACACCTCGTACGAATCATTTTCATTTTTAAAATCAATTTTTGTAATAAACAAAAAAAAAATAAAAATATAAATTTAAATATCCGTTCACAATGTGTGACTAAATTAATTTATTCTTGACTATTAAATTATAATTTATGTGAGGAACGATTTTAAGTCATAGCTAAAGACTATTTTATTTATCCAACATCACAATGAATAATTATTATTTTAAATATAATTGAAAAAACATCTGATATTTATTCTAATTCTATTTATATTCTTCATACACAGTGTAGAATCTGATTTACCATTAAAATTATTTCACTTTATTATTTAGGAAAATAATATTCGTATTTCTGTAGATATTCAACCATCTTCAATTGAAAATTTTATAAATACATTTGAATTAAATATAAATTAAATTCTTCTGGTTACCTACCTAAATTTTCATCTTAATTTTGAATTAAATATATTTCTACATAATATTCGAATTATTTTACATTATTTTCAATTTGTTTGAAGAGCTTTTGTGAACGTTTAGTTGTACTTTAATGTGTTACTTATATTTTGGGATTGTTATTACCGGATTTAATGTAAATTATAAATTTCTATCATACAATCTTAGGATCACAAGTGCGTCATACATTTAGACTACTTTTGCTGATTGACTGAATTTTACCACAAGAGTGGAATTCTTATGATGAAACTATTGAAAAATTAATAGCAGATCGGTTTAACAAGTGAACGCATCTACAAAGTACAAAGACGTCCATTATAAAAAAAACTCGTACACTAAGTAAATGAATTTTTCATTGTGATCATACAATAAATTGAACATAAAATAAAACAAGTTTTTTTTTGTTCATTAAAAAAATACATAGAAGACAATTTTTGTGTTTCTTTTTTATTTTTATTTTAACGGTCATCTTTTATTTTACATTTATTATATAAATATGAGACATCAGCCAGCAGATCTATTAATTTAATTCAGTAATATTTGATAAGTCAAACTGTTTTGTCGACGAATAATTATTAAGAATTCAGTTTGTGGTCAAACATTGTGCCAATCAGTCGAAATTTTTTAAATAATTGCATTAAAAATGAAGTTCTTTGTATTTTCATTTCTTTGTGTTTTTCTGTGCAAAACAGGTAAACTTTAAAACCAATTTAAGTTAATCCATTAAAAGTTAATTTTTTTTTTGTGAATTTCATTTAATTTATTTTTCTTTCTATATTTAAAAGTTTTTGCAAAAGTTTCATTGAATGGAACAATAGTGGGTGGTGTTGAAACGGAAATAGACGCATTTCCGTATGTTTGCTCAATTCAGGCTCCAGGCGCTTTTGGCAGACGTCATATTTGTGCAGCAACAGTTTTATCATCTGAATGGGTATAAGAAAAACACTTTTTTTGTTTCTTAATTATCAATATTTTTATTGAAATAAAGACCTTCAAATAAGGTCAAAATATAATCATTAATTATGTAATTTGAATTTTCTTTAAAATTTTTCAATAACTTCAAAATCTCTGTAATAAAAATTGCAAAGTCAAACATGAATATTGAAGTTTGAATTTATTAAAATAAAAAAAAAGTAAATACCATGGAATATTATCAATGGAAGAATTAAATCGAAAATATTTTTTATTTGAATTAAACTAACTCTAAATTTTTATAAGTTCAATTCAAAAATTAATGATAAGATTAGAATATAAAAATGTAACTTGTAGCTTCATTTTGGAAACATAAAGTTAACTTTTTGATAGTGGTCAATTTGTTAAACAATTGAAATTCCATAACTAGTACTTACAATGTACTTAGAGTATAAATTCAAAATTTTATCTAAAATGTATGAAAATAAACTTGTTTATTGGTCATATTTTAAAAGTGTTTTAAAAGCTAATTTTATAAATTCGAGCACAATAATTAAACACAATTAATAATATTTTCTAATGATTATCTCCAATTTTCTCATAAATTCAAAACTATTCAATTATTCTATATTTCTGTTATTTTGACTGATAACAAAAATAGAAAAACAAATTATTTTAGTTTACTTTACCAGTTTTATATTTGATATAAAAACAATTAAGAATAAACTTGATTTATAGGTGCTAACTGCTGCTCATTGTTTGAGATTATTTGAAGATCCACATGCATTCCAAGTAAGATTTGGTGTAACATATCATGATCGTAGTAATGATAACAGTGATATTAGTGTGTCTGAAAAACATGTTCATCCACAATATATTAATGAGGATAAGGTAAAATGAATATTTTGTAATTTATTTCAATCTCAGTTTATTTTATTTTAATATTTTATTCTCAGAAATATGAATATGATCTTGCACTACTTAAATTGTCAACACCAATTGTATTTTCTGATAAAATTAAAGCAATTCAACTTCCAACAGTTGGAACACAATTAAGCGCTGATACTGCTGGTGTGAATGCTGGTTGGAGTGATGCGTCAGCTCCTAATGCCACTGTTATTCTTAATAAAATTGATTTTAAAGTCGTTGGTAATGTTGATTGTCAAGCAAAACATGTATTACCAATTACCGATAATATGATTTGTGTTAATTTACCATCAACTGAATCAGCTACACTTTGTCAAGTAAGAAAATTTAGTGAACATTTTAATATGAATAATTTGTAATTTATTATATTTTTAAATTATAGGGTGACGCTGGTAGTCCATTTATTGTTGACCAAAAAATTGTTGGTGTAACAGCTTATGGTGTTGGATGTGCCTCAGTTGGAAGTCCAGCAATTTTAACAAAAGTATCAACAATGGTTGATTGGATCAAAACGGTTACATCTTTATAAAGTCATTTATGTTAAACTTGTGTAACGTGTTTTTTTTTCTATTAAATATTCCTTTTAAAATTTTGTTATTAAATTCTTGATAATAAAATAAATAATTTTTATAATTATAAAAGAAAATGTGTCATTACAATAATTATATAAAGTTGTTTTTGTATTTAGTTTGTTTTTAATTTGATAATTATTTAAATTACAAAATATTTATAGGATAGGTCGATGTTATCAGTATACATATATAGAAATTTCTGTTTTTGTTATTGTGCATAGTCTATGTTTGTATTTGGGAAGTTTGCTAAGATTTAAATACGAAAGAACTAAATAAATAATTTTGCAAACAGAGAATTTTTAATGAAAGTGTAAATAAAGGTCAAAAACTCTGATACACTGATACACGATTAAATACTAAATGTTGAATTTTGTATGAGTAAGATTGCATTGTTAGAGATTTCCTGCTAGTATTAATTTATTCGTTATCATCACAGATGTATACCTTGAACTTAATTTATGTAAATTTTATTTTACAAAAATCTTTAATAATGATAAATATTGTAGTTTTTTATAAAATTAGAACAATAAATTCGATGAGTTCGTCATTCACAATTTGGACACACTTTTAATTAAAATTTTATTTCACTAGTTGACGATGAGTGTATGTAATATTATATGAGTTGATTATTTATTACAGCGGCTATTTTTTTTAAAGATGATTAAGAAAGTTAACATAAAATTATTTAATTGATTGAAAATTTCAATGTCGATAAAATTTTGTTAGAAATAATTGGGTAAAATTTTCAGGATGAAATGATTATGCTACGTTACTACTGTGATGAGTCTAGATAGAATACCAAATTGAAAAGTTTATATTTGTTGTATTTGGTAAGTATGAATCTTAATAAATATATATTCTTTACAGATCTTTATTTATTTTGTTCTTAAATTGATGATTAAATAATGATACAAAGTTTTAATTTGAAAAATAAATTCGAGTTTGGACATTTGTCTCGTTAATTTTTCCTATAGATTGAGATAGATTGAGAAAATATGTCTTCAAAATGTTGGCAATAAAGTTTTTCCTTTTCATTTTAAAATGGATGTTTTTATTTATTACATTAGTTTTAAGTCACAAAATGCATTTAACTTAATTGTTGAAGAAGCAAAATTTATTGAAATTCATTAATCAATATTTAGATAACATAAAAAACACAAACACTTTTAAGTGAAACATTTTCTTGAACTATTTTAAATAAAAATTAATTACATTATATTATAATTATATAAAATTATTTTTAATTATTCCTTTTATTATCAAATATGTCTACTTCCAGTATAATGCAACTCACTTATAATTTATTATTATTTTGATAATTTTTTATTTAGTTTTAAAAGGAAAGGATTTTATTATGACAAGAAAACTTGTATTTTTAAAAGAAATAAATTAAATAAAATTAAATAGAAATAAAAAATAAATTAAATTATCGCCTCTTATCATTATTATTCATCATCAAGTCTAACGATCCGTAAAAAAATTCTTTTGATAAGACTTTTTATATTAAATTTTATACATAAATATAAAGTATAAAATAAAATAATTTAGTTAGTTAATTTTACAGTAGCTGTTTAGTTATATATTATTTGTGATATTAAACGTAAAATAATTAATTCATTAAATAATTAAAAAGGAAGTAGAAGTGAAAATGAAGTTGTTTGTTATATTTATTTTAAGTATTATTTTGTGTCAAGCAGGTATATTAGTTAATTGTTAATTTGTGAAGCTTTTATTTTGCTGATTCCTTTTTCTTTTTATTTATAAAAGTTGCGAGACAATTATTACCAACTATTCCAAGTACAGTTGTTGGCACTAATGAAACAACAATTGAAAATTATCCATATGTTGTTTCTGTACAGACACCAGGTATTTTTGGGAGACGCCATAATTGTGCAGGAATTATTATATCCACTGAATGGGTAAGATTTAGATTACATAAATTCTTCGATATGTTACTCATACAAAAGCAAATGTGGAACAAGAGTTTACGTTTTTAAATTTAATTACAACTAAAAATTTTATGATTATATTTTCTTTAGATATTAACAGAAGCACACTGCTTAGTACAATTTGATCATCCACGTGCATTCCGTGTTAGAGTTGGTGGAACGAAACATGATGGTAGTACTAACTTTACCGATTACAGTGGTATTGAGAAATATTTACATCCAGATTATGAATATCAGGTATGAATTAAAAGTTGTTATTTATTAAATATAAATTTAAAATTTATTTGAATTTTGCAGAAACTCGAAAATGACATTGGTCTACTAAAGGTTGATACACCAATTTTATTGTCCGATAGTGTTAAATCAGTTTCATTGGCAAATTTAAATGATGAAATATCAGTTGGTGATTTAGGCGTTATAGTTGGTTGGGGTCGTGATCCATCAATTACACTTAATAAAATGAATGTTAAAGTTATAAGTCAAGAAGATTGTCAAACACATTATACATTCACAATTACAGAGAATATGATTTGTGTACTACCCGAGTCAATCGATACCATTGGAATATGTCAAGTTAGTGAAATTTGAAATCAACAAACAATTTCTTTCTTTAATTGTTAAATTTTTTTAATTTCAGAGTGACACGGGCAATCCATTTGTTTCTAATGACAATGTTGTGGGTGTGACAGCTCTTGCACTGGGTTGTGCTTCACCTGGAAGTCCAGCAATTTTGACTAAAGTTTCATCAATGGCTAATTGGATTTCAGAAATAACTTCCTTGTAAAAAAAATATTATAAATTGAATAAATATCAAATATTGCTTACTTTTTTGTTTATGAAAAATTTAGAAAACAAATAATGAATTTATTATTTGTTAATTTAAATTAATTAGTTCTTGCTCTCACCCATGATATTACAACACCAAATACCTTGAAAATATTTTATTTGATGAAACTTTAATGTTACAACCGAGATCATAGCATGAAATTAATAAATTATGGGTAGTTCAGTTAAAGTTCACTAATTATAAATTTTAAAAACTTTACTGAATCAACATTTCATCTTTTAGTTAAATAATAATATTCTGGATTATATTTATTTTAGACGTATGATTTTTATATTTACAATTTTATTTGTAAACGACCCAGACCGAGAATGATGAACATCAGTTATTTTTGAGGGAAAAATATTTCGTGAACGTTTTATACTTCATATACCGGAGACGTAATTTTTCAAATTCTAATGTAATCTACCATTCCTTCTATTGTTTTTAAATTCTTTGACTAAAACAGATAATCGTTGTAAATGTATTAGTATAATTCAGCTGTAAAATTTCAGCTGATTAAAATTTTAGTTTCATTCTGTCTGCAGCAGCTAAAGAAGTAGATAATATAACTTCCCACTTTACGAAAAATATAAATAAATGATTGCATTCTTTTAAAGCGTACGTGAAAAGTGAAAATTATTTAATATTTGGTATAAAGATTAAAATAATTAAATTATAATAAATAATTGGTGGCTTTAAAGTGTATGTTGAATTGTATTTAATTCATTTGTATAGCATTAAAATGGAATAAATATTTAATTGTTTTTTTAACGAAAGGAATTTAAATAATTAATTATTCCATACTTGGAAATTATTCTCTTTATTATAGTGAAACATAATTTACATTAATTAATTATACTTTGTAATAATTAATATAAATATATAATTGTTTTAGTATACTAAATTAAATCGACATCACTCATGACATTCTTGTTATCAATTTTATTTTAAATTTTTTGAAATTATTTTAGGATCTCTAATCTGTTGACCTTTAATATTGAGTATACAAACATAAAAAATATAATTATTTTTATAAAAGTTGAATAAAAAATGATAATATTTACAAAAAAAAACATTTTATTTGCAAAATTTATATAATTGTGGAAATACAACACTTCCTCTCTTCTTTTACCGGCTTCAGTTGATATTCTGAAACAATGTTACACTAAAAGAAATAATATGATAAGTGAGTTCCTGTTATAATCATTTTGACAATAAATTATGTAAATGTGATAATGTTTGAATAGTTAAATGCAGTGACAAAATACTAGTGCTTGTTATTGGTTAGATTTTTTTTTCACTTATAAGAAATTCAATTTCACAAATAGTTAATTAATAATAAATGTGATAATCTTGATTATCAATAATTTGTTATGAAATTTTAATTATTAATCAAGATGTGTTAAGTATATTTTTGAGTTGTGATCTTAAATTTAAAAAAATTCTTTCTTGTAATTATAGTTATTACTTTTAGTTGCAGTTGATTATCTTTAGATTATAAATTATTTAAATTTAGAGAAATGAATTTACATTTGCATTACAATTATTCTGACGATATATTAGATCCAATAAAAAACACAAGATTTGTTTGCTTTTTGAAATTTATTAAAGTTCATTAACATTAAAACAAAGAAAATATAGCCAAATTCTAAAATTCTAAAATTTGTTCGATCTTGCAACCGGTAATTCCAATACCAAATATTTAACATTAACTTTAAGAGTCAGTTGTTATTGTCGTAAAATAAATTGTATACATTAATAAATTTCATTAATTGTTATTAATCTTTTTTTTTACAGATTAATCTTTCGTGACTTAATGTCAGTGAACAAAATTAAGAAATTATAAGGTAGACTTAGCATCATCTTATATTTAATATTAATAAGTATATGTAAATCATAACTAAATTATTTATATAATTCTCACAAATTAATTTTATTAATCTTTTAGGAACTCATAATACAAAATAAGATGTCTAAATGTAATCCTAATAATCAACGGAAATTGAACGAAAAAACGAGTGTGGAAAAAAATGGTATCAATTCTGAATTATCTGAAATCAATGAAATGGAAAAGTTACTTAAATTATTTGTAAAATATTTCGTGAATTTTTTTGAAGTTCATCTAAAATTTTTTAAAAAAGTTGCATCATTGGACGGAAAAGCTGAATCAAATGTAGTGCTTGAAAATACATCATCAGTCTTAACGGTTTTGAGTGGAATACCGGGAATACCGGGAGGTGCTGCTATTGGTGCAAAATTATTAATCGATGGCAGTAAATATATATTAGATAAAATCAATGATTATAAAAATATTCCAAAAGCAAAAAAAATTGTAGAAATATTTAGAGATTTGGAATCAGATATCCGTAAGAAAATATTAGTAAATACAGGTGGGGAAATATTTTGGTGTTTTCAAAATCAAATGCGTATAGTAACTGATGTTGACAAAATTAATGCAGGAGCAATGGAAAAATTATCTGCAGATGCGGTTGATAGAATAATGAATTATATTTGTGAAAATCCTATCAATAATATTAATAGAGAAGCAGATCAAGAAAAAGAATTTCAGAATTTAATAACAAAAGGAGTAATTCAAGGAAAATCGAAAATCAGAATTATTGCTGGGATTACAACAAAATATGTTAATAAAATTTCAGAACGTGGATATGTTTTACTCAGAACAGATAAGACAAAAATGAGTTTTGAAGGTAAAATTTTAAATAAACTTACAAAGGTTCCATTGGTAAACAACTTGATTAAAAAAAACTTTAGTCCTGAGATTAAGTTTGCTGAATCTACTACAACAGACATTTATGAACAAACTGAAATATTGCATATTAAAATAAATGCCAACGATGTTTATGAATATTACAAAAGTGTTCAAAATGACACCAATTTTCAAAATAAAAAATCGTATTGGTATAGAATCCAATTTGACTGGGAATTCTGTCAGTCTGAAAACTATACAACTCGTGTTGATGGATACGATTTAATTTTAAAGAGAGAAGACTTAAAAAAAAATTTAAATGAAATATTAGGAGATTTTAATAAATCTGATCAAGAATTTTCCATAAATGAAATTAAAAAACAATTGGATAAACTTTTCATTTATCTGAAAATTAAAAATTCTGCTGAAACGAATAAGTCTGTAAGATTTGATTTACGAGAGCCAGTTAAATCATTTATAGGAAGAAGTGACGCATTATCAACATTACATGAGAAGCTGAGAACAAAAACTGAGAGATCAGAGATATCACATACTGCTGTGATATCTGGATTAGGCGGAATTGGAAAAAGCGAATTAGCCAGGAGATATGCTTCTGAGAATTGTGATTATTACGAAAATATTATCTGGATTAATGCTGAAACGACAGAAAGCCAGAGAACTTCCTTCCAAAAATTAAATAAGAAAGAATTAAAATCATGTGATACTGAAAATATGGACTCGGAGAATCCTGTTAATGAAGTTTATCGTTCCTTTGGAAATACAAATAGTTTGCTTATTTTTGATAATGCTGATAAATTTCGCGATATAAAGGAGTTTTTACCAAAATCGTTACCTAAGCATGTTATAATTCCTCATGTTTTAATTACATCTCGTAATCAAGAATGGGATGTGGGAGAGGCAGGGACCATACAAGTAATAAAATTAACTGAATTTAGTGAAAAGGAATCTATTGAGTTTATTGTAAAAGCTTTTAAAGGATGCAATGTAAATTTAAATGAACAATATATAAAGGAGTTAGCTCAGGTTTTACAATATTTTCCATTGGCTTTGGCACAAGCAACATCCTACATTAAAAAAAATAGTAAGCAAACTTTTGATAATGAAATATTCGAGATTAAAGAATATTTAATGGAATACAAACAAGAAAAACAGAAAGAAGAAGATTTTCTTAAACTGTTTGAGAATACAACAGATTGTCGTTATATTGAAACATTGCTTACAACATGGAATGTAACACTTAATAAATTAAAGGATAATAAAAATGCTATAAATATAATTGAAATAATGTCATATCTTGCACCAGATTCCATAAATGTAACACATTTATTTTCTAAAATAGAAAATTACAAGGAAGCATTAAAACTTCTTGATCAATATTCAATGATAAATTTAAAACATGGAATATCAACTATTCACAGATTGGTACAGAAAATAGTTAGACTACAGATATATCAAGAAGAGGATAAAACAGTAACAGTATTGAGGAAAGCGTTTAAATTATTGAGATCTTGTCTTGATATTTCTAGTAATAAAGATATTTATGATGGACACATAACATCGGTTTGGAATTATGCCAGTCATTATAATGAATTAATTGATGAATTTATTTCTAATACCTATTACAAAAGTAATTTTTCTGCTTTACATTTATTGGCAACGAATGGTAGTTCCTCAGCTATTCAAAAAATACTTAATCACTTGAAAGGAAATGTGAAATTTAATGTAAAAAAATTTGTTAACGCCAGAAACAAGTCTGATGTTTCGGCTTTATTCCTTGCAGCCAAAAATGGTCATTTAGATGTAATAAAAGTCCTTAGATACTTTGGAGCGGAAATTAATAAAACATCACACCTTGTAGCTGTTTGTAATGGTCATGTAGAAATTGTAAAATTTTTCATTTCGAATGGAAAAGGTACTAATTTTTGCATAATGCATTCTGAGATTTATTTAGGCGTGAAAAATGATAATTTAGACGAATTAAAAATATTAATGAAAAAATGCACTGAAGAAGAATTAAAAAATATATTAAATCCAGAATTTAAAGGTGTCTATAGAAAATTTATTTGTAA
This sequence comes from Pedicia rivosa, assembly GCA_963082725.1. Taxonomy (NCBI): domain Eukaryota; kingdom Metazoa; phylum Arthropoda; class Insecta; order Diptera; family Pediciidae; genus Pedicia; species Pedicia rivosa. Next base: position 44,142,743 of record OY720152.1, on the reverse strand, counting down.
GGACATAAGTCCATTACAATTAGCTGCATATAATGGATATTTGGATATTGTTAAACTTCTCATAGAAAAAAAGGCTAATATTAATTGTTCTTATTTGAATGGGTATACCGCACTTCATGCTGCTGCTTCCACTGGTTATTTAGACGTTGTTAAACATCTGATTGAGAACGGTGCTTACATTAATGCTGTTAATTTAACTGGAAGAACTGTATTGCATGCTGCATCTAAATATGGACAATTGGAAGTTGTGAAATATTTAATAAATGAGAAAGACTTTAGTGTTGACGTATCAGATAAGAATGGTTCAACATCCTTACACACAGCCGCTTTTTATGGAAAACTCAATATTGTTCAATTTTTATTAGGGAAAAAATCTAATATATTAAATGCAATTGATGACAATGGAGCAACACCAATAATTTGTGCTATGATTAATTGTAACACTGACGTTGTTGAATTTTTACTTCATCAACAAGACATTAATATTCATTCAAAAATGAAACCATTTAAGAAATGCATTCAATTCATGGATTTTTCATTATTTTTTATGGCAATTGCTTATAATAGATTAAATTTGGTTACAAAATTAGTAGAGAAAGAAGGCCTACATTTAGTTAATTACATTTTCTATCCTGAAAAAGACAATAATTTTACTGCAATGCATGTTGCTGCATATTACAATAGCTCAAGAATCATTAAATATTTTATTGAAAATGGGGCAGAGATTGATAAAAAGTTTCAACATATCCTCGAAGATTCAGAAATGAATTATCGCGAACCACATTGTTCATCTTTCTTTTCGTTGTTAAGTGGAATAAATAATTTTTATAGAAATGAAATAAAACTTTCCCATATTCTTCGTTAAAAAATTAATACATAGAATTAAAAATATTTTTTATATTTTATTTTATTTATTAACACAAAATGTTGATTTTTTTTATTCTTGGAAAAAAAAGTGTCAATTTATTAGTTTTGTACCATTCATATTCTGATTAATACTTTATAATTTTATAAATAAATAGTCACTAACGATAATACTTTTTATTTGTTTCCATTTGATTTTATTTTCATTAAATTACATCAAATTCAATTTAATAATAATTGAGAATCATTTCTGTCGTCTGTCGTCTTACAAAAAATGTGTTTTCAATAAAATTTGTTATTTTTTTTTCATGTCCAGAAAAGTTATCACCATATTTCTAATAGGGAATTAAATTTACTTATTACAAGAACGGATTGTATTTATTATTCTTATAATTTTTTGTTATTGTTGTGAAATTTTATATCCTTGAAGTAATTATGAAAACGTCTTCATACAAATATAAAATAGAAAATTATTGGACCACTAAAAACAATTTTTCAGTGCTTCACATTTCACCCAATTATTTAATAATTTTAATTATAACGCTGCTTTGTAGGCAACTAAAATAACAATCTAATCTGTTAGAATTATAATTTCCCGCGAATAATTTTTCATTTTGCCATATTGGCAACAATGCTAAATGAATTTCGATTTAACGAAAAATTAATAAAAGTTTAAAATAACTTATTTTGTTTCGTGTATATTTTTTTAAATGTAAATTTCATTTTCATTTTCATTCTGTCTGCAGCAACGAATGAAGTATAACTAAAAATAGTGAAGAGTAAATTTTGGAAAATAAGTATAATTTAAATAATAATGTGGAAAATCTGTGAAAAGTAAAAATTAATTTAAAAAATTTATTGGTAAAAAATTAAATTAATTAAGTGAATAAAAATTATTTTTAAGTTAATTTAAATATAGAATTAAATATACGTGATTTATGTTTGTGTGTGGAATTTGCCGTATACATAAAAAATTATTAAATTAATTTCATTGATTTTATTTTATATTCTTGATTAAAGTTAATTTACAAAATAAAACATTTTATAATTATTTCAATTCTTTATTTAAAAATGAATAATTTTTGATTTCTTTTAAATTTTACCAAAAAAATAATCGTGGTTAGATTTTATTACCGGTGATAACCACAAATAAATTAATTGTTATTATTTTTTTTTTTGTAAAATTCATTAATTGATTTCTCCCAAAAAAAATTCATTAACTTTAGTCTCATCTCTAATATTTCTTTGGATATTTTATACATTTGAAAAAAAATAATTGACTCGATAATTTCCTTTGTTTATTTATAAAAAGAAAAGGTTAAAAATACTACGTTAAGTCATCAAAACTTTCTTTATATACAGACAAACGTTATCATTTAAAATTTGATGAAATAACAACGTGTGAAGCCAAAACATAATACTAAAATAGATGAAAGAAATTCACTTGTTTTCTTTAAATTGTCAAACAATATTTGTTTATAGGAAAAATAACAAATTTTTCATTTGGATATTGATATTAATTTATAAAACAATCAAGAGAGTTTTTTTTTGTCATTAATTGTTGAAATTTTAAAATATTTTTTTTTTAATTAACTGATGAACTTTGCTGAGTTTACAAAATGATAAGAAATTTTATTCCCAAAATAATTTAGTGTAATTTTCAATATTGTTTTGTTATTTTAATGAAATTTTTTTTCATCTGTTCTTTATTATGAAATGTTTATTTTGTTGTTTATTTTGCCGTTCTTAATTAATTAAAGATATAACATTTGATTTAATTTACTTTCTAAATTATTTATAAACTTTATAAAACTTTATGGGTTACTGGATTATATTTTTTTTTATTTATTTATAATTCTAAATTCAAAATTGTTCGTCAATTGTGATTATTGTTAATAATCTAAATATTGTAATTCGTCTACCTATGAATAAGATATGATAACCAAATTATAGAAATTATATAATTCATACTGATTTAATTATTAGCAAATTTAGTAATTACTTGTTGCAAATACATACAAAACAAAAAAAGTAATTATTAAATTCAGTTCAAGTGTATTTATAATTATATAAATATACACTGCTTGTATTAAACGCACAATTCACCAATACCAAATAATTTTAATAAATACTTTTTTTCTTATCTAAATATTATTGTGAGTGTTTGAAGTTCAAGTAAAAATAGAAATTTATTTTTGCACGCTGAAAAATTATACATCCAAATGTGCGTTTTATTTAATGTCCATAAGAAGATCACCTCTTAGAATTTCATTATACGTAATTGATTAATTTTTATACTTTAAATAAATTTTTTTTATTAAAAATTGAATTCAATAAAAACAAAAAAAATTAAAATCACGCCCATTTAATGAAATTAAAAAAAAAACAATTATATTTATAGAATTTTGTAATAAATTAAAAAAAAAAAAAACATAATATTTTCAGATTAATATAAAATCATCTATTGTAATTTTATTCTTTCTTTTAATTATTAGTACTTAGAATTTCTATAAAAATCTATTAACAAATGATATCATTATTTTTTGTTCAAGATCACTCAGTGTTAGTGTTCGTAACAGAAGGAAAAATATTATGAGATAAAAATAAAATACTAAAATATGAATTTAGACTGAACGAAAAAAAAAATTTGATATCAAGAAAATTGTTGTTCAGTAGATCGTTGTATTTATTTTATTGCATTAAGCACAAGATCAATTTCAACAAGTTGGTTTTAAACTTGAATCAAACTCATTTAAATTTGGACTCTGTATTTATCTTGTGTATGTGCGTCTTTTGCACAATTAACTTTTTGTAATTGCTAAAAGGTGTATATGGCTAAAAATTATCCAGTATTCTAATTGGGGCTTAAACACACTACAATATATACATGAAAATTATTATTATACTTTCACCATAGTCTGAGTTTTTATATTTTTAACTTTAAAAAAATTTAATTAATAAACTATTATAAATCTTCTTATTTAGAATAAACGTACTTCATCTATCAAAAACATTGCCGAGACTTAATATTTGTATTATTTCAATTAAAAATATAATAAATTTGAGGCAACAATTAGCATCTTCTAATCTAATAGGTAAATCACAATTGAATAATTAATAGATTTTTCATAAATACATTTTTTTATAGGAACCAACAATATACGCTAAGATGTCTTTATGTAGTTCAGATACTGAAGAGAAACTTTACAATAAACCTGATGGTGAAGAAAATGGTGACAATTCTGGATTTTGTGAAATAAGTGAAATGGAAAAGTTACTTAAAGTATTTGTAAAATATTTTGTGAATTTTTTTGAAGTTCATCTAAAAATTTTAAAAAAAGTTGCAACATTGGACGGAAAAGCGGAATCAATTGCAGTATTTGAAAATGCGACATTACTGTTAACAGGCATTGGAGGTTTAGGTGGTTTTGCATCAGGAATACCAGGAGGAGCAGCAATTGGAGCAAAATTCATAGGTGGTGGCAGTAAATATATATTAGATAAAATCAATGATTATAAAAATATTCCAAAAGCAAAAAAAATTGTAGAAATATTTAGAGATTTAGAATCAGATATCCGTAGGAAAATATTAGTAAATACAGGTGGGGAAATATTTTGGTGTTTTCAAAATCAAATGCGTATAGTAACTGATGTTGACAAAATTAATGCAGGAGCAATGGAAAAATTATCTGCAGATGCGGTTGATAGAATAATGAATTATATTTGTGAAAATCCTATCGACAATATTAATAAAGAAGCAGATCAAGAAAAAGTGTTTCAGAATTTAATAACAAAAGGAGTTATTCAAGGAAAATCCAAAGAAAGAAATATTATGGAATTAGGATATTTATTATTAAGAACAGACAAGGTAAAAAAACGTTTGGAGGATAAACTTAAAAATAAATTAGCTAAGATTCCATTATTAAACAATTTAATAAAAAAGAATCCCAATCCAGAGCCTAAGTTTTTAAAATGCACTACAACTGATCTTTATGAACAAACTGGAATATTGTATTTCAAAATAAATGCAAACGATGTTTATGAATATTTTAAAAGTTTGGCAAAAAAAAGCGATTTTCAAAATAATAACCCGTACTGGTATAGAATTCAGTTCGACTGGGAATACTGTCAATCTACGACTCGTGTTGATGAATACGATTTTATTTTAAAGAGAGAAGACTTAAAAAAAAATTTAAATGCAATATTAGGAGATATTAATAAATCTGATCAAGAATTTTCCATAAATGAAATTAAAAAACAATTGGATAAACTTTTCATTTATCTGAAAATTAAAAATTCTGCTGAAAATAATAAGTCTGTAAGATTTGATTTACGAGAGCCAGTTAAATCATTTATAGGAAGAAGCAACGATTTATTAACTTTACAGGAGAAGTTGAGAACAAATACTGAGAGATCAGAGATATCACATACTGCTGTGATATCTGGATTAGGCGGAATTGGAAAAAGCGAATTAGCCAGGAAATATGCTTCTGAGAATTGTGATTATTATGAAAATATTATCTGGATTAAAGCTGAAACGACAGAAACTCAAAGAACTTCCTTCCAAAAATTAAATAAGAAAGAATTAAAATCATTTGACACTGAAAATATGGATTCTGAGAATCTGGTTAATGAAGTTTATCGTTTCTTTGGAAATAGAAATAGTTTGTTTATTTTTGATAATGCTGATAAATTTCGCGATATAAAGGAGTTTTTACCAAAATCGTTACCTAAGCATGTTATAATTCCTCATGTTTTAATTACATCCCGTAATCAAGCTTGGGATGTGGAAGAGGAAGGGACCATAGAAATAATAAAATTAAATCAATTTAGTGAAAAAGAATCTATTGAGTTTATTACAAAAGCTTTAGAAGGATGTAATGTAAATTCAAGTGAACAAAATATGAACGAGTTAGCTCAGGTTTTACAATATTTTCCATTGGCTTTGGCACAAGCAACATCCTACATTAAAAAAAATAGTAAGCAAACTTTTGATAATGAAATATTCGAGATTAAAGAATATTTAATGGAATACAAACAAGAAAAACAGAAAGAAGAAGATTTTCTTAAACTGTTTGAGAATACAACAGATTGTCGTTATATTGAAACATTGCTTACAACATGGAATGTAACACTTAATAAATTAAAGGATAATAAAAATGCTATAAATATAATTGAAATATTGTCATATCTTGCACCAGATTCCATAAATGTAACACATTTATTTTCTAAAATAGAAAATTACAACGATGCTTTCATTCTTCTTGATCAATATTCAATGATAAATTTAAAGCAAGGAATATCAAGTATTAATACATTAGTACAAAAAATAATTAGAGTACAAATACACCAAGAGAAAGGTAAAACAGTAAAAGTAATAAAAAAAGTGTTCGACATATTAGAATCTTCCTTAAATAATGTGAGTGTAAATGATGTTAATAATTGTCACATTACATCTGTTTGGAATTATGCAAGTGACTATAAAGAATTAATTGATGATTATTTTTCAAAAGATACTATACCTAATTACTACCTGAGTAAATTAACTCCTATACATTTACTAGCAAAAGATAATAATGCCTCAGCTATCCAAAAAATTCTAAATCATATAAATTTAAGAGCAAAACAGAATATAGAAATAGTGAATATTAAGAACAAATCTGATGAAACTTCCTTATTCATTGCAGCTAAAAATGGTCATTTAGATGTAATAAAAATTCTGAAACACTTTGGAGCGAAAATTGATAGTAAATCAAAAATAATAGCTGCCTTTCATGGTCATGTAGAAGTTGTAAAGTTTCTAATTGATGAAGAAGATCCTAATTTTTACATTTTACATTCTCAACTTTATTCATATGTCAGAACTAGAAATTCGGAAAAATTAAAAATTTTTATGGATAACTTGTCAGTAAATCAATTGAGGAATCTTATGGAACCGAAATGTAAAGGCGTTTATAAAAATTTTTTAGATAAAGAAATGAGTCCATTACAAGTAGCAGCATATAATGGATATTTGGATATTGTTAAACTTCTCATAGAAAAAAAGGCTAATATTAATTGTTCTTATTTGAATGGGTATACCGCACTTCATGCTGCTGCTTCCACTGGTTATTTAGACGTTGTTAAACATCTGATTGAGAACGGTGCTTACATTAATGCTGTTAATTTAACTGGAAGAACTGTATTGCATGCTGCATCTAAATATGGACAATTGGAAGTTGTGAAATATTTAATAAATGAGAAAGACTTTAGTGTTGACGTATCAGATAAGAATGGTTCAACATCCTTACACACAGCCGCTTTTTATGGAAAACTAAATATTGTTCAATTTTTATTAGGGAAAAAATCTAATTTATTAAATGCAATTGATGACAATGGAGCAACACCAATAATTTGTGCTATGATTAATTGTAACACTGACGTTGTTGAATTTTTACTTCATCAACAAGACATTAATATTCATTCAAAAATGAAACCGTTTAAGAAATGCATTCAATTCATGGATTTTTCATTATTTTTTATGGCAATTGCTTATAATAGATTAAATTTGGTTACAAAATTAGTAGAGAAAGAAGGCCTACATTTAGTAAATTACATTTTCTATCCTGAAAAAGACAATAATTTTACTGCAATGCATGTAGCTGCATATTATAATAGCTCAAGAATCATTAAATATTTTATTGAAATTGGGGCAGAAATTGATAAAGAGTTTCAAAATATTATTGAAGATTCAGAAATAGAAGGTCGTGAACCTTTTCGCCTAAGTCCTCCCTCTTTCTTTGCATTACTTAATGGGTTAAATATTCTTTATAAAAATGAAGCACAAATTTTAAATCTTAATTATCGTTGTAAAAATATACCAAATAATGTATAGTTAGTCAAAATTATGAAAACAATGAATTATAATTATTAATAAACTGAGAATAATAGTAATAGCAACACTATATTTGTCATCCTAAAAGGATAAATGTAATCACTTAAGATTACTTAAGAATAATTATTCATAAATACTTACTTTAGTTTATAAACCTCCTTCAGATAATTACGATTTGTATTAACTTCTACTTTAATAACGTATTGTCAAAAGTCAAATGCCAATTTGTTGACATTGCATACATTTACATTGTATTCCGAACTATTATCAATTTCATGACAGAACAAACATGAACCGTTGGTTCTTTTAAAATTATCCTCAGATTTAAAAAAATATATTTATATCAATACATGTACCAGCTAATATGCAGCAATGCAATTTCTCGCTTGAGCTTCCTTATTGTGAAGGTCATTATATTATTAATAAAAGCTATGACTTTAATTTCAGATTTTTTATGAAAAAATACGAGCTTTACATAAATTATTGTATACATTTGTTTATAATTGTTATTTTTACTATATGGCTTTTCTTTAAGTTTTTATTTAATTAAATTATATATTTATATATTTTTTTTATACTTTCTTTACATAAATTAATAATAATAATAATTTATTGAAAATTTATGATTTTTCATTCGATTTTAGAAAAAAAAATTGAGGATGCGCACTGCCAAAACAAATTATCTATAAATTTATTCAACAATTGTTTTATATTTGTAACCCATAGCAACTTAAAAATATTTTTAAATAAAAGTAACGTTGTAATTTACTGGTTCTAGTAGGCTGTTGATTGTGAACAATACAAACACTTCCAAATTTTTTCGTTAGTAAAATGAGAAAATATTTTATAACCGTGTTTTTTAATTCGAATTCTCTACAGAGAAATTTTCTCTGGATAATTTCCCATACCAAAATAAATTGTGTATGCATGTATATCCAGAGATGTTCAGATTTCATATTTGTCATAGATGTCGCTTTTGGTATTTTTTCAGTATGTCTTTCTATATATAAATTAGGAAATTATACAGAGAAATTTGAAAAGATATTTACAGCATTTTGCAAAAAACTAATCTCTATTTAGGATTGGGATTAAAAAACGCTTTGGATATTCGAAGAAATTTAAAAAAAAATGAAACATTAACAATCAACAAATCATATTTATATTTTACAATTTTTATAACGATTTGAACAAATGATGCTATTAAATTTAAAATCTTTGACATCTGGTATATATTTAAATAGTAGACGAATTCTACTTTTAACCGACTGGTCATCAGTTTCATTATTAGAATCAAAATCATCATCATCATCAGAAACACCATCAATTCTGTCGTCAATTGCTTTTTGCATACCATAAATGAATGGTGAACTTTTACAGATTAAAAGTTTTATACATTCAGCATCATTTTCAGTTTGAATATTTTCATTAATCAAATTAATTAAATGTTTTGGTAAATTTTTATCACGTACTTGAACCAATAAATTGGTCAGTTTTTCATTTGAATTATTCAAAATCCAATCCATTGGTGAACCATCTCGTACACTCCTACCATTATCTGCATTATCATCACCACGGAATAATTTAATTTTTTGACCGTTGTTGTTTCCACCAAGTTGTGTTTGTAAAAGTGTTTTTCCAATCTAAAAAATAATTATTATCAATTACAATGCGTTTGACAACACAAATGAAAAAAATAGATTAATAAAGTATAGTGAAAGTGAAGAAGAAAATACGATTTATAGCGTAAGTCATTTTAGTATGAAAAATAAACTTTAGAAATCTTTTCAAAAAGTAAAAATGAATTGAAATTAATTTAACGAAAAAAAAATATTTAAATTAAAAAAATCGTATATTTTGTTTAAATTATAATTTTATAAACATATTCATAAATTAACTAGTAAATTATAATTATTATCACTTTGGTTACAATTTATAATTTTTCACTATTTTATTACAATTTGTCACTGATGTGCAATTTTGATCACTTTGATCAATTCTATTCATAACGTAATGGGCCAATGTATACCATCCCCAGATTGTTCGTTCTGTTTGATTAACCATTAAATTCACACCACTTCTTACCATTTGTGCAATAAAAACAATCCCATTTAACGCTAATGCTCCGAGTTTTGATGGATCTAATCCCATAATACGAAAAAGTCCTGCCATTAGTCCATTATTATTAGTTGTTTGTTCTGTTGATGGTATATCTGGTGAGTCACCATCCTTTTGAAAACTTCTTGAAAAAGCTCTTGAAACTAAATCAGCTACATCTGATGCTGTATCGATACCTGATGAATTTATATTAAAAAATAGATTGGATAACATTTAATGATCAACACAAAATAACACAATTTTTACCCAACATTTGTCCAGCATATTTTATTCCAGAGTTTATATTGTCCACAATACTTCGTTTAATTGTTTTGGACATACCATAATTGATGTTGATGGAACAAATTAAAAGGAACAAAAATAATTTTATATTCATTTTTGTAAATCAAAACCAAAAACAGCACACAAAAGTTTGTTTAATTTTATTTTACCTAACACAATCCACAAAGATTAACCTCCAAATACAAAATAAAAGAAAAATAAATAATTTTTCTTATGAAAATATTTTTATAGAAGAAAATTCACTCATATGTATCATCAGATTTGTACCGCTTTATGTTTGTGTTATGTTGTTGTTTTATTTTTTTCCTTTAAATAAAAAAGCGTAAAATTATAACAACTTTAAATCATTTATAAAATCAGTGGTGTGCTATCATTTGTGACAAGTTAACATGTGTTAGAATGATGGTTGGTCCACATACTTATTCTTATAAAACCCTGAATAATTTAATATTCGCGCGACAGTTGTTTTTGTCTTCACGGTTATCGCATTAGATAAATTATTTAACGGAGTTAAAATTTTCTTTTCTTTGTATATTGTATTGTGCAATTTTTTTTTTCTTCATCTTCTATAATGTGACAATTAGGTATGTTGATCTTTCTTTCTTAAAAATTATATTTTACTTTCATAACTTAACACACGAAACAGCTTCGTACTGTTACGACATCATTTCTATAATGAATTAATTTTACTTAATCTTTTCGATTAATAATTAATAATAAAAATGTATTACATAAATAATATTACATTATCAGCCTTCCTTTAATTATTATCTTCTCTAATCAAATCGATCAGTTTAGAAAACGATCAAAGCGATCAGAAATTTATTAAAATTCTTTATTTGTTTCTTTTATTTTATTTTTAAATATATTTCAACGTTGCCAAATATTATATGGTCGTGTCCCTTGGAAAATTACAATCTTTGTCGCGTGTAAGTTTATTTATTACAAATTTAACGAAACTTTTAGCAATATGCTAGGAAAGAGTGAAATAAAACAGATAATGAGAGCAATGTAAGATAGAGACAAGAATATAAAACGTTTCGTAAAACACGACATTGCTGTTTAAACACAAATTTCAACAACAATATCATAAGCACTTACATCAACAACAACGTTTTATTAATAACTTTCGTTAATAACTACTTTAGTTACAGTCATCTGTTATCTGTTATTTATCTTTGTGATTGTTTTATTAAAATATTTGATAATAAATAATTATTCCATTTTTATTTTGTTTATACAAAAATGGATTTTTGTGAATTTTCACTTTACCAGAAAAATTCAATAATTTCACTTAATTGTAATAATTATTAAAAAGAAAACAAAAATGTACCTAATTGTCACATTATAGAAGATGAAGAAAAAAAAAATTGCACAATACAATATACAAAGAAAAGAAAATTTTAACTCCGTTAAACAATTTATCTAATGCGATAACCGTGAAGACAAAAACAACTGTCGCGCGAATATTAAATTATTCAGGGTTTTATAAGAATAAGTATGTGGACCAACCATCATTTTAACACATGTTAATTTGTCACAAATACAGCATGATAGCACACCACTGATTTTATAAATGATTTAAAGTTGTTATAATTTTACGCTTTTTTATTTAAAGGAAAAAAATAAAACAACAACATAACACAAACATAAAGCGGTACAAATCTGATGATACATATGAGTGAATTTTCTTCTATAAAAATATTTTCATAAGAAAAATTATTTATTTTTCCTTTATTTTGTATTTGGAGGTTAATCTTTGTGGATTGTGTTAGGTAAAATAAAATTAAACAAACTTTTGTGTGCTGTTTTTGGTTTTGATTTACAAAAATGAATATAAAATTATTTTTGTTCCTGTTAATTTGTTCCATCAACATCAATTATGGTATGTCCAAAACAATTAAACGAAGTATTGTGGACAATATAAACTCTGGAATAAAATATGCTGGACAAATGTTGGGTAAAAATTGTGTTATTTTGTGTTGATCATTAAATGTTATCCAATCTATTTTTTAATATAAATTCATCAGGTATCGATACAGCATCAGATGTAGCTGATTTAGTTTCAAGAGCTTTTTCAAGAAGTTTTCAAAAGGATGGTGACTCACCAGATATACCATCAACAGAACAAACAACTAATAATAATGGACTAATGGCAGGACTTTTTCGTATTATGGGATTAGATCCATCAAAACTCGGAGCATTAGCGTTAAATGGGATTGTTTTTATTGCACAAATGGTAAGAAGTGGTGTGAATTTAATGGTTAATCAAACAGAACGAACAATCTGGGGATGGTATACATTGGCCCATTACGTTATGAATAGAGTTGATCAAAGTGATCAAAATTGCACATCAGTGACAAATTGTAATAAAATAGTGAAAAATTATAAATTGTAACCAAAGTGATAATAATTATAATTTACTAGTTAATTTATGAATATGTTTATAAAATTATAATTTAAACAAAATATACGATTTTTTTAATTTAAATACTTTTTTTTTCGTTAAATTAATTTCAATTCATTTTTACTTTTTGAAAAGATTTCTAAAGTTTATTTTTCATACTAAAATGACTTACGCTATAAATCGTATTTTCTTCTTCACTTTCACTATACTTTATTAATCTATTTTTTTCATTAGTGTTGTCAAATGCATTGTAATTGATAATAATTATTTTTTAGATTGGAAAAACACTTTTACAAACACAACTTGGTGGAAACAACAACGGTCAAAAAATTAAATTATTCCGTGGTGATGATAATGCAGATAATGGTAGGAGTGTACGAGATGGTTCACCAATGGATTGGATTTTGGATAATTCAAATGAAAAACTGACCAATTTATTGGTTCAAGTACGTGATAAAAATTTACCAAAACATTTAATTAATTTGATTAATGAAAATATTCAAACTGAAAATGATGCTGAATGTATAAAACTTTTAATCTGTAAAAGTTCACCATTCATTTATGGTATGCAAAAAGCAATTGACGACAGAATTGATGGTGTTTCTGATGATGATGATGATTTTGATTCTAATAATGAAACTGATGATCAGTCGGTTAAAAGTAGAATTCGTCTACTATTTAAATATATACCAGATGTCAAAGATTTTAAATCTAATAGCATCATTTGTTCAAATCGTTATAAAAACTGTAAAATATAAATAAAAATTATGACTGTTGTTGTTTAATTTTTTGTAAATTTGCTTCGAAATATCCATGTTTCGGAGATTTTCTTGAATTTAACCAAGAAAAATTTTCTAAATTAATTCAATCTGTAGGTATAAACCAAAGGTGATTTCATAATCTTTGTCATTGTTGGACTTTCAAGTGAAACAGAACTACGTAGAGAAGTTGTCACATACTCACGTTGTCATTAAAAACATGCCTAAGTCAATCTAAAATTCGAAAATTTGTAAAAATAAGAAATTTTTTTTTGTCTAATTGAAATTTAATGTCTAACTTAAATTTAATGTAATAAATCTTAATTAATTCCTGATCTCCATTAAGATATTCATAGTCTTGATGCGTACATATTTTTCAATGCAACTCAAACTCTGTAAAGTTTGTAGGTACTTGGTACTACCACCATGTTTTTTTCCACCATTTCTAACTTGGCTTGTACGTGTCCCAAACCAGAATATTCGTCAGTTCTATAAATTCTTGTGTATTTATGGAAATCTGATTTAATTGAATCTCATCTAGCAGCATCTATTTCTAATATTTAATCACATTCTATTATACTTTTAATACTTTTGAAATTACTTTCTAGAATTTGAACCAAGAGAATAATTTTTAAACATGGAATAAGCTATGTGCTCTGCAATGCAGTTGATAGTTTGGAACAATTTTTTTTATACACTAAATATTTTTAAAACATATTAATTTAATCAAAAAATGATAATAACAATAAAACATAATGATAAATACAAACGAGTTTATCCAATAATCTCCAATGAACCCTCTTGCTTAGACAGCCAAAATGATAAGGAAAAATCAAAAACATGAAAAAAGAAAAAATAAAGAAGCAAATCCAAAAACGAAAATATTTGATTAACCAAGTTATAATTGGCAAATTCAAGTTTTACATTTCAGTGATAAAAAAAAAACGATAAAATTAATCGCAAAGTACATCGTGCATTTATTATCTAAAATTTATGATTTTTGTTATCATAGTGGCCTTTCACTCGATAAACATCTATAAACAAAATATTTAACATTTAGTGTATATTTATTTACTTTAAAATTTAAATAAATTTATACCTAAATCATTTTTGATTTTGTAAAGTTTTTAATCATTTATTAAAATTCTTCTTCTTCTTCTCTTTGTATTTGACATGAATATGTCAAACGATGGTTTTTGTTGGTTTTTTAAGTGAATGTAACTTCACTTTATATAACCATTTATTTAGTTTTATATTTTATTTTTTTTTGTTTTTTTGTTTTTTTTTTTTTTATTATTTAACTTTTCATATTTATGTTTTATCTTTTAATTTATTTTATTAAAATTCACAATCACTTTATGACATCTAAGCATGTGTTTGTTGAATAAATTTTGACAACTAAAATTTTGACATTTCAAACTCACCGGGTGTGTCGAAAATGAATTTCGAATAATTTTTCTCTCCAAAATAGCAAAATTATTTTTTTATTCGTCGGGAGAAATTTTCGGAAGACAAAGTAGGAAGAGGGAGTAACTCGCCAAAGTAGCAAAATCTAGGTACAATACCTAGATTTTGCTCACATTTTTTTGGGAGGAGAGAATGTTTCGGGACACAAAATGATTTTGCTATTAAATCTCTCCTCTCCACTCCGATAATTTTTTGAACATCGGAAAAAATCGATTTTGCTCATTAAAAAACACGCTTTCTCCCACGATCTGTCAAAAAAACTTTCACTTGTTGATATCACACCGTTTTCGGTAGAAGCAATTTTATTAGTTATTATTATTATTATTTTAAGTTTAAAGTTTAATTTAAATAATGGTATGTTAACAAAAATTATAATTGCTACTTATTTTAATTGAATTAGTTTATTTTTATAATAAAATTTAGAAAAGTTTAGAATTTAAGGTTATGTTTTTTTAGGCGCTAAGATTGAATGAACATCAAAAAGATCTTTTAATAGAATTGATGAAATAAATTTCGACACTATAAATGGGAAATTTGTTGATGGACAAGGAACCCATATTAAAGAAGAAAAATGGGAAGACATGGCTTCCGATCTAAATAAATTGGGTCTAACAAAGACCATCGCGCAGTAGAAAAAGGTGAATGGGAATTTATTTAAATTAAAAAAAAAATAACATTAATTTACAACCAGTGTTGGACAGATCTGAGAAAAAACCTTAGGATGAAGATTTGAAATATTGTTCAATTTCAACAAAAGACTGGCGGTGGGACAATATATGACTAAGTAAAGACAATCCAATTTGTATTAAAACTAAACGCCTAAATGAAATTGATTATTTATTCATACTAATTTTTCAACGATTTCACTCAATTAAATTTATCTTTTGAGTTGCAGAACAACTGAGAAAATAATTAAATATTCATTTTAGCATATGTTTGCATAAAACTTGAAGAATAAATGACAAGAGTTTCAGTTTTAAAAGATGGAATCAACATTTGTTGCTTTCCACAATGAAAATTTCTTTTCATTATTTTGTTTTTTAGAAAAATAATAATAATGTGAATGTAAGTTAAGTAAGTACGAATAATATACTTACATTAATGTACACTGACATTATTTACCTTCACATTTTTAACTATTTTTATCTAAAATAAATAAAAGATAAAAAAAGATGTGTATTAAATGCTGAATTTGTTTCCCTTGGCTTCGCAAATATATTTCAAAAGATAAGGAAATGATCAATTCACTTAAAAAAAAACTGATTATTTGAAGAAATAGAAAATATTAAATTCAATAATTTTGAAATATTTTTCCACACGTTACAAAATTATTTGATTTATCTTTTTATTTAGTAATATTGATAAGAAATACTTCTCTCTTTAAGAAGACGAACGCAAATTGTGAAACGTTTAGTTAAAGTTTGTTAAAAGTTGTTCTGTGACCAATAAAGTTCAAAATAACTATTAATTATTAAGTTCAGTTTTTAAGTTTTTTTTAAAAAATTCTCTCTATTCGTTGATTCAACAGAATAAAAGGTGAAATTAATTTAGTAAGTTCCGAGTAAGTTTTAAATTCGTCTGTTAATAATATTGGCGTCTTATATAAAATCTTTTCAATGTGATTCCGAATAAATCTCAATTTAATAATGTTGTGCAAAAGCAACATCATGAAACATTAACACTTGAACCATTTGGATTAATAACATAAACCTACAATAAAACTGAAATTTCGATATAGATTACTTATCCATTTACACAAACTGGAATAATTTAAGTTACCTTTTATAATTAGTCACTCCGTGTCAGAGTGAAAATATGGCCGACTCTCATTAATAATATTGAGTTCAAAACTTTGTGCTAGAAAAAGTACGTCGATTTTGGGTGTGGCAATCATGGCGTCTTAATTTACTTATACGTAATTTTCTAAATAATTTATACAACGATAAGAAAGTTTATTCGTATATCGTTGATTATGAGTCATTTATTCACGTAAGAAAATCTTATCTGCCAATTCTTATCAATATTAATACTTTGACGTAAAAACAATACAAAATTTATTTCAATTAACTTCCAAATTCGTGACATAAAATTCTATTATTTTATTCAATTTATAAATTTTAAATAATAATATCTAATATAAGACAATACCTCATAATTCATTTATCCATGTTTTTAATTGGTGGTTCCACTCATTCTAATCACGTCAAATACATAATTATGTTCTTTAATTATATGTAATACATGCTAGTTGGGCTTATCTACGGTTTCACATCAAAGTGTTTTTTTTTATTTCAAATTGTGCTTATCTTGAAAAATGATAGAACATATTCGCACCAATTAGAATTTATTTGATATATTATCCATTTTTGGATGAAGTTTTATCTGATATTTATCTGAATAAGGTAATAATAGCAGTGACTTGGCACCCAAAAAATCGGCCAACATGGCCGATTACCTTATTATACAAAAATTATAGTAACTATCTTGAAAGATTTATATATATCTTATTTATATATATAATAAATTATATAAAAGAGACGAGATAAATTTGTTTTTTTTTAAGAAAACATAGTTAATTAATTTTATTTAAAGAAAAAAATATATTTTATTTGAAATTTTTTTTTGTTTTTCTTATTTAAAAAAAGAAAAAATACAAACAATACAAAATATACAAAATTTTTTTCATGATTAAGATTAATTAAATAATTAATAAAAATACAAAGGTGAAAGCTTTTACATAGTGACCAATCATAAAAATGGATCATTTTTCCAATAAATGACCAAATTACTAACATTTAGTAAATTAGACAGTTCACTTTAATTATATTCAGAATAAGTCAACGATTAAAGATTAAAATTAATTTTTAGTTTCTTTTATTTTATTCAAAAACAAAAAAAAAAAAAATAGCAGATTTTTTTTTTCTTTCAATCAATTTTTCCTTAATAAACTTTTATTAATATTTTCTCATTTTATTCTTAATAAATTTTTTCCCCTCCTCTTTAATTCTTTTTAATAAAATTTATTCAGTTTAATTAATAAAAAAGAACGAAATCATTAAAATTTTAAATTATTTTTTAATTTTGAACGAAATTTTATTGGGCAATCGATTATTGATTGTGCACAACTTTTCATTATTTTTCTTAACTTTAACAAAATTACATTTAATTAATTAATTAATTTAAATACAATACAATATATTACTTCATTAAAATTTATGTGATTATTCTAAATCATACCAATAAATAGTTAATCAATCCAAAGTCTTAGTCCTTCACAAGACACACAATTGGATCAATTCTATTTTACATCAATTATTTTAAGTTCTGACTCAACTTATTCTTCTTCTTATTTTTGTTTCTATTTTTAAATGAAAATTTGTATTAATTCATTTTCTGTCTCACTCTGAATTTTCAAATGGAAATTAAGAAAATTTTTCAATCTTTTGTTTTCTGAAATGTATTTTTTTTTATGAAATTTCCACATAATCATAAATGGTGATCGCATTAGAATTTATTATTACAAATATTAATGTAAATTTGATTTTTCAAAAAAATTAAATATAAGCAAACTTTTTAACTAAAAGTAAAAGTCTTGTTTGTGTTTAAAAAATGTGATCAAGAAATGATTTTTCTTAAAAATTTACAATATTTTTTTATTTTAAATTTTTTTTATTAAAATTCTTACGATTATTTCCACAATTAAAGAAAAATTTTGAAACGCTTCCAAGTAGAGGAAAGAAATTTAACACATGTGAATTAAATTAATTTTCTTTCATTAATTATTTTCGTTAAATATTTTGCCATTTTGAAGCGTTCATATTGAGTAGCATAATCTAATGCTGTTTTACCCCATTCAGTAGTTGCGTTTATATCGCATTTATTATTTTCTATTAAATATTTTACTAATTCTAAATGACCCCAGTAAGCAGCTAAATGTAACACTGTCTTACCATCACAATCAACTGCTTGCAATTAGCCTCATTCTCTATAAGAAATTTAAATATTTCATAATGCCATAACAGTAGCACGTAATCACAACTAAAATTAATATCAGCCCCATAATTTTTAACTAATATTTTGAAAATTTCTAAAAAACCCCTCTGAGCGGCAAGAAATAAAGGAGGCCATTCTTTTATTAACTTTGTATCCACATTTGTTATTTTCACTTCAATTATATTTTTAATTTGTTCCTTTTTTAAATCTTTTAATAAATTATTTAAGCTTTCTACATTTTCACTTCTGAATGCGGAATAAAACTTTGCATTATTTAAATATTCATCATTATTTGGGTAAATACATTTAACCATATTTACTTGACCATCAAAAATAACTTTTACACTAATTTCATTATCATTTTCTGCACCAAATTCACTTAAAAGATTTGTCATTTTTAAATTATTCTGCCGAATAGAAGTTTCTAAAGGAGTCTCGTCGTGATACTTTTTCGAATTTAAAATCTCTTGAAACTTTTCTTTCGATTTCTTTTTTAAATGATTCAGAATTTTTTTAACTGCATCAATATTACCACTTTGTACAATTAAATTAAAGGGAGTCGTTATATCATAGCGATACTATATATACTTAAAAAAATATTCATTAATTATTTTACCATAATCGCATGCATAACTCCAAACTGATAGTAAATCAATTTTAATATCTGTCACAAGATGAAATCCTAATAATTTAAGAGAATTCTTTAAGACATCCTTCTCTTTTCCCTTGCCCTTTATTTGAAGTCTGATTACTTCCTGTACTAATCTATGAATACTTAAAACGCGATCTTTAATATTGATCATTGAATATTTTAAAAGCAAATCAATTGCATTCTCTCGCTTTTCTTCATCTTTTATTAATTCTGAAAAAAACCGGATTTTATGGAACTTGGAAAGAGAAAGGACATAATTTCAGTTATTTTATTTGAAATGAAATCAATTACATCCTCTTCATCTTTCATTAATTCCTCCGGAATCTGGAACAAGGTACGCCATAATTTCAATTATTCTAATTGAATCTTTGTTTCCTTCTTCAATATTTTTCAACGTGATATTCCATGTTGTTAGAACTGTCTTATTTTACTGACTGTTTTCATGGCGATGCTCAAGTAATTTTGCTTTAAACGATTCTAGTAAATGAGTCTTTTAAACTTTCATGAGTTTCAGAATTGATCCAGATCAGATTTTCGTCATACGTATCTTTATATTCAATGGCATACTTTCTGGAAAGTTCACTCTTTCCTATTCCACCTAAGCCACTAACGGAAGCGGTTTGTGAGATCACGGCACTTCCTATTTCGTGGTGTAAAGTTTGATGAAGTGTTTTAAGAATTTCAATTCTACCTGTGAAAGTTGTCACATTATAACTCGGGAGGTACCGAGTTCGAATATCGACCGAGGCGGGATGGAATTTTTCATTCGGTTAATTATGTACTATATGAAGGATTAATGGATTATTATGGCTCATCCAAATACTTTTACTACCACAGAAATTTGAACTCAATATCGTTAATGAGATTCGATCATATTTTCAGAGTAGCTAATTATACTCGAGTTTGTGTAAATTGATAGTTTTATTGTAGGATTAAGTTAATCATCCACCTAAAGGGTTGTAGTGAAGAAAAACATTTATTGATTTTTCACGACGTGGCTTTTGAAAAGATTTTTAAACTTAATCTAAACTTACTAAATTAATTTCACTTTTATTCTATCAACGAATGCAGGAAAATAATTAAAAAAAAACTTTTAAACTAAACTTTTTATTTAATGAAAATTATTAATATTTATTAACGTACAACTTCACCCATTTAACTATAAATGTTTCACAATTTATACCAAAAATATTTCTCATCAAAATTATTAAAATAAATTATACATGAAATAAATTAATTTTGTGGTACAAAAATGTTGCTAAGTTTTTGAATTTAATATTTTCAATTTCTTCAAATAATTTGTTTTCTTAAGTCAATTGATTATTTTCTTATCTCATGAAGGGGAACGAAATTTAATACACATCTTTTTTTTTGCCAAATTAAATGAACTCGTTTATAACTTAGCAAGTATAAATAATCACGTTCATTTTTAATGCAAATTGGTTTGTGTCTGTACTTAGTTTATTCAATGTTTAGATAATTTTAATTTATAACAAAGAGGGTTATTTTTAAAACTGGACATATAATAAAATATCAAAATAGAATTTATAATACGTCAGAATTATATGAAGACGTCGGGATCTTGGAAATTCATCACAACGAATCCAAAAAATATCACAACAGAAAAGGATAAGAAGACGAAGTTTGGAATATTAAAGAGACAACAAAAAATACAACAAAAATTCTTGAAAATTCTTGAAAAAATACGTTGATGCTAATACTAATGTTGCCAAAAATTTAAACAATCTTGAATCGACAATTGAAAACATATACTAGACTACGACCCACACAGTTGCAGATGTTAGTGAAATAAAAAATATCATTAAAAACGAAGCTACCAAAAATGAACAACATAAAATGAATCCCGTCTGGTTTGAAATGAGGAAACCTGTGACAACTTTTACAGGTAGAATTGAAATTCTTAAAACACTTCATCAAACTTTACACTAGGCAACAGGAAGTGCCGTGATCTCACAAACTACTTCTGTTAGTGGCTTAAGTGGAATAGGAAAGAGTGAACTTGCAAAAAAGTATGCCTTTGAATATCAAGATGCGAATGACGAAAATCTGATCTGGATCAATTCTGAAACTCATGAAAGTTTAAAAGACTCATTTACTAGAATCGTTTAAAGCAAAATTACTTGAGCACCGCCATGAAAACAGTCAGTATAATAAGACTGTTCTTACAACATCGAACATCACGTTGAAAAATATTGAAGAAGAAAACAAAGATTCAATTAAAATAATTGAAATTATGGCGTACCTTGTTCCAGATTCCATAAATCCAGATCTGATTTTTTCAGAATTAATAGAAGATGAAGAAAAGCGAGAGGATGCAATTGATTTGCTTTTAAAATATTCAATGATAAATATTAAAGATCGCGTTTTAAGTATTCATAGATTAGTACAGAAAGTAATCAGACTTCAAATAAAGCGCAAGGGAAAAGAGAAGGATGTCTTAAAGAATTCTCTTAAATTATTAGGATTTCATCTTGTGACAGATATTAAAATTGATTTACTATCAGTTTGGAGTTATGCATGCGATTATGGTAAAATAATTAATGAATATTTTTTTAAGTATATATAGTATCGCTATGATATAACGACTCCCTTTAATTTAATTGTACAAAGTGGTAATATTGATGCAGTTAAAAAAATTCTGAATCATTTAAAAAAGAAATCGAAAGAAAAGTTTCAAGAGATTTTAAATTCGAAAAAGTATCACGACGAGACTCCTTTAGAAACTTCTATTCGGCAGAATAATTTAAAAATGGCAAACCTTTTAAGTGAATTTGGTGCAGAAAATGATAATGAAATTAGTGTAAAAGTTATTTTTGATGGTCAAGTAAATATGGTTAAATGTATTTACCCAAATAATGATGAATATTTAAATAATGCAAAGTTTTATTCCGCATTCAGAAGTGAAAATGTAGAAAGCTTAAATAATTTATTAAAAGATTTAAAAAAGGAACAAATTAAAAATATAATTGAAGTGAAAATAACAAATGTGGATACAAAGTTAATAAAAGAATGGCCTCCTTTATTTCTTGCCGCTCAGAGGGGTTTTTTAGAAATTTTCAAAATATTAGTTAAAAATTATGGGGCTGATATTAATTTTAGTTGTGATTACGTGCTACTGTTATGGCATTATGAAATATTTAAATTTCTTATAGAGAATGAGGCTAATTGTAAGCAGTTGATTGTGATGGTAAGACAGTGTTACATTTAGCTGCTTACTGGGGTCATTTAGAATTAGTAAAATATTTAATAGAAAATAATAAATGCGATATAAACGCAACTACTGAATGGGGTAAAACAGCATTAGATTATGCTACTCAATATGAACGCTTCAAAATGGCAAAATATTTAACGAAAATAATTAATGAAAGAAAATTAATTTAATTCACATGTGTTAAATTTCTTTCCTCTACTTCGAAGCGTTTCAAAATTTTTCTTTAATTGTGGAAATAATCGTAAGAATTTTAATAAAAAAAATTTAAAATAAAAAAATATTGTAAATTTTTAAGAAAAATCATTTCTTGATCACATTTTTTAAACACAAACAAGACTTTTACTTTTAGTTAAAAAGTTTGCTTATATTTAATTTTTTTGAAAAATCAAATTTACATTAATATTTGTAATAATAAATTCTAATGCGATCACCATTTATGATTATGTGGAAATTTCATAAAAAAAAAAACATTTCAGAAAACAAAAGATTGAAAAATTGTCTTAATTTCCATTTGAAAATTCAGAGTGAGACAGAAAATGAATTAATACAAATTTTCATTTAAAAATAGAAACAAAAATAAGAAGAAGAATAAGTTGAGTCAGAACTTAAAATAATTGATGTAAAATAGAATTGATCCAATTGTGTGTCTTGTGAAGGACTAAGACTTTGGATTGATTAACTATTTATTGGTATGATTTAGAATAATCACATAAATTTTAATGAAGTAATATATTGTATTGTATTTAAATTAATTAATTAATTAAATGTAATTTTGTTAAAGTTAAGAAAAATAATGAAAAGTTGTGCACAATCAATAATCGATTGCCCAATAAAATTTCGTTCAAAATTAAAAAATAATTTAAAATTTTAATGATTTCGTTCTTTTTTATTAATTAAACTGAATAAATTTTATTAAAAAGAATTAAAGAGGAGGGGAAAAAATTTATTAAGAATAAAATGAGAAAATATTAATAAAAGTTTATTAAGGAAAAATTGATTGAAAGAAAAAAAAAATCTGCTATTTTTTTTTTTTTTGTTTTTGAATAAAATAAAAGAAACTAAAAATTAATTTTAATCTTTAATCGTTGACTTATTCTGAATATAATTAAAGTGAGCTGTCTAATTTACTAAATGTTAGTAATTTGGTCATTTAATGGAAAAATGATCCATTTTTATGATTGGTCACTATGTAAAAGCTTTCACCTTTGTATTTTTATTAATTATTTAATTAATCTTAATTATTAAAACATTTTTGTATATTTTGTATTGTTTTGTATTCTTTTCTTTTTTAATTTTTAAATAAAAAGAAACAGAAAACATTTGAAATTATGTTTTATTTGTTAGAAAAATTCAGAAAATTTAGCAACTAGACTATCTGTCAATTCTTGAAATTGTTATGGAATCTCATCTAGTAGAGCCGATTTCTAATATTGAGTCACAAACATAATCACTGCATTTTACAATTTCAGGTTACAATAAAAATCAACGAAGAGAAGAAGAATTTATGTTACTTTGCGGCTCCATATAAATTATTATCGAAACATGGAATAAGCTAAGTACAGACCCAAACCAATTTGCAGTAAAAAAGAACACATAAATGAAAGTGATTAGATTATTTATAAAAGCTTATTTTTTAACGATTTCATTCAATATGGCAACATGAAAAAAAAAACAATTAAATAAGTTACCTTCAACTAAACAGAAAAAAAAACTCAATTGTTTTAAATTATTCTCATTTATTTTGATAATCCAATTATTTATGTACATTTTTTTCTTTGTACAAAATACAAAATAACAATTCAATATTCTTAATAAACAAAACAAAAAAATGGGAACACTTTTATAAATCTATGATGTAACACAATAAGCACAGCCCTGAATTTAATGTCTAACTTATAGAAAAAAAGAAAAATAATAGAAAATTCAAAAGCAAGGGATAAGTATATTAATTGCCTATCAATTTAACCAGTTTTTAACGAAAGGATAAACATGCGCGAAAAATCTGGTATAAAATATGATTTGTTTTACTTGTATATTCGAACAAATTAAAATATGATAAGAAAACTGAAGAAATTGTGCAAAGATGGCTGTATGTTAGAGTCTATGGTTTACATTAATAATGTATCGTGGACGTTTTGTAATAATTTATTAATTAATTAAAAATTTTCTTTAATAAAATAATTAAAAATTGTTACAATTTTGATACGGATTTATGTTTGACTATGCTGGTAATTTGTATTCATAATGATTTTATAACGTTTTAATAATATAAAACGTTGAGAATAAATGCCAAAATTTCCACTTTTCAACGATGAAATTTTTTAAATCGCATTTGTTGCTTTCCGCCATGTAAATAATGTACATATTACATATAATGTACACTCACATTATTTACCTTCACATTTTTACCTAATTTTATCTAAAATAAATAAAAGAAAAAAAAAGGATGTGGATTAAATATTGAATTTGTTTCACAAGATAAGAAAATAATCAATTCACTTAAAAAAAACTGATTATTTGAAGAAATTGATATTTGTCTCTATGCTTTGATCCAACAGAATAAAAAGTGAAATTAATTTATTAAGTTCAGAGTAAGTTTTAAGTTCTCCTGTTGTTAGATAATATTTGCTTCTTATAAAAAATCTTTTCAATAACGTCATACGAAAGCCACGTGCTCAAGTTAAGAAATAAAATTTTCGTCATTAAAATTCAGATGCAAAATAGTAAAAGACACTACAACCCTTTATGTGGATGATTAACTGAATCCTACAATAGAATTAAAATTTTGATATAGATTTTCATTTATAATTAGCCACTTCATGTCGGAGTGAAAATATGCTCGACTCTCATTAATGATATTGAGTACAAATCTCTGTGTTAGAAAAAGTAGTTTAGATTGTATTATAATAATGTAAAAATAACTGTAGATGAATCATAATCCAATAATCTTTCATAATTTTACCTGTGGCAATCATGGCGTCTTAATTATACGTTATGTAATGTTCATGTTCCAAATAATTTATATAATACGATAAGAAAGTTTATTCGTATATTGTTAATTATGAATCATTTAATTCACGTAAGAAAATATTATCTGTTTGCCAATTCTTATAAATTTTAATACTTTGAGGTGAAAACCAATTGAAAAATTATTTCAATCGGCTTCCAAATTCAATTTCTAAATATTATAAAGTTTTGCGTTATTGTGAAAAGGAATAAGAATTAATTTAAATTTTACAACAATAATTTGTATCTCAGCTACTTAACATTTTGCGCTACAAAAAGATAAACAGATTATAAGAGTTTCCCTTTTTATAGAATAGACAATTAATTGTTTTGCTCATTTAATACAAATTAAATTTCAAAAAAATTTTCAGTTTAACACGATACGGCGGATATTTTGTGACTGGTGGAGAAGAGGAAGAACACACATACGAATTACAATTGTAAAGGAATCTAATTCATAGTAAGAAATTTATTTAATTTAAATTATTCAATATTTTGAGACGATGTTGACTCACGTTTAGAGTTATTTCATGAGTCATGTATTCCTGGTTTAATTAAACGAGGGTAGAGTTTGCAAAAAAACAGGATTTTTGCAAACCGCGGTTTCCGGTTTTCTATTTTTCCAAACCTGCGGTTTCGGTTCGGTTTTCGGTTTTTAAATTTTTATTGCATAATTAATTACAAAACTAACATATAAGAAAAAGACAAATTATTTGATTTCAGTTTTTTTAATTCCAACATATGTATATACGAAAAATAATAAGATAAGATAAAAAAAATAATATAATATATAGAATATATAAATAAACAAAACAAAAACGTAACAAAATTCAAAGAAAATAAAAAATAAAAGTAAAAAAAATCATTCGTTTAGGAATTAGAATTATTTATTCTAAAATATTTTAAAAATATTAACGAATTCAATGAGTAATCGCTAAGGCGAGATCTTAATTTCCGACTGAAATTGGCTGAAGCTGAAAATACTCTTTCAGGTTCGGTGGATGTTGGGCGTATTGTTAAAATTGCGTCGAATAATTGTTGAAGAATTATAGTTCTCTTGCCCGTTTTTTTATAGATGGCAAATTCATCCCTTAGAGATCTAAATCGGTTGTCTACTGCCTCTTTAGCAGCATTATTTATCGCTGCATTGATTTCATCTTGTAGAGAAGCAATATCGCGACCAATATTTATATCATCTAAGCTTTCTCCACAATTTTGCTGGTGTCGATATATTAAAATTTTTTTTGTTGGTACTTTTTGTTGTAGAAGGAAAATAGCATACCCATGGGCCTTATAAAATAAAAAATTTTGAAAACCGTAAACCGCGATTTTGCAGGGGCTTACGGTTTCGGTTTTTGTGGTTGAAAACCGCGGTTTCGGTTTCCGGTTAACCGAACCGTGCAAACTTTAAACGAGGGCGATTGTTATATTACTTTGTTTTTTAAATTTTAAAATCATTTTTAAAATTTCAAAATACGATATATAATTTGTTTCAATTTACAAATGATGGATTAAACGTAGGAGGCATTTACTTACTTCTTTTCTTCCTGATCTGCAATCGTAAATTTTAGTAGTTCATGCTAGTCACTCAACTACTCAAACTTCAAGTATAACTTTAAAATTATTCTTATTTATTTATTCAAAATTAAATCGCGTTGTTTTAAGTTTTTCGTGTTTTGTGTGTTTTGTACGTGACCGTAGCTTTAGCATAGATCACCAATAATTAAATTAAATTATAGATATTTTCGTAATAAAAACTACTTGGCGGCTCCACATAAAATTATTATCTTAGCCTTGAATAAACTAAGTACAGACACAAACCAATGGGTATTAAAAATTATAAACGCCGAAATGAACGTGATTATTTATACATTTCAAAGTTATAAACGATTTCATTTAATGTGACAACGTGATTGCGTTTGGAGCGGGAGGTACCGAATTCGAATCTCGACCTAGGCGGGATGGAATTTTTCAGTCGCAATGAATAATAACATCTATGACCTCCGGCCGGTGTGCAGGATAAGATTTTAACCGAACGATGATTCTTCTTAGGAATTCTTCATGTTTCCTAAGAGGAGGCAATGCGCCGAATCGATTTAAAATGCATATGCAGATGCTAGGTGGTAACCTTAGTCGTTGATGTACTAGGTTAATAAGAAATTCAAGTATAATACAATACAATTTAATTTGGCAAATAAAGATGTGTGTTAAATTTTGTTCCCATTCATGAGATAAGAAAATAATCAATTGAATTAAGAAAACTGTTTAAATATTAAATTCAATAATTTATTTCCTTTTTCTTAAGAATTTTGATAAGAAATATTTCTCTATCTAACTCTGTAACTTGCACTTTGTGGCTTGTGCTGTTCAATTATCGTACACCATTCATTGAAACCTGTTGCATATTTTCCCTAGTTTTCAATTTAAGTAACAAATCACAATTTTTTTTAGTCTAATTCATTTTTTGTTCTACTATTCATACTCCAAAAGGTTTCAGATCAATTCCATTGTTTATTTTTCAATTAAATAATTAAAAAAGAAAAATTAAAATGAACTAAAAACATTTACATTAAATAAAAAAAAAAAATGCCGGCCCTGTGAAAAACAAATAACAATATTTTCCAAAGCGACAGATAAGAGAGAAGAGTATATTTTTCAATCATATTTTGGTTATTTCTAATTGGCTCATATTATTTTCCTGAGATTGATGTTTCCTGAGATTGATGTTTCAATTGGTTAATGATCACGTGGATGCCCAGTGATTAAATGAAATTAAAAATTCAGCTGTACTCACATTATTTAAGTTCATATTTTCAACTGATTTTATCTCAAATAAATAAATGAAAAAAAATATGCGTATTAAATATCGAATTTCTTTTCCCTTTGCGTCGCCAATTTATTTCATAAGATAAGAAAATAATCAATTCACTTAAAAAAAAATTGATTATTTGAAGAAATTGAAAATATTAAATTTAATAATTTAGAAATATTTTTGTACAATACTCACGTATTTCATTTATATTTTTTTTTTAAAAATTTTGATAAGACATATTTCCCTCTCCCTTAGAAGACCAACCCAAACACTATATATTTCGGGTATAAATTGAGTAACGTTTAGTTAAAAGGGTAAAGTTGTACTGTGACGTTACCAATAAAGTT
The DNA here is from genome assembly GCA_963082725.1 of Pedicia rivosa. NCBI lineage: Eukaryota > Metazoa > Arthropoda > Insecta > Diptera > Pediciidae > Pedicia > Pedicia rivosa. Next base: position 44,113,934 of record OY720152.1, on the reverse strand, counting down.
CAAAATAAATATTAATTAATTTTTCCTTAAATAAAAAAGTTCAGTTTAGAAGTTTTTTTTGTTAAATAATTCTCTCTATTCGTTGATCCAACAGAATAAAAAGTGAAACTAATTTAGTAAGTTCGGAATAAGTTTAAAATTCTCCTATTGTTACATAATAATTGCGTCTTATTTAAAATTTTTTCAATAACGTTTGTTTAACTTCGTGAAATATGAATAAATGTTCAAAGTTAAGAAATAAAATTTTCTTCACTACAATGTGGATGATTAACCTAATCCAGCAATAAAACTGAAATTTACCGTTTATAATTAACCAGTCCATGTCAGAGTGAAAATATGCCAGACTCTCATTAATAATCTTGAGTTGAAATCTTTGTGGTAGGAAAAGTAGTTTAGATTGTATTATAATAATAGACTCCATCTCTTACATTCACGATACAAGACATAACAATCCATTAATCCTTCATAATTTTGGATGTGGCAATCATGGCGTCTTAATTTACTAATACGTAATTTTCTAAAATAATTTATATAATACGATAAGAAATTTTATTTATATATCGTTGATTATGAGTCATTTATTCACGTAAGCAAATATTATCTGTTTACTAATTCTTATCAATTTTAATACTTTGAGGTAAAAACAATACAAAATTTTTTTCAATCGACTTCCAAATATTTTTACATAAAATTCTATTATTTTATTCAATTCATAAGGTTCTAGAAATGAAAAATTCTCGTTTAATAAATATTTAATCGTCCGCATGAAGAATTAGAATTAGAAAATTATATTCAAGTACAAAAAGTTTAATAAAATTGGATTTACCTTCACACTTTAAACTGAGCTTTTCACAATTTAAAACAAAAATATAGATGAGAAATATTTTTTATTAAAATTTTTTTAAAAAAATGATAAATTAAATGAATAAGAATATTTCTAAATTATTGAATTTAATATTTTTGATTTTATCAAATAATCTATATTTTTAATGTCAATTTATTATTTTCTTATCTTATGATATACATTTACGAACCATAAAAGGGAATAAAGAAATTAAAAATATTAAATTCAATAATTTAGAAATATTTTTGCATTCGTTATAAAATTCATTTATTTCATTTATCATTTTTTTTTAATAATTTTGATAAGAAATATTTTTCTTTCGAATCCAAAATTTATATATTTTTGGTATAAATTGTGTAACGTTTAGTATTTAGTTTTAGTGTGTAACTGTGACGTTACTAATAAAGTTCGTCTTAAATAAAATATTTTCAATATAATTTCGAATAAATCTAAATTTAATAATGTTATGCAAAAGCAATATCGTGTAACATGAATAAAAGTTCAAAGTTAAGAAATAAAGTTTTCATCGTTAAAATTCAGATGCGAAATAAAAACAGAATAATTCATTAATGATTAATAATTTTGGGTGTGGCAATCATGGCGTCTTAATTTACTTACTTAATTTTCTAAATAATTTATATATCGATAGGAAAGTTTATTTGTATATCGTTGATTATGAGTGTTTTATACACGAAAGAAAATCGTCGCGCATTTATAAGCCCAAATTTATGGCTTTTGTTTGATCAGGTTATTGAAAACCGAATGTAAACAAACATCAATAACGTGACATTCGAATATTAATATAAAAGAGTCAATTCTAAATAAATAATAGATTGATCTGTGTTACCGTCATAATATAAATTTTATTTTTCTTTATGAAATTTTAAAATTTGTAAATAAACCTTAAAACTTGGATCCAATGTAGGGTAGGGTGATTTTTCTAATTGAAAATTTCTAATTTAAATTTTTGTTAAAAACAAAAAACAGTTTATCCTTTTAAATAATTAATCAAAAATTTAGTTTACTTATCTCTCTTTTCTTCAACAGAATCCAGAATACGGAAGCAAAGGAGAATAGGAAATTAAATCAAATCGACAAAAAAAATATTACGGAATCTAATTCATGGGGTAAGTAATTTATTTTATTTAAATTATTCAAGATTTTAAAACGATGTTTATTTTCTAGAAAATCATCCTAATTGAAATTGGTTTAGAAAATATTTATCATCAAAATCAACAATTTAGTAATCCAGTAAAAAATAAAAATGGCTGAGTGTGTTTATACTGAACAGGAAGCATCTCACATGGCTGCAGATGTTCATTCATTGGTTAACATTAAAGCGACCAAAAATGATCAACATAAAACGAATCACGTTTGGTTTGACATGAGGAAACCTGTGGCAACTTTTACAGGAAGAATGGAAATTCTTAAAACACTTTATCACACTTTACACCACGCAACAGGGAGTGCCGTCATCTCACAAGGCACTTCCGTAAATATCTTAGGTGGAATAGGAAAGAGTGAACTTTCCAGAAAGTATGCCTTTGAATATCAGGATGCATATGACGGGAATTTGATCTGGATCAATTCTGAAACTTATGAAAGTTTAAAAGACTCATTTGACCGATTAGCTGAACAACTTAATATTCCAGTCAAAGATAAAACAATCGCCTCAATTATTCAAAATATTTATAAGGACTTGGGTAAAGAAAAATGTTTATTTATATTCGACAATGCAGAGGAATACAAAATAATAAAAGAGTTTCTACCATTATGCTTGCATTCTGATATTCAAGCACCACACATTTTAATAACTTCCCGTAATAAGAAGTGGCAGTTAGTTGACACAGGTGCGATGAATGTGATTAATTTAGAACATTTCACTTCTGATGAAGCTCTCAATTTTATAAAAAATGCTTTAGACATTAAAAATAATTCAAGGGATGATGAAATCAAGACTTTGGCAAAAGAATTGGATTATTTTCCGCTTGCTTTAGGACAAGCAGTTGCGTATATTAAAATGACGAATGAAAGTCCAAAAAAATTCCGCGGAGAGACGTTTGGCGTTAGTGATTATCTAAGAGCGTACAAAGATGAATTGCTTAAAGCAAAATTACTTGGGCACCGCCATGAAAACAGTCAATATAAAAACAGTGCCGTAACAACATGGAACGTTACGATGAAAAATATTAAAGAAGAAAACAAAGATTCAATTAAAATAATTGAAATTATGGCGTACCTTGTTCCAGATTCCATAAATCCAGATCTGATTTTTTCAGAATTAATAGAAGATGAAGAAAAGCGAGAGGATGCAATTGATTTGCTTTTAAAATATTCAATGATCAACATTAAAGATCACGTTTTAAGTATTCACAGATTGGTACAGGAAGTAATCAGACTTCAAATAAAGGGCAAGGGAACAGAGAAGTTAGTCTTAGAAATTGCTCTTGAAATATTAGGATTTAATCTTGACGATGTTGATAAAATTAATTTAATATCAGTTTGGAGTTATGCTTGTGATTATGGTGAAATAATTGATGAATTTTTCTTTGAGTATTATGTTGATGATAACATAACTACTCCCTTCCATTTATTTCTTATAAGTGCTAATATTGATGCAGTTGAAAAAATTTTGAATCATTTTAAAAAGAAATCGAATGAAAAGTTTCAAGAGATTTTAAATTCTACAAAGTATTACAATAGGACTCCTTTAGAGATTTCTATTCGACAGAATAATTTAGAAATGGCAAAACTTTTAATTGGATTTGGTGCAGAAAAAGATCATGAATTTTGTGTAAAAGTTATTTTTTATGGCCACGTTGATTTAGTTAAATATTTTTACCCAAATAATGATGAATGTTTACTCCATGCAAAGTTTTATTCCGCATTCAGAAGTGAAAATGTAGAAAATGTAAATAATTTATTAAAAGATTTAAAAAATGAACAAATTAAAAATATAATGGAAGTGAAAATAACAAATCTGGATCCAGAGTTAATAATTAATGAACGGCCTGTTTTATATTGGGCCGCTGTGATGGGTAATTTAGATATTATGAAATTATTAGTTATAAATTATGGGGCTGATATTAATTTTAATTGTGGGTATGGAGCACTTTTACATAATTGTGTTAGAATGAATCATTATGAAATATTTAAATTTCTTATAGAGATTGGGGTTAATTGTAATACATTTGATGATTATTGTAATACAGTGCTGCATTTAGCTGCTGAACGTGGTCAATTAGAGTTTGTCAAATATTTAATAGAAAATTATAAATGCGATATAAACGCAACTGATGATTATGGTCAGACATTGTTGCATTTAGCTGCTGAACGTGGTCAATTAGAATTCGTAAAATATTTAATAGAAACAAATAAATTCGATATAAACGCTACTAATAAATATGGTCAGACAGTGTTACATTTAGCTGCTCAACGTGGTCTATTAGATATCTTAAAATATTTAATAAATAATAACAAATGCGATATAAACGTTACTAATGATTGTGTTCAGGCAGCTGCTCTCCTCGGTCATTTAGAAATCGTCAAATATTTAATAGAAAATAATAAATGCGATATAAACGCAACTAATTATTATATGCAGAGAGTGTTACATTTAGCTGCTGAACGTGGTGAATTAGAATTTGTCAAATATTTAATAGAAAATAATAAATGCGATATAAACGCAACTAATAATTATGGTCAGACATTGTTACATTTAGCTGGTGAACGTGGTCAATTAGAATTCGTAAAATATTTAATAGAAAATAATAACTGCGATATAAACGCAACTGATGGTTATGGTCAGACAGTGTTACATGACGCTGCTCGACGTGGTCAATTAGAATTAGTAAAATATTTAATAGAAAATAATAAATGCGATATAAACGCAACTAATAATTATGGTCAGACATTGTTACATTTAGCTGGTGAACGTGGTCAATTAGAATTCGTCAAATATTTAATAGAAAATAATAAATGCGATATAAACGCTACTGATGGAATGGGTAAGACAGCATTAGATTTAGCTACAAAATGTAAAAGCTTAGAAGTGGTAGAATATTTAACGAATAGAATTAATTAAACAAATTAAAAAACAAAATTCCAAAAAAAATTTCCAAAATAAAAAAAAGGAGAAAAAGTAACAAAAAAACAGGAAAAATTCTTTTTTCAAGAATTTTCAAAGAAAATTTAAAAATCGCAAAAAATTTAATTTTAATTTTTTTTCATTTCATATATTTTCTATTTTTACTTGACTTACCAAATAAGTTCTAAGGAAATGAAAGAAAAACTACAAATTTTCATAGAAAAAAACATTTCAGAAAACAAAAGAATCAACATTTTCTTAATTTTCCTTTGAAAATTCAGTTTGTTAGTTTTTTTTATTTAAATTTGTGAAAATACCCAACTAATGGAAAATAATTTCCAGATTCATTTCATTTTTGTGTAATAAATCTAAAAAATCACGGAATTACAATAGAGTGAGACAGAAAATGAATTAATACAAATTTTCATTTAAAAATAGAAATAAAAAATAAGAAGAAGAAGAAGAAGAAGTTAGGTCAGAATTTAAAATAATTGATGTAAAATAGAATTGATCCAATTGTGTGTCTCGTGAAGGACTAAGACTTTGGATTGATTAACTATTTATTGGTATGATTTAGAATAATCACATAAATTTTAATGAAGTAATATATTGTATTGTATTTAAATTAATTAATTAATTAAATGTAATTTTGTTAAAGTTAAGAAAAATTATGAAAAATTGTGCACAATCAATAATTTCGTTCAAAAATAAAAAATAATTTAAAATTTTAATGATTTCGTTCTTCTTTTATTAATTGTTAAGTTAAACTGAATAAATTTTATTAAAAAGAATTAAAGAGGCGGGAAAAAATTTATTAAGAATAAAATGAGAAAATAATAAGAAAAGTTTATTAAGGAAAACTTGATTGAATGAAGAAAAAAAATCTGCTTCAACTTTCACTATTTATTTATTTTTTGTTTTTGAATAAAATAAAAGAAACCAAAAATTAATTTTAATCTTTAATCGTTGACTTAACAAGACGGATCGATGAATCCGATTCTGAATATAATTAAAGTGAACTCTGTAATTTACTAAATGTTTATCGTATGTAAGTTGATGATGCTCATTTAATGGAAAAATGATCCATTTTTATGATTGGTCACTTTGGAAAAGGTTTCACCTTTGTATTTTTATTAATTATTTAATTAATCTTAATTATAAACATTTTTGTATATTTTGTATTTTTCTCTTTTAATTTTTAAATAAAAAAAAGAAGAAAAATATTTAAAATTGTTTTTTTGATATAAAAAATTCAGAAAAGAATACCATAATATCTGTCAGTTCTATAAATGCTTGTGTATTTAAAGAAATCTGATTTAATTGAATCTTATCTCGTAGCATCTATTTTAATATTGAATCACATACTATTATACTTTTAATACTTCCGAAATTGCTTTCTAGAATTTGAATGAAGAGAATAATTTCAGTAAAAAAATTATGATACCAATATTTTCGTGCAAAAAAACTAGTCCACATCAAATTATTATCTAAACATGGAATAAGCTAAGAACAGATACAAACCAATGTGTATTAACAAACGCCTAAATGATAGCGCTTATTTTCGCTTGCTTGTTTTTTGACGATTTCATTCAAACATAAAAAAATAAAAAACAATTAAATTATTTACCTTCACATTTTCTTTTTGTTCAATACAATGAACAGCAAATATAAACACTGCAGTGTAAACCCAGCCCAGACGTATCAGCTTACCAGCAATTGATAAGACAATTATAATAATATTAAAGAATTCATGTATTATGCAATTATGCATATTACCAGCACTTGATAAGACAATTATAATAATATTAAAGAATTCATGTATTATGCAATTATGCATAAAATTAATATTATTAGAATTCTGTTAAGATTAATAATATTAAAGAATTCATGTATTATGCAATTATGCATTAAATTAATATTATTAGAATTGTGTTAAGAATCATAATATTTTAGTAAATGTATTATGCTGATGATGCATTTAATTTAGTATAAGAGACCTAAAAAATTGTAAATAAACTCAGTATCAATAATAAGCTACCAGTGACCTGATACATAGGCTTAGAGCAATCTAGACTGGTTTTACCAAAGCTTAAAAATAAAGTTGTAATTATTTTAAATTAAAATAAAATTAAAAGTAAAAATATAAATAAAAAGTATTATATTTAAACCACTTGAGTCGGACAACAACAGACTTATTTAACTTAAACAACTTGGAGTCGAACAACAACAGACTCTACATACACTTATCAATCGAACAACAACGTAGATTGAACATGGTCCTTCGAGCCTAAGCAGAACAGGCGCAACAATATCAACTATAACAACAAGTTGAAGATCAACAGCCGATAACTGACGCTTAAATCTCTGATCTTACAAATCAGATATTCAAGTAAATACTGACTGTACGAAGAGCACCAGCAGAAAAACTTTCCAATTTCATTCCTTGAACCTTTTTCATTTAAAATATTACTCAGCAGAAGAATATTCTGGCCCGTTAGGGAATCTGTGTAATATTTCCTTTCAAAAATTAAAACAAAGATTATCATTTTGGCAGAGGAATACTCTGGCCTTTACCGGAATCCAAATTGATTTCTTTGTATTCCAACTATTAAAGCAAAAGATTTTTTCGGCAGAGCAATACTCTGGCCTTTTTTGGAATCCGAATTAATAATTTGCTTCTCAATCCACACATAAATCTGCTTTAAAAATGGAAGACACCGTCAAAGAACAACGAGCTTTGGTAGAAAACATCATCAAAATGAAGACGAACTACTCAAAGGACGGACAAAGCAGAAAAGCCAAACCCGGCTATTATGAGGACAAATTGCAGAAGCTGGATGAAATTTGGAAAGAATTTGACACCCGTGATGCTCAAATAAAAGAGTATTTTCTCTTTACGGATGATAACCATAACTATTTCAAGAACAACGAACATAGTCAAGCATATAAAATAATGATTGAATTCAAACAAAAACTAAGGTCGGATTCAAAAATCGATCCAACTATCTTGTTTGAAGAAATAACTGAATCACAACAGAATTTATCAAAAAATATGCAAACTTTGATAAATTCAATAAAACAAAACATAGATACAGTTGAAAAAGAAAATTTGCAAGAAAAATCGACAGAATTGGACAAAATGTGGATAGAATTTAAGCAAAACCAACAGCAAATTTGTGGATTTGGGGCAGAAGTCATATCGAACCAACATCCATATTTCACAAATAATTTCTTTGAAAAAGTCAAAGATTATTATCTAAAAAATCGTGACGAATTAAGAAACAAATACGACGAACTAAACAACAAACCGGTATTTGAATCTACAGAAAATGATAAAAAGCCAACAGAACAATTGCAATATCACAATGATAGTTTCATATTTAAAAACGATCCAGAAGAACAGGAAAAAAGAATAAAATTGCAAATGTCACGCTCAGATGTAATTAGAAATTTCATTAACAACATTGAGATAACATTACAAAATGTAAAAAATAAGCCTGAGGCTTATTACAAACAAAAAATCATAAGTTTAAAGGAGAAATGGACGAATTTCTCCAACACACATGAGACAATCATCTCTTGTGATGACAATTATGAAATAGAACAAACAAACTATTTCAAAAATCAAGTATTTGAAAGTATCGAGGAGCTTTATGAAGAAACAGTAATATCACTACAGCAAGAACTCGATAATAAATGCAGCACATCTTCAAGGGACAGTCATCATAACAACAGATATGGATCCACCTATCCAGAACTTCGGCTACCATCTCTAGACATCCCAAAATTCTCAGGAAAATATCATGAATGGACCGCATTTAATGATATCTACAAGAAGCTAATACACAATAACAACAGTTTAAGCGATGCACAAAAAATGCAATATTTAAAAACCTGTGTTAAAGATGAAGCTGCAAAACTGATTCAACATTTAAATATCTCAGACAGTAACTACAACTCTGCCTGGGAATTATTGATCAGCAGATATCAAAATAAAAGGGTACTAGTAACAACACAAATAGATGCTTTGTTACGTCAACCATACCTATCTACGGAATCTGCGATTGGAATTCGGCATATGCTCGACACAACAAGAGAATGTCTTCACGCCATCAATAATCTAGATGTACCAACTGCTACGTGGGATCCATTAATAATTCACATAATGGTAAAGAAATTGGATCCAGAAAGTCATAAAATCTACGAGCAGACATTAGATTCTCCAAAAGAAATACAAAAATTGGAAGAATTCTATAAATTTTTAGAGTCCAGATTTAATACTCTAGAAGCCTTGAACAACAAGACCAACAAGTTAAGAAATATCAACAACACACCATACAAGGCTCCAGAATGGAAGAAGTGGCCTAGCAGCACAAGAAACACAGCCAATTCCGGAACAAATAAAAATAGTCATAATCTCAACAATTTCCATGTCATGTCGAAAGTAAAATGCACTTATTGCTGCGAACAACACACAATAGACAAGTGCAAATACTTTTTAGCAATGGCGTTGGAACAAAGAAACAGACTAGTGATAGAAAAGAAAATGTGTCCATACTGTTTAGCTTCTGATCATCCAGCAATGTACTGCAAAACGACAACAACCTGCAAATTTTGCAACCAAAGACACCACTCGCTGTTACACCTCAGTCTAGAGAACAGGAACATTAATAAAACTAATCAAAATAACAACATGCAAACCAGCAAGACAAATGGCAGCTATCAAGTTCAAAATCATCTTTCTGAGACTTCAAAAGGTCCTAGAAACATTATATTAGGAACTGCGCTAATAACTACAACGTCAGCTGATGGCCAAGAACATCTTCTTAGGCTATTGTTGGATCCAGGGTCTCAAGCAACATTTATAACTGAAGAGGCTACAAGAAAACTCCAGCTAACACGAATGCCTACAAATGTTAGAGTAACCGGAATGGGAGTAACTGATGCCGGGCACTCAAAAGGAATGGCTGAATTATTAATCAGACCTCGCTTTTCGTCAAAATTCTCCTTAAAATTAAAAGCATTAATATTCAACAAACTAACTCAAAGCCTTCCAGAACAAACTTTTGATGGTTGGAAATGGCAGCATTTAAATAACTTGATATGGGCAGATCCAACATATTATCAACAAGGACCGATCGACATCATACTTGGTGCAGACAACTACAGTGAGATTATACTCGAACACGTAATAAAAGGAGACAAGGGTGAACCAATGGCTCAAGAAACAGAATTCGGATGGATCATCTTAGGAAACGCATCAGAAGAAACGCGTCAAGAAACTCTAAGCATGATCACAAATATTGACATCGACAACCAACTGAAAAAATTCTGGGAAATTGAAGAAACACAACAAGAGAGGCAAATAACAGAAGAAGACAAACAATGTGAGAATTTATTTGAACATGACCATAGCCGCACAAAAGATGGTAGATACATGGTACGAATACCATTCAAAATTAATGATAGTGAAAAAGATGACAACCTGGGAGCATCCAAACGGATGGCGTTAGCTAGACTACTGCAAATGGAGAAAAAGCTAAGCCACAATTCTGAACTCAGAAAACAGTACCAAGATTTCATGGACGAGTACCTCAAATTAGGTCACATGGAAGAAGCACCACCCACGAACAGCACGGTCTACTACCTTCCACATCATGCCGTCATCAAAGACATTAGCACAACTACGAAGTTACGAGTCGTATTTGATGCTTCAGCTAAAAGTAGCAGTGGAGTCAGCCTCAACGACAAAATGATGACAGGACCAACACTGCAACAGGATCTAATCTCTATAGTTCTAAGATGGAGAAAACCACGTTACGTTTACACTGCCGATATTGAAAAGATGTTCAGGCAGATTATAATGGATCCAAGGGATCGAGATTTCCAGCGAATCCTATGGCGAAAAAGCCCAGCTGCAACATATTTAGCAGTAAGAAGCTTAAGACAACTGGCAATAGATGACGAAAAGCAGTATCCGTTAGCATCAAAAATCATATTAAACGATTTTTACGTAGACGACTTGATGTCGGGTAGTGATACAATTGCTGATGGCATAGTTATTCAAAAACAATTAATAAAAATGCTGAAAGGAGGGGGATTCGAAAATGGGCAAGCAATCACGAAGAACTAATTAAAAACATCCCTATAGAAGCACGAGTATGTGGGGAATTACAAATTATGCCAGATGACAACATAAAGACTTTAGGCATCTTTTGGAACCCAACCTCAGACACATTCTCATTTAAGGTTAATTTACCAAAAGAAAATGGCCAAATTACAAAAAGACAGATATTATCAGATGCTTCAAAACTTTTTGATCCTCTTGGATGGTTAGCACCAACAATCATCAAGGCAAAATTACTTCTGCAAGAATTATGGAAAGCTGGATTAGATTGGGATCAACAACTTCCAAATGATATAGCTGAAAAATGGAAAAGTTATAGAAATGCGCTGAAATCGTTAGAAGAAATTAAAATCAAAAGATGGATTGGCTCAATTGAAACAGAAGAAAACATTGAGCTTCACGGATTCTGTGACGCTTCAGAAGATGCATACGCAGCAGTAATATATAGTAAAATAATAGACAATAAGGGTCAAGCTGTAATAAAGCTGCTGACGTCAAAAACAAAGGTCGCACCAGTTAAGTCTAAATTAACGATACCACGATTAGAACTGTGTGGAGCATCACTATTGGCAAAGTTATTAAGGTGTACCTTACAAACCATGAAATTCAAAAACGTAAAATGTTTTGCTTGGACAGACTCATCCATAACATTAGCTTGGATTCGAGGCGATCTCAACAGATGGAAGACTTTTGTAGCCAACAGAGTATCACAAATAGCAGAAATACTTGAACCACATCAATGGAGGCACGTAAAATCAGAAGACAACCCTGCTGATTCTGCTTCAAGAGGAATCAGCCCAGAAAAACTTGCTGAACAGTCCCTCTGGTGGAATGGACCAACATGGCTGAAACTATCACAAGTTAATTGGCCAAAATCCTTATATGAACATAGTGATCTTATTGAACAACAGAAGTTGGTTGAATCAAAAAACAAAGTCAAGGCAATGAAGGTAGACGCTTATCTCTCTCAGCCGAAAAACACAGGATTAAGCATTTTATCAACATATTCTTGCTTAACAAGACTGAAACGAGTAATCGCTTACGTGAGGAGATTTCTACAAAACGCAAGGCTCCCAAAAGAAAGAAGAATAGCTTCAAGCTTAACAACAGTCGAATTACAAGAGTCGATGAATTGTATAATTAAACTATCACAACTAGAAGCATTTTATAACGAAGTGAAACAACTAAAGCAGAACCAACAAATAGATGCCAAAAGCAAACTAATAACTTTAAACCCATTTCTTGATAACAACAATATCATCCGAGTTGGAGGAAGACTACAACAATCCGATCTCTCATACAACCGCAAGCATCCGATAATAATATCAAATAGATGTCCTCTTTCCAAATTATTAATAAATTGGGCACATAAATCCACAATCCACGGAGGAAATCAGCTTACATTGTCATTTCTTCGTAATCAATTTTGGATCATAAAAGCAAAGGACTTAACACGATTTACACTCCATAAATGCATTACATGTCACAGATACAAACAACAGTCACATGATCAACTAATGGGAGTTTTACCAAAGGCCAGGGTCACTCCATCAAGACCGTTCAGCCATACAGGCGTCGATTATGCTGGTCCAATCCAGCTAAGAGTATCAAAGGGAAGAGGAAATAAATCCTACAAAGGCTACATTTGCGTTTTCGTATGTTTAACTACAAAGGCATTTCATCTCGAAGCAGTTTCCGACTTAACAGCTCAAGGATTTTTGGCTGCATTTAAACGTTTCACCGCAAGACGAGGACTCTGCGCTCACATATACAGCGATAACGGAACTAATTTTGTTGGAGCAAAAACGGAGCTAGAAAAAGAACTTAGAAATGCCATAAGAAAACAATCACAAGAAATTGTAGAAACGATTGCGAATAATGGGGTCACATGGCATTTTATCCCACCACTTTCACCTCATTTTGGAGGATTATGGGAGGCTGGGGTTAAATCAACCAAATATCACTTAAAAAGAGTAATAGGAGATTCAACTTTAACATTCGAAGAATTAACAACATTGCTCACTCAAATTGAAGCATGTTTGAATTCCAGACCATTGTACGCTTTAAGCGAAGACCCTAATGATTACGACGTATTAACGCCTGGTCATTTTCTCGTGGGCGCAGCTCTGCTTGAACCACCAGCAGAAAATGTTTTAGACATGAAAATATCACAACTGACACGCTGGCAGCTAATCAAACAGATGCAACAAAGCTTCTGGAAGACATGGAACTCTGAATATTTAACTCAATTACAGCAGAGGTACAAGTGGAAAGAAGAAAAAATGAGCATCAACAAGGGTAATATGGTGCTTCTGAAAGATGAACAACTTCCACCCTGTAAATGGGCACTTGCCAGAATCGAGGAAACACATGCTGGTAAAGACGGAATTACAAGAGTCGTTACTGTGCGCAGCCGAAACAACATATTAAAAAGGCCAATCTCAAAAATTTGTCTTCTACCAATTGACGAGAATTTTGATGAACTACCATCAAAGAAAAAAAGCAATAAAAACTTTTCAAAAGCGCTCATAATTACAATGTTAGCGCTAGCCACAATTGGTGGAGTGAAAGCAAGGCCAGAAGATCCGTACGAGATAACAGCATTCAGATCTTCACCGGGCATTTATTTCGAAGAAATTGGGAGAATGAATTGGATTAACAACGCATGGAAACTGGTTGTTTATTATAACATGGAAAACTACCACGCAGAACTTGAAGGATTCAGACAATGTGTCCAAAAAATAAACAGTTTCTGCAAGAGGTCACATGAAAAGGGCGTAGACTCCAACATGTGTGCTATAATTTCATCACAGTTCATCCATAAATTAAACGAGATCGAGCATGCAGAAGAATTATTGAAGAATACTAACAATGTTAAAAAAGGACGAAATAGAAGCTCTAGGGCTTTATTTAATGGCGTTGGAAACGTAATGAACTCATTATTTGGCGTTTTAGACCAAGATTCAGCTGACTATTACGAAGACCAGATTCAACAAACGAGAGAAAATGAAGACCATCTTCTTCAATTAATTAAAAACCAAACGCTGATAGTCGAAGCAACACACAACATTTTGAAGAAGAGCAAAGACATGATACAACAACAATTCGACACAATCCAATACGTAATATCAAAGTTACAAATGCAGCAAACCAGTACAGCCGAACAAAATGAAGCAAAACTTGAATTTCTATCAGCAAGCATACAGGGTCTTTTAATTGTTTCATCATATCAAAGAACTCAGGATATGTTATTGGACGTCATCATGGATACACACCATGGACGGGTTAACCCATTCATTTTGACACCAGAACAATTAAAAAGGCAGATAAATTTAATACAGATAAATCTGCCGTTTGGCCTCGCTTTACCGATTCATGACAACAACGAATTAACTCAACTATACAAGTTGATGTTGGTGAACACAAGGATAACGAAGCACAACATAATATTCACTATCGACATTCCTTTGATCAATAAAGAGGAATTCCAGCTGTACAAATTAATTTCATTGGCAACTACATATCAGGGGAAACATGTGTTCATTGTACCCTCTTCAGAATATTTGATTGTAAGTTTAGACCGTGATCAATATTACCCACTAGAGATGGAAGAAATTAAAGCCTGCCAGCATGATGAGACACAACAACTATTATGTACACAAAAGCGGCCGTTACATAACCAGAAGTCGAACGCCAGCAAATGCGAAATGGAAATGCTAAGACATACCTCAGGCATATCCAATATGTGCCAGATACGATCCTCAGAGTCAACTGATGTTTGGATCCAGCTATCTCACCATAACAACTGGATATATTCCCTGGAAGAAGCCCAGACCATGGATATAATATGTAATAAAGAAATATTTACTATTACCCTAGTAAATAGTGGAACAATTAAGATAGCAGCATATTGCAGCTTAAAAGGAAAAACAGTGACGATAACCGGATACAATTCATATTCTAGTGAACTAAACGCTTCTTTCCTACCTTCAACCAACTTAACTGAAGAGTTCCAAAAGCAGAAAAAAAACAACATTAGTGTACCTATCCTGGAGTTCAATATTGATAAAGAAGTAGAAGAACTCAAAACTGCAATACAACAGCAGAAGGAACGAGAAAGCTTACCAACAATAACAAATCACGATATTCATCAATACGTGGTTTCATATACTGCAATCGGAGTAATCATGCTGCTTTGCATGGCGTACCTAATAAGATGGATGAATTCTCAAAAACGTATACTTGGAAACACTATGGCAGCAGAACAACCAGCACCAGGTCCATTTGTTTTCAGTCCAGAACCAAACTAATGGATCTTTAGGCGCCCGGGAGTATGTTCAATACAATGAACAGCAAATATAAACACTGCAGTGTAAACCCAGCCCAGACGTATCAGCTTACCAGCAATTGATAAGACAATTATAATAATATTAAAGAATTCATGTATTATGCAATTATGCATATTACCAGCACTTGATAAGACAATTATAATAATATTAAAGAATTCATGTATTATGCAATTATGCATAAAATTAATATTATTAGAATTCTGTTAAGATTAATAATATTAAAGAATTCATGTATTATGCAATTATGCATTAAATTAATATTATTAGAATTGTGTTAAGAATCATAATATTTTAGTAAATGTATTATGCTGATGATGCATTTAATTTAGTATAAGAGACCTAAAAAATTGTAAATAAACTCAGTATCAATAATAAGCTACCAGTGACCTGATACATAGGCTTAGAGCAATCTAGACTGGTTTTACCAAAGCTTAAAAATAAAGTTGTAATTATTTTAAATTAAAATAAAATTAAAAGTAAAAATATAAATAAAAAGTATTATATTTAAACCACTTGAGTCGGACAACAACAGACTTATTTAACTTAAACAACTTGGAGTCGAACAACAACAGACTCTACATACACTTATCAATCGAACAACAACGTAGATTGAACACTTTTTATAAAAACTATTTAAAATTAATACTTTTACTTCAACATTAGCATTAACATTGAATCCATTTTTAACAAAATATTTGATTAAATCTAAATTGCCAGCAAAAGCAACAAGGCATAATGGAGTTAGTTGAATCATAAGAATATTGTGCAATTATATCGAGAAGTTTTTTTTATCAAAATTTCAGAAACTTTTTCAATAATGTTTGTTCAGAATAAATTTTTTCACCGAATTCATCAACACGATTTATTATTCATTTAATTTTGATATTTGATAAATTTTTTAATTACTTTGCTAATTTAATTTTTTGTTGTTGCAATTTTCATTTGAAGTTACAAAGTACTATATAGTTTTTACTTGAACAAGAATATTTCAGATATCGAAAACATATTTTTATATTTAGTTGTTTCATGAATTTTGGTTTTCTTTCAAAATCACAGGAAAAATGAGTTTTTCCAGTTTCAATTGTTCTGAAATTCTTTGTATTGATTTTGTATTTTCTTCATTTTGGTTTATTTTTATCAATTTAAAGATAATAAATGAATGTCAAATGTGAAAAAAAGTAAGTACAACAAAGAAAATAAATGTAATTAATTTTTCATTGTAAAGAAATTTATAATTAAGCCAATGTAAAAAATTATGATGCAACAAATTCCAGAGTGTTGCAAGATATTCGTAATAACAGGCGAATTATATCCAAAATTCAATTTTTAATTTTATTAAAGTAAAAATTGAACACACTTTTATTTCACTTTATTTATATTTTATTCTGTAAATAAAAAATTGCACCATTACAAAATTACATATATTGCACAATAAAAAATACTGCACAATATTTTTTCCTCAGAATTATAGAAGAGGGTATAATGAATTTGATCAAAAAATAATGTCCGGTAGTTACGTTTCAGAATAAGGGATAAAGCATAAGAAAATCTATTTTCAACAAATTGTACAATTCACAACAAATGCTTTTAAAAAGTATCAAAAAAAAGATTTACCAATAAGTTCTCTTAAATTGAATTTTTTTTACATTTTTTTTCTCTCCACTTTTCAAACTCAAGATATAATACTCAAAGTCAAAAATAAATTAACAAAAAAAAAAACTCAAATTATTTGATAATAAATAAATTGAATTGTTGTTGTAAAAAAACTCGTTAATTGGTCATTATTATTTAGTGTTTAAATCGTTTGCATGTAAATAATTATTTATTTGTGAAATATTTTTTTCTACATTTAATCTAAATAAAATTACACTACTGATGTATTTTTTATCTAATAAAATATTTTGTTGTATTGGAATATATAATAATCGTGTAGAATTAGATAGATTTTTGGAACAGTGTCCTAATTGGTCTCATAATTATTTCGACTAGCAAATGTTTCCATTATAGTCCAGCGTCCTTTACTTAGAATTGCGTAAAACCGAGAAGAATGAGTATGCAACACGTAAAATCTAAAAGCACATAAAAAGTAGTAATTTTAATAAATAATCGATGTTTTATTTATATTGATTTAGGTGGTCATTTAATATTCCATTGATGATACCTTAGTAAAAATATCCATAGTAAGTGGAAGAACGCCAGCAGCACTCAAAATAAATGGTTTCTGTGCATTCTGTATTAAAAGCAAAAGACATTTCTTACTCTTGTTTGAGAATAAATACCAAGAAGTATTCGTCGCTTCAACAGCAACATATTCACTCTAGAAACAAAAAATCAAGAATTGGTTATTCAAGAATAAAGAAATTGAGAAAGTGGATTACGAGTGTGATTATCTTGTTGCCATAATAACAGTACAAAAATATTTGAAATACAATACCCACAAGATAGCCAGCTGTTACAATTAAAACCCTTTGATTTTGGTCATCTACCTAAAGAAAATATAAAAACTAGTCTATAGCTAAAAAATGAATACATAAATTTATATTAATATCGTACAATAGCAAATATGTATAAAATCGAACAAACGGTTAGGCTAGTTACTCCAAATTGTACAAAAATAGTCCAACCAATGATTGTGTTTAAATTAATACAAACACTGAATAAATCTGCATGACGTTGAATAATCATTGACAATCGAGTATAAACAATATTGTCATTTAGTGAGGTCAGATCATTTTTTTCCCTGTCAACTTTTTCAATATCTCGAACGTATTTATGAATTAATTCTAGTTGACAACACACTTGTATGCACATATTTATTGAAAGTGAATCAATTAAAATCTATAAAATAAATTTGCTTTAGAAAATTTATGTTTGCCAGAGTTTAATTTGCACAAAAAATTATACACTTGACATTCCGCATCCATACATTGCTATCAATTGATGAGTGTAAGCAATCTGATAATAAGGAGTGTCAGAAACGTTAAATGGGTACCATGATACCTGCGGAAGTGCGGTTGAATCACCAGACACATCTCCCATTATTCCCCATACAATAACAGTCGATCCAGCCATATAAGACAGAAGGCCAAAATTTTTATAAGACTGTTGTTCCCACCTGTGATGCATTAGAATTAAAAATAGATATATTTTGTATCCATAATGAAAGTAATTTAAAATATTACACAATTTTTCAGTAATTTGTTACGTTAGTTTGTTATTACAATTATAAAAGGTGCGTTTATTAATTCTTTGAGTCTACTGACTCTACTGAGTTTACTGACTTTTCTGATTCTCTTTGTTTTACAGAGTTTTTACATAATCAAAAAATATTAATTGTGATTTCAGAAAATTCATGACACTAACTTTTTTAAACAAATATAGAATTTTAAAAGTTATTCCCGTCATAGTTTTATTAAATAAAAATAATTTTTCATATTATGTAAATTTTTGTTGTTATTTTATGAATTTCAAGAAAAATGAGTTTTGTTCGAAATATTATTTAAGTTAGGTTTGCCAACTTTAACACTTCATACAGAATTTTTGGAGCGGTTTTCAAATATCAAATTAATCTGAACAATCAAAAAATTAATAACGGAGTTTTATATTGAAGTGAAATAATTAGGAACATAATTCTGTTTATAAATTTACCCTTTAATGATTTGTAAAACCTCAGGATCAAAAGTTCCATCATGCTTTGTTAAATCTTGAAGATACTGTAATGTTGATTTAATCAAATTCCTTTGATTACACAAATTAATCATTTTTAATGTTGTTATAATATTTGTTAACAAAATTAACAACACTCCAATAATTTTGTCTAATCTAGGCCAATATTTAATTAGTCCCATTCCTTGAACGTATAAAAATACTCCTGAAATGATAATCGATAAACATTATGTTCCTGCAAAATAATTCCACTTGTTTGTTTCTTACCCAAATACGAAGCCCAAGCAATAAATGCTAGAAAATGGTAAACACCAATAGTCATCCAATTTTTATCAAATGATCTTGGTCTTAGAAATCCAAATATTTCCAATAAACGTACATTAAAACGTAAAAATTCACAACTTTTAAAATCATGATTTTTCCACCATGAAAATACATTCAAAGATTTTGGCATCATTTTCAAAATGAAAACTTTAATTCAAATAAAAGATTCTACTGACGAGATACAATTTAGTCGACAAGTTCACTTCGAATAATCTAAAATTTCAATTCCAAAATCAAAAAAGAACCAATTGTATATGATCAAATATTAACATAATTTAATGACAGTAATTGAAAGTTGACAAATAACTTCTTCTTTTTTTTTGTTTTCAAGGGAGGAATAATCTATTGTCTGTATAACAAATCATTTAATTATTTATTCTTTCCATATTATGTTTCTAAAGAAATTTTTCAAAAAATTGTTGAAATCATTCAATTAAGCAAATTAAAAGGAGTATGAATATTAATTAAGTTAAATTTAAATTAAAAACAAACATGAATATTAGGAGACTATTAAATGACTATACCGTTTCTTACATAATGCCCATAGGCTTTAAAAAAACTTTGTTTGAAAATCTTTCTTCTAATAAAAAAAAATATAACTCCCTTTGAAATACCAAAAAAAAAAAAAAAATATAGATTCAATAAAATATTTAAAGGCATCAATTGAAAGTTGACGTACAACTTTTTTTTTGTTATCGAAATAACTTAATTATGTTAGTTTTATTGTTTGTTGTTTTAAAAATAAAATTCCATACTTTCAAATAAAATGTTTGTGAGTTAGATCATCAACTAATAGTCGTCGTAGTGAAGTAATAAAAAAATAGACATGAATTCATTTTAAAATCTAAAAACATAAAAAAATAAACTCAATTTGGGTTTAGTTTCTTTATTTAAGAACTAAAATGTGTAACAATTTGTGATTATTAAATTTATCTTTTATGTTAATCCTGAAGATAAATCTTCGCACATGTGTAATTGTGCAAATTTTTTTTTTTGATGTCCAGTTAAATCTCATATTAGATTTTGAAATGTGTAATCTGTGTTGTAAGTAATCTAAATTAAAGCTGTCTGCAATCTACACTATAAATTTTTGTTAAATCCAGAAGATTTTTTTTTTGTTTCTTAATTTAATTAACATTTTGTAAAATAGAAAAAAATGAGTACGATGCTCGGAGAATCTGTAAAAAATAAATAAAATAAGTTAAAATTTGTTTTTTAAGCAAAAAATGTTTATAATTTTCATTCGTCTTTATTTCCAGATATACAAATCTAATAATTCATATTTGATTTTATTTTTGGCATCTATTAACGTGTGACTTGAATGAACTACTAAGTTCATTTAAGTTTAAGACACGGAATATAAGATTCTAATGAAAGCCGAGGTTTGAGTGTTTGTCTTATTTCCACCATGGGGCTGTACCTAAATTACGTAACGCAAAATTTTATGATTTTGGATACCCTTTGTCAGTAATTGTCACAAAATCTATATACCTCCCAAACCCCATTTTTCAGGGTCAAAAATTATTTAAATTACTTCTGTAAATGTGAAGTTTTAATAAAACTAACAAAATCATAAAAAATAAAATATATTTAATTCAGTTGAAAAAACATAAAAAAATAAAGATTAATCACAAAAATAAAATTGATGAACTCTATAGGCAAAAAGTTCGCACTCGAATTTCATATAACACATAAATAAAAAATTTATATTGGACGTGATATTACCGGCTTATCTGTTGGAGATAAAAATATTGTTCAATTTAAAAATCATACTACATATTTCGTATTTAGTTCCAGTTCCGAAATATTAAGGGATAGATGTTCATTTAAAATAAAAGAAAAAATAAATATAAAATAAATCCATAGAAAAGAAAATAGAAATAATTCTAACAATTGAATTATTTTGAAATTTGTAATTTAAATTGTGTGTTTTCACTTGTTTGCTAAATTAAATTGAATTAAATTCTAAAAATAGTTGGTGATTAAAAGTGTCCAAAATTTTATATTTTGAAAAAAAAAGAAGGTTGGTATTTTTACTTTAATTCAATTTAACGTATAAAATTTTTAACTAACATTGAACTGACCGTATTTATATTGATTGTGTTTCTTGATTTAATTTTTATATAGATTTTATTTTAAAATGTATTAACCGAGTTATAAACTATTAAGGCAAATATTTCAAATGTGAAATGAAGAAATAAACAATAGAAAAATCATTCACTAATCTAAATTATCGTCTACAATAATATTATGAAATTAATTATTTAAAAATAAAATGGGAATTTCAAACAAATTTTTATCGTTTATTTTAAACAAAAAATCATTTTTAATAATATATTTGTATGACTCAAAATTAAAAAATACATAAAAATGTAAAATGAATTATATTTTAGGTAATCTATAATTAAATACTCAATATAATGATCCAAAAATAATTAAATAATAAATGATAATTTTTAAAGTTGATAAATGAAGTAAAATTTAGCAATTTTGCAATTTTCAATAAATCCTTTTTATTTGTATATGAAATAATTAATGTAATTTTATATTGATGTAAAGCAATTTTTATACTTTGGTTAATTATGTTAATTACTGTGTCTTGTAATAGTTAGATTATAGATAAAAGGTTGAATAGTTAATGGTTATGCGTACATGTAAGACACATATTTTTTTTTACGTAATCTTTATAAGCTTTAATGTGTACACATCACATGCTTCAGTACTAGAACATTTCACCTCAATAATATAATTTGTTCCACTTAACTTTTACATAAAATAAACATTTTAAAAGACACAAAACTATTGTCGAAATAATTTTAAATTAACTTTTTATTTCAACAAATAATTTATTTTCTTTTTTTCAGTTACATAATTTAATCGAGAAATGATAATAAATAATTTATAACGTTGGATAATTTGAATCGAAAGGTTTTTCTGGAATTTGATAAAATATCTAAAAAAAAAAAATAGAAACGATTAAAATGGATAAAAATTTAAAAAAGTCAGTAACGTTTAATCTGTCAGATGATGATATTACAGTTGCAGATAAAAGAAATGAGAAATATGAACGACTAGAAGGATTCATAAGACAATTTGTTAAAATCTTTGAAAAAAAGTTACAAGAATATAAAGAAGAAGGTGGTGTAAATGGAGCAACAAAAAAAGGAGGTTTATCGGATCAGGTTGCATCAACAGTAGGTAAAAGCTTAATGGCAGGAACAAGATTGGTAACTGGTACACAAGCAGTATCATTAATTGCTGGCGGAACTGGAAAAATGGCTGTTAATTTTCTTTTTAAGAAATTTTCAGATCATCGTGGTAAAGCTAAAAGAGTTGCTGCAGTTTTTAAAGAATTAAAAAAGGAACAATTTAGAGAATTACTTGTTAGAGTAGCTGGTGAAATATTTTGGTGTTTTCAAAATCAATTCATTGTAGCTATTGATGATGATAGTTGGGAGCATGCAATAGAGAAACTTGCTATTGATGCTGTAGACAGGGCAATAAATTATATAAATGATGAGGAAAAGAAAAGGAAAAAAATTCAAAAGAAAAATAAAAAGAAAAATAGAAATATTGGTAAGAACAAAGAAACAAATCATAATTTTATAACGAAAGGTGTTATATTTGGAAAATCCAAAATATCATCAATATCTCAAATTTTTCATTCAGGTCTTTCAATAGAAAATGAGGAAGGTAATCACTGGAATACATACGAATTTTATCAAGACATTGAAATAGTTATAATGAAAATAAATAATGAAGGTATTCAGAAATATTATACAAGAAATGTTCATTCAAAAATTGGTGAAAAATATGGTTATCGTTATAAATTTGAATGGGAAATATACGAATTAATTGAGTCTGATTCAGAACCATTATTGGAATATGAATTTTGTTTAAAATCAGATGATAATATTGTTATACAATTAAAAAATATATTAGATAAAATCAATATGGACGATCCAGAACAAACTGCAAAAAGAATGGAAAATAAATTAAATATAATTGCAGATCAAATAAATAATATACAATTAATAAAAGAAAATAAAAGAAAACCAATTTGGTTTGATATGAAACCACCAATAAAATCATTTACTGGAAGAGTTAATGAATTAGAAAAATTACATATTTCATTAGAAAGTACAAAAGGAAAAATTGCACAAATTGTTTTAATTGTCGGTTTAGGTGGAATTGGTAAAAGTGAATTGGCAAGAAAATATGCGTTTGATTATAGACAATCTTATGGTGGTAATATAATTTGGATTAATGCAATAACACAAGAGAGTTTAAATGAATCTTTTACAAGTTTAGCAAAAGAATTAAATATACAAATAAGAGAGAATATGGATCTTAAATCAATATCTAGAGAAATTTATAAAATACTTGAACATAGAAATATTTTATTTATATTTGATTATGCTGAAAAACTTTCAGATATTAAAGATTTTTTATTATTATCATCATCACCAGATATAGAAAAACCTTATTTTCTAATAACATCACGTAATCAAAATTGGAATTTATTTGATGAAGATAATTTAGAAATAATAAAATTAGATGAATTTACGATTGATGAATCAATTGAATTTCTAAAAAAATCATTATTAGAAACAAATATTGAAGAAAATTCAACTGATGATGATTTCAAAGAATTAGCAGAAGAATTACAATATTTTCCATTGGCATTAGGACAAGCAGCAGCTTGTATAAAACAAATAAATAAACAATTAAATTCAATTGGCAATGAGATATTTGATGTAAGTGATTATTTAAAAGAGTTTCAAGTAAAAACAAAAAAATCAGAATTACTTAAATGTAAAGCAAATTATGGTACAGAACGTTATATTGGTACAGTGTTTACAACGTGGAATGTAACACTTAATAAAATTAAAGACAATATTGATGCATTAGAAATAATACAAATAATGGCATATCTTTCATCAAATACAATAAACATAAATTATGTATTTTTGAATTTAGTTAATGATGACTCAGTAAGATTAGGTAAAGCAGTTGGATTATTAGATCAATATTCAATGATAAATTTAAAAAAGGGTAAATCAAATATAAATCGATTGGTACAGGAAGTAATACGATTAAAATTACAAGAAGAAGAAGGTAAAGAAATTAAAGTATTAAGAAAATGTTTTCATTTGTTAGGACCTTTATTACGTAAATTTTCACTTAATGAAATAGATGATTGCCATATTAATTCCATTTGGAATTATGCAAGTGATTATGAAGAATTAATTGAAGAATTCTATTTTAAGTATAAATATTATCAAGAAAAATATACACCACTTCATTTACTAGCAAAATGCGGTGATATTGATACAATTCAAAAAATACTTAATTATTTTTATAATAATACGAATAGAAAATTCACTAATATTATTAATGCACAAAATAGAATTCGTGAAACTCCATTATATATTGCATCAAAAAATGGTCATATTGCTGTAATAAAAATTCTTAAAGATTTAGGTGCAAATATAGATCGACAAACTTCTCTGATTGCAGCATTTTTTGGCCACACAGAAACAGTTCAGTATTTAAATTTTGATGACGTAGACTGTACTTTATTATTAGCTAAAATTTTTAATGCTTTAAGAAATCAAAAATTTAATGAATTAAAAATACTTCTCGAAAGTCTTACAGAAGAACAATTAAATAATGCTATAGAACCAAAGTTTGGAGATGTTAATTATCCTTTTACACAAAACCAATGGACTCCATTATATTACGCTACATACTGGGGTTATTTAGATATTGTAAAATTGTTTATAAATAATAAAGCAAATGTGAATTGTTCTGCACAGTATGGATACTCTGCTTTACACCAAGCTGCTTCAAAGGGACATTTAGAAATATTGAAGTTATTGATTGAAAATGGTGCCGATACAAATGCTGTAAATATTAATGGAAAAACTATATTACATGCTGCCGCTTTAAGTGGTCAAGCAGAAATATTTAAATATTTAATAAATAATAATATAATTGATGTAAATCATTCCGATAATGCAGGATTAACACCTTTACATGCTGCCGCATTTTATAATCGTATAAATATTATTGAGATTTTATTAGAACCTGAGATAAAAAAAAAATTAAATTTGAATAAAACGGATGTGCATGGAACAACTCCAGTATTTGTAGCAATGATGAATTGTAATACAAAAATTGTAGATCTCTTGTTAGAAGAAAATGGTGTAAATATTTATTGTACAATAACAGGAAATTGTCATGGTATCAGGACAATTAACACTTCAGTATTACATATGGCTATTGCATATGATGAAGTAAAAGTTGTAATAAAATTATTTGAACAAGAAGGTATAAATATAATTAATCAAAAAATTCAAAATAATGAAAATTATAATTTAACAGCAATTCATTTAGCTGCTTATTATAATAGTGTCAAAGTTATTAAATATTTTATTAAAAAAGGTATAAAAATGGATGAGAATTTTAATAAAATTAAAGAAATTACTAAACGTAAACCAATTCGTACAGATCCACCAGCATTTTATAATATATCATTTGGAATTTATATGTTATGTATAAATGATATTGATTTAATTTCAATAATATTAAAACATAAAGAAAATCATGAATCAAATGAATAATTTATAATTGTTATGTTATAAATATTTTCTTTTGACAGTTCTATATAGCATAAGCATAAAGCATAAATTCTTCATTACAACAATAATATTGTTTGCATAGCCTCATCGAGATTCGATCGATTATATTATTATTTTTTGTGGAAAAACTTAATCAATTTACTTTTTGGTCCATATATTAATTTTTTTTTTGATTTATTTCTTATCAAACGCTTAATCATATTTTTTTTAAATAATTTTAAATTTTTTTATTTTCTCAATTTAAATACACAATGAATATAATTTTAAATAAAATAATAAAATTTTGTCCTGTCTGTATAAATGTGTAGTTTTTTTGAAAAACTTGTGTGAAATTGAAGAGATTCACTTTTTAGATTGCATTAATTAATTCTCAAAAGGAAACGGTTAATTTATTAAAATGTTAAAACTTTAACATTTAAAAAGTTATATTTATCATTAAGATTTTATTTATCTTTCTAAATACTTTCAACACACTTTTACAAAGGCAAATCAATTAATAAAGAAAAATTCAGAATATCTAATTAAATAATAAAAATAATGTTTAGTAATAAAATGTATTTCATAAGTTAAAATCAATAATTGGTTTTATTTAATTTTTTTACCATTAAATATATTTATAATAAAATCTTTTAAAAAAAAAATATTCATGTCTTTCATTCACTTCATATTGAACTTTTTTTATTGATTAGTGTAAAATAAATATCCGTATTCTTACATTAAAAGAAAATTCACTTTATAAAAATCTAATTGTTTTAGTCAATAACAGAGTTCTTTAAAAAATTCAGCGATTAGTTGAAATCGGAAAAAATCCATTAGGTTTACATAAAGATCAAATAATATTGTTTTTCTTTTATTTAATAGAAACGCCGTTTTCATTATCATTTCTTCTTATTCTATTCTATACTAAATGCAATAATAAATTTGACATAATTGTTAAAAACGTCATCGTAATTCATCGTTTTCCTATTCAAGAGAAGAGAGAAAAACACTCATTTCGAGTGTTATTTTTTTGAGTGAAAATATGCTGTACGTTCGTCGTTTAATAATTATTTTGGAAAAATTGAAAATTGTTTTTGTTAATTTCAATATTGAATTAAATACAAAATTAATAAAATATTTCTTACCGATGTAAATGTTTCCATTGAGAGTGGAAGTAATCCACCTGCTTGTAGAATAAACGGTTTCTGAGCTTTCTGTATTAAACGTATTAAAACCTTTTGACACTTATTTGAAAATAAGTAATATGATGTATTTGTTGCTTCAATAGCAACAAATTCACTCTGTAAAAAGTAAAACAATCGATTTGTGAATTAATAGATATCCAAAGAAATTGAATAAATTTTCTCGTCCTTCAAGTGAAAATTGACAAGTGAATTTTATAAACTAATTACCAAATAACTTATTTTATCTCCATAAAAACAATATAAATATAATTCGATAACAATTGACGTTAAATATCCAGCCATAATAAGTAACACAATTTTATTTTGATTTTCAACCTGAAAATTTTATTATTGTAATTATTTGGAAAATTAAAAATTTCTTAAATCTTACAACAGCAAAAATATAAAGAACCATGCATATTATTGCTGTGGTTATACCAAATTGTAAAAAAACTGTCCAACCAATAATTGAATTTAAATTAGAGCAAACACTTAATAAATCTGCATGACGTTGTACAATAATTGATAAACGATTATAAATAATATTATCAGGAAGTTTCTCAATACTATTGTTTGGTTTGTGCCCATCGATTTTCTCAACATCTCTCAAATGTTTATGAATCAATTCCAATTGACAACAAATTTGACCACAAATATTTGTTGACAGTATGTCAGAAGTTATCTAAAATTTTAAAAATTTCACTTAAAGAACACAAAATTAAAAATTAGTTAACTTGTAGAAGTTACACATACACAGGATAATGCTGACACCATAAGTGCTAACATTTGATGAATATAAGCAATTTGATAAATTGGTGTTACTGTTATATCAAATGGATACCATGATATTGCTGGTAATCCACTTGAATCACCAGATACATCACCAATGAAACCCCATATAATACATGTTAATGTTCCCCAACCAGCGAATATACTAAAATCTCGATACGCATGTTGTTCATATCTTTAATAATTAAATTAAATTAGTGTGTTGGTGTCTATTTTTTCAATAAAAAAGTTTAACTGTTAAATACTAATCCAACTAACTAATTATACTAATTTCAGATTATTCAAAATACAACCATTAACAGTAGTAAATAAAAAACTCTTTGATTTATATCTTCTTGTGAGGTTTTTGATTTATATTAATAAAAAATGTTTTTAATTTTTATTTTTATTTGTATAGTTATTTTAAACGTTAACATTTTTATTTTATTTGTATGATTTCAATATTTTGTCTTTACTTTTAAAATGTTTTTTGTTTCCATATTGTTAGTTTCATAAGTTATTTATGTAATTGTTAGAATCACCTAAAAATGGTACCATCACATAGGTCGAAATATAGTGGAATTAATTCAAAGAAAACTGATCAAATAGTTTTATTTTTACTACTGCTAATGGTTGTATAGCCAATTTATAATAATCTGTGATAGGATTGCAACGAAAATGTGCGTAAAAATATTGCGTTGTGTGAGTGAATCAGTATAAAACGTTTGATCATGTTTTCTCAACAATGAATACTTGAGACAATTTTTAATAATAGAAAGAAGTATAATATAATAATTCGAATAAAATGGAATTCTAATAAAATTATTTTTGATTTACATTCACTGAACTGGTCGATAGGTTGTTGATAAAATTTGATCAAAAAATCTATGTTTTGTACTGATTTACTCACAGAACGCAATAATTTTATGCACATTGCTAATTGTTTTTTTAATCGTAGAGTAGAGTTGAATTTGTTATAATCCTACAACTGAAATTATCATATTTTGTAACAAGCAGTATAAAAAAAGAATTTCTAAAGTAACAAATTATAATTTATCTGTCCAATTGTTTGAAAGTATATTGTCGTTAATATAGAAGCTTGACTTCTGTTCAAATAAAAAATGTGTTTGGCAAGAATAGGAGTTAACTTTAACTATTTTCAAATATAAACATTAAGTTGTTCAACTTAAATTTATACAAACTTTCTGATAATTTTTGAAGCTTCCGAATCCGAAGTATTCTCATTTCTAGATAGATCCTCTAAAAATGTAAAAGTTGAATTTACCAAATCTCTTTGGAAAATTAAATTAACAAATTTAAGCGTTGTACTACAATTGGTCACAAAAATAAATAGTGCCATTGTAATCTTATCAAAAGTTGGCCAATATTTTATAACAGCCATTCCTTGGACATACAATAAAGCACCTGAAAAATGAATTTGTCAAATTATTAACTGAATCTCGGGAAGGGTTGAAAGCGAAAAGAGGAATAATTAATTCTGTATTTTCTTCTTAACTATTCGTGAAATTCTTTCCAACTTACCCAGATGCCATGACCACCATAAAAATGTCCAACAATGATACATTAAAATTGTTTTCCAATTTTTATCATATGACAATGGTCTTATGTAACCGCATTTTTTAAATAATTCAATATTTATGTATAACAATTCACAGGTTCTGAAGTTCTTAGCTTTCCACCATGAAAATATTTGGAAATGTTTTAATAACATTTTTTTTAGCAATTTTCTAAAAAGAAGAAATAATTGCTTTTAATAGAAATGTTCTTTAAACAAAACTTAGATGTCCAGATTTCATAACAATTTAAAGTTGTTAAAGTCAAGAATACAAGAATAAGAATAGTGAAACACGCAAGTCATAATAATTTGATAGTGAAACCCGATAAAAGTTTTATTTAAAAATTTATGAGAGTGAGAAAAATGGAGAGTAAGAGAAAATATTGATTATTAAATTTAAAATAAATTTTTCTTCTCAAAAATGTATCCTTCAATTTTATAACTTTAATTGTCGATCAGTTTCATCATAGAAATTATTTTTAATTTAATAAACAAGTTTCTTCATTAACAAAATATCAGGATTAGAAATATATAAACTTTCTATTAAATAAATAACTAGTAATAATAAACAACAGACACTATTCATATAAAATCAACAACACACATAAAATTCAAAAAGACAATTTATATAAGACGTTCAAGTTTTAATAGGAAACTATCAAAATTGAGGCTAAATCAATTTATAAATGTTTATCTCACTCAGAAAGGATATTATTCGTTGTGTAGATTTTACTTTTGTTTTAAATCAATTTTTGTATAATTTAAGTTTGAATTCAATTATTTAAATTAAAGAGTTGGGATTGAGACAAATGTTGCATCTGAATATTCGTAAAGCATTTACCGAAAATATCTGATAAAGTTAATCAGGGGAGTAAATGGACTAATTGAAAAAAAAAATTAAAAAATTTTTAGTTAAAAGAAATTCTTAATTTTGTCTTTTCATTTGATTTGATAAAAATTCATTCTTTAAGTAATTCATTTAATCACCTCTAAAACTTTACAACAAAACAAAGAAAAACAGGAAAGAATTACTAAAATTTAACTTTAAACTTCAATTCACAAAACTTTTTATCTGATTTTTTATTGTCTTGTGTAAATTGTTTGCTTATTAGAAAATAAAACAACATTTTCTTATTCAAATAAAAAAATTCCATCATGTTTACTTTCATGCCAAACATGCTGTTGAATCAGGTCACCAAAATATAAAAATTTATGATTTCCTATGAAATTTTTGTAGAAATATACTTAAAGTCTACATCAAATTGAATTTGTCACGACTAATTAAATAATTATTAATAAAGAATTAAATTTCTCTTAATTAGGTTTTCAGTTAATAATTGAGTTAATTTTATACAGGATTAAATTAAAATATAGACGGTTAGTATTTGGTATAAACGTGGAAAGCGAAGTGTAAAATTTCAAATACGGAAAATAAACAAATAATTGCGGTTAATATTTTAGGATATTTGAAAGTACACCAATAATGGCCCACTTAAAATAAGTTAAAAATACGTGAAAAATTATTAATTAAATGCTTACTTAATATTAACGTCTTCAATAAATTATCCGAATTTTCAGAATAATTTAATAAACTCACTTTTTGACAACGTCGAAGAGGCATTTTTAACGTGAAATTAGATTTGATTAATTTAAATGGTATTATTCCAGAGATGACAACCTAAGCCAAAAAAATAAATGATGAGCAAAAACGTTTATACCAGTCGGTTAATTCAAATTTCAAAAATAGTGACCAACAATTGGCCAGTGGCTCTTTTAATCTAGGCATTCAGAAAAATAAGCCATTTGAAATTTAATGATTTGGTTTGGCCCATTTATTAATAATTGCAAGTATTCTTTAATTGTTTTTTGGGAGAAATGAGTTTATATTACAATTCAATATGGGTAATATTAGGACTATTTTTGAATTAAAAATAAAAATTACTATCACATATAAAAAAAATAAATTTTTTAGGTGTAATTTTAAGTTTGTTTAATTACAAAGTACAGAATTATTAACGCTATGAAATTTTATTAATTAACTGGGATTAGATACCCTATTATTTAAAATGTAAAATTTAAAACTAGAGTAGTATTAGTTATAATCTTGAAACTGGGAAAAATTGGCGGTATTTTAGTCTATTCAGAGGAACCTTTTCTGTAATCGATAGTCCACGATGGACCTCACTTATGTTTGTAATAAAATGACTTTATTAAATAATAATTGAAACAATTATTGAAAAAATTGAAATTATTGAAAAAATTTAATAGCGAGTTTTGATTTGATTTGATTTGACATTGTTAATATTGGATTCAGTACTAGGGTAAGAAACAGACGAAATCTAAATAAACTATTACATGGTAATTCAATCCATATTGTTTCTACATTTCCAAGATTTTCACTCGATGGCGATTGATAAAATCATGAATTATTCCACCCTTTGGTGTACTATTAAATATATGTGATACTAGCTATATAGTTACTTGTAACAATAAGCAACAGTGTTAAAGACTTTAATAATGGATTTAAATGTTGAAAGCTAACATACAAAAAAAAATGGTGACATCATTTATGAATCCCAACCGGCAACATTTCTAAAACAATTAATAAAAAAAATAGAAGAAGAAATTGTTCAATAAATTTATTTTATAGAAATTTAATTATAAAAAATTAAAAATTTACGAATTTAATTAGTCAATTAGAAAAACTATAAATGACAGAGAGAGATAGAGAGAGAGAGAGAGAAAGAATAAAAACACAAAAGTTAGAATGAAACAAAAATGTGTGTTATTCGTTCAAATTAATGTTATTGCTTTGTTTTCCTATTTTTTTCTTTCTATTTTTATTTAAATGTAGCTATATTATGTCTATTAAAATCTACAAAATTCTACAAATAAATATTATCTCAGCACATAGTGTATAGTGTATAGTGTATATACACTTTAAAAGTAGGATTTTGTAATAATAATAACAATAACAACAGCAACAACAACTAAAACTGAACATAAATACGTTTTTAGGGAAATAGATATAAAATATTCCGGACAAAGTGTCAGCATTTTTATTCTCACACACAATACTCTTAATAGAAAAAGTGAAAATTATAAAATTATTTATTCATATTTTGAAAAATAAAAAATATTATTTTTTATAACTTTATAATTATAATTTCTCTAGAATTCTCAAGCTTTTCTTTAGAATATCTGTCATAAAATTTTTACAAGAAATAACAAAAGTACGAAGATTTCTGATATTTCAGTTTCATTTCAAAATTGTTAAACTTACTGTTGAGTCCATTTAGCACACACACACATACACACATATGCACATATGCACTCCTATAAATTTTCTAAAACAATTTCCCCTAGCTCGTGTGCGTGAGGAGAATTTTTTTTTAAAATGTCAATAAACTTTAAGCAATACTTTAATTCACAGCTGCTAAACAACATAAATTATTTACGTTAAATTTTTATAACGAAAACTTTAATAGAAAATAAATCAAATTCAACGAAAATGACCTCGCGTGAAAATACAAAAACAAGAAATTAACGAGAAAAAGACAACGAGAAATGTGAAAAAAGAAAACAGAGCATGCTCAGAATCACACATCCAATCCTTATATTTTCTTTTATTCAAATTTAACTTTCATCATCATCATCATCATCATCATTATCATCATCATCATCATCATCATCGTCATCATCATCATCATCATCATCATCATCATCATCATCATCATCATCATCATCATCATCTTCGTCATTAACATAATGATTATCAGTCGTCAACATATTGGCGGCATCGAACTCAACATCAATTACATAAATACAATCGTCGTCGTCTTCTTTACCATCAGTGCTACAATGATTTTACAATCGTCATTATCACAAATCCATCGTCATCAAAATTCTCTTCCTCTCTTTTCCACTCTCTTTCTCTCTTTCTATCATTGAAAAAAAATTCTAACTGTACAAAACGAACAAACATAGAAAAAATTTTGTGTTCAATTTTTAGCATTTTTTTTTTGCTGTTTCGATGTTTCAGTTTTATTGTAATTATCGTTGTTGTTGTTCTTATTTTCTACAAAAGAAAAAAAAATCATCTTCAACCATCAAATTCAACAGAACGAAAAGAAAA
Source organism: Pedicia rivosa (assembly GCA_963082725.1). Classification (NCBI taxonomy): domain Eukaryota; kingdom Metazoa; phylum Arthropoda; class Insecta; order Diptera; family Pediciidae; genus Pedicia; species Pedicia rivosa. Next base: position 44,080,251 of record OY720152.1, on the reverse strand, counting down.
GAAAATACACTGAGTGAATATTATACCGAGTCAGAATCACAGAGAAACTCAGTTTTGTTTCAGTAGAAACAATTTAGTTGTTCAACAGCAGCTCACCGAAACGGCTGCAAAACTAATAATTCAGTTTGTTGTTTTTTTTTTCAAAAATAAGAACAACAATCAGTTGTTGTCTATTTTTTTTTTGTTATAAATAAAATTTCTTAATTGTTTTTTTTTTGTGTTAAGTTTAAAAATAAAAAAAAAACAGAAACAGGAAATTTTTTTTTTTTAAATTTAAGAAAAAAGAAAATACAAATTTTCAAGTTTTTTTTTGTGATTTTTCATTTTTCTTCATTTTCTAATTTTTCTTCATTTTCGAGTTTTCCTTTATTTAATTAAAGTTATTAGAAAATAAATTAAGTTTTGTAAGTTAACGCTGGTGTTACGTTTTGAGTTTGAAGTTAGTAAATTTTTGCTATGTTTTAATTTTATTTTTTTAACTTTCAAAGTTTCACAGATCAAAAACCCTTTGCCGGTTTTCCCAAACTTAAAGCCCAAATATAAAATAAGATTTTCTGTCAGATCTCCAAGTTTTGTTCTGAATTTAGTTTTGATTTCCAATTTTTCTGTTTTGTGTTAAATTCCATTTCTTTTATTTGTTTCCAAAGAAAGATTTGCAGTGATGTGGAGGCGCCTGGTTTTTTTTTTGTATGAATATCTTTAACCGAGAAACGGAATAATTTCCCTATTCAGCTTAAAAAATTTGTCCGATTAAAATTCGTTAAAAACAAATTCTGTTTTTAAATAAAAGTAAAGTAAATTCAACTAACAAAAAAAAACTAATTCTAAATTCAGTAAATTGTATCTGACAAAATATTGAAAACAAAAAAAAATCTGATGAACAAAATGAAATTTTTTATTTTCTTTATTTGAATGTGCGGTGTTATTGTCATCTAACAAGATTATAATTATTAACAATTAATTAAATAAGAAACACCGAGCCTAAACGTCTAAAAGTCTAAACAGACAGCAACAAATTTTCACACGGTAAAACTGAAAATGTTTAAAAGTTAAAAAACATATGAAGAAACAACCGACGCAATGTTTCTAAATTCTTTTTTTTTCGTAATAAAAATTACAAAAAATGTCAACGTCTTGAGTTGTGTTTTTTGTCTGTAACAATTTTTTTTTATGTAATTGTATATTTTTCAGTTCTGAAATTTAAATAACTAATTACCGATTATTTTCATAATATTGTATTGTAATTAGCAAATCATATACATTAATTAATTAAGAATATTGACGAACAAAAAAAAAATAGTTAAACAAATGAAATACCGCAACATCAACACACACACACACGGAAAAATAGAAAATACAAAAGAAATAAAGAAACCAAAAATGAAAATTTAAATGGAGAAACAAGAAAATTAATAGAGAAATAATTAACTTAATAATTATTATGACTAAGTGAAAAATGGAAAAGAATAAAATTAAAAAAAAAACGAAAGAGAAAGAAAATCGTATATCTTAAGGTGGAGACGCCTCAAAAATATTTATCGTTTTTTCATTTACGTTTTTATTGTTTTCTAGTTTTTTAAGCGAAAACAATAAAAAATAAGCAAACATATTACACATACACAAAAATTTTAAACATATAAAAAAGTCGGGAATTAAAAATTAATGAAGAACAATTAATGAAAAAACAGTTCGATTAAAACACCAAACTAAATTCAACAATTGACATTTGTACAACAAAAATGACATTTGAATGGTTTTAATTTTAGACAAAAATTATGAATTTTTTCTAATTTCGTTTTTGATTGAATTGAATTTATTTTTTCTCTTTTATTTTCTTCACTCAATTAATATAAAAAATGGGGGAAAATGGGAAAATAGAAAAAACAATAAAAAATCGTAAATTAACAAATGAAACTATGAAAAAAAAAATTGGAAAGAAAATGAAAAAAAAAAAATGTAATTCATTAGAGGCACGCACTAAAACGCACACACACACACACATCCACACAAAAATACAACATGTTAGAATGCCAAACACTCGTGTTTCACACAGGCATAGAGGGAGAATATTAATACAAATCATTAGAGAATAATCTTCATCGAATTAAATTCCATTTGTCTATTTATTTTTCTTTTTGTTTTTTAAAGAATAAAAATGAGTAAAAAAAAAAAACGCGTCATAATAATTAATTGATTTGTGTCAAAATAGTTGACTGTTTAACGCGTGGTTTTTCTGTATTCTGTTCTCGGTTTTTTTTTTGTTTTGTATTGTTTTGTGTTTTCTTTTTATTGTCTATTTTTAACAAAACAAAACAACCAAATAAAAAATGAAATGAAAAAAAAAACTGAAATCATCGGCTCTCTTTGTTTCCCTCATCATGTGTGTGTGTGTGATTTTTTACTGCTACAAAAAAAAACACACAAAATCTATTCACCTCCCTATATATTTCTTGTTGTCCGTTTCCCATCCCTTTTTACATTCGATTGTCATGTTTTAATTATTAAAAAATGAAAATCTTAAAATCTATTTTTGTTGTTATTTCTTAGACGCTTTTGTTGTTTGTTGGGTAACTTCTTCAGCATATTTTCAATAAAATAAAAGACGGTTATATGAGAGAGACTTAAGTGGACTCAAAGATTTATATTGACCAAATTTTCTATCTTTGTTTTGTCAAAATTCATGATTTTTTTTTTATTCTTCTGTGTATTAATTTCTGTTCCCGTTGTTTGTATTGTTCCCGTTTGTATTGTTGTTGTGTTTTAATCAACAGAAAAAAATAGAAACAGAAACAAAAAAATAAAACACTAGAAGACATAAATTTATTTGTTTAATTTTGATTGATTCCGATTCCATTCGTTCGTTAAAATTTTTTTTTTTTTTTTTAATTGAAATTTTTAATTAAGATTTTTAATTTTTTTTTTATATTTCAGTCATTTGAAACTTGTTTTCTTTTAATTGTTTTAATGATTTGTTAGTGTTAACGCGTTTTTTGTTTATTTTTGTCTTGTCTATTTGATAAAACATTTTTCTTCAAATTAAAAAATTAAATGGAATTAAGTAAAAATTAATGTGAGAATTAAATATGAATGGAAGAAAGTTTTAGTGGGGAATATTCGTTAAGTCTTACCAAATACGTTAAATATTTGTTTTTCTTTTAATTAAAAATGAAAATTGAAATATGAATTAATTTGATGACAAAATGTTCGATTCTCAATAATCAAGAAATTGAAGGATTTGTTATTCTGATTCCGTAAAATAAAAGACTTGAAGGAAAATTTAGTTCTTATTTCGTTTATCATTCATTTGTTTCATTCTGGCGGTCATCGGCATCGGATACTGAAAGTAAACATTTTTTAAATAATAATTCTTCGAATTATTTATGTTTATTTAAAGTTAGTAATTAAAAATTTTAATCGAATTAAAACACAATCGACACACAATGCCGACAAAAATAAGAATCAGATTTTGTGTTTATTTAACTCCTTCACGTTAAAATTTTTTTAAACATTTATTACACTGTAACTTTTATACAATTTATTAATTGTGTCATAAAGTAAATTTTACAGGTTTAAAATATTTGGAAATAGAAATAAAACATACGCTAATCGAAATAACTTTTAATGCGGATTGTTAAATTTTTATTACAAAAGAATTAAATTTCAATATATAATATATAATTTTTCTTATAATCATCTAATATCCATCATTGATCTAAACGTTTTTTTTCTCATGAGATTAAAACAGAAATTATTAATGGAAAAGAATATTCGAGTAAACGTAATGAAAATTGTGACAAAATCATTGCCATAATATTCTGAATTATTAATATTACGTTATTCTTATCGTATTCGATTAAAATTTCCAACAAAATTGATTTGAATTAATTAATAAAAATTTGTTTAATTTTTTAGTTAAAATAAATCAACATTGAGAGGTTTTTCAGCATTTGCTAACAGATTTGTTAGGTTTTAATTTCAATTTTTTTAAGTTTCTTCTGTTATTTTTTGTTGGCTTTTCATCCAATAAAATTTAATTCTTTAAAAAAAAAAACAAAACAAAATTTCCTCAAAGGTCAGCTTTTTATTTTTATTTTTTGCATATTTAATTCTGTTAATTAATGGAAATTAAATAAATCCACTATTAAAAAGTTTCAATCCCCCCATTTTCTTGTATTTTTTTTATGAGACTTTTGTATTGATCAGAATTTTATTAATTTTAAATTGCTCTTTGATTTTGTTTGAATATGGAGAAATAAAAAAGTTTGTCATAAATTTTTACGGAATTCCAGATTCTTGTAAATTTTAAATTTGCTTAAAGAAAATTTTTGATATGTTCAAAATTTGACGTTATCACCGATATTTGAACACACGATCTTTCGATACCCTTTCGATCTTAATTGAACAAATAAATATCTTATTGAATTTTTAAATATAAATTTTCCAATACTTTCGTTTTTTATAAGGAAAAAATAAGAAGAAGTAAAATTTGATGAAGAAAACTCAAAACGTTAAAAAAAAAGAAAATCCGACGATTAAATAGAAATCAAGGAATTTTTAGGATTGTCGGTGGAAAATTATTCTCGTTGTGAAAGGTTTTGGCGAAAGTGGAAAGAGAGAATGTTGAAGTAAAAATCTAATAAATCTGATATTCTGTTTGATTATTAAAATGTCAGAATAAAAATCAAAAAGGTAGAGAGAGTTTTAGTGAAAGTCAATAATACACAAATACATTCTCATATTTATTTATTTATTTATTTTATTATGACGTTTTATATATGAGTGTGGAAACACCTGTGGATTTATACGTTTCTTCCTTCATCATCAAATCTTTCGATATCTTTTATACATTTATATCCTTACACATTTATAATATTTATATTTCTTCAGTATTTTCTTTTCACCATTATATCTCACTTATTTGTCTTATTTTTCGTTTTTTTTTTTCTCTTTTTTATTTTTATTTTTGGTCCGAAAAAAAACATCAAAAAATGTTTCTGTAAAATATCAACACACCCAAACATCAACTACCAAAAAAAATATACCAACACCAAACGCATTTAAAGTGTGAAAGAGAAGGGTAGAGATCAAAAATATTATACATTAAATTTTCTTATCGGAAATCATTTAAGTGAAATACGTAAAAGACAGAACTTATGTTTTTTATCCATTTTTCTTTATCCACGTGTTTTAAGATTTTGAATTTTATTTATTTTTTTTTTTTTTACAACAAAATTTTTTTATTCCGTTTACGTTTCTTTTATTTATTTTTTCTTCGTCATGATTAAAAATTATTAAACTTTCGTTTTAACTTTATTCGATATTTTGTTGTTTGTTGTTTGCTGTTTTGATTGTAAAAATTCGCACTTTTTTTTTTGTTTATTCCTTTTGACTAAAATAATGAAAAGTTTTTGTGAAATTCTTTAAAGAAATTTTCTTTCATTTTTTTTTGTTTCATTACAAAAAAAATGAAATTAATTTCCCTTCCGTCCTGTGAAAACTTTTAATTCTTTAAAGTTTCTTTCGTTTCGTTTTAATTTTTTGCTTTAATTTTTGTTGGTGTTTGTCCTGAATTGTCTTTGATTTATTGTTGCAAATTTATGATGGCGATGTAAAATCCCAACCATTGGGAACAGAAGATAAAAATCTATTAAAATTTCAAATGATTTTCAATCTGAATTATTTTCTATGAATTTTCCACATTTAATGATTTTATAAATCAAAAATAATTGTCTATTAAAAATTATTTCTCATTGTCCAATGTGAGAATTTCACAATACTTTTGTGTCTTCGCCTGCAAAGCAAATTATCCGTCTCCTTTATCGTAGGTTCGTCAGAAATATTCATGAATCTTGTCATTTGGCTTATGGCGAAGAATTTTCCATTCAATCGATAATCGCAATTAATTCAAAAAATGGCAAGTTTTGAGATTAATTAATGATTATTTCTTCCTTAACAGTTTTAAATAATGGAAATTTAATTCAAATTCATAAGTGATGAAATTCAGTTGGCCTTCAATTATTTATTTTCAATATTTTGTTTTCTTTTTGTTATTTTTCGTTCAATTTTACAACTGAATTTTTTGTAGTTACATAAAACACAATTTGGAACATAATTTTGTTCTTTAGTGAGATAAATCGAACTCTAGGGAACGGAAGACTAGATACGGGGACAACTCGTTAAAAATTTTCAAAATTCTTCTAAAACAGAAAATGTAAAATTTTCCAAAAATTGGAATAAAAATTTAATTTAATTGAAAGAATTCTGTTTGAAGCAATTAATGAATAGTTTTTCTTTGTTGTTCTTTTAATTATTGAAACAAATCGACATTTTACAAGCAAATTAATTAATAATTAATGTTAGTTGAATGACATGGACTTGACTTTGATCTTGAATTAAAAATTGTTTTTCTCTATTTTTAATCCATCAAAAAAATGTTTCTGGATTTATGCCAAATAACTTTAAAAAATCAACACATTGTGTAAATGAGTCACAAATATTGTTTAACTAAATTAAATAATAGGAATGAATTAGAAAGTTGAAAAAAGTTTCTTTTAACAAGAGAAGAAAAACCTTCAAATTACAACAAATAATGATTCTATAAAGACAATTTAATTTTCAATTTTGTATCCTCTTGGGACGAACATCATTTAATCCTTTAGTGTAGGATAGTCTTTTGATTTTTACAAAAATTACAAGTGAAATTGTCCCTTCCTGAATAATAACAAAAACAGAATTCTACCTGAACAAAAAACAGACGTAAATGTATCCATGTAATTAATATAAAAAAGTGTAACGGAAAAATTTTTCAGTAATTCTTCGGGATAATATTTCTGAACGATCAAATTTTGTATAAGAAAAAAAAAACAGAATTCAAATTTTTCTTTCTAAAACTAATAAAAATTGTCGAATCAAAAGTAAAAAGTAAAAAATGAAAAAAGGGAATAAAAAGGAAGAAAAAAAAAATCCATTAAAATTATTCACTCATCCACTTGAATTCATTTTAAAATTTTCTATTGTTTTTTTTATACTCTCTCTCTCTCTCTCTCACTCTCTTTCTCTCTCACTCTCTCTCTCTCTCTCTCTCCTCCTTCAGTCCTCTATTAATAAATATTCTATTTTTTTTTTCATTTCTTCTATCGTTTAGTTTGGTTTTTTTCTGGTTTTCCATTTTCCCATTTTCCATTTAATTTTTTTTTTTTGTTTTCTTTTGTTTTTTTTTTTTTTTGTTAAATCATCCTCAACAAACCAACATATAAATCTACCAAATATCAGAATTTAGTATATTCAGTCAGAATTTGGATTAAAAAAAGCATAAAATATAAAATGTAAAACATAAAAAACATACAAAACACACAACATACAGATGACAAAACAAAATAAAATCGAAAACTGAACCGAAAAAAAAAACCATATGTGGGGAAAATAAATTTAAAGGGATAATTTTAGTTGTTGTTGTTATTTAGTGAGCCCTTTATAAACACACTTAGGCATCCATAATTGTAACGCCAATTTATGAATTACAAAAAAATAACGGATTATTTAAATTTTTCTGAAAAGTCCAAAATAATAAAAAAGAAAAATCTAAATTTAAAAATGTGAAAATTGTTCTATTTTTGGTGGATTTTGTGTCAAATTTTTTGGTTTTTTCCATTTTTGGATCAAAATTATTGATTTTGGAAATTTTATTTGCACAAGCAACAACAAACAAATGACAACAACAATAATAACAAAATCAAAAAAAAAAAAATGAAGGAAAGAAGAACAAAATTTAATTATTGTCGATTACCCCAGATGTGTTAAACACAAATTAAACACAATTATTATGTGAACTTCACTTGAATATAAACGGGACACAACTAAAACATTGACTATACAATGGATTGACTATTTATAATCTACAGCATAGAATGTCCTCTCTATGGAATAATTTATAATCATTTAATAATTCCCTTTTTTCTACTTTTAAATAAAATTTATATTTGTTGTTTGTTTCCATTTTTTTTTTTTTTTTTGCAAATAATATTTTCCAAATATAATTATTTGTAATTAATTAATTAATTTTTTACACACATTTTACACTTTTTAATTTTTAATAATACAACAACAACATCAACAATAAATACAAAAGAATATAATAACAACTACATCAAACTTTAAAATATTTATAATTGTAATAATACAAAAACAATAAGAGTAGGTACACCCATACACAAAAGTATATTTAAAATTTTTACAAATAACAACAAAAATAACAACAACAATAAATAAAATAACCAATAATACCAACAATAAACGCAATACAAAACGACATTCATATACAATTTAATTCTATTACTTGCAATCATAACAAAAACAACAACAACAACAATATTACTAATAATCAAAATTAACAACAATTAGAACAACAACACAATGCAGTGGAACCAAATCACAACAACACCAACAAAAGTTGACATTGAAAAATAAAATGGCGTTTAAATTTAAATAATTATTTATTAAAATGTTTCTTATGTTTTGTCGATTTTTTTCAATCACTTAATTGATAGTTAAATAAATTCTTTAATTGTCAATTAAAATCTAAATGAATGAATAAATATTTTTTGTCATTTTTGTTCTTTTGTTTATTGTGTAAAAAAAAAGCTCCGATTTCTCTATTTGCGAATTTAATTAATAATGGAATTTTTGTGTGTGTGTGTGTGTAGGTGATTTTGTCGCGGGAAACACCGATTTAAACATCTGTTTTCACACAAATTAATATTAAATTTAATTCTTTCTTTAATACTTTTTTTTCTGTCTTCATCCTTCTCCTTATTCTTTCTTTAATACTTCTTCTTACACCATCTTTAATTATTTCTAGCAAGAAATTATTAATTAAAATTTTTGTTCTCACAATTTTTTTTCTATTTCCCTTTACATTACTTACCGTCGCAACCCCTTTGAATTTTGACACCCATTTTTCATGCATCCCCCCGCATTAATGGGATAATAATGAAAAAGGAGATAATTGTCAGTTTCCGTTTTGTATTGTGTGTTTGAGTGTACCGAATTTATGACGTAATTGACAATTTAAATAATAAAACCTTCAAGCAATTGACTATCCTCATCGATGAAAATGTTCACTAGGTCAGTTATGGTTCACAATTTCATTTGTAGTTCCACTGAATTCTGTTTGGTATGGGTATGGTTTGAAACATTTTCAAGTGTTGTAACAAAACAAGATTCAAATTATTGTACTGATTATTTTGTAGTTTTTATTAAATTTTCTTCTTCTTAAATGAGAACTAATTACAAATTAGGTTTTGTATTGTCTTTGTACCTGATTAAATAGATCTTCGGATCACACTGAATTTTCGGATATCAGATAAGTTAATAAAAATTTAGTTTTTTATTTTTACATTACCGAAGTATTGAACCCCAAAATCTAACAATTGATACAACTGACGGTTGTACGTAAAGAAACAAGAACAATTGAAGAAAGTATTGAAAAGAATGAAGAATGTAAAAATTTAACTCCAAATAATGAACTCTTTAAAAACAGTAAACGAAAAATAAACAATCAGAATAAATCGGCCAAAGTTCTCATTTCATTTGTTCTTCATCATCATAAAAATAAAATTCCATTGCCTTATTTTCCTTTGAATATTGACCGCAAAATCTTATAAACAATATTCATCAGATGTAATCCTTTACACAAAGTTTTTTATAAAAGAAACTTTAAAAATAGAAAAAATAAAACTGTAAAAACCATTTCTATTTATTTATTTTAAACTTCTATGGAAATTTCACAAAGAATGAGAAATGAGGAAAAATTCAAAGATTTGAAAAAAGTTAAAAATCAAAAGAATTTTGTTGTAATTTTTGTCATTTCTTTCTTTTTCATTATTCGTATTTTTTTATTCGTATTTGTGATGATATGGAAAATAGAAAAATGAGAAGAAGACTTTATTTGTCACTATAATTGTCTTGATGAAAGCGACTGCCGTCCAAAGTCTTCAAATTTCATTTAGCAACCTGAATTTATTATAGTTTCTTATGTTTGCATTTAACTTGATTAGAAATAATTTGGGGATAAATAAAATTCATAGAAAAATTCTTAAAGCTTCATGATTGGTTAGAATTTTTCTTATTGTTACCTAGAATTATTTGCGGTTCGTATCTAGTCTGTCTCATGTGAAAGTTGGGTATAAAATATTAAGGTAATTTTTTCAATTAAATAAACAAAATTCACTGATACAATTTTTTCAATTTGATTTCAGTGAAATTGTTTTCTTTCTTTTATTTTCAATCAAAACCACAAAATCAAAAAAAATTTTCATTTCAACTTTTCTTTAATGTAATTTTTCATTCTTTTTGGTTTTCAAATTTTATTACAGATCGAAAAATTTAAACAATAAAAAATGCAACAATAAATTTCAAGTGGAAAAAGAAAAATTTACAAAATTATGACATCAGATTGTTGTCGTCATCATTGCTTTTTTTGTTCATTCATAAAAATGTACAAATGAATCAATTTAATTTAATACAACGAAATAAAATCAATACTTTATTGTTTTTGGACTTTTTGAATTTTTTCACTTAAAATAAGAAGAAGAAAAACAACGGAAAATAACAAAAAAAAACATCAAAAAGATAAGAAAAAGTAAAGATCAAATTATATTCGATAACCGTTGGAAAAAAAGGAAGATGAATGAAGAAACCAAATTTAATAATAAGGAACAAATAACAACAACAGTTACAACAAAAACAACAGCAAATGATGAATTACGTGAAAATGGTGAAACTGATGATACAGGTGATAGAGGTGGAGATGAAGGTGGCAGTGGTGGAGATGAAGAGCAACATAATGATGATGAGGAATCACAAAAAGAGACAACACCAATGCAACCAAAAATAATTGCATCCAATAAAGAGGTATTTATTATTTATGATTTCATAAAAAAGAACAAAATATTTCAGTATTGAAACGAAAAATTCGTCTTCAACGAATTAAATAAAAATAATTATCCCAACAGAATTCTATGAGATTCCTCGAAAGTTTTTATGTAAAACACAGGACTTATCATTTGATATTGTTTGCTTTTGAGTTTACCCGTTTTTGTCAGTTTAGAAGAGTAAAAAAGCTATAATCAGAAATCGCTTAAAATTATAATACCGAAATTTAAATACTTCTAAATGCCAATTATAAAGAAAATAATTTTTAAAAAAATTGTTTCCGCCCGGGATCGAACCGGGGGCCTTCCGCGTGTTAGGCGGATGTGATAACCACTACACCACGGAAACTGATTGAAGATTGAACTTCACAAAATGGCCCGAATTTTTTAGTTATAGAAAATTAAAAGTTTTTTTGCGTACAGTTTTGAGTAAATTTCGACTTAAAGAACAATACGTCATCAATAACGAATTTGAAGATTTTTCGTCCAGTGTTAAATTATTTCTTAAGTTAAAGAGCAATAGTCATACAATATGAAGTTTATTTGTACACATGACGATAAAAACTTTTCTATTTTTAATAAAATAAGAAACATCAAATTACTTGAAAAACTCATCGAGAGTTTTATTATCAGAATTCAAAACTTTTATTAGAAGGAACAAACAAATGTTTCCGTTCGGCGGATGTGATCACCACTACACCACGGAAACTTACAGAACATAAAATTGCTCAAAATATTTTTGGTATAGAAAATTAAAAGTTTACTTAAAAGTTGGTCTTATGGACAAATTGTGTAAGTTATTTAAAAAAATGTTTCCGCCCGGGATCGAACCGGGGGCCTTCCGCATGTAAAGCGGATGTGATCACCACGGAAACTTATAAAACAAAAAATTGCTCAAAATATTTTTGATATAGAAAATTAAAAGTTTACTTAAAAGTTGGTCTTATGGACAAATTGTGTATAGTTATTTAAAAAAATGTTTCCGCCCGGGATCGAACCGGGGGCATTCCGCGTGTTAGGCGGATGTGATAACCACTACACCACGGAAACTTATAAAACAAAAAATTGCTCAAAATATTTTTGGTATAGAAAATTAAAAGTTTACTTAAAAGTTGGTCTTATGGACAAATTGTGTAAGTTATTTAAAAGAATGTTTCCGCCCGGGATCGAACCGGGGGCCTTCCGCGTGTAAAGCGGATGTGATCACCACGGAAACTTATAAAACAAAAAATTGCTCAAAATATTTTTGATATAGAAAATTAAAAGTTTACTTAAAAGTTGGTCTTATGAACAAATTGTGTATAGTTATTTAAAAAAATGTTTCCGCCCGGGATCGAACCGGGAGCCTTCCGCGTGTTAGGCGGATGTGATAACCACTACACCACGGAAACTTATAAAACAAAAAATTGCTCAAAATATTTTTGATATAGAAAATTAAAAGTTTACTTAAAAGTTGGTCTTATGGACAAATTGTGTAAGTTATTTAAAAAAATGTTTCCGCCCGGGATCGAACCGGGGGCTTTCCGCGTGTAAAGCGGATGTGATCACCACGGAAACTTATAAAACAAAAAATTGCTCAAAATATTTTTGATATAGAAAATTAAAAGTTTACTTAAAAGTTGGTCTTATGGACAAATTGTGTATAGTTATTTAAAAAAATGTTTCCGCCCGGGATCGAACCGGGGGCATTCCGCGTGTTAGGCGGATGTGATAACCACTACACCACGGAATTTCATAAAACAAAAAATTGCTCAAAATATTTTTGGTATAGAAAATTAAAAGTTTACTTAAAAGTTGGTCTTATGGACAAATTGTGTAAGTTATTTAAAAGAATGTTTCCGCCCGGGATCGAACCGGGGGCCTTCTGCGTGTAAAGCGGATGTGATAACCACTACACCACGGAAACTTACAGAACATAAAATTGCTCAAAATATTTTTGGTATAGAAAATTAAAAGTTTACTTAAAAGTTGGTCTTATGGACAAATTGTGTAAGTTATTTAAAAAAATGTTTCCGCCCGGGATCGAACCGGGGGCCTTCCGCGTGTTAGGCGGATGTGATAACCACTACACCACGGAAACTTACAGAACATAAAATTGCTCAAAATATTTTTGGTATAGAAAATTAAAAGTTTACTTAAAAGTTGGTCTTATGGACAAATTGTGTAAGTTATTTAAAAAAATGTTTCCGCCCGGGATCGAACCGGGGGCCTTCCGCGTGTTAGGCGGATGTGATAACCACTACACCACGGAAACTTATAAAACAAAAAATTGCTCAAAATATTTTTGATATAGAAAATTAAAAGTTTACTTAAAAGTTGGTCTTATGGACAAATTGTGTATGGTTATTTAAAACATGTTTCCGCCCGGGATCGAACCGGGGGCCTTCCGCGTGTTAGGCGGATGTGATAACCACTACACCACGGAAACTTATAAAACGAAAATTTGCTCAAAATATTTTTGATATAGAAAATTAAAAGTTTACTTAAAAGTTGGTCTTATGGACAAGTTATTTAAAAAAATGTTTCCGCCCGGGATCGAACCGGGGGCCTTCCGCGTGTAAAGCGGATGTGATAACCACTACACCACGGAAACTTATAAAACAAAAATTTGCTCAAAATATTTTTGATATAGAAAATTAAAAGTTTACTTAAAAATTGGTCTTATGGACAAATTGTGTAAGTTATTTAAAAAAATGTTTCCGCCCGGGATCGAACCGGGGGCCTTCCGCGTGTTAGACGGATGTGATAACCACTACACCACGGAAACTTACAGAACAGAAAATTGCTCAAAATATTTTTGGTATAGAAAATTAAAAGTTTACTTAAAAGTTGGTGTAGACAAATTGTACTTAGTTATTTCAACTTCCATTTAGAACATGGCAAACACTATTGTTAAAATGTCAGTTAAATGTCATTAACACTTAAAATAAAAAAGCCTTTTAAATTTATAAACAATATTTTAAATTTCGAAATAATGAATCCAGTTGTTGGTACATCGGCAAATTTTAAAATTTTTAACGAGAGCAAGGAAAAATTATTGTGTTCATTATTGTTGCCACTATTTTAACCAACTTTTTATTTCTAATTTAACTGTCAAAAATCCATAAGATTATATTTATAGTGGTTGGACAGCTTTGATCATGTGCACGTAATGAAAACAAAAATGGCGAGATTGAGTCTGACGTAACAAAATGTGTACTTAAGCGCGGAAATAATGACGAAAGTCTAGAAGTCAAAAGTAGTCACATTTACTAATCACAATTACTTCGTGGTTACTACTCAAACGGATTACCCACTTTTGCTATGTGAAGTAACGCTTATGTAACATATTAAGATATTTGACATTCGAGTTGCATTGACTAATTGATAACATGACTGAATTTCAGTCCAAAAACTTCTACTTTGGTGATTTTTGTTATTCTTTATTTATAGCGTGTTTTAATTGTGTCGCTAACACCGGAAAGACGTCGTGAAACATGGAGTCAGAAAGCAGAATTTTTATTGGCAGTTGTTGGTTTTGCTGTAGATTTAGGGAATGTCTGGCGTTTTCCGTACATTTGCTATCAAAATGGAGGCGGTAAGTTTAATAACTAATATTTATGCCATTTTTTAAATAAAAACTTTTCTTAATCTCGATTTAATAATTCATGTTTGTTGTTATTTTTTTAATAAAATCCAAATATAATTAATTTTTTGTTCTACGAATATTCAGGCGCTTTCCTAATTCCATACTGTGTTATGTTACTACTTGGAGGACTTCCATTATTCTATATGGAATTGGCACTGGGACAATTTCACCGCTGTGGTTGTTTAAGTATTTGGAAAAGAATTTGTCCCGCATTAAAAGGTAAGTTGTTGTTTATATGAGAAATGTTTTTTATTTTCTATTTATGCAAATGCAAAATCAAATGGAATTGTTATATGAATTCCCATTTCTATTTTGTTGTTATTATTTACTTTAATGTTGATTTGGTATAGTCAATTTTTCTATATATTTTTCTCTCTCTTGATAATTTATAAAAGAAAACAAATGTATATTTTACAAGAAAAGGATTTATCGCAACCGTTTAATCTTTTAAAATGCAACTGGTATGAAGTATTGGGAATTCTTTTGCATAATTTTCAACAAAACAATTGAAAACTATCAACTTATTCTCAAAGGACAAAAACTAAGAATTATAGAAAAATATTGACAACAAATGACAGTAAACGTTTAAAGTCAAATAGAAGAAAATTTGTGTTTACAAAATTGTATTAAAGTAAAAGAATTTGTATTTTGTTCTCCTATAAAATCCAGTCAATCGTTTCGTTTTTTTCTTTACTGAAATATAATAAACTGATTTCAGTTGTATAGATAAATTTTGTCACATAAACGTTTTACTTTCATATCTTTAATATAATTCCAGAGAAGACAATGCAAAAAAAAAAAAAACAACAATCAACTGACTTTTAAAAAGACAAATAAAAATGAGCAACACCAAATCGTGTTCAATTGCCTTCATAAATATAACATTTTTACCTTTTTTCCCATTTGTTCCCCAACTTCAATTTTTTTTATTTTGCCACCATTACAATTTTATTTCGCATATCGGTGTTGTACAGAAATCAGGTCAGACAATTTTTTTTTTTTTATTTCTCATCCTCGATATTCAGTTCCCTCGATATTCTCATCTTTTGATACTCCTTACCGATTGCTGTTATTTCTTGATTTCTCTAATAGGAATAGTCACGTTCCTTCGATATTTTTCTTTTTTGATTTTCTTGTTTTAAAGAATATTTTCTTTCAATTTCTTTTGAAACGCGACATTTTTTCTTTCCTTTCCATTTAAACGTGTTAATTTTAAGAGAAGGAAAAATTATATAAAAGAAAAAAAATTAACGAATAACTTTCTGTTGTTTAATTTCTTAAAAAATCATTTTAATTATGCGAATTATTTTCTGTGTTTTTGTTTTTGTTTTTTATTATTGGACACAAAAATAATTACGGAAATAATTATTTAGCTAACAAGTTTCTTTCTGAATCTTTAAATGAGGATTTTGTTTTTCTCTGAAAAATTCTTTTAAGTTTTTTCAATCAACATTTTTGACAATATTTTCATGTTTACAGAGTGACAAAATCGACATTCTGTAATTTACTTTAGTATCTTTTATGACGATACATAAATTAACCTATGAAACCTGTGTCTTTTAGCATCGTGAGAAAAATTCAGTGAAAATATTACAAATGAATTTTGAGTGAATCTCTAACAAAAAATTAATACATAAAATTTAGGGAATCAGAAAATTATAGGTAAAATTTTTAAAAAAAATGACAAAAAAGAAACCAAACAAAAAATCAGATCAGAAAATATTAATCCAATAAAAGAATTTACCCAAAGCATATCTTCTTCGTTGTCGTTGTCGTTGAGATCAACAAGTGTTCAATTCAATTGATTTATAACATCAAAGTAAAATCCTTTTCTTTTTTATATGACTCATTCCCAATCACTGACAAATTAACTTGAACATTTTTGATTTATTTCAATTTAAATAAAACGAAAGTAAAAATATTACTTGAAGTTCATAAAAAACCTATTTTGTATGACCAAAATTAAGACAATGATGGATTTATACTTCATGATAAATTCCTAAATAGAATTGTTAAAATGATTTGACAATTAAGTTTAATTAAATTTAATTCAATTAATCCTGTTAAGAAAATCAATTAAATCAATTGAATTTTATTCTTTAATTACGAAATAAAAATTTGATGTTTGTGTTTAGCAAATTTTCTTTAATCGACAAAAAGTCATCAACGCTTGAAGTTAGTTTAAAAATTCTTAAACAAATTCTTTGCATAAAAATAGTGTACATTTTTGGGGCAGGAAATAGAACTTTTTTTTTGTCTGTCGAAAGCAGAATCCGTTCATCACCGCTAATAAAACTGAGTTTATTCTTTTGATTTTTAATGATTATTAAGAATAAAACGTTTAAATTTTAGAATAAAAATATTGATTAATCAAAGAATTCTCGTCCTTACTTGTATATTTTTCATTTTTTATTTGACAAACGGATTCCTTACAATAAAAAAATAAATCATCAACCAACTAAAAAAAATAGAAAAATCTTTCAAACGAAAATTCATAAATAATCTTTTTGTTTATTTTTTTTTTCATAAAAATAAAATTATTTTCCACACGGATCATTAAACAGAAAATTTCGGAAACAGATTTTTCTGTTAAAGTGGAATGGGAGGGGGAAGAAATGGAAAAACAAATATGAAATGATTTTTTGTTTCTAAATAAAAATAATTATTTCACAAATGTTTATGTTTCTCTCTCTCTCTCTCTTTCTCTCTTACTCAATTCAAACAAAATTAAGTTAAAAATTTTCTATCGTATAAATTTCCAAAAGAAGTTCAGAAATTATTAAATAAAAATTCTTCACATAATTTATAATAAAAATTAGTTTTTTTTTTGTTTGGTTTTGAACAAAAGGAATAAAATAAAATAAAATGACGACAAATCTTTTACAGACATTTTTCTGTACGATATGTTTTTTTTTTTTTATGTATAATAAAATAATAATAATTATGTGAATGATTTTGATAAAATGCGGGTATTTTTGATTTTCTAAATGAAAACAATTAAAATAGAAAATAGAGGAAAAAAACAAAGAAAGAAAAGGACAATTTTTGGATTAGAATTTTTAGTTGTTTTTCCATTTTAGAGAAATAATTATGAAAATATTTTATCGTTTGTGGAATAATCTGTCTGATGTGTATGGGGAGAGGAGGGAATGACATATATGTGATGTCATTTTTTTTTTTTTGTCTTTTATTGTTGAAATTTGTGTCAAATAAAGGAGTTGATAGAGAAAACCAACTAAATAAAGTTAAAACGTACAAAAAGTTGATTGTTTTGTACGAATATTATTTGGTTAACAACGCATTCACAATTGATGTGAACAGAGAATGCTTTAATCAATTTACATTTTGATAAAAAATAAAAATGAGGTCGAGATAAATTTTTAGTCACGTAACATGTTTTTGAATAAGAATTTTTGTGTCATAAATTACCAACACAATTGACAGTTTCTGTACAAAAATTATATAGCAATAAAATACTTTTTGTTTCCCCCAATCAAAAATACCTTCATTGCGATTGCAACTTCAACTAAAAATCTACAAAAATTTAAGTGAAAAGAGGAAACAAATTTATTAAATTAAATTGGGTTTTATATACGATTATCAAAAGTCATTTCTTATTAAAAATAATTGTCATAGGATGTAAAGAAATCATAAACTTCCTAAGTTTACACACATACACTCATACAGACACACACACACACACACGTCATTTAATGTAAGATTTTATATAATTTGAGGTGACATTTTCATAAAATTTAATTATAAGAAAAAAAGAAAGAAATTGTTCGTATTTATGCGTTCACTTTTTTTACTTTCCATTTTTTTTTTTTTGCACTTGATTGAGCGGAAATGTAAAGTGAGAGGGTTTTATTTTTTTCTTTAAATTCATCTTCATCTTTCATAATCGTAAAAGATTAATATGATTTGTTTGAAGAAAGAAAAATCAATATAACAGAAGAAATTTTCGGAAAATGTAAAATGGAGAGAATCTTCCAAAGCAGAATATTCTAGTCTAAAATATTAAGTCTTACGTCACATTAATTCAAATTCGTCATTTTTTTACAATTCATAAACTTTTCTTCTATTCATGAAGTAAGAGTAAATAAGTACAACCAGTTGTCCATGGTAAATCTAACCAAATTTGGGTTAACTACCCTTTACCATACTGCAAAAAAAAAACAAAAAATCTTCAACATTTAACTTATGACAAAAGAAAAACTATTTGTGGTTAAAATCTAAGTTCATTCTGAATTAAATTCAAATATATGTAAGTATTATATAGAGGTGAGTTTCCTTTTCCTTTACATTTTTTTTTATCTTCCATTTTCCTTTTTGTATTTGTGATTTAACTTCTATTTTTTTCTTTCTTCTCTTCCTATACTTTTTCTACAATTTTATTTTTACTGACTGTTGACCCAAAAGAAAAGAAAAGATAAAGGGGTGAAAAAAAAGAAAAAACAAACAAAATAAAACAAACATTTAAGTTAGAAGATAAAAGTGGTTTTCATTTGAAGATTTAAACGTATATTGACACGAATCACTTTTGTTGTATTATAAAAAAAAAAAAACGTTTTTCAATCTTTAATAGTTTTTTTTTGTCCGAAATCCTTTCAATATGGTGTACCTCTTCTCTTCTCTTCTCTTTTCTCTTTCTTGGTCTGTAAATTGTGTTAAGTTAAGTTTAAGAAAAAGGAACAATTGATTTAATTTTCTATCTAACTATGATTTTTTTTTCTCTTAAAGCAACTTAAAGTTCATTGACATAATACTAAAAAGATTGGAATGAATTTTTGTATATGGTGACGTGAATAAATCCGTTGATTTTACTCTATGTGTATTTTGTACAAATTTTGTTTAAATGTCCATTATTTAAAAAATGTGAAGATTTTCTTTAGTTCTATCGAATAAAAAGTTTTAAATGATCTTTTGAAAGATTTTCGTTTTCAACTCGATCCCTACAATTATTAGTCGTAAATAATTGAATTTAGAAATATTTATGGGTTGATTTTGTTTGCTTTAAAATGATATCGTTATGTTTTGTCTTATTCCATATAGAAACACTAAAGATACCGCACTTTATTCTTTCAATTAATTTAGAATTCTGGTCAAGAATTTAATTATAAAAAATTTCTGATGTTCCAAGTTTGATGAAATCTCAATTTTATTCACGAAAAGATCAAAAAAAATGACAGACTTTTAAATTTTTCTACAATAAAAATAATAAGTTTAAGAATGACAGATCTTTTCCAACCTCCAACCTTCCATAAATTTCACAATAGCTTAAATTCAATTAGTGCAAGTTTTACCCTATAGTACGAGCTGTCTATGATCTCACTTGAAATTAATAGAATTCTTCAATTAAAATTAAAAATGCAGAATATTAAAAAATTGTTTTGTTTTTAATTTCATAGTAAAAATTTGTCCATAATTAAAACTTTTTAATGAATTTATTACGCGTACGTTTAAATAAATTCAAACAAAATTAAAACGTTTCAAAAGAAAATAAGCGACGAACTATAAATAAAGAATTTTACGTTTCTGAATTGAAAATAATAATTATGAAAAATAATGAAATATTTCAGTTGTAATAAATCATAAAAATTGTCTGTCGCTTCAAATTCAAAGCATAATTATTATTTGCCGTTTATATTCTTTAAAATAATTTTAAAAAAAATGAAATATGCCACACGATTTAATTTTCTCGAATAATCAATCTCTAATGCATAATGTCCCTCATCCCACTTCCCTTTGAATATTTAAGGAAGGAGCAAATCACTTCGTAAAGGTGAACAGACTAACCTTTTCCTTCTCCTTAATGTCCCTCTCTAAACTTTTTGTTCTTACCAACATTTTTCTATGAAAACTAAACAATTTTTTCCTCCTAATCCTTTTTTTTCTTATTTTCATAAGACAAATATTTAATCGAAGAAGAAAATAAAGAATTAGGAAAATATATGATGTGATATGGAGTATCTGGCACATCACACACAGTTATAGTTTTTTAAGGTTCTCAAGAAAAAAAAAGAAGAAAAACCACAATTGATAGACATTAACCAAATATTTATTTTCGAATAAAAAAAAATACGAAGAAAGAAAAGAATAATCGCTTGAAGGGTTTGAAAGGTAAAAAAATAATAATAATAATATTTACCAAAAAATAAAAAGAAAAATGAAAATATGAAAATAAAATGGAAATATGGAAAATCTTAAAGAAGTAGTTATAGAGAGAGGAGAAGGAGGAGAGTAGTAAAAATTGATATGCAAAACTAATGAGATACAAAACATAGGAGTAAATGTAAATAAAATCGAAAAAAAAATATCTTCGATGTGAAATTCTTTCTAACGTTTTGTCAAACCGATGAAAATGAAAAGTTCACAGAAATATGTAATATGAAATTTTTTCTAACTTTAAGTTTTTTTTTGGTTCTTTCTTGTACTACGTAAAATATATTTAATATTTTTATAATATTTTGATTTTTCTAATTTATTCGTAAACGATCAGAACAATCCATTTTTGTCTCCTTCTTCAAATATTGACTTGAAATAATTACTTTCATTATGGTAAAATTCTAATTTAATCTAATTTCAAAGGGCAATGCAATCCACAATTTTCACCATCCACGCAATCATACCCATTCAAGCCCCCTCACACACGTACACATAAATTTAGAAAGTGTGCCAACTATATCCTCATGTCATTCTAAATTCAAAAACCAAAACAAAAAATATTAAAAACATAGAATCAAATTTCAGAAACCGATCAAAGTTTGCCAAGGAGAAAATTTATAAATTTTTCTTTTGAAATTATAGAAAAACAACAACACAACAAACACAACAAAACAATAACAACGGCAACAACACAACTTAACCAGCAGCTAGAAAATAAATAATTAAATAAGAAAGAGTTAAAATTTTAGAATATCTTTTTCCTAAATTAGATTAACTCGAGCACAATTTGAAATTTGTAAAAATCTTTACGAAATCTTTAGAAAATCTTTGTGAGAGAAAATGAACCTTCTTCTTTTTTTTTATTTATTGAAAATAATTTAATAATAAAAAGAAAATCTTTTCTGAATAGGCAAATAATATTTTCCTTCTTGTTATTGTTGATTTGATTTAATGCAAAATTGTGAAAATTGTGAATGAACATTTTATTTTGTCGTTGTACGTTATTGCCTTTTATTTTTCTACCCTCTTCATTCGCTTCATCTTCTTCTTCTTATTTTTCTGTTTTGATTTTATTTCAATCTTTACAAATATTATTTTGTTTATTTTTTCATACGGTCTTCAGTGTTTTCCGATCTTCTCGTTTAGAAAATGTATTTTTATTGAAAAGTTATATTTTAAATCTTTTCATTTTTCAGGAATGTATTAGACGATTTGTGTTCTAATTAACACATGATGTTAACCATCACGGACAAACATATTCATAAACTCTGAATGAAAATTAGAATAAGAAAAAGAAATGAAAATGATGAAAGTAAAATTTTTGTCATCGAAATAAAAATGCATCAGGCAACAGAAGAAATTAAAGAAAATATTATTCTCTTAATTTGAATTTTTTTTTGTGCCTCACCACTTTTTTCTTAAATCATTTTTATCGAAATAAAAAAGAACTTTTGTTTTTGTTTTTATTTCCGTGTCATTAATTGGGTAAAATTTTAAATCTACCAAATCATCTTGTATATTTGGGAAGCAGTTGGTGCGTTGTTGTTGGTCTACGCAACATTATTTTTTTTTTTGGCTTCTCACATTTGTGTGTTTTATATTAAGGGGAGGGATAGGAAAAGTAATCATTGAGAAGAACAGGAAACGGTTTAGGGAAAAAATTGTACATAATTCAAATGACTCTGTGGATTAAGAAAATTGTAAAAATTGCATTAAAATTTATGTGGAGGCGCAAATACCAACAAAAAAAAACATTTCACTTATGGAATTACAATTTCTGAATTTGTCCAACTCTGACGGGTAAAATTAGAACTTAGTTGGTAAAGTGCACACCCATGAAGAATTCTCTTTATGTTATCATTTTCAGTTTCCATAGATTTCTTTGTTCAAGGATTTTTTATTTATAAAAATCATTTTGTTAATTCTTTAATAATTTTAATAATTTTTAATCAATAATTAATTAATTAATGAGTCAGTGAGTCATATTACTTTTCTAACAATTCATAAATAATTTGAAAGAAAACAGACATGACCCTTATGATTGTCATTGTTAGACCTTTCAAAGAGCATGAATAATGAACAGTCTTGTGCCATATAGGCAAACGGTCTACATTTTAATATTATTGTCTAAAATTTTAATATCGTCTGAATTATTTTAATTATCACGTTTCGTTTTATGTTCTGTTTGTCACATGTCCAGTTAAAGTGATTTATATCGTCATAGATAAAAAACTAGGATAATTATTCTTTTCAAATAATTATAAAATAAATAAATAATTCATCTCTAGAATAAATATAATCGATAAATAATTTGAATGGCAATGATAATGTTAATATATAACAATATTGTTACGGTGACAATGATAAACAGTAACAACAACAACAACAACAACAATAATTAAACAACAATAAAAATATAAAAGAGTTAACATTACATAATTCGTTTTAGAAAACTAATAGAAAATCTCTTAAATCTTATTTTCTGGTCTGTGAAGCATTTCCCTGTATAATCTTGTCTATTTGAATTTGTCGCCTCATTTACTATCAAAAAAAACATTATCCTAATTTTCATTCAATCCATATGTTTGCATGCATAAATATTTGTTGATGCATATGTGTGTATATGCCTGTGGCTTTATATGAAGAAACAGGCATGGATAGAGTGTGTATGCATAATATGTACTCTAAATATATTGAAGCATGTTGTGTGTGTGTGGGTGGGTATGTGTAAAATTTATCGATGATTGTATTTATACAATGTTTACGTGAATGAGTGTGCGAGGGAAGGAATAGATAAATGAGTGAGTGTATTTTTATATAATAAAACTAAACTAACCCATCCTAAAATTATAACCTTCTACTCACTACCCATTTTTTATTTATTTTTCTTCTTGAATATTTTTTTTTTTAGGTGTCGGATATGCAATTTGTCTGATTGACATTTACATGGGGATGTACTATAATACTATAATTGGATGGGCTGTTTATTATTTATTCGCATCATTTAATACAGAATTACCTTGGACATCATGTGGTAATGATTGGAATACACCATTTTGTCGTCCAGTTACTGAAAGAAATATTACAAATGCAACAAGTCCAGCTAGAGAATTTTTTGAGTAAGTAAAAATTTTATTTTTAATGTATTTAATTGGTGAAGTGTAAGTTTGCCTCACTCTTTTCGACTCTATAATTCAAATGATGCTGAAGACAAAATAAAAAAAAACTTACCTCTTGAGATTAAGGAATTTTTTATAGAAACAAAATTCATCACTTTTTTAAATCGATTGGTAAAGGATGAAAACTTAAGTAAACGAGCTTCTTAGAAGAAAAATCTGAAGAATTAAAAACATTTAATTTTATAGTTATAATCTTTAGAATTTAATCGGAGATCAACACGTTTAATTTCGTGAAGTTTAATTCTCATTTTTTCTTCTATAATTCATTGTAAAGGCAAGAGTAATTATTATTTTATTTTAAAAAAAAAATAACGAAAGAAAAAACTATAGAAATAAAATAATGTGTTGAAATTTATTTCGTCATAAAATTTATACAAAAAATAATTAATCATAAAAAGAAAAAGTTGTGGATTAAAAGCTAAAGAATGTTAAGTGGAAGTGCTTATGGGAGGAATGTAAGTGGAGTCAAAGTGGAAGGTCAAAAAATAAAAATAATTGAAAACGATTAAATTTTCTTTTTTTTTTATACGATTATGAATAATAAAATCTAAAAGCGATATAAAAATTTGATTTGATCGTTTCTTTTATCCGTCCCTCCACACTAACCATATAACCCAAAAAAAAAAACAATGAAAATTGCTTAGGCCAAAAAATGAAAAAGGGGATGGATGGAAGAAACAGAGAAATACTGACTATATTAAAAAAATGAATGAAACAAAACCACTTACAAAATATGGTTATATATTTACGGTAGGGTTCATTAGGTCAGGTCAGAAAAGTATTTTAATTTATTATGATTTCTTTCTTTATTGTTATTCTGTTTTGAGTTTTAGTTAAAAAAAAAAATAGATAAAAGAAACGTAAAATTAAACGTATACTAAAAAATGATTGATTGGAGCGAAACGTGAACATTTTCATTTGTTATGCTGGATATGAGAGAAGAAGGGCTTATTTTATAAATGTTAAGCTAGCTGAATGTTTTAACACATTTATTTGGATTAAATGAATTAAACAAATTTTGATTTTAAAATTTTCAAAAAGTAGGAGCATTTTACATAAAGAAAAGATGTTTCAACAAATATAAAATCTTTCCATTACTTCCAATGACCCTGAAATTATGCATTATATTTGAATCATATAATTAAATATTTTTGTTCTTTAATTTTATTTTGAACAGACGTCAGGTACTGGAACAACATAGATCAGAAGGATTATCATATATGGGACCAGTAAAACCAGCATTAGCACTATGTGTATTTGGTGTATTTATACTTGTTTATTTTTCATTATGGAAGGGTGTAAGAAGTGCTGGTAAAGTTGTATGGGTTACAGCATTAGCACCATATGTTGTATTATTAATTTTACTTGTACGTGGTGTTACATTACCTGGTGCTGCATCTGGTATACATTATTATTTAACACCTGAATGGCATAAATTAAAAAATTCAAAAGTATGGATTGATGCTGCATCACAAATATTTTTTTCATTAGGACCTGGTTTTGGTACATTACTTGCCCTATCAAGTTATAATAAATTTAATAACAATTGTTATCGTGATGCACTTTTGACAAGCAGCATTAATTGTTTAACCAGCTTTTTAGCTGGTTTTGTTATCTTTTCTGTACTTGGGTAAGATTTATATAAATTTTAATATTTTATAAAATTGTAATGTTTTAATTTCGTTTCGTTTTGTTTTCATTAAAGTTACATGGCACATATACAAAATAAATCAATTGATCAAGTTGGTTTAGAAGGACCAGGTTTAGTATTTATTGTATATCCTGAAGCAATAGCAATGATGAAAGGTGCTGTTTTTTGGTCAATCATATTTTTCTTAATGTTAATAACATTAGGATTGGATAGTACATTTGGTGGTTTAGAGGCAATGATAACAGCACTTTGTGATGAATATCCACGTGCAATTGGTAGAAGACGTGAAATATTTGTATTATTTTTACTTTGTGGAATATATTTGTGTGCACTACCAACAATGACTTATGTAAGTATTTATTTAATTTTTATTATCATTATTTAACTTACAGAAAATAAAATTAATTTATAGACAAAATTAAAAGTATATGAGAAGAATTTCATTACTTTTCCATACGAACGATTTATTTAAATTTGTCTCATTTCCATCACCTTATTATACCTTAAAAGTTTTATCCTCCTTTTCTACAATCATTGTAAAAAGAATCTAAGGTTTTTCATAAAATTTTGTGTTTGCTCAAAATATACCTGGACTACTGATTTTTCTAAGATCAAAAATATATTCATTTGAAATTCATCGACGCATCTTCCCTCCTTATATTATTTGTAAACCACGAATGACCCTTGTATATTTTCATTGAACATTAATTAAAGGATATTTTTCATTAATGTGTTCATTCTGAGATAAACTTACAGCTGACACACCTCATCTCTTATCGTCTTTTTTTTTAATTTCAAAGTTTATTTAGAAAACCTTCCCTCCTGCTCTTTCTCAGTCCAGAGACCAATAATGAATTTGTTCTTTTTTTACTGGAATTTAAAAATCTTTTTTTCATCGTCGTCTATTTTCATCTTATGTTGCATAAATTAGTCATTGTCATCCTTTTAATGGTAAAAATTCTAATGAATTATTTATTTTATTTTAATTTTTACGGTTTGACAATAATTTCTTGTTCGTTGATTTTCAATTTGACTTCATTTTTTTTTCTGCCCATTTTCCTTTGTTTCATTTCTTTTCCTTTTATTTTTATTTTTATTATTAAGCACCTATATACGTATGATAATGATAAATAATGTGATGATAAAGAAAATAGGGGAAGAAAATTTAATTCGTTAAATTAAAATCTTATCGATTTTTCTATTAAATTTTAACATATGACATTTTTAAGTAGAATGTCATATCATTTGTTATATCATAGGTCATATCACATGTATAATATAATTAATCTTTGAAAAATTATCAACTAATAAAATGAATATGCTAAATAGTAGGAAACGTAAAAAAGGTTACTTTATACCTACGAAAATAAAGAGGAAAAAAAACGATTTAATTTCCAATCGAATCGCATAAATTTGTTATAAATACTAACAAATTCTCTTCCTAATGTCAAATAATTTCTTTTATATTATTGGGAAAAGAAATTTCAATTTCAAATGTAATTTACCATAAAAGTATTAAACAAAAATAAACAAACAGAAATCCAACAAAAATAGTTTAACGTAAAACCACAAGGAGGAATAAAATCAGAAGAAGCAAAAAACTGAGAAGGACAAAATATAAAAAAAAAAAATAAACATAAACTTTCAGGAAGAGAAACACACGAGAGTTCATATCGTTTCGCTTTTCTTCATAAAATATAAAATAGAAGAAATAGAAGAAAAATAGAAGTAACGAAATTTATCGATAAAAAGGATTCACCTTAAATTTTCTATACTCATTCTAAAAAATTTTATTCTGCATTCATCATCACCTTCCTTACTTTATATAAACACTGTATACATCTCCATACCTAACTCTGACAGATCTAAATAAATACAAATACCTCAACCACTTGTCTTATCTTATATACAGTTTTGTTGTTATTGTTTTACGTTCATTTAATTCTCATGCCAAAAACTAGAAGAAGAAAAATCGAATGTGGAAAAAGAATGAAACTAATGAATGTTACATGAGATGCTCCTTCCACTCTCAACTGTACACTTTATAAATGTATACACACAAACACATACACACAGAGAGATATATTGAATTAACACAAAGTGAAATGGTCTGTTATTTATCTTGACGATGTTTGATTTTATATCCACTTTCTGGACTTATTTATCCACAGTTTTTTTTTTTTGTTTCATTTAAGTTAAACATTTTCAAGGTGCATTTATTTCAATGGACTTTTTGTGTTCTACTTCTGTTTTTTTTTCTCTCTTCCTTCTTCTTATTCTTTTCTTTACACTTCTTACATTTATTTATTTTAGGTTTTTTTTTTTTTAAATTTAATTCAATTTAATTGATTTTATTCGTTTTTTTATTTGTGGCGTCTCCACTTGACGCATCGTAAACGTTAACACAAAAATAAATTTAATGGAAAATTATCTATTTTCTAATGAATTTAATTCAATTAATTGATGTATGTTTATTTGTTACTTGAGATTTGAGTAGATTTCTTAAAGCAGGATTAAAAATTAGAAAGTATAATTTATGTAAGGATATTTTTAGATTTTCGAAATTGAAAAACTTTTTCGTTTTATAGAATGCATTAAATTTAAAGTAAATTAATTGAATTAAATTTGTGTTCTTATTTGATTTTTTTCTATAGAATACAAATTCACAATATTTGATCAATAAATGGAATAAAATTCCAATAGAAAAATCTTTCACAGTTTCACAAGAAAATTCGAATAAAAACAAAAAATTAGAATAAAATTATGTTCATTGTTTTACTTTTTATCTAAATCTTTATCTAGGTAAAAACTTAAGGACATGAATAATTTACGTTAAAAAAATGTTGACTTTATTTAAACGTTAAAGTGTTTTCAGGTGGAATGCAAGCGTTGTTTTAAGACAACATTTTTTTCTTTTGTGTTTTTGTATTTAAATTTAATTCTTTGAAAGAAAACGAATTTTTATGTGCAGAATAATAAAAACTAAAATCCTTTTTCTTATTTCAACAATCTTTTAATTTCAATTCATTTCTCGTTTTCTTTTAAATAGGGTGGAGTTTATCTTGTAAACTTCTTAAATGTTTATGGGCCAGGACTTGCAATATTGTTTGTTGTATTTATTGAAGCGGCTGGTGTCTTTTGGTTTTATGGTGTTGATCAATTTTCTGAAGATATTAAACAAATGATTGGTGAAAGACCAGGCATATTTTGGAGAATCTGTTGGACTTATATAAGTCCAGTATTTTTATTGGTATGTTTATTTTGTGTTTCTCCTTTTAATAAATATTAAATAATTTAATGTAAATTTTCATTATTCTTAATTTCAGTTTATTTTCGTATTCTCATTATTGGGTTATGAGGATATGTTGGGTGAAGAATATAAATATCCTGATTGGAGTATACCAGCTGGTTGGGCATTAACATTATCTTCAATACTTTGCATTCCAATTTATATGATTTATAAATTTCTTATCAGCACTGGAGATTTTAAATCTGTAAGTTTTTTTTGGTATTGTTGTTGTAATTTAGATAACAAGTATTGGAGAAAATACTTTAGTATCATGTAAACAAAAATGTCGAAAAACTATAATCAGCGTGTCACCTTCACTGCATGTTGAATTTGTATGTCTAACGTCATAAACTAGAAACCTGAATCACTTTAGGAGAAAACGTTGATCACTCTTTGAGTTGGACTTTTATCATTATTTGAAAATAAGTTTGAACTTTTGGAATTAAATTCATAATTTAATTCCTAAATATTCAAGTCATTTTCGTTCTGGCATGAATTGGTAAATAGTTGGCCTACCTCTATCTTGTTACTATCAGGGCTTCGTTAATCGAACAAAGATTTTTTTTCCTAGTGTTGAGACCGAAATTCATTAATCTTTGTAGTAAATCTTTTAATTGTTCACATTTTTTTTTCTTTTTTTTTTTTTTTAATTTAGCGAATGCATCAAACATTTAAACCAGTACCATATCTGACAACATCTATCCCTGGTCATACCACAGGAACTTCTGTGTGACATAATAATACAATAACAAATAATATAATAACACAAAAAAATGTACGCTTAGAAAAATTTGTTCAATTTTCACCAACAACAAAAAAAAATTTATCATTTAATAATGAAAAAATTAATTATAATAATTATTGTAATGAAATTTCATTGTCATTTGCAACTGAATGGCTTGTTTAAATTTAAATTTTTTTATTTAATTTCAAAGAAGAAGAAAAAAAAAACAAACAGAAAACTTTAAGAATAATTTTTAACAATAATTGAAAATTAAAAGAAATTTTCTGCTTTATTTTTATTATTTTGGAATATTTTTATTCAATTTCTTTAAAAAACACTTTTTTTAAATATTCGTTTATGTTATTAAGTTCCACGAAGATAAAGAACACATAAAACGATACAAAAATTTGAATGTATTGAACAAACACTTGAACGAATTTTAATTAAACTTTTGTGAATTCATAATCACAAACAATCATAACGTCAGTTATGAAATTCTTAAAATCAACTAAAAAATTTTTTAAAGTGTTGCCATTGGTATTTATAAATTTCCTATTTTACTTTAATGTTGCAATACGAAATTCGTTAAATATTTGACACTGTTAAATTTATGGTAACTTTTTTATTTTAATCTTGCAATTCATAATTCAATTTTTGGTCTTATTTTTAAATTGTTTTAGTTGAAT
Source organism: Pedicia rivosa (assembly GCA_963082725.1). Classification (NCBI taxonomy): domain Eukaryota; kingdom Metazoa; phylum Arthropoda; class Insecta; order Diptera; family Pediciidae; genus Pedicia; species Pedicia rivosa. The sequence continues at coordinate 44,049,995 of OY720152.1, read as the reverse complement.
ATTAATTTCAATAAAGAAAATATTCTTTTAATTTGAAAATTTAACATTTATTATTATTGTTACTGTTTGTAAATGTTTATAAATTGTCTTTTTTATTGGTGTTCCATCAATTGTTTTAAATGTAGGTAAAATGAATATGTAATTTATTTATTAATTAAGCTAAATGTTAAATAATAAAAATAATAAAAAAAATAACTAAATGAATAAAATAGTAAAAATAATGATAATAAAATAATAAAATTAAAAATGTTGACTTCCCTTACTAGGAATCTAAGGCCAATTAATTTTTTTTATCAAAAATGAACAAATTTGTTCATCTTTGATTTAAAAAATATAATCCTATTTTATTTTATTTTTGTGTTTAGCTTTAATTAAAAAATAAACTAAATGGAAGTCGCAACTAATAAATTTAAGTAATCTCAGATGATGTTAGAAAAGAAAATTATTTTGTGTGTTTAAAATTTAAATTTTAAATATTATTGCGCAATTTGTTTACGGTTGAGCTAAAATCATTTTTCAGACAGCCATTGAAAATGATTTTTTTTTTGTTTCAACCAAAAATAAGACAAAACAACTTTTGAAATCACAAAGATAAATTTAAACAACAAAATAATTCATTAAAATTTTCAATTGTCTGAATTGTAGATCGTTGATTTTTTAACTGGTTCTTTTAAGTGATTTCGAACATTCGTTTAGGATCAACCGATCAAAGAAATAACTTCTGTACACATTCTACGTTATCTCTGTAATTAATTTATTAATTAAGAAAAGAAAATTTGTAATAATTAAATGTCTCTGTTTTATATTCTTAAAAATACTCTTTAAAAAAAAAGTACAAAAAATAATAAAAAAATAAAAAAAACTTTACTGTATTCATTAAAAGGCTTTAAATCTAAAAGAAAAAAAAAAACCAAAAATTAAAAACTAAAAAAAAAAAAATAAACGTAATGTATGAAAATATTTAGAGAATTAAAATTAAAAATAAATTAGAGAAAAAGCTAAAAAAAAAAAAAAAATTTAAAGGATAAATGTTGTTTGTAAAAGAATTTCTTAAATTAAATTTATTTTTAAGAAAAAAAAAAAAAATAAAAAATCCAAATACAAAAATAAAAGGATCAAATTTTCTATCCTTTTTTTTCGTTATACAAAAATTAAAATAAAAAATAAACCAAAAACAAGAGAAAAAATATTAATACAAGAATTTATGAACTTTTATAAAAACAAAAAAAAAAAAACTGTCCTCTGTACGACGGTAAAAATATGAAAAATTTGATACATGAAAAATAAAATTAGAACTTTACGTGAATTTTTTTCTATTATGAAAATAATTAAGAAAAAATTGTTAAAAAAGTAAGAAGAAGAATATTTAAATCTCTACAGTAATTTATTCATGTTTGATTGAAGTACTTTCTATCCGTGATTTCTTAAACAATCCAAATTAATCGCCATTTTGTTTTTTTTTATAAAATGTTTTAGTTTTAAAATTGTTAAAGCAGCCATTTTAACAATTTTAAATTAAAAATCGATTATTTATAGAAAAAAAATAATTGATATTTACATGTGTAGATGTGTGAGTGTGTGTGTGTGTGGAAATTGTGTCTATATTATTGAATAATACAATTAAACATAATTGTAAAACAGAGTCACACACACACACACACACACATATTCACATTTAATTTGATGGTATGAATGTTAACATCTTGACAACAGATTTATTAAATTTTTAAAAAGAAAAACTTGATTGAAAATTTTTCTTTTGTCGAATAAAATTGTTTATATATAATTAAAAATTGAAGTTTTCTTAACTTTTCGTTGTGTGTGGAAATATTGATGGTAAGTTTTAATTGTCAAAAGAAGAACAAAAATTTCAGGAAGGCTAAAAATTGAAAAGAAATTTACGTTAACTGTTTTCAGTCAGAATTATAAAAAAAAAATTTCTATTGAAATTTTGTCGACGATCATAAAAATTTCACAAATTTTATTATGTCAACTAAATACAAAGAAACGTGCACATGATGATCTTACCTTAAGTTGAAAACCACCCTAAAAATAGGAGAAAAACAGAAATAACAAAAAAATATGAGAAACAAAATTTATAACATTTTGATTTTTATTAGATTTATTTATTCATTATACAACAAAATTGATTTTTTTTTTATTTTAAAATAAATTTAATTTAATTGCGATAAACTGAATAACTTCAATAAAAATGGACTAATTTATATATTTGATTTAATTATAATTTTGTTATAGAGAATTCGATAAATGAAAATCCAAATTATATGTAATGGAAAATCTCTGTTATGATTTATTAAATAATAAAAATTAAGAATTGATTAAAGAATATTCTGTGTTTTTGTTTTGATTTGGTTGGAATTTTTAAATTCCTGTATATTTCTCAACATTCCATTTACAAAAATCATTCTCACATTTGCCTGATCGTAATGTAAATAATCTATTATATCCATGTACCATAAGTCCAGCCACAACAGACAAATATTCATTCCAATAGAGATTTTTTATTTTATAATAATTAGATCCAGATATCGGTTCTAACTGCCATTTTCCTGTTTCTTTTTTCTCATTTTTTGTATTCCAAATAAAGATTGAACGTCGATCATTGTCTAAATTGTACTCATCAGCTTCAGCAAACACATATTCATTATATTGGGAGCATTCCATGTAAAAATATGTTCCATTTGCTTCTTGATTTATATTCAATGATGCTCTAGTGTCATTTAGTGGCATTGTAAGAAGAAAAGGATTTCGTCTGAAATTGTCCCGATTGTAAGGATCATATTTGTATACATAAATGAGAGTACCCAATTGAATATTACGTAAAACAATTGTTTGATTCCATGGAATGTTGCTTAATGAAGCGGGAAGATTTAATCGTAAATATACTAAGTTATCATTATCTGGATAGAATTTGTTGAAATCAGCATAAACACGATACGCAATTGTTGTTGTTAGGGTATTATAAATTTGTCCATTTTCAATCATCTGATTAAAAAGTAAACGATAACCAAGAATAATTTGCTCATTTTCTGTAAAAGAATTAAAAAATTGAATTAATTTGCTAGCATAAATTATGTTCTTTTCGTAAACAGCGGTAATTAGTTGTATTAAGAAAACTTTTCCAAATTTAGATACTTCATCCCGACCAACAGAAAATTGACCATTTCTGATCAGCAAAATTATGTCAGTTAAATTCTTTGGCTTGTTTGTAGTTTCTGTACAATTGTGCTGCAACAACGTCAGTTCACTCTTGCAAGTGTTCTTCGAATTATTTAGATTATGTTCAGCTAAATTGATACGTTCGGTTAAATTCTGTTTCTCCTTAATTATCTGCGTGAGGTTGGTCTCTAATTTAACCAATTCACCTTTATATTTTGCTTGTAATTTTTCAACTGATTGCAGAAAAGAATATTTTTTTACGTCCATTAATTTTGATTTCATTACTTCAACGCTTTCCAAATATTCTTCTACTTTCTGATCCATTATTCTGTCAATTGTTGACTTAAGTCTTCCTGCGGTAGATTTAAGATGAAGTTGGCATGCAATTGTCAACGAATTGTGTATTTGTTTATATTCGTTAATAAGTGATTCAATAGAATTTGAATAAGTGGAACAGTCCATTCCGAGGGAGTAATGTTCTTCGAATTGATATATATTATTTATACGAGTGAAATCAGATTCCAAACCCATTACATCAGTTCCAGTAACGAATATAAAGAACAGAAATTTTAAGATTTTAATCTTCATTTTATTGTACTTAACTTCGGTACTTTAAAACAAATTTTTAATTTATAACTTTTAATATTAACTGTTTGCACAAGTAAATTGAATTAATGATTGACCGAAAATGTTGCCCTATTTATACTTACTAAATTACGATTAATCGTAAATAATTGAAACCATAAATATTCTGATTAATTTTAAGTCACATATTAAATTATTTGGTTGAACAAAAATTTGCTTCCTCGTTCGATTATTTTTTATTTTAATTAATTTAATTTTAATTTTTGGTTAAATAATTTTTCTATTTTGTTTCCAATTTTTTTTTTTATAAAAATAGACAATCACATTTATTTCTTTTATTATTATTAATTAATTAGTAAATTAATATTTTAGTGAAATGTGGTGAAAAATATAAATTGGTTTTTATTCGATATTGACAATGATAAGACTTAATGATAACACAAATGAAAATATTCAATTGTCTATTCGGTTATAAATACAAAAGATTTTCACATTTTTTTTGTCATTTTACTTTAATTAACGATTGTGAGTTATACGTTTTTTAAGTCTATTGATTGAAGTAATTTTTATCAATTTTTGTTAATATTTGAGAATAATATTTCTTCTTACAATTCAAAGTAATAGTTACAGTGAATCAGTTAATTATTTGGAATTTTTTTTTCTGTGTTCCTAATTAATAATTTACATAATTTTTAAACATTATTTAAAAAAGTGAATTTTTCTACAAGTGATACGACATTACGTACCCATTTTATTCTTGGCCCAATAATTAAGTGATTCACTGTAATACAAACAGCAAAAGATGATGACGTATCTTTTCCATTAGCAGTAGTTTGGTTTACTTCATATTTAGCTGAAACTAATCGAACACCTTTTGATTTTGCAGAAGGAGAGTCCGAATTAGTTTAGAAGAGGAGGATTTGCATTAATTTTTTTAAGCTGAGTATGCAAGAATTAAATAAATTCATCATTTTAATTAATGTTGAACGTAAAATAAAGTACAGTGAAACTCGGTTATAACGAACTTCAAGGGACCAAAAAAAAGTTCGTTCTAACCGAAAGATCGTTATAAGTGAAGTTCGTTATAACCGAGTTTCACTGTATTTGTAATTATGTATAGGCATTTTAACAATACCGATTACTTAATAGTGTCAACAAAAATCTTTACTAATAAAAAATCCATACGATACCGCAGATAATCGGATAGCTAAAATTTCTGAATAATGAAAAAAAAGAACAAAAAACAAAAAAAAAATGTTGGAAATAATCGTCGCTTAGCAAACGTCTGATATTTTTAATAAACAAAAAAAAAGAAAAAAGAAAAACAAATGAAAATTTAACGCTATATGTCAGTGAAAAAAATTTATTTGAAAAATTTTAATTGAATTTATTGAATAAGAAAAATAATTAATTATGGATGAAGTGAAAATTGAAGAAGCAAAATATCGTTCAAATGTTAGAATTGGTAATTGGAATGAAGAAATGTTTTTGGAAGAGGTTTATTTATGTGTTTCAATTTTTAACAAAACAAAATTTCAATTATATACCAAAATAATTTATTTTTAGGACAAAATTCGTCAATTTTTAGAAAAACGTAATGAAGGTAAATTATTGGTACAACAAACAAGAAGACTTTTTAGTAATTTACTTAAAGAAATTGAAATTGAGGCACCTTGTGATTATATACGTTTTGGTGCTATTATTCAATTGATTGCGACAGATCTACCAGGTATTGTTCATTGTAATATTTATTTTATATTTCGTTCCTATCGCAGATTTTATGAACAAGGATAAATATGGGTTCTGATTGATGGTCTGAGACTCCAGTCTCTTAAACTTAATTCATGTGATGGAATAATTCGCTAAACATATTAATGGAACTTAATATTCGCTTTAAAAACTCTATATTTTAATAATGTAAAATATTTTATTTAAGTTTGTTCGGGATTTCCAACTGGTCAAATGTCACTATCAATTGTTGTTAATGAAAAATCATTACATCTTTGTCAAAAAATAAGTGATAAAAGTGATGTTACTGTTGCACCATCAGTAAAACCATGTGTCCGTAATACATTCATTATAAAAAGTGCTGATAAATTCGATCGTACTAATGAACTGCTTAAATATGGCCAAGATTTTTATTTGCAATGTGTTGAAGCTGAAGAACAGGTACAATACATTTTATTTTTATAAATATTTATTTAAAATTTTAGAAAAGTAATTTTGATTCTTTAATTAACAAAATAAAAAAAAGCCTTTAGTATTATTCTCATCTCCCAAAACAATGGGTTTATTGAATTCATCCAATTGTCCTTACTCCTTTTATACAAACGGTGAAGTTAATCAAAATATTGGTGTTTGCTTACAAGCGGTAAGTTTTTTTTTTATTGTTTTTTCTTTTGACTGTAAGTAAAAAGTCTTAAATAGACAATTTAAATAAAGGAAATTGATTTTTCTTTTCTCCATTTTGTCTTTATGTTTTTTTTTTTACTCATTATTAATGTAACTTGCTTTTTTAAAAGAACAAACCTTTTTTTTTAATATTTATTTAGGATCACTGCTGTGGTTTTATTGATTGTTTACCAAAAATTCCACCAAGTCATTGTAGATGGCGTGCTAAACATATTTTACCAAATATGAGAATTGAAATGGAAAATGAACCAGTACCGGTAAATTTAATATTTTTAAATATTGTTTTGTTTTTATTCATCCATTAATCGATTATTATTAGATATTTGAAATCGGTACGAATTAATTTCTTCCAATTTCTGATACAATTTTTTATTCGAGAATTTATATAATTTTTTTTTTATCATTAAGAAAATGAAAATTTTATTTGATTTTACTTCTTTTTTTAATTTTTTAATTAGATAACATAATTTGTCAGTAAAGAGCTACAGTTATTTTCTGATTTCAGAAGTTCAGAATGGTTTTTTTAATTTTCTTTTATCTTTTGGTTTTTTTTAAGAGCAACACAAGAATAATAATAAATAATTCAAATACAAATAAAAATTTGGCAGCTGAATCTATTTGGACAAACACTTTTTTTGGACCCGAACTTGGAGTTTCTGTGCAAAATTATTTGGATCTTCATAGACGAGAAAAATTTCAAAATATTTGGATGTTTAAGACTGACACTGTACATAATCAACAACATCTTTGATTAAACCTTCCGCGGTCAACCTTTCAACAATAATTAATGATTTGCATTTTTTTTTTGGGTTAGAAAAACACGACTAAAATTATTAGTCAAGATTTTCACCCCATTTAAAAACAATTCAATTTAAAAAAAAAAAGCAAAAACAATTCAATTTAAAAAAAAAATATGGTAAAAATAATTCAACTGAGAATATTATTTAAATTTTTAATACTATTCAATAACTTTATTTTTCTAATAAATATTTTTCAAATTTGGAAAAAATTATATGTTTGTTTCGTGCAACAAATAGCAGATGACACTGATAATAGAATAGAATAGAATAGATGATAATAGAAAAGTGCATACACAATTTTTGCATTGACACCAATTTTCTAAGAAAAAAAAAATTACTATTGAAGATTCAAACCAAATGCGATGATTAATGAAATTAAATCTCTGTATTTTAAAAATATTTATCGTATTGCGGGTAAAAAAGAAAACATATGAAAACGACTTTCTAATTTTTAATAAAATATGCTATGTTTAGTTTTGGCAACAGCGGACAAAATACAATGTAATGCCAAATTTATTAAAACGCTAAAAATAGTAGTAATGTTCTTTCGTAAAAGAACGAATATTTTACGAACATTTACATTATTTTTTTTGTTTTTGTATTTTGTATTTTATTTTCTCTCATTCTCATTTCGTTTTTTCGTTTAGTGTCAAAATAGCCTTTGACGAGATAGGTTTTGTTGTTGTGCTAAAGTTTACTACAAAATAGAAAAATAAAATCGGTTTTTGGTTTCACGCTAATAGAAAAATTTGCATTTTCTTTATTATTTTTGTGACCACCAAAATAATTCAAGTAAAGTTAATAATAAATAAAATATATTTTTAATAATAAATAATAAAGAATCAAAATTACACAATTTCTACGAATTTTTGTTATTGTTTTTTTTTTGGGGTTAGAAAATTGAAGCAAGGAAAAAAATATCCTTAAATTTTTTTTCATCATCTTCGCTTATTTTTTTGCCAAGTTGTTTTTGTTTGAAGTTTCACAAAAAAGTGTGTGTGTTACACTTATTTCTAATAAATAATAAATATTTAAAATTCTCTATAAATAAAAAAGAAAGTATTTTTTTGTTGTGACAAAAGTGCATTTTTTTTTTGTTTTTGGAAAAGAAAAAATACAAAAAAAAAAAAAAAAATTTAAAGTTAGTTATTTTTTTTCATTGCAACTTTTGCAAAATAATTTATTAACATAAAAGTTTACAGCTAATTAAAGTTTAAAATTTACTTGGAAGATTTTCCTTTATTTTTATATTTTTGTTGTTATTGGTGTTTTTTTTTTTTTTTTTTACAAAATTGCCCAAAAAAGTTAAACGAAAATAAATAAATTTCAAGAAAAATTATGAACAGAAAATAAAGACGAAGAAAATGAACGTTATCATTTTTCCCTACTGCTGCTGTCTTCTTCTTCTTCTTCTTACCTTAAATAAAATTAAATAAAATTAAACAACAAAATATTAATAAAACCTTTCATATCGATTTTCATTTTCATTTTTCTTCCGTCTCCTAAATTCACAAAAAAAAAAAAAAGAAGAAGAAAAACAGAAAACAAAATAACAACAACAACAACAACAAAGAAGGAAAATTTTCACACAAAGTTGTTTTTTTTCTGTTGTTTATTTTCCTTTCGTTTCATTCTATATTTCTTCTCTTTTCAACATATTTTCTCTCTCTTTCTTTTGTTATGTTATTTTATTCCTTCTTTTTTGTTGTTGTTGTTGTTTTTATTGGATAACGTAACCTTTTTTTTTTGTTGTTTTGTTTTCCTTTTCTTTTCCCTCTTTTTTTCTTTCCTCTTTTCCGTTTTTCCGTCATTTGTCTTTACACACACTTCTTTTAATAATTTTAATGTGCGTGATTCAAACATAACAAAAAAATAAAAAAAAAATACAACAACAACTACAACTACAAAAAAACTCCTTTTTTTGTTGTTGTTGAAGAAGCAAAAAAAAAAAAAAAAAAGAGTGAATTAATTCCAACTATAAAAACAAAAAATGTCTTGAGTCTTCACATACACAAATTTACATTTTTTTCCCCCCTTTCCTCAACTTTTTTTTTTTTATCTCGCGTCATAAAAAAAAAAGATAAAAAACAAAAAAAAAAAAAATTGGTCAACGCAAAAATAAAATTGCACCAAAAATAAAAAGAAAAAGAAAAAATAAATAAAGAAAGAAAGAGAAAAGGGAATTGTCTCTCTCACTCTCTTTTTATTTTTATTCAATTTTTTTTCATTTGATCGAATTTTTTGTTTTTTGTTTTATTTTTTTATCCAAAAAAAAAAAAAAAAGAGAAAAAAATTAATTATTAAATTTTTTTTTATTGTTGTTTTTTTTTTAAAGAAGAAAAGAACAAAAAAAATCTAAAGTTTAAAAGTTTTATTATTTTTGTTTTTTTGAAAATAAATTTTTGGAATTTTCCAATTCAAGTGAAAAAAAAGTGAAAAATCGGTGAAAAATTTTTGAATTTAGAAAAATAAAAAAAAAATAAACAAATTTTACAAAAAAAGGATGTTCCATCATCAGAATCAAAAAAAAAAGGTAAGAATTTTTCTTTTTGTTTTGTTTTTTTTTTATTGTGATTTTTTTGCTCTAGTACGATTTTTTTTTTGCCTTAAAATTATCGAAATGTTGTAAGAGTGAAAAACGTAAATTGAAATGTGAATTTTCTGTCTTCATTTTTTGACTGATTTTAAAATTTTTTTTATAAAAATATGTACTTCATTTGGGGGGGTTAGGGGGGGGGGATGATGGAGTTTACATAAGGATGAAGATTGAATGTATAATTTATGTACATGAAATTTTGATGTGATTTAATTGTGTAATCTGATGTAAGTAAGAAGGAAGAAGATTGATAGTGGTGACTTTGAATAAAAAAAAAAATATTCATCTTAAATCAATTCAGCTTCCTTTTAATTTGTTTTTGTTTTAACTCTTTTATTGTATGTGATCCTTGAATTCTTTAAAGATTCCAATATACCTCTAATATTATTGATTAGGCCACGATTATCTCGTTCTCATATAGGACACGACTACGATAAACACACATTGCAGTCCGTATAAGATCGGGGCGGGGAAACCCGGGGAAACCATATAAGTTGATCACGCAATCATAAAAATGTATCTGCACAAATTCATATAAAAAAATTTCTAATGAAGAAAACAAAAAAAAATCAAAAAAATTAATCGGTTTTTTCTTCTTCTTCCTCTTCTTCTTTCTTATTGTGTGTGTGTGGTGTGTGTGTGTGTTTTTTTTTTCTAAATATTTAGATGTTGGCTTGCATTCTTCTTGTATCTTTCATTTTCATTTCTTTTTATTTTTTTTGGGGAATAAAAAGAAGAAGAAAACCTGTTTAAACTTAAAGACAGAAGATTTCTTCTTCTTCTTCTTCTTCTGTTTCGTTGCATTTTTGGTTTCATTTTATAGTTGAATTGATTCTCTTTTTTTGTTGTGCATTCGATCTGTGATCCAGTCCTTTTTTTTCTGTCTCCCGATTTTTTCTTCTTTCTTTCTTTGATTTGATTTGTTACTTTTTTTTATTATTGTTGCTGTTGTTGTTGTTGTTGTTGTTGTTTCATTATTTAATTTTTAATTTTTAAGAATAAGAAAAAAACCGCGAAAATGCCAGTAAATTATTTAATTTTTGCATTTATGAATTTTTCATCCTAAACTTTATTTATTCGAAAATTTTCAATTGTATTTTCATACAAAATGTTTCTCTTGTTTTCTCTCAGAATTTCCTATATTTTTTTTTTCTAAGTTTTTAATTTTCAATAAAAACGAAACTAAAAGTAATAAACTAAAATTTTTTTTTTAATTGATTTTTAATTAAAAAAAAACGGAAAAAATCAAAGAGAAAAATTAAACTGAGAAACAAAAAATCGAAAGACAAAAAAAAAAAAGAAGAAACAAACGAAAAACACAGTTTTTTTTTGTGAAAAGTTTTTTTTGGTCAAATGAAAACATGACAGGCAACACACACACACACACACACACACATAGTCATATTAATAAATACGACAGTCGAATGAAAAGAGGGTTATTTTATCCAATACAAAAGGAAGCTATACTTAATCTATACCTACATATGGCACACAAACAACAACAACAACAATGTATAAAGGATGAATATTACGAAACCTATCCACAGACACACACACACACACACACACAGAGGCACAATTCTACAAATTTATAAAATGGAAGAATATTATGAATCCCAGGGAAGCAGAGAAAATTGACTGAAAAAATGGTAAAAACGAAAACGAAAAGGAAAATGAGAAAAAAAAAAAAAAATTAAATAACGAAAATTTTCCGTAACAAATTTCTCTTTTTCTGTTTTTTTTTTTTTGCATTTTTTAATAATTATTTTTTTTTTCCTAAATTTTTTTTTAAAAATGTTGAAATTATTATTTTATTACATAATTTGTTGTTACTGTTTTTTTTTTTTTTTTGTATAAGGGGAATAATTATAGACAAAACATTGTTGTGTTGTACATATTTTGTGTTTTCTTTTTTAAGTTTATAATTGCGACTTCTTATCAAAAATGTAACAGAAAAAAGAAAACGGAAACCGGAAATGGTTGTTTCTTTAGCCTATCAAAAACAGACACACACACACACACTCACCGATTTTTTTTTTTTCATTTTGTAATTTTTCTTGCCTTTTATATGTGTTTTTGTTGTTAAGAAAAAATTGAAGTGAAAATCATACAATCAAACTTGTACATTTTTTTTATCTCTTGTTTTCTTTTCCTTTCTCGCTCTGTCTTTATTTTATTGTTGTCTCTTTCTTCTTAATTAATAAGATTTTGTGATGATATCTAATTACAACCTACATAGACCTACAATGATTTTTTATAAATGATTTTTATCAAATTATAAATGAGTTAAAATTAAGTGGTCACTTTATGAAGGTTTTTTCTTTTCTTTCATACAAGTTTACGTTTACATGCATATGTATATATAAGTTATAACGTTAACGTTATATGAGCCTCTATAAATTATTTAAAAATATAGACAAAATTTCAATGTGTTCCGAAAATTAACTTAAATTCAATCTCTGCACTCATCCCTAGCCGAGGGGTTAACCATTCCTGGGAGAACTCGTGGGGAATCTTTGTGCAATCTTTGGAAATCTTTGTGAATCTTTGTGAATCTTTGCGAATCTGTGTGAATCTTTGTACAATCTTTTAAAATGTGTAATCAGTGGGGCGTAAAATTTTTGAGTGGTTAACCCAGCGTCCCTAGCACATAATTTAAATTTTGTTTTGCGCTGTCTACCGTATAAAAGTCAAGAATGTTATTATTGCACGTTTTGTTTTTTTTTTTTACTTATTTCAAAAGATTTGTGTGTGTGTGTGTGTGTGAGTTAAATGCACATTTTGTGCAACCACCCCTTCTATTATGTAAGTGTCACCTCATTAAAAACATGCGTTTCAAATTTAATTGCTTCTTCCCTCTGTCTTCTTTTTTTTCTCTTTACAAGTGACGTCAAAAGGTGAACATGAGAATGTATGTTTTGAAGCATGTCGGTAAATGTCGGCATACTGCAGTTTGATGCAATTTACAAAAAAAGGGGAGTTTTTCATTAAAATCCCAAGAGGGGTAATACCAATCAATTTTTCTGATCGATTTAACTTCGGAATTCGGATATAAGTACGTCAAAATTTATTTTAACGCAAAACCAATGTCACCATTGAAATACGAAATTCTAAAATAGCAGATTATATTCGAAATCACTTCAGATTAGGTCATTACGTTCAAACAGTTAAAGACGACCGTAATTTACTACTTAGTGTTTTTTATTTATTAAAAAAAAAAAAAGAAGTCAGAATCAATAACAAAAAAAAAACCTCTAATAAAATCAAAAACTAAAAAGATTCACGCAATTTGATAACTAAACCATTTCGCTTCTTTTATTTTGTTTTTGTTTTTGTAAAAATGTATGATTTTTTAATCCGTATTTAAACGCCTCAAAAAAAAAGGGAAGAAAACAAATTAAACAAAATGAGAGAATGAGATGACAGTATACTTCTACCCAGAATTTCTACCATGTTAAATTCGTAGTATTTGAAGAGAGAAATAAATAATAAAAACAACAGCTAAAACAACAATAACAGAATAAATAACAAAAAAAAGAATCTCAATACAATTGCACAGCAACTTAGAAAAAAAAAAATTATTTACTCTCTCCTCCCACTCCTTTTTGAATAAAACAAAAATAATGCAAAAGAATTGTTATCGATAAAATTTACACAGAGATGCACACATATGCCAACATATGGTTACACACACACACACACTCACCTATATACGTATATTCTACACACGGAATGTACACAAATATATTGTACAGCGAAATATCGATTAAAATCAATATGACAAAAATTATTATAGTCGCATGGCGTCAGCGTCGCGTGACAATTTTTTTTGTTTTTACTCTTTTCCTTTTTTCTCTTTAAAATTTCTATTGCAACAAAAATAATCTCTCTCTCTCTCTCTTTCTCTCTCTGTGTTTACCTTTCTTTTCACATTTTGTAGTTCTTATTATTCTCTTTAATTTTAATAATGAAATTCCGCACTTGCCAATAAATTTATTTTCTTCTTAAAAAAAAAATTACGAGAAAATGAACGAATAATTATTTGGTAAATGAAAAGAAAAAAAAAATTAACCAAAGTAAAATTGAATGAAAAACAACTCACGCAACCCTTCACATAATTATTTTTCATTATAGGTTTGTATTTGTGTGTGTGTGTGTGAAGTGTGTGGGGGTGTGTGTGTGTAGTGTGATATGCGTTGGAATTGTAATTAAATTATTTATTTTATGTTTTTATTTTTATAATAAAAAAAAAAAATGCGGCAACTGGGGCAAAAAAACGGCGACAACGCTAAAGAATTTTATATACGTTGACAGTGTCGTCATTGTTGATGTCGTTTTGTGTTGTACGGTGTGAGGGGATTTGGATACTTAACAACACAGAAGTACAGATAAGATAAGGAAATTTAATTTTATTTTGGAAAAATATTAAATAGGAAAAGAATAAAAAAATGCAAAAAAAAAAAATAATTCTTAAATTTTTTTTTCAGAAAACAAAAAAAAAAAAACGACAAAAAAATTTGATAAGCTTTTTTTTGTTGCTTGTTTTTTTTTTTTGTTATTTTTTTTTTTTTATTACTTTTGATTAAGATTCGTGAATTGAAAAGCAAAAGTCCGATATTAGTTTTTCACAAATATTTTAATTAATTCATTTGTTGATTGCGACGAAATAATAATCACTGTAAAAAATAGTTAAATTTTCAATCCATACTGATAACATTGCAGATTAAAATTTGCACATCTACACATTTTACACTGCATACCCCTTTCGTAGCGTAATTATAAACTGCAACTGCTGTAAGTGATTAACTTTATGACTTTAAATTATTTTGTTTGTTGAAAAGATTTTCACAAATGATTTGGTTAATGAACCTTTCTAAATGGACCACAATTTTGTGGTTACTATTTTGGCGATCTCGAAAATCTCAATATATTTTTATAGAAAGATTTTGAATTGTGAGAAAATTTTATAATTTAAATTTTATAAATTTTCTTACAGTCGCATCAAGTGTCATTGTTACATAATAGAAATTTTAAATGATAACGTCATCAAAATTGAGATAATTAAATTGATTCTTTCAGTCTAACATTTAATTTTTTCCAAGACTCTCCTGTGAAATTCGGTCAACGAGAAAAAAAGAAATGATTTTTTTCATTTTCATTTTCTCTTTTTCATTTGTTTTTCCTCTTTCTTCGTCTATTCTGTCCGTCCTAATTGTAAGATAATCAATCGAAAATATTTTACTTACTTAGGTTCTAATTATTATTAAATATCGTCATTAATTAAGGAGACAAAAACTCACAAAAAATAAACGAGTTCATCTTTCCATTTCTTTCCATTCTTCATTCAATTTATCTTTTTCCTCTTTTTTTTTTTTTTGTTTTTTCACGAATTGGAATTGCTTACAATATCAAAGAAAATTATCAATACTTTATTCAGTTGAGTACAGTTGAAAGAGGAAACTACGAAACGGATGGGAAAACGAGAGAAAATGAAAGAGGAAAAAACGAATGAACGAGGATCAAATCAAGATCGCTAACGATGGATTGAAGAAGAATCAAATTATTAAATTGTTTTGTTTTTACGTTCATTTTATTTATGTCACGATTATATCGACTAATCGAGTCTTACATCGATTAATTATTTATTTTTGTTTGGGTTAACAGTACGCGTGTGTGTGTGGGTAGCATAAGTGAAGACTTTGTGTGCTGCGTTGACAATAAGTGAATTCTATTCATCTGTACTAATTTTCTGCTTCGGTTTTTTTCTTGTTTTCACTTCTTTATAAATTTCTTACTAATTCGATAAATTACCCTTTCACCTCTTCTACACCCTTCTACTGAATGAAACAAATAATAACGAAAAAAAAACAACATATTTCTTATCGGATTTTAAATTTTTGGAACAAAAAAGAAGAATCAGAAACAAAAACAAAAAAAAAGTTTTGGATTGGAATTTCTTTTAATTCTTCTTAATCTTTTTATTGAAAAAAAAAATTAAATTAAGAAAAACATAAAATTCCGTTAAATTAATGTTTTTTTTGTCTTGTATTTTAATGTTCTGCCTTTTTTTTTCTTTCTTTTTCGTTTTTATCAAAATAATCAACATCACAAAAAAATTTTATTTTGTTTTTGTAATAAACAATAAAAAATGAAAACTCACAAAAAAAAAAAAAAAAAATCATAAATAAGAATAAAAGAAATTTAGTGAAAAATTTCTCTCCGTAAAAATTTTATTTTTTTTGTTAAAGTTTCTTCTTCTTTTTTTTTTGACGTATAAGTAAAATAACAACAACAACAATAATAAAGAAACAAAGAATCCGGAACAAAATTTAATATGTATAAAAAACTGAATAAAATATGAACTGAATTAGATTTTTTATATCTATTTATTTAATTTTGCTTATAAAATCTAAATTAATTAAATAAGTTCGATTAGAAAAGAAAAAAAAATAACATAATTTTTAAATAATAAAAAAACTTAACGTAATAAAATTTATAAAAAGATAAAGAAGAAGAAAAAAAGCAATAAAGTGATAAAATATCGATTAATAGAAATTTTTATAAGAACTTCGATCAATTTGATCTCTTTATTTAATGTAGATTGTAGAGAGTCTTAGATTACAGAAGTAAGAGTGACAATTTAGTGTAAATTTAACCGGGTTAACAACAGTTGTTGTTGCTGTTGTTGTTGTTCTTTTTGTTGTTGTTGTTATATGATGTTCGTGAGGTACATAAAAAAATTTCTGAATTTAATTATCATAATTTTTGTACTTTTTTTATGAAAATTGTTTCATGATGTCACGAGGAGGAGTAGTAGATCACATAAGTACTTACTACTTGAACAATAGAGAATTTCAATTGGTTCATGTTTTTCAATTGATTTCAATTAATTTCGACAAATGAAATTGCTGGTCGCGTATAATAGTTGATTGTAGTTGAAGTGTACACGAATTTTTATTCGTATACAATTTTATTAGTCCTCCACCCCTTCTCCATATCTTTTGAATTGTATGTACTAATGGAAATTTTGTTGTTACATTTTTTTTGTTTGGACAATATGTTAATTTTCTTAATTGGCTTAGCCAATCAATGATAAGTACTTCAATCCTATCATTAACAAATTATTTGGTGAAATTAAATCGATGAAATTAAAGATAAATTAAGCCATTAACCGTTCCCGCCATTATGAAAATGGCTGGGTGTAAACCAATTAAAATTAAATCAATACTTACACGAGAAAAATGCAAGAATCAACAGAAATAATTCCAATTTCTCATTCTACCGATTTTTTTTCCTTCTTTCACCTTCTCTTTCTGCCTCAATAAACGATTATCAACATCAGCCAATTAATCCAATAATCGACCTCTTCTCTCCTCGCCCTACAATCACAAATTTAGTTGAAGAAATAAAAACCTTTATTCAACCACAACAAATAAACCAATAACTACATCAACAACAAGAATTTTTTTTCTTCTTATCGGCAATAAAATTCATACAATCGTCTCAGAGAGGGATAAAGAGAGAGAGAGAGAGAAGCAGAAAAGAAACATTTCAACACGCAACATAAACGTCAATATAATTTTATTTTTACTTCCGTTTTTCCTTACGGACTTTGGTTACGAACTTTGATGTTTAAGTATTAAGTACATGAATTGCGGTGATTTAGACTTTCTCGTCTTATTATGTTTCCTAAAACGCTTTTATTGTGCATTTTTTTTACAACAAACATTTTGAATGGATTTGATAAATACTCACGTCACACAAATTAAAATTGAGAATTTCAATTCTACCAAAAATAATAACCTTTAAAAATAAATAAAATATTAATACATTTCAATATACAGTTTGTTGAAAAAAAATTTACGAAGACGAAAGATAGAAAAAGAGAAAGGGAAAAACATAAAAATTTAAAATAATAATATTTATTAAGACGACGACTTTTGCTTTGTTTTATAATATTATAATAATGTAACGGTAAACGATGATTATTTTCAAACAAATAAAAAAAAAAAAATGAAAAGAGACAATCCAATAACAACTAATCATGTGTCCGTGTGTGTATTTAAAATTCCTCTCACCTATACCTGTATACGTATACCGTCTGCACACTTGAATTTTTCACAGGAATGTTCACACAGAAAACATAATTTAGTTTAATTTTAAATCAAACGTAAGAAAGAGATACAGAGAGAAATAGAGATAAATGGATAAAATAACGTAATGCATTGAATATTCCTGTATTTCTAGTAGGTAAGTATTAAATTTCAGTTAGTTCAACATGTTATCGGTTTTGTTTGTTATACATTTGTCTGTCTGTTCCTGTGCTTGTAGTCTGTCGGTTTTAAGTCGATATTATTTTATACCGTTCAATAATTATTACAAAAATATACTTTTTTTTTTTTAAGTTTTTTTTTTTTGGTTTAACCTTGAAATAGTATTTTCACCTCTCCTTAAAAAGAAAGAGAGACCTAGAAAGAAAGAGAGAAATATTTGATCAAAATTTTTTTTGAATTTTATTAATGTGTCATTTACACCTGAAACGTACCATTTTCTTAATTTATAACCACACAAACAATAAGAGTGACGTATGAATTTTAATGAAGTTATAGACTGCAGGTACTAAAATTATTTATGTACAAATTAAAATAACATCGTCAATTCGATTAATTAGAGAAAAGAAAAGAAAAAAACTGCAATGAATTTTTAAACGTCGGAATACAAATTTCATTAAATAAAAAATGTTGTTTCGTTTCTTTTAAATCATTTTTAACTTAAGTTAAGTCCAAATGTCAAGATTGTAGTAATATTAACTAGTTCTTGTTGTTGTTGTTCCTTTTGTTATATTATTGTAAAATATAAACGGTTAGTGGGGGTGTCGACATGTTTCCAATTCTTGCTATAAAATATTTATTTACATAAATTTATAATTGTTTGCAACTTTTGTTAAGCGCGTGAATGATTAGAAATTAACTGGTTTAAGTTAAGTATATTATCTTAAATACTTTGGCATTATTGTTCTTATGACATTCTATACTATTGTAATTTTTATTTTGTTTAAAAATAAGACTTAAGAAAAGATTCATAATTTTCGGATATGTATTTAAGTTTTGTAAATTAATTTTTTTTTTTTTGATTTAAATTTAATGAGTGAAAAAAAAACGAAAACTTAAATATTATTGATGATGCCCGCTTATCTGTGTTACGAGGTTTTTATTTTTATTTACTTTTTTTTTTTCTTTTTCTTTAAATCGATAATTATATTTTTCATCATCAGCAAAATTAATATTAATTAATAAAACATTTTCTAATTCCATTTAGAAGAATAAGAAGTAAAAGTTAACAAAAACTGCATCTTTAAGTAAATTACAGAAATTTGTGCTTATAAATTAAGTCAATATTCAATTTGCACATTAGAGCAAAAAAAAACAAACAAAAAAAAGTTTTAAAACTTGTGAATTGAATTTGACCCAAAAATAGAAACACAAAACAAAAAACAATACGGAATTGTGCGAAATCCGTTATGCTATTTTTTTTTTCTTTCCTTCTTTTATTTTCTATTTAATGTTTGATGTTTGTTGTTGTTGTTGTTGTTTTAACTAACATCATACGTAATACGCGCATGCGACGTGATTATTTATATTGACATTCATAATATTTAATGAAGTGTAATTTTATATTCTTAGTTCAGTTTTTTTTTGTTCTGTACTTATTTTTTTTTTTATGAATTTATTTAGTATTCGTCTAATGTACTTCAGACCTACCTTCTATTATACACTTACTATTAGAATATTTAAATCTTGAACTTTTTTTTCTTTTTCTTTTTCTTATGTTTTTATTTATTTTTATTTTTTTGTTGTTGTTTGTTTTATGTTTTTGTGGTCCACACATTTTTTCGTTTTTGTGATATTTTTTTTATTAGAATAAAAAGAAAGGTAATTACGATGATGACGTAGCCAAAAAAAAATTAAGTAAGTAAGAGCTACATTTATTTATTTATTAATTTTTTTTTTATCTTACCTTATGTAAATATTATATTGTGTTGTTACGTCACTGTCGGCACATCAGTTTTTTGTTGATGTTTTTTTTTTGGACATCACGTTTTATATTTATTTATTTTCTTTTTTTGTTACCTTTTCAATTCTAAACTGATTTTAAAAATAGAAACACCGTTTATAATAGTTGTTGTTGTTGTTGTTTAATAAATTAAGAAATATATTGGAGAAAAAAAAAAAAAAGAAAGAATGAATTTCTTATAAATATTATAAGTAAAAGATACGTCTTTCTCAATTAGACATTCTAAGTTGAGATTTAAAGATACAAAAAAAAAAAAGAAGAAAATAATTAAAAGAACAAATGTTTGCCAAAATATTGTAGGAATATCTTATTTGTCACAACTTTAGAGTTGTGTCTGTGTGAATCTTACATTACATTACCTAAGGAGAAAAATGGCTTGAATTTCATTCTAAAAGTAGATTTTGTGAATCATGGGCCATGATTCATGGTAGTGGTTCGTGTAGTGATTCGTTTGATATGAGAAATAAAACCTGACATATGAAATCAATAATTTTAATTTTAATTTTAAGAAATTTTTTCTAATTTTAAATAAATCAATTGAATTTTGTAGACAACTCTAATCATCATTTTCTTTTAAAAAAATAGTTTTGTTTGTGGATTTTGTCGTATTTGTGCATATTATTTGCACTTGTTGCTTAAAGATTGCACATAGAATCATTATTGATCTTTACCAATTACATTTAAGATTTAGTTAATTATACTCAGACGTTTGTGTCTGCTACTGTTCTATTATTTGTTCATTTCACTTCCAATTTAAATTTACGTTAATTTATTGTTTCATTTGAAATTCACTTGCGGCTTTAAATAACATTTTCTTATCTCATTCTCGACATTATTAAGAAATAAGAAAAAATAAAATGAAATATAGTTTTCTGACAAGCAAAAACACTTATAACAGAATAGACAAAATCTGTTTTTAAACAAATATACAAATCTATCCTTTACTTACTTTATTTACTCTTCTCTCTCTCTCTCTCATTCTTTTTATACCAACAACAACAAAAATAATGGGATACTCCATTGAATTTAATATTGAAGTCTCTTGTCTCTTTTATCATTGCCAGAGGCTATTTTATTTGATAATTCTTTTTTTTTTCTCTTCCTTTTATTTTTTAGTTAGTTTTTTCCTTTAACGTAAAAAATATAGTCCAAGAAAACAAGAAGAGAAAAAAAATATACAAGAAATGAATAAGAAATGCAGGAATAAGAAGAAGATCAAATTTTGTAAGAATTGAGAAAAGCCCTGAGGTGTTGCGGCGTCAACACAAAATTACAAGAAAATAAATAATCTTACGTTTTTTTTTTTTGGTTTTGATTATTATGATTTTTTCTCCCCTTTTTTTTATTTGATGTTAGAAGATTTAAGGGCCGTAAACTCCCAAGTAGAATAATCGTTATTCGTGAAAAATTATCCGTGAACATCAACAATTTTTGTTTAGACTTTATATACTCGCCTTAGGCTATATTCTGAATGTTTACTCAGTGATATTGAAACGTCTCTTTAATTCCATCTTTCCTCTCTTGATGTGTTTCCATTATATATTCAACAAAGTAACAGATTTGATTACAATTACTGTGAAATGGTAGAGTTGCTCTTATTTCCTTTTTTATCGTTTTTTTTTTTTTTTGTTTGGTTTCATCACCGCTAGAATGGAATCGGGTGCAATTGAGGAGAGTTTAATAATATTGACACTTGAGTAATCTTATGATTGACATCCAATACCAATAAAAATAGTTATTTATTATTCAGTGACACTTTTGTATTTGTTAACAGAGGGATATATACCATGGAATACAAGGATTTTCAAAGATTCCTAAAGAGTTTTCCGAGGATTACCGACAGTGGTTAACCCCACGCTAAGAACCCTAAAATTTCTGCTACAATTATGATTTGTTCAGAAATCAGTTTAAATATTTATAAAAATATTTTGGAGAATACGAAAATTGTGTGATCATGAGATTTTTCTACATGACTGTTGTGCATTAAAAATTACAAAGAAAATAAAAAAAAATAAATAAATGAAAGAATAGGAAAAAAGTGATAGCTGAAATGTTTTACAATTTTTTTAATGGAAACCGATTATTACTTAGTTAGTGGGTTACTTTTTTAAACATGGTTTTTTCTATAACGTGACTTTACTTTTATATTTCAATAAAAATTTAATGAGAAAATTATTCACACGAGGTGTTAACTACTGAAATAAATTTCACCTCAAGAGATTTTATAAAAAACAAAAAAGTTTGCACAAAAATTGCACAATGATTCTAAATGCGCTGTAGTATTTAGTGGCATTCATGATAATAACAGTGATTGTGTTTTAAGTATAATAATGCTTGGTTTCACAATAATTTTAAGTGACTCCTTAATTAGGAAGAATGAGAGAACAATGTTTGAAAAAGAGAATTTAATTTAGAAAAGAGAAGAAAAAATAATCTTAGTGAAATTTGGCATAAGTAGAATTTCTGTAAAAAAAAAAATAATTAATGGAATAAAATATTGATATTTGAGAGGCCATTCTCCGACTACCCTTAACAAAATTCCTTTTAGTTATTCATTCGAATAAGAATTGGCTAATTTTTGTTCTTTTGTCCGAAACGAAATGATGAAAGAGGTGAAATCAAAAGAAAAGATGAATTATTTTTATTTTTAGAAAAAAAGGGGATGACAACTTTTTAAAGTGATCACATTTTATGAAAGGTAATTAAGAAATAAGATTCCTTTCTTTTATTTTTCTTCTTTTTCTTTCTAATCACGAATCACAAAAGTCACAACATTTTTTTTTTCTTAATTTAATTTTTTATTTATTCATCGTTTCGTTGTTTTGTTTTGTTTTGTTTTTTTTTGGTTCATTTTTTATTTATTTATTCTTTTTTTTTTGCGTTACAAATTTTTGTTTCTGTTTGTTTTATTGTAGATTTATTATTTGTTTTGTTGTTGTGTGAAAGTCTTTGCCTTTTAATTTTTGAATTTATTTATTTATTTAAGTGAATTTTGAATGAAAGATGATCACAAAAATTATTTATATACGTTGGTTCATCTATAAGCGTATACGACTAACTTCATTCTTTCTTCTCTATTTATTCATTCTGTTTATTGTTGTTGTTTGTTCTTGTATTTTTTTCTTTTTATTAAACAAAAATTAATGCAATGCAATAATCTTACTTAATTTCACTTTTTTTTTTTTATAAAATAGTTTGCATTAATATATTTTTTTTTAACCATTTTAAATGTTGATGGTGCTGTGGTCATGTCATTTCATTCTAATTAATCTACGTCTCATTGTTGTTGTACTCTTCCTTTTTATTCAGTAGACAATTTCTCCTACGTACACTTTATTTTTTTTTTGTGATTCAAAAAGAATAAGAAGAAGAAGTAAAAGAAAACAAATGAATAATGAAAGTAAATAAAACCGCATATAAATTGCATTCCGCGGTTATCATCTTTTTATTTTCTTTCAAGAACACAAAACTAAAGACTTTAAAAACTTAAGAGCAATTTTTTATTCAATTTTATTTTCTCGTTGTTAAAGTTGATTTATTGTATCAAAATATCCATACACAGGTACAGTAGGACGTAGGAGCATCTTGATTAAAAAAAAATCTTTGAACAATTTTATTAAATATAAAAAAGTAAAGAAACATAAAATTTATGACGTGTTTTAAAAACGTTTTTCAACTTTTGTTGTTAAATTTTGTTTTTGCTTGGGAAAGGTAATTTAATTGCAAGTTAAATAAGTGTAACATTTTTTTTTCTCCTATAACAAAAGACGTAATGCAATCATTATAAAATCTCATGAGATACTTACTTAATCGAAATTATAATCTCTGTGTCTGTCTGTCGTCTGGAGTATGGTTATGGGGTCGGAGGAATTAGAAAAAATAAACTCAATTTATTTAGATTTGTCTTCTGATCATTCTTATGAAAAGATTAATAAAACTGCAATGTGGAAGAAGCACAATGAACTTCTTATTGTAATAGATGTGACAAAAAAAAGAACAAACAAACTATAAACACTTTTCGGATGTAACATAGATAGATCAAAAGATTAGAATAAATAATTCATTATTTAAAATTAAATTTTATAAGTAAGAAAGTTTTAATTAATCCTTATACGTCAGAGTCAAGAACTTATTTAACTGGGTCAATTTTAAAAGTTTCTTAAATCAATCTTAAGAGATTCTCTTTAGACTAATTCTTTTCGTATAGATATAAAAAATTTCTAATTTTGTTTCTATTCTTATTCTTATTCTGCAAAAAATGTAGTAAAAAAACAAAAGACGGTTTACGAATATAGGTTAAGCCCTCATGATTAAAAACTTTAGAAAAAAACAATGAATTATGTCAAGTCTTTAAGGAAATCTATGTTCGCCGACAAAATAATAACCTTCATTTATTTTATTAAATTATGTATCTGTAGAAAGATTCCCCATATACCCCCTTACTAACTGTTTCTCTGTTGACATTCAATAACAAAAAAAAAAAAACAATTGTTAAATATCATAATATTTTTTGCCTTTTAACGGAAGAAAAAATATATAAGAAAATAATTAGAAATTAGAAAATAATAAGTTCGATAACAAGAATATATCAGTGTAAACATTTTGTCTTTTATCAGTCTCTCTTTCTCTTTCTCTCTCTCTCTCTCTCTCTCTCTCTCTCTCTCTCTCTCCTTCTTGTGTAAAATTACAGTAAAAGTTACATTTAAAAATCACAACCACAAGAAGAGATTAAGTTATGAGAAACTAATAATAAAACGAGTGGTATAAAGTAAATGTCAACAAAAAACAAAAACAAGCAAAAACAAAAACTAAATAATGTTTTTCGTAAAATTTAACAAAAACTGACGTATACAAAAATTATTTTGTCTCTTTCTTACAATTTTTCTTGTACGTTTAAATTTTATAAACGATTCCAGTCCCAGTAATAAAAACGAAACAAAAAGTTAAGTAGCAAAAAGCAGTAGCACAGTTACCATAACCAACAATAACAAATAATAAAAATGTAAAGAGGAAGAATAAGAAGTTATAAGAAGAAAAAGGGTCGCGGTTTAAAAAAATATATATAAAAACATAAAAACAGAGAAAAAAAATTTAAATGAAGAAAAGAGAAAAAAATATATGTACGACGGGACACAATTCAAGTCAATTAATTTGTGAAACGTGACTGCGACGCGACGCAGTGATATTGAGACGTTCACTCTTGTGTGTATATTTTATTTTTGTTGCTTTTCGTTGGTTCAATTCAGCGTTGAAACATAAAAAAAAATATAAAAAAATAAAAAGAAGAAGGTTGCTTATGACAAGAATGATGAAATGAAATGTGGGTGCAGTGTGAGAAAGAGTGAGAGAGAGGATGGCGGGGTTATAAAGGAAGGTATATTGTCGTTGATCTATATTCTGTAAAGAAAACAGATGTCACTCTTAAATAAATCACAGAGGAAAAATGAAAAAGAAAGAAAAATGAAAAAAAAAAAACACAACAACAAGAAAATGAAAGGGAAGACCACAAAAAGCAACAACAACAATTCAAGAAAAATGTAGAGAAATTGTGTGTGTGTGTGCGTATATGTAGAATGAGTAAAGAGAGGAATGAGGAACAAATGTGTTGATGAGTGGGTTAGATAAATGGAGTATTGTATTGTATTGTGAAAGTAGGAGAAGAATGATGAACGTTTAATTTCCTTTTTTCATTTAACTATATTCGAAAATAAGACAGAATCTATAAGTATGGTGAATGACAGTCAGGACTCTCATCAGGACATGATTTTTTTTTTAATGGTGAACGATTTTTTGTTTTTTCTTTCCCTTTTTTCTCCTCATGCCCTCAGAATAGATTTCCGCATTAAACTTTTCTTTTCTGTCGATTCTGTCATTGAAATTGTGTCGCCGATAAAAGTTTAATGAAACCGGAATTTTTTTTTTCCTATTCTGGACAATAAACCGGATGAAACCGGATGGTGATGATAAGACTTATATAAGACAAGTTAACTATTTTCTCTTTCTTATTTCCTTTTTTTTTTGTCTGGTCAATTGAAAATTTTCCTATCTTCCCCTTTTTTTTTTTCTATAAAAGAAAATGCGAAACACATTTGTGAATATTATTCGTTCGGTTTTTTCCCAAACAACACCCTTAAAAATAAATCAATTTTCATCGTAATTCATTAGATTTTTTTTTTACATTCACAATTATTTTCATGGTTGACTTAAAATAAAATTAAAACCAATAAATAAATTTTCTATTTGATTTCAATCTTAATCTCTAATTTTTATTTGATTTAATTGAACAGCAAAAAAAGAAAAAAAAATAAAAATCCCAGTACTTAATAGAAATCAACTAAAGATAATTTACTTATTTTATTATTGGATATTTAAGCCTAAATATTTTCTGTCAGAGTTAATACATCAGAAAACATCAGAAAAAAAAGAAGGATGAAATTAATATCGTGTAGAGAGATAATCACATTTATTAGGATTAAATTAATAAATCAACCAATTAGAAGTAAAGAGCGACATGAGATTAATTCAACAAAGAAAATATTTTTTTTTTTTGAAATTCAACCCTTAGGATATGAGTAAAGATGATTTGCAAAAAAAAAAAAAAACAACCAACAATTTTACCACAACAAATTGCACATCAGAGTTAAGCATAGATTTCATTAATATTGCAACGTTATACTGACTATTTTTACTGACAATAAATAATTACACTGAAAGAGGGCAACAAGGAAAGAGAAGAATTATTATTACTGAGGGATGGAAGTAATGTAATTTGTATCTCCCTTTCTTAAAAAAAAAACTTTATTTATAGATTTTTATTAAGCCAAGGTCACACTGAGTGCACATGTGTTTTTTTTTGTCTTCCATAACACACGCGAATTTACTGCGAATTATTTGTAAGCTAAAATTTTGTTACTCACTTACAAAAAAAATAATAATTTAAATTATTCACGAGTTAGTTGATTGGAATTAAGTATTCTTGAAATATTTTACACCTTATGTGTAATCCATCTACTGAATTTCAATTTATATACAAGACATAAATTTAATCTAACATAATTTGAATTCTTAAAATTAATTGAAATTATAAATTTTAATTTCAGATGAACTTAAATTAATTTTTGTTTTTAAAAAATTGGAACAAAAAGTTGAGGGAATAAAAAAGTGAGAGGATTAACCAGTTTTATTTAATGTACATTGTGTACATAAAATGTTAGCACATGTCGACCAACAACACAATCACATACACACATTTATTCAACTACCTTTAGACAAATAATTGTAAACCTCCTTGAGCCATACTTACTTTTCTTTAAAAAACTAAGTTATAAAATTTTTCTTCCTCTCTGAAACCTCTTCCTGACTGCCTTGTAACAAAATTCTTATTTATTTTTTTTTTTGTTATATTCTGTACTGTTGTTGTTATGTTTCTTACATAAAAGAAAGTTATAACCTCTCACCTTATCTAATATCGTTCAATATCAATAGAATTGATTTTTATTTAAGAAAAAAAAAAAAAAAGAAGCAAAATGTGAAATGTGAAAATGAAAATGTATGTTTAGATAGGGATACTTATTTTCTATTCCACCTGATTCCACCTTCCAATATTCTCGTTGCCCCTATATTATTCCACTAAGTTCTTTAATAAAATTATGTTGGGGTAAGGTATGTGGGGTGTTAAGGAAAATGTGTAACGAACGTTTTCTCTCTTTTTCCTTTATACTTTATTGGCCCCCTACTTTTGCTAAAAAAAAAAGTCTATGCAAAGAAAAAGAAAACCATAAGAAGAAGAAGAAGCAAGAAAGTAAAACAAGGATATGAAAAGAAAAAAAAGGCGCAAAAGACTCAACGTCAAAAAAACAAAAAAAAAAGTTGAACTTAACAAAAAAAAAATTGTGGAAAGAGAGGGAAATTTTTTCCGGACGGACAGACAAATTATTTGATTTATGATTAAAAAAAAACATCAACTTATGTACAAGAGGGTTAATGTTTGATGGGGCGTAAGGGTACCCGATCTCTCTTTCTTTCTCTTTGTGAGGATGTGTGTATGTGTGTGTGGGGAGTGAGATAAATTTTCTTTTTTTTTTGTTGTCGGGGCTTGTATATGTACGTATGGTGCTAACTGTTAGTGGGTGTGAGTGTTGGTCCTTTATACCGCGCGCGTCACAATCAAGATTTATAGCGACAGAAACAGATTTCAAATGTGCGATATAAAATATTTCCTTTATATGTGCCGGAATTTTTCCTCCTTTAATTTTCCTATTTTTTGTTTTGAGACTTAAAAAACAAAAGAAAACGTGAAAGAGTGAGAGGGTGGGAAGCCAAAGCGTAAGAGCATTTACGAAAGAAAATAAAATAAAAAGAAGAAAAAGCAGTGTCTCGTGCCTGTCATGTTAATGTCTTCCTGTGAATATATATGTTGTGTGTGTGTATGAGTGTAAATGTGGTTATATATCGCGTTATTGCCTCATCGAATCTCTCTTGTGTTTTTTTTTTTTTTTGTTACCAAGAGTAAGAGAGAATATAAAGATATTATATATGCTTGTGCTTTTACTGCATACGTCGCGTCGCGTGATGTGATAGATTGAACTTTATGGGTGTCAAAAGCTCAGACCATTTTAGTCATTTATCTTCTTTCTAAAGCGGGATTTTCTTTTTTCATATTTTTTTTTTATTTCTCTTATATAAGTACGTGTGTGTGTGTGAATTTGAATGTTGCTGTTGTATTGCAGGTTGATTTTTCTTTTTTTTTCGTTGGTCTTCTTTTTTTTTTTATTTGGAACGGGTTAAAGTTAAAAGAAAAATAAAAGAGAACAAATTGTTGCGCTTGAATTTGTTTTTTTAAAGAATGTTTTAATGTGAGAAACATGATTGAGGGAGGTTTAAAAGAGCGAGAGGGGCTATCATCTCTAGGCCACTTAAACGGGATGTCTATTTTTTTTTGCCTTTTGTTTTTATTTCTTCCCTTCAGAAGAGGAGAGCAAAAAGATTTCTAACGTTATTATTACAAAGGAGTGGTAAGTATAAGGGTGGTGTGTACCTACATAAATTGTTGTATAATAAACGCATTAAATTAAAACAACAATAAGTATACTAACAACAACAATAAATTGTATTATGTAAAATATCTGGGTCGAAAAAAAATCTTGACCTAACTTATGCCGGTTTTTGTTACACCGCATTATTCAAAGTAAAAAGTAACGAAGAAGAAAAACAAGAAAAAAAAATGTTGTCTCTTAAGATTTTTATCTGGGTCACACAAAACAAAAACAAAAACTAAATAAAAAAAAAAATGCTAACAAATAAAAAGAAAGTGGTAGATCGAGATCAAAATGATTTATAAAAAAAAAAAAACAAAAAAAAAAAAACGAAATAAAGAAGAAAAAGAAAAAGAAAAAGATAAAAAAATATCTTTTGAACTCTGGAAATTCATGATTTCCCTGGTGAGCACTTGTTTGATTGTGTCAAATCATGTTGTTGTTTTTCATCATCGCATTAAATCGTATAGGATAGTGAACGAATGATTGAGAAAACGAGAGAGAACGAGAAAGAGAGAGAGAGAGAGAGAGAGAAAAAGATGAAAATATAAAAGCAAAAAAAGAAAAACTGTCAAACCCAATTAGCAACAAAAATTCACATCCACAAATCACCTTCTAAATAACAACAACAACAACAACTAAAGGGAAAAAAAAGATCTATTCTTTTTTGTTTCTTTCCTTCTCTTTATATTTTCAGGGTTGGAATCCTTTTTTTTTTAAACCTTTGACAAAATATTTGAACAATAAATGTTTTCTTCCTTTTTTCTTCTTTACTTTATATTTTCTTTAGTTTTTCTATTCAACAATAATAACAACAACAACAAAACAGACAAGAAAAGAAAATCTAAAAATATACAAGACGAGAAAAAAAAACTCTTTTGAAAATGAAAATTTTTTATTTTACCTTATCAGAGTGATGGGCGAAGGGGGATGAGGTGCAGTTCTTCTTCATCAAACCTATTTATGTTTTTTTTTCCACCGTTATTTTCTTCTTCTTTTTCTGTTTTTCCTTTTTCTTCCTTTTCTTTTTTATCCGATTTGAAATGATTTGGATGTGAGAGCGATTGGAAAATTTCTCTATCGATTTGGTTAAAGAAAAAGGAAAACGGAAAAAATGTATAGGGAATGAAAAGTAAAAGATAAAGAAGAAAAGTTTGTTAAAAAGAAGAGGGCAGATTGGTAAGAGGAAAAAAAAAAGAAAAAGAAAATCAGAATGATTGAAGAGTATTGCTGAAGAAGGAAGTGAGAGAAGAGGGGAGATGGCTTTGGTTATTTTTGTTGGTGGATCATAAAAGGTTTTATTTTTATGATTTGAATTTTTTTTTCTTTTCTTTTTTCACTTTTTCCTTTTCATTTGTATAAAGAAAAAAAATGTTTTTCTTTTCCTTTCTTTTCTTTCCTTTTCTTTTTTTTTTCTTTTTTTTTTCTTTTTTTTTCTGTTTTTTTCTTTTTTTTCTTTTCATTTCTTTTCATTTCTTTTCATTTCTTTTCATTTCTTTCTTTTCATTTCTTTTCTTTCTTTTCTGTTCTTTTCTTTCCTTTCATAAAAAGGGAATACACAAATCTTGGTCGATTGGATCAATTGTGTTAAAAAAAAAATTTGTGTTTGTTGACAAAATATTATTTTATTTGTTTTATTGTAATTGTTTGT
Organism: Pedicia rivosa; assembly: GCA_963082725.1. Lineage (NCBI taxonomy): Eukaryota > Metazoa > Arthropoda > Insecta > Diptera > Pediciidae > Pedicia > Pedicia rivosa. The sequence continues at coordinate 44,019,662 of OY720152.1, read as the reverse complement.
TATTGTTGTTTACGTCTACTCTCGTAAAATTTTCACTAATTAAAGGATCAAAATGGGAATCGGATTAATTAAATTGCATATTTTTTTTTTTGTTCAAATAAATAAAATTTAACACAATTGCAGATAGTTTTGTGTAATTGGGTAAAGTTAAAATGAATTTGGAATTTTGCCAAAAATGTTCTTAAGCTGTCTTGACTTTTGTGATTTATGTCTTTATTGGAAAAGACTAATACGTATAACACAGTATAAGGTATAAGGTAGTTGGTTTTTTCTTTTAATGTTTAATGTTTGCAAATCTTTAACGAAACGACCAATGAAATTGAATTGAAACATTTCTTTCCTTGTGTCAAATATTCAAAATTCAAATATGATGAAAGAATAATCTTTTATTATTACATTCCTTTGACAGATCTAATCAACGTCTCTATAATACTCGTATATGCATATTTTCCTCAATTTCATCTTTTCGTTTTTTATTTCGTTCTTGTATTTTGAATTTTTTTCTTTTTGCCTTATTCTCATTTCATTTCTATAATCTTTATTCCTTTTGAATTTTACTACGGACAATTTTTTCGCTTTGGTTGTAAAGAGATTGTAGATTGTGTTGGGTGGTAGTGGGATGTGACTGTATTCTAGTGGGACATAAATATACGAATTATATCTATAAAAGAGACTTACTTACATAATGTAATCTTTTATATTTATGTTTCTGATCATTCAGATGAACTGTCAGTCAATAGTCAATCAATATCCTGATTTAGATACGCAATACTTTTCTTTTACATAAGAACAGGAAATTAAAATTGTCTATCTTATGATTCCGATAAATATATAAGTAGAATAGATTATAGAATTAATATCACCATTAATTTTACATTCATTTCAATGTATTACTTCATGTGAATTATTAACTTTTATTTATTGTTTATTAAGTGAAAATATTATTCATATAATTTTCATTCATATTTTATTAATGTTGAGTTTCACGAAAATTTTAGCATTCTGCTTAAAAAAGAATAAAAAAAAAATGGATACAATAGGTACGACAAAAATTTCAGAAAGATACAAAAAATTCCTTAGCTAACTTCTAAAAGTTTCATTAAATTGACCATTAAATGTATGAAATTTATTGTTGTTGTATTCGGTGTATATTGGCTTCAGTTCAATTACGTTTTTTATTTTCGTTATAATGAAATCGTAATATTTATCGATGTTAGCCATAATCGCTTTGTGAAATCGTGCAGAATTTTTGCCAATCATGCAGAATCTTTGGGAATCATGCAGAATCTTTGTGAAATCTGTAATGGTAAGTAGAAGGCGGGTGTTGAATTGCATTGGCATCTGTTAATACAATCTAATATTTCACTCTTTTAAATCACACAAAATTTTTTTTTACAGAAATTTTATTTCCATTATTAACTGACATTTACTTATGACGTCATCAAATAATAAATAAAATTATAAATAAATTGTCTCTCCGCTACTTAAACCTCAATTATTTTTTAGAGACGATTTAGAGACGATCTAAGAACTATTTATCCTTATCTTTTTCTATTTATAGTTTACTTTCTTTTTCTTGTTTTTGTTAAGGCAATAAGTTTCACCCAATACATTCACACAAGCACATACAGGCACATACAACAGGCGCACAAAATTTATTATAAAATATGTCGCACGTGGTTACATTTTAACTAAATTACTCTCTCTATCTCTCTCTTACTCCATCCCTCTTTCATCGATATAAGTATAGAAAATTCATTTAAGATAAATAAACAACTTCACAGTTTATTCCTGTACGAGAATAAAAAAGAAAAGGGATTGTTATGAATTTGTTTGTTTAGATTTAGACTTTGTTGTTTTCACAATTGTATGGATTATGTGATTAAATTGCAACAATCAGAATAAGTTATTTTTATCATACTAATGATACTTAGATCGATCATCCTAATCTACTAACAAACTGATTAATTTTAGAAAACGTTTTTTTTTTCAAAAAAACATAAGACTGCGACTGCTAGTCTTGTTTTATTTTTTTCTTTTAGATTAATTTTTTTTTCTTTTTTCTGTTGAAGAACTTTGCGAAAATCTTCGTTATCGTTCACTTTTTCTTTCTTGCAAACGAGTGATAAGGGTAAACGTGTTCAATACATCCAAAATATTTTTCACTTCCGAACATCTGTAAGTACTGTTTGTTTTATGTTGTTTGAATTTTGTGATTTTATATGATTCGTGCAAAGGATTAACCAGTATACCCAATTTTCACTCCTTCGATTGTATTGTACTGAACAAAAAAAAATTCCATATCGTCTTCTTCACCATGGCGCACTCATTTGGTTTCTTGTATGTAACAACTGGAAAGATATGTTGAATTAATACAGCTACTTTAATACCTGAATGCATTCCCATAAATTTAATTAAATTTCAATTAACGTAATCTTTCTTTTGTCTCTTTTCTAAAGAAGATTAAATAATTTATCGATGTAGTTTGGCATGTCTTGTCTAGTTTGAATTATTCTTGTAAATATTGTTTATTATTGATAAATTTGTAGATAAATTCTAATGTTTGACGTTAATAATTAGAATTAAATTTTCTAAATGATTCACCCAAATTTACATCTCATTCCCTAAATAATCAAATCTCCGACCATTAAATTTACTTGTATGAATTTTTCTTTCCAAAATTGTTTTTGGTTCTAATTAACAAACTCATTACATTCATTAGTTTAAAAGTATCCGGATTATTTTCGTTCAAACAGAATTGTTTTTTTTTTCTATTTTTTATAATAAAAAAAGTGAAACAAGAAACAATTGCATACGTCAGATGAAAAAATATCGTTAGAATGGGGAATAAAAAGAACAAAATTGCATAATTTTTAATTACATAAAAATGTACTAAGTTTTTTTCTTTCAACATTTTTCTACCCCTTTTACAACCCCCAAGTATAAAAATATTAAAGGGAAAAATATGATGAAAATTGTGTACAGAAAATTTTTTCTCTTTCATTTAAAAGGATTCAGATTATTTTTGAGAATCCTTATACTTTGTTTTGTTACAGAGAAAAGCCGGGAAAAAGAAGAAATTCGATAAAAACTGCGAGAATAATTAAAAACGCTCGCGCGTTTCTATTTAATCATTTATCTTCAGTGGAGGAGATTTTTTCTCTTTAATTTATTTATTTTTTTACTTCATTAAAATAAAAATGTCAAATTAAGACAAAAAGATTTTTATAAAAGAAAACAAATAAATATTCAGAATAAAAAGTTCGTTCTTTTTAGGAAAAATGTATGTGTTTGTGTGTTTGTATGGCTGAAGTGAAAGAGAGGAATAACTGTGAAGGTATATAAATTTATTCCCCACTGATTGAAGAAAGATTCAAAAAGATTGCACAAAAATTGATCGAAAATTTATAGGAGACGTATGGTCGAATATACATTTTATTCAAGTATCCTTCTTGATGCTCTATCAAAAGCTTTGTGTGATAAATTTAAATCATGTTGGTCTTTTTAAAAAGATTTTTTCAATCATACCGATGGTTTCAATTTAAAAGATTTTATTCATAAAAGTATAGCATAATAAAAGATAATTAATTTGATTGAAAATGTGAGGAGCGAATATCATTTTGATGGTTTGTATTGAAGAAAATTAAATCGAAATTTGTAAATAAATTAAAGAAATTGAATCAAAAGTGCATTCTTTTATTTACTTTAAAGTTTTTTTTCTTCTTATGAAAAAGCTCTTTCTTTTAATTGAATCAATTATTGAATATTGAATATTTCTTTTTGCTTTCAGTTCTTGTTCTGACTGAGTTTACTTAGCCAATCATTTTAAGATTTTTCTTTAAATAGTATACTTAATATATTGCTTCCTTCTGTTTAGTTTGCGTATTTTGTATGGCTATGTGTGTGTGTGTGTGTGTGTGTGTGTGTGTGTGGATGTGTATGTGCTTTGCTGTGAGCTTTTTATAAAAATCAATACATAATATTGAAGAGATTTTAATGCAGTGAAAATGTAACTGCAGCAATATCCATTTAATTCACTTTTGTAAAATTCTTTGCATTTATAAGAAATGAAATTTGAAGCAAATATTTTTTGTTTGTTTTTTTTTTTTATGATGAAAATTTGAAATTTACTTGAACTTTATGGAAATCAAAGAAAATTGGTAAACTCATTATTTGCATTTTGTATTAAAAGGTAAATCGGCTTAAATGGGTTTATTAATGAAATTTTGAAAGTATAGGGGAAGTGAAATGAAAGCGTATTTTAACGAAACAAAATTCCCTTCTTCTTATTTTGCCCACTAGAAAATTGTACAGCTGAGAAAGGATTGAAATGATTTATGTTTCTTTATAAAATTCTTATTAAAAATAGAATTCCATTACAAATTCTTCATTTTCTCAACCCCCACTCGCCCTTTGATTAAATATTTTGCTTTATTTCTTCCAATTTGCAATTTCACAAAAAGAAAATGGAAAAGAAACAGAAAAGAACAACAACCAAACTTTCTGAATTGAATCATCGATGCACATAAATAAGCTTCAATTATAATTCCATTTGTTATTTGTATGATTTATTTTTCAATTATATGTTTCTGTTATTTGATTTTACCTCCCTCCATCTCCTCATTATTTTACTTCTTATCCAATTTTCTATCCCACCTTCTACATCCTTTTTCAGTTTGCGAGCTTTCTTCGATTTCTCCTGTTTTTTTTTATCACAAAATTCCGTTGATCAAATGTGGTTCATTCAATCTCATGCTCCCCCATCCCACCCTCTTACATATTTATATTCTCCATCAATTCTATTCATCCTTAAAATCCCTTTTTTCATTCACAACAAAATGTCATCATGCATTAAATTCTTTTGATAAAAAAAATAACAATACACGAAAAAAACACTCATGGCCAGAATACGAAATAAGAGTGAAGAGAAAAGAGGGGAAAAAAGAAAGAAAATATTAAAAAGAGCGAGAAAGATAAAAATAAATTAAAAGAAGGGGAAAAAATATTGAAATTTTTGTGAAAAAATGTTCAAATAAAATTTAATGTTCTTACGTCCGTCCTCCCTTCTTAACTCTTTTAGTTGACTCTGTTTCGTTTTTTTTTTCTTTTACTTTGTAAAAATGTAAAATTGTGGAATCAGAAACGGAACTTAAAAAAAATAATAATAAAGAAACAAACAAGAAAAAAAAACACAACAAAACAAAACAAACAAAACTAAAATGTTGATAAGATAAGAAACATTATTGTTGTTTGTTGCAGTTGTTATTTTGTTGTTATTGTTATTTTGTTTTTGTTGTAATTTTGTTGTTGTAATTTTAATAAAATAAAAAAGAACACTTAAAAAAAGAGTTAGCACTTAATGTAAGAGTTTATTACCTAGAGGAGTTGAATAGACGAAAAGAATGAAAAAAGCCAGACAATATTTTAACCTCCCCCCTCCCCTCTAAGTCTAAATAAAAAACCACCAAATGTTATTTATAAATTCTAAATAAATTGTAGTTTACATTTATATCGACGTTTCTAATTCTAACAAAATATTTTGAATTTAGAATTAACATATTTAGAATTCCTTCGATAAACATAAAAAGAAAACTCTTCCATTCAAATTTGACTGCAATCAAAGTATAAACGACAAGTTAGTATACGTTACGTTACGTAAAAGGTTAAAATGATTTCCATTTGAAATTTATTCACAAATATTATTTTTATTCTAGATTTTTATAAGTAATATTTTTGTGTATAGAAATTAATTTGGAAATAATTAAGTTGTTAGATTAAGTATACAGACTTTTATTTATTGTCTCTGGGGAGGAGAGTGCTATGGGTGAAATATTTTCAAATAAAATTATGATTTGTAATAGTTGAGTTTTATTGCTTGTGATATTTGTTTCATTCTAACCGGTTACTTTTTTAGCGATTTTCACGATTATTAAAAATGCAAATAAATTAAAAACAGAAACATTTTTAACTTTATTCTAAACTTTTAAATTATTTTTTCTTGAGTTTATTTCTATAATTTTCATTTCATCTGCAGTATAAATAATAAATAAGATTAGAATAAAATAAACACACAGGCACACATATTCATAAACATATGTATATACCGACATACACGAACACAAAATAAGATTCTGATAAAAAGACAAACAATGCAACAGAAAAAGATAAGACAGAAGTAGTTAGGTAGAAGCAATTAAATTTTATTTTATATTGACATTGGTATATGACGTCATCATTATTGTTGTAGACAAATTCTTAAAATTAAGATATAAAATTCTAATGTTTACCCTAAGTAATTAATTTATATTTTGTGTATAACAATTATGTATGAATTATTTAAGTATGTTGCATATTTATTTATCAGTTATTTTCTTTTATACCACGGTTATCATACGTGATCGTATGCTTCTATCACACACACTGATATCGCTGTAGATAATTTTTAGTGTGCAAGAACAACAATCGATTGCATGATAGAAAATGATTCATTTATTATGCGCAATGAATTAAAATAAATAAGAAAATAAAACCCATTTAAGGGTTAAATAATGAATTAAAGACAAAGGAAATAAATTTTGAGAAAAAAAAAGAAGGTAAATTTTAACAAAAAATAAATTACACCAATTATACTGATGTGATAAATGTAATGGCATCTTTTCTATTCGTATTATTCTCATCATTTTTCATTAAATTCCCAATAGAGAATAAAGAATCAGCTGATATTTTCAGTTGATACATTTCGACCATAAGAATATCTATTGTCTTGAACCCATAAAGAAGGATTGCCTTAAACCACAAACTGAATAGAAAAAAAGAAAGAGAGAGAATTTTTTTTTATGTAAGGCCACAAAATGACTTCACTTTAGGTTTGGTTGTTTTCCGACAATAATCGATTTTCTATTTGGATCAACTCTTAATATCAGAATTCTTCTCTACCCCATCACCTCCTGTTTTTGTGGTTTTGTTTATTTACAGCTGATGATTATTTGTAAGAAAGGAGAATTTAGAATAAGAATTTATAAAAGGGATGTTGGAAATAGAAAATGGAGTCACGTGGGAAATTATCTTCTAACAATTTTTTTTTACCTTATTTTAATGAATTAAACGGGAATTATAATTTGAAAATTGTTTTGATCGAATAAAAAAAAATGTTCCCCAATAAATATTTGTTTGAATGAATTTTTATAAAAAACAAAAAAACAAAAGAAAACATTGACGAAATTTGTGAAATTTACTTAAACTTATTCATTGTTTTATTTTGTGTTTTTTTTTTTTACTTTTAAAAAACAAACTTAAACAAAAATTGTCTGTTTTTTTTATTTATTTAAGTTGATCGTTGGTCATTGACGGTTTAATTGCACACACAACTTTGTTGTCTCTAAACTGTCTGAATAAAAAATTTCTTAATAAATTTATAAAAATAAATAAAACACTTTAAAAATATAATTTACTTAACTTAACTTAACTTAAGTCACCTTAATTTATTTAGATTAGAATATTTATTCAGTTCATTGCAAAAGTGTCAGTGACAATGAAAAAAAGACTGATGTGGAAAGAACAACAATTTCTTATCGCAGCTTAATTTTCTATTTAGACTCAAATAAATTTCAATATTATTAATTTTTGTTTCAACGAGAAATAATTCTTACGTTTTTTTTTTTTTTGTTTTTTTTTGCATTCGAATTTTGTAAATGATCTCTCGATTATTAGACAAACAATAAATTTTTGGGTATCTCATATTTTCTACATACTAATAACTTCTTATTTTTCCTTTTATGTAACAGAATCAATTTTTAAAGTGTTAACTTTGAAGAGGAAAAAGAAGAAGAAAATGAAAAATATGAAAATGTCAGAAAAGAAATAATTATAAAACGTCACGTTTAAGCGATTAATTTTTAAATGAACTCACTCTTATGTTTTCTATTTTTCCTTTACGAATATTTATGAGAAAAGTGTAATAAGAACTTCGTTTCGTTTGTTCGTCTGTGCTGTCTTAAATATAATTAAAAATGTTGAACAAAAAAACAAAAAAAGAATTAAGAGAAAAGAAACCTTCAAAATTACTTTGACTCTCGGTTCTCTCGCTCTCGCAGTACTTTAAAGTCAAGATCATTTTTTTTAAACAACATTTGCTTATTTTTTCTCTTTAAACAATTTTTTTTTTCTGTTTTCTTTTTTCTTTTTTTTTCTCTTTAAACAATTTTTTTTTTCTGTTTTCTTTTTTCTTTTTTTTTCTTTGAACAAAACCAAGTAGGTAAGAGCAACTTTCTTTTGTCTTTTGTCTTTAGTTTTTTATTTTTTTTAGCTTAAAAAAAAATCTAAAAGAATAATAAGTCTCTTTACTCTAAACTCTAAAGTATAAAAGTTACTTAATGCATTTTTTTTTTGGTTGCTTTTGACAAAATCCACAAAATTATGTAACTTTCTTATGTTGTTTTTTATTGTAGATTTTATTTTTTAACTTCAGTTACATTATTATCATCTCGTCATCATCATTTTCTTCGTCATTTTTTTATGGACAATAAGTTGAGGATTTTTTTTCGGTTTTTCGTCAATTAACTTTCGTGCTTTTTTTTACTTGTAAGTTGAGAATATTTTATGAGAATGAAATCAATGAAACCACAAAAAATATTTTGTAATAAATTTCAATTACCTGTGACCGTTATAAAGTCAGAATCAGAGATATAAGTTTCTGCGTCAATTTCGTTTGTATGGGAAATTGTTGTGCTTTTTATTTCTTTGAATCTGATTCTGTTTTCAAAATGTTCTTCGTGTTTTTCTTTTTCTAATGAGCACCAAAGTTTTGGCTAATTTAAGTTGCATATAAGTGATGGCACCCACCTTTCTTATTAGGAAATGAATGACAAAAGTCATTTTTACTTTATATATTTTTGAAACAATTTAAAATTCAAAGATTTTTTTTTGTCAAATAATAATGACGTTAATTTCCTTTTGATTATTTGACAATTGCACAGTTTTTATAGTCGTTCAAACCGGGAATAAAAACATACCGGAATATTATTCCGGATATAATGTTTATTTCGGAAACAACATATCGTTATATAAATTGTTGAATCTGTCTCAATTTAACCCTTTTATATTACTCTTACGAAACGAAATATATGAAACGTCAGAAAAATAACTGTTTGGTTTTTGTTGATCAAAGTAGAAATATATCTTTTATTCTCTCTTTATTTTTCCCCCCCTTTCTTTCTCTCATTGTGTCTTTCTATAACCGGTATTAGTCGTTATCCATTATTTGTCAAGAAGTAAGGAAAACAACTTGTACAATTTCATTGTCAATTTCTATGAATTTATTTTCATTAAACTTGAACATTTTGTTATTCATTTTATTTTTGTTGTCTCAGCTTCAATTTTCAATTTTTTATTTCTCAGTGAATAATATCATATTTTTTTTTTCTCTACGAATGAACACAGGAAGTTATTTCCTTAGTACATGTTTTACTGTACTAAACTAAATATGGAAGAAGGAAAAAAATATGATGAAAACTCATTCTTTTGATTTCCACGTTTTTCAAATAAAAATAAAGGACAAAATAAGAAAGAGAGGCAAAAGGAAAAAAAAACAAATGGAAGCAAATTCAAGTCACATTATTTTTTCTCCTTTTTTTTTTTTTGTAAAATTCATAACATATATTTTCTCATAATAATATTGAAGAGAAAATGAAACGTCCTGGAAAAATGCCTTTAAGACATATTCTAAAAAATTTCCCTTTTTTTTCTTTTTTTTTTTTGTATTTTCTTTTTTTTCTTACCAAAAAAATGAGTCAACCAACCAACGAAACAAACCCCATTTCTCGTCTACACTTTACAGAAAATGATGAAAAAATATAAGGAGAGTGGGGTGTAGAAGAGAGAAGATGAAGCAAGGCAATAAAAGTTAAATTATTATAACGAATAAAAATGCAACATTCATCAAATATTTACAAAACCAATTTGCATTTTCCATATATATTTACCAAGTGAAAATGTTAGAAAAATTTATAATGTACATACATACTTACATTATATGTACATTGTTGTAATAATATACACAAACATATACAACACATACATATAGCATTCATATAACATGCAAACAAACAAAGCACGCCAGAGAGTCATATTATACGCCCCTTGTTCTTTCTTCTTCTTCTTTTCTTTTTTTCTTCTTAAAATGCGGAAATAAATTTGAGAAGAAAAACAAGAAAAAAGAAGAACCGGGAAAAAATAAAATTGTAACGGGAAATTTTTTTTTTATCTTAAAAAATTGATGTCAAAAAGCACAAAACAGGATAATGTTTGTTTATTTATATTATGATGAGATAGAAGGATAAGGGGAAAGAAAGAGAAAAAAAAAATTTATTTAGAATTTTTCAAAACAAGAGGAAACAGAAGAATTATGAGAGAAAAAGAGAGAGAGAGAGCAAAGAAGTGGTAGCGTAAGAATAATAAAAAAAAGAAGGTAGCGGCAAAAAATATAAAAGCAAAGGTGACATGATTTGATGTGTCATTTTTTTCTGTTGTTTATTTGTTATTTTTTTGCGGAATTTTTTAATCACAAGAAGAAAAAAAAAACGTTCTGTCTATTTTGTTGTTATCGTCGCGTGCAGCATCTTTTTTTTTTTTTTTCGTTTGACTTTTCTCTCTTTCTCTTTCATATTTTTTAAATTAAGTACAGCCATACTTTTGTTTGGTGAATTTTTGACCGTTACTATTCTCGATTGAATAAGAATCATATCTTTGCTCTTCTTCTTCTTCTTCTTACTTGTTTATCTTATTTTGTCTCTTTATCTTTTTGTTTCTGTCTCGTTAGTATTTTGATTTATTACGACATCAGTGGAAATAAAATGAAGAAGAAAAAAAAGACGACAAAATAAAAAAGTTTCCCTAATGCAATTTTTTCTTTTTTTTTCTTCTACTTCTTATTTTTTTCTTTTTTTTGTTGTTCTTTTTATTTAACTGTAGGTAATTTGTAATGACGTCGTCATCGTCGTCGTATTCTTGTAAAAAAATGACGTAAAGAAAAAAAAATAACGACAAAAACAAACAACAACAACAAACATTTTTTACATTTTTTAAATGTTTTTTGCTCTTCGTCGTTTTGTTTAACATTTTTTTTTTTTTTTCATAAGACGATTATTTCTTATAAACTACAGAAAACATAAAAAAGATGAAAAAAAAGAAGAAGAAGAAGAAGAAAAGGAAGAAGATAAAGATGAAGAGACACGCAAGTGAATATAGACTCACAGAAATATCACAATTATACTAACTGTTGTGTATCATTTTCACGATAACTTTTCTTCTTCCTCTCCTTCTCTTCTTTCTTTATCTTTATCTTCCTCTTTCTTCTAGTTTTTTGTTTCTCGTATTTTGTTGTTGTTGTTGTGTTTGTTTGTTTGTTTGTTTGGTGTTGAATTTTAACCTAAATGTTTTAACTTCCCTTCCGCGTCAATTTTTTTCTCTTCTTTTTGTTTTTTTTTTTTACATAATTTCAATGAAAGTATTTTTGTCTTCTTTAAATTCCAATTAAATTTAAGAAATTTTTGTAGAGAAAAAATATTCGATTTACACAAAAAGCGAAGAAAAAATAAAAACGTTTTGCTGTCGGCATGAGAAAAAATGTGATATTTTTTTTCTCAGCAAAAAAAAAAGTCAAAAGGAAAACGAAAAAAAAAAATTTGCAAAATTAAAGAATTTAATAATGAAAAGAAAAATATTTTACGTCATCGTGTTACAAGTCCAATAATTCTAGAAAATTCATAAATGAACATAAGTGAAGACATTTTTGAATGATTCTTTTTTTTTTCCTCTTTCACATTCTGCCTTTTGACAGCTTTTTGACAGCATCAGTATAGAAATTTCGTTATGATTTCATTTTGACTTAAACCAACTGAACAGAAAAAAAAAATTACTACAATAAAAAAAAAAAAACATAAATTCCAATGGAAATTCTTTGCAAAAATTTATCAAATGAAATCAATTCGTGGAAGAAGATGATGGCGGAACGGGGAGCGGCACAAAATAAAACTGAATATCTCAGACAATTGTAATAATTGTGTATATTGAAAAATATTCAAGATAAAATGCATCATTTTTGTGTGTGGGCTAAATAAAAATTATTTACCAAATTTATAACATAAAATCATCCATAAAATATTTGGCAATTTATAAAATTCAATTTTTTCAATTATATTTCCGTACAATTTATTTTGTTTTTGATGAAAATGTTTCTTAATAAACAAAATTAATGAAAAGAGGTCTCATGGAAAATAAATCTGATGGTAAAGTTTCTTCATGAATTAAATTATTAGTGAAGAGGAGGAGTGAAGAAAAAAAAAAAACAAATTCGTTTTGGAAAATTTCTTTTGTATACAAATAGTGTATACTTTAAGGATCTATTCAGTTAACATAAGCGTAACTTTACATAAGCGTTTTTATACATTTTTATCATTGACCGTCTAAAATTGCATACAAATCTCTTAACCTCAATAATAACCTTTGACATTTACATCTTTCTCATCAAATATAAACTTTACACTTTTCTTTTGTCTCTTCTGTTATGCCTTTAGATTTCAAATCCTTTACTGTATTGAAAATGTGTGGATGGATTCAAGATGTGACATGTTGTGTTTCTGTGTATTTGTGTGTGTGTGTGTATTTATCAATGTGTGTGTGTGTGTAGTGTAGACATTTAATACCCAATTGTATAAATGTAACTGCTGTACTTGCTTCTTTTTTTTTTGTACAAAAATAAAATGATTCAAAAATTTAAGAAAATTGGAGTAAAATTGGTGGAAAATAGAAAGTTGTGAAACATATTTTGACATAACGTAAAAAGACAATTGAAGAAAAAAAGATAAAGAAAAAGTCGAAAAAGAAAAAAAAAAATAAAAAAAACAGAAGACAAACAAATAGAAAATAATTTTTCCAATTTTTCGCTTCTTTTTCTTACAACAAAAGAGAAAATCGTTGTGCAATTGTTGTATTACGTAATAAAGTATAAAGGAAAGAAAATCCAATGAAAATAAGAAAAGAAGAAAAAAAAAGAAAGAACAAAAAAAAAATACAATGAAAATGGGAAAAATGTCATAGAGAACATACGGTGAATTATCTCCACACAAACACACACATATACACACATATACACACATACACACACATATACACACATACACACATATACCAACGAGAAAAAAGCACAAAATTTCTTCTTTTTTTTTCCTTAAAGACGGAATCGATAAAATGGGATTGGAAATAAATTCACACACACACACAGTAATAGGTTCTCACACATACAAACATATTTAATAGAAACACTGGCTGGATGTTTTTGTTTTGCTGTGCTGTTGTTGGAATTTTATTTGTGTTTTTGAGATTAGGGATTTTTTTTGTGGATTGGTTGATTGTGGATGAATCCTGGATTGTTGAGATACAAAGAACAACAACAACACGAATAAAAAGATTTATCGTAAATTTTCTGTTTAAATAAATTCTTCAATTGTACAAAAATCGACATTATGAGATGATTACATTTTTGTCTTCCTCTCTACATCCGCACCCGATTTCCCATTCTATTCACAAACAACATCCTTCATGTTAATCTGATATCTATTTTGTCTTCACATTGCAACTTTCTCTTCTCTCTTCCCTCTTGTCTTTACTGTCTTCTTTCTTCTTTTTTTAGTAATTAAATTTAAGTGTACTTTTTTTTTGCTTCATTTTTAAAAACTTCTTTCTAATTTTTTTTTTGTGTTGTTTCTTTTTCTACTTCTTGTTTAAATTGTTAAAATTAAGATAAAGAGGAGCTGTTGGGTGGGGTGGAAGGAGTTAGAGTTGAGTGGCAAAAAAAAAACAATGTGATTTTTATTGTAAAATGCAAATGAATTTTTTTTCTTCCTTCCCACAGCATCCTTTCTTTCTGATAGAAAAAAAAAACTTTTATTCTTCCTACTTTCATAATCCCCATTCAATTGGATTTTTTTTTACTTCAGATTTAGTTATTGAACGAGACGGAAGAGACAAATCTGAAAGAGGAAGTTTTTTTTTTCTTTCCTCTTGATTTTATTTTAAGCGAGAAAAAAATTTACTTTGATTGGAAAAAATTCCTTACAAGACGTAAGTGATGTTCAATTAATGAATTTTGTTTTATTTTTATTTTACTAAATCGGTTTACTTTTTCTTTGTGACAACGGAAGTTTAAAATTAAGATGCGGAAAATGGAGAAAATAAAAAGTTTCCCTTGGCTTTATTTTTTCTTCTTTTATTAATTTTTCCAATAAAATTTTTGTTGTTGTCATATTAAATTACAGTTTTTGTTGTTGTTCTGAAAAAAAAAAATACTTTTTTGTAATAATTTTTTTTGGAAAGTTTTGCTGAAATGATTGCATCAATTTTTTCCTTTAATTTATACAATTTCTTTACGATAAAGAGTAACGGCTTTTCATTTTTGTCACAACAATCATTGTGCAATTTCTAATAATCTTATCTTAAACAATCTGCATCAGTGAAGAATAATTTTGTCTAGTCGTTTCTTTGTTTCTTTTATTCTTTTTCTTTTGTTATAAAACTCTTTTGATGTTCGTATTTTTTCATTCAATCGCAAGTGTAAAATTTTAAGAGATGTGAATGACATTTTTATACCAATTTTTGACAATGTTTTAATTAAAAAAAATATTCTGTTTACAATTCTTATAAGTGTAACATGGCATGATCTTTTGATTCTTCTCTTAAAAACAAAATTTTAAATTTCATCTTTGTGTTCACCTTCAAACTCTGTTAACTCAGACATAATCTGAAATTGTGACTATGTATAGAAGAAATGAAGTAGAGAACTGAGACATTCATAATGAAAACAAGTTTCACACTTATAATATTTAATTCGATGTGTTTTTTTTTCTTCTTCGAAAATCGAAAGAAAGAAGAAGAAAATATTAAATTTCAAAAAGTTTACTTTAAAATTTTGTTTGCTGTTTTTTATTTTTATTTTTCGTATATTTTTTTTTTTTTTGTTCGTTTTGGTTGGGATTGAAATTTATTTATTTATTATTTTTAATCTTCTCCTTCAAAATTAACCTTTACAACAGATTACCAGTGGAACATTAGGTCATTCGCTTACGGTCATTGTGCCCCGTAAATTCATTAAAATTTTATTGACAGTGAGGGGACACCATGGAGACAACAGGGACAAGGATGAAACAATCCCAATTAAAATATAATTTGACTTTATTTTCTGGGAATGAACCCAGTGTTTTTTTTTTCTTTCTTGTTCTTCATTTTGTTTTTTATTGTACATACACACACCCCTCTCTTACTTGGTATTAATTCTTATCCCACACTCAGAAACAAAATTTGTTTTAGGATGAGACAAAAAGGAACAACATTTTTTTTTAATGTTTTTTGCCACAATCCTCTTACTCTTCTCTTCATTCCGTCTATTTTTTTTAACGATTAAAATTGCATCAATTAAATATGAATTTTCCATTCTACAGAAAGGAAAAAAAATCTTCCTAATTTTCCTTTTACATCCTTTTTCCCGCCTTTTCCCTTCTTTACATCCTTTTCTTAAATAAATAATAAGTGTCAGTTCAAACAAAATATACAAACATGATGAAAATGTGTAGTGTATGGGTGTGGGTGGTGGTGGTGGTACAAAATATTTAGAAGAAAATCTCTAATAAAAAAAAACATAAGAACAACAACAATAATAATGGTCAACCCAAAAACATCACTAATTACCTTATATACTCATTTGAATAAGGGTAAGAGTTTATTCTTTTTACCCTGGACAAAAGAAAAAGTTTAAGAGAGAAAGGGAGTGGGAAAGGACTAAAATGAAAAATTTCTTAAATATGTAAATCTTTAAGAAGAAAATAGGGAAAAAGTAAAGGTCGAAGAATTCTTTTATGTAGATTTTTCTTTGAAATTATTATTTCATTGCGTGAAAATTAGTAAGTTTTTAAGTGATAAAAAAATTGATGATAAAATTATTTTCTTACTAACAATTGACATCCGCTTATGACGAATGGCGAGTAAATTTGAATCGAAAAGTGAAGTTCGAGGCGCAACGATGAATAATTAAAGTAAATTTATTTTGCTATTTATAAGTGCAATTTTTGTGCAATTTATCGTGCAATTTAAATTAAATGTGAAGTTGATTTTTTTCCAGTGGTTAACCCATTTGAAAATTTCCACTCCTTCATAACTCATTCACTTAAGTCTGAGACTAAAAGCAAACAAACATATTGTCTGTTTTTCTTTTTATTCGTAAGATTTTTTTTTTTTTTTTAGAAATAAATTCTGAATATTTACAAAGAGGAGTTATGTACGTTGTCTAGAAGCGTACACATTTGAATACATTGAAATTCATCTTCATCCTCACCTGTATTTTTTTTTTTTTTAAATATTTTAAAGTTTTTTAAAGTCAATTGAAAGTGGTATACACTCCCACCTACTGTGTCTGCTCTCATGTCTACTCTCGTACCTCCATATACATACTATTTATGTCAACGTCATTTTGTCTCTTTTTTTCTTTATAAAATATTTAAATAATTCAACGAATTATTTCCTTTTTTTCTCCTTCTTAAATTGTTGTACTTTCTATATTGAGTTTTTTTTTGTGTTATAAGTCGATAGACCAAAATCCCTTTACTAAAATTGCATCAACCTTACAGGAGACGTTGCCTTGTGTTAATATTGTACCTACATTAAGGTACCGTCAGTACTTTTTCAATATTTTCAAGGTCATTCTTGAGATTACTTAAAATCAAATTTTTAACCCTAACAAAGTTAAAAGTGAGTCAATACTTATTTCCAAATTTATGAAGTAAACTCGTGCATGTTATTAAATGTTTTAAAAATTTAGTACACACACACACAATTGTGTCTAAGACTTTATGTTTAAAAAATGCGTTAAAAAAATTGATGGCGTTCTATGGCCTTTATGATCTCTACTAACCTAGACAATAACTAGACAAGACTCTCATGATATTCCGACTCATTAATATTTTAATAATCAAGTTTCTTCTTTTGTTTATTTATTCGTAGAAAAAACATTTGTTTTCTGCAAATAAATTAAAGACGAAATCATTTATTGTACAATAAAAAATAATAACAAAAGCAATAATAACAACAGTACTAATAAAAGAACAAAAAACAACAATAACGACAAAACTAAAATTAAAACGAAAATAAAAGTAAATAAAACTAAAGTTAAAAGAAAAATAATAAAAGTGAATTCTCTCTCTCTCTCTCTCTCTCGCTCTCTTTGATTACAATCTCCAATCTTTGATAAAATAAAGGAAGGAGAAAAAAAAAAAAGAAACAAAAGAATAGAAAAAAAATGTTGTTATTTTAAGTTGGGAAGAGAACACAACAAAAAAAGGTGTCATTGAACCATTAAAGATTGAGACAAAAACAAAAATACCAAAAATAAACACAAAAGTGTAGGAACATACAGACATTCTACTACACACACACATATATCTCCTACATGATTCTAAAAGTCTGATTGTCGATTCATTTTCTTATCTACAAAGAAAAATCATTTTGTATTGAAAATAAAAGATTATGTTAGAGCTTTTAACATCGAATAATTGAAGATTCGTTCATTTTATTTCCCTTTCTTTCTTTCTTTTTTATTTCCCTTTTTTTCACAGATTTTCCTTTATCATTTATAACCCATTCTCTTCCACTTTACTTAACCCATTCTCTTCCACTTATTTTATTTTCTATTATGAAAATAAAAGTGGAAGTTCACGAAAGACACTATTAAGGTGAAGTTGCAAATTGTAGACAATCCAAATATTGTAGAAAATTCTTGAATAGAAATTGATGATGAAGAAGACAAAAAGGAAGGGTTTAGAATGAGAAAATAGAGGGTGATGAAATATGAACATCCATTTTCTCGTTGCCAGAGTGAAGAAGAAGGAGAAGAATGTAAAAAAGGATTAAATAAGACAATAAATAAGCTTTATTTTTTAAGCTTAGTACTGCACGTTTAAACATTAAAATAGGATAAATAAATCTTCTATCTCTTCCTCTCACTCTTTCTTTCTCTTACCATCCAAATATAGAAGTCAGATTTATATATGCTCTTCTTCTTCTTCTTCTCGGTTCGTTTCAGCAGAAAAATAAGTTTTAAGTATTAGAGTATAAAGCAGGTTAAAATGATACGATTTGATACATATGCTGTGTGTGTGTGTGTTTGCCTTTGTACGTAATTTTTTTTTTCATTTTACCTCACCGTTATATTTTATAGAAAAATCGAAGAATTTAATTGTTTTTCCAACAGACATTGGATATTTTTTAGTTGAGAAAAAAAAATATAAAAGAAAGAATTTTTGTTTTTTTTTTCTTCATCTAACAAATTGAAAAGAAACAATAAAGGATTATCCACTTCGTTTTCAATTGCAATTAATTTCTATTAACTTAATTTCTTGTTACACAATTAAAGAAAAACTAAGGAAAATAATTAATTGTTTTATTCTTTAATTAAATTGTTAACCCTTTCATGTATTTTTCCTTTTATGTGGTCAATTATTATGCATGATATTTTATTATAAATATTTTGCCTTATGAAATTCAAATATTACCACGGCATCATGAAATTGCTTAGTGTGTCCCTAGGGTCATAATGCCTAGACGATGCAATAATTCTGGTTACAATAAATGTTAACTTTCCTTAATGATCATATTTAATTTCATTCAACCCATTTCCGGTTAATTTTTGTAATTATTTGCAGAAAACAAAAAAAAAAAAAAACCAACTCATTTGACTTTTTCCTATTTTTATTCTCTCCAATTAAAGTGGTTTAACGTTTTCACTTGATTTATTTAATTATTTCATACGATAATTTATTCAATTGGCAAATTAACTTTAACTCTGTTTAATAATAATAATAATGATTATCATGATAATGATTAAGATGATTGATGATTGCTTGATTTTTTTTTTTTACTTTGTGACGTTTTTTTTTTTAATATTTAATGATACAAAACCAATTATTTTTGTTGTTCTTCTTCTTCTGCTGCGACTGCTTCTTCTTCTTCTTCATGTATTTCGCGTTTTATTATTTTATTTTATTACAAAGTTATTATTATTGAAGTAACTGTAAAATATAGTTTTTTTTTGTGTTTTTGTTGTTTTATTTGAATTGAAAACAAAAACAACAACCAAAAAAAACAAATTGAGAATAAATAATAATTTCTTTTAATTTATATTAAATTACTTAATTGCTTAAACTATACTAACAAACAGTTACCTTAATCGTATAAGCTTTAAAAGTAGTGGGTACATCCAGTGACAAACTCCTATGTACCGAGGTTTCTATATGCTTCTTCTATAAAAGTCTTAAGTATATCGCACTAATAATTTTGATTTTTTGACAAAACATAGAATGTTTGTATTATCTAATGTTTTGGCAAACATTTTAGTGCTCTACTAAGAATGAGTGAAAGGGTGAATGCAGAACAATTTATAAAAGAGACAAAACTTTGTTTAGCAGACTTGTAAATGTTACGTGAAACTGAACCATTAGCCGACCTAATCTTTTTATGAAATTTTTATATAAATTTCGTATTGGAATTTGAAATGAAATTGGAATGTAATTTAACTGAAAATTAGTTAATAATTTTTTTCTTTCCTTACCTTCTCTTTTACATTTTCTTTATCTGTTTCGATAACGAGAATAATTCTTAAGAAATTCATTTATTTTTTTTCGATAATTAAAAATTTATTGAATTGAAGAATGTTGAAATGAGTCGCTTACATATATTGTTGTAATTTAGATTTATAAATGATGAAATGAAAACTGTAAATAAATTATTCTGTAAATATAAGAGGAAGATGAAGGCGAGTGAAAAGAATAAAGAAAACGATATTCTTAGAAATTAAAAATAAAAACATTGCAAAGTCATCATCAATAATTTATTGAGAAAAATGCGTTTGTTAACATTTTCGTTTTGTCTTTAAAGTCTTTAAAATCTAAAGTCACTAACTAAAATCTAAAAAAAAACCCGTTATTATCCTGTTTAAAAATAATTTAAAATAGATAAAGAGAAAAAAAAACTCCCGTTAAAAAGTTAATTATTTATAGATTTTTTTTTTTTTTACTCTAAAATAAATAAGAAGAATTTCTACATTTATTACGTTATTCTACGTTTATTATTTAAGAAAAAAAAAGGAAAATCATTTAAATTTCTATATAATGAAATATACGGTTAGATGACGGGGAAAATAATTCATTAAAATTATAAACATTTTTATACTGACTTAGTGTTGCCTTCTGATAAAATTCAATTTATAGAGAATATTTCAGATTAGTGAGGTCCAACTGTATTTATAAACATTTTTTCTATAATCAATGGTGAGCCACGCTAGAGAATGACAAAAATTAGCGGTTTTTATGTCAATACATAAAATGTATGGGTGGATAACTAACATCCATAACTTGTAAGTCAGATGTCAATCGTTGATTAGTGGATTTCATTTTGGGATTTGGAGTTATAATTTTGGGAACGATATTTTGGTTTTTGCAGTCCGTCAATATTAACTCGAGTTCAAAACCTCAACGTGATAATAATGATTTTTATTATTCCATTATATTTAGTAGATCTCGTGTCATTTAATGACAAATAGATAATCTAACGTGTAAAGATTTACACATATGTAAGATGCGTGATGATATAAAATAAATCGTTATTGGCATGCGTCCAGTATAATATTTTTTACATGATTCTAATTGAATTTTCAAAACTTTTTTTTTTTTTATTCAAAAATCTGAAAACGTAACATTTTTGTACTTTTTCTCGAAAAACGAACAAATAAGTGATTAATGAATTTAGTTGAAAACATAAAGTTTATGTCTCTGTTCTTATAACGTGACAAACTTAATATATTTAGTTATGTGTATGGAAAGTTTATACTTAGTTTTCTTTCACTATCTTTTTTTATACTTCCCTTTTCTTTTACCCAACAAAATACAAATTTTCTTTATTTTTATCTCTCTTGTGTTTGAAAAGAATTTTTCATTTTATTGAAAAAAATTCGCTTAAAGTTGTTCTCGTTGGACGAGGTGATTTTCTTTTTTTTTTTACTAATTCTTAAGTTCATTGAATTTTTATTTTGTTTTTGAATTGTTTTTTTTATAAAGACAGAAGACAACGAATAAACGATAAATTTTACGTTTTTTTTCTTTGGAATTTTTCAATAATTAAATTTTTGTGGGTAAGTATACGGCGAAAATGAGTTCAAAAGTGTTCGCGTGTGTATATGTGTGATGTGTGGATTGGATTACTTATGAAAATTTGTAAACTTTATTATTGATTTGAAATTCCAAAATAATTTACTCCATTCCCGTTCCATCATCCGATCCCATTGATTATCCTTAAGAATACCGCTACCTCCCTTTTGCAATAATGTTAAAATTTTCAAAATGAAATATTTTCTTTTTTGTATTTTGTTTTTGTAAAACATGAATTCCATTTAATAATAATCTTTAAATACGTTTAATCTTTTGGTTCTTATATTCTTACGTTATCACACGTTTATTTTAATTGTAATAAATTTATGAGCGTTTTCGTTGGAGGTTTTTGGAATTGAAGTGGGGTTGACGGTGAAACTGAATTAATTATACATTTGAAAGAAACACAAGCGACATAAATTATGAAATTGTAAAATGTGAATAATTTACTTTTTCAGTAAAATTTCTTGGTTGTACTAAAATATTGTTAGCAAAGGAACGAATCGCATTTTTTAATAAAAATAACAATTTTGCATCGGTTTTTCTAAATTGCATAATTCTTGAATTAAGCTTATGTTTGTTTTGCACACAGACTGTTTCCAAATCCATTACGTTACCTAGTAACGTATTAAGTATTAAATTTCCCTACCCTTGTACATCTACTTCTAGACTTTTAGACATTAAGGATGCAGATACAGACATTGTGAGACAGACAGAGGAAGGAATCTAATCAGACAGTTACAACAAATTCACACAAAAAAATAATTCAAAATCCAACAACAACAACAACAACAATAGAAATAACAAAATTTTGTGGTATTTTTTTTGGTCTGATGATTTTCAATTATCCTGTTCCAAATGACCGATTTTCTTCAAGATAGAATGATCTCTCTATCCCTTGCTTTCTTTCTTTATTTCTATTTTTAATGCAATATAATGAATCCTAACAAATACCACAACACGATGTCTGAATATAACTCCAATGTTTTATGATTTTTGTTGGTTTGTTTTTTTTTTCAGATTTTTTTTCTCTTAATTTTATTTTGGCAATTTTACAAGAACTTTATTTTCTTTGTGAATTTCCTTTCCTGATGCTACAAAATATGCAATGAAATAATATGAATAGGAAAATCTGAATTTGACGAAGGATCATACGATTATTTTCTGTTTTCCCCTTTTTTCCCCCCATTTTCCGTTGAGGAAAATCTACAACTTGAAACAATAATTGTAACAAAAGCAGAAGAATTTTTTTTTTGTATGTTTCGTTCATTTGAAATTTGTGTTTGTATAATTTGAACAAGTCAACCATAGTTTCTGTTGTTATATGGAAATGATATCAAATGTTCTATAAAGCAAAAGGGTTGAATTTTATTTGCATCATAAAATACAAAATATTATTCTTCCTCATAATAATATTCCTTTCTTTAACCTTAGTTTATTTTATCTTCTATTTAATCCAGGTTTTTCTTGTATTGAAGAAAAGGAGAGAAATTGTTTATTTTTTCGTTGCATAAAACAACGAAATATCTGATTTGTTGCGTAATTACAATTTTAGTTATTTCATTGCAAATTGTGTCGTCAATATAATTATGTTTTTGTGACGTCAAGTTAAATATAATTCTCTTCATGTCTTTACAAATCCTATGTACCTAGTTACTAACGAGGGGTTGACCACTGTGTGCAATCTTGGCGAATCTTAGTGAATCTTAGTGAATCTTTGTGAATCTTTGTGACTCTTTGCGAATCTTTGTGAATCTTTGTGCAATCTTTTGAAATGTGCAATAGTGGGCCGTACAATTTTTAAGTGGTTAACCCCTCGGTTACTAGGTACTTAGGTCCTACCTCTGTAATCTGTAATTTGTAGGCAAGGATCTGTTTTTATTAAATCAAAAAAAAAAAAAATAAGTGCACTCTCTCGACATTCATTATATCTCTTCACTCTTGCTTGTCATATTTCAACATCTAACAATTCACAATAAAAATAATTTTGTACAGAGATTTTTTGTACGTTTTTAATTTAAAACATAAAGAGGATAAAAAACAACAACTTTGAAGTTTTTATTTTTAAATAAAAGAAAAGGGAATATAGTTTTGTTTTTCCTCTTTCTGATTCCTTACTTTTCTTCTTCTTTTGTTTTATTATTATTGTGAAAAGTATTATGATTATGAGAACGAAGGTAATTAAAATGTGAATAATTATTTTATACATACATTTTGAATTGAATTATTTTTTGTTTTGAAAAAAAAAAAAAAACTTAAGGACCAAAATTGATAGCTGTTTAAACTCTTTACGTTCCTGCAAAAATTAGATCCTGCAATTTAAAAGAAATATGATTTCTTAGAGTTTATAAATGGATAGTTTGTTTACTGTACGCAATTATTGTATATCTTCTTGTATTTTTCTGTTACTCGAATTAAGCAATTGAATTGTGCAAACATTGAAGACAACGTCCAAGTAATATGATTGTTTTTCTGCTCACTCATTTTATACGAATGAAGAATTATCGTCCTTAATAAATAATCAACAAAGAAATCCAACACTAACGATACGTATAAATTGTTTACGTATAAAAAATACTAAAAAATATGTAAGTCTCGATTTTATATGTAATTTACGCGGTCAATCGCTTTGAAGTGATTCTTTTTTTTTTTCTTGAATGATGTTTACCTTTTGTATTAAATAAATAAATAAAAAATATAAAGAAGAATAATGAACGCTTTTTAACACGTTGAATTCAATTGAATTGTATTGTATTGTATTGCGAACAACTGAATAGAAAACCAAACACCATACTTTCAATGCATTTTAGTGTTGTTGTTCTTTTTTACTTGAATCAAACAGAAAAATTATACGAATTGAAATCAGAGAGAACCCTTTTTTTTTTGTTAATTCTGTTCGTTGAAAATTAATTTAGATTTAGTTGTTTTCAGAATTTTATATTAATTTTTGTTGAGTTAATCTGGCAACATATTGAAGGGTTCCGATTACAGATTTACATATTATTTGTTTTTCCACTGTTGCACCTCGTGACATGCATCAAAATATTTTTTCCGAAATTTAATTAAATCGATTTTAGAATTCAATGCGTATTGTTCAATTTATTTGAATTCAATTCTTTTGTGTAAATTCTGTTTATTGAATCTTTAACATAATATATTCGTTGATTCTATAAGACAGTCAGTCTAAAAGGATGAAGATTTATTTCTTACAAATATTTATTTATGTTTACACAAACAACTGATGGTGAATTGAAAATTTTCCATTAAATCTCCGATTGTCCAAATTTATTTTTTATCAATAAATATTTTTATTTATAAATATCACATTATTAAATCTCTGCAGTCAAACTATTAAACATTGGAGGGTGAAGGATAAAATAGGTTGAGTAATTTTGGAAAATTTCAACATTCAATTAATTTTCTATGAAAACTCACTATTTTGTGGTCATGCAACATAAAATATTTAATTATTATAATTTGTGTTGTATTCTATGTATGTATATGTATATTAAGGCTGTACCCGAATTATTTCCATACTTTGTACTCTCTAACCTACTTTCCCACTATTTCCCTATTTATCTCTATTTATTAAAAAAAACTCCTACTAATATTTTTAGCCAATTAGTGTAGGTACAATATGTTTAGCCAATTAGTGTACGGAGCTAGTATTCTGTGCACTCAATTTTTTAGTGATTATGAAGAAGTGTAGAAGAATGGGGAAACATTCAGATGTACCCTTTGTTGTTTATTACACGAGATATTTTTATAATTTTCATAAATCTAATAAATCCTTATAAATTTAACCAATAAGTATGAATTATTTTTTTTATAATTACAAAAAAAGAACCACAAAACAAAAAAAAAAAAAAATTCTATCCTTTTTATCATATGAAAATTTTTTACCCAAAAGATAAATATATATTGTCCATTCTATATATGGAATCGGCACGAAAATAAGGAGGTGGGAAATGAAATAGAAACAACAACAAGGAACAATAATCATAAAAGAGTAAATTTTTGGTCAAACACAAATTTTGTGGTGGTTTTTTTTTTGTTTAAAAATATCGATTTACAATAAATGGGAGACAAAATTACAGAGACAAAAATAGAAACGAAGAGAATTTAAATTTGATTATTTTATTATTTTATTATAAATGTTATTAGATGTTAATACACACACACACACACACATCTAAAATACACACCCACACATACGGGCATTAAATGTAATGTGAATATGATTATAGGCCACAAGTTTTAACCATTGTCCTAATGGAAAATAATTGTCATTTGTGGTATTTGCTTCTTTTCCATTTTCTATTTTTCATTTTTTATTTGGAATTTTTGTTTTTGTTTTTTTTTTTGTTTTCTTTGTCCTATAACCCAAATAGTATTGCCATAGACAATTTATATCAACTTAATTTTAGGGGGTGTTAGAATAGATGACAAGAAGACAATCAAACAATATATTTATAGAATTGGTTTCTTTTTTTATTGTTTGTTGTTGTTGTATTTGCTCTTGTGTTGGCTTGGTCTTGTTGTGTAAACTCTTGAGTCTTGACCTAAACATTTTATTAAAATAATAAAACGTTTCGTAAAGGTAGGTTTCAAGTAGATTTAGAACAGGGGTGATTGAGAGGGGGCGTAAAAGATGGAAGGGGTAGATTTTTTTTTTTTAAAAGGAATCTTTAAAAGGTTAAAAGAAAAATCAATATTTAGAAAAATACGGGAATTTTGTTTTTGTTTTTGACAATATAAAGGAGAATATCGTTTATTGGTTAATTCAGGTGTAAAACCAATAAGTTTAGTCTTCCTCTGTTCTTTATAAAAATGACACTTGAAATTGTTTTTCTTTTTTTCTTTGTTTTGTTTTTTTCTACGAAATCTAAAATTAATTTATCCTCTTCAATTTCGGTTTTCTATAAATTTTGAGTTTTAGTTTTCGAATTGCGTTGAATTGAATTTTTTCCCAAATATTATTCTGAAAACGAAATTTAAAGCAAAAGAGGAAATTATTAGTATAAAGAAAGTTTCACTTTATATAATTGAATCCTCAAAAGTCATGAAGGAAATTTAATAAGAGTTTGAAGTGAGCAATATGTGTAAGCTCATGAAATCAAATTAAATTAAAGGTATAATTTATAATCGGTCGGATGCGAATTTTGCGGGTGATTTGATTTGTTAAACTCTTCAATATTTTTTTATAGAAATTGTTTTTTTTGTAACGATCTTTATTCAATTGTCAATAAGAAATAATATATTAATGTGTTGCTATTTTTATTTTCAGGGTATGTATCCATTGATGTTATTTGTAAACATTATTTGGGGTAACGATTAATGGGACTAAGAATTTATCAACTGAGGGAATGACACAAGTGCATGGATTCAACAAATTTATTTGTTGAAGATTTCATAAGATTTCTGAAGATATGAATACGATTATATTTATAAATTCTTTTGGGTGAGTGAAAGTGATGTTGTTAACCTTATTATGAGTAAATTTCCTACTCAGGTACATGAGACAAGTTAAGTCGTTACTGAACAAGCGACTGTCGTTAATCAAAAAAATTAGCCATAATTCATACAGCTTAAAAAAAAAAAAATTCGAAATCAATAAATTGCAAAATAAAAATAAATAATGTGGAGTCCACTTAATTAAATCGTGTAGCTTAAGACCTTAAGACTTATCTTATCTTTAATAATTTTATCTTTTCTTCATTAATTAACAATTATTCAACACACATTTTTGATTCCAACACGCACAGAAATATTTTTTGTTTTTCTTTTTTTCTTGGTTTCTCGTAAACTAATTTTATCTTATGAAATTAAAATTAATAAATAAATAAATTGATTAAGGAATTTCACCAATTTTTTTTTTATTGCTTCTTCTTTTAAATCGATTAATCATCGATTAATCATTTTCTATACACTCTTGGCTTAGTATGATTTTTTTTTTCTTTTCTTTTCTTTCTTGATTACGATAATTTCTCTTTTTATTTTATTTTAATTTATTTGTTTTAAGTTTTGTTTGGAATCGTAATCAATCATTACCTACTCGGCAATAGTTACACAGTTACACAATTACATATGGTCAGAGTCATAGAAAAAGTTCCAGACACAGATACAGATCAATAAGGCGACTTCTTATAATCAAGAAGATGAAGTAAAAACGAAGAAGATGCAGAAAATCCATTAAACATTTTTTTTTTCTTTCAAATTAATAATTAATTTATTAATTTCGAATTTTCATAATTGTTTTATTGCTGTTATTGTTGTTGCGGAAGAAGAAAAGTTTAAGAAATTTGTGTCGTCCCAAATGAAGAAAATTATTTGTTGTTTTTTGTGTAATTTATTTTCATAAAATAATAATTAATAAAAATAAAAAATTTAACTAAACAGAAATTATATTTTCACATTTAAACACAAACACACACTTTTGTGTAAATATAAAAATAATAAAAGAAGACGGGTGAGTTACGTATTGGTGATCCCTAAAAGAGAAATTGAAGACACGTTTTAAACATTAATTTTTAACTCAATACACAAATAATTTGTGTCAGAAAATTGTGACAATTTTATAATTTCTATAAACTTTTATTTGTAGTTTCTCTCCTTTGCATTCCTTTTCACTTTACAAAATCAAAAACAAAAAATAAATAAAATAAGAAATGATGAAAAAAAAAAGTCGTGACTCAGTTTGCCGTTGGATATTCAATATGTTAAAGTTTAAACTTCCAATTTTTAGTATTCTCTACAGTCTACACTATTCAGAATTTTAGATAAATTCGAACTGATTTTTGTGAGAACAGTGCAAATTAATGAATCGTTTAATTAATGTGAAAGCGACCAGAAGAACAACAAAAAAAAAAAATGTATAAACAGAAGAAAAAAAAGAAGAAACAAAACATAAATGAAACAAACAAAATGAAATGAAGAAGAAAAAAAAAACTTCACTGAAAATCCAATTCAATTGATTAATTTTATAAATAAATAACAGAATTATTGTTTATATTTTCTTTCTCCGTCTTCTTCTTCTTCTTTCATGTTCTTTTTTGTTGTTGTTGTTGTTGTTGTTATTAGTTTTATTAAATTAGAAAATTCATTCTTATTAATTAAGGTTATATATTTGTTCCTTCTTCTTCTTCTTTTTTTTTTCTTTATTCATCCATCTATATATCGTCTTCATCTTTTTCAATCTTTATTATTATGATTGGCGAGTAACAATATTCAATTGGCATGTTCAAATAACAACAAAAAAATGTAAGAAAGAAACGTTAGAGAAAATCTGTTATTTCTTATTAATTTTCCAATGTGCAAACTCATCAAAATAATAGCAAAAAATATTTATAGAAAAATTAAAAGAAGTAATTTGAAAAATGTTGGGCAACATTTTTTTCGGGCAAATTCAACTAAAAATAACAACAAAAAGAATTCATTGAAATTTATTTCATTTATCAAATATTGCACTTTATCAGCACAATTTTTAATCTAAATTTTTTTTTACACATTTTTATTTGATTTTTCAAGGATAAGTTTACTATAAAAAAAAAAACAAAATTCTTTTGGATTAAAAAATGTGAAGAAGAAGAAGAAGTAGAAAAAGAAATTAAATATTGATTATTTTTTTAGTCGTGTTCGTAGTTTCTCATCTTTTTCCATGACAAAAGGAAACTATAATTATGTCCATAATAAATTTTATGTTCAATGTATAATTTTAATTTTAATTGTTCAGAATTTTATTTTCTAAGAAACTGACACAAAATCTTAAAACATTATCGACCACTTTCCGAATTCTTCTCAATAAAATTGTGTTCAAATGAAAGGAATCGTTGATCTTCATCAATTGAAGAAATGATGAGCTTCATGTATCAACTCGTGTTAATCGTAATATTTATTGTCAACATCTAAATTCATATTAATTAACTTTATTGATGTCCCTTTTTAGATTCTCATCACAAAAATAAAAAAATTGTCCTTCCAAGTGAAATTGTCCTTCAAGTGAAATTTTAAAATAATTATAAACGAGAAAATTGTCAAATTTAATTCGTTGAATTTAGATATAAATTCAGTCGTTTAACTCCCTCCCAAATCTTAGAATACCAAAATGATTGATCGAACCTATTTTCAATGATGGACATTGTATCGTTTGCGGATTTTGTAATGAAATCCGCAATAAAGAAAAAGAAACAACAAAACCTTCACAATTTAATTTTTTTTTTGTTTTTTAAACAAATAATGAGAGTTCATTGTTTTGTG
Organism: Pedicia rivosa; assembly: GCA_963082725.1. NCBI lineage: Eukaryota > Metazoa > Arthropoda > Insecta > Diptera > Pediciidae > Pedicia > Pedicia rivosa. The sequence continues at coordinate 43,990,164 of OY720152.1, read as the reverse complement.
GCATTTCTATTTTATTTTTTTTGAAACCAGAGATAAGAAAAAGAAAATCCAAGAGAAAATCGGATAAACGCAAAATCTTTCAAATTAAAACAGTAAAAGAAAAATAAGGGAAAAAGAAGAGAAATTTAAACCTTAAAACGTTTTCAACTTTTTCCCTTTCCCTTCTCCAGTTTTTTTTTTGTTTTATTTTTTCTATTGAAGGATTGAAGAAGATTTGAAGTGGAATTTTGAGGATATCTTTCAATGACGTAAATCTAAACTCAATCAATAATATTAACCTCAATTGTTTTAATGATGTTTGGTTTTGATTTTCGTTCGTTCCTTTATATAATACAAAATATATTGTTCTCGTTTTACTCTACTCTACTCTAGGCAACCATTCCCCAACTTCCCATCCTGTGAACTTATCTTGCCTGTGTTCCTTTGATATAATCAACTCTAAAGCAATAGAAATAAAATATACAATTTTCTATTGAATAAAATTATTCACCGAATGACAGAGGAACAAGGATGAGGATTATTATGAGATTTGTATTTAAAAAAAAAAAATACAATGTGAATCCTTACTTATTAAAAATTTTCATATTTTTCGTCTTTTCTTTTGTTACATTTGTTGTTTTTGCTGTTTTTGTGATGAAAAATATTTTCTATGAAAAAAAACTTGAATTATTAAAGTAAATTGGAAAATCTTGAGTTATTTCATTTTTTTTTTCTCTTGTTGTGAAGTTTTTTTTTTGTATAAGGCCCGTAACTCACGGTCCTTGATTTTCCTTACAATTTTTTTTAATGAATTATTGGTTGTACAATTATTCCTAATAGTTGGGAGATGGAGTAGAGAAAAGCAAGAAACATTCCTTTCATTCTTTTGAACAAATTTATAATCAGAAGAAGAAAAAATAAAAATTGGCTCGAAAATAAGTGAATATGTATAAATGATTGGTTGGAATATTGAGGAACAATTGGTGACTATCGATGAATACGTTTGCTACGTAGCCTTAGAAGAAAAATGATTAAATAAAGAAATAAAAATTGCGAATGTAGTTATAAGTACTTATAAATAAATACAAAAGACATGATTTATTCTTATTATTATTCTTGGATTTTCTTTTATACAAAATTTACAATTCCAATTTCTGTTCAATAAGTTTTGATGTATTGATTGAACTAACATTGAATTGATTTTTATTTTAATGAATGCAATTTAATAAATAAAAATACTAATGATGCCCTGTTTCACTTACAATATTGTACGTCATTACCGTATAATAAATGTACCTATGAATTTTAATGATCAATTATCATGATGAATTTATGTGAATCTTTGTTAAGAACAAAAGAGATCAAGACGAAGCCATTTAATCGTTTGATGACATCAGATATAAACTCAGTAAAATTCAATCATGATCTGTTCAATGGTTTTATTATTAATTGTCCGATCACAATGAATACGTAAATTTACTTTCATTATGATAATAAAATAATGGGCACAAGCCTGTTGAGCTTTTGAGTTTTCATTATACAAATAAAACCAAAATGGAGATAATTCTCAGAGCTAAATTTACTTCATAAAATAGCCTTGAATATTTTCAAAAAAAAAAATCAAATAATTAAATTAATGAAATGAAAATTGTAATTGGGAAAAATCATGAAGTAAATAAGAAAATTCTATTTTCTGAATATTGAATTTAATCATGGAAAAATAAATGAATTTATTTTTGGTTTATTTCTTTGATTGATGTTCAGAGCTTTAGGCTCTCTTCTTCTTTTGTTTTCTTCATCAGTACTCAAATTGATAATATTTCTTTCTAGTAAGAAACCAGAAACTTTTCTCGAAATGAACAAAAAAAAAGCAATAAATTTCCTGGAACACAAATATATTTAAATTCTAATCGGTAGGGTAAATGTGATTGCACATTTCACAAAGATTGCATATTCGATTTCTCAGTATTGTAAATAGTTGTTACACCCTGGATTCCAAATTATTGTCTTTACAGTGAAAATTATTTCCTTTTCAATTAATTGATGTGACATCAAACGTAACGCTTTTACTTTCTTTGAAAGCTCTGTACTTAGAAATCCTTTTGTGTTTATATCATCTTCTTTTAAATAAACATTCTAAAATCTTCATTACTCTATTTTAACGTCTTTTGTCTTATTTGTAAAATAATAAATATAAACACATATATATATATTGTGCCTTTAGCTACTCAGAATACAGAATACATTCAAAAATTCAATTGAAATTGATTCTATGAAATTGAAACAAATTATCGTTTATTCTATATAATTTTATGCTCTTATGTCTTCACCGTTTATAGTTCACAGTGCTGCATTAATTTTATAGGTAAATTTGGAAAGTGCTCAGAATTGAACTACGTTCTTCTGTTTACTTGATTTTTGAATTGTTAAAGTGACAGATATCAATTAGATCCAACAGATTAAATTATGAAAATGTCGCTGGTTTTGTTTTCTGTATGAAAAAAAAATTTAAAAATTATTTTTACCAAATGTTCACGTAGAAATTTTGTAGTTACTTTATTGTAAAGTTGTTCTTTAAAATTCATTAATTCGTCACTGTTAATTTACATGAAATATTTAATATGATTTGTATGAAAATTAATGTTCAGTCTAGAAACTGTTTATCTTAACGTAAATCGTTTTTGTATTTTATTTTATTTATCTTTTCATTAAGACAAAACATTTATTGTTTAGTCTTACCAATCAATTCTTCACAATATTGATTTCAGTAGCTGTTTTTTTTCTTCTTCTTCTTTTTCTTTCTTTCGAAATGTAAAGAATTTCTTCTTGTTTTCTGAAAGATTATAATCCATCGAATTTTTATTCTTGTTTTTTTTTTTTTTTTGGTTTATTTTCTCGAATAATAATGTAAATGGATCAACTGAATCAAGTATCGATTGTCTAATATTTGTGTATTTCATAATATCATTTTCTTCCTCCTTTCAATTCATTATTTTTACTCTTTTTTTTCTGTTTTTTTTCCTAACTTCCACTTTTTTCTTCGTTTCTTCTTCTTCCTTTTTTATTCTTCTTCTTTTGTTATTTCTCTCTTTAGGCCCTTATTAAATTCATATCACGACAAAAACGATTGTTTTCTTTTTTGTTTGATTTTATTTTGTTTGCATTTGTGTACTTTTGTCTTTAAGAAAAAGAAGAGAAAAAACAAAAATCCTTATAAATATTTCTGTACATCGAATACCTACAAGAAATATCTGACAGAAGAAAAGAAATGAAAATAATGAAAGTCACGCACATCAATTCTGCTTCTTTTGTGAAAATGGAACCAGAACAAACAATAGAAACTAAAAATAAAAGACAAAAAAAAAAAATCAGAAGATCCAAAATCTAAATCGACCAATAGCAAACAAATTGTGTGGCTATAGATTTGTGTTGTTTATTTATGTGAGGAACGGATATTTCGGGTGATTTTGTATTAATAAGAGGTTTGGATTTTAGGTGGTATTTTTCTAGTAAACAGAAACACCTGTTTTTTTTTCTAATTCGTCTTCCATGCGTTTGTTATCATTCGTGTGTACCTTATATGTGTGTGTGTGTGTATATTTGTACATGCGTTTTATATTTGGGTCAAGTTTAATACAAGAAGTGCCTTAATAATTTTTGTTTTTATTTATCCCATGGGCAGTACAAAAACAACAAGAAAAAGAGAATGAAGAAAAATTCGTACTTAATCAAGGAAGGAAAAGAAAGAAGGAGAAGAATATAAAAATGTCGTCATGTTTCGATATCCTTAGGGAGTTGATTGTTAAGCATGTTTACAATCTCATACTTAAGTAACATAACAAAAAAAAGAGGGTTTGTTTCTGTGCTGTTGTGTTGTTGTTGTTGTTACTTGGATTATAATAGGAAAAAATAGAAAAGAGGTTAAAGATTTATTCACACACACACACATATGCAACTACTTTCAATCCTACTACTCCTACTTCTCGTCTTGTTCCTCCGTCTATCTCCGCATATGAGGAAAAAAAGTAACTATAAAGTGGTTGAGATACTAGACACAAAAATATATCCAGAAAGGAAACATTTGGTACAAAAGGAAAAATTATTTTCTTACATTTTTTCTCATTTTTTAAAAATTATATTTAAGATTTTTTTTTTTTTTACAGACTGAGATTTTTTGCTGTTACGACAAATAAAAGAAATGAAAAAAACAAAAGAATTATCTAATCCAACGGTATTTAAGCTACAAATTTTTAAATCGAAAATCTAATTATTTTTTAAGATGTTTTTAAATTCACTTAAATTAATCGAATACGCTTAAGATTTTTTGGTTCGTTAAGTTTATCATAATACTTTGGATAGAAAGCTGGGAGGGTGTTTATTTCTAAGAGAATTTTTTCACTGTCTCTTTCTTACATATGGAAAGGAATTATTATATACAGTCAAGCAATTATTGACTTCTGGATAGAAACTGTATTTGTGTTCAGCTTAAAAAAATTGTTCGTTTAATTTGATTAAAGTATATTGTATAAAGTAAATATTCTCCATAAATTCTGCCATAGGTGTGCAGTGTGCACTTACCCTTCACATTGTCTGAATAGTTTCTTAGTGACAACACGTTTCTAATACAAAATTTTTTTTTATCTTGAGAAATAAACATAAATAAATGGTTAATGCTAATAATTATCAACATCAAGTGTCAAGTCTATTTAAATATTAATTTAATTGGATAAGTAAGTATTGTCCATTTCAGTCAGTTGTTCATTTTTTATTTCTTTGTTTTTTTTTTTTTTCATCAAAAATATCTTTGATTGGATTTTCTTTATTTATTTTTTATTTTATTTTTGTTCACTTTTGTTCATCTTTTGTTCACAATTTGCTTTTCTTTTGTTAAATGAAAAGCGAAAATACAAAAACAATCTGAGGGATGAGAAAGAAAAATTCATTTAAAATTTGATTGGACTGATATTTTTTTTGTTTTGTGTCACAACTTCGAATCTTATTAAATTTATTGACACTCATTCCCTATTGTCTGTCTCTCTCTCTCTCTTCTCTCTCGCTTTTGTCTCAAACCAATTTTTTTTACCATCATTTTATTGATGAGACTTTATTGATGAGACACAAAAAGCTGTTCCACACTTTTTCTCTCTCTCTCTATTTCTCTCTCTTTCTCTTTCTTTCTCTGTTTTTTGTTACTGACGACATTCTAATAATATTACCGCATTGATTTAATTTAAATTAAACGAAAATATTAGGAAAATGTTTCATTTTCATATTTTATTATTTCCTCTTTTTTTCTTATTTGTCATTATTTACTCTCTCTCTCTCTCTCTCTCTCTCTCTCTCTCTCTCTCTCTCTCTCGCTCTATCACTCCGTGTACCATCATTCATTCTATCAACTTTAATCATCATGAAAATGGAATTAGTTAAAAAAAAAAAACAACATAATAAAGCCCTAAAGGCCGCACACACACATACATTCATAACTGATAAGATTTTGCTATTTACCACAAAATACGATATTCAGTTTATTTCATTTTATTTATAAGAAAGAAGAAAAAAAAAGCTCATTTACATTAACAAACATTGTTCTTATCAAATATTAATATTGATGTCATAAATTTTTGTATTCAACTTTTTTTCTTTTTTAAAAATATTCACGCGGATTAAATATTTTTTGTTTGTTTATCTTTTTTAATAAAAAGAAGAGAAACATTAAAAATTTGGCTGTTGTATTTTTAATTCTAACAACAAATCGAGACGTTACACAATAAAATGTTTGTCCATTAATTTCAATCTGACTCTATAATTTCAATGAGTTCAAATTGATTTCAATCCATGATTATAATAAGTGATTTTTGAAATTACTGTAATTAAGCAAATAAATTTCATACTTTATCAATAATTCTATAACGTTAAAGGAAAATGTCACTAGATAAGTGTTAATACACTTAGTAAAATCAGATACTTCACTGATTACAGATTTCACCAGATTTCACAGTGATTTCACCCGTACATCATATTATTTATTTTCTTCCAATTATAATTTAATTTATTTTCTTTCCAATTATAATTTTTCCTTTATTTATGATTCTCATAATGCATACGAACACATATAAATATTATGATGTCAATGAAAGATTTGTGTATTGACATGAGTCACATGAAATATTTTTAATTAAAAAAAATAAATCAAGGTACATACATATTCTCTATTTTATCGAGATATTATATTTCTAGTATAAGTTGAAAACCTTGGTTACTATTTAATCCATTTAGGGTTTTTTTAGTAATTCTATAATTCTAGGTATAGAATTATTAATGTAAATAAATCATAACATTTTAATTTAAATCTGGAAAGACAAATTCAATTAGTTACCAATATTTTTATAAATAAATATCCAAACATGATTTATCCGTATATGTATAATGTCAGTAATTTTAAGCATGCAATCCTCAAGAATTAATTTTCAAATCCTTGTGAATATCTGTGAAAGATGTCAGAAACTAATTTTAGTGAAAACTTTCTTCGGTGTGCATCTGTTGTTTATTTAAATACATACCAAACATAATAAACTGAACTGATTTTCTTTAGCCTTTACACATGAAATGTGTTTTGCCTCTAACTTTATTCTTGTGATGATTTTAATCTATCATGCAGTCTATGATTAGTTTAATAAATTTCTACACTATTTTGTTTCAAAATTGTATAGTAAGATTCAAATAAGTTTTTCGATCGATGCTAGTATGTTAGTAACTGATATCTGGTATCAGTTTTTATTCTGTATGATGTAATCCATACTTAAGCCTTCGATTTAAGCTACGAATAAAATTAAACTAGAAAAAAAAAATGAAAAAAATTTCAACGAAATGATAGAATTTCATAACAATTAGAATTTTAAAGCTGTTTTTTTTTTTGTTTTTGTTTTCATAAAGTTTTGTAGGGATTTTACTTTTGTATTTATTTCTATAAGTTATATTTGATCCATGGACCTAACTTTCTCTTCATACAAATTATTATTTAAAATATCCCTTTTTAAACTTTGTTTCTCTTTGTTTCTCTCTTTTTTTACACCTTCCTTCTCTTTTCTATATGACAAAAGGTATAGTTAAAAGATTGAAATAGAAATTGTTATTATATTAAATCTCTTCCACTCTCTCTCTCTCTCTCTCTCTCTCTCTCTCTCTCTCTCTCTCTCTCTCCTCTGTATCTCTTTCACCCTTCACAACTCTTTCCCATTACTCCCCATAAAAGGATCACTAAAAACAAACTATCCTTATTCCATTGTATAGATTAAAATATAAATTGAAAGTTTTGTAATCAAATTAAATAAAGATTAACAAATTAATTAGAAAATTTTTTTGAAAAGAGTTTGGGTGAGTAAAAAGAGTGTGAGACGAAAAAAAATTCAAAAAAGTTTACAGAACAACCTTTTGTTGGATTTTTGTTTTATTTTTCCTTCTTTAGATTTTGATTATTTTTTAAGGATCGTATTTAAGGACAGAGAAGTTGACCACTGGGTCAAATTATTCTTCAAATTGACTTTTTTCAATTGCATAACCTTTCTATAAAAAGTCTTTGTATTGGTAGGTGAAGTCACATTTTTATAAACCAGCCAAAAAATATATTTCTGTGATTCAAATGCTAAAGGTTCAAATTATAAAAGTTCAAATTATAGAGGTTCTACCATTAAACTTATAACTTTGGTAAAAAGTGTGTTCACCCCTTTAATATCTTAAATTTAATTATCAAAATGTGTTTGCCTTATTTTTTAGTAATTTACATAATGCATTTTTTTGATGATTATATACTCACTGTAATTGTGTAATTTACACAATAATTTGAGTACATTTTTTTTTTTAGTTGTTATCTATTCAGTCTATTGTTGTTGTTCTTATCAACATCTGCGCTTGTGAATTAATTTTTTTTTTTCTTTTTCATTTCTAGTTGGTTTATATTTTGTTTGTGAATTTTCGTATAAAATTAATGGGAAAGATATCAAATGGCACACGCGTTAACACCATTTTTTTTTTTTCTGTTTTCTGTTTTTTTTTTTTTAATTCAAAACGATAAAAAATAAATGATAAAAATATAAATCTCAAAACAAAATACAGAAATAATGAAAAAATAGAACTAACACGATTGAATTCAGTTCACTAATAATAGGCCTGTTTTTTTTTCGGAATTTATACAGAACAGAACAATAATTTAACATGCATTACAATAACAATGTTGCCCCTCCTACTTATCGGAGATAATTGTTCTGTACCGGATAGAAAAAAATGTTGCAAACTTAAAAAAGATAAATTTCGTTCTTAAATATTAATATTAATATTATTGTTTGAAATCAGTCTGTTCTGTTCTGTTCTGTATAAATTCTCAAAAACATCGACATAATATTGAATTTTGTGAAATGAATTAAAGAAAATTATGTTTTTAAAAATTATTCAGTTTATTATTTGTTGTCATTGAGGTTCTGTGTGAACATCAAACCAAAGATATCCGACCAAAAATCAATGTGTTTTACGTAGGTGTTTACCTAAATGTCGGTGGAGACGTCAGTGCGAACACGCTTATTTAATATTAAATTTCTTCCTGTTCTCTTTCTTATTCCTCTTCCTTCCTGTTCTTATTTTTTTTCTTCTACTTTCTTTGTTTAAATAAAACAAAACATTAAAGAAAAAAGTAGGAAACATGTCGCACGAGAATTTCTTCTTTTTCTTTTTTGTTTTTATTTTGTTTCTTTTTTATAGGCAAAAGATCAAAGTTGAAAGATGAGAGTCAAAGCAAAAGTCATTGCCAAAAATATAAATAAAATTCCAGAAAATATATAGAGAAGAGAAAAAGAAAAGTTATTCTTATACAAATGAAAATTTATTTTATTTTCAATCCGATAATAAATGTTTTTGCCTAAGTTTCTGACTAATTTTCGAATTATTTTCAGTTTAAATTTGTCTTTGATTCGCCCTGTTTTCCAACCTTCTTATAGTTTTTATTTTCCTTATTGCGTCACAACAAATTTCTTTCTTTTATTTAAGAATTTTTTCTTTAATGATTTTATCGAAATTTTATTCTCTGCCTTGGAATTAATTTTGACGAATTTTAATTGAATGTTTTGGATGAGAGATTGCACGATTTTTGTGCAATTATTTTCTTTGCAATCGTCAAATGATGAAATATGATTATGAACTGCAGAGACAAATTTGTTTCTTTTGTTTGGTTTTTTAGCTTCAATATTTTTTCTTACGTAATCATGCACACAACAGTGACACACACACACACATTTATTTATTTTTTCAATCAATATAAAGTGATTTAGATTTTAGAAAATTGGAAAGAAAAATAATGATTTGAAAATTCTTTGAGAAAATAATAGAAAAACTTTTTTTCTATTTCCGAGATGAAAACTAAACAATTGTCTATTCGATGATTTGGCTGTACTGTTTGACCCATATTTTTATTTTATTCATGGTCTTCTCTGTTGCGTATTCTTCTAAATTGTTTTGTATTAACTTGAATTTCTAAATCTTTTAATATTTTGTTCTCGTTAAAATTTTGTCCGTGATCGTTTTGTCTAATGATCCTTGTCTCTAGGTATTACACAACACTAAAAATATTAAAGGTCACAAAACACAATTTTACACCATAATTGTAACTTTAAGATGCAAAGAAATTGATCAAGTGAGGTGGAGTCAAAAAAGAAAAACTTTGTTTATAATACGAACAAATGGATCACACACACATCCACGTGCGCGATGTCATATCTTCGCAAACGATCATTTGACTTGTATGATCTTTTATCCATAAAAATTGAATCTGTGTTAACTTCAATTATTTAAATTTCTAAATAATAATTTCAATTAAAATTGTGGCACATTAAAAAAATTTGAAGGCCAAAAAAGAAAGAAAATTAAAAAAAATTAAATTCCTTTTATCTTCACTGAACTTCTTTTTGTTTTTCTTTTAAATAATTTAATAAAAAAAAAAATACTTTCATCCCCTCTGGCCCGATTCACAACATTAACAAAGTGTGTGTGTACCCTTTCAGTTGTGCCCTTGTAATCAAAAGTCCAAGAGTAAAAAAGGAAACCAAAGCGGAAAACGTCGTAATTTGTAATCAAAGCAATAATTGTAATTAACTCTTTTTATGCATCCAGCCAGTTTCTTTTCTTTTTGTAGTTATTAATAATTATTTTATGATTATTATTATTAAGGTACCTTATAAAGCAGTGGTGTATACAAGGGCTTCTATTGGACGTCTACCCTTATTAATATTTTGGAGTAAAATGATTTGATTGTTTTTCCAAATTTTACATTGTTTTCATCAGAAGAATTTTTTTCAAAGGGGGAAAGCAACTACTATGCTATCAGTTATCAGTACAATTGATGCAATCGGTGCAATTTTTGTAACTGTATAGAAAATAAAATGCAATTTGTCATCAGTGTTGAATAATTTTTTTTTTAGTGGATTAACTTCACAAATCGTACTTGGATCACGGACTAGCATTTTTTTTATTTGTTTTCTTTATTCACAATAGTTTTGAAAATATTTTCATCTACGTCACTGTGTTACAGAATACCAATTTTTTTTTTTTCCCTTTATACTTTTTTCTGTACCTACTCACTTTATTTTATTACACTTTTTTTTTTTGTTCTCTCCTCTTTAAAACAGAAGAAAAGAAACAAGAATTAAAACGCTAAAGGCGTCTGTTGCATCTCCAGGGATATTTAATTATCATTTAAATTGGTTCTTTTCTTCTTTTTTTTCTTCTTTGTTTTATTTTAACTTTTTTTTTTCTTTTTGTTTCCTTAATGATCGTCTATTATATTAAAGCGCGACTTAAAACTAATTAACGCATGAATATTATCATAGGTAAAGTTGGTTGGTACTGTGATTTTTATGAATGTAAAAATCTTATAGCATCATAAAGTTAAACCCACTACTGATCAGTAGGTACAATTACTCATTTTTATAAGAAATAAAAGATTTGTGTTTTATTACGTGAATCGTTACATATCGTGTCATAGAATCTATTTGAAATTAAAAGGGATATGCAATTGTGCAATTACTTCATTGTACCGTGCATTTTATTTGTATCAGTGGGAAAATAATTAATTTCTATTCTCACAAATTTTTATTTTGAAATATTTTAAAAGAATTTTCACTCGAAAATTCATCTAATGATTTTCTTTAAATTTTATTTAATTTCCTATATAGAATAATTGCATCAAGGCATGAGGGGTTTTTTTTTTTTTTTTTGATACAATGTAGTCAGATTATAAATTAATAAAAACGTTTTGTAGTCAAGTGGAACGTTGTGTACAAATTTTTAAAACATGAAAAACTTGAATAAATAATTTTTTGTTTTTTTTTTTATTTTATTGTAATGCGGGAACAATGCACCTCCCGTCGCCTCCAGTCGTTTTGTTGTTGTATGAAAAGAAAAAACACAACATTAAAATATTCTCTAAAGGTCGGGTCATTTTTGGTAAACTTTCAAAAATTAGTATAAATTAAAAATTGTATTTTATTTAATTAATTTATTGTGTTGATCATGAAAAAATATCGGTTATAACTTATAAGTGAATGCACTCCGATTTTTTGTTTTATCTTTCATGTACGTTAGTTTACATAAGTGAAAAGTATTTGTCTAATTTTAATTAAATTAAATGAAGAGACAAATAATATTAAAAAAAACGTCTAATTTCTAATCTAAAAATGTTAAGACAAAAATAATAAAAAAAGCCTGTTTAACTAATTGCCACAATGTAACACAAATTAAATGGAATCTTGTTTTTTTTTTCTTTTTTCTTTTTTCACTTTTTATTCAAAAATGACATTGAACAAATAAACGTTAAATTATTTTCTACACTTTTTCTTTTCTTTTGTTTTAAATTTAAATTAAACGGAAGTGAAGAATTACGAAATATATAGAAAAATATTGGGACAAATGCATTATAAACACTTTTGTAGAATCGGATCAATAAAATTTTGTTCGTTTGTCGCAGATGATCTCAATCTCAAGTAGTAAAAAATATATTTGCTTACAAGAAAAGGTGTCGAATGAATGCAATTATATTGTGATTCTATTTTTCCAAGTGGTCCCTATTACACAGATTTAAAATTATATTTTATTGTCCGTTGTATTTAATTACAAATTACAAAGATAATAATGCAGTTACTGAACTTACTTAATTATTAACTGATGTTACATTTATCTATACTCATTTATTGCATTAAATTTTATTGCAAATAATAATTGTAAAAACGACAAGAATTTTTTTTCATTCAATTTTTTTTTTTTTTTCTTTTTGTTGTAATTTTTATCGTATTTATTTATTTTTAAGTTAAATCTTTCTGTTCGTATACTTACCTGTATAACTTTAAACAACATTTACTATAAATATTTCTTCACTCTATCTCTCTCTTTCTCTCTCTCTCCCCTACTTAACTATTTATAGTTTCCCGTCATAATATTTTATTTTTTTTTTAAATATTTAAAATTAATTAATTAATTTAATGTGAATTGTACATACATGATTATTAGAATAATTATCTATAATTAGTTCTTCTTCTTCTTCTTCTCTTTGTACTTGATTGTCATCAAGTGTATTTTTTTATTGGCTTTTCGGATAACTCCATATAACCATTGGCTAGGGTTTCTTTTAACGTCCAACTTCGACGAGACCTACTATTTTTAAGGTGGATTCTGAACCACCCTAGCATCTGCACATGCATTTTTACACCTGATTCGGCGCATTGCCAGCTCTTAGGAAACATGCAGATTTCCTAAGAAGAATCCCTCGGTTTAAACCTTATCCTGCACACCAACCAGAGGGTCATAGATGTTATTAATCATTGCCCACTTCTTATGTGTGTTTAATACATAATTAGCCGAATGAAAAATTCCATCCCGCCTCGGTCGAGATTCGAACTCGGTACCTCCCGCTCCAAACGCCAGCACGTTGCCATGCATCCACATTGGTCGGTTATAATTAGTTTGTATGTAAGAAATGTAAAAAACAAAAAAAAAACAACAAAAGATTTCTTTAAAGAGAATCATTTTATTTTTTATTGTTTTTCTTCTTCTTTCTTTACGTGTAAAATATTCTGTCTGTCTGTTTATTTTTGTGTTTTTCGTTTTGTTTTAAATTTAAAATTTAAAATGTCAACGATTAGAAATTCTTTCGGAATATGTTTCCTGTATCGAAGCGCAGAGTTTATAAGATTCGACTTATAATGTTGATATTACTCAAGATTTTGCTTACAAATCATAAAATCCACTTTAATTGTTGGCCATCCAACTACAATAAAATTCAATAATAATTATTTCCACTCAAATTCCACGGAAAGTGGAAAGGGGTAAAACAAAGTTTCACACAGAACTTTATTTAAATTGAATTAAATCTAGATAAGGTTCCATGACACCATTACAAAATGTTAAATTTTCAATATTTAGAAAAAAAAAATGCAATTCATTGTGGCTACACTCAGTTCCTATTCTCCACATTCTTCAAATATATTTTTTTCTTTTATCTTTCATTTCGATTAATCGATTAATTCTCATAAATCATTTATTTGATTTCATTGGGAAACGTTTCATAATCATTAATTTTCTATTTTGATGATTATTCAATTTTTTTTTTTTTGCTATTGGGAAGTTGATGATAGAAAAATCAAGATTTACAAAAGTTAAAACATATTGGATGGGTAGGGAGGTGAGGAAGGAGGAAGAGTAACGAAAATATGTGACGAAAAATATCGCTTTAAATTTTTCACAATTTTTTCCTATTTCTCTTCTGTCTTAAATTTTCTTTCGTTTCTGTTTTTTTTTTTTCCTTTTTTCTTTCCATCGTTTTTGTTCTACCTCCCTTCTCTTCCAACACTTTTTTCTACTTATATTTAACGGGAAAGGTGTGCAAAAAGATGGATGGAAAATTTTTTGTATTTTTTTTTCATACAAAAGTCAACTTTTTGTGATTGTGAAAAATTGAAGTATTTTTGTTGTTGTTAGTTGTATTTGTTGTTCGATGTTGAATATTTTCTTCTTCTTAGTTTTCATCTTCACTGAAAATTTACTTTTTTCCTGATGTTATTTATATTCATACGAATTTATTGGCACTTCGTATAATTCACATACAGTTACAGTAAAGCACACACACACACATACACACACACACATACACACAGTCACAAAATTATAATAAAGAGAAAAATATCAAGATATTTTTGTTGTTCCTGTTATGGTTGGTTATTGTTGTAAAATTTGTTCTGTTTATATATTTTTATGTTTAAGATCTTAAGATTGAATTTTAAATAATTCATTGTGCGTTTTTTTTTTTCCTTTATTTTTTTTTATTCTTTCTCTATAAAGGAGTTTGGTGAAAAGAGAAAAGTAGAGTATAGAGGGAAAATTGTAAGTGGCAAAAACACAGACAGAAAAAGTAAAAAAAAAAAAAAGAGAAGAAGAAGAAGAAGAAATAAAATGACGCGCTTCCTTAACTTATATTTCATTTTTTTCATTTCATTTATTATTTTGTTGTTTTGTTTTTTTTTTTTTTTGTTTTTGTTTTTTGTTGTTGTTGTTTCCTATAGGGAAATGAAAATAATGAAAATTAAATTAAATTCCATGGAATAAAAGTAAAGCGCGCACCGTGGCATAAAACATAAGAAGGTTAGGTGAATTATTTTTTTATTCATATTTATCTCTCTCTCTCTCTCTCTCTTTTTATTCTCGTCCATAAATTTCTTTGTTTCTTCTTTATTATTATTTTTTTTTACCATCAGCAAATATCGCCATCACCAATGTCGTGATGATGATGATGATAATTATAATGATGATCAACAATGTGTTCTTCTTTGTCGTGATTAATTTTGTTTTTATTTGTCGCCTTTGGCGTATGTTGATGGAATTTCTATGATAAGAAGAAGAAAATTATGTGTCAACTATTGTTGTTGTTTTTATTTTGAATTTTACTGAAACGAGAAAAAAACAGAATAAAAGAAAAGTGAGAAGCAAAGAAAAAAAGGAAGATAGTTTATTCGCCTTTTTTCTCGTGTCATGAATTTCTTTCTATATTTTGTTCTAAATTTTTTTGCTGTAAATTTTTTTTTTTTTTGCTCCCTTTATTACTTTATATTTTCGTATTTATAAACTCTAATGACCTTTTGACTTTTTTAATTTGTGTGTGTATACCAAACGTCTTTTTGGAAATGTTGAATAACTAAAACAACGACGCAACTACAAAAACAATAACAATAAAATGGAAAATAACCAACAACAAAATAATAAAATTGATAGAAAGAACCAGATAAAATGTCAATATCCTTAACCTTATTTTGTTTTGTGTTTTTTTGTGTTTGTTCTTAAATGTGGATTTATGAGTTTGATATGCGATGAGAAGCGTTTTTTTTTTTGCGCTTCGATATAAACATTTTTTAACCTTTTATCCATTTTAATATAAAAAGATATACCTTCCAACATCCACACACACACACACACAGTCACACACACACAGGCATACACACACATACACATGTCTGTCTGACTTTATACGAACAATATTGTGTTTTTTCTTTTATCTTTTAAATTTAAAATCATTTTTGTAATGCGCGACGTGCATCGTGTTATGAATTTTCTGTTTTCACTTAAAATTCTTTACCGTCAAACCGTTCTTCGTTTAACTTTTTTTTTTTTCTTTACTATCTTCATTTTGTGTCATTTTTCAGTTAGAGTTTCTGTACCATATTTTGTGTTGATCTGAGTAATGTTCGTTCAGTGATTTCTATTTGGATTTGTTCACGTTTTCAACGAAATTGATTAAGTACCAAATGCTGACCTTTAATCCATTTACAAAATTTATTTTATTTAATTAATTTTCACTATAATTTAACTTAATCCATAAATTGGGTGAGATATTTAATAATTCCTCTTAAAAAAGTTCATTCAATTTTTTGTTTTTGAAAGAAATTTTTGGTTCCTTTGGATTGTTCAATACAATTTTCCTTATTCATTATTTTCTACTGAATTTAACAATTTCTACAACATTTAATTTATTTCCATGTTAAAAAATTACAGAGAAAATGAGAATAATGCAGATTTTTTCTTTTATTCATCCGCATTAACATAAAATACAATTTGACGCATTTTTTTTTCTCGCATCATTTCCAAAGAAAAAATAAAGACAAAAAAAAAAGGAAGCAGAATGGAAGGAAGAAAGCGGAAGAAAGTTTACAAAAATACAAAAACAACAAAATTCTATAAAACACAAACGAAGAAAAAAAAAGACAAAATTACGTCAATGGTATCTCGTTTTATTTAAAATTAACACAAACAAAAAAAAAGACATTCCATCAAATTCACAACATTAATTTGTTTTGTGTAAAATATAAAAAAAAAAAGAAGAAGAAATTCAAGTCGTGGATTATCGCGATCTACACCTTTTGTTGATATTGCTGTTCTTGTTGTTGTTGTTGTTGTTGGTACTTTGTGGTGATGATAATTTTATTTACTTTATTTTTATGGGTTTTTTTTTTTGATGTTATGTTAAAATTTACACCCTCATTTGATAAGAATGATGCAATTATTTATAACATACACAAAAGTGACACATTATCAGATTACCTAACTTCAACCACCTTACCTTTATTTTCTTTTTTTTTTTTACAAAGATAACCATCCACATTTATTTGACTGACATCCAATATCTATCTATCTCTCTTTCTCTCATACATAATTTCACATATAATGTTTCCTTACTTTATTTCTACCAATTTTATTTATTTTTTTAAAGATCAAATAACGTAATAGTGTGAAGTGCATTTTCTATAGAGGATGCAATATTTTCTATGGGTTTGTGTGTGTGTGTATATGTTGTGAGTAATTTAATATTTGTGGAATGTAAATAAATTTTAATTCATTTCACCTTTTTTGTTATTATTATTATTTCTATTTTGTGTAATTTAATGCTTCTTTGTAACTAACGTCATCTCCCCCTTCTTGTTCTCACCATTATAATATTGTCAAAGTTACCACATTTAAGAAATGCTTAATCAAAATGGTTTTGTTGCGTTTTGTTTTATTTCTAATTGAAAAAAAATGAATGAGAAATGGGATAGGCAAGGAAATGTAATTCAAGAATGTATAGGGGAAGAAAGTTAACGTATTGGTTACATCTTTAAATTTCACTGAACTTGATCTATTCCCATCTAAGCTGAAAGGTATTCAAAAAGTGTCAGAAACTTTTCCTATTTTAATGCACTTTCCCTTATGCCCTATATTCTCTGTTACTCATACTAAAAATCGAGTTGTTCCATTGTTGTTCCATTGTTGCTCCCCAAATTAACCTTTGGCCATAATTCTTGCATAACTTTTTTTTATCGTTAATCGTTGAAAAGTGTTCTGAGCAAATGGAATGAAGTCTTAAGATAATTTTCCACTCCTCTGTCTTATCAATCTTTTCCAATTTTTGTGTTCCAGACTACGGAATCAATTGATATAATAAACGTGCTCCGCCACCAAAAGAATCAACCGTTGTACTGTTGTAATTTGTTAGTTTATTATTGTGGTTGTATGTTGTAATCAAAACCAACAAAAAATTAAAAAAAATCTACAACATTTTATAGTCATCTCTTTTTATTTCCCTCCTCCTTTCTCTTTCACTTTTTTTTATTAAGTATTCCAGAATTTTTTTTTTTTTTGTAAAAGGTTGAAGTGTCATATTTCGTTTTGTGAAAATGTATTTTCTTGTCTAACTGTGTAAGTGCCCCTTTGTGTGTTTGGATTGATGTATTGTGTACGATTATTTTTGCGTGTGTGCATGTGTGTATGTGAAGTAAATTTGTTCGCACTTCACGTTGTAAGGGCAAACAAAAAGTTGCTTTAAACTTTGATTTAATTTTTTTTTTTTTTTTCTCACTTTCTTTGTCTTTTTTTATTATTCCCTCTCTGTTTCTCTGTAAAATTTTTTTCCTTATACAATTTTGGTTGTTGTTGTTATTTTTATGTCAAAAGGAAATGGTTTTAAGTTACGAAGCTACTGGCGATATTAAAGGTGATAAAAGTCACGATTAACATAAATTTTTTCTAATTTTTATGCTTTTTATTTTATAAAATATAATTTGTATGTGTGTGTAGAAATACGTAAAGGTAGGTAGGTGTGTAACTGAATGGAATTTGTTAAGTAATGCATATATAAATTTCAACATTGATCGTTCTCTTGTGTGAGATTTATTTTTTTTTTTCCTTTTTCTCGTTTTTTTTTTTTTGCTTCTATTCGTTTTTTTTTTTTTTTGGTTATCCTGGGGGTCGTCGAAAGTCTCGAAAGGGTTAAAATCTAATAAAGACAGAAAAAAAAGTGAAGACTTAAGTTTTCTCTTTTACCTTTTGACTGATCGATGTATATAGTATAGTACACCTTTTCTGTTCTCTCTCTCTAACCCCACTCCGTATTACACACTTACAAGATCATTTTATACACTACAACCACACTAGTAAAAAAGGAAGATAACCCAAACGTAAAAAAAGTCTTATTGCATTCCTTTTGTTACTGGTTTTATGTCCATAAAATTTCAGTATCGTCTCTTGAAAATATTTCAAATAAATTAATTATTCATGACGTCATAAAAAAAACCCTTTTTTTTCTTTTTGTTGTTGTTACTTCGCATCTTTTACAGAGTATTCCCAAAGTACAATGACAAAATGTATAAAATGGGAAAGCGTGTGTGTATGTTGTCTTTATCACTCTTACTTTGTCTACCTACCGGTATTTGTGTATAGATAGGAAAATTCCATTTAGAAAATTCCAAAATATTAATCACACAATGGAAAAATCTTGTCCCTTTTCTATATATAATCTTTTCAATATAAATTAAAAGGGATGAATCTCAATTGTTTTTCCGTTATAAAATCTCTTAAAAGTTTTATAAGGTAAGTTTTGTATTTCCAACCTACTATAAATGCGGATAAAATTTCATTTTGTTTTGTTTTTTTTTTTTTTTTTTTAAAGTGTAGACTTATACAAGTGTAAACTTATGCGAACTATATTAAAAGAGAAGAATATTGGTTTCAATAGAATGGGTATTGGAATAGATATTGGGGTATTAGTATGGAGTATGAGTGTGAATTGGGGATAACAAAATGAAAGAGGTATTGGTAAGATAGGAATGGATATGGGTTTTTCGCACAATAAATTCATTTAATTTTAACGCTTGTGAATATATATTTCTGGTTTTATATAAATGAATATTTTAAATGTTGAAGAAGTGCGAAAACCTTTTGTTTTTTTTTTTTTTGTTTTTTTATATGAAACATTTTTGCCATACATTTATAAAGGAGAAAGAGAGAAAGATTTTTTAAACAGTAAAATTTCAATTTTCATTTTATCTTAAACCTAAGTTTTCTATTTCAATATGAACCCCACAGCAAACTAACGGAAAGACCACAAGAATTTTCTGAAAATTTACTGCAATAGAATAAAATTTAGATCAATTTTCGTAAATGAAAGATTAGTGCGGGGGGTAGGTGGATTTAGATATAATGAAAATAAGGGTGAGAGAAATAAAGAAATTTAGCTATACTAAATTTTTGTGGTTTTTCTTCAATGTTCACATTGTTCTTCAAAGAAGACTAAAATATAGAAATAATTTTCTTTCACTATATTTTTTAACTCTTCCTATCATTTTCTTTCATCTACAATTTTCTAGCTAAAATATTAAGAGGAAATTTCACTTCATTAATTAAAATAAACTTCTCTTATTTTTATACATTCTCTCTCTCTCTCTCTCTCTCTCACACACACACACACACTTTCTCTCTTTTTATCTGACTATTTATACTTTTCATGTTATGGGAATTGTACAGAATGTCGTCCTCAATCGTAAAATAATCCAAAAGTAAATATCAGAAGAAGAAAAAAAATGGCAAACGTAATAATCAGTGAGAGAGATTCAGTGATGTCTCATAAAGTAACCATCACCTCTTTTATGTATTATTACAAAATTCAATCATGAAAATAGGAATACCATCATGCACGATTTAAATCTTTCTCTTACAAACAAATTCTTCTTCATTGTCTTCTAATGTTTTTGTTATCCTCATTCTACTTTTCTTCAGAAAATTCACTTCATCATTTATATACGAGAACATCATTTGTGACTTCTTCTATACCAATCGTCACCCACACCCAAAAAAAGAAAAAAAAAACACACCTCCCACTAAATCTCCCTAAACCTAAACATTCTCCAAAATGACATTTACAATATTCAGGTAAATTACTACAACAATATTATATAAGACATTTGACATTCCAACAGAAAAACATATAAATCTATTCGCTTTGCTTGTTTTTATGTTTGTTTGTTTGTTTGTTTGTTTGTGTGTTTGTTTGTTTGTATGTTTGTTTGTTTGTATGTTTGTTTGTTTGTATGTTAATTTGTTTGTTTGTTTGTGTGTTATAGCGTGTTATCTATGCCCAAATTTTCGGAATTTGTGTCTCTGGCCTATGTGTATGGGTATGTGTGTGTATACATGGGCAACAACACTACAAGTACGCAGGTAAAAATTAACAGAAATAAAAAAAAAAGCTGAGGAAACTTAATTATGAAAATGAGAAAATAAAACTGACGTCAAATGTTTAAAAAATAGAAAACTTCAAATTTGAAAAATTAAGGACGACGACCTTAACATTTTAACGTAATTTTTTTTTTTTTTTTGTTAAGTTGAACAAAATCGCGAGAATTAAATTTGTTAGTTAATTAACTAATTAATTAGTTTCTTGTTTTAATCGTTTCTCTTTTATTTTATGTTTAAATATCTTCAAGTACAATTTTCTTAAATTTTCTATTTCTGATTGTGTTTTTTATTATTTTCTGTTCAAATTACAAAAAAAAAAAAAGAATAAAGCGAAAATAATAATTGAAATAATTGGGATTGTTATCTGCATTGGAGACGACGCGCATCAACCAATGGAATTTTCTAATGATTATAAAAAAATATATTTTGCAATATTGTTGTTATTCAACTTTGTTGAAACAAGAAAACTAAAGTTTAAAGTTGAGACAAAAATAAAGATTTCATATTTCAGGTACAATTCTGTGTCTTACCACAAAATATTCAATGAAAAATTTAGAAATTTTAAATATAATATTTTTCAAGTTCATCATCATCATTATCATCATTAAATCACAATACAAATGTTGATCATTATAATCATCATATAATAATCATAATCATCACGATGATTATTAGGAAATATTACAAAAAAAAAAAATCATAGAAAATTCCATGTGTGGGTGTGATGTGTGCGATGTGTGTGTGTGTGTGTGTGTTAGTGTTAATCATTTAATTCTATCATTTAATCACGGTTACTTTTAAATAAATATTCTTTAACTTCCAAGTAAATATTGATGATGTCGATTATTATTTTTTATATTTTCTTATAAGAAAAAAAAAATTATTCCCTTTAGAATTATTCCAAATAGAAATTAAAACTATTGATTTCACAGTTGGACATTTTAATTGCAAATTCATGTACAAAAAACATTTAGAAAATTCTCACAAGTCTCAGCAAATTTTCTTCTTTTTTTTTTTTTTACTTATTTCTTTGCAACCGGTTTTCTTTTTTTTCTCTTTTATCTCTCTTGCCTTTTTTTATTTTCATAAATAAATAAAATCCATGCACATAACCTACACACACACACACAGGCACACAAACACAGAATAGTGAATAGAGACTGTTTTAGTTTTTAGAGTATACGTTAAAGTATAAAAAATTATAGTGCATGATCTTGTTATTTGTATCACCTACCTTCCACTTTTATTCTTTCAAATTTAAACTTATAAGGATATTATTCTACTTTTACCATAAGCTTTGTAAAGTTATAGAAAAGAGGAAAACATCAGCTAAGTAGGAAAATAACTATATAGAGAAAAATTTCGTGGTAATTTTATTCGTGGTTACATTCTATTTTCCAACTTTACTTTTACATTCAACATCAACTTCTTTTCTTTTATTTTTACTTTATCTCTTTGTGTCATCATTTTATTCATAATCAAATTAACGAATATAGTGTGTGTGAGAGAGAGAGAGAAAAGATTTTATATGAAATTTTCACTAGTCTAGTGTAATTGTCTAGTGTAGTGCTAAACGACTAGATAATATCTTTATTCTATTTAAAATAATATATTTGTAATATGTACCGAAGGGGTTAACGACTAAAAAACAAATTTACAATCTGCACTGTTTACATTTTTGTACATTGACTGCTATCACCCCTTCTCATTGCAATTACACATTGTAATTTATTTATCGCTTATTTTTCTTTTTCTACAAGACACTAAAAAGATATCACTACTCTTGTCTAAATTCATAAATAATGTTTTGTTTTGTTGTTTTTTATACAAAGATTTTCGTTTGCTTGTTTTTGTTTTAACAATAAAAAATTGGTTATGCCAGTCACATATTAAAGGGTTAAATTTTCTTCAAATATATTTATTTGTGTACTAAATTTCAATTTTTCCTATTTTCCTTTTTAGAAATTGGATTTAGAAAAACAAAACCGAAAAAAAAAATGTTATTATTCTTCTTTTTGTTTTTTTTTTTGGATTTTAAATTTGGGGATTGTATTGGGTGAATGAAGTAAATAATATTAATAGAATTTATTGTTGTTGTTCATGTTCTTATTGTTATTGTTGTTATTTATGCACTCTAAATTGTCTGTATGTCCATATGTACATATATTTTATAGTTATAGTCTCAATTGTTGTTGTGTTTCTGTATTTTTTGGCAATATAAAATGTCATGTCAGACGTGAAGAGAGAAATAAAATATTGTATAACAACAACAACAATAACAACCAAAAAAAAAGCTCCGTTTTTAGAAAATTTTCATTGTGTTGATTTTGCACTAGGATTATGTGTTTGTATGTATTTATTTCTGATTTTCATTTTGGTGTTTATAGTAAATTATTTTCAAAAATGTTTTTATTTTTATATGTGTTCGTTGTTGTTTTTTATCTGCTCTCCTCCCTTCGCCCCAAAAATATCTCTTTGTTTTATTTATTTTATACAAAAGAGACAGACAGACAAGGGATTTTGTGGTTGTTAAATTAAAACAGATTTTTAACACAACTATGAATACATACATACATACTTACGTACAAACATACATGCATACACATTCACACATTTTGACAGACACAAACAAATATATTTACATGAATTAGAACAGAACGGATGTCTAAAAGACCGACTTTGACATATTATTTGACATAAATAAACTTATGTAATCAAAAATATTTCATTTTATTTACAAGAAGAAGAAGAAGAAAAATCTCGTTTTTAAATTTTAAGAATTCTATGAAAGAAAGAGACAGGTAGAAACGAATCAGAATTAAAAGAGACACCGAGAATAGCGGATACGATTCCTCTTGATGATAAGGTCAATGTGCGAGTTTAGTTCAAATCGATCGAAATCATTTCGTTGTTTTCTTCTTCTTCTTCTATTTTTTTTTTCATTTCTTCTATTTTCGCAATTTCATTTCGATTTTAATCTAAAATCGATAAATATTAGTTTGTCAACCGACGTCAATCGATTTATAAATCGAAACGAGTATTTTTGTGGTAAAAATGTAAAAATCTAAAGATTGCGGTTTTTTTTTTGTCTGTTCCTTTTCTATTTATTTTTTTGGTTAATTTGGACCAACCAACTTCAAATTTATTTTTCTCTTTCTTTCTTTCTCTCTCTCTCTCTCTCTCTCTCATTCATCCATGTATTTGTTGTTGTTGTTTCGTTTTTAATCAAACTTTCAAATCAGATGATGATTTTTCTATAATTTCTTATAAGAAAAAAAAACAAAAAACAAAATAGAAGACATTAAAAGGTCTTTGCTTCTCAATGTCAAATTATGTTGTTTTTTTTTGTTGTTGTTATCGTTGTTTTTGTTTTTTATTTTCGATATCGTGTTGTCTGTTTAATTTTCTTCTTCTCCTTCACTTTTGCGCCTTGTCTTTTAATTAATTTAACTTTTATGCAAGATTTTTAAGAAATACAAAGAGAGAGAGAGAGAAAGATAGGCTTAGAGTGAAGAGGGAAAGAGTGATTGTGACCGAAGAAGAATTTAATCTAATAAATCATTTATTTATGATTTTTTGTTTTAATTTATTTAATTTTTTGTAAGATTGCATTAAAAAAGAAAAGAAGAAGAAGGAAAAAGTTAAAAGTTAAAAGTTTTAGATTTAAATAATATTTTTTTTTTGTTTTGTCTGATTTTGTTGGTTTTCCAAAGAGATTTTTATACGAAAATATTTCAAGGAGTTTATTTTTTGTATCATAACAAACTGTTTGTTTTTATTTCTTCTTTTTTGTTTTGTGTTTGTGAAATTACCTTTAATTTCATGTGATTTTTTTTTCGAAAAATTATTCAGAGAAAAAGAAAAAAGTTCAAATAATATTTGTTGACCGTGAGTCTTGTATTATCTGTTTGCGTCTAACTGTGTATTTGTATATTTTACTCTTTCCTTCACTATTCTATATATTCCCCCGTCCCGTTCTCCCTTTAATAATAATAATAGTAATAATAATGTTTCTTCTTCTTTATTTTATTTGTTTGTTTGTTTTGTTTTTTTTTTTCAACTTATAAAAATTTTGTACAAATCCCCAAGTTTTTTTTTATAAAATTTATCGATGAGAATCGAATTTCATTGAAATTGACGTTTATAAATGGTTGTATGTGTTTATCCCTGTGTATGTAAGTATGTGCATTCACGATCTATAAATGTGTGTGTGTGCATATATGTGTGTATGCATTTGTGATGTTACCTCTCGGATTTGTGTGGTATTTCAATTAAAGGTCGTCACGAAGGGTCAGGGACGTATAACTTTCTCATAATGTTATTTTTCTCAAAAGTTTATTTATATAAAAGAAGAATATAAATTGGATTCTTCTTCTTTGATTTAACTTAATCTGCGCGTTTCTATAAAAAGAAAAAAAAAATAAGATAATCTTTTTTTATTTGAGATTTAGCGCAAAAATCTGTACATCTCTCTTTCTTACTCTTTCTCTTTCAATTAAAAGGTCATGAGATTTTCCCCCACTTTTCGTTATTCCATAATCCATACTCTGATCAATGCAATCATTGCATTTAAAAATATCATTTTAATAATAATTTCATCATCATCGATTGCGTTAAACTTTTCATGTAATTTATTTTAGTTTTTGAATTGGGAATTTTTTTATTTGATTTGGTCGAAAAACAGAAATTGTCTAATACGACCTTCTCTCGAATTAGAACAATAAAAATTGCATTGTTTAATCTGGCATCTCACAGAATTAGATCAAGGTTTTCACGGTAAGGTCCCAACCCAATGGACAGTTGCACTTCCGTAGTTACAATTGTTAACATGGTCGATTTATACAGTTTTAATTTAGTATTTACACGATATATTCACACATATTTATTTATCTAAAAATGTGAATTTTCGCATCCCGATTATTCCGTTATTTTCAGATTTTTTTTTTATTTTTTTATTAAAAAAGAAAAATAAATAAATAAATATACAAGAGTCTTCATTTCTGGCGATGATTCCAACAACAAAATTATTATTATGCGTTTTTTTTACTTGACTTAAAGTTAAGACAGTGTAAGAGTATAGGTAATAAGTATATTTATTTCTACTTACTTATTGAGCACAAATGATTGTTCTTGTTTAACTGGATTTTTCCTATATTCAACAGAAATTTATTATCTATACATACACACGCACATAAACACACATATACACAGTTTTGTAACTCATCATTGGATCAACATCAAGAAACCCAAAAAAAAAAGTAAAAAAAAACAAAAAGAAAACGTGTAACTTTTTAAGTCACTTAACTCGGCACATCTCAGACAACTCAAAGTAAAATAAATTATCAATACTGACTTAAAGACTATAAAACAAAAAAATAATAATATTAAGAAGATTACGATGAAAAAGAAGAAAAAGAAGAAAACGTGTGATAAGAAAAAACAAAAACAAAAACAAAATGTAAGAAACGTTAAATATTTTTGTTGTTATTGCTGTTGTTGTTGTTTGTCTTATAAATAAGAAGTCAAACACAAAAGTATAAAGAGAATTAATAATTATTGCCAATAATAATAATAAGTAAGGTACGTTTTGACATTCTGGTATGTAATGAAATAATGAGTGGTCAGACACCTTTAGCACATCTTATAATATTTATTTATTTATAAAAATCTGATCTGATCTGATCACACACACACACATATTTTGTATCTACAGTTTTTTTCTTTCGTTGCTTTTTTTTTTACTATATATTGGAATCTTATTGGAAGGAAGTGTTTCGGTATTTTTGTTTTCTCACTTTGTGACTGAACATCGTTTTTATTTTTTCTTCTTTTTCATTCATTACCAGTGAAGACAATAATATTGGATTATTATAATTTTTTACTTATTTATAAAAGGAATGTGTTATGATAATTATTATTTATGAATGATGATTATGATTATAATAATGATTATGATTGTATGATGTGGATGTGATATTTATTATTTATGATTTATGATTAAAGTAAATTATGATTGTGGCAATGTACGTATAGAAGGGTATAAGGTAGACCTTAATATTTTGTAATCATATTATTACATTCATCATTTTTCTGTTTATACATTCGTTCATTTAATCACAGTTGAAATTCATTAAGAATATTTTTATTTTATATACAAAGGTATAAGGACATGTTCTGAGACGTGTATCTTTTACTTAAAGAAGAAAGTTTATTACCAAATTTTTATCGTTGTAGAGGGGAAACTTGTCTAATGGGACCATCTGGTCTTACCAAGAAAGTTTATGCCAATCGACATAAACGATAAAATGTGCAATATTTTTGCATTGTTAGGAGTTTAGGAAGAAAAAAAACTATAAAAGAAGAAACAAGTTTGATGTTTTTTTTTCCTTTCTTTCTTTTTATTTTGAATATTTTTTGAAAATTGTTTTTTATCGAATTTTCGGTTTCTTCCTCTCTTCTCGTCTTCCTTTTTCACTAAAACACTAAAAAAAGCTAAAAAAAAAAATTGTGTTCTGCCAGATCTGAAAATGTTCACTCATTTCATCAATCTTTTGTTTTCTTTTTTAATTTTATAGCGAACACATTTTTTTTTTTGTTGTTGTAAAACAAAGATGCCGAATATTTAGAATTTTCAGAATAAAAAGAAAATTTTGCAACTTTTTCGTTTGTTGAATTTTTTTTTGTTTTTTTATTCTTTAAATTTTTTGATTTTTTGCAAAAAAAAATAAGTTAAAACACAAAAATGTCAAAAAGAAAAATAAATATAAAATAAAATAAATGAAAGAGTTTAAAAAAAATTCTTTTAAGTTTATTAAAGTTAAGTTTATATTGAGAATAGAACAGTGACGTTCTTAGGTTAAAAGCGAGGGGTTAACCACCGTGGGAGAACTTGTGGGGAATCTTTGTGCAATTTTTTGAAATGTGCAATCAGTGGGGCGTAAAATTTTTGAGTGATTAACCCCTCGGTTAAAAGTTATCTAAAGTTGAGGAGAGTTTTTTTTTTTTTTTTTTTTAAGTCAAATCAATCATCAATTCTGATTTGTGGTAAAGTTATAAAATTATTTCTGATTTTCGATTAGAGTTAAATCCGTATCCTTTCGTTAAGTCCATTACTGAAAAATTGTCTTAAGAATCTTATTTTTAGCTTTTTACAGTCTACTTCACTAAACTTAAATTGTGATAAAACGTATAAAGTTTTTTTGTGTCTTCTTAAATTCTTCACAGCTGATTGAGTTTGACACAAAAGAAATAAGTTAGCATTAGTTAAAAACTTTCCTTTCGTGAAATTACGATTTTTTGTTTTTCTTATTATTTTTGTTGTTGTTGTTGTTGTTGTGGTTGTTCTGACAAAACAATTTGTACGAAAAAGATTCTTTAACTTTTTTTTTTTTTTTGGTACCAACTTCAAAACTTTTTTTTTTCAAAAAAATAAACAAGAAAATGTAAATTTTTCCTAAGGCACCACAAAAACTAATTTTACATCAAATGTGGGTTGTGTTTCACATTTAGAAATTTTAAACAAAATGGATTAATTTCTTATATGAAAATTTTTTGTATTTGTCTTTTACAATGACATTTACTAATTGTGTCTGTAAAACTAAAACATAATTAGAATTAAGTTAATACAGAATTGCATTAATAAATAATCGCATACGGTGAAAATGCATAATACGTCACTGTCACAGGTTTGAACAACAGTAACAAACTAACAACAAGAACGAAATAAATAATCACAGACTTTGTAGACAAAAAACAATAAAAACAACAACAACAACAATAATAAATTGTAAAGAATTTTAATTTTTTATAGCAATTCATTAATGTATCATTTTGATGTTAATTTTGGTTTTTTTTTTAATGTTAATTTTAAAAATGATTAAATGAAGAAGGGACAATAACCGAAAATTAACTAACAAACGAGAACTAACTTAACAAATAACAGCAACAACAAATTATGACAAACAAACGTGAAGCGACAAATAAAATAATAATAACAACAACAATCAAAGAATATGTTCAAAGCAAACAATTTTCAAATAATATTTCAGCCGCATACATCAACAACAACAACAATACAACATTAACGTAAACGTAACATAAACGCAACACAACACACAATGACCGCAAGTCAAAAAAAACCAAAAAAAAAAAAAAAAAGAAGAATGTTTTATGGTCTTGACGTTTTTTCTGCTGTTTTTCTTTATGCAATAAATTCAAAAATAATTTATAGAGAAAATTGTGAATTTGATGATGGGCAACGTAGACAGCAACAAGAACAAAAACAACATCAGTAAAAAAAAAAAATCAAAAATTTGTATATTTCAATTAAGCATCATTTTTTTTTGTTCATCATCATCATCATCATCTCATCATTCACATAATATTTTCTGATGGTTTTATTTTCTTTGTTGTTGTTGTTGTTGCTTTTTTACGTTTTCATTTATAATTAAATTTGTGTCTGCCCTTTTTTCTTTTTCTTACTTTTCTCTTTTTTTCTTTATTTTTTTTTTCTGTTTATCTCTTTTTGGTTGTTGTTTTTTGTTGTTGCCCTGAAGGCATTTAAAAAAAAAAGCATCAACCAAACGAAAAGAAATGATTAATTTATTATGAATTTATGGAAATTATTTTGTAATTGCATATTTTTTTTTTAATGCCAAAAAAAATATCGTTTAATGATGATGATTCTTTATAGGTCATCAGCATCATCAACATTTTCTAATGTTATGATTTGTGGAGACTGTTTTTTTTTGGTATTTCCGTGTGTGTCTATACGTGTGTGTGTACATGTGTGTGTGTGTAATTTTTATGACATATTTTAAGAGGGACACACACGCACATGACTTCTTCTTTTTTTTTCTTCTTTTGATGGATTTGCTTGAACGTCATCTATAATGTCGTTTCCATTTAAATAACGTTGACCGCACAGGTATAATTTATATTATTTCTGTACATTTTTGAATACCAGGGAACAGAGGAAGAGAAATATAATGAATGGGTTTTGTCACAGAAACCGTCCAGCTACAGGTTTTTGGGTGATCACTTTTTTTCAACCGCTCGTTATTTACTAGCCGTTTTTTATGACCCGTTTCGTTATTATTTTCGTCGAAAATTCATCGCAAAAAAAAATGCTACAAATTTCGTTACAAGATTCTGTGCATATCGGTTTTACGCGTTAATTTTTTTTGGCGGCTGATAATATTAAAAAAATTCATTAAAAAAAATTTTATTTTCAAAAATATTTATAAAAATTTTGAAAAAAAATAAATGAATTTTCTTAATTTAATTTTTTTATTTAATAAAAGAAAACAAATTACAATTCATATTTTATTTCAAAATAACAATTATTTTTTATTTAATTACAATCTATTTTTTATTTAATTACAATTAATTTTCCCTGTTGTTATTGTTGAGTTTGCTATTAAATAATCTAAAGTAATATTTGAATATTCTTCTCCAATCTGCGTGTCACTGGAACTCTCATCTCTTGTGATATGATAATTCGGAACAAATCACATTTTTCTAATCATATTAACAAAAAAAATCAAATTGTTTAATTAACATTCAAGTATCATTTTTCAACTAAAATAATAAAAGAAAATTAGATTAATATTTTAACTTAGTATATAATATAATATTTTAATTTTCTTACGATAGTTGTTTCATCCAAGTAAACTCCAGATTCCATTACTCGATCCATTTCATTCTTCAAGTGATGAAAAATAATCTTGTTTTCATCAGACCATTCCATATTACCCTGTAATAAAAAAAAAAACTTTAAGAAACATTTAATGAACATGTTATTTTACACATATATTTAACAAAAATATTAATTAAAAAATAAAACAAGGTTTTACTAAAGTAAAAATTGAAAAAAAATGTCAAAACTTTAAATTTTAATTTCACAAATAAACTATTAATTTCAGAAGATAAATTTATATAAATACCTTTCTTATTATCTCTTATTATCTAAATTAAATGTTTCTTATATTTTATTTAATTTATTTTCACTTTTAATTTAATTTGTATTGAAAAACTTCCTAGGAGAATTTTCCAAATTTCACAAATTCTCCCAAGATTTCAATTAAATTTCTCCAGAACTCACAAATTCTCCCAGGATTTCAATAAAATTTCTCCAGATATCTCCAGGATTTCAATGAAATTTCTCCAGTTTCTCCAGGATTTCAATGAAATTTCTCCAGATTTCACTAATTTTCCCACGATTTGAATGAAATTTCTCCAGATTTCACAAATTCTCCCAGGATTTGAATAAAATTTCTCCAGATTTCACAAATTCTCCCAGGATTTCAATGAGATTTCTCCAGGATTTCAATGAAATTTCTCGAGATTTCTCCAGGATTTCAATGAAATTTCTCCAGATTTCTCCAGCATTTCAATGAAATTTCTCCAGATTTCTCCAGGATTTCAATGAAATTTCTCCAGGATATCCAATTCTCCCAGGATTTCAATTAAATTTCTCCAGATTTCTCCAGGATTTCAATGAGATTTCTCCAGATTTCACTAATTTTCCCCAGATTTCACAAATTCTCCCAGGATTTGAATGAAATTTCTCCAGATTTCACAAATTCTCCCAGGATTTCAATGAAATTTCTCCAGATTTCTCCAGGATTTCAATTAAATTTCTACAGATTTCTCCAGGATTTCAATGAGATTTCTCCAGATTTCACTAATTTTCCCCAGATTTCACAAATTCTCCCAGGATTTCAATGAAATTTCTCCCGTTTTCACAAATTCTCCCAGGATTTCAATGAAATTTCTCCAGTTTTCTCCAGGATTTCAATGAAATTTCTCCAGATTTCTCCAGGATTTCAATTAAATTTCTCCAGATTTCAGAAATTCTCCCAGGATTTCACCAATTCTCCCAGGATTTCAATGAAATTTCTCCAGGATTTCAATGAAATTTCTCCAGATTTCTCCAGGATTTCAATGAGATTTCTCCAGATATCTCCAGGATTTCAAAGAATTTTTTCCATATTTCACAAATTCTCCCAGGATTTCAATGATATTTCTCCAGATTTCACAAATTTTCCCAGGATTTCAATGAAATTTCTCCAGGATTTCAATGAAATTTCTCCAGATTTCTCCAGGATTTCAATGAAATTTCTCCAGATTTCAGAAATTCTCCCAGGATTTCACCAATTCTCCCAGGATTTCAATGAAATTTCTCCAGGATTTCAATGAAATTTCTCCAGATTTCTCCAGGATTTCAATGAAATTTCTCCAGATTTCTCCAGGATTTCAATGAAATTTCTCCAGATTTCTCCAGGATTTCAATGAAATTTCTCCAGATTTCAGAAATTCTCCCAGGATTTCACCAATTCTCCCAGGATTTCAATGAAATTTCTCCAGATTTCTCCAGGATTTCAATGAGATTTCTCCAGATATCTCCAGGATTTCAAAGAATTTTTTCCATATTTCACAAATTCTCCCAGGATTTCAATGATATTTCTCCAGATTTCACAAATTCTCTCAGCATTTCAATGAAATTTTTCCAGATTTCTCCAGGATTTCAATGAAATTTCTCCAGATTTTTCCAGGATTTCAATGATATTTCTCCAGATTTCACTAATTTTCCCAAGATTTCTATTAAAAAAAAAACTTTAAGAAACATTTAATGAACATGTTATTTTACACATATATTTAACAAAAATATTAATTAAAAAATAAAACAAGGTTTTACTAAAGTAAAAATTGAAAAAAAATGTCAAAACTTTAAATTTTAATTTCACAAATAAACTATTAATTTCAGAAGATAAATTTATATAAATACATTTCTTATTATCTCTTATTATCTAAATTAAATGTTTCTTATATTTTATTTAATTTATTTTCACTTTTAATTTAATTTTTTTTTATTTTTTTTCAAACACCAAACGTCAACATTTTTTAATTCATTTTGTTTTGTATTTTTATTTTGACATTTCAAATAAAGTACAACAACAAAGATACTGAACCGTGAAAAATGCTAGAATAAACTTTTTAAATGGCGGTGCTACTCAAATTTGTATTGAAAAACTTCAGGAATCTGAACTTGACTTCGTGTTTGTCTTCTACGACGGAAAGGCAAGAAATGGTGACAGACAAAAAAAATTAAAGGAAATATTTTTAATGTTTATTTCCAAATCATTTTGTTTGTGAAAAATGAAAATCAAAAATATTTAATCGTCTTTACAATGTTCACATTTCTATTGATTGGTCAAGTTATTTATACGGTTGATTGATCTGGTCCGGTCGGTTAGTAGAAAATAATAAGAAGAAGGAAAAGATAGAGATAAAAAATTTAACCATCTCAAAAAGAGAAAAAAAAACGTAAATCCATTTGTTGTTGGTTTGTGTTGGGGTCGTTAAAATTAATTTTTTTTTTAATTCATTTTTAATTTTTTTTTCGTTATTCTAACTTTCATTTTTTTTTTCTCGTTTCAGGTTAGTCAAGATTTATCCAATATTCTATGGTGTTTTGTGAATTCTTAAGATTATAATTATTTTGATGTTGTTCTTCCAACTGATTCTCCTTATTCCTCACGATGTTATTCAACATCAAACATCAGAAGTAAATGATTAAAAAGAAAGTAAAACAAAACAAAAAAAATAAAAATAAAAGGTAAATGGATGTGTGTGAATGTGTGTGTGTGTGTGTGTGCTGTACTTTTATTTATGGAATTGAT
The DNA here is from genome assembly GCA_963082725.1 of Pedicia rivosa. Classification (NCBI taxonomy): domain Eukaryota; kingdom Metazoa; phylum Arthropoda; class Insecta; order Diptera; family Pediciidae; genus Pedicia; species Pedicia rivosa. The sequence goes on along the minus strand of OY720152.1, from coordinate 43,956,931 downwards.
TCCAAAACTAAATCGAAGCCAAGACTTTTTAACTTTATTTTCATTTTCTTTTTGTTTATATTTTTTTTTTGTTTTTGAATAAAACAAAATATAGAACCGATACGTCAAAATCAAATAAAACAAAAAAAGAAAACGAAAAGGAACAGGAGAAAAATCGTGGAAAAAAAATGGAAAAAGAAAGGAGAACATAGAAGAAGAGCGAAAAACTTTTAATGTTTAATCAAAAATCAATAGAGAGAAGAACAAAAACAAAAAACAAAATCTATCCTTTTTATTTCTTCTGAAATAAGAAAGATAACACTACAGAAGGGAACGTCATGAATAGTCTAAAAAAAAAAAAGGAAAAATGGAAAAGTTTTCGATTAGCAATTTTCTTCTTTTTTCTTTCTTTTTTTTGTTTTTGTTGCTGTTTTTTAAATTTTTATTCTCTTTAAAGTTTTTAAATCTAAAACAGAAAAAAAAATAGAAAAAGAAGAAGAAGAAGAAGAAGAAAGAGAAAATATTAAAACAAGGAACGAAAAAAAAAAAAGAAGATTTTCTTTAATATTTTACCATTTACATTCAGAAAATGTTTGTTGTTGTTTTTCCTTATTTTTTTGTTGTTTGTTTGTTTGGGTTTTTTCGGTGAAAAAAAAAAGAAGAAGAAAGTATAAAAATTGATGTACGAAGAAAAGTATAAAATTTTTGTTTTTGTTTTTGTGTTTTATAGATTTTTCAATTAAGAAAAGAAATTTTCTCTTGTAATTGTGTATTATTTTTTTTTCTGTTGTTCTTATTAAATATTTAATCGGAAAGATATTTGATCGTTTCAAAACAACAAATTTAATTAAATAATAATTTATTGCGGTCACACACTGACTAATCATTGTGTGTTGAGTTCAAATTCTAAGTTTCTCTGTATAGAGTCAAGAAATAAAACAAAAAAAAAAACCATTTGAAATTCCACTGCTTTCCAATAAGTCTTTATCATCTAAATGAGATCCATATTAAATTAAAGAACGAATCTAATTGAATTGGATTGTCGGAACGCTTAAAATAAAAACTATCCCATTAACAACACATTCACAATACATGCACTTAATTTATATTGTAAATTTATTCTTCCTTTTGTTGTGTGAAACTTTTTTAATGAAGATTATTTTATCTACTGTGACTAACGGATAGGTGCAGACGGATGCATTATTACTAAACGATGCAAACGGATGCATCTCAGTAAAAAAAAGGCAATAAGAGATTTGTTTTTTTTTCTGATTTATAAAATTTCAATGAGAAAAAAAAATCCATTTAAAAATGTTCCTCGTAAGTAAGGAAGAAAATATTAAGTTATATGAGAAACTTGAATATGTTTTAAAAACAGTTAACAATATTTTATGTACGTGTACGTTATTCTGACAGTTTTATTAGTAAGTAGAAAAGATAAAACCGCAAACATTAAATAACATGAATTTGCGTTTATTCCCTTTTTTATTATTTAGTATGTTCGATCATTTAACCAATTCAACTTTCTTTTTTTTTTGTTTTAAAATGATAAAACAATCTTAGTCCAAGGTAAAAAGAAGAATAAAAGTAAAAAAAAAGTTTGCAAGTTTTTAACCGTAGATGCAATTTAGTAAGAAAATTAACGCAATTGGCAATGAAAATTTATTTTATTTATTTGCCTGTTTTTCCCCCGCACCACCGATGCTCACGTAACAAATCGATAACCGTATATAAAAGTTAATATAAAAATAACCGTAAAAATAAATCACTGTACCAAATTAGACAATAGAACGAATAAAGAAATAACAACAAACCACCACACAAACACAAATATCATATATGCCAATACAATCAAATCCGCAACAACAACAACAACAAAAGTGTGTTTTGTATTAAAAACAGAAAAAGAAAAAAATACTAGAAATAAAAAGTGCACTCATGTTGTTGCTATTTTTCTCTCGTTAGTATTTTTATATTTCTCGTGTGTCCATGAACGGAATACATTTAAAATGTCACATTCTCTTTAATGTAACATTACCAATAATGCCATGGACATTTTTCTATATATTACATTTTTGCCTCTATACTCGACATTGGTTTTAATTATAACTTTTTATTTGTTTCATTTTTTCTTTTCCATTTATTTCAATTTTTATTTTTATCACACCATCCTCTCTTCTGTCATCACTCACCAACACTTCATTCTAGCCATAAACTGCTCGTCTATCATCAACGGTGGCAGAACCATCAACTAATCAAAATTCATTGTATAATTGAAAAGTGATCAATATTGACAGTTTCATATTTGTCCCCTTATCATTTTTCTCATTCTCATTATTTCTTGTATTATCTCACTCTAAACCCCATATATACTCTGTTTTAAAATTGAAACAATTAAAAGTACCGATAAAAACAAAATATTTATATTTCTTCTTATAAAAATGATATAATATTTTAAATAGTGCGCACCATCTGTCGAGAACTGGATTAAAGTAAAATTGACATGAGAGGATAAATGAAAAAAATATATTTTTGTTTTTTTTTGTTGCTGGATTTTTTATTTTTTTCATTTCTTCCTTCTTTCGTTTTCTTCTGTTATTATTATTTTTTGTTGTTGTTTGGTTATAAATTGATTGTGTTTTAATGGTTTTTATGAAATTAAGAGAGAAAAACAAAACGTAACAACAACAACACTAAGAAAAATAAAATCGAAACAAATAAAAAATTCAACATAAACACAAACACACAGAGAAACATTGACCATCGCTTATATTTTGTATCCGCATTTTGTATTTTTTTGTTTATGTTTTTTGGTTTTATTTGAAATTTTTATTTAAAAAAAAAAGAAAATTATACAAAAGAACCGATGATGATGATGATTAGGATGAGATGAAATATTTTTTGATTGTGTTTGTTGTTGTTGTTGCTGTTCTTGTTGTAAACCGCTCTGCAATATTGACCATGATATTTCAATATTTTCAATATTTTTGATTATAAAAATTATAATACCAATTTTTTGTTTTTTTTTTTTATTGATTCCAATTCATCATTCTCATATAATAAATCCAAGACACATTATTGTGTTATAATCCTAAACAACAACAAGATGACCGCAACAATTCAAAATACAAAAAAAACAACAACAAAAATAAAATAATGGCAAATGAAATAAAAAGGAAAAAAAAAATTAACACGCGGCCAAAAAAAAAACATCAATAGCCGCTAAAAATTGAATGAACATGCGGAAAAAAAAGCGAATGTTATTAATAAACAAGAAAGATAAAACAACTAACAGCAACAGCAACAATAAAACGCAGCGACCAAACCACCAAATACAGCCAAAGAATTGAACGAAAAAAAAAAAACCTTTCGTTCATTTTTTTTCTCTCATTATTTACATTAAAAAAAATGAAGTGATGCAGGAGGAGGAAAAAAAAACGGTAACTCACGTCCAATAATTATATTGTTTTGTTTAATATCGATTGACCGTCGCGGATATGGTTGAAATAAATTAGTATAGATGGCGTAACAAATTTTGTCAATTAGATTTATTATTTAAGCGCTTCGATTGTTCGTTGTTGTTGTTTTTTTTTCTTCTTTGTTGTATTTATTTTTTATGCGAAATATTTGAACTTTATTTTAAAGAGAAAAAAAAGTCAAAAGGAGCAAAACATTAAAGTGAATTGAAATATACGTGTTTTCTTCCCCCTTCATTTTCTTCTACGTTTATTTGTTAATAATTTCATCTTTTGAAAAATAAAAACTAAAGAATTAATTACGGAAAAAATAACCCAATGAATTTTTTTTTTCTTGTTTTTTAATGTTTTTTTTTTCTTCTGTTGTTGATATTGTACGGTCAAGGTTCAACTCATCCGGGAAGACTTTAAAAAAGGTAAAACAAAAACACTGTAGAGAAAGAGAGAGATTAAATGAACAACGTAGAAATATTTATACAAAAACAAAAATACAGATTTATTTTTTAATTAACAGAAAAGAAAAAAAGTACATTTGCCTCCAACAGAAAAAAAAAATTATGAAATAATAAAAAACGGTATAACTTCTGTTTCACTGACCAAACGAACGAACGAATGAATCCTACCCCTGTTACTTACCACACCGCGGAAAATCCATCTAAAACTTATTGTACACACACAGGCACATATTATTCTTTGTTTATGTTACATCATGCGATCTTCATCCCAATTCTAGCAATCATCAACAAGAATACAATCCAACATTTTTTTTATTTTATTTTCAAACTCAAGAGTACATAAGAGAGAGAGAGAGACAACATGATATTTATTTATTGTGTTCATTCCGTTGTTCTTCAATTACACGTTATTATTTATTTTTTATCTCTTTTATTTGTTGTTGTAATTTTTTCTGTGAAATTTTATAAAAACAAATAAAAAAAAGTATAATTTTGTATCTGAATGCTGAGTCGAAAGGAATATGTACATATGTATGTATATGTATATTAAAAAGTACCCTTCCGCTACACTTCACTTCAATATCTCATCAATACTTTTCGAATCTATATTTTATTATCAATCGTACCCATTGAAGATATTCAACACTCTACAGTCTACTCTATTCTAAAACAACAAAATTTCTATTGGTGAAAAAACAGAAGCGTCAAATCAGATACTCAACAGTTTATATTACAACAACAACAACAATAATAATAAAAAAAAACCTCATAAAGGTGTGTTTTTGTTTTTCTCCTCTTTTTTTTTCTCAAATTTCAATTCTAAGTGAATTTTATCTACAGAATCTCATCTATCAAAAAAAAACTCATTCTAAATTTTTTATGAGTATCACAAGAATCCATAAATTCCATTTAAATCTAAAGAAAAACATTAAAAAAAAAATGTTGTTCAGTTCTGATTTTTTTTTTAATGCGGATTCAATTTTTTTATTTTGCAACAAAAAAACAAAAACAAAATAAACTTCTCAAAACTTCAATTAATCATTCCAGCACAAATAATTATGTTTTTTCTACTCCTCCTCCTCCACTTCTTCTTCATCATCATCTTCAACATCTTTAATTGAATTGTTTGAAAATTATTATGTACAGATTTTTATTATTATTATTATTATTGTTGTTGTTGTTATTGTTGTTGTTGTTATTGTTGTTGTTCTTGTTGTTTTATATTGTATTGAAAAATTAGTTTTATGATTCGGCAAATTATTTTGGTTGTACATCTTTTTTTTTTTTGGTTGGTTTTTATTTTTTTTTTATTTTTAGTGAAGAATGAGATCGATAAAGAGAGAAATAGAGAGAAAAATTATATTTTGGGCTAGTGAAGAATGTTGGGGGGTAGGGGAAACATCAACAAATATTTTGAATTGTTCGAAGGTTGATAGAACGGAATTATAATTTGTTTCTTTATTTTAGTGTTTATTGTTGTTGTGAATTTGTGTTGTTTTTTTTTTTGTGATGTCTGAGTCTTAAAAAGTTCAAACACTGAAGTTATTAGAATTATAATTGTGATGCTGCTGAAGTTGACTGATTGAAGGTAAGAAATTTAGGTGATTTGTTGAACTTCTATACTCACAATATGGAATAATTTTTTTTTGACAAATAATCTGATTTGTTAATTGATGGTGCTTACATTTTCAGTTAAACAATTTGTGGTATAAAATTAAAAGTCAACGAATTCTAGAGTTGATCGAATGAGATGCGGTTAAATTACAAAATTTCCACTGTTATTTTCTTTAAGATTTCACATTTAATTGTTAATTACATTTTTTTCTTTTCTACAATTCCTATTCCAATTTAACAAACACAATCATAAACATTCATTTTTTTTACCTGCAATTATGTTCTCTTGTTTTTTAAATTGATTTCAATTTCATTGCAATTTATGTTCAAATTTCAAATGTGCGTTTAGTTAGAATTTCAATTTCATTTTTGAATTAAATTGTAATTGTGGCTGTAGTGTAGAAAATTGAAAATACTTACGGTGATCACGAATTCCTTTTCACATGAATATTCGTTATGTAGTTAACTCTGGCTACTATTTTGTTTTTTATTTATTTATCACCGTTGGAATTCAATATAATGGTACTAAATACGTCAGTTCTAATTACTAAATTCCTTTATGACGTCCAGTCACTTTGTCCATTCATTAGTAAATGTAAGTGACTTCTTTATTTATTTACTTGAAATGCAAATATTTAGATATTTTTTTTTTAAACTTTTAAATAATTCTAAATATCTGCCATAAATTATTGAAAGAAAAAAAAACAATCAAGAAATTCTTAGACGTGATCTCCCTCTGTTAATTTTTTATTTTTCTGTTTTCACTTTCATTGAAAATTATCCATTGACTTCAATAAATGGTATTGTTTATTTTCTTGTTCTTTCTGGAAGATTAAACTTAAGAGTGTTAGAGAAGTATGTAATTTTCATCCATTTTAACATCTAAAGAATATCAAATTATTTTTTAGGTGACACTCATTTAATATCTTTACATAATATTATGATGATTATGATAATCATCATTTTGTCACGCAACTCATAACCCAACAAAATGTGAAAATTAAATAAATTCTTTTAGTTCTGTGTAAATAATAAGTAATAAAAATTAACTCAAACGATGCAGAAAATAAATATAATCTTTTTTTATTTTGTTGTTTATTGTTCTTTGTTGTTCTTTGTTGTTGTTTATTCCTATCTTTACTTCTTGAAGACATTTCTTCACACTAAAATTGATTCTTTAATTTTTGTTGTTGTTGTTGTTGTTATGTGAATGTGTGTGTGTTGAGTTATGGTTGCCCATTTCCACTTGTTCTGTTTCCCCATTATATTCTCATTCTTACTTTCTTTAGTTCTGTTTCTTTTCTTTTTAATAAAAATAAAAATAAATATATTTTATGACAATCACCCATAAATAATCATCGTCATCTTCCCTTTTAATGTTTCATCATTTTTAATATTAGGTCAACCAGAAAAGAAAAAAAAACAAAATAAACGAAACGAAAAAAACGAAATTGGGAATAACAAAACAGAAAGAAAAAAACACACACACACACACAACAAAGCTCTCCCTTTTTATCTTTCTCTCTCACACTTTTAGTTGTTCATGTTGCCACTACTGTTGGTGTTCATTATTTTATACGTATTTGGTACTGTTGCTGCACCCGTATTATGATTTATGTGTCATTTATGTGCAAAATTATGTGAACTTATTCTGTCTTTTCATAACAAATTATTTTTTTTTTTTCTTTATTTACTTCTTCTTCTTCTTCTTTTTCCTGTTTGTGTTTCGTTTCGTTTTTCTTCTTCTTCTTCATCTCTCAAGAAATCATAATTAAAATTATGAACTTTCACTTATTTATCTGCATTGTTTGAATTGACATTTTTTTTTCTTCTTATTCTTCTTCTTCTTCTTCTTCTTGTTCTTCTTAACTTCATTATTATTTATGTGTTAAATTAAAATTCATGACAAACTTTTTATGTTGAATTTCATCTTACAAATAAAAAATAATTATTCCATCTCTTTCTCTCACTGATTATCCCATTTTATTATAAATGTTTTCATAATATTCCAACAGATTCCACAACAAAAAAATATTCAAAAAAACAAAAAAACTGACACGAATAAAGTAAAATCTATTAAAAATGAAAACCTTTTCTGTTGTTGTGTTGTTTTTTTTTTTTTTAATTAATGTTTTTTATAACAATTAGGTACACTGGGTCAGTTTAATGTAATTGAAAAAAAAAGTTAGTTTGCCTAATAACAAATAAGAAATTATGATATGGCAACACTAACGGACATAAATGAACGTGTTAAATTTCTCTATTACGTCTTCAAGGGAAAAGAAAAAAGAAATGGTCGAATTTATTAAAACGTCAAATGAAATTACTTTATGAAAATTTTGTTTTAAAAAAAATAGAAATTATCTCTCTGAATAATTAAAAACAAAATAAACGAACAGTGATGATGGTGGTATAAATTTCGATTTACTCCAAAATTCTAGAATTATAAATTCATAGTAAAAATATAATTCGAACAAAAGTTTTATTGTAAAAGTGTAAATGTGAAAATTCTTTTTTATTACACTTCAAACTCTCATTTAATTTGTGTATTTTGTCAACTGTTATGAAATTAATTGGACTGAAGTTATAGAAATGCATCCATCAAAAATTGAATACTGAGAAGGAAACTTATAGTGACATAATGAAGTGACATGATGGTTTAACTCTCGTTAGTCATTACTGAGAATCAATTGTTTCAATTGTTCACTAACTAGAATTCTAATAATTGTGTTACGTTTATTTTTTTTAACAATAAAATTTTATTTTATTTATTGTAAGCTTCCTTTTTTTTATTCATTAATTTGTTTTTTTTTCCCCCCAAAAGGTTTTTAATGGCACAAAAACAATGAAAGCAAATTTTAATTGCTCTTCATTCAGTATAAAATACTGAGTATCCAGAAAATTGTTAAATTGAATTTTTGGACTCTTTCTTCTTCTTCTTCTTTATTTTTTAGTCAAAAATCCTTTTTCAAAAATTTACATATTTCCACCAACATCACCAGCATCAACACAAAATAACACTGTACATAATTAATTTCTTAAAATTTTTATAAATATTTCATGTTCTCTCTCTCTCTCTTTTCTCTCCCATTTTATTCCTAAAATATACATAAAAAAAATATTGCAAAAATTATGTTGCTGCCGTGCAAAAACCAACAGAGAAAAAAAATAAAAACGAAATTAAATTGAAAAAGAGGGAAAAATATTCGCGTTAACACTTTTTGATGTTTAATGGATTCAGTCAGCCATATTGAAATTATGTTTATAGATTTTTAATTTATTTATTTTTATGTTTTTTAATTGAATTCTGTTAAAAAGGGATGGCTAAGGGTATTGAGTTATGATGAAATATACACGATCATAAATCTATTTTTGAATAGATTGATGAATTTTTTTTTTCTTATAAAATCAATTTAAAAATTTAACACATTCGACATTTTTTGTTCAGATTAAAGTTTTACGAATAACGACCTAAAACGTATACCAACTCCCAGCCATCATTGAATTGTTCTTATCATTAAGATTAATCAAAATTATTCACTGATTTATTGATTTCACATTTCACAAAGATTGTATAATTAATTCTCCAATATTTCACATATGATTACGCCATCGGCCTAATGTGTTAGTGTTAGTGTTATTGACAGTGTTAATGCTGATCGCGCACTTAAAAAGTTTAATTAGAATTAAAGGATTTAATTTAAAAAAAAAAAGAAACATAACAGTGCCGACCAAACTGCAGAACTGCAGGTTACTTTCGATTTTCTAACAAAAAAAAACAAAAATATTTCTTTCAATTTGAATCAATTTGAAATTGAACTTTAGCAACAAACATTTCTTTATAAAAGTTTCGTGTCTTAAATTGATTGGGTATTTGTATAGTTTAATTATTGAGTTTATCGTAAAGCGTGTTAAATTCTATACGCAATTAATTTAATCTGATCTTAAATATCAAAGTTTATACGTTTTTTTTTTATTCAATCTTCTGTTTTGTATTTTTTTTTTTTTTTTTTGTTGCTAACAATCAAAGTGAAAGTATTCGATCATAGAGGATCCGGAATACAGCAAAAAAATATTGACGAACATTTCTTTCATTAGATTTAAAACAGCTTTTTTATTCTGATGTTGCATTGTACAATAATTTCAAGTGATCCTAAAAATTGAGAAAGAAAGAGAGAACAAAACATTTAAGGGAATAGCAAATGTTGAAGGGTGGTAAAATGATGCTTGTTGGTGCATTTACAAATTTATATTGTGTTAACTTAAAACTTCAAATAGTGAAACAGGAGAAATTCTTGTGCAATTGAGGTTTTGTTACATTTTTGTTTACGCAACATTTTGTCTTGAACCAAAATTGAAACAATTTTTAATAATTTTAATTCGTTCATTCACATTTTTTTTTTGCAAGAAGAATTTTCAACAAACAAACAAACAAAAAAAGACACGAAAAAGTCAAGGCAATTATTATTTATTTGTTTGGTTTTTTGGTGAAGAGAAAAATTGAAAGTGTTTCCACTTTCTGTTTAAGGTCGATTTTTTTTTTTTTTCTTTTTCATTTTGTGTTTACACAATTTTTGACCAATCCAAAATCTTGATGTAATAATTTCTATAATGATGAAGGAAGACGACCCTCACTAACTGAAAATGTTATACTGATAATGGACTTCTTTTTGTTGTGTTTTTTTTTTTCTGTTCTGTAATCATTTTTTAAACATGAATAATAATTATCTTTCGGTTTTTTCTTTCGGTTTTTTTTTTTAATTGTTTAGAATTGTTGTTAGTTGTTGTTGTTATCTTATAATATTATTTTTCTTCTTTTTTTTTTTTTGTAATTTCTTTGTCTTTTTTTATTTCAAAAGTAATTTTTTTTTTTATTAAAAAAATTTTGTGCTAAAATTTTAATTAGTTTTTGTTTTGAATGAATTTCTTTTAACGTTTTTTTTATATTATTGCTATAATCATTGTGATTCTAAACAATAATTATTAGTTAGATAGAGTTCCTTGAATTGTAGTTTGTTTTCATTTTCTATAAATTTTACTTTCAATAAATTTAATAAAAAAAAATTCAATTTTGTAATCGTATTTGTGTGTACGTTAACAATTGATATGAGTATAGACGTAATAATTCCATCTATTACCCACCTTTACACAAGACAGTATTCGTTTTTAGAGACCAAATTTATCTGTGACATATTGCAGTTTGTCAATGTACTAATTGGGAACTAATTGATAAATGGAATCTTCTAAGTTCTTAGGCTGAAATTATTCCTTAAGTTCGAATTGATCGAACTACATATGTGTTCAAAGTTGTATTTAAAAAATCAAGACACAAGTGCACTTCCCTACATCACCTAACTAACCTACCTACAACAACAATAATGTATACAAAATTTTGTATTTGTAAATAAAATTACCGAATCATTGTTTCAAATTGTCAAACTAAACCAGAATTATAAAAAAGAAAAAATTTAATAACAATAATTGAATGGGTATGGGTATGGGTGGGTTGGTTATTTGTGTGAAAATGCAAAAAAAAAAAAAAACATATTGAAAAGAATGAAAAGGTTGAAATGAAAAAAAAAAAGGTAAATTTAAAAGTCACGCGATGTGTCACTTTTTTTTTTGTGTCTCCCCCCACTTCACGTCTTCTTCTCGTAAATCGTAACCAGTGTAAAAAAGAATTTCAAATAATAATAGACGATTATTACCTAGTTTTGTGTTATGTCTTGATTTTTATTTTCACATTACCTTTTATTATTTCTTTCTCACTCTCTCTCTCTCTCTCCCATTCTCTCTGTTCTCTCTTACGTTCGAGTAAATTCGATTTGACTGGACCTCAAATCTCGACATAAAATTGTTTCATAAAGTCAAATCAAAATGAAGAATAAAAAATTAACTTCGTGATAGAAAATTCCGCGTACACACAAGAAAAATAAATAAAAATAATTTTAGACTTACGAGGATAAATTGTATAGAAAATGATCTGACACCTACTTGGGTGGGTTTTATGTGCTATGATGTTGATGATGATGATAATAATGATGATGATGATAATAATGATGATGATGATGATGATTAATTTTACCATCAGTATGATGGGATAATGGATACTTTATGAGATGAAGTATATTGAGTTATTAATTTAAATGATGAGAGAAAGAGAAAGATAGACGCCTTTTGCTCTCTTTAACACACCCGATAAAATTTAATTTTTTGTTTTTTATTATTGGGGTAAGAAATTATGATTTGATGAGAATCGATTCTCACTGCTACTAAAATCTTTAAGAATTACAAAGTTTTCTTATCATATTTAATAATTGAATACAATGGATGTGGGGTGATGGTGTTGGAGCGCGTGTAATTTAACTGAATTCACACATATACACGCACACACAGAATTTATAATTTGAACGCGGTTTACTCCGATGATTTTATAAATATTAAGATTTTTCTCTTAAGCTTTTCTATATTTATCTCTCTCTCTCTCTTTCTCTTTTCTTTTGAAAACATAACATTAAAAAGGTCAAATTACAATAAAAAAAATGAAAAAAAAAAATATTCAAAGATGTTTATCCGCGATTTAACATTTTATTTTATGAAGGTCATTTTTACTTTCGTCCCTCATCACCTTCTTTGTACACGGGCATATCATAATAATATAATAATATGTTTTGTGTAAAGAAACTAAAAGAAAAAAAAAAGCAGCTCATGGGAGTGATTCATTTTATACATAACCTCTTCCTCCTTACCCTTCACAACACATAAAGGCATCTTTTTTTTCTCACGATAAATAATCGATCACTTCTAAAAATAGTAAAAATGTACATTCGTACTCCTACACCTTTTCACTGTCACTCTTTATTTTTCTTTCATTCCATTTTTTTTTTGCTTATTTTGCTGTTGTTCTTATTGTTGTATTTTACCTTATTATTCCTTCTCACTTACTCCTTTTATCTGTTTATTCTATTAATTAAATAAAGGAAGAGAAAAAAAATAACTGCATCAAAAAGAACAACGTCCATTTTATTTAATTAACTTACGTCGTTGACACAATAAAACTTACTTACACACAGTGAACATAAACAAACACATGCACACACGCACACACACACACACACATACAACGAATACAAGTATTGGAATAAAATGAAGTAGGTCACAATAGAAATTTGGATGGATTTGTGTTAAACGACATTAAAAATTTTCAAAATAATTTAATTAAAAAATGACATTAAAAGTTCTATTCTCTGTCTCTCTCTCTCTTTGTGATTGACAGTTGGTTTTTCGAAATGAATATTAGTTTTACTGAGATTAAATAAATACTTACTAGTTAAAATATTTAATAATTTTTGTAATTGTTTTTTTTTTTTGGATTAAAATAATTATGAAAATGATGTCCGATAAGTTCCTGTTCCACCAAACACATCTACATACAAGGGTTAACACTTTAACAAAATGTATGTCTACAATTTTACAATAAATCAATCAGTGTAAATGCATTAACAAAATTATTCTCTATGGTCCAGATAATGACCATAAGTCATTGTGTTGTTGCTTTTTTTTTGTTTTATATTTAATCAAATACTTTTATAATTGTTGTGTATTTTTGTCCTCTCCATTATTCATTAATTTGTGAAAAATAAACACAAAAAAAAACACAAAAACAACGAATAAAACTACAACAAAAATGTCAAACATTTTAATTATCTATCATCCATGAACATGATGACGAAAAAAAGGAATAATTTCCCTGAAAATAAATAATTTTTTTTTTCGTATAAAATTCAAACAAACACAACAAACACATAATTTCTATATTAAAAAAAAAAAGGGAACAACATGGACGAATCTGATTTTTTACCGTTCTATATTTTGTGAAAAAAAAAAAACTTCATATAAAATGTATCTAAATTGAAACAAATAGATAGAAATGAGATAGAATAGAATAAATAAATATGTGTGGGTGTATGTTATTATGGGTGAGAGGGAGAAAGAAAGAAATAATTTGATTTTTTCTTTTATAATAAAACGTCAAAATCAAATGTCACTTTTTTGTTTTTTTTTTGTTATTTTTGTTTCTTTAAATTTACCATAAAAGTCTGACAGAAACAGTCTGTTTTAGTGAAGGAGAGAGAGAGAGAGAGAGAAAGAAGATAGAATAAAAGAGAAAAAAGAAAATATTATAAAAATTTTGCCGTCCAACCAGAAAAAAAACAAAAACAAAAACTGAACCCATCAACATGAATTCATAATAATTTTGTACGGACAATGAACTTTTTCGCAATTTTCCATTTATTACAACAACAGCATTTATAGCAATAACATTTATAGCAACAACAGGGAGATATTTTTCGGTTTAATTTATTCATTATTTTTGTGACTTCCCTTTCCCATTTTTTTGCAGTCCACTTTTCATTTTGAATATCAATTATTAAAACCATTTTCTTTTTACTTTATGTTTCATATTTTTTTTTTTTTTTGGTTTTCATTTCTGGTGAAAATTGTAACAGAACATTTTTTGTTTGTGCTTTTATTTTTTTCCCCAAGAATTCAGTTTTTTTTTTCACATTTTCAATTAAACAGAAATTTTTCAAATAAAATTCAAACAAAAAAAAAAAGGAAATTTGATTAAAAGAAAGAATTATTTTTATTGGTTTTTGTAAATCACAATTTTTTTAGTAGAAAATTTACTAGGTATGGTGGTGTGAGGGGGGTTAGTTAAACGATTTTATTTATGAGAAATTGCACCGGTGCAATTTATACAATTTCTGTTTTAAGTTTCTTTCTGATTATTGTCTTAAGTTCTTCTTCTTCTCTTTGTACTTGATTTGCATCAAGTGATTGTTTTTTTTGACTTAAGTTTTATGTTTGATGAATGTTGAAATTATTCGATTTCCGGAAGGGCAATGACGTTAATATCAAATAGAATTAAACAATTACACAACTCTACAATTGCACAATATTTATGCAATGAGACAAGTCGTTGTATCCATAAACATAATTCCTTTCTTCCTTTTTCACAAAGAATTTAACTTTCATTCGAAAAATAATATTTGTGCGTCTCCACTTTTGATCCTTTTTTTATTCTGTATATTTTTGTATTCTACGCATGAAAATATGTAAAAAAAAGTTACCACAAATTATTATATGAGAAAATATTTTCATGTCGTTATAAACGAATTCTTCGTTATATCCCGTTATATAACACACACGGGATTTTCCATTTTCTGCTGTGTTTTTTTTTTTTTGTTGCGTTTTATGGAAAATAGTTATTCAAAAGTTTATAAAAAAATAAAAAAAATGGGAAGAAGAAGAAAATGGAAAAAGTAGCAAAAGGAAAACAAAAGAACCATTTTCCATTAATTTTCATTCTTAACACGTTATAACTTTTCTTATCCATTTTTATTTTTGTTTCTTTTCATTTTTTTTTCCCCCCACCACCATTTCGGACCCATTTTTCCTCTACACTCTTCTTTTTCTTCGTCCTTTATTTTATTTTTTTTACTTCTTCTTCTTCTTTCTCTTCTTCATCGAGGACAATTCAAACTTTTTTTTGCTTTTTCTGTTGGTTTTCTTCTTTTCTTTTTTTGGTTATTTCGACGTGACTCCTTTCATAATATTAAAATGTCGCGTTTTCCCGTTTTTCTCTATATTTTTTTTTTCTTCCTTTAGTTTGTGTTTTTTTTTTTTTTTTTGGAGATTCGTGTTTTCAGAAAAAGCAAACTTTTTCCTTTTTTTTTTTTTTTCTTTTTTCCCTTTTTTTTTCTTTTATTTTTCTTTCTCAAAATAATTGCATTCATAAATCAGTTTGCTCAGAACGGAATAAATATGTGAGAGAGATAGTTAGAGAGAGAGAGACAGAGAGAAAATAGGTGAAGAGATTAATAAATTTTATTGATTTTTGTCTATAAAAGAGAAAAATTTTATTCTCTCAGCATTTAGATTTAAAATTTTCCCTAAATTTTCCCAATTTTTGAATTATATTTATTGATAAAATTCAAGGATTTTACCCCTGAAATAATTCAACAGAAATTATGTTTCTATTGGGAACTGAACATACACACACACAAAATAGAGACACGGCAAAAAAAAACAAAATTATTTTCCCCTTTTTCACCGCGTGAAGATAAAAATGTTGGTGGTTGTCTGAATGAAACAATTTAAATTTTTCCCTACATGAATTTAATTGAAATTAATTGGTGGAAAACAAAATCAATTAAAATCGATTAAATTATTTAATTTTAAGTTTTTTGTTTTTTTTTTTTTTAAATCGAAAAAATTGCAAATAATTTCTAATTAGAAAATTAGGAAAATTTATGTTTTTTAAAAAAAAAAGGGGGAAAATGAGAAAATATTTATTTGAAGAAAAACTGAAATTCAAAGAAATATTTTTTTTTCTACAATTTTATTTCACGTTTTGGTTTTAAGGAAACACGTGTTTCCTTACAGCTTACCACAACAACAACAACAATCAACAACAACAAAAGTGTCATCTTTGTTAAACAATTATTTTTAATTTGTCTAAAAACAACAACAACAACAACAACAAAATAACAATTTTAGAAAAGCAACAAAAGAAAAACAAATTAAACCAAATACTTTCGTCCTGATGGAAAAATATCACTAACTACCCTCGATTTTATTTTGTTGTTTTTGTTTTTGTTTTTTTCCTCTCAGTTTTCCGTTTTATTTCTGTGTGAAAATTTTAAAAGTAAAAAAAGAAAGAAAAGAAGAAGAAGAAGAAGAAGAAGAAGAAAAAATGTACGAAATGTGTGTGTACAGAGTGTGATATTTTGTCTTTTGTTTTATTTTGTCTGGCGGTGATTCAAGGGGTGTGTTGTGAGACGATGATTTTCAATGTTTTTTTGAATCGAAAATTCGATTTTTAAAGTTTTGACAACAATTTTGATGAAAAACAAGAAGGAAAAAACGAACAAAATGGGAAAATAAAGAAAAGTGAAAAGAACGATAAGGAAAAGGAAAAGGAAATAAGAAGAGTATAAAAAAGGTGTCGAAAATAATCTCATCTTATTGGCTTTGTTTGATTATAAATATTTACAATAAAGACGAAGAAAACAAAATGATGAAAAACAAGAAGGTGAAAAGAAAAGAAAAAAAAAAAAGGTAATCGAAAAAAATAAGAGGAAAATCTTTTAAGGAAAAAATTGTTTGTTTTGTTTTCCCTTATTCCTTCTTCTTCTTCTTCTTTTGTATTATTTATTGGTTTTTGGTTGTTTCAAAAAAAAAAAAAAAAAATGGCCAAATAATATCCAGAGAAAAAATGATGATCAGAATGAGTTAAAGATGAACAAACGTAAAACCAACCAGATACGATTTTATTTTGATTTCGGTCCAAAACAAAAAAAAAAAAATTTTGATGGAAGAAAAAAAACTAAAAGAAAAATTTTCCGGGAAAAACCAACCAAAAACAATAACAAGAAAGCAAAGGAACAAAATAGAAGCAGTTGAAAGAAGACAAGAGGAAATCAATAAAAGAAAATTCTCTTATGAAAAATGATCCGTTTTTCTCTAAACAAAAAAAAAAAAAAAAGAAGAAGAAGAAAATAAAGGAGGATAGAGAAGAAAAAAAAATGACAATAAAAATAATCATAAAAAATATTATTTTTCTGTTTGTTTGACAAAATAACACAAAACAAAATAAAAATGAAAAATTGTGTGTTTGGGGGCGGCAGAGGAGAGTAGGATGAAAAGTAGGATGAAAGTAAAATATAAAGTTGGATTCACGTTTACGATAAAATGTTCACTAAACTTCAATCTTTTGAATTTGAATGTTCTGTAAATATTGGACTGAAATATTTTGTTTTTGATCAAAAATTGTGTTACAAAGAAAATTGTGAAAAATAAAAAAATTCTCATTAGTAAATTTATTTCGGAGGAAAAAATCATTTCCCAAAAATATTCTATTAATTTCCCCTTGAATTCCCTTGAATTAAATCAATTTGCATTCATACTTGTAATTGTTCGTTGTTCGTTGGGTTCTTAGAATATTTCTACCATTATTTCTCCTATTGAAATGAAAATTGATGTTAAAACAATATTTCGATTGATTAACAAAAAAAAAACCAGTGGAAAACTTTCAAATCGATTTTCTTTTCTTTTTTTTTTTTTGATGAACTTGGAAAGAATTGTGATTGAAGAAATATTGAAATTTTGAACGTTAAATCTTAATTTTTTTTTTACATTATGATAATTGTTGTCACTAAACTTGATTGACTGACTTATATTTTTTGTTGTACTTTGCTTGTGTTGCACATGAATACCAGTTTTAACAAGAAAAGAAATAAGAAGAAAAAATAGAAAAACAAACAAGAAATATAAAAGATGATTTTGATAGTCTATGATCGTTTCATTCGTTTATTATTTTGTTTTATTTTTCATATTTTTCCCCATTTCTTATTCTTCTTCTTCACATTTTTTTCTTATATATTTCGCGGAAAAAATATAAAATGAAATAAAATGGAAACACTGACGAAAAGGATAATACTTTGTATGTGTGTGTGTGTTTCTTTACCTAAAAATAAGATGATGATAATTTGGATAAGGATGATGAGAATAATATGACACTCTAACCTCTTAAATTACACGCGTAAAAACAACAATAACAACAACAATATCAACAGCAAACAATAACAATAATGTCATTTTTGTTTGGTTCAAAAGGGTCGTATATCGAATCGTCAGATGCGTGATACAAAATAAGCTGATAAAAGAATTTCTTTTTTTTTTATGACAAAATGGGAATTAATAATTATTTGTTGTTGTTATTCTTCTACGGTTTCTCCTGTTTCTTCATCTTCTTCGTATTCTTGACTTGACTTGATATAATAAAATTGAACTTTTATACACATATTCAGTTTTAATGGTAAGTCTCTGAAGTTCACACACTCGTTCATATCTCCTTTAGCGCACATTGTCAAATACATACAAAAAAAAACACGTAAGAAAAGGAAAAAAAAAGGAAGAAGAAGTTAAGTAAACGAATATATTGTTACCAATTTTAAGTACTTTTGGTCTTACCTTTCTCTCTCTTTCTTTCTTCCCAATTTTTTTTTTATGATCACACAAAAAAATTGTATAAATATTCTAAAGAACAGGAACGAAAAGTCGATTAGCACACTCACACACACACCCTTACACACGGATATCGAGCATTATTAAAAAATTTCTTTACGTAGAATTTTTTATGATTTTATTCTTCCTTGCAATTATTTTTGGTTGGACGAAAACATTGAACTTTGTGATAAAATTGCAGAATTAGGATAACAAATCAAAATCATAATTTGTCTTTTGACCAATTGTAATAACTTGTCGGAATAATCAGAAGTAAATATATAGTTTGTGCTAATGCTTACAAATTTTACACATAAATTGCATAAAGTATTTCGCTATCAAAAGTTCTATTGTTGAAATCAGAAAATGAGAAAATAGGAAAATAAGAAAATAAAAATGATAAATAAAAAAAAAGAACAAATCAAATGATAATTAATTATACGAATGAACTTTTGATTAAATTAAATTTGACACTTGTAATTATGATTGACAATCTTTACAGTCCTCATCTCATTCTACACACACCCTTAATTCACATTTCTATTCTAATAAAATTCTATATTTTACAAAGATAAATCGATAGATAGATGGATAAAGGTTTTAATGGAAAAATATAACAAAAAAAGAAAAAGGATATAAAAGGGCAGTTAAGAAAAAATTGTTTTGTAAAAGGGATGAAGTATGAGAGAAAGGAGAGTGTAAAAGAATGGATGAGAAGTAGTAGGGGTAAGTGCGTTTAATGTTTAAAAGTGACAAACGACATTTAATTGATGATTTTTCCACTAATTGTTCCACATTCATTCCTTAATTCTTTCTATTCTTTTGTTATGTTTTTCCCCTCACCCCGTATACTTATCCATCACAAAAAAAAGGTCAATTTCATAGAATGCCAATTTAATGGGTTTGTTGATTTATTTATTATGATTATTTATTTATTTTTTATTTTATTCTCCCGGCTCTGTTTCTGTTGACCTTATCCATTTTTTTTTTATGTTTTATTTTTCCTTGGAACATTTTAAAGTATTTGTTCAGTTTCGTTGTGTTTTATTTTTTATTTTAAGAGTCAATAAATCTTTAAACTTAAAATACATGGAAAGAAACAGAAAACGTGCCTCTCAAGAAGTGAATTCAAATAAATAGACAATAAGAATAAAAAATAAGAAGTGATTTTCATTGGGAAAATTTAATTTTATCTCTACTAAAAATCAGTCAAAACAATCACGTGCCAATTGTCGAAAATTTACAATTCGTCTAATAAATTTTAAACTGTAAAGGAAAATGTTTTCCTTTTTTCCGCTTTCTCGTCTCTCATTGATTTATCACGTTCACATTTTGAGTCATTTCTTGAATAATTATTTTAATTTAATGTCAAATATTTTTTTTTTTGTTTTTTTGCATTTAGGAATCTTACCTGTGAGTAGGATCACTTTCTTTTGTTTTATAAAGTGAAATTGTGATTTAATCAGGTCATTTTATTCTCAGAATATTTGATTGCAAATTACACGTTCTCATAAATATTTTTGTAACATTTTCATCGGCTTTATTTTCTAATCGGGCTCAATGGTCAGATTCCACTGCATCCCTTACATTCTACTTTGAAAATTTACCTTTGTCAGTTGATCCAGTTTGGATTATACGTAATCCATCAAGTCTTCAATTTAAAATTCAATCGAATACAATTTGAATCTTTAATATTTTTCTAAAAGCCACTTGAATCAAAAACATTTTACCATAAATTCATTAGTTTCCATAGAATTAAAACTTGAAAGTTTACAAAATCTTCAAATAAAACTAAAATTAGAAATGTTCTATATCTTTCCTTGCTTACATTTATAAGCATAAGATACAAAATTACGGAAAATAAAGATGAGAAAATAATACAAAATAATAACGAATGAAAATTTGTTTCTAAAAATAAAATGTTTAGAGAGAAATCAATATCAATTTATAATCCTTAAATATAAATAAAAATAAAAGAAAGTTTTATTTATCTTTTTTTTCTTTTTTTTTTCTTTTTTCGTTCATATTCATCAATTTATTCTTATTGTCTATTTATTTGAATTCACTTCTTGAGAGGCACGTTTTCTGTTTCTTTCCATGTATTTTAAGTTTAAAGATTTATTGACTCTTAAAATAAAAAATAAAACACAACGAAACTGAACAAATACTTTAAAATGTTCCAAGGAAAAATAAAACATAAAAAAAAAATGGATAAGGTCAACAGAAACAGAGCCGGGAGAATAAAATAAAAAATAAATAAATAATCATAATAAATAAATCAACAAACCCATTAAATTGGCATTCTATGAAATTGACCTTTTTTTTGTGATGGATAAGTATACGGGGTGAGGGGAAAAACATAACAAAAGAATAGAAAGAATTAAGGAATGAATGTGGAACAATTAGTGGAAAAATCATCAATTAAATGTCGTTTGTCACTTTTAAACATTAAACGCACTTACCCCTACTACTTCTCATCCATTCTTTTACACTCTCCTTTCTCTCATACTTCATCCCTTTTACAAAACAATTTTTTCTTAACTGCCCTTTTATATCCTTTTTCTTTTTTTGTTATATTTTTCCATTAAAACCTTTATCCATCTATCTATCGATTTATCTTTGTAAAATATAGAATAGAAGTGAGTAGGATCACTTTCTTTTGTTTTATAAAGTGAAATTGTGATTTAATCAGGTCATTTTATTCTCAGAATATTTGATTGCAAATTACACGTTCTCATAAATATTTTTGTAACATTTTCATCGGCTTTATTTTCTAATCGGGCTCAATGGTCAGATTCCACTGCATCCCTTACATTCTACTTTGAAAATTTACCTTTGTCAGTTGATCCAGTTTGGATTATACGTAATCCATCAAGTCTTCAATTTAAAATTCAATCGAATACAATTTGAATCTTTAATATTTTTCTAAAAGCCACTTGAATCAAAAACATTTTACCATAAATTCATTAGTTTCCATAGAATTAAAACTTGAAAGTTTACAAAATCTTCAAATAAAACTAAAATTAGAAATGTTCTATATCTTTCCTTGCTTACATTTATAAGCATAAGATACAAAATTACGGAAAATAAAGATGAGAAAATAATACAAAATAATAACGAATGAAAATTTGTTTCTAAAAATAAAATGTTTAGAGAGAAATCAATATCAATTTATAATCCTTAAATATAAATAAAAATAAAAGAAAGTTTTATTTATCTTTTTTTTCTTTTTTTTTTCTTTTTTCGTTCATATTCATCAATAAACAAAGTCCACAAAAAAAAAAACAATAACCAAAAACACCAAAGACCACAATATCACAACATAATTTCTAATGGAATGAGAAATTTTCTGATGAGGCTAAGTAGGAGAAATCGGATCGTGTAGGATGGAAAGAAAATATATTATATTAAAATTTTCCTTTTATTTCTTTTTTTTTTTTTTTGTTTTTCTTTCCTTATTCATGTTGTTATTGTAATTTATATATTAACTTGTTGTTGTTTATATATTTTGCTATGTCCCAACAGTCCTAAGAACAGAAAAAAAAATATTACAGCAACAGCAACAACAACAACACACCGAAGAAAAAATATATATATCTCTACACATAAATATGATCACACATACGGGTACATAAATACGGATACATACACTACACTTACACATATACACACACACACACATGTACATATATAATACAATAATAACAAAAACAAAAAAAAACTTCTATATTAGGTTAATAACAATATGCGGTGTCATATTTCCATAAATATTTATACAGAGTATAGAACAGAAATAACAACAAACAACAACCAACAACAACATACACCACACAACAACAATGTGCATATTCTATAAATTCAACATAACACATAACATAATACACACACAACAAAAAAAAAACAACATATAGAACATAACATAATCATATAACATAAGCAACACAACACAATACAACAACAACAACAACAACAACAACAACAACAAAAATATATAATAATAATAACAACAACAACAATAATAAAAGTAGCAGCAAAAGCATCAGAATCAGCACACATGTGGATTGTGGTCCCAAAACACCAATATACACTTCAAGCTTTAATCTTACAAATGTGTTTTTGTTGCAAGTAGCATATTTTTGCATGTACAAGGATAGAATAGGATTATATTATCCTTAATCTTTTTCTTCTTTTTTTTTTCTCGTCTGTTTTGTCTCTGTCACTTCCTCCTCTTGTATGTTTTGTTTTATTGTTTTCCTTTTTTTTTTTATTTTGTTTCTCCTCCTTCCGTTTTTTGTTGTTGATATTTTTCCTTTTTTTTTTTTGTAGTTTTTACCGTCGTTTTTACCCCTTTTTACTCTTCTATTACTTCTTCTTATTCTATTGTTGCTACTTTTTTGTTTTTTCTTATACTGACAATTACAAAAACAAAGATAAAAAAAGATTCTCTTCATGATCTTACTTAAGAAACATTTAAATAATGTTATATGAAATCTTGCATAAAATAACAGAATTAAATTAAATAAAAAATCTCAATTGTTGTGAACTTGACTAAACTCTCGACTAAATTTAATTCAGAATAAAAATAAAATAAAAATGGATGATTCTGAAGATCCTTCTACACATACATACAAACAATAATGTTTAATCTAATCTTGATTTTAATTAAAAATACATAATTTAAAATTGAAGATTAAAAATATATTCATACATACAATACAACATTCACAAGTCATATGTTTTTACGATTAAATCAATACAAACAAACAAATGAACAAACAGCAACAACATAATCACTATACTAATTTCAGTCTCTATATAAATGACACCAACAACAACAACAACAATAATAATAATTATTAAAATAACAACAATAACTAACCAGAACAACAACAACAAAAATATAAAGATAAAAATATAAAGATTTTGGTTTTTAATACGTTAACTTAAATAATACAATTAAAATCACATTTAACCTCCTCGGAAATGACATTTTTTTTTCCTGTTTGTTGTTGTTATTGTTTTTGTCCGTGTATTTAAAAACAAGAGTGAGAGTGTGCGAGAGAGATAGAGAGAGAGAGAGAGAGGGAGAAAAGAAAATAAAGTCAGAGTAAAACAGAATTTATAAAAAGATAGAGAAAATCTCTTTGCTTTGTGTTTGTGTTTTTTTGTTTTTTTTTGCTTTGTTTTTTGTAATAAAATTAATTAAATGAGATTATAATTAAAGGCGTATGTATGCAGAATTAGAACACACACACACACTCGTACGTTAGAATAAAAGACAATTCATAACATTATATTGCATTTTGTTTTCTGTGTTCTGTTTCGGAATTGTCAACAAAAAAAAAAAAAATTTATATGAATTTATTTCTTTTCGGATTTAAGGGTGGCAACACACTGTTACAGGGTTATTCTTTTTCGATGTTGCCATGACACACAGCAAAAAAAAAATGGAGAAACAAAAATAAAATTATACAGATGAAAAATAATTTTTGTTGTTGTTATTGTTGTGTTCTTTGTTTTCCAAAAAAAAATAAAGAAAGAAAAATGACATGACAGATGATGACGTATATAGAAAATGAGTTTCAAATCAAAAGAGGAATATATATATATTATAAACCAAAAACAAAGTAATTTAATAGAACTTATCCATATTTGGATGTAGAATACATTGAACAAAACAGTCATCTGTCACATTATATAATTTTTTCTCACCACACACATACATGTATACACGCACTACACACACAAATACACACATATACACATTTACACATTTTCTCCTTTAACTTTGTTATATTTATGTATATTCATCAATTTAATTAATGACATACAAAAATGTCTCCCCATACAAACCCTTTCAGTATTTCTGTTTTTTGGTCATGTTTTTTTTATGTTTTTTGTTTGTTTTTAATTTTTTTTTTGTTTATTTGTCTTCTGCTGGTGTTGTTTTTTTTTATGTTTTTTAAGTAATATAAATTCACGACAATATTTATTATCCTTTTACTACTTATACTCGATACCACTTTAAAAAATAATCCCTTATTTTTTTTTTATATTTATAAATTTTAAACGTTTTCTTTTTTCCCCAATACTTACATACAAAGAAGAAAAGTCCTTTAATGCAGATGTATAGAAAAATGTTTAAATATAATATAAGGACGTTTTATACTTGTACCCTTTAGATTTAAGGAAGAAGAAAGAAAAAAAGAAAGGAAAGAAAGAAAAAAGGAAAAATGTAACGAAGAAAATTTTTTTTTTTATACTTTCTCTTTCTTTCTTTATTTCTTGTATAGAGAGATTGAGAGAGAATGACTCAATCTCTCTGTATTTCTTGTATAGAGAGATTGAGAGAGAATGACTCATCTCTCTGTATCCCTGTATTTCTTTGTATCTTCTTTGGATGTTTATCCATTTTTATTTTACCAGTTCCTCCAATTTCACTTTATATAACCATACATAAGTAGAAATAAGTTTATTTATATTTATTAGTATCGTTTCAAAAACAAACAAACAAAAAAACAAAACAAAAAAACAAACAAACAAACAAAAAACAGTTTGTCGTTGGTTTTGGTTAGTTTTTTTTCCTCTTTTAGTTACTTCTTTTGTGTTGTTATTGTTGTTGAAGTTGAACTCCTCGCGATAAGTAAGATAAATAGAATATTTATTAAACTGATCCAACACAACAGAACCACATATTAAAGTTTCCATAGAATTGGATTTTTTTTTTGTTGAGAATAAACATCCCTCTGTGTGTATATAATACATTATATATTATTTACACTATTTATGTACTTATGGTTGTTCAATAGCAATTTCAATGGCCGTTGTATGTTGTGTAGTTATTTGTATAAAGTCTACAAAAAAAAAAAAAAAAATGTCCGCGCATTGATTTTAATAATTTAATTTGATTAAAATTCCATTTCAATTATTAATTCGTTGTGCAAAAAAATGTGTAACAACTTTACTGTTTTTTTTTGACAGACAAAAAAAAATATTGAAGGGGTTGCATTGTACAGGGAATGCTTTCAATTTTATTAAGTGAATTTAACGGTATCCTATTGCGTAGCTTTTTTGTTTATTAGGATATATTGTTGTATCTTGTATGTGTTTGTGTGTGTGTGTGTGGGAGTGTTTAATGTACACACATGTTTCTTGTTTTCTACACTTATACAAATCAACAACAATTATCGTTAGCTATTTCTGACGTATGCATTACATACATTATATCATTGTTACATTAAATAAATTGGTGTAATTGTGCTCGTGTAAGAAGCTTGAAAAAAATTTATTATTTTATTGTTATGTAATTTAATCATATCTTATTCACAAAAAGTGAAGGGGAGGATGAAAGATTTTAGGTATTTTTGAAAAAAAAAATATGTACATGTTTTAAGATAACGGAACGTTTTGTGTTTAATAAATGAGCTTTTGATAGTAAACTAATTTTTTATATATTTCACACATTTTATTGTTTAGTGTAGTGTAGTGTAGTGTAGTGTAGTGTAGTGTAGTGTAGTGTAGTGTAGTGTAGTGTAGTGTAGTGTAGTGTAGTGTAGTGTAGTGTAGTGTAGTGTAGTGTAGTGTAGTGTAGTGTAGTGTAGTGTAGTGTAGTGTAGTGTATAGAGTCATGTAGTCACATTACAAAATAGTGTTGTCTAGGATAATATGGTGTACGAAAGTGTATTGTAGTGAACAAAATGAACATTAAAATATTTCAAAGTTCAAAGGGGTTTGTTCGAACTGTTTATATTTGTAGATATTTTTACAATAATACATGTGTGTGTATGTGTGCGTGCGTGTGTTTTCGTTTATATCAACGAAAAATTTAATTTATTTATATCAATCAGAGAATTTCAATAATCAGCGTCCCACATTCAATTTTTTTTTTGTATTGATAATGAAGGGGTGGTGTGAAAGAAGAGAATTTCAGTGGAATTAGTTTGAAAATTGAATTTTATTTCCAAACGATAATTTGATACACATTTCAATATAACAACAACAATAATAAAAGCTCCAATCGAAAAAAAAAAACATGAAAATCAATTTAATTCTATCATCTGTTGATATGTACGTAGGACTATGTCCCTTGTCATCCCTTGATCCCTTTATTAAAATTCTATATTTGAATAAAAATTTTATAATAATCCATTTTTTATTATTTGTTGATTCATTACGCATTTTTTTTTGTTGTTTTGCATCAATTTTTTTTAAAAAAAAATTCTTCATTTTCATTTTCAATATTTTATTGTTGTTATTATTTTCTCGATTAATCTGCTGGTGGCTACAGCAGAAAGAACAGAGCCCCGCATTCAAATGTTAATACGTCAACCTCAACTAACACGAATGAAATTTTACTTTAAAGAAAAATAAAATATCGGTTATAATATTGTGATTGGGGATAATCGTACGTAACTAACTAATATCTTCCCCCCTTAATATTTTACCCTCTGACGATCAGTTGTTGTCCAGCACCACATTTATGTATAACGCCAAGTGGGTTAGGCTGTTTGTTTTTGTTGTTGTTGTTGTTGTTGTTGTTGTTATTATCGCGCAGAAATTTTAAAATTCATGATGAGCAATTTTTTTTGCTTTTGTTTTTTATTATGTTGTTCCTATTTGTTTGTTGTTTTTTTCTGTTTTATTAATTTATTATATATATATATATCCATGTGTCTGTGTTGTTCTGAGTGTGTTTGTGATTTGCGTGCGTGTTTTTGCCGTTGGCTCAAAAAAAAAAAACAGAAACAAAAAAAATAAAAATTGACTTTTGACTTATTTTGATTTGTTTTTCTTTTTGGTGTTTTGTTTGTTTTCTTTGTCGACATAAAAAAAAAACAATAACAACAAATCTAATGAAGAAAAATTGTACAATAGTTACAATGAAATTTTATAATGATGATTTTATGTTGGATGTTGGATAAGGTGGAAAAATAAGTATGATAATTTTTGAACGAACTCATCTTTATTTTTACTTTTTTTTCTTTCTTTTTCGTCAATTAATAAAATCTGTACAATGACGTCATTAACACAAGTACACAAGTATCGTTATATTTTGTTACAATTATTAATTTTTCCATTCATTTTTTTTTTTAAGTTGTTACAATTGTGTCTACATAATAATTTTTTTTACATTAAAATTATGCTTTAGGTTATTTGGAATCCTCTTGAATCCTTACTTCTAATAGTTTCACAATTTGTTTTTCTCGAATTATTACGAGTACAAACAAAACAAAAATTAACAATGACAATGAACGTCAACAAACTTTATAATTCTAAATTTTTATTACTAAAGTTGAAATTTTTTAATTGGAATATTGCGTTCTAATTAAAATTTTCATACTTTACTCCTCACCATCTGATTTTTCTTTGATATTGTTGAGAATTGGACAAATTTAGTACTTTTTGATTTCTTTTGAAATTTTTCATATAGGAAGAAAATTCCAGAAGTCATAAGTAAAGGTTAAAACACTTAAAATAAAGGATAATGTTTTGTGATCAGATTTTAAATGATAAAAATTTTTTTGTTAAAATGCTTAAAACATTTGAATTCCAGTAATTCCCATAACCAAATTAAAACTCTGAATTTATTTTAAAATTAGAAAATAAAACCTCAAGTGTCAGATATTTTTCCTAATGTAAGAATTATAAATTCTGCTGAAAATTATCCATTGATTTGAGAATCTTTTTCGTGTCTTCCCCTTTCAATATAAAAGTGAAATATTTATGAAAGTCACACAGAAAATTCACTTGCCTCAACAAGATTCCTTTATTTATTTTTTCATTATAAAATATTGAGTTATTTGCCAACCCTCTCCATTATACCATTTCGTTATTCATCCAACACTTACTAAAATGCTAATGGTGTGCTTAATGACTAAATGACAAATAACAAGTGTTAGTTAATGACTTTTCTCACTTCTATATTCTAATTTCACATTACATATGACGTCATTATTTGATTTAAATTGAATTTTTCTAAAAAAAAATTTACATTCCAATATTATTTGTCAAATAATTTACATTTTCATCATCCTTTCATTTCTATATTTTTATTATTCTCTCTTTCTTTCACTATCTGTTGTTTACCTACTCTCATCAGTCATCAATCTCGTCCTAATCTAAATAATTGGAAAAATTGTTAATGATTTTATTATTAGTCATTATCGAATATCAAACTGCAATAGTCATGATGTTCAAAGAGGATGTGGGAAGGGGAGAGTTTAAAAAAAACGTTGTTAATTTAAGGAACATAGATTTTTTTTCTATTTTTTAAGAATCATTTGACAGATCATAACTGTGTCGATTAATCTCTAATCGATTAAATTATCGATAAAATAAAAGAATTGGATTAGAAAAAATCAGAAAACATTCATGAATTGCATCACAATTCACAGATAACAATTTTATTCATCCAATCCTCCACCCTCTCTCTGTCTCTCTCTCTCGCTCGCTCTCTCTCTCTCTCTCTCTTTCTCTCTCTTGTCCTTATTGGAATAAAATATAGAAGGAAATCATTCATGAATGAGAACTGAATATCAAAACTTTGTTTCTTTGTTTTTTTGAGGCAAAAAGAAAACGGCAGAAGAAGAAGAAAACTTTTCCATTTAAACGTAAATACAAAATGAAAATTAAGAACAAGAACAAGAAGAACATAAAGAAGAAAAGGAACTAAAGCTCATCAGCTATTTTAAAATGTACATAATCAAATATGTCCCTCTATTTTCCTCTCATTTTCCTCTAACTATTTGTCTGTCTTTCTAAATTGGATAACTTAAGTATAAATAATTGACAGTCAACTGGACACATGCCTAAATTGATTTTAAAAATTTAAAAGGATTTTCTGTTATATACTTACGGTATGAAGGGGAAAGATTGGTAGAATGGATGGAAATTATATTTAGTTATGGAAATGGGAGGTAAAAAAAAATGTAGATGGGTTTAGGATGAGTTAGATGAAATTTGAACATTATTTTAGTTAATGGCGTAACTCAATCAGTACTTGTCATTTTTCTGTGTCTACTTCTCTCTATAAATAACATTTTTCTTCTTCTTCTATTTGTTTTTTTTTTTTTTTGAACCTTTAAAAATCCTGTCAAACCATGAAATATTTCATTTTATGAATTATGTATCTTTTACCAATAAATATTGTCAACTGTGTGTGTGTGTATTTTTGTGAAAAGCGTTAAGGGGAAGAGAAATGGAAAATAATAGGTCAGGAGTATGAGTAAAGAAAAGATGAGAAGGGGATGAGAGTTTATGCAATATATTTTTCTCTAATGTCAATATCAAACCCATCTCGTTTACATTTTCTATCAATATATTTACCTCTCCTTCTCTTACACATTTAACAAATGTTGAATGTAACAACACATTTTACGTTACGTACGTATAGACGTACACACACTCACATGCACATACATTTAGAAACATTATTTATCAGTGATGCTTCAAACTTTATCTTTCTTATTTTTCTTCCTGGGTTTCCTTTATTTTTCTAACTAATCTCTCTATATCTCTGAGATCTCAATACGTTGAAACACACACACACACACACACACACTCACAAACACACAAACAAGCCAATGTAGCAAGATGTATACACATACACACACATTTTCATAATGATATTTAAACTTTATGATTGTATAAGTGTAAGTGTTGACTCTGTCTTTCGTCCATATAAAATCAGATGGAGGATTTACATCGTTTGCTCTTTATTTTATTTTCGTTGAAAGAAAAAAAAATATTTTTTTTTCTTGTTTTTACTTCTTCCTTCCATGTCCATCAATCCATTCAAGAATAAAATGTTGATGAGAAGAAGGTGGAGATATGGGAAGATG
The DNA here is from genome assembly GCA_963082725.1 of Pedicia rivosa. NCBI lineage: Eukaryota > Metazoa > Arthropoda > Insecta > Diptera > Pediciidae > Pedicia > Pedicia rivosa. The sequence continues at coordinate 43,926,496 of OY720152.1, read as the reverse complement.
CAAAGAGGAAGGAAAAAACAAACACAGAAGAAGAAGAAAAAAAATCCTTTTATTTACCGTTTTTTCAATTCGTAAGATGAATCGTGGTGGGAGAATCAAAATTGGATGATTCGTGATGGTTGGAATGGGTATCGAATGAATATTGGAAGGTTGAGTTTGTTTGGGTTGAATATATTGGGGATGATAGGTTTTGTTTTACACGCTTGCAAAAAGAAAAAAAAAATTATTCCCTCTTTTACAATGTCACCTCTCAATCACGATTTTTATCTTATATATAGAAATTTTATTTTTTATGTCTTTTCCTTTACTCAATGTACTTAATCTGGATACATTTTCTATTTCTATACGTGACACGTTCATTCTTTCTTCTTCTGTCTTCTTCTTTTTTTTAGACAAATAAAATGAAAAATGGTAAATACATTTAATGAGTTGAAACTTCATCATGATGTTGTTGGTGGTGTAATTTACATCTAGCACACTTACATACAAATGAACTGTTTTTCTTTTTTTAGTTTTCTGGATCATTGACAGTGAAATTAAGAGAATTTCTTTTACATTTTTTTTTTACGTTTTCTTTTTGAAGTAGCGACTTTCTTTCAGTTTAGTTATCTGTACCTACAGTTTCTTTCTTATTTGTTCCTTATACAATTTAAATTCGGTCCGGTACATGAAATATCGACAAAGCTGATAGACGACACACACAACAACAAAAATTCCAGAAAAAATCAAATAGAATGCAAACAAAATCTTTTCCTCCCCTTTGTCCTTCTCTTTTATCGTTTTGAATAAATTTTTTTAAATGAAACTTTTTTTTTTTTCGTGAATTTTATTAAATAGAAAACACACACACACATCTATATATATATAAAAGTACGAGGTGGTGGGGTAATAGAGGGACATAAGATGATCAGTTGTGTCATCTCTATATCCTAAATTTTGATATTAGATATTTTCTAATCATAACAACAACAATATCGTAGAAAATTTAATAATGAAATTTATGTGTTTTTCATGAAAATACTTTTCTAGACAGAGAGAGACAGAGAGACTGAGTAGTAGAATGGGTGAAAGAGAATGAGGAGGGACATTATTTAAATATGTTGGAAGACTTTACTAAAATACGTTTTCTACTTTTATACTTTTGTATTATGAAAAGTAAAGGGAAAGAAAAACGCAACACCAACAACAATAAGACCAAAAAAAAACTAATAAGAATTTTCCTATTTTCTGTTCTTGATGAATTTATTCCAAGTTAATTAGAATCAGTAATAAAAGTGAGGGTAAAATGTTAAGAGAGAGGGATTGGGTGGTAGTGAAGGAAGACACGTTGTTATATGAAAAGACTAAAAGTTAGAGTGAGAAAATTGAGAAGAAGAAGAAGAAAATGAAGAGAAAGCTTATATCGTTTTAATAAAGTCTTTTATACAAATAATTTACCCCCTTCAAAAGTTCTCATACAAAAAGAAAAACACGCACACACACATACATATATACGGCACATGGGTCCCAAAAAGAAAAGAAAAACTAGAACGAAAGAATAAAAGTTCACCCGTTCACGCGTACACGCAAAAATACAAACGTATGTAAGCATGTAGCCATACGTAAAAGTACAGCATACTAATAAATTATGTATATGCATGCATACAGATATGTGTGTGTGTGTGTGTGTATGTATGTGTATTTGTATTTATATAAATATATATGAAAGAGAAACCAAAATGAATAATAAATGATTTAGAAAAGTTTATATGTGAAAAACGACATCAGAGTACGACGTTAGACGAACGCAAAGGGGATGTTTTTTTAACATTTACAGTTTGGATATGAATACTTTTTCTTTTATTTTTTCTTTCTCTCTTGCCTCTTCTTCTTTTTCACATTTTTGTATTGTATTTTTTTTTGTGGGGGAGGGGTACGTATATATGTTCATAGGTGTGTGTGTGTGTGTGTGTGTGTGTGTGAATGTGGCTGGTGCTTTATATATGTACTCGCATATTGATTCACCCTATTAGTAGATCCTGCTATACCTATGCGTGTGTGTGTTGTGCTTGTGTGTTTGTGTGTGTGTGTGTGTGTGGAAAGCTTATTATGTGGTAGTACATATTTCAATAGGTAATAACACCCATCATCCTCATCATCATCATCATCATTATCTACCATAAATTTCAGACTATTGTATTGTTATAAAATCTCATGAGAATTCTATTTATATGACTTGTAGCTTTTTTTTTCCATCTACACTACATAATCGAATATTATTCACGTCATAAATTATATGTGCTTATTATCAATTTACAACAATAATAATAACAATAACAATAATAGCAACAACAACAACTAATTCTTTAAAAAAAAATAACAGAAAAAGAATAAAAATCATTCAAATGGGATAAATCATTTTCGATTCACTTCATTCTCCCTACATCAGGGTCACCAATCCCTACCATCGGCTACACTTCAGAATACTCATAAAAAATAAATGTTACAATTTCCTTTAACTAAATTTAATTAATTTGAACATAACAAAAATTTCTAGTAATGAAAGAGAGAGAGAGAAAAGCAATAAAATGAATAACATTTATGTCGACCCCTGACCGGGTTTGACATGCGGTGCGGCATATAGAATGATCACAATACACCAATCCAGAATCACCCAACTTTTGTCTGGGCGAGAATCCAACATTGACTACACAGAATTTGTAGTCGGAATGAGTGAAAATTCATTTGATTACAAAACTTTGTTTTTCCCTTCATTACATTTTTCTTCTTACTACTTCTTCTTCTTTTTCTTCTTCTTCTTCTTCTTCTTCTTGCTTTTTTTTTTTTAATAATAATATTTTTATTGATACGAATAAATTTTCCTGTTTTTTTTTTTTTCTGTCGTTCGTTCTTTATTTAATTTTCATTTTAATTTTTTTCATCACAATTTTTCTTATTTTAAAATTTTCTCTCTCTTGTTTTGTGTTTTTATTTTTTGTAAATTTTCTGTGAACTTATTTTTCTTTACATTTTTTTAATTAAAAAAAAAAAAAAAGAAGAAGAAGAAGAAGAAGAAAAGTAAAGAAGAAGAAAATACTCTTTGCGTTCTTTCACTGTTCCAAAAAAAAGAAAACAAAACAAAACAAAATTAAAAATAAACAACAGAAGAGAGAGAGAGAAAAAAAAAGTTGACCTTTATTTTTGTTGTTTTTGTTTTTTTTCTATTTTGTATTTTTTTTTTTATTTTCATTTTTCTTCGAATATTTTATAAAGTAATAATAACAAGCAACGACACTAATTAAGAACAATTTTACTTTTTCTTGTTGTTTTTCTTTTTCTTTTTTTGTTTTTAAATTTTTAATTAATTTTCAAATTTTACTTCAACCGAAATAAAAAGTGAAAAATGAAAAATGAAAAATGAAAAAGAAAAACCAAAGAAAACAAAAGTTTATTTGACCGTTTTTTTTTTTCTTCTTTTTTTGGTTTATTATTTTCTTCCTTTTTTTTTTTGTCTCCAAATAAATTATTAGAAAGAAAGACAAAAACAAAACAACAAAAACAAAACAAAATTCATAACTCGTTTTATTTACAACAATAACAACAACAACAAATCACAAGAAAAATTTCAATTTTGGTGAAAATATTTTTTTATTTGCACACCCGATGACAGAAGAAATTACAAAATGGGAGCAAAAAAAAGTCTGATCCAAACGAGAATTGTTTTTGTTTTTGTTTTACACTTCACGACGTCACAGTGAGAGAAAAGAAGAAGAAAATTGGGATCAAATTATAAAAGTAAAGTAAAATTGAAATTTTATTCAGATTTAAAATTTTTGAAAACAAACAAAACAAGAAAATTCTTTTATTTAAAAAAAAAAGTTAATATGAAATTGTAGAATATAAGGGAGGGGGGGGGGAGAAAATAATTTTATTTAAAAAAAAAACAAACATAAAAAATTAAACAAAATAAAAAGAAGAAATAAATGAAAATATTGAATTAATCAGTTATTGACTCCTTACATATTTCTTAATCTTTTAATTTATTCAATTTCCCCGAAAATCTAATTGAATTGATCCAATTTTATGTCAATGACGTTGTTTTACTTAATCCATCACCCCTCCACACCCCACTCTGTATACAATTGACAACGTTACCGACACCCGACATTCCAACAACATTCAACGGCATTCAACTGGAGGTACATAATTTTATGAAAAAATTTACCATTAAAATTTTGTTTCGTGTGTAGTGTAGTGTGTGTAGGTAGTGTGTGTGTTTGTTTATGCATGTGTGTTTGGGTGTATGTGTGTATGTGTTGTGTATGGATGAATGTATTTATTGTTGTTTTTGTTGTTGTCAAAAACTTTTAATTAATTACATAATATTTTTAGGCAAAAAAAAAAAAGAAGAAGAAGAGGAAAAAAGGAAAGAAAGAAGAAGAGAATAAAAAAAAACAGGCGTCATCATAAATGTCATTTGGGGATTTTAGGTGGTTTTTAGGATTTTGACTTTTCAGGATTTTAATGTGTGTCGTGTGTGTGTGTACATGCGTGTACGTGTATTTATAATTAGATAATTAGAGATAGATATATTAAAATATGACTAATGATAATATTCTCTATTTATACAATTTAACTAGAAATTGTTAGAATTTTCATATGATTTAAAGTAATTAATTAAGGGAAGTGATAATGTCACCGTTTTTTTTTTGTTTTTGTTGGTGTGGTTTTAAGTGTTTTTCTGATGTTTTGTTCTATCAATGTATGTATGTATTTATTTATTTTTACGTACGTGTGATTGTGTGTGTGTGTTGATGCATGTACTAACCATGCATAAGGATTAGAGTCGTTTCAAGAGTTAGAGTGAGAATAGGAAGGTTGCTGTTGGTTGGGTGTTGGTTGAATGTGAAAATATTTTTAAAGGATTTATTTTAATGTTCATTTGTAATTATCATTAAAATAATTGTTTTCAAGTGGTAATCATGTCATCACAATTTATTCTGGTCAAATATAACATAACATGTATACACTCACACTCATACACACACAAACACAATGTGTATACTTTGAGAGAAATTTTTTTACTCGTAAAATTGCAGTTACGATTAAAGTGAAGATAACTTTGTATAAAACTAAAATAATCTATTTCTAATTAGAGAACATTTCTAATTAAACAAGTTTCAATTAATTTTCAAACAAATTTAAAGTTTTAAAATAAAATATTTTAATTATTGTGTTGTTGTTTGTTGTGTTTGACGTTGAATTTATCATTTTGTTCTTGAATTTATAAGATTTTTTCTGATTAACAGAATATTGAATACGAATATTCGTCTGTGATATCCTGTGCCTGTATTCCGGCATTTCACTGTGAATTGGGAATTAAGAAAGAACTACAACAAACGAAATGAAAAAAAAAATACCTCTAAGTTTTTTCTCAATTCACAAAAAGTGTATTCTGTATATTTAGGAAAGATTTTTATGGAAAAAAACTGCTTTAATTTTTTCCCAATTCCTAATTCACGATGTACCGGAATAGAGGCACTGTAATAATTTATAACTTTTCCACGATTAGTGTCACATTTTTCAATTCTCTTATGGTAAAATTCTTGATTTGAAGTTTCAACTACACAAATTACTACAAATCGTAGTTTTGAGACTCTTAATTTTTGGCCTGTGATGAACATAAGATGATTTAGTTATACATCCCTTGTACCTATCGGTTTAATCTATACCGTAACACACATTTAACTAAAATTCTTTAATGTACAAATAATTGAAAGCACCCAATAAAATATTTTAACAATTTATAAAAGTTAAAATCGTAAGTTAAGTTCATACGTTGTAGATAATTTTTATGAATTTATTGACAAATAAAAAAGTCTTCTCTTAATTAATATTTCTGGTAATGAAATTTCTAATTAAAAAATTTAAGTCTTTATTTGCAAAAAAAAATATTACAATCTATTTACTTTCATCTTCACACAATTTCTTTATTTCAAAAAATTACCCAAAAACCTAAAGAAGAAGATGTACGTAAGAAGAAGAAGAAGAAGAGAGAAAATAAATGTTTAGATGACTTTGAACTTTTTACTTCTGTTAAATTTACTCCTACACTCCTGTTATTTAATTGTTCAAATTGGTCAAATCAAAACAATAAAACTTTTGTCCATTAAATATCTTACGTTAAAAAAAAACAACAACAACAACAACAAATCACCACAAAATTCTCAATCAATTGAAAACAAATTTTTCAATATTTTTAAAATTTTAAAAATGGGAAAAAAACAAAAAAAAAGAATTCCAAAATTTATTTCGCTTGGAACAAAAAAAAAAAGGCGTCCACTTTATTTTCTTTGACTCTAAATTAATTTCTTAATTAATTTTTTATTCATTAATTAGTTTGTTCTTGTTTTGTTTCTGTTTCTGTTTTTTTTTTGCCTTTGGATTTATTTGATTTTTTAATATTTTTTTTTTTAATTAAAAATCGAAAGAAAAATATAAAAATTCCCCAAAATAATTTTTTTTTTCTTTTGGTTCTCTTCAATACGTTAACCTGTTTTCGTGTATTCTGGTTCTAGTTTTGTGTGCGTCTCCTTCGCTCCTCTAAACATTTTTTTTTTGTTTTTTTACGCTGAGCCCAATTTTAATCAAAAAAACAGAAAATATTCTGAAAATTCAGTTTTACTTTTTGTTTTTCTTTTTGAAGGAACATTTTCTTTCAAATTAATTTTCTAAAGACGATTTCATTTTGTTTTCTCTATTTTTTTTTTGATAATTTCTTTCAATTTGGTTACAAATGTTAAAGACTCATTTACAGAGCATCCTCATATCACCTCATCACAACTTAATCTTTCGTAGAATTATTATTATTTATCTTATTCCATTTATTCTGTATCTGAGCATCATCATCATCATCATCATCATCATCATCATCATCATCATCATCATCATCATCATCATCATCATCATCATCAACAATCTAATAAAAAAATAAATAGAAGACAATAAAAATTTGTGCAAATATTATCCATACTTCAATAATCAACCACCACCCCCCTTCAATCCCCACTAAACTCAACGAAAGGACACAGCAGGCAATATTTATTTTCACTATTTTTTTTTATGAAGCAGGAGAGAAAAAAAAAAACAGACTCTCAATTTTCATTTTTGCTTTTTGTTTGGATCTTGTTGGCGTTGTTGCTGCTGTTGTTGTGGAATTACCATAAAACGATAAAGAAAAAATACAACAAAATTATACAAATGAAAATAGGGGTTGGGGTTGGGGTGGAATAATTTTTTTTTGTTCAGAATATGAATTTTAGGAAAAGAATAAATTTTTACTGTTGGTCACTTTTAGTCACCACAGAGAGAGATAGAGAGAGAGAAAATGTTCATACCAGAGAGGAATTTATGATTTCAATAAAATAGAAAAAATATATTCAGTGAATTTTATCAAAAAAGGAATTTTATCACAAAAATTATTATTATTATAAAATTTTATCATAAAAGGAAAATTTCTTTTCTTTTTTTTTGAATAATTTTCTTTTGTGGCTTTTGTTGTTGTTATTGTTATTGTTTAGAATTCTAATTTTTGTTGAATCAGAATTAAATTACAGCTGTTAACGTTCAGTTATGTCGTACTTTTACCCGTTAGATGAAATGTAAAAATTACGCAGAAGTAAATAATGAACAAATTGTCTAAATTGGGAATCAAACCTAATTATTTCGTATTGAGAAAAAAAACTGTTTCTTTTAGATTTGTCTGAACATTTATAATTTGTTTAAAAATTGATGGTACAAAGCGAAATTTAAACAAAACTTGACTCAATTCGTATTTTTACACATTTTACGAAATGTCAAAATTACACGAAAGTCAAAAAAAAAAGGCAGGATTGTCTAAATGGAGACAAATAAATAATTGTTTCATGTTGTAAAATAATTAATTTACGTTAATTATAATCTGTCCATTAATTATGGACGGGTTCAATTGATGAATTTTCAAAAGAGAGAAAATATTAGAAAGTCGTTCTTTGTTTTCTCTAAAATTTTAATCAAACTTTTTGAACTTTATACGTTGAAGTATGTACCTGGAATTGTAAAATGATTATAGGGAAAAAGAATGACAATATAAAAAGCTTTTCTCAACAACGTTTTTTTTGTCAAATGTAAACTTGACAGATGTATTCATTTTCATCATCATCTGACAAATATTTTTCTTTTTTTTCTATCCATACAAGAAAAATAAAGAAATTCATTTTCATTGGAATGAATTCTGTTTTTGTTGTCATATTTTTCTTTTTTTTTTTTTTTTTTTGAATTCAATTCTTTCTTCTTTTTCTTTTATATTTATTTACGTTTTCATAAGAATTAAGTTCAAAGTTCATATTAACATGCGAATTGGATTATATTGTGTATCCTCTTATTGTATATTGTTGTTCATATTGAATTTGCTGTTTTTATTGTTGTTGTTATTGTTGTTGGTTGGGTATTGTTATTGAATTGAAAAAGATTGACGGAACAAATTAATCATTGTCGTGTTGCATGACGATTTTCTTTTTTTTTGCTTTTTCTTCTTATGTTTTTTTTTTTGTTTTCACTCATATGTATATAAATGACAGGATCTTAGAATATAAAATGAACAACAACAATAACAACAGAAAAATGGTTAATTTCAATCGTATTGTTGTTGGTATTTTTACTTTATTTTCTTTATTTATTTTTTTTTGTTAGGTTGATTTGGTTGGTATTTCTGAAATAAAAGAATTTCTCACTTTATTATAAAATCTACGTAGTCTTTGAAAATCCGGATATGGCTAAATTTAGAAAACAATAAGCTTGACAACTAAATCAACATAAAAGCAAAAAAAACAACAGCAACAACAACAAAATCTAGAAAAACAGCAACAACAATAAAAAACTAGAAAATAAAGATTTTAGTTTCTTCTTGTTGTTGTTCTTGTATTTCCTGTCACTTTTTGTTGCTGTTTTTTTTTTAGTTTGATTCTTTTTTTTTTTTTCTTATTGGCGCCTAAAGTGAATGGTCATCTTCTTCTTCCAATAGTTGTAGCCTTCAAAAAAGAAGACATAATAATTTTTATCTTTCGTCTTGGCTGTCTCGGAAATTAGTCAACCAACCAACCAACCAAACCCAATAAAAAAAAATTTACAAACAAGAAAAACGAACACGATAAAAAAAAATTAACAGAAGAAGAAGAAGAAGAAGAAGAAGACAAATTTTGCAACAACGAAAAGTAGAGAGAGAGAGTGAGTGAGAGAGAAAGAGAGGGCCGAATGGAATAGTCTCCGATTTGAATTAAATCGGAAAAGCAAAATTAAAAGAAAAAAAAAGGAGGAAGCAGAAGAAGAAGAAGAAGAAGAAGAAAAACGATTAAATGTAAAAGAAAAAATTGTTCATTTAATTGATCCGGTTCGGTCAAAAACATCTGCACAATTTGACTGATGAAAAGTGTAGAGCAAACCTGGAACACGGGAATGGTACGATAAATTGTAATTTTGTAATCAAAAAGAAAAAACTAAGCTTCCATCAGCTTACATTGCATATTAATGGGAAAGAAAAAAAAATAATGAGAAAATGAAAGAAAAAAAAATCGTCTGGATATTTTGAATCCATTGAGTTTAGAAATTATAAGGAGACAGGAATTATGTTGTATATTATTTCTTTGAGAATTGTTATTCAATATGGACGGCAAATTATTATTATTGTTATTCACTACACTTCACCCCCTCTAACCACCAAAACCTCCTTCTTACGCTTCTGAACATAATTCGCTAATTTTGCATTAATAAATATCAATAAATTCAAAAAAAAAAAAATGACATTTGTTTAATTGCCCGACCAATATGGTGGATCACATAAATTACAGAATAAAATAAATTGATTTATGACGACCCAATCCCTATGAATCCCATTAAAAAAATAAGTTTATTCTCCTGTGTCCGTCCTTCCCACTTTTCTTAACTTCATCACAGAACAATTTTTTCATGTCGTGTCTTTTTTTTTTCCGGTTTTTTTTGTTTTTTGTTTACTTTCGATCCTTTTTTCAACGAAACCGAATTCATAATGAAGCGTCTGGGTGTCTTGATTCGGAATCATGCAATGCAATGAAATTTTGTATTTCTTTTTATTTGTTTTATAATTTTGTTGTTTTTTTTTTTTTGTTTCTGTTTTTTTTTAGTTGTTGTTGTTGTTGTTCCTTGTTAGTTGTTGTTATTTTAAAATTGTTGTTGTTGTTTTTTTTCTGTGTACAATAATAAATGAGGAGTAGTTGTGTGTGTGTGTTAGTGGAACACATTGACACATTTAATGATTTCTACAATTTTCATTTAAAATTAAAATGAGAAATTTAATTTATTGGAGAAAAAAGAAAAAGAAACAGACAAAATTTTCCCACAAAAAACAAAATTATATTTATACATTTTACCGTTTAGACTTGAAAATTTTCTAAATTATTTTTATTCCCCTTAAAAACTTTGTTCGAAACGAGTCAAAAAATTTAATTCATTAATTATTTTCTCTATTTTTTTGTTGTTGTATTGTTTTTCTTTTTTCTTTTTCCTTTTTTTGCATAAACACAAAATATGTTTCATTTTTTTTTTTTTTTGTTTTTTTTTTTTATTAAATTAATTAATTATTGTTTGTTTGTTTGTTTTAAAAGTTCATGAACTTTTTTTTTGTTTCATTTAAAAACTTTTCTTACGTTTAGATTTTTGAAAAAAAAAAAACAACAACAAAACAAAAAAAAAATATATTGAGCTTTTCTTATATTTTGTTTAATTTTCTTCTTTTTCTTATATTATTTCTGGTCGATGTTGTTGCTTATTGTTGTTTGTTGTTGTTTTATTATTATTTTATTATTATAAAGTTTTGTTATTGTTGTTATTCTTCGTCTTGTTTCTTATTTAGTTAGTTAGTTTGTTAGTTATTAGTTTGATAATAGTTTTATCGTTCGGTTTTAAGTCAGATTATTTTATAATCAGATTTATTTATTATTTTATTTATTTATTTTTTATTTATTTATTTATTTTATATTCAGATTTTTTATTTATTCTGATGTCAGTTGTTGTTGTTGTTGTTGTTATGAAATATAAAATAAAAACAAAAACAACAATTAAAAAAATATATTTTTATTTCGGTCTACTTGTTTTGTGGTATGTGTGTTTTTGTTGTTGTTGTTGTTGTTGTTGTTGCTTAAGAATTACGTAAAAATATTTTATTTCGTGTATGTGTCTCCCCTATACATCCTCTCTATCAGTCTCTCTCTCTCTCTTTCTTTCACTTGCAAACTAACGGTGTGTGTGTGTGTTAGGACGTATGACTTTTGTTCTGCAGGTTTCTTTTCTGTGTGAATTGAACGAAAAATAAAATCAATTTTTCTTCTTTTTTCTTCTGCTCGTTTTTCTTCTTCTTCTTTTTACTTGTTTTTAGTCTTGCTTTATATTTTATAAGGTATGTCAAGTCAAGTGAATTTAATTTATGATGATAAAATGTTATAAAATATAACGGGAAAAACATTCGTTTTTTTTTTTTTGTTGGTTTGTCCCTGATATCCCATCCATGTTACCGAATGAAATAAAATACAAAATACACAACAAGGAAAAAAAAAGAAGAAGAAGAAGTTTCTTCTATACCTTTACTTACGTTATATGTCTTATGGCTTATGTCTTATGTTTTATTTCATAAATATGTACGTAGAAAGTTGGAAAAGGAAAGAAAAATTGTGAAAATATTTTGAACATTATTTAACATGTTCAGACATTTTTTTCTTATGAAATTTTTGAAATATTTTTTGTTTTTATATTTTCAAGTTTTTTTTTATTAAGATGTGACTCTTTTTTTCTTTATTTTCCATGAATAATATTTCTTTTTCAGTTATTGTATGTCGTTCACAATGTATTACTGATGTTGATTAATTAATTTGAACTTGAATTTTGTCCTTCATTTAGATTTACCGTTACTTGTTTTTTTTTTTCTTGTTTGTATTGAGTTTTGGTTAGATTCACGTGTTCAAACTTTTTGATTTAAGAAAATTTCCAATAATTAATTACAAATGTTTGGTTAAATAATTAAATGAATAATGAGACGTTTCTGATGAATATTAAAAGCTCCAATTATAAATGTTTGACAGAGTGAAGAACGCATGAAATACGTAACAATTGTGTGTATGGGTATATACGTGGAAAGTGAACGTAAGCTCTTAAATATCTATCTACTTATCTATCGACCCCTACTACAAACCAACCACCCAAAATAAATTCTATTCCATTTATTTATTTATTTAATTTTCAAGAATCGAAAGACATCTACTGTTCGATTAACTTCTTAAATAAATACTAAATTTAAATTAAATTAGAGAATAAATAATTGTTTAGGAATTTTAGGAAGTATAATTTGGATGGTGTAAAGGTGGGAATAACATGATGCTGAGTACACTTAAAATTTTTGTGTATAGACATAAAAATATGACTTTAGTTTTGTTTTTTTCTTTCTACATAATTAAAGAGTGAAAAAATTTAATAAGATTTATTTTCGACTTTCAAAAAAGTTAGAAAGAACAAATATAAGATTAGACAGGAATTTATTTTATTTTCTAATTGTATCATTTTAATTTAATAAGATAAAATTTAAGATATCAACGTTGACAATTACACAAAATGTGAAAATAATTTTAATAACAAATTTTAACTGTAAATCTGACTAATTCTAAACGAACAATTTATAGAGAAATTTAATTGTGAACAAATAACAATTAATCAATTTAATTTGGAATTTATTTTATTTGATTTATTTTGTTGCTGGTTGATTTTAGTATTTTTTTTTTATTGGTCGTCCGTTCGACATTGACCGCAAAACTTTAATTAAAAAATCACACTTTTAATATTTAATTTTTTTTTTTTTTTAAAAAGAAAATTGCATGAATCATTATTGTTTTTTTTTTTATTATTATTATTTTCCATTTAACAGAAAATATAAATAAAACAACAACAATTAATAGCAATAAACAAATGAGTCATATCACATGGTTTATCTTGTTTGTCTTGTTGTATGTAAAAACTTTAATGTTATAAATAATGTCATATGTTATTCCTTGTTCTTCTACAAAATTCATAAAAGTCATAAACATAAAATAATGAGAAATTGAAAATTTCTTCAAAAGACAAAAAAAATAATATCTGTATTTGTTGTTATTTTTATTGTTGTTGTTGTTGTTGTTCTTATAGTTATTGTAATATTCCTAAGAGAAACATAATACAAGCATAACAATAAAAAATAATAACAACAAGAACCGCAACAACAACAAAAAATAAATAATAAATAATCAATGATTAATCTTCGTTTTTTTTTCTTTGTTTCTTATTCTTATTCTTATTCTTGTTTTGTTTTTTTTTCTTTCCAGAATCGATAATTTGAACATTTAGAACGTCTTCTTCTTCATAAATCTTATAAGGTAAGTTAAAATGACCGCTTAAACAATATATCATCATCATGAGATGCAATTTCTGTTGTTTGCCATTTGTTAGTTGTTCTTCTTCTTATTTTTTTTTTTTTCTTATGTTTCTCTTTAAAAGAATCTCGGCTAAGTTAGATGATATTTGAAAAATTATATTATACGAATTGATGAGACGACGTTAAAATTATTATGAAGCACGTGATTTATGTTTCATCTCTTCTCTTTTACACATTTTCACAATATTTATATATTCTTGTCTTTTTTTAACTTTAACAATAAATCATTTTATGTTAAAGATGAAAAAGAAGAAGAAGAAGAAGAATAAAATAAAAAAAATATATATACTACAACAAAAAATTACAAACAACAATAATAACAACAACAATTAATAAGACACAACATTCACGTTTTCACGCACAATATACTCTCTTAGCAACTTCTTCTTCTTCTTCTTCTTCTTCTTCCTCATTTATTTTATATCGAATAGTAACAGGTTCAAGTTTACCGACCTTAAACTTATAATAAAATGTTATATTATTATGTTATATTATACGCTATATGTTATGTTATGTTATATGCAATATCACATATCATATTATGTATGTGTTTATATGTATGATTGTATAATATGTCCCCATGTATTACCGGTAAACACATTTATATGTAAGGCATTCAAAAAGAAGAAGAAGATGAATATTATATAAAAGAAGAAAAAAAAAAAAAAAAGAGTAAAAAAGTAGGAAAGAAAAAAAAAATCGCGTTCGCCTGAAAATTGCAAAATTATTTTTACATTTTTCGTATATTTTTTTTTGTTCGTTCTTTCATTTATGTTTTTTTTATTAAGAAAAAGGTTGGTTGGTTAACCTGTTTTTCACCAGTTTTTTTTTTTTTTTTTCGCATTTTATTCGTATCAAAATCGTATACTATCTTCTTCTTCCCCATTCTTTTTTTTTTCTTCATTTAAAAAATATTTCTGTAAGAAAAAATAAAAGACAAAAACGAAGACGATGGATCGCGTTTTTTTCCCTATATAATAAAGTATTGTCCAGCCGGTAAAGTTCTTCTGGTAATGCACGATTTGTGCATGATTAAATTTAATCTGATCCCACGATTACTGTTTTGTCCATAGTCGAATATTTCGTAGGTCAGATAATTTTTTTTTTTTACTTTGTAGAACCAATTTAAAAAAAAAGTTTCATATAAAGAAAATTAGTCATACCCCATCGAACACACGTTCACTTGAATTTTAGTTTAAACATGTGACATCTTCTTGAAAAGGTGGGGTCAAAACGTTATTCTTATAGTATTTGAACAATGGCTTAAATTTTGTGACTTAATTTGAATTAATAAACCAATTAACAAAAAGATCAATTTGTTATTATAAAAAAAATTATTCGTCGAAGTTCATTACTATGCTTTGTTTCCACTAATCTTGCGATTTAATTTTGTTTTAATTATTTTAGTCAAAAACAAAAATTAAACTCAAGCGATGCAAAAAATGCCGCTAAACGTCAAAAGTGTTATTTGTCGTAATTTGTTGAATTTTGGTAATAACAATTCCTATGTCCATATAATGTAAGTTTCAATTCAATTCTAAAAAAAAAATGTTAACTCTTTTGTCACTTAAGTCTGAATTAACGGTATATTCAATAATTGCCCCCTTACCTTAACACCGCTAATGCCGTCACTGTGTAACGTATATACACGATTGACTGTCCAGGTCCAGGGGCAACATTGATATTGTCGGAAGTATATAATTTATCTACTATTTTTTTTTTTCTTTCCTTCAATGCAAGTATCGTCTCTTGTTCTCGTTTACCCTCCCCAGTTTTTTTTTATGTTTTTTTTTTGATTTTTTGTAGTTCTTTTTTTTCTTATTTATCTGATAAAAAATAAATTCTATATATCGAATGTAGGAATAATGTTGGTACTACCACGTTCAATGGTATACACACAGATAATTTTATCTTATACCTTTATCTTAATATACATTTTAAGAATAATAATAACAACAACAACAACAGCAGCAGCAACAACAATAACAAGAATAATAACAACAACAACAACATCACACATAAAAACAACAACAATACTATTAATAAAAAAAAATCCAAACTGGACTTGGAGTTGGACTCTTCAAATGAGTCTTTGCGGATCGTCTGATTTGAACACGCAATTTAATACAAATACACATGAAATGAACAGTTTTGATATAATTCTTACTTTGATTCAAAAAGAGTTTTTTTTTCTTATTCAATTCAACAATTTTTTTTTGTTTTGTTTGTGTTTTTTTTTTTTGTTTTGTTTTGTTTGTTGTTCTGTTTTGTTAAAAAACAAAAACGTGTAATTATTATTGATCGAATTTAATGAGTGATAATTTTTATAAAGTTATTAAATAAATTATTTTGTGTTATGTTATTGTGTCGTGTATGTGTATGTGTGTTTATGTAAGATGTAAAAAAAAGTTTTAAGATTAATTGATATGAATCTGATGATGATCGAAAACAATTTATGGTAAATTATGTGAGTCCGTAGTGATTTTTTTATAAAATTTTAAAATGATTTTCTTCTCTTGTCACGTGTCAATGTAAATAAAGTTAAACATTTTTATTATACAAAAATGAATTTAACAAAAGTTGTTCTGATATTTCATTGTATGGATGCGATAGGAAAGATTAAACAAAACAATTTTTTATTACTTGAAATTGCCATTGGAATTTACAATTCTTCTGTTTTTTTTTTCAATTTATACATCAAATGGTGTTTCTTCATCTTCAATAAAATCTTTTAACAAGTTCACTAAAATTTTTTTAACGCTTTACCCATATCGAGGCTCATGTACATTGGTCCTTAAACAACCAAAATATTTTTAGAAAAATGGATAAAGTTTAAAATTGAACGTTTTATAGAAACAAATAAAGATTATTGCACCTAAATAGTTAAAGGCTATTTGTAATGTAATGCATTCCTCAATTTTCCTATTAAAAATTAATAAACGTTGTAATTATAATTTTCCATCCTTATAAATAAACGACGTTTAAATCCATTTATCTGTTCAATATATATTTATTTATTTATATTTTCAATTTAATAAAAAACGAAATTGAAACGAATCAATTTTTAAAAATAAAATTGCATTAAAGTTTTTCTGTTTTTTTTTTTGTCTTTCTGTTCTGGAAAAGTTTATTGATAATTTATTCAATTATTGAAGGAAGAATGAACGAAACACGTTATAATGGTGTGTTGTGGATGTTGGAATTTTTTATTAAACTTCAATTATTGCAATTAAAGAATATTTTTACTGAATTTTTCTTCTTCTTCATTTTCTTTTTCTTCTTCTTCTTCAATAATAATAATAATAATAATAAGTAATCGTGTAATGAATTTTTCAAAATTATTATTAATTATGTTAAGGTAAAATCTGTTGTATGTTGTGTTGTGTATTTTATGCTCCTGGAGTTTATGAATAAAAGACCACCGACAATGCCTTCTGTAATGGTATACGACTGACTCTTGTTGTTTTTATTTACTTTTCTTTATTTAGTTTGTTGTTTGTCTGTTTGTTTTTTTTTTTTTTAATTTAAGTTAAGTTAAGTTACATTCTTCTTGTCTTCTAAGTCTTCTTCTGATTGTACCTTTTCATTTTTATTTTTAATTAAAATCAGAACATGAACTTTATCTTTCTTTTCGTTCATTTTAATTGCATAGGTTTAAATGTAAGAAATTTTTTGTTTTTTGTTTCATTTAAAATAATAAATGAAATCAAAAATGTAAACGATAATTTACTTTACGTTCATTTTATTGAAACTTTTATGAAATTCTTTTTGTTAATTATTTTTTAGTTATTTGTTTAAATCATGTCGTAATGAATTCCTGTGAAATGAATTAAATTTTATAATAACAACAACAATTAATTTAAGTGAAAACTTCTAAAAATTCGGGTCAGATTTAATGGAAGTTTATTAATTTTGTTTCAAAACTTAAAAGTCTTGGTCAGAAATGGTCAACTTAATGAGATGTTCCTGCGTTCTTATTTTCTCTATTAGGGAAAGAAAACTTTAAGGAATCTATCAGTTACAATGTTCAGTAATATAAGCAACAGTGTCGTCACTGTAAATAAGTTTAGTAGCATGAATGTGTGTGTGTATGTTCACTTGTGAACTGTGTAGGTTGCACTGTAGATAGATTTTCTGAATTGACAGTAAATTATTAAAACTAATTTTTTTTTCTTAAAAGAAATCTGTACAATTGTACAATTAAATTGTTTTACCACCCACATGGTTTACGTATAGTGTCAGTACCGCACCATCATTAACAACAACAACAACAACACCACCAACAACAGAAATACCATATTTCTTTATCCTTTTTCTAAAACCAAAAATAGAATGAAAAAAAAACGAGGAAAGAAAATGGAAAAATGAGAAAAATGAGAAAAAGAAAAAAAGAAAACAGAGAGAGAAAACTATAAATTATATCCTGCTGTGGTTTTATTATATGAATTAACAAAAGTGTGAACAGCAGCATCAGAAACATCGTTATTTGCACTGTATATGTGTGTGTGTGTGTTACTGTGTATATGTGTGTATGCATGGGTGTGTTTAGATGGATATATTCAATCCATTAGCATCCCAAAAAAATATTAAGAAAAATCTATTCTTCTTGTTTTATCCTTCAAACTCTCACTCGTCTCTTGTCTCTGAATCCACCACACAATTCTCCAAACATTATTCCCGGACTACGCACACACACATACACACACACACACGGCTATACGCATATAAAATATTTTTGTATTCCCATACTTAAATCAATCTCATCACTCTTGAAGCTAAACTCACACACAAGACACAACGTATATACAAGGTTCTTATATAACGCGTCCTTGAGCCCTTCAGTGCTATTTAGGTTAAATCGAATAAAGGGAAAAAGAAAATAAAATCTCTTTAAATCCTCAATTTTCTTTTCTTCGTCTCACAGTCTTGTTCTATCACTCTCTTCTATACTTTCCCTTTCTATTTTTCTCTTATTCCTTTCTTTTTTTTTTGTTTTGTTTTTGTCGGTTTTTATTTAGGAAACGATTTGAAAAACAAAATAATATTAAATTTCTTCTTCCCTATTCGTTTTTTTTCCCCACCACCTTCCTTCCATCCAAAAATATTTTCTTTCATTTTCATTTTTATTCTTTTTTTCGTCAGTACCTTTTTTTTACCTTCATCCCTACCACCTTCTTCTTTTTCTTTTCTTATTTTACTTTTTCATCATCACATCAAATAATCTTTCGTTTTTCCTTTTGTTTTCATTTTTCTCTCTTTGAAAATTATCGGCATTAGAATAAAAATTGAAGAAGACAAAGACGAAGACGATGATGAAGAAGAAGAACAAACAAATAAGAGGAAGAAGAAGAAACGAAGTAGAAAGTCTGTACTGTCCATTCCATTATCCAATCATTTTTCCACCCACTCCTTCTCTTTCCTCTTTATTTTTTGTTTTTTACTTTGAGTAAAAATAATTGTTGTTACTTTCTTCGTCCTCACAATTTTTGTTCCCAACTTCCATAGTACAGGTGAGTGAGTGTGAGCGAGAAAGAGGGAAAATTTTTGTTAATTTTATTCAATAAAAGAATGAAGATGAAAGCAAAAATAAAACAAAAAAAAAAAAATAATGAAAAAGAAACATTTAAATATAATCATCTTCAGGTAGCATCATCATCATCATCATCATCATCATCATCATCAGCATCAGCATCATCATCATCATCATCATCAAATTTTATTACCGCGCGACGCGATATTAATTTTTTTTTTCTTTCCTTAAAATGAATATAAAAAAATGTTAAAAGTAAAAAGAGTAAAAGCGTGGAAGAAAAAGAGAGAGAGAGAGAAAGAGATAAGTTGAGGTCATTGTCATTCACATATGTGTCGGCTGTTTTGTGTGTGTGTTGTGTGTGTGTGTGTGTATTTGTATGTAACATGTAAATTGGACTTGACTTGAATTTTTGTTGTTGTTGTTGTTCAAAATAATAACGGATGAAAGAAAAGACAAGACAAGACAGGCAGTGGGAGTTTTTTCTCTTTTCTTTTTTTTTTTCGTTTTTCGTTTTTTGTATAAATTATTGATAATTAGTTGAAACGGTACAAATACCTTTGGGATTAACTGTTGGGAGACACAATGGGAAATGTCATTCTGTTTTTTTTTTCATTTCAGAATTGGAAAATTTTACAGAATTAAAATCATGAGAAAATTAGGAAAATACGAAAATTGTTTTCGTAAAAAAATTAATTAAATTTAATTGAATAAATTCTGATTAGAAAATTGAGAAAAAATCAAAAATAAAATTAACAAAAATTGCAAATCTTAAAATGTTTAGAATTTCCACAACAACAAAGTGTGAGTCTAATTACTCAATTTGTTTACGGTAGAGGGATGTAAGGTAGAGGGATGTAAGGTAGTTAATTTTATAATTGAACTTTGAACTTTGATTATAAGAAAGTCAATATCTAAATTCTATTGTAAGAATCAATCAAATTTCTCATTCCAAATAAACACACACACACACACACATGTACAATCGTACATGGATTGCTTTGTATTGTCAATGGGTCTTTGCAATGTTCATCGCTTCAATGCAATCATTTTAAATTTGAATTTGATTTACAATTTTTCTTCTTTTTTTTTGGTTTTCTATTTTTTCTTTTTTTACTTCGATTTTCTGATCAAATTTTTATTGGAAAAATTACAAATTGATTTCGTGCAAGAAACAAAAAAAAAACTTTTTCTTCATTTTTTTTTCTTTAATAAAATTAGTTTTTGTTAGTTTTTTATTTTTCGTGATTTTTTTTCTTTTTTTTTTTTGCAATTTTTTTGTGTCATTTGTTAAAATTGATTATCGATTGAAAAACTGATTTTCCTTTTCATTTTCATAGAATCCGAAAAACAAAGAAACGAAAAAAAACAAACAAAAATTTGGAACTTTTTCTAAATTTTATTCAATTCATTTGCGAAGCGCCGAAGAAGTTTCTTTATTTTTATCATTTAACTTTTTATTTTTTTCTTCTTCTTCTTCCTCCTCCTATTCTTCTTCTTGTTTTAATTTCTTGTAACTTTTATTCTTTTCTGTTTTTTCTTTTTTTTGTTTTAAATTCCAATGAAAACAAGAAAAATTAAAAATTTCAAAAAGAAAAATAATAATTGAATTTTAAAATTCAAGTAAAAATAACAACAACAACAACAACAACAATAACAATAACAATAAATAAAATAACTAACAACAACAAAAAAAAAGTCAAGAAGTAAAATAAAAGAAAGTGTCTTCATTTCATCTTTCATAATAATAAAGTTTAAAGTTTAATGCAAAATAATAATAATAACAACAAAACAAATAATATTTAACAACAACAAAAATGATAAATGTGTCGTGCTTTAAATTTAAGAACATAAATTATTTAAAATGAAATTATTGTTACTTTGCATTTGTATTTGTATTTGTATTTGTATTTGTATTTGTATTTGTATTTGTATTTGTATTTGTATTTGTATTTGTATTTGTATAGAAAGTTTTTACTATTTTACTTTTTTTTTGCAATCTAAATTAATTTAAAATAAGTTCAATAATACACACACACACGCACGCCCATACACCAAAAACCTTTCATCCATACAGACACCCATTTATTTGTTAAAAAAAAAAATACAAATAAATATGCACACTTGCACACATCAAAACGTGTGTATTTTATTGTATTGTCAGTGTAAATTGACACAAGTTGTGTGAGATGAAAAAATTGAAAAAAAAGAAGAAGAAGAAGAAGAAGAATACAAAAAAAGTTATTGTTGTTATTGTGTTAACTGATAATGATTAAAAGATGATTGTTTACGTTTAGAAAGGGACAAATATATAGTGAAATAAATATAAGCATCAATATAAAATTCGCGTGAAAACATTGATGACTTTGTAATTAATAAAATATACGATATAAAACAAAATACAAATAAAAATAAAACTTATGACGATAATTAACAAAATGAAGAAGAAGATGTTGATGAAGAATAAGAAGAAGAAGAAGACGGAATAGGAAAAGTAGAAACAAGAAATAATTTTAATTTTACGTTTTTTCTTTTTTTTTTTTGTAGAATAGATTAACTAGAAAGATTAAGAACAAGAACAAGAAGATGTCAGATATGAAGATCAAATTAGAAAAGAAGAAGAAGAAGAAAAAAAAACGTTTTCTCATTGGAACATTTTTTTTTTTGTTAACGGCAGATTAAATTTTGTTCTCAGAAACAATTTAATCGAATTCTGATTTTGGAATTTCTTCTACTTCTTCTTCTTATTCTTTACTTACTATGAAAAGATTTGATTTATTTTGATGAAGAATTTTTTGTTTTGTAGATTTTAAAATAAACTTTCGATGAGACTGTAATATCGACGCATCTTTTGATTTTTCAATTTTCTTGTATTTTATTTTCTCTCTCTCTCTCTCTCTCTCTCTCTCTCTGACTCACTCTAATTCTAAAACAGATACCTCACAGTTTAAAGTTACTTCTAAACTTTTCAATTAAATTGAGTGCATTTTCTAATTTCCCCCCTCATTGAACTCCAATATAAACCATTTTAATTATGTCAGTTTTTAAGATTCTATTAACTGGATCTACTTAAATCAAAACCCATAAAAATACGAATTACAAAACGAATAAAATCACGGTAAAAAAAAATTATTTTTTTCTTTCAAATCGATTTACAACAACAACAGATAATTCGTTTAACATAAAATCTCAGAAATCAAGAAACACGATAAAAATATCACTTTCATATTTTTTTGTTGTCTTCATCTTCATCTTTACTCCACTCCTCATTCTTTTTATTTTCATTTTCTTATAAAAATTTTAATCGTGATTTTATAGTTTTGAGAACCGATAATAATCGCGAATAAATAAGATTTTTCTTCTGCTTATGAATAATTTTATATTAAGAAGACGAAATGAAAAATTTCAAGACGATCAATTGTTGTCTTTATTTCAATAGTTTTTTTTTCTTAAAAAAAAAAAAGAAGAAGAAGAAGAAAGAGAAAAATAAAAGAATTATTGTCAAGAGAAAGTTCAATGATGAAAATTATGATGGAATTATTTTGATCCATTAATTTTTGTCTTTTATAAAATTGAATACAAAGCAACATCATTGTATGATGTGTGGATGAGAATCAAAGACAACTGACGGTGACACGCACCCACTTCGATTCTCGTCGATCGTCTTTCTAATAATTTATTTTTCCTTGTAATAATTGACTAATAAAGAGTTGTTACTCTTAAATAATGAATAAGAATTTATTATCAGATTAAGAGAAAACAATTAATGCGATTAGCAAATTTATTGAGAGACTGGTTCCCGGTATCATCTACAAATCTTAATAAACTTTGTTTGAACCAAAAATTTA
Source organism: Pedicia rivosa (assembly GCA_963082725.1). Taxonomy (NCBI): domain Eukaryota; kingdom Metazoa; phylum Arthropoda; class Insecta; order Diptera; family Pediciidae; genus Pedicia; species Pedicia rivosa. Next base: position 43,903,614 of record OY720152.1, on the reverse strand, counting down.
ACTGATTTAATAATAACAACAACAACAATAACTACAACAACAACAACAACAAAATAAAATATAATAAAAATTGTTTTCAAAAGAATTTCACGTAACAGCTGACTTGAGTCGTTTTTAAGTTGTCATCACAAGATATCACAAAACAAGTAAAGTATATACTGAAAAGAAATCAGCTCATATCTGACGGGTTTTTTGCTTTTCTTTTCTTTTCTTTTTTTTTTTTTGAATAAATTCATTCTCTATATTTCTGGGCAGAGTACATACTGACTAGGTATATGTTTGTTTTTTTCTTTTTTCTTTTTGGAGGTTAACGTAAATCACTGATTTATAACTTGAAATTTAAGAAAAAGAAATGACAGAAGGAAAAAAGAAAAAAATACTGAAAATACGAGAAGAAAAATAAGGAAAATAAGGAAATATGTAACCCAAAAAAATAAACCGAATAAATAATAAATAAAATGTAAGTGTTTGGTTGAAGGATGGATTATCATTTTGTTGTTAGCTGCTGCTTCTACTGATGTCACTATTTCCTATTTATATATACAAATGTGTGACTATATACATTAAGTTTACGTATGTGTGTGTGTGTGTGTGTGTGAATGTGTGTAGGTATTAAGTATGTAATGTTGTAAATTAAATGGTTAAATCGTATAATGTGGATTATTAGAAACATCCGTGTTTATTTAAATGGATATAATTCTAGGGATATTTTTGTCTCCTCTTCTAAGTTTTCTCTGTTTTTCTTTTGTTTCCGTTTTCTGTTTTCTTTCATATTTTTCATTTTTTTTTTTGCTTTGGTTTTCTTTGGTTTTTGGTATTATTTAAATACCAACCAGGTGTTAAGTAAGACACGATTCTAATGAAGCAATTATTATAATCTTACTTAATTTATGTGATGAATATTATCGTTGTGTCGTGAGAAGGGTTTGGAAATAGAGGAGTTTGGTGGGATGTATAGAACACCTACACACATTTAATGGTTTCGCTTTTCTTTTTTTTTTCTTGTTTTAGAAAGAAAATGTTTTATGTTTGTTTTTCTTTTCTTGTCTGTTCACGTTATTGTTTTTTTTTCCCTTTTTTTTCTTTCTAAAGTTCAACAATTAGTTAAAGACGTTTTCATTATTATTTTTTCTTTTGTAATTGGTGACGTCTATTAAGAAAAAAAATTGTCAATTAAATTTAATAAAATACCATCACCGTAATAAAGAGAGCGAGAGAGATAGAGAGAGGGGGAAGGGATAGGGACGTTAAAATAATTGAACATTATTTGCTAAGTTTAAATTTAATTTAATTTTGTATTCTGATCATTAGAGTCGTTCTGTGATGATCTGCCGTTCAATTAATTTCATAATTGAGATAATTTGTAAATGCAGTGTAATCGCAGTGTAATTGGATAATGCAATTAAGAAAAGCTTAAAAAAATTCTACAAATTTGTTTCTCTTGTGCAAAAATTATTTATTGAGTTTAGAAATTTTTCATTTATGTTTCGAAATGAATTTGTGCGTTTGCCATTTGTGTAATTGTTTTCTTTAAACCGTTACATGTTTTTTTTTCTTTACATTCCTTCATCACGTTCGAATCATTGTAAAAATCATTTGTGAATTTTACCTGCCAATAACTTAAAGTTTAAATAACGGCATAGAACGACACCTTTATATAATTATAGACTTATCCTAGACTTAAGTAAATAATAACCTTAAGGCTTTTAGAAGTCTTTGTTTCAATTATAAATCCATCCCGATTAGTATTATTATTATTATGGATTTTACAGTTTTGTATCTTTAAATCCATCTTTTGTTTTACTATAAATCTCATCAAGTTTGTTTTAAAATCCCACAAATTATATCTTGTTTTCTCTAATAGGTACAGGTGTGTATTCAATTTTATTGATTATTCTATCCGCTTGCACTAATCTATATCCTTTTAGCCTTATTTTATTCCTTTATTCTTCTTCTTCTTCTTTTCTAAACTCTATTATTAGAAAGGAACTAAATCACACAACAACAACAAAAACAACACAATAATCTATATTTACAGATCATTGAATAATAAATACTGTAAATCATTTCAGGCGAGACACATACATCAGACACTTGTGTATAGAATATTGTCAACAGTGCACTGTTGTAGCAGGATTCTGGTTCTTTTTGAAAAGTTTTTTAAATTGCGAAAATGAGAAAATTTATTATTGATTAAGAATTTAGATAGAGAGAGAAAGGTATAGATTTTCTTTGTTTCTAGAATCGAAAATAACAAATTTTTTTCGTTTCTTTCTTTCTCTTTAAAGTCTCGAGAGTGATAAAAATTTCCCTAATTTTCAAGAAAAAAATATGACACCCAGGAGATGAAGAATATTTCTTTGTCCTAGAGAGAGAAAATGTTCCATTTTCACATTTTAAAACATTTTCAAACAAATAAAAATCATCTCCAATACTTGAATCTTTTTTCTATTTTATCACAATATTTTTTCTCTCACTCTCTCCATAACTTTATTATAAAAATAAAAGGTACATAAAATATTTACAATAAAATCTAAATGTATGTATGCTTGTGTTTGTGTGTGTGCAGAGAGAAAAAAAATAAATGGATGTTAAATCTTTAAACAATCCGTCTTTTCACTTCTCATATTTTTTACACCAGACATTATTTAAGACTTTTGATTTGATCGTTTAGTTTAGTCAAATATTAAAGATAAAACAACAACAAAAATAAAAAATCTAGATTTCTAGATTTGATTTAGAATTATTTGACATTGTTATATTGTTGTTGTTGTTTCTATGTTAAATGAATTTGTGTTTCATCCGTGTGTGATGACATAATCATAAATGATCTAAATTCCATCTAAATATGACTTAAGTAATTTAGACGTGTCTTAAGTTAAGCTAACAATAACAACAATAATCACAGATTCATTGAAATAATTTTAAGTTGTTTTGATCGTCTGTTACCGTTATTTATTATCCGCATATCTTTTGTTCTGAATTATAAAATATTTTTATAAATGAGTTCAATCGTAATAAAAGTATGACAGAAATTAGGTTTAATAGAATTGATAAATAATCGGTTTTAAGATTTTCTATTTATGTCAATTTTTTTCTTAATCAATTCCTATAAATGTGTCGAAAAAAACTTTATTCGGTACGAATTTTATAAACATCAAGAAAATTACAATGCCAGCAATAGATGCTGGAGATAATCATGATTTTTACTTTATGAAAAAAATCGATTAATCGATTTAATGTAATTTATTTTCTCTAATTTCATAAAATCGTACAACAATAATTTGTCCTATATCTCCAGATAGTGCACGTTGAGTGATCTGACTTTTGTGTGGAACGGGGACATTTTTTTCTTTTCTTTGGAATTTCAATAAATTCTCTTAACTTTTTTTTCCCCAAAGAAAACTCAAATAAATCCTTAACACAAATAAATACCTTATTTTATATTCTGTCTTTGTCGCTTATAGTTTCTGTAGGTAGTATTTATGATTAGGGAATTTCGTATATAATTCTATAGTTGATCCCTGTATGTGTTGTGATTGTGACACATGTTCAATTAAAATCTAAATCCAAAATCCTAAAAATAAATTAATAAAATTATTTGACTTGATAGATTTTGGACACCAAAATTCATTTAATAAAAATTTCAAAAGATCCTAATTATATTTTTCCCTCCATCCTTAAAAAGTTCAAAAGTTAATAAAAAAAAAAAAAAGGGGCCAACATTTCCTAATAAAAAAAAATACAGAAGAAATTCATTAAAAAATTATTCAGAAAAAGAAAAATACAACAACAAAATGATAAAAGTGAAATTAAATCAAAGTTTTGAATAATTAATTTGGATCAAATTAAAAGTAGATAATTTTGCTAATTTCTTCTAATTTAATTTTTTACTTCAGTTGTTGTTGTTGTTGTTGTTGTTGTTGTTTTATACAAAAGGTATGCGTGTTGTTGGGTCTAATTATTTGAATGAATTTTGTTGGCTGTTATTTTCTAATGGAAATAGGAAAAAAGTGTAAGGGGGAAGTTAGAATAGACAGGCCCAAACACAAAAAGAAAAACAGTTAAAATCCAGATAGAATTTTTTCCTAACAAAAAAAAAAAAAAAGAATAAGAAGAAGAAAAAGTAAAAGAAAGAAAAATCGTTTACCATTAAATCTAATCAGGTGTTTCTGTTCACAACGATTATTTTTAATTATTCATTAAAGTCCAATCGGAATAAAGAAAAAAAAAGGGAAAAAGACATTTCCAACCTCCCATGTGTCCTTTCTTTCTTCCATTTTCATTGCTTAGAGCTTCTTAGAACTTAAATATCGATTAAAAAAAACAGTGAGGTCACTGACTTGTAATTTCTTCGATTAATCGTTTCATTCCTTTTTTAATTTCATGTTTTTTTTTTCTTTCTATTGAATTTCGGAAGAAGTCAATTTTAGTGGGTTCTACTTCTTCTTCATTTTTCATTTTTATAGCAACTTAATATCGCATAAAGAGAGAGAAAGACGGAGAGAAGAAACATAAAAAAACTTTATAATAAAGTTTATTCGCCTTTTAAATTTATAAGTTTAAAAATACCTGAATTTATGTCTGCCATTGACTACCTGTGTACGTATGTTCGTATGTGTGTGTGTGACTATGTATGTCCCTCATTATTGTTTTCTTCTTTTTCCTATATTTAGTCATAAAATATTCCTATACTTTTAATAAGAAATGTTCATATAGGATTTGTGTGTGTGTGTGTGTATGTAAGTGTCATAAAAACATTTTTGTTTCTTCTTGTTGTTGTTATTGTTATCTTGTAAACATATGTGTATGTTATTTATGTGTATTTAATCATTTAACGGTATAATCACTGATTAATTTGTATGATCGAATTAAGATATATTAACTCTACCTAACTCGTCTATCTCTTTCTCTAAACATTCACACACACATACACCTGTATAAATACATATGCAGAGATTCAAGCAATTCATACAATTCAATTCAATAAAAACGTTTCTGAATGAGAAAAAGTTGATTAGATTCGCATTCATCATTTTCTCTTTCTCACAATATGAACTTCGGATAAAAGGGAAAGATGATAAAGAGGAACAAGGAAAAATATTATTAATGTAATAAAAAAAGTTATGTCATCATCATCATTATTATCATCAACAACATCATCATTTATTAATCATTAATCATCATCACCCTTTTTCTTTCTTCTTCTTTTTTTTTTTGATTCAATTGAATTTATAGATTTTTTTTTTCAATTGACAAAATTATTTCATAAGAGTAAATTGAGTTTATTTAATCCTTCGCCGCCTCCTCTCTCCCCTACAATACACAACCCCTCTTTCTTTTTTTATTTGTTTTTAGTTCGTCTTTTTCTTCTTCTTCTTCATCTTTATATAATTGTATTACTTTAGTTTCTTATTTCACTAATTTATCCATCTTTATCCTTCTTACCTTTTTCTTCTGAATTCATCGATTCCTTAACTTTCCAATAAAAAAATAAGTAGAATAACTTATAAAGGCGTTAAAGTTATACTCAAGAACATACACACAAACGCATGGATGCACACAAACACACACACACACACATCTATATGTGCGCACATTCGCATGCGAACTTACTTTCGCCCACAAAACTTATTTTCGCACACAAATAAAGAAAAGCTTTAACGTAAAAGGGGGAGAAGAGTGAAAAAAATAAAAAAGTTTAATTACACCATTCACATATGAGAGTTAGATTAAAGAGGACGAAGTGAAGAAGGGGGGACGATCATTATATGTTTACTTCAGTTTATTTTTCTTTTTGAAAAAAAAACACTGTATAAAAGTTTCATTTATTTGTTTTATAAGAATTAGAAAAAGAAGAAGAAAAAAGGAAAAAGAGAAAAAAAGTTAGAAAAGTTAGGAAAAGTTAACATTAAAAATAAGATACAAAAGAAAAAAATAAAGTTAACAGAAAAAGAAGAAGAAGAGGAAGAGGGAGAAAAAGTTAGTTATTTTTTAATGCAAAAGAAAAAATAACATAACACGTTCACACTCACGTTGACGTTTAAAAGCAAGTTAAATAAATAGAGCGGGCACATATGTGACCGGGACAAAAAAAAAAGAACATATGGGTAACAACCAGAATTATTTGTTATTTGTCAAGGGTGACACACAGATCACAGATGTTTATATATTTTTCATGAAAAAAAAAAACACAACAGAAACTGAACAACAACAAGAAAAAAATGGGAAAACAAAACAGAAAACGAAAAACTAGAAAGAAAAATTAAAAAATTTAACATTGAAAATATTTTTTGTAATTAATAAAAAAAATGTTTTCTATTTTTGTTGTTGTTGTTGTTGTTGTTGTTGTTGTTGTTGTTGTTGTTGTTGTTGTTGTTGTTGTTGTTGTTGTTGTTGTTGTTGTTGTTGTTGTTGTTGTTGTTGTTGTTGTTGTTGTTGTTGTTGTTGTTGTTGTTGTTGTTGTTGTTGTTGTTGTTGTTGTTGTTGTTGTTGTTGTTGTTGTTGTTGTTGTTGTTGTTGTTGTTGTTGTTGTTGTTGTTGTTGTTGTTGTTGTTGTTGTTGTTGTTGTTGTTGTTGTTGTTGTTGTTGTTGTTGTTGTTGTTGTTGTTGTTGTTGTTGTTGTTGTTGTTGTTGTTGTTGTTGTTGTTGTTGTTGTTGTTGTTGTTGTTGTTGTTGTTGTTGTTGTTGTTGTTGTTGTTGTTGTTGTTGTTGTTGTTGTTGTTGTTGTTGTTGTTGTTGTTGTTGTTGTTGTTGTTGTTGTTGTTGTTGTTGTTGTTGTTGTTGTTGTTGTTGTTGTTGTTGTTGTTGTTGTTGTTGTTGTTGTTGTTGTTGTTGTTGTTGTTGTTGTTGTTGTTGTTGTTGTTGTTGTTGTTGTTGTTGTTGTTGTTGTTGTTGTTGTTGTTGTTGTTGTTGTTGTTGTTGTTGTTGTTGTTGTTGTTGTTGTTGTTGTTGTTGTTGTTGTTGTTGTTGTTGTTGTTGTTGTTGTTGTTGTTGTTGTTGTTGTTGTTGTTGTTGTTATTGTTAGTTGTTTTTTTTTACTGGAACAGACAAACAGAATAATTTTTCATTTTGTTTTGTTTTCAATTCTTTTCAAATTGCAGAATAAAAAAATAATTTTATTTAAAAATAATTTATGAAAATTGAAAAATAAATTTTTTTTCCTTGTTGATGGAAAAATTTATTGTGTCAATTATGGAAAATTACTGTAGAAAACATAACAGTAGTGTTGTTCAGGGATACATTTTTATACGTTCGCTTTTAGGTTCAAGTATAAAATTTCTTTAAAATAATTAGACAGAATGAGATTTGTACGTTAATTTATTACAACGAGTGATCGTGTAAAAGTTCCGATGATATCAATCAAGTCATTTATTGATTAAGTTTTAATGGTTTGACAATTAATTTGACTTTAGGTTTTGATGTAGCCTTCCGTCTATGTCTCTCTCTCTCTCTCTCTCTCTCTTTTTATGTCAAAAAGAAAAGAAAACAAGACTGAAAAATAATTTTTGGAAATTGTCATTCTGATATTGTTTCTTCGTCTTGTTTGAAAAATTCTTGTGGGGAAACTCAATGATAAATAATCAGAATCACCCAAAGGAAAAAAATATGGTACATTTATGGCTTTGGGCTTCGACTCCTAAATACAAGAAGAAAAAATTCTTTTTACTTTTGTTTTTTTTTTTCTCTCGCTTTTCTCTCTTTTTTCTCTCTTTTTTTATTCATGAAAAATGTATTCAAGAAAATAATAATTTATAACGGGATCTGAGAGAAAGAGAAATGGAAAATTTATTTCCAGCAAAAAAGAAAATGGAAAGGAAATGGGAAACGAGAAAGAAAAGACGTTTACATTACGTAAAGTCCAATTTGAACATTAAAGAAAAGAAAGACACATATGCGCTCTCAACTTCCAACTTCACAGAGTGAAAATTATTATCCTTTTTTTTTCCATGGCCCCATTTATACATTTTGATGATAAATAATAAAAAAAGGAAGAAAGGACTAAATGTTAGAATAATATTTATATAAGAAAAGAGTGAGATCGAAGAGAGACTAAAGAGAAAGAGAGAGGAGGGTAGAGAAGCACAAAAAAAGAAGCAACAAAGAAAACAATATGTCTGTGAGTGTGTGTGTGTGTGTGTATTGTATAGAAGACTTTGCGTGACTGAGACAATCTTAAACGACCCATGGGACCTTCACAGAAGAAATTTAACCGTGTTCTCGTAACTTATAAAAAAAAAAGTGTAATAATCAAAAGAAGTAAAGGAAAAACCTGAAAAGAAAATATAAGGAATAAAAAAGGTAAAGAAAAACTATAAATCTTTTCCTTAAAGAAACGAAAAAGAAAAGTAAAGGAAAATAAATATTTTTCATTATTTTCTTCAGTTTTTCCATTTTTCCTTTTTTCTTTTTCTTTCTTTTCTTTTTGTTCTGTGAAAATTGTTTTTATAGTTTTCTGTTGTTGTTGGCTCGTTGGGTTTCATTCAATTCGTTTTCCCCAATTCCAATTCATATAATTTATTTTTTCTTTCTTTAAGAAAATTGAGTCCTGGAATTAACTGATGCATCTAATTTATCCATCTAACCACCGTTACGTTTATCCGTTGACGGGGCACCCTTCAATCCTCATATACGTTTTTTTTTTACCCTTGATAAATTCGCGGCGTTATTCTCTTACATTTTTTACAGATTTCAAATTGAAATTGATTTAAATTTTATTGGCTTTCATTAGACATCGATTTTATTTTGTTGCTTTTGTCATTAGAGAACGATTTTCTTTTCAAAACATTTTCTTTATTTTCCTTTAAAAGTATTTTCGTTTTTTTTTTACTAAACCAACCCTAACACATTTATTGTTGTGCTTTTCTATTAAATCGTTTTTCAAACATATTGATGTTGTGAGAAATACGTTTTTACTCTTTGTTTCTCTCTCCCGTCTCTCTCACTCTCTTTCTGTATTTATGAATATATATATATGTATGTGTGTGTGTGTGCAATAGATGAAGTGATCTTACTAACCGGAAGTCATCCATTCTTATTGTTTACACGCAATAAAAGCTTTTCACTGTAAACTTTTTTTTTTCTTCTTCCTGAATTGACTAAACCATTTTCTGCTGTCCAATATTTACTTCAATCCTTTTTTTTTTCTTTAATAACGTCACGACAACAAACAACCATAACTTTATACGTTATGGTGAAAAGTGTAAACAAAAGAATTTCAAGTAGATTATCGTGAACAAAAAAACCATTTGCGCTTTTCTCAAAAATAAAAAAATAAAAATAAGGAAAACGCGAAAAACGCGAAAAAAACAAAAATAAACGAAAACAAAAATTTCTTACGATTTATGTTTTATGATAAAATATTTAAATAAATGTATTTTCCCTTCCATCTTCAAATTTTTTTTTCCCCCTCCTTAAATTTTTCTATAATAAAATTTAATATCCTCAGGATTTTGATAACAACATTAAAATAAATTATACTTATTCCTTCTTCATAATATTCAATCCTAGACTTCTTCTCTCTTTCTTTTTTTTCTTCTTCTTCTTCTTTTTCATCTACATCATCTTCAACATTTTCATGTTTAATATTTTCTTCTTATGGCAAGTCAAAACTAAATTTATCATAATTCATTTATTTAGAAATTCAATAATTCAAATCAGTTACAAAAGCAACAACAATAATAATAATAACAACAACAACAACAACAAGGAACAAACTGAAAATTTATGTAGAAGGGAAAAGAAAAAATTGTGAATAGTGGTGGATGAGGTTAGATGGTTGTGTAAGGTTGGCAAAAAAAAAAAAGCTGATATGGAAACGCCTTTTGAAGAACGAAATAAATAAATATCAAAATTCATATTTTCGTGGTGTCTCTTTCTTCTCTCTTGATTCTTCATACGTTCTTCTTTCTTTATTTCTTTTTTTTTTCTTCTTCTTCTTCCTGTCTGCTCTACTTGAAGTTTTTCCATAACACACACGCACACACACTGTAGCACTGAAATATTCATATTTTCCAATAAACGTTAAATGTGGCGCGGGTGCACATTGTACATATTTTTTTTCCTTTCTTTCATTCTGTATTTTTTACCACGTCTTCTTCTTCTTCTTCTTCTTTTTACCTTGAATTACACACAAAATTCAATTTTCTTTCATTTTTATTCAAATATAAAAGCATCCCGAAAAAAAAAATAAAGAAAAGAAAAGAAAAATGAAAAACGAAAAAGAAAAGAAAAAAAGAAACGTGGAGTTGTAAGGAGACGAAAAATGAAAAAAAAAAGGGTTACTTTGCTTTCCTTGTTGTATTCTACTATCAGAGAGTTATGTGAATCGCAATCGAATAAAAGAAAGGAAAAAAAGGAAAAGTAAAGAAACACACACACACACAGATACAATGAGTGAATAGAAAAGGAGAGAGGAGAAAAGAGGAACTCTTTTACCCAATCATTTTATGTATTTGATACGAGTGTAAACTGTCAATTTTAACTTATTCTCTCCATAAGACATCGAAAATTCAAGAAAGAAAAGAAGAGAAAAAAGGAAAAGTGAGAGAGAGAGAGAGAAAGAAAAAAAGGTAAATCAAATTTATTTGTGAATTTACGAAAGAAAAAAAAACGTGGAAGTTGTTGGTGTAGCAGGGTTGGATTAGGAGTTTATAGGGGGTTGGTGCAGGAGAGAATAAATGACGAATGTAGAATGAGACTGGGAGTTAGATATAGAATAGAAGGTGAAGTGAGAGGTGAGAAGATGATGAGTTTATGGTTGATGGTGGGAGGCGTGAGGGGGTAGTATGGTGGTTGTATATATGAGTGTCAGATCGGATAGAAGTTTGGATTGAGAAAGAGATACGACCCGATCGTTGTCATCTTCATAAATAATTCATTTCTCGCTTTGAGGTAAACTTTTTTTTTTCTTTTCTTTTCTTTCTTCTTTTCTTTTTCTTTTTCTTTTTCTTTTTCTTTTCCTTTTCTTCTCTCTTTTCTTTTTGGTTTTGGTATAACATCCGTGTCTTATTAAAGATAAATAAAAACTTTTTTCTTTTCCTTTGCCTCCTTTGCTGTATATATTTACAAACACACACACACACACACACATATCCATACGCAAACACGCGCACACATAAAGAAGTCTTATTTAGATTTAATTGAAGGGAAGTTTTCATCTTGTTGTTGTTTTTTCTTTTTTTTTTTTTGTCTTACTTTTCTGCCTTTCGCTTACATTTAGAAAACGTTCAAGTTTACAGGAACGTTTCCATAACGGAGACATATTTTATTTTTTCTCTTGCGGCATCAAAACTGAATTAAAAATTATAACCGAATTTTTTTTTGTTTAGGTTTTGTTTTGTTTTGTTTTTCTGAAAATTTCTTTTGTTTAACTTTAAAAAAAATAAAGATTTTCTTTTGGAAATTGTTTAGTTCAAAATGTAAAATAAATAAACAATTTTTTTGTTCTGTCAAAATCAAAAATTAAGAGAACAAAAAAACCAAAAATATAAACAAAAGAAAGCTGTGACTTTTTAAATGATGTCTAGGTGCTTCTAAGTAACTGGTGGACTAAATTCTCTCATTAAATATTAATATTTCTTAGGAAAAATATTCCATACGTTTAAAACTTTGGACACACGACTGAAGTGTAAATTTTGCCACACAAGTAAAATTCACTTATAAATTCTAAGCCTCTGTTGAATTTCTGTGCCTGTAGAAGTGTTGTTCACATTTGAAACGGTAAAATTTCGACGAATTAGGAGAAAAGTTGATAAATGAAAGAGACAAAAGATTAAAGAAAATTATAAGATTGACCGAAAATCTATCTATCTAAGTTACATAATCTGAAAAGAGACCAAAAAATTTCCAAAAATAGAATTCAATTTTTTTTTTCTTTAACCACCCCACCCCCATTCTTCCGCCAGTATATTTTTTTTTATCTTTCTTTTTTAAATAACTCAGAAGTTAAAAGCAGAAATGATCAAGATAATGAATAATATTGAATGGACTCCAACGACAACAACGACGAGAACAACAACAACAACAACAGTAAAAAGAAGGAAAAATGAAGAAGGATAAAATGTAAAAGAGGAATAAAAGGGAAAGACGGGATGAATGGGATCGATGGAATAGAAGAGAGAAAAGAGAAAAAAGTTGAAGTTGATGTTGAAGTTTTTGGTTAAAAACTTTGTAATTTTCCTTTTATAAATTTTTGTTTTTTTTTTTTGTTTCTTTTTTTTTTGTTTCTTTTTTCTTTCTTCTTCTTTTTCCGTCTAAAGAAAATTTTGAAGTGAAAGTGTTTTTCATAATATAACGGATGATGACAAAAGAGGATGGTTGTGTGTGTGTGTATATATCAGGAAATGGGATAGGAGATCGCTAGGGGGGGGGGGGGGGGGGGAGTTGATGATGTTCGGGTGGTATTTTGGATATTTTCTTTTTCTTTCTAAAGAATGATGAAGAAAAGTGGATGATTTTGTTGGGAGTTGATTTTGATGTGATTGAAAGAAAAGTATGTCGAAGTAAAAGGAATGTGCGACAATATATGAATTTTCTTCTTCTTTCTCTTTATTTCTTTTAATACAAAAGTTTGTTGTTTTTTTCTTCTCTCTTCTTCTTCTTCGTCTTCTTATTTTCCTTTATTTGTGAAAAAATATAAAATAAGAATTCTTTGGTTTTTCTTTTCTTTTTATTTTTCTTCAAAAATTTTCTTCATTTCTTTTTTTATATTTTTGTTTAATTTTGATTGATGGGAAATTAAAGAGAATTTCTCAGATGGTCTCCTTTATAGATTTCACATCTTAAAATTTTACATTCTAAAAATAAAACACAAAAAAAAAAAGGAAATAAAAGAAAAACCTTACATGACCTTTTCTACACTCGCACACTTATCATTCGTAATGGTTTTAAAAAAATAAGAAACCCACACACACACACACATGCATACATACATATTTATTTACCCAATATTTTACCCTCCCTCTCTTTCGAACCAACTCACAAATTTTTTTTTTTTTTTTTCTAAAAAAAATTTCTAAGAATATTCTGATCGTCAATCGGATGAATATGATTCGGCGATTTCTGATATTATAAGCTGATTGAATTTATGTTTGTTTTTATTTGCCAAAAATATACTTTCACCCACAAACCCCCACACTTTTAAACGTCCATTTACCCTTCACACCACCCTCAAGACATTTGTCTACAAACTCTTCTGGCAAAAAGGAAAAAACCAAAAACAGAATAAAAACTGCTGAGTCAATTATTGTTTTTCTTTTGTTATATTCCATGTTTGTTTGTTGATGTTCTTCTTGTTGTTCCTGACGGATTACACTCGCACCCATACTCTCTCCAATCCCTACATATAAAATATTAAATTTTAGTTTTACTCTGTTGTTCTTCCTATTCTTTTGAAATTTAAGTTTTTCTTTTCCCTCGAAAATTTTACAATGAAGATTATAATTTTCCCGATGGTTTTACTTTTCAATTCTTGTTTGTTGTTTTTTTTTTTTTGTATTTTCTTTCAAATCCAAAGAAACCAAAAAAAAAAATATCTAAATTGATCTTTTTAGACAAAAAAAGAAAATCCAAAAGCGTTCATTCAATTTTCCTTTCTTCTTGTAAATCTGTAAACCCAACACAAAATGTCGATTAATTGAAAATGTTTTTCTTTGGTTATTTGTTGTTGTTATTATTATTATTGTTATTTGTTGTTGTTGCTGTGTAATCTTAGTTTGGTGTTTTTTTTTTGTTTTCTGTTTGAAAAGAAAAAAAAGGAAAGAATTTATGGTTAAATAATTCGATTCTAATCACTTTGGCCCCATTTTTTTTTTTTTTATTTCTAGAATGAGATGACAACATTTTTTTTTTTTTTATTTTTCATGTATACTTGTTTGTTAGATTTGTCTGTCTGACTCTTTGTCATTTTATTTGTTGCATTTTTTGTGTGTTTTATGACTATTTCCCGGGATACTAATTTCCTGTGGTTGTTTATTTTTTTTTCTTCCATCATCTTTCATAAATGATTGTTGGTTTATTATGTTTTTTTGTTGTTGTTGTTGTTTTTGTTGTTCTGTTTATTATGATTATGAATTTTTGTAAGACTTTCACTTTGAGTTGTGTGTTTTTTTTTTTTATAACTTCAAAGTAGTAATTATGTCATATAAAAAAAATCAGCGCAAAATTATTGTGTGTGTGTGTGTGTATGGGTTTGTGTGTAATAATGTGCGTTCAACCTTGTTATTGTGTCATGCAAACATTTTTGTTGTTTGCCGTTGGTTTTTTTTTTTTCTTGTTGTTATTTTATTTTCAGGTCAAGATTAGACCCAATGCTGTTGCTTCTGTTTTGCGACTGGCTGATGGAATAAAATATAATTAAATTAAGTAATAATTAAAGTTCTCATCCGTGGACCAATATTTTTTTTTATTATTGTTGTTATTGTGTTTTAATAAAATGAAAAACAATTCAACGAATTCATAAAAAAAAAAAACATTATTATTTGAAAATTATACAAATTAAAAAACTTTACGTTTTTGTTTTTGTTTTTGTCTTTACTGATTTTTTTTGGGAATATTTTCTAATGATAACGTGTGAAGATTTTATTGTTGTTCTTGTTTGTTGTTGACTTGAATCAAAAAAAAGAGAAAAAATGTGAGAGAATTCGATTTGTAATATTATGTCATCATAAAAAAAAATGCATTCATAATGACAGGTCAATTGATTTCAATCTTGTGCATATCTATTCTTTTTTTTATGACAACACACACTTGAAGTTTATTCATTTTATTACCGAATTCAGTTGGTTTTTATTAAATGAATTTTTCTCTATATTTTTATGGGTTTTTTTTTTTTATATGTTATAAAAGGAATACAATCTCGACTGTAAATCTTTTATTGAATATAAAATATGGAAACATAACCTCAAAAGAATTACATCAAAAAAAAAATAATAAAATATGCACTACTTTCTATTGCTGGTTTTCGTTACTCATATTCATGTAGTTAAATTATTTCTTCAATCTTTCATCTTTTATTTTTATCTAAATCCAGTTAACATACTTTTCTTCTAAATACAAAAGATGTTGCGATGTTTGCAAAAAAAAAATAGAATTACTTTCAAATTGGTAAACTTCAATAGTCTTCATTAGTTTTTGCAGTGGCGAAAATGTTAATTTTATTATTAGTTTAATTACAAACTTCAATTATCTTCTGTAATTTAAAATAAAAAGGAAATTTATTCAATAAGTTAAAAAAAATTTACCTAATTTAAACTCAATTTAATTTATTACTTTAAATCACTTCTGATTCATGAACATAATTGCTTATAAAGGCTACAAACATTAGAATTTCTTATAGCGCATCTATTAGTTTATTTTCAATTATTTTTCCTTAGTTTCAAAAATTGTCTTTTATTTTATTCTGTCTCACTTACCTACATTTCTTGAACTAAATTTTTATTTTCATTATCACAATTTAACTCTTTTATTTTTGTTATAAAATAATTTGTTACATGAAAATTCTGTTGAGATATCAGTCTTCTGTAAAATTGTGTAAACGCATAAACGTCAATATTTATTAAAAATATAAATTAATTGAATTATTAGCCGCTATTAAAAATTAGCGCCACTGACACAGCAATTTAGTGTAATAGTGTTCACCGATGGACAAAACAGTTTCAATGAACAATCACGTTAAAAAATCTTGTTAATTATGATATCGTTATTCGTGACTAGTCAAAAATGGCCATTACTTTACTGGCAATGGCAAGTCAAAATTTTAAAATTTTGAATTGTCATATTTATTTCTGTGATTTTTTGTCTGTGTCTGCAAAGTAAACTTCTACTTTACAACCATGTTGTCCGTTTTGTTTTTTTTTTTTTTTGCTTGTCACTTTTCATCTCGTGATTTTCCTATTTTCCTATTTTTGTTTTTAATTCATTAAATTTATAATGTCTCAATCAGTCTCAATGTCGTCACCATAATTTATTATTTAGTATTAATTAAATATAAATAAATGTTAGGTTATGTGAACTGTGACCGTACGGAATTCATTCTAATCATTAAACAAACAACAACAAAAATATATATAGAAAAGTAAATAATTGTAAAATATTTCGCGTGTTTATTTATTTAATTTTTTTTTTGGTTTGTAATTTAGTAAACCTAACTCTATAAAAATATAACCTCTTGTCCTCCAACAAAAAATAAAACAATAACAACAAATAAACAAATAAAAAGTAACGTAAATTTTTTTTAATGTTCGTTATGCACCAAGTGACCACATCCAGTTGGAGGCCTTCATTCCTTACAACGATTTTTAAATGAATTCAATTTTTATTATTTATAGTTATTTTTTTGTGTGTGTGTTTTTTTTGTTTACCATAAACGAAATTATAAAGTTAAATTAACTGATATTATTATTTATTACTCTTCTTCTCTAAAGTGTCTAAAAGTTAACACGAGCGTTTAACATTTTTTCTCTTCTCCTTCCATCCAATCCATTCATTTTGTTTTGTTTTTTTTTTTGCCTCTTGCAATACTGATTATTTTAATGTTTGCTGGTTTTTGTTGTTTTTTTTTTTATTTTGTTGGTAATAATGATAATAACTGTAACAGTAATACCAACATCCTAAATTGTATCAAAACACAAAAAAGAGAAAAAAAACTAAATAAATAACACTAAACTTTGATCATGATGTGTTCCAATAAACAAACACAACAAAGAAGTGTCAGAATTTTTTTTTTTTGTTTGTTTATCAAACAACAACAACAAGTGCCACACATACACACACACACACTATTTTGACCCAAACGATTTATTAAATTGCACGTGATGCTTACGTCATGGATTCTTTAAAGAAGGAATAATGCAAACGAAATGTATTTTTTATTAGATTTGGCGTTTTTTTTTTATTTTGTTAAATTTTTTTTTTTCAACAAACTAAATTAAACTTTACTGGATTTATTACAATTTTTTTTTTTGTAACTGCCGGTAGCAGCCATTAAATTATTTTCCTTTTTTTGTTGTTTTTTTTTTTTTTTGTTACAAAATTATTTTATTTTTCAACAAGAACGTATAATTTGTAAAACGCAAAACAGCAAACATTTTTTCTAATTAATGAGATTCAATTAAAAAAAGAAAAAAAAAACAAAAATTAATCGTGTACATGTGTAGGTAAAATGATGGGGGTGGTAGCTGAATCGTGAATGAATGAGGTTGATTTTATTAACACCAACAAAAATGCATTGAAAACACCAACAACAACCACAAAACAAATTAAAATTAAAACCAAATCTAAAACTAAATAAACAAAATGTTACGTCAACATATTTTGTTTTTAATGACATCGTATAGACTAGAAAGAGAAGGATAGTGAAGAAATGAAGAACAACAAAAAAAAATTCTACAAATATTTAACTTTGTATGCATTATTGAGTGTTCAACGCAAAGGCATTAAAGCATAAAAAAAAGCCAACCGAATTTAATTTAAATACAAAGAAAATAATGTAATTATTATTTTCATTCAATTTTTTCTCTTTTTTTTTTATGTAATTTTAAATTCACTTTTAACTATTTACAATGAGATGATGATGATGAATTATAGTTGATGATAGTGTTTTTTTTCTCCTGTCCAATATTTTATTAAACTTTTTTTTTTTGTGAATTGTGTTAATTATTTTTTTTAACACAAACAAGAACAAAAATTGGAGAGATTTTGTCAATTTGTTAGAAAATAATAATTTGGATTATCATCTGTGGCATTCTATGAAATAATGAGTATTTACGTAACCTGTTTTTGAATTCTATAAGTCACTTTCCAAAGGATTCACTGAGTTTTATTCTATTTGAATGAATATTTGTTGTTTGTATATTAGATTACGAAATGGCAACCTAATGAATGGGCGCGTAAAATAAAGTTTCGATCAAATCAGTAATTTTTGAATTTTAATAATAAAAAAAAAAAATCGCAATTAAAACAAAAAGAAAGATATTTTGCACAAATTTTTATTTATTTTTATTTATTGAAACAATTTTTTAATTCAATTGATTAAAATAAATTAATCTATTGGTACTACTGTACCATTTATTTGTCCCTTTTGACTAATTGTATCTTCTGGTAAACTAATTTGAAATTGTAATAATACAACTAAATATGTGACCATTGTTGTTAATAGTGATTTAAATAAATTACGATTAACATCAAAAAAACCACCTAAATTAATATCAGATGGATTCATTTCAGTTGCTCTTAAAAACATATTTATTTCTGTTTGTGAATCTGTATTCATCCATGATAATTCAACCATTAATAATTTTTTTTGAAAATTTGTACGTACATGATGTGATGCATAATGTGCTTCATCACATATAAAAAATAATAAACAAATACTACAAAATGCAGTTACAGTTAAACCAACATCTTTAATACCAAAACCTTCAGATAATTGTGACATAAGACCATAAATTGATAATGTTATTATAAAAAATAAATAAATATTTATAAATGTAAATGCATAACATGTTGCTGTACCAGTATCTCTAGCTAATTTACTTAATCTTAACCATAATGCACGATAATCAGCAACCATTGCAGCTGGTCCAATATGTTTTAATGCCTGACATAAAAAAAAAGTATCAAAAAAAAAAAGAAAATTATAAATAGAAAATTAAATTGTTTGTTACCGTTTGAAAATCATCAGCAAGTATTGTTGCTGATTCACTTAATGTTTCACATGCTAAATACCAGTATGCACCTAACATATATGTTATTGTATCAAGACAACAATATGGTATTACTTGTGAAAATTTAAAATCAACCATTGTTACATGTGTGATAACAACAGAGATTGTTGATAATATTGGTAATAAAACAGCAATAATCAGTGATTTTCTTGCTAATTTTAATGGTAATGGACGTCCAGATACTTTAAAGTATAAAATCTGTAATAATTAAGAAATGAAATAAAAAATTTCTTTATCAGACAAGAAACAAACATTTCTTAATAATTTCAAGTTAAAAAATTTAAATTTAATTTTTAAGTTTAAAAATTGTAAGCAACAACAAAAATACAGATTTGTTTAAAGCATATTTTATTTTCATTTAAACATTTTTAAAAAAGGATGAAACAAAAAAAAACTCACCTCAAAATCTGTCCAATCATTTAATACAATTGTAACTTTTTTCGTTTCATACCAAGTAATTGGTACGATAACAACTGGTAAAATATTCACAATAAATAAATATGCAATAACAGCTTCCTCAAAACGTCCTTCTAAATTTCTTACAATTGAAATTCTATTGTTGGCAACATAACCGACATAAGCCTATAATTGAATAATTTATGATCAACAATTGTCATTCACAAATTTCTGATCCTATGAGAGCATTTGAAAAAAAAAAGATTGACAAAATTCTCTCTTTACGATTTTGAGAGAAAAGGAAAATTTCCATTTTTTGTCACAGTTTCAAAAAAAAAATTCTCATAGAACCTGAATTTCTGGACAAAAATTATATCTTACAAGAAGTCCAAGATAAATAAAAGTTGAATATGCCATTGCACATGAGATAAATTTATATACGGTTACACCAGGTAATGGACGAGAAAATGGAAATATACCCATCGCACGAAGAATTGTATAAACTGGTCTTGAGTTCACATAAATTATATCCTGTTATATATGTGTGTGTGTATGTCAAGTAACAAAAATTAATTAATTAATTGCAAGTCATTAGTTTTCTTTAGTTTATTTAATTTATTCCATTGTGTAGTGCATAAAGTAATTTAGTGAAGAAATTTTGACAATTTTAAATTGATTACAATTTTTTCTTTAACCAAAATAGAATTCACTGATTTCGCACGAATATCCTTTTAGTTTACTTTTTTTTAAATTTTTTAATTATAAGAAAAAAATGAAAATTTATCTCACCTGAATTTGTTGTGTACGATTATTTGTTGTCAATGGAAAATCATTTGAAATTTTAATTTTTGTTTTATTTACATGAATATTTTCATGTGTTGGTTTTATATCTAAAAACACATTTTTTTCTTTTATTGGATTCACTTGTGTAACACCAATTTTACTTTGATGACTTGGATGCAAAAATAAACTCATCTTTTATTATTGAGAAGAAAAAATTTCTTTATTGTTGACTTTTTCTTTTATTGTTGTTGTTGTTTTTTTTTCTTTGGTAGAGAAAATAAATTTAAATTTTTCCCTTTTTTTTAACTTTTTTTGGTTTGTCTTTTTTTGTTGTTGTTGTTGTTATTTTAATTGTGAAATGTAAAAGAATTATGAACTCACATCAAGTACAGTTGTTATTCAACTAACATAAATTCATATTTTTTGTTTCTGTGTTAGGTGAATTGAAAAAACAAAAACAAAAAAAAAAAAAACAAAAAGAAAATGGGTAATAAAAAAGAAAACTATTTAAGACAATGACTAAGGTTAATGAAAAAATCAATTGTCAATGTCAATATTCAGTTAAATTTCAATTATGATTAAAAATTGATAAAAGAAAAAAATACAAAAAAAAAATAAAAAATATAGTTTCTAATCCGCGTCCTTTTAATCCTTCTTTATTTTTGTTTCTTTGTAAACGTTAAAAATGTTAAACTTTATTTATTTTGTTATTTTATTGTCAGTTAATAAATAAATGACTTTTAAATTTACGTTAGAATATTTTATGTGATTTCATTTATAGTTCAAGGAAAAAATTATTGTTTATCAATAAAGGGTATACCTCCGTTGTCCTTTTTCTTATTGACTTTGAGTTTTTTTTTTCTTTTGTTTAATTATAAACATAAATTCAATTGAAACCCTCTACAAATAGATCTGTTCTAATATTTTGAATAAATGAAGAGTTTATAGAATTCAAGGTTATTGGAGTAGGGATGACGATATAAAAATTAATAAACATTTGTGAAAAATTCTACATTATAGACATGGACAAGTGGAGTGTAGATGTATTGATTTGTATTTTAAAGGATTCGATTCAATTGAAATTGGTGTAGCGAAGACAAATTAATAAGCAACGCCAATGTGTGGCAAAAGCACGCATCACAAATCTTAAGGATCTTCAGCAAAGAAGATTTGGACTTTTATGACCTTTTTTTTTTGTATTTTAATTTTTCATTATGGGAAAATGATTGAAATTTAATTAAACACAATTGAATCACTAAAATAGTCATTACTGCGTTAAAATATGAAAATAATTCTGATGTCAAAAATGTCTGAATTTAAATTATAGAAAAATGTTGAATAAAAAAATCACAAAATAATTGGCAAATTTATAAATTGTTGTGATTGTCACGTGCGAGTTAAAAAAAAATGTTAAACCATAATTAATTCTGTTCATTAAATAATTCTTGAAATATTTTCAACATTCATTTCTTGTTTTTGGTGTAAGAATTTAAAGAAAAAATAAATAAATTGACCTTGTTGCATTTTAATTTTACGTTTAATTAAATTTTATTCTTTATTTCTGAATCATAACTAAAAATCCTTGATTTATTTTTTGTTATTCTTGATTTTTATTTTGGAATTCTCTATAAATGACAATAAATTTAAAAATATGATTTTACCAACTATGTTCTCACCAATTTTTCCAACTCATTAATTATTTATTAAGGGAAAAAAAAACTAAATAAAATAACTGATTCACAGAAACGAAAAACTAAAACTAAAAACTAAAAAAAAATAAAACCCCATTATCATAATTCAACCGTCAAAAAAATAATTTAAATTTTGGATTCCATGCAGAAAAATTGAACAGCGAAAGTTAGCCAAAATAAAACAATAAAAAAATGAATCAAGGTTGAATTAAAAATGGAAAAAAAAATAATCATTTGTTCACCTTTTGAAAAAGTTAAACAATTAACAGATGGAAAGATGAAAAAAAAAATCAAGCGATTCTAATTTATATTTTTAATGTGAATAAGATGCTGAGCGAAATGAATCAATGTCGATTGTTTATAGAATTAACATTTACGTTCATTACTTCAATGCCCTTTCAGATCATCATCATTTAACTTTCTTTCATTTTTAAAAGTTCAGTTGAATGGTAGAGAACTAAAATGAATTATAATTATTTAATCTCTGCGGGATTATTTTGTGCAGCAAACAAAAAAAAAACTTTAAAACGCGAATAATTTGTAATTATCACAAACTGAAATCTAGAACCGATCATTTGACCTGACCTACTAACACAACCATATTTTTACTGCAAACATTTTCTGTTAGTTAGTATAATTTTGACGTTGGTCAGTCAATGGTCACAATTTTTATAAATTTAATTGAATTTAGTTAAGTTTTGTGTTGTTTTTTTTAAAAGTGATAAATTATCTAAGTTGAAATGTTTCAATTAAAACAATTCTAGGACATTAGTGGTTACCATTAGTAAATATACTTGAAGTTTATTTTAACTTGTGTCCAGTTGTGAGTTAATCTTTTAAATTATAGTAAACTTTTGTATTAAAGAGGAAAATCATAGGTACAGATTGGTTTGTAACGTCTAGTAAATAAGTATTTAATGATTGCGATTGAATGAATTTAAATGAAAATCAATTTTATTCGTTATTTTTGTTTTTCTTTAAACTTTAAATAATTTACTTCTTAAATGGGATTACCCTTCCAACAGACACGTACAATATACTCGTGTCTTTCAGAAATAGTTATTCTCTTCAATTTCTTATGTATTGAGTGGAATGAGACGCTAAAATTTTAGTGTCGACCTCAGAAATTTGACGGTCGTCTAAAATTGATGTGTTTTTTTTTTTTTTTTTTGTAAGGAAAATATAAAAAAGATAAGTATCCACTCAGACAAATCTTTCCAGCAGGATGTGAAAGGGAACAAAAATGTTTTCTTATCTTTTTATTTATTTATTTATTTATTTTTGTTACTTCAATAAAAAAAAAAAAAAAGAATGGGATAAAATGCGAGGACAATGCGTCTATAAAAAGATTAAACGTAAGTGGGGCAATGTACTTTACTTAACATTCTCTTCCATTTTCTTTTGTGAATTTTTCTTCTTCTTTTTTTATAGGAAAATTTTTTTTTTTTGTAGAAAATAAAAAATGTTAAATATTCGTTTCTATATTTTTCTGTATTTAATTTTAGACAGACGATGGATATAACCTTCGATCAATCGTTTAATGTAATGGACCCTTATTTCTCTATTACTCTCTGTCTCTCACTTTCTCTCTCTCTCTCTCTCTCTCTCTCTCTTTATCTTTTTTTTTTATTCTGTTTCATGGATTAAAATATCATTGAGAAAAATAAGAAAATCAGAAAATAAGAAAATCCTATTAAATAATCTGGAACTGGTGGATATCGATGATTTCAGATTGAATTACATTTTTTTTTAAGTATATCCCCTCTCATTCTGTTCACTTTTTCTAGATTTTTCACCATTTTTCTTCCAAATAATATAATTCACTGCATTAATCTTATAAAGGAATTGTTAGTCCGTTTTGGATCATAAACTAAACCCTATCAGACTATTTTGTGTATGTGTGTGTGTGTGTGATTCTGATTCTTGTAGTATAAGAGAGAGAGAGAAAGATAGAAATAAATTGCAAATTATACAGATGGGTGAGAAAAGAATGAGAATAGAAAATTAGTGCGTTTTTTTTTTTGGATCGCAGTGGCAACACTAAAGTATTCAAGTAAGAATGACCTTAACAGATATAATTTTCCCTCTAGTCTTTTGTTTTATCATAAAAATAAAAGAAAATTAATGAACGAACCGAAAAATACAATAAATTTATCTATCCTTAATATTCTTTTATTCTATCATTCTTTTTCTCTCACCCTTATCACTAATACACAGGCACATACACCATACAAATACACACATACAAATACACATACACATTCTCTATCCACTATTTCATTTTCTTCTATTTCTTGTTGTTGTTTTTCTATTCTATTTTACTCATTTAATTTTATTCTTATATTTATTTATTTTTATTTTGTTGTTGTACTTCTTCTTCTTGTTCTTATTTTTCTGTCCTAATGAATTTCAAGCAACAAATTTCAATAAATGACATTAAATAATTATATTCTGGGGAAAATGAACACAAGAGGTTGATAAATAGAACAGTTTTTTTTTTTTTGTTTGGTTTAATTGGAGTGCGGGAAATAACTGAGAGTGTATAAGTGTAGATATTTTGAGGTTATAAAAGTTGAAGAGGTTTTTACGTTTTAGATAGAGAAATTATTAAATGGAATGGTGAACGGGGGAAAATTTTCTCTTATCGTCTTCGTCGTTGTTGTCGTCAATTTTGGTTGTTTGATAATTTTACATTATACGCGTACCGAGTCCTTTTTATGAACAATCAACCCATCTTCAAATACACACACACTCGCACACACACATTGAGATTTTTTTTACCTTTTTTTATTTCTTTCTTTTTTGGTTTTATTTGGTTTTTTATTGGGTTTGGTGTGGAGGTGTTGAATAATTTATGTTAAAATAACAACAACAAAAAAAGTAGGTAGAAGAAAAACGGACTTTTTGTTTTTCTTTTTTAAAACATGCAACGAGAGTTTAATTTTTCCCTTCCATTATTTATTCTTTGTTGTTGTTTTTTTTTCGCTTTTCTTCTTCTTCTTTAAAAGACAAATTAATTGGTTACTTGAGATGTTTATTGTGACAGGGCGTGCGCTCTAATAATATTTCTCTAAATATACAAATTTTCTTCTTTTCACGCGCGTAAGCATGATTTTGTGGTTTTTCATAATAATTTTTCTTTTTTCCTCTCCTTCCATGTGTATACCCTCTTGTAACCCCTTTGCTCCTCTTCGCCATCATGATAGATTTTAACATCTTCTTTCCTTAGAAACATTTCATCTTAATTTTTGTTCTTTTTCATTCTTTTTTTTATTCTTTTTTTGTACTTCCTTATTCTCTCCATTTGTGTGAGTTTGCGGTTTTGTTTTTGTTTTCTTTTCCTTTAAATTTCATCTTTTGGTTTTCATTTTCTTCTTGTTTTTTTTTCTCTCTGGTTAATAAATTAACAATGTTTAAAAAAGCTTCTTCTTCTCCTTTTCTTCTCTCTTATTTTCTTATTTTCTCATCCTCTTATTTTTTGGACAGATAAATATCCTACTTGTTTAGAAATACTACACTTTAAGTATTAACCCTTGAAAATGAGAGTAACTCCACCCTTTACCCCGTCGTTAACCATCATCCTTAATAAAAATTCTTTCTTGTTATTTTTCTTGTTGTTGGATTGTTTTTTTTTTTTTATAAATAAGAAGAATAGAAGGAAGAAAATATTTTCTATTTTCCACAAGCAGAAAAGAAATGGAACATTGGAAAATTCCACTTAATTATGGATTTTTTCAAAATACAAAATTATTAAATTTATTATTATTTTTTAATTATTATTCGTCGTTGAACAATTTAATTATAAAACGATATTTTATTTTATCAAATAAAAAGATAAAATGTTCTCCATCTACTTCTCCCCTTCCACTTTTATTTTTCTCATTTAGAATCTGATTCTCGTAACTCTATAGCAGCGCGCACCCAGAAATCAATAAATATTAGTTTTATAAATTCATTAAAATTTTATGTTATTAGACAGAATATGTAGAATGGAACCTCAAACAGTAAACAATTAAAAAGTTACTCTTTCTTTCACTATCTCTCTCTTTCTCTGTCTCTGTCTGTGTATAAATTTTCTAATTTTTCCAATTTTCTAGTCGTGGTTGTTTTTTAACTTCCATATAAGTAGACAACAGATAGAAATAATTATAAATATTTTCATAGTTACAACCTAAAATATTCGTCTGTCTCATGAATCTCAAACGAAAAAATTTGATTTCCTATTTTCTTCCCTTTGGCTATCTTCCAGCACTTTTCCAAATTTTTTTTAATCATTAAATTTTAATTTGAACTTTCCCGACACCGTTGATCGTATTTTATGTGATTCCATTAATTAATTTTAATACAAATAAAGTGTACAATTTTATACACTAATTTAGTGTAAATTTATTGGGTGTAACACTAGAAAAAAAATTACTACAATAATTGTACAAAATATTACGAACATCCTTTTAAATTGAACAAAAAACATTTTGTATTTCCTTTCAACGAAAAACTTATTTTTATTTCATAATAATAATTATGGTGTGTAAGAGGGGGGGAAAAACTGGTGGGTGAAAATTGTACAGAGAACGTGAGAAGATGGTTTGTTGTTAGGTGGATGAAAAAGTAATTCAATATTTTATTATATTATAAATTTCTCAAATAGAAAATATAATTTGTGAAAATTTTAAACCCATCAAGATTCTATTAAAATACATAATTTTTTTTTTTTTTTTGGAGAGAAACTAATTAATTAATTAATTTAGTGTGAGTGTATGACTGTGACTATGTATCTTTCTGTGTATGTGTGTATTTGTATGTATAGAAGCCACATATAAAAACATGGGTTAAACAGGGAGGTTTTAGAAGTTTATGGGTTAGAGAGGTTACCTAATATTATATTTTAGACAGAGCTTAACCGTTGCCATAATTATTGTAAATTATATTCGTATATAAACCGTTTTTTTCCCCCATACCATTTTACCCCATACCTCATGTCACATTTTCTTTTGTTATATTTATTTTTTTACTCTCCTTTGCCCTCTTCATCTTCTTTTTGTTTTTTTGTTTTTGGGTTTTACCTTTTAATATTATAAATTAATTAAAATGGTGTCTTCCACTGACAGTGTTACAAGAGAAATTTAAAAAATAATATTTTGACAATATTTGACATTTTTTTTCTCTTTCTTTCACTCTCTTCCACTATTTATCTCTTTCTTCTTCTTCTTCTTCTTCCTTTTACCTATCATTAAATATTATTATTATGGATCGTTTTTGTATTGCCGTTGCTGTCGTTGTCGACTACGAATGCATTGTTGTTGGCTTATCGGCCATTTTTAATTTAAAACGTCAAATATTTAGGCTTTTTTTTTGTTGTTGTTTCGTTTTTCTTTTTTTTCTTCTGTTTATTAAATTTTTAATTAAACTCAAACTCAAAAAAAAAAAAAGAAAAGCTCGTATCCTATGTTCTAAAGATAGGGGGCAGAGAGTTGTGGTGGTCACCTTTTCTTACTCATTTTTCTTACGTTGAATTTTAATATTACATCGGGTATCGTCTTTTGTTTGTCTCCTCAATTTCATTTTTTTTTGTTTTTCTTCAGGTTTTCGTTTTTCTTGTGATCGATACTGAAAAAAAAGCACACGAACAAGAAACAGAAGAAGAATAAGGAAAAATATAAAATTGAAAAATTTTTGAATGAAAAAAAAAAAGAAGAGGAAATTTGTTGTTCCAATTTCAATTTACGCGTTTCTGAACGTAGTGTTCGAAGTCAATAATAATTTATGGAATGTTATTTTATGTATATTTTGTTGTTGTTTTTATTATTGACGCCAAACTGACTGAAATGTTTTATTATTGTTCAAAACTGATTTATGATTGACATCTTTTTCTTTTGATTTTGGTTTTTCTGTTTTCTATTTTCTATTTTTGGTGTTTGGTGTTTTTATTTTATTATTATTATTTTTTTTTTAACTTAATTTATATTGTCGTTAATCTATAATAATAAATAATAAAGAAAATCTTTGTGGCCTGTATGTGTGTGTGTGTTTTAAGTTTATAAGAAAAACGCCAGTTAAATCTTGATTATCCATTATTTTTTTTATACTTTTGTTTTTTTTTTTTATTAGATTTTCAGTAATTTACTTTTTCTTACTTCTTCCTCTTTGTCTTCTTCTTCTTCTTTTTGATTTATAATTTGTGTAATTTAGTGTGCTTATTGAGTTCGACGTTAGGAGTGTTAATATTTGACAATAAATTTCTTTGTCAAAATTATTTAATTGAAAAAAAATAATCATTTAATTTATTTGAATTCAATAATCGGGAAATTTAATGAATAATGATGTCGTGTTCATTCATTACTTCGTTGAATTGATTTAATATTTTTTTTCTTTTTTTTTTACTTGAAATTACGAAGAAACTTTCAGTTAATTCTTTTTGTGGTTGTGAATTCTTCTGACTCTCTGAATGTAAATAAAGAATCTATTGAGAGTGTCAGTTGTTTAATGACTCAACTTTGTATCAATATTTTTAAAATCAAAATCATAAACCTCATTAATGCAATAACACAATTATTTATGTGCGAACAGAAGTATTTAATTTATTCAATTAAATTTTTTTAAATGCTCTTTCGAACTACCAGAGATAGTCTCTCTTTATTTATGCCACAATCAGTCATTAGAATACAAAAGGCTTCTTCTAACTTCTGTACAATAAATTTAAAGTTGTAATTACTTATGAAAAGATGTCATGTGCTTCGTCTATTCAAATTGCTTCAATTAAGTGAATCGCAACACCAAAAGAAAAACAAACAAACATACTTTGGAACAGACATCATTTGCATTTTACAAATCTCGAATAAAATGAACGGAATTTTTTTAAAAAGAGAGAAAAAAAAACTGAATGTTGACTCCAAAGAACAAAATGGTTTCGCGTGCTTCCTTCACATAATATTAGAGATGACGTTTTAGAATTAATTTCTCACTTGGCCGGTTGCTTCGACTTTGGTGTGACTGAATGTTTAAGATTTTTTTTTCTTTATTTCTGTCGGTCAAAAATAAAAAAAAATAACAATACTGTTCCGCGCTTTTGTGTTCACGCAATCAATTCTAACAACTTCTTAATCTTAAAATGATCAATTAAATTATTCATCAGACAAAATCTAACCTTTGAAATTTTATAAAAATTTTTATACGTTCCGAGATTAATTAATCCCAACTAACTAAACATATTTTAGTTTAGATTTTCGAATGAAATTTTCATTAGAATATAATTTATGAGTTATAAAATTTGTTTGGTCTTAAATTTGTTCTCTAAATTATTTGAAACTCATACATTTGATAACTGTTGAACATTCATCTGACCAAGGGGATAATTAGGATTACCTTAGTTGATTCATATTTCGTTGAACAAAATTAAAAATATTTCAAATAATTCATCGCTTTTTTAAAGTTATAAAATTCTCCAACAAGTCCTTCATTTGTCCTTTATTGATTCCGGATATTTGATTACCACATATAAAAAATCTCATAACATAATTAACGAATGAAATAATTTTCTGGGTCGCTTAAAACTTCGCAACTAACATTGTTTTCTTTATTAAACTTTAAATAAGTTGATGACTTAATAATGTTGTTATCACATATTCACTTTAACACTTTGATTTTAATAGGATTAAATAATGTTACACAAAATATAAATAAAATTTTAGTTTAGTTAACAGAATGTGTTATTTAACGTTTTGTATGTCGTCACGAAATATTTGCAGGATATCTAAAACACACATAAGAAAATTACTTTCTTTTTGTAAAATTGCATTGTTCATGTGTCGCTTAAGATTACATAACTACCTTCCACTCCCACCCAGTGACACGGATTAATTGAGTCTTGATTTCAAATTCTGTTGTGACAAAATGTTTTGAATTCCATTATAATGGATAAGATCCCGGTGTTTCTGATTATATAATCAGAACCGTTTGATTACGGTCACATTAAAAATATTCAACAACAATTACAATTGAAATTTACATTCAACCTAATAAGCTTTCAGAATAATGATTTTAATCAGAATTGTCACTTGTCAAGTGTCACTATTCATTTCTCAAAATATTATTCTATGCTTGTCATTTTAACCCTTAGTTTGATAAAATATTCTATCAGATTGATTTCTTGTTAGTTGACAGACAAAAAAAAAAAAAAAAGTCGACAACTAAAACTTGAATAAAAAATTGTTTACATCAATCAATCATCAAATGTTAAATTCAACATTATTATTATTTCTTGAATAGAAATTTCTATTAAATGTGATAATCACATAAGAAAATTTATCTCCTTTCTTTATAACTTTACACAAATATTTTTCATTTATTTCAAAACAAAAAAAAAAAAAACAAAAAGAATAAAAAATATCGGTCAATAAATCGATTAATCGATTATTCAAAATTTATTCACAATAAAAGCAAAAACAATAAAAAAAAACACACACACAATCATTTTCAACTAAATCAATTTAGTCGATTAAATTTAAATAAAATTTTAGTCAATTAAAAAAAATTTCGATTAAAATTAAATTTATTTCAATTTAGTTATGTGCTGCTATGGTTTGCATGGCAAAAAAAAAAGGATTAAAAAATTTTAAATTTTCAAATGGTATAAAAATGAAGGAAATTTATTATTCATAAAAAAAATTTATTGATTATTTTTCATTTAACAAAACAAAATATAAAAAATAAATGATAATTTACATAAAATTTGTTATGTGAATAAATGTAAATTTTTTAGTGAAAAAAATTACTATTAAAAGAGAGACAAAGAGAGAGAGAGAGAGAGAAGGTAATGCATTAATTAGAAATAAATTAAAATTATGCAAAAATCAGACAAACAAAAAAATGTTTAAAATTCCGTTCATTAACTTTTTGTGCATCATAAAACTATCAATGCGAATAATAAAATTTTATGTAACGTAAATATTTAAGTTTTAGTTTTGATATTTTAATGAAGAAAGAAACAAATAAAAAAAAAAGAAAATCATTAAAATTTAACGATATTTAAATTAGGCATTTTGTATCGTGTCATTTGTACTGTGTCGTTAGATATTTGAAGTTCACTATTTTTTCATCAATGATTATTATTTAAATTTTAAACAAAAATTATTCAAGTAAATTTGCTCCCGCCATCACCCACCGACAAGAGATTTACAAAAGTTGTCATTTAAGATTTTTGTGTAAACAAAAAAAATCATTTACAATATTCTGTATTGGCCATTTCAGTTCAGTTTAGTTCAGTGCAATTCAGTTCAGTTAAGTTTTATTCAATTTTTCATACAACAAAGAAAAATGAAGAAGAAAATAATATTTATTTATTTTAATTAAGAAGAAGAACAAAAAGAAGAAGAAGAAGAAGGAATAAAGTTAAATAAAAAATAAAAAAAAACGGAAATTTTAATTTTGTGCAAGAAATAAATTTAATTCAATCAATAAAGAAAATATTCAAGAATCAACTAAAAACAATAACAACAATAACAAATACAACAACAATGAAAAATTGGTGAGTCTTGAAATTGATGAGATTCCATTCATTTATTTCTTTTTATTAAAAAAAAAAAAAAACACAAAAACTTTTTTTCATTTTTTCTTTATTTTCTATTTTCACAAATAGAACAACAAAAAAAAACATAAGAATATCTGTGTAACTGTGTAACTGTGTAACTGGTGTGTACCTACAAAAATTAACTAAATTATACAAAATGAAAAACAAATGAATAAAAATTCAATGTAAACACTTTTTATTTTTCAATTGTTTTCTTGTTTTCTTGTTTTCATTTCAATTCAATTTTCATTTTTTTTCACTTAAGTGAAATGCATTCAATTCCTCCTCCTCCTCCTCCTTCTCCTTCTCATTCTCTTACTATCATTTGTTGTTTCTCTTTTTTTTCACTTTTTTTGTTTTATTTTCTTCATTTAAAATTTCCATAATAATTTTTTTTCTCTCTAGAAAAATTGAAATTAAAAAATCTGTGGCAAAAAGAGGAGAAAAAAAAAAGCAAAAGTAATTTTTTTCAAACAATAGAATTTGTTTTTTTAGTTGATGATTTTTAGTTAGTTATGATGATGTTTGTTTGTTAGTTTGTTTGTGATTATGATGAGATTTTTATGTTGATTTTTTTTTTTTTTTGTTGGAATTTCTTTTAAGAAAACCTTCAAGAAACTGTATTTAATTTTATTCTTTTATAAATTTTATGTAAATTAAGTGTTGACAACCATAACCTATATATTTTGTGTGAATATACAATTCATTTATTTTCTTAGTCATTTTGAAGGTGACATAAGTAAACAATATTGTGACGTAATGTATTTAGGTTAATCAGAAATATCATTTGACCAAGAGAGGGACCACTAATGAAATTCATTTTCCTCTGATTGCACTGATTTCATAAAGATTACACATTTGATTCGTCCAGGATTGTATATACTGATTAGGTTATCCCCTAAAATTTCACATAATCCATTTGTGACAATAGAATATTTTTTTATCGCACATTTGGACATAAATCTATAATCTTGGCTGATTCACATTAAATAAATCTTGTTGCGTTAAATATTGGACAATCGTTGAAATAATTTCAGTATTTTATTATTAATGAATTTTCTTTAACAGATGACGTTTGATTTTCTCTTACAGCCAACATAAATAAAAAATATTTAATTCAATTAAAATAAGAAATTTCTTAAGTTAAGCGGCTTAACTTAAGCCTTAAGAAAGTAACCATCGTATAAGTGTTATGATCAATTTTTGGACAGACGTTTAATTTTGTGAAGTAAAAAAAAAAGTCAAACAATTTTAAGAATGAGTTTTTTTTTTGTGGAACGACATGCTTCGTAACTTTTAAACGTTTTGCACTGTCGGATGATTTTATTTGTTAAAAAAAAAAAATGCTTCACTGTCGATTCTACACTAAAGATAAAGATTCACTTCGTTAGTTCTTATTATTCTCTTTGTATTAATTCTATTAAAATTCACGCGAAAATCACGCAAATAAATAAAATTTTAGAAGTTTAGGTTGAAAAAAAAAAAAACTAAAGATAAACCTTCACTTACATCACTTATCCCCCCCTTCCCCTCATATGTTTAACAGATAAAATATTGGACTGACCTATCTGTCTTTCTGTCTTTCTGTTTCCTAGTAAATTAGATAAGTGGAAGTTTTTTTTGTTGTTGTCTGTGTTCCCTTCTATTAATGATTAATTAGTTATTTTGATTGAAGTTCTATAAGAGAACACACTAGGAAAGAGTAAGATGAATTATTTTGTATATAAGAAAGGGAAGGTAACATCTTTTCTTTTTTTTTTTATATATTTCTGGTTGGTTTGGGTCTGTTGCTTTGCTTCTTTTTTTTCTGTTCTTTGCTTTTGAATTTTATGAAACCCAGAACAACAACAACAAAAACGTGTGAAGATTATTTTTTAATATATTTTTTGTGGCTCTTCTTCTTCTTCTTCATCATCTTCTTTTGTTTTTTTTTTTGCGTGTTTTTCCTAAGATCCAATGTGAGATACTCCCAACGTATAATCAGAATATAATTTTTTTTTGTATTAACATAAAACCGTGACTAAACCGGAACAATTTTTAAACTTTTTTTTTCTCTCTCTTTCTCTCTCTCTCTCTCTCTTTTACTAATTCTCTGACCATTTTTCAAAATTATGTATTCTTAATTCGTCTTCTGCGTTTAAATCGTTTTATTTAAATTAATAAATTTGATTCACAATAAAAAAAAAATAACCATAAAATGAAGAAGAAGAAGATGAAAAAGTTTTTAGAGTTCAGCAAATTTAATGTTTCTTTTCACTTCACTCTTTCCATCCCTGTTTTAACTCTCTTCCCAATCAAGTAATTAGTTGTTCCCGCAAAAGGCGAGTTATTATGGTGAAGATAAATAAGAAGATATTGTTTCGCTTCTATGTTCACTCTTTTTTCCGACAGCATTCCCCATTTCCATCATTATACTTTGCATTCCTTCTTTTTTTTTTAATTTTTTTTTTCTTTCGGTTCTTTCAAAAATTCTTCAAACAGAAAGAAGTGAATAAAAGTCTCGTATTAAAAACACATTCAACAAAATTCTCAATTCAACCAAAATAATAAAGGAGAACTTCTTACATTATTAAATATTATAATTTTTCAATAGAAATGAAAATAATTTTTTTCCTTCTCTTGGTTGGTTTTGGGTATTTTTGTTTTTTTTTTCTTTCTTTCATAATCTTCAATTCCCATACAATTCCCATATTATATTTCACTCTGATGTTCGCTTTCAATAATTAATTATTTTATTTCATTAAAAGCATAAAATTTTCTGAATGTATAAAAATAAAATGAGATTTGGTTGTGAAAGTGGACTAGGAAGTGGAAGTGGAATAAAAATGAAAATCAAATGAGAAATTGTTAAATATTTAAAAATGGGAATCGGTTTTTTTTTTTTGCTTAGTAGTAATTCTTTGAAAAATCTCAATGTAACAGAAAAACGAATTATTTTCTTTTCTTTTTTCTTGTTAGCTTTTTGAATTATTCTTTCCTTTTCCATTTTTTTTTTTGTTTTTTATATTAACAAAATGCTAGAAATTTTCCCTTTTTCACTCTGTGTTTGGTTTTATTCCCAATTTTTCTTATTTTTTTCATATGCTCCTGTTTTTCTTCTTCTTATTTTTTCATCAAGCAAATTTTTTTTTTTTTTTTCTCTCCTTTTTTTTTTTTTTTGATCAAAAAAAAAAAAAAGAGGAATAAAGGAAAGAAAGGAAAAGCGGAAATAGAAATTAATGTTTCAAAAAAAAAAAAAAAACTGAGCTTTTCATATATTTTTGTGTTTATATAATTTCACTGTGCTTTGAGACAAGACTTGTTGGAGAGTGAGATGTTAGAGGGTTACGGAAATGATGTAGGGCTGGGATACTGGATACTCGGTTTGTTGTGTGGTAGAGTAATGTAAAAATGCATTGAATTGGTTACTTTGTGGGGATTGGGGTTGGGGTGTGAGAGATGTTCTCCCTTTTCATACAAAACTTATATAGAATTTTCATGTTCTCTTTCCATATACCATACCCAGCCTGACTTCATGCCTATACACACCCCCCCCCCCCCCCCCTCCCAAACATCGTTTCTCTCTTTTGTGCGCTCTCTTTTAATTTATAATTATTTTAAAATTAAAAAAAAAATTTCCTCTTTCTTGATCTTTTCCTTCTTCTTCTTCTTCTTCTACGTTCTTTATTTTTCTTCTACTTTTCAATTTATGTATATTTTTCTGTTTGGAGGGAAGTAAAAATCTCTTTATTATTTAAGGGTAAGTTTACAATTAACATAATCAAAATACGAGAAAAAGGAAAAACAGGAAAAAGAAAACAAAAAATTAAATGAAAAATGTAACTAAAGAGAATTTTTATTGAAAATTTGTTCTTTTTTTTATTACAATATTTTTTTGAATAGAAATGAATGGTTGGAGATGGGTGATCAGATATTTTGATTCTACCATCATAATAAAATCTTTAAAATGAAGACAGGTAAGAAGTGGTGTTGTCTGAATGTAAATAAGAATTTTTTTTTTTCAATTGATTTTTGTTTTAATTAATTTAAATTCGAATGAATGGACTTGGCTCATTATTCCAAGTTCCTATACTGAAAATGTGAATCAGGGTATCAAATTTTTTCTGAATAATTAAATTGAGACTTTTCAAAGGAAATTAATCCTTTCGCAGAGTATCGACTCCATTTTCTATTCACAAAAATTGTAAAAGAAAAAATCCCAATAAAATTCAATTTCAATTTATGGGATCATCTGCGATTACACCTGTTTCCATAAAATAGGTTTTTACAGTGAATTTTTATTGATTTCAATAAACGTTAATTGTTTTCCAAAGAAAAAAAAATCACATAAAATTCATTTTAATTATTCATAAAATTAAACTTATTTTTTTAGTTTCTTTTTTTTTTTTTTTCTTTAAATTACAAAAGTTTTCCAATTTTATACAACATTTGTGTTATTTTTTTTTCTTGTCTTCTCCTCCCCATCCACATTTTTTCTCAATCTTAAATCTAAAAATCTAAAACGACTTAACAATTATCCGATGAATTTTCTATATAGGGTGGCCACGGCTATTCATATCATTCCAAACGCCCTGAGAAAGGGGATTGATAAGAAGGAGGATGGGTGGGAAACACATTAAACACAGATTTAATATACAAAAGACAACAACAATATTATTTATTATTTTAATTCCGTTTGTTTTTTTTTTTTTGTTACTCCTTACCAAATATATATTTTACAGTTCAACATTAAAAAAATCATTCTAACAAAAAAAAAAAAAAAGAAAAAGAAACATTTAAATTTCCCTTTCAGATAATAACTTTTCTTTCATTTTTTCTTTCTTTCTTTTTTTTTTTTATTCGTTTCTCTTCTTCTTCTTCTTCTTTTAATGACTTTTTCTTCTTTTATTCCCTTTGTTTTTCTTCTTTATTTTTGGTGTTTCCGTCTCGAATTTAAAATCAGAGAAGTATAGAAGAAGAAGAAGAAAAAAAAAAGGAAAAATTGGGATGAACTTTTACATTATAAAGTGTTACACTGACAATGAACTAACTTAATGACATTCTGTGTTTTTTTTTTTTACTTTTGGTGTTGAATAATAATCGTCTTTCGTTAAAACTTAATGGTTAAAACTTAAAACATTTTTGTGATCCATTTCTTTACGTTTCTCACTTCCGTTTTTTATTCCCCCTCCCACTCTATTTACTCTTATTTTTTTCCCTTTTTTTTTTTTTTTTTTTGTTTCAAAACTTTAAAGGAAAAACATAAAGAATAAAAAAGAAAACGGAAGAAATTATAAACACAAGAAAAGAATTAAAGAAAAAGTAACATTAAATATTTTTTTATTGGCGTCCCATTTATTTGTTTTTCGGTGCGTATCCCTTTGCTTGATTTTTTTTCTTGTAAGAATCGTGTTTGTTGTTGTTGTTTTATTTTTTATTTTTTTGATTCCGTTTTTCTTTTAAGGACATTTCTTTTATTGAAGGAAATAATTAATACAAATAAATGATCGAAAGTAACAATTAATTACCCATGAATCCGATTAAATGACATAAAAAAATGTTACATTTGGTTGGACAAAAAATATATTTTTATATTTGAAAATAAAACGATAAATGCAATTTTTTAATATGTTTGTATTTTTTATTAATGTGTCTCACTCCAGTCGACTTTTTACCAAATTAATTATTGTTGAAATTCAACCATTGAAATTTATGTAATTATTTTATACAATGAGTGACTTCTCAACATACATAAATTTATAAATCAGGAAATTTCACATATTATTTGTCATCGATATGGCCAAAGTCTCTCTTAGTTTAGTTTTAAAATTCTTTATGTAAATATTTAACTCTATAAAATTATTTGTTTATCAATTCCAACAATAACAATTATTTAAGAAACAACAACAACGGTAAGACAAAAAGAGAAGAATGAAAGAAAACGAGAAGAAATTATTGTGGTTTACTCCATAATTATAGGCTTAATTCTGTTTCTCTCATAGATTGAATAAAAGAAGTTTAAATTACAAGAAAATAAAAAATTGATTATTGATCGCGTGAAGAAAAAGCACACACACACACAATGGAATGATAAATCAAGAAATATGTACAAATAAATAATGAAAACAAAGAAGAAGATGTTAATAATTGTCGATTTAACATTATATTTAAATCATCCAACCACCCATTCATTTACTCATACATATAGGCACACACGCACACTGGTACACACGCACATATACTGATGGTTTATAATTACATGTTGTTAAAGTCAATTGATGAAAGTGAAATTACTAATTCTAAATAAAGTAATAAGGCGTGTCATAAAAGTACAATTTACAAACAAAAAACAAAAACAAAAACCAAAAAAAAAAAAAACAATCATCTTAATTGACATCCATCTTTTAAATTAAGAAAATTACGTACGCTATATGTACAGTGTTGTTGTTGTTGTTTTTATTTTTCCATTCTATAATTATTATTGTCATCTACACCATAATCATCATCACCATAATCATCATTATTTTAATCACAAGTGTAATAAATTTTAAAAGTCTTATTCCTGATGATGATTCTGATGATTTTCACTTTGTGATTTTTTTTTTTTTTAATTTTTTGTCATTTGTGAAATAATCATAAATTTTCTTTTATATTTTTCCCCCTCTCTCTGTTTTTTTCTCCATCTTCTTCTTCTAATTATGTAAATTTTTGTATTTGCGATCTTTTCTCTCTTTTTCTCTTTTCCTCTCTCTTTGTTTTTGCTTTGTATTTATTATTTTTCTGTCATAATTTATTATTTTGTTGTTGTTGTTGTTGTTGTTGTTGGTTGATGCTGTTTGGTTTTTTATTTTAATTCTATCAGATAAACGAAGTAATTGAAGGTTATTCATTTATTAAATTCCTCATCATCATCATCATCGTGTATCTGTACAAAAAAAAAACAAAAACTTTCATTTTTTCTTAGATCCGCATTTTAAAAGATGAAACCAAAAATACAATAACAACAGCAACAATAACAACAACAACAACAACACTAACAAGAAACAATAAAACTGCAATTTTATGTTATTTTTTTTTCTTTCGTCAAAATTAAATCTAAAAATCTAAGATTAAATTTAAGATAAGCTAAATAGTTGTTTGTGTTTAACGTTTATTGTATTTTTGTTCATCATTAGCATTATTTGACACATAACAGACATAGTTCACTTGATATACCCAACAACATAAACATGAAATATTCTTAATTACAACAATAAACAAATAAATAAAAACTGAAAATGAATTATTTAACGTTTTTCTTTGCATCATCCTCATAATTTGTAATTCATAATAAACAACAACAAATAAAAGTTTTTCATGTAATAAAATGCAAATAATAATTGAAGTCATAGTGAAAACCTTCAATTAAATGCCATTTTGTATGTTTTTGTCTTCTCACAACAATCTGTATTTTACCTGCTTTGATTATTGTGATTTTATGTAAATTATATTTAACTGAATATTTGTTGAATGTTTTGTGATGAATTATGATATTGCATTATATTTTTGTTATTGTTATTGTTGTTAGTGTTGTTGTTGTTCCTTTTGTCAGGTCGAAAATTGTGAAAAGGCCAATAGTAATTAAATCCGGAATCCGGGATCATTTATTTACAAATCAAACAATAAATGGATTTCTTGTATTATCTTGATTATTAATAATTAGTAAATTAGACAAATAATATTTTATTGATTATCAAAAATTGTTCATCAAATGTGTAAATGTTTATTCTCTATTCTAAAAATACGGATCACAATAATTGAATCCAATGATTCATACAAAAATAAAATCTCCAAATAAAAGTCTTCATTGAAAGTATATTCATTATGACATTGATTGAATTGATTTGGTTTGAAATATCGTAAGTTAAATTTTAATAACAAGTCAATTGAGTTGAAATTTGTTTTACACAAATTAGAACTTAGCGGGGAGTCAATTATTCTATTCCAGACTTTAGAGGTCTAGACACTAAAGTTGATTAGCATTACCTCCTCCTATATCTTAATAATTTTTTCGTTTTTTTTTTTTTTTTTATAAATAAGCCAACGCAAGTATTCACATCAGCAACTGCGACTGATATTATCGCTTAAATCTCTATACGTGTACTGAAAATTTTGTACTATGAAAAATCGTATTATTGAAGAATTCAAATAAATAGTTGGTTTCACAACAATTTTAAGTGAAGATTAGTTAAGGGTGATAGAGAAAAAAAATTTAAAGTAAAAAAACTACTGACATCTAAGAGCCCTTTCCAACGTCAGCCAAGGACTCATAGAATTAACATTTGTTTTTTTTTTTTTTTTTGACAGAATTAAAGTTTATTAGGTAAGACGTCAGTATATCCAATTATGACAATAAAATAATCAAAATAATAAGACAAAATCCAATTGAATTTTCCAAAGAAAGAAAATCGAAAAATGGTTGATAGTCACCTACTGGTGACGGTGTGTGTAGAACTTTTCGTTGATATTATTTTTGTTTTTCTGAACAAAAGAGGATTTTTGTGTAGGAAAAAGGTAGAACTGTCACATAAGAAAATATATATTTATTATCATTTTGTTGTCATTTTATTATTTAGTTAAATAAAACAACAATAACAAAAATAACAACAATAACAACAACAATGAAGAAAGATGGTTCCCCTTTGTTATAAGATATTTCTATTACTGGTCGGTCCCAAGAGAAGATCACTGACTTTCTCTGATGTCGGTACCCTTTTATATTATATTTGGGCAATGGAACGAGTTGAATATTTTGACATTAAATATTGTGAACGTTTATTTTTTACTAAATAGAAATAAATTCCTGAACATTGAAAAAAAATTAAATTGATTTTTGTTGATAATTATTATTAGTGGAATTTCAATATATTTGTGTTATGAGTGAGAGTGGTGGGGAGGGGAAATTAAATGAATTCATTTTTGAGTTCACTATTTTTATTTTTTATTACATTTTTTGTTTTTTAATTTTTGATTTTAATTCAAAAAAATATTCAACATCGATAAAAAATTTGTCTTTTTCTTTTCCAATTTTTTTTGCATTAAAAAAATTTTTTCATTTAATTATCAAGAACAATAACCCAACCTGTTTTTTATTTCTTCTTGTTATTGTTTTTTTTTTATTGGCCGCATATAAAAATAAATTATTAAATCGGTTCGTTGCATTTTATTTTGATTTTATTTTTTGTAAATCTCAAAATTATGCAGTTTTTTTTCTTCTTTTCTTTTATAAAAAATGACGTCATGATGAAGTCAACAGTAAAAATTTAGTTAAAATTTTTTTGTTTTTTTTTTCTTTCAATTGTCGTAACTAAATTAATGACCAAAATTTTAAGATAAAAAACAGAATAATAAATAAAATTGTAAATTTAAAATTGTAGCGAAAATAATTTGTGTTAGGTGGTATCCCAGTATAAGGTGGCCACCTAATTCGAGTATGTCTTCTAGATAGAAATCTGTCATCGTTAGATTTACATTTAACTAAAGTTCAAAGGAAGTAATTTACTTAAAACAAAAACTCAAAATTTAACAAAACAGGAATATTTATTGTCAGAATTATTTTTGATTGATTTCGTCATGTTCAGTGGTCACTATGACGTTCAATTCTTATAAATTATACTCAAAGATTAAATTAATTTGTTTTATCTCACGATTATTCTGGTATATTCATTGCGATTTGTTAGAAAGAATATTATAAGTGAAAACGAGATTCTGGTGCAGGTATATGTGATAAACATACAATGAATTTATTTGGCCATATGTCTTGTCAGTTATAGAAATATAAAATTAGATATAAATACAACAAATGTTTGATGGACCATAATAGGATATTGTGGGATAAACATTAAAGACTGCACGTTTCTCTCTCTCTCTCTCTCTGTCTCTGCTGTAGTTGTTGTAAGTGTAGCTGTTATAGTTGTTGTTATTCTATTCATTTAAGAAAAGAATTAATTTATTAGAATGAATAAAATCTGAAGAATATAAATGGCGATATATTTCTACAAAGAATAAAAAAATTTCAAAATATAAAAGGTAAAAATATCTCAGGTGTCCGCCTACGAATGAACATATTTTTTTTGTTTTTTTTTTGTTTTCTCTTACTAACGATCTTTTCTGTTTTGTTTTCTATATACTATTTTTTTTTTCTGTTTTGGTTGTTCTGCTGGGATGCGTACACCAACAACAAAACAAAACAACAGAAATAAAAAACAACAACAACAAGAACAACTGAAAAAAAAATTTACCAACTCATGCACGTGAGGTCTTACCACATATTCTCTCTCTTAATTTTTTCTATAACCAATTCATCCTATTCTCCTAATGACCTATCTATTTTTTTTTCTGTGGTCATTTATCTGGTTTCAAAGTAATTGTTTTTTTTTTTTGTTCTTGTTCCATCCTACCTCCCCGCTTTCACTTCCTAACTCATCCATATTATTTTTCTTATACGTCTTTAATCGTGTGCGTATGAATATGTGTGTGTGTGTGTGTGTGTATGAGTTGAATATGTTATACTTTTACATAGAATGGGTAAAGATGGTTAAAATTGTGAGGTAAAGGTATAAAACAATTTTAGTTAATGAACTCAATATATTTTATGAAAAATAAATATATATCTGGGAGGGGGGTGGGGTTGTATAAAGTAGATTTGAT
This sequence comes from Pedicia rivosa, assembly GCA_963082725.1. Lineage (NCBI taxonomy): Eukaryota > Metazoa > Arthropoda > Insecta > Diptera > Pediciidae > Pedicia > Pedicia rivosa. Next base: position 43,861,786 of record OY720152.1, on the reverse strand, counting down.
GTACTAGAATTATTTGTATATAAAATTATATAACTTTTTATATAAATGAAATGTTGAAATCTCTTTTAAGTCAGTGATTTGCTTCAGGGGGTCTATTACGAAACAGAATTTAATTATTCACAATACATATAAAATAAAGGATACTAAAAAATTGTGTTTGATGATTGAATTAGTCAAATATAATTTTCAATTAATTTCCCTTTTTGAAATTTGTCTGTACCCATGTGTTTTTGTATTAATTCTCTTTTATATGTTTAAGGATGTACAACATTTATCTAAGTTTTAAGGTGCCTTAAAGCTGTTAGATTATCTGTTTAAAATTCCAAAGATATCAGATCAAAAAGGATTACAATTTACTTAAAATTATTTTAGACAAAACAATCAATTTAAGGGGAAAGTGTTAAAAAAAACCTTCTCAATATTAATTGTGAATATAAAATTTGACATCAATGATACTGCAACCATTAAATATTTTCAAATGAAATTTACTTACTTAATTTTTTTCTACCTCCCCCCTCACACCTCACTTAATATTTATGACTTACAGAAAAAAAAAAAAAGTTAATTCAATTTTATAATTATTAATTAATTAAAAATGAATTATAATCAAACAGAAAAATAGGTCACCCAAAATTTCTCTCTCTCTCTTTTTCTCTCTAGCTCTCTCTCTCTTTCTCTTTCTTAAAAATAAAAAAAACAAAAATGCTATCATAAAATATTTGTTTTAGGAAGAAAAATAAAAGCATGAAAATTATTTATTATTTTAAATTAGAATAATCAACACACACACACACACATTATTATGCTTAAGTAAAATAAAATGAAAAGTGTATCATTTAAATGCTAATCAGTACTGTATTATGTAATGTAAATTATGTCTATTAGAGATAATAACAACAATAACAATAACAACAATTACAACAACGTAAAAATAATTAATATTTTGAAATGAGAAGTAAAAGAAGAAGAAGAAGAAAAAATAAAATTAAATGTGTTTATAATTTATACGCGTAAATATTTGGTCATTTATTTAGTTTTTTTTTTTTTTCTTTTTTATGGTAAAAAAAAAAAGTGATACCCATAAACGTCCAACCACAGCGCGAGAGAGAAAGAGAAAGGGAGAATTATGATGAGAATAATTTTTTTTTTTTTTATTTAAGGCAAATGGAATAGAATGATGAATGTTTTTTCACTGTACTTATGATGAACATTTTTTTGTTTTTTTTTTTTTTTTTTGTTTCGGTATATTTTAAGAGGAGTTTTTAGAGGTAACCAAAAAATGTCCATTAAAAAGACAAAAAAAAACAATTTAAAAAATATAAACATTAATTTAATCGGAATACATTAAAAATGTAGAAGTATTCTAATCGTTTTTTAAAAAGACACAAAAAAATTAATCATGTTTGTGTGTGTTTTTTTTTTTTCTTTTTGTTTTTAAAGAGAAAGAAAAATAAACTTGAACGAATTAAATTAAATTGAAATTTTTTGTATTTTTTATTTTGTGATTTGTTTTTTATTTTTTCTGTTTTTAAAAGGGCACTAGTAGTTTGTGATCGTGTGTAATTGACATGAATTTTTCTTAAGAAAAATCATTTTAATAAAACAACAACAACAACAATACATTATTTTACGACGTCATTATTTGTTCTATTTTTTTTTTTTTTTTGTCTTGAAACAAAATTTTCTTTTTTAATCGTTATTTTATTTTTTGTTCAAAAAACAATTTAAGAATAGATTCTGAAACGTTTCCCATTAAACTTTAATATTTTCAAAGAAAATATTTCTTGGTTAAAGCCAAAGAGTTTGTTTATTGACCAATAAAATCTTTAATCCACCATTATTGACACAGACCACAATCCTTTTGCTTCCTCTTCGTATATAAATTCTCCAAAAAAAAAAAAAAACACAAAAAATATTCCAGCCAGCAAACAAAAAAAAAAAAACAAATTCATCCAATGAAATATTTTTTAAATTGTCCTTTTATTTTTTAAATGTGTTTGGTTCAACAATAAATAATAAGAATTCTCATCGTAAATTATATTCTTTGTCATAATTTAAAATTTAAATAAATTCAGATAAATTTTAATGAAATAAGAATAAACGTTTTGATATTTTATCTATGTGTGTGTGTGTGTGTGTGTGTATGTGATGTGTGTGAACAATGCAAAGTACCTTTAAGAATTATTTTTATATTGTTTACTCGCAAGAGACATTCTGTACTGCAAAATTAATTTCATTAATAATTAAACGTCATTAATGACGTATTAAGTTTAAAGGTGACAGACATAAGATTCACTAGAATAGAATCCAAATTCCAAAACCATTTTTTTTGACAACGCGGACGGTTTATAACCGAGGACTCTATTGTCCTGTCCAGTATATCACTTTATGATTACGACAAATATATGAACATAAATTACATTTTTGTATAAAGATTTTTAATTTAATCCATTTAAATGTTATTCAATTTAGACGTAAAATCCATTTACAAATTATTCAATTGAAAATTATCAATTTATATAAATTGAATATTAATTTGTGTAAATAACATTCAATAAAATAAGTGATGATACGTTTAAACGGAAACATTGGATGATGAACGAGAATATAATCTAAATTCTAATAAACTCGTTGAAATTTATAAATGTTATAGAATTTTAATTATAAATAATTTCGATAAATAATCCGTATTGATATTTTAAATTAATTAAAAATAAATTAAATTTCTTCATATTACTTTTACAATACATTACACAGAATTTATTAATTTGTTGTTTGTGTAATTACTTATATTAGTTTTAACGAGATTATTTTTGTTACTTCATGAAGGATGAAGAAGTGTTAAATGATTTTTGTTGTTTCTCAAGTAAAAATAATAAATTTTTCACTATATGCAAATCGTACTGGTTGCATATTTTATTCCATCAGAATTATACGTAATGCTGGTTAACACATTTAATCCATTAGTGCTTACCACACTAAACCCTACACGCATTAGCTACAGTAAATCGTTGGACATTTTAAAATTTTAAATATATAAATTTATACTTTTCCATTTAATGAAATGAATTTATATTTTTAAATACAAAAAAATGACATTTGTACAAACTGAATCACTATAATCAAAATTCAATCACGTCACAATAAAAAATTAAGAAATAACAAACTTCTTGAAAATCATCGTTATAATCTTCTAAATCGGAATTTTCTCAACCGTTTAATGTATAAGACAGAGAAACGAAAAGAAAAAACAATAAAATCACTGTAAATATCAACAATCTAACGTAACAAAGTGTTATTCAATTGTCTCGCCTAAAAAGCAAAAGATAGAATGAAAGAAAGCAGAAAAGAAAAAAAAAACACACCCAAACATAAAATAAAAAAAAAATCCCTTCCAAACTTAAGTATTCTTCCTTGGGGCTCTTATTTTTTCTTTTTCTGCTGATAAATTTCTTTCTTGTACGAATGTTTAAATTTATGTGTGTGTGTGTGTATGTGCGTTAAAATATCAAAGGTCTTTTTGACGTTAATGAACACTGACACTCTTTTATTTTTGTAATTTCAGTTCAGTGTAATAAATAAAATATTTTGTGTTAATTTTATATTTTAAGTAAGTTCAGTGTTCAATTTCGTTACATTTATTTATATTTTACGATTTAATAATTCTACAGAACCTGTTTAATCAGACCAGTGCAATTCCCCATTGATTCAATTTAAGAAGAAGCCCATTACATAATATTTAATAAAGCAAGTTTGGTTTAAAAACATTTAGTCTTTATTGGCCTCAAGTCATTTTCACGGGCATAAATGTGATGATTGTTATTAAATCTCTGTATGCGAGTTTGTGTGTGTGTGTGGGTGTGTATATATAATTAGAAAATTAACGATGATATGACTAATGTTGAGAATGCCCTTAAGGTAATGATAAACATACTTTTAAGCTTTATAAGATGTTTGGCGTGTCTTGACCTTAAAAATTAATTTGTTTTTTCTTTTACTATTTTTTCTTCTTTAGACTTCTTTTTAAGATCGCATGAGAAATGAGTAAACTTTTAATCGTTAAATAACGTTAAGCATAGACTTAACAAAACACATTATTTATACAAAGTCACGTGCTTCCAATATAGAAATTATTTTTAAATTAATCGATTAATAATATTGTAAAAGTTTTTCATTTTTTTAAACGTCAAAAAAAGAGAAAAGCATATTTTCGCAATAAATAACTTTCCGTATTTTTGTATTCTTGTAGAAAAAAAAATCATCACAATTTTCTTAAAGACGGTGATGTCACAAAATGTTATCCCCCTTTTTTTTCCCCCTGTTATATTCATGAACTTAAATTCTCTCCGTCTACAAGTCTACATTGTTGTTTTCCCCCTTTTATTTTATTTTATTACTTTTTTCTGCTCAAATTCACTAATAATTGGTTATAAAACAGTAATTCTATATAATCTCAGATGATGATATGTACCTCTTACCTCCTCTATACTTTTCTCTATTAATTTATATCGATGCGATAAGAAGAATTCTCTCTTGTTTCTTTTTCTTTTCTTTCCTTTTCCTTTTCATTTTCTGTTTGAATATCGCACCTTTATTGTGTATTTTAAACGGAAATAAAAAAGATAAACTAATAAAAAAAAAATTGCAATGGAAAATTGGGGAAAAAAAAATATCGGTCAAGGATAAAATAAATAAGACAGAGAAAATTTATAGGTTTTCTTATTTTATTTTTTTTTATTTTGGAAAATTGTGTCTTAAAAAGAAAATTAGAAAAGTTGACCCTCTTTAGTTAAAGGATACGATATGAACGAGGGGAATATTATGGAATATATAAATGTCCTTTCCATTAGGCTTTGATTTACACCAAAATAAACAGTAAAAACCTCACCTTATACCCTTACGTACATTTATTAATCCGGGTAATTAATTTACATTGCGCATGAATAAACAAATTCATTTTATTTATTCATGAAATTTTTTGTTTTAACTAAAAAGGAAAAATTAACAATATTCATGAAAAAATAAAAAATCCTTCTATAAATTAACATATAAATGTTAAAGGACTTCCTTTATTGTTTAGGAATAAATCCGTATAAATGGAATACATAACTACATAATTTACTAAATGACGGAACTAAACACGCAGTTAAAGAAATAATAAGTTTTAGTTTTAGTTTTAACCAAACAATATTTTAATGGCGTTGAATTCTACAAAAATTATTTCCGTAAATATTTTTTCTCTCCCTCTTAATATTATTTATTGTATTAAATGTCTCTCTGTCTCTTACGATTTTCTACAATGACAGTTCTTATCGCATTAGTGTTGCCATTTTTTAGAATTCTTTCATTTTTTTCCTTTTATTTTCGTTGTTTTTTTTTTAAAAGAAAAAATACATATAATAATCATTTCTTCTTCTGTGACCAGAAGATGATGAAGAAAAATAAGAAGAAAGAAAATATATGGGCAATTTTATTGGTCAATAATAACAATAACAACAAAAACAAATAATAAATGTTTCTTTGCGTGCGTGCTGCGTGTGTCTTTTATTGAATATTATTCCGATTTATGTTTATATTATTACTTCCCTTTCATCTTCACAATTTTTTCTAAAGGTTCAACCATAAGGATTTAGGGTTTAGGCTAATGACAATATTTCAACCAACAGATTGCACGAAAATTGCACAAATATCATATATTGGATTATAATCCACTAAAAAGAATTATTTTCTTAGAAATGTTCATTCATTGAAGGATTTGATGAAAAGAATAAATCATTTGATGGTAAAGAAGGCATCCATAAGGATCCTGCCCTTTAGTAATGAGAACAACAACCGCACTTACGTTAACTAATAACTTACGAAAAGAAACCAAAGAAGGGAGGACGCCAATAGGCAATATATTTGTCTCCCTCACACTAATCAACAATGTATTTGTTAATCTTTAATTCTTTTATTTTCCTTTTCATCATAAAAATTATAAAAAGTTTAAAAGATTTTCATTTTTATTCTTAGAAAATATAATTTTGTACTTTTTTTCTCCCTTAACTTATTTTCAATTTTCAATTTTTTTCTTTTCATAAAGTTTCTAAAAATGAAAGAAAAACAAATAAGCAAAAGGAAATCATTAAAATAACAGGTGAAAGTGGTGAAAACAAAATGATGAAGATGAAAAAAGGAAGTCGGAGAAAAAAAGAAGGAAAAACATTGAAAATATTTATCATAAAAAAAAAAGAAAAGAATCAAATCAATTTCAAATAATGTGAATTTAATGTTTTAAAATGAAAATCTTCTGTTTGAACACAACAGAAATAAAAAAATCTCTCTTTGGCTCGATTTTCTTTTGCGTATTTTTTTTCTTTCTGTTTATATTTTTAAAGTCGACTTTAAGCTTGTTCTTAAGTCTGTTTTAAGTCAATTTTAAGTCGCTTCTCTTTTTTTTCTTCTTCTTTTTGCTGCTTTTCATTTTTAAATCGATCTGTTTCTTCTGCGCTTCTTTTTTATGTTTCCTCTTTCAATATTTTGAATTAATTTTAAATTTTAATATTTTCTGTTATTCTTGTTATTGTCTGTGTGCCTCTGTGTTTGTGTATGCGTTTGAAATTCATTTCTTTTATTAAAAAGCACAAATAAAAAAAAAAATACACAATAAAATGAAAAAAAGAAAAAAAAATTTTACCATCGTGTCGCGTTTTTCTTCTGTTGCTGTTGTTGTTATTATTTCTTTAATCTAAAAGATAAAGAATTCAGTACAATTACGTCAGTTGACACACGCTGAGTGAAAGATTATTATATTATTATTTTTTATATGTCTTCGTCTTCGTCTTCTTTATATTTTTTTTGCAATAAAATTGATTTATTTGTTTTTATTTGAATTTCACTTTTATAAAATATTTTTTTGTGATAATTTAGGCTGCATACCAAAAATTAAAATTAAGCTTCTGTTATCCGCTTACGAAATATTTACTTAATTTCGCTCTATTATCTCATTAATTCATATTTTTTTTCGTTGTGAAATTTCCCATGTGGAATTCTATCATTTGCTACCATCCATCATATGTTAGTTTATCCTTCTTGTAGAATTTGATTGTCTTACAAACGATTCTTGGACAATCGAATTTAATTTTAAAATTGTTTTAAACTTTACAATCGTTGGTACAATTTCATCGAGATTTTCTTGATTTCCCATTAATTTTTTTTTTTTTGCTTTAAAAACGAAAAAATAAAATGAGCGGATTGTGTAAGAGAGACAAAAGAGAGAAACTAATTTATAAAATATTATTTCATGTATAAGTTTTCATTCCCTCTATGATCCTTTAAATGATAATTTCAAAATCTTTTAAAATAATAAAAAACAAATGTTAGAAATCTAATAATAAAAATAACGTGACAGAAAATAGGTGAACCGCACTGTCGTAGATTTAAAAAGAAAAACAAGAAAAAAAAACAAAGAAAATTATTAAATTTTTATAAGTTTTCCTTCTGGATTTTCTATTTTCATTTCAGTTATGTCTGTGGTTGGTCTTAAGCCCATAACGATCCGTTTGTGTTACACGACGTTCTGTCTTCTGTATATCTTTTGTCTTTTTATTTTTTATATCTTTTAACCTCGTTTTATTCTTTCTTATTCTTCTTCTTCCTCTTTTTTTTTGTTCCCTGATGCTATTCTTTCTTTTGAATCTTTTTGTCTTCTTTGTTTTGTTATTGTTGTTGTTGTGGTTGTCATTGTAGTTTTGGTATGGAATCAATATAAATGTTTTAGATTGTAGAGAAATAATAATAATAATCCATATAAGATATTTTACTATTGGGGATCCTCTATCAAAACTTCTGTTAAACAAAAAAAAAGTAATGTAAAAAAAATGGGAAGAAGAAAACAAATGAAAAATAAAAATATTCTTTTGGTTGGTTGGTCTTCCCTTTTCTCTTGGTGTTTGTTTTTATTTTTAGATAAGAAAAGGAAATACGAAAGGTTTTCGGTTGATTAGCGCGATGAGAGCATAAAACTTAAGATACAAAAATTCAATCCCTTTCCTCCCCTTGCACCGTTAAAACATCAACTTTTTTGTTTCTTTTACTTTTTCCCTTTTTTTTTGTCTTGATTAGTCTTTTTTTCTTGTTTTTGTTTATAAAACTTCTCTTACCTTCTTTTTACTTTTCTGACAACACAAACCCCCCACTGCTCTTATTTATGTTTAGATGTGTGTGTATGTGCTTTTATATATAGAGTAAAAGTACCAAAAAAGAAAAAATCGACGACCTTCCTTATGTTTTCATTTTAGAATCTCTGATGAGATTTCCAGTTGGCCTCGAGGTAAAATACCGCATCACGTACAAGGCGCATACACACACTCACATACACAGACAAATATTTATAGATTATGTTTAGAATAGAATTATATATTATAGAGAAAAAGGAAGATGAAGGAAAAATAAGGTTTTGAGTAGAAGGAGGTGTTTGTATAGTCAATTGATGAAGAGTACTTTTAATCGATAGAGAAAGACAACACAGGTGTTCTTCGTTATTGTTCATATCATCTACATAGCCTGATGTATTTATGTATATTTCACATGAATTGGTACATGTGTGATTCCCAAATTTCAACATAAAAACATAAAACTCTTCTCGTCTAAATGTTGAATATTTTTTTTCCCTTTTATTTCTTCTACATGAGTAATACTCTACAGCAGCAATAATAGAACAAGAATATTCTATTGATTTACCTCCTGTATACTGTACCCCATTATTCAGCCACCACTTTCTCCTTCACCTGTGTGTATAAATTTTGCACATGTACCGACGTATTAAGTACCTGCAGTAAAATAGCAAACCTCCCAAAATGAAGGAAAAAAAATCAATTATTTCTTCTTCTTTTATTTTCTTTTTTTTGTCATTTTGATGAATTTCTCTGTTGGAAAAATAAAATAACAAAAGAAGAAAGAAGAGGCTTTTTTTTATATTTTATATTGTTACCTTTAACTCCCTCTGTCTCACTTTCACACGTTTCTAATCATCCCTTCTCCACAACATTATGCTCGTATTTTTTATTTTATTTTTTGAACTTTTTTTTTTTTTAAATAAACGACACAATTGACGACATTTTTCTTCCTATATATTTTTTTTCGCCCTTCTCGATTCGTCCTTTCCTTTCTTTCACTATAACCTCTTTGTTCTCTCTTCTTACTTTTCTCTTCTTCTAATTCTACTCCCCTCTTTATACCACCCACAATATCCACCAACAACAGGAAAAAAAAACAAACCCCCCCCATTTAAAGAATATAAAATATCGCGGAGACACTGATTGATGTTAATCCCATTAACACATAATTCTTTAGATGTTTCAGGGAATGAGAATTGTCGAGGGAGGTATGGAAGATATATGCGTAAAGGGGAGTGAGAATGAGAGATGAGAAAATGAGAAAAATTCTCTTATACATGAATGAAAACGAATGAAAATGAGAGTGGAAAAGAAAAAAAAATATGGGAAAAAGGGTGGGAAAATGATATGAATATGAGGTGGCGAGGGGTGAGTTGAGATGTGGAGTGAGGTTGTTATTTAGAGACGGATTAGATATAAATTTACACGCGGAGTAACAATATTATTATTTTCAAGCAAAAAGAGAGAAAAAAAAAGCAGGGAAGAACATTAAAAACGATTAAAATTTCCCAAAAGGAAAAAAAAAAACACAAATTTCCTTTTTTTCGTATTTTTCCCCTCTCTTCTGGTTCAGAAGCAAATTTTTGTCGACTTTTTTTTTATCTACGTTATTCCTCATTTCTTTTACTTTTCCCACTTTCCCTGTTTTGTTGTCGTTGTTGTTGTTGTTTTATATTTTTTCCCCACATACAGTCAGATAGAAATCTTACCATGTTACGCAAAAATAAATATGAATTTAGAAATTTGTGATGCTCCACACACACACACATACACATACATATTCTTAAATTTAATCATAAATATTTTATTTCATCTTTTTTCTTATTTTGTTCCGCTATATTTTCCACATAACCAACTTATAAGGAGACATACTTACATACAGATCATGTTATCAGAGTGACGGTTCTATACATTCACATACTGATACTTACCTTACGTTACCTATACTTATTTTATATCTGTGTGTAGACAGACAACTCATTAACTTGACAAGGTATCATCATTCTTAATGAAGATATTTATACATTTTAGTTGAATAGGAAAAACAGGGATTAAACTTTATTTTTATTTTCGTATGTATTTGTATCTGCGTGTATGTACATTCCTTTTCTGTATATGCATGTGTATATGCGCCTTTATGTATAGGTGTGGTGTATGTATGTACACGTATGTGTTATTGTTGTTTGAAATTGTAAACGCGGGAGGGATGTTCAGTATTTTTTGGTTATGGATGGAAAGAGAATAATAAGCAGACGGAATAAAAATATACGGAAAAATAGAAAATGAATTTATAGGAAAATACTCATGTCACTCATGTTATATTTATTAGAAGAGACATAAGTAAGAGAGAAAGAGAAAGAGATAAGAAATAGAGAAATAGAAAGTCAAGTGAAATATTTCGAGTTTGTTATGTATTTTGGGGAAAAACTAAATAATTTTTGAAAACCTTGAAATTTTTAATTGTAAATTATTTTTCACTAAAATCTTAAAAAAATTAATCATTGTAATTTTAATAAGTTAAGAAAATTATTTGTAAAGTTATGAGAAGTTATGAACTTGTAAAAATAAAAAGTTATCTTAACAATTGATGTAGAAATTACTCTAAAAAATATTTTTATTTGATGAAGTGAGGTCAATTCTGTAAAATTATCAATCGTAATTACTAAACAAAAGTTATTTTACATTAGAAACTCATTAGAAACTCTTAGAAACTCTTAGAAAATCTCTGAAATTGTTAAATGCTGTAAAAATTGTTTCGAAATTGAATGAAAAAGTTAAGCAAAAAGTTAAGAAGTTCAAAAAAGTTATTTTTATTAAAATTTTTAACTTGTGAGAACAGAATTTATTTTGCGTACAAAGGTCAATTCTTAAAATTCTTATTTTACTTTTAATGTGAATTTTATATAAATCCGATTGATTTTGTGTTTGTAGATTAATCCCTTTAAATGCGCACACACAAAAATTACCGTAAAAATAATAATTGCTATGAATCTTAAGACGATCAAGCAAAGTAATAAAAGAAAAATCCATAAAGATTGAAATCAAAACTGAACTGAATCAATTTAAATGTTTTTTTGACTTTTGGGTCATTTACAAAAAAAAAAAACACAACCAAACAAAAAATGCTAACCTCAATATTGTGGAACTTGTTATTTCTTTTGTACAAAATAAATTTTTTCAAAGACAAAAGAAAGAAAGTCAAAAGAATTAAATTCAAATAAAAGTTTTTTTTTTTCTAAATTCATTCAAATATGCGACGTAAGCGACATAAACGAATAAACGAATAAAATATTTGATCATCTCATCTTCTGCTTCTCCCACTGTGCACTGTCTCTCACTCTCTTTCTTCTTTTTTTCCGCCGTTTTAAGACTTAAATAAATAATAAAAGTAAAAAGAAAAACAAAATAATAAAAATATAACAACAACAACAAAAAATACGACTTCACGCTTTGATCAGAAAAAAGAACAAAACTTTAAAAAGTCATAAAATAAACACACACACACACACATCCGTCTGTCAAGGACTCCTCCACTTCTGAGTATTTGACTTGAATCAAAATCGAAGACATAATAAATAAAGTCCCTCTAGAGGTAAATCCTTCTTACCCCCCCCCCCCCCCCCTTCATCATACCATGCTCTTTAACTGTGAACACATTTATGATTCCGACAACAACAACACGAACTCAGAAAAACAAAAATTATATTCTTCTTTAGAAAAAGCAAAAATCTATAAAAAAAACCCATTTTTTTTTTCGCAATAAAATGGCAAAGTAACGACGGAGACAAACAAAATGAGGAGGAAAATAAGGGATAGAAAAAAAAACATCGTTATTGTTTTGTTTGACGCGATCATAAAACACACATTTTTCTCTTTCCATTAAATTTTTCCTCTCGGTTTGATTTTTTTTTCTATCTTTGTTATTTTTTCTTCTTCTTCTTCTTCTTTTTCTATCTATAAAAAACTATCATCCAATTTCCAATTTTCGATCAGCATTAAATTTAGCCGGATGGATATTAAAGTCCTTTTATGTTACATCAAAACATACCACGCGCGACTAACATAATCCTTATTCACCATACCCCCTCCACTTTCTATTCCCACCATCTTATTCTTCTTTTACATCCTCTTGATTTTATCCTTCTTATTTGATATAAAAACCCATCCAGAAGAATCTCACCATATTCTTACTCCAGTTTTCTAGTGTATCTTACACTCAAGGTTGTCTCTCGTATGGGTGAAACGATAAAGAAGGAGATAGAAAATGAAAGGATAAAAGATTTTCTGATGTCGTTTTTTCCCCCCTTTTTCTTCTTCTGCTTCTCCTTCTTGTTGGTGGAAGATATGAAAAAGACTAAGTTTAAAAATGGAAAGAAGAAGAAGAATGTTGGTTACTGTGGTTTCAATTGGGCAAATTTATAGCTGGGAATGAAGAAGAAGAAGGGGATGAGTACTTTGTTTGTTGCGGGTGTAGTAAAAGTGGAAACGAAAGAAAAATAGCTTTTGACTAGAATACACGATAGAAATGTGTGTACCCACAATGTTTAAAAACTGTAAAAAGCGAAAGAGAGAGAGAGAGAAAGTGAATGAGAAAAGTTTTGTGTATGTAACGAAACAATTTTATCGTTTATCATACGAGTTTTGAATTATGTAAATTAGTATTAGGGTTTTTTGGTTCGTTATTGTTATTGTTGTTATTACTGTTGCTGTACGTGTACTTTGTATACCTTCATCTATACACACACACAAAGTATCTGAAACATACGTTAGACAACTACTCTCAATTTTCTTCTAACGAATAATTTTAACTTTTTGTTTTTCTTTTCTCTGGAAACTTATGTGTTTTTATTAATCCATACACACACACATATGTGTTTATGAAAGTGTGTTTGGAATTAAAATATTTTTTAACAAAAATAGGCACGAGAAAGATTTTATTTAAAGTTTTTAAAAAGATTTTAAGTTTTACAACAAAACTTTTTTTTTTCTGTTTTAATTTTTCATTTTTTTCCACCCCCTCCCCTAAAGTTTGGAAAGAGAACAACTCAAAAGAAAAAGTTTTAGTTACATAATTTTCTGTGTATTAAATTCTAATAAACTTTTATATTTTCATTCTTATTTATAAAGATTTTCAATTTTATATTTTCTCTCTTTTACACAAATGTAAAAATAAATTCTCAACTGAATTCATTGAGCTGTTTGTGTGTGTGTGTGTGTGTGTGTGTGTCTGTAACGCTGTAATTGTAACTGAATTGTTTTTATATAGATTTTAAACAAAAGCTTTATGTGAAAAGACCTAATTTTAACGCATAGAATTTACTGAGATTTATTGTTTTCTACAAAAGTTTTACCAATTTTTATTTTTTTTTAAATTTCAAACCCGTATATTGTACCAACCAACCAGCACATCATTTAAATTTAAACTTTCAAATAAAATGTATAAATAGGAGGATAAATTTAAGAGGATATATAAGTGAAGATTATATTTTTAGGTTTCTGTTCATAATGTCAAATCAAATAAATGTCTTAAATATTATGTTATGAAAATTTATTCATAATTTTTGAACAATTTAATAACAACAACAACAAACAAACTACAATTCTAGTTTTGTACTAAAACTTGACCTAACAATCTCATTCAAATAACAACCTAATAATAACCTAACAAACATTAACAACAACAACAACAACAATATAAATATGATAGTTTTGCTAGAAGGATTTTCCTTTAATAGATATAGAAAAAAAAAATACCCTTGTTACTTTCTTTTATTTTCCATTTTTTTTTTTTTTGACATTTTCTTTTCTTTTAAACTTTTTACTCCTTTTTCTTCTTCTTTCATTTTTGATAGAGGTTTCCTATGGTTTTTCCACTTAACTGAATTTATTATAATGTTTTTGGATTTTCCATTTTCTATTTTCCCAGTTTTTTTTGTTTTTTATATTCACCCTGAACATGAAAACCCATTTATTTTAATATAAATTAAGGAATTATTAAGTCTTATCGCAGTGAATTTACTCAAGAAACAAACAACAACAACAAAAATTAAATCAGAAAAGTAGAGAAATCTTTAGAATTTAATCAAACATTATCGCTTTTCTCTTTTTCACAGTATCTATCTCCATCTCTTTTTCTATTTGGTATTTTCGATATTTTATTTTGTAAAAAAAAATTTAACCCAAAAATTTTCTTATCAAATTAATGGATAGAACAACATTTTCATCATTCAACATTCAAGCAATCTACAGCAACATCGGTCTAATAATAACAACAACAACAACAACAAAAAGAACAATAAGACGATAAATACACAATCTATTTAATGCAAGAGATGAATAAAGGAAGAAGCAAAATACGAACGGGGTGTTTTTTTTTTGTGTCTTCCATTTAATTTTGAGAAAGATTTAAAATTTTTGATTTGAATTGAATGATTTTCTTGTTTACTCTTCATTCTCTTGAAATGATTTTATATCACTCTCTCTCTCTCTCTCTCTCTCTCTTATTTTCACTCTGTCAATCTCTTTGTCTGGCTGTCTTCTTTTATCCTTTTATGCCTGTGTGTGTGTGTGTGTGTTATCGCTTTAAGACATAAAATACAAAATAAAAACAAATCAATTGTTTCTTTTCTTATTTTTTTTTTATTCGTTATTATTGTTGCCGTTGTTGTTGTTGTTATATTTTCTTCATCATTTCCGTTGCTTTTTTTCCCCCCCATTATTATATTTTCTTGTGTTCCTTATTTTTGTTTTTTTTTTTTTCTGAAAATAAAAAAAAAAAGCCCTTAAAGCACAAAGATTTGCGTTTGTCTTTAGTCTTTATTTTTTTTGTTCGTTTATTTTTCTTGTTTTTCTTTTTCATTATTATTTTTTTTCAAAAAAAAAAATTTTTCCTTATTTTCCTTCTGAATCAATGGAATTTTTCCCAAGTGTTCTTTCATTTATACAAAATAAAACGCGATACTGAATTATTGAAAAACTGAATTTAAAGGATGGAAAATCAGTCAAAGAATTTCCTGTTTGTTTTTTTTTTCTATAAAAAAAGTTAAGGACGTAAATTTCTGTTCAGTTCATTTCATTTTAAAAATTTCTAAATTTTACAAAAATTTTCACATTAACCAAAAATATGAAGGATAAATTTTATTTCCATAAATGTAAAATTGACGATTAATAATTAAATCCAAAATGTCCAAACTACAAATTAAACATAGAATTTAGTTATCATTTTTGAAAATTAATTAGTTTTCCATATTCAATTATTTATCCAATAGTGAAATGGGTACACTAAATCCCTGTATGTACAGATTTATATTTAACAATGTCAAATATTTGACCGTACTAATGGTGAGTGGGGGTGTGGATTTGATGTCATTACAAATACACCTGTATCCTCTTAAAACAAACAAAAACAATTACTGAAAAAAAGGAAAGGACACATTAGAGATTTAACATTTTTTCATCTCGAAATGGTTTATTTTTTTGTATCAAACAGAGGAAATTACAACAAAAATAAAATTAAAAAAAAAAAACAAAAATAAACTAAAAATTCTAGAGGGGAAAAAAAATAATGAACACGGTTTTGACCTCAATTTTTACACAAACAAAGCTCAAAAAAAAGAAACAAACAAAACAAAAATGAATCGGATCCAAAAAGCGTGCGTGCAATCTGCAATTCCAAACACATGCATATAACACACAAACGGACACTATTCACAAACACATCCACAGACCAACACACACACACACACTCATAAAGACACAATAATAACCAAAAAAAAAAGAAGGGCCATTTATTTTGGCTCATTAAATCCTTTAATTTCTATTACGTATTAAATGTTTCCAAATGGTAAACTTTATCACTACAATTATTATCCTCTCTGTTACTCCTTTGTTTTTCATTTCATTTTCACTTTTTTTTTTCTCTTTGCTTTTTGTTTTTTTTTTTTTTTTTTTGATTTCTATATTGACTTGTGTCGCCGGTCAACGGTAAACACAACAATTTCATATTTTCTATTTATTTTTTATGTTCAATTTTGTTTTTGGTCATTTTAAAAATTTAAAAACTTTTAAATTAAAATTACACAACTAAAACGAAAAAATAACAACAGGAATCCTAACTAACTTACAAAATTAATGGCTCCATAAATGAATCGAAGATAAAAATTGATTGTCAAAAAAAAAGGAAGCATTTTTTTTTTATTATGAAAATGAAGAAAAAAAAAATCCAAACAGAACAAAACTATTTTTGGAATTGAAATGAAAAAAAAAAAAAAAAAAAACAAATACAAAAATGTTTTAGCATTGAATAAATTTGACGTGTATAAAGTGAACTTTTTATTCATTCGTTTCTCTTCTTTTTTTTTGTTTCTTTTAACAACAAAAAAAAAACATAAAAAAAAAACCGAAATGTTAAATAAACATTTTGGACAAATTTTAATGTGTTACATTTTGTAGATCTAAATAATTTTTGTTTTTGTAGCACTGATAATTCATGCTTTTTTTTCTCTAAATTGAATTTGTTCAAATAAATGGGTAACAACATAAAAACTCTAATAACAACAACAGCAACAGTAAATTTTTTTCATTTATAATATTTTTTAAGAGAAGTTGGAACAAATTTAATTGAAGTTAAAAATCTGTTTATCCATTCACTCGTAAGATAATTTTATCATGTAACTATTTCAATTAGATTAAATTATCAGAGAGAGAGAGAGAGATAGAGATGAAAATATTTTCTTTCTAGTAAACTGTAAACCTCTTTATGCATATGTGGGTGTTTGTCTGTACATGGTGTATGTGTGTGTGCGTGTGTGTGAGTATTAAACCAATAGGATGAAACTGTAAAAGGGTTAGATCTTATTTAGTTAAAATGATGCTTCTTTTTTCTTCTTGTAGTTAGTGTTGTTTTTTTTACGTTTGGGTGGGTGTGTGTTTATGTGTTGTGTATGAAGTAAATAAATAGATTTAATTAGTTAGTAGAAATAGGTAGATAAAATTTTAAGTCAATATTTAATAATGGATTATTGGTATCTGTTGTTGTTTTTGTTGTTTTTTTGGTCGACTTAAATTATTAAGGGATAAAACACTAAATAATCTTACGATTGTGAATTCAGATGAAGACTGAGAGGAAAATCTTTAACGTGCATTCTTAACTTCAATTCAATGTTGACTTTTTAGACTTTCTTCATCGATTTGCACTTCGCAATTCTTCACTCTTATTTCCCAAAGAGAATATCATCCTAAAATATATTGGACCATAATAACTTTTACGTCATATTCTCCTAGGACACATTTGTACATACATACATACATTCTACATTGGTACATAATTATAGCGTTGAAATTTCCTCCAATATTTTTGTCATTAATATTTTTTGTTTTTAATTCGTCATCAAAATTTAAAAAAAAAATTTGTCTAAATTCGAGCTAAAAAATGTTCAAACATTTCATTTGATTTATTTGAATTGATCTGGTCGTCTAACTTCTTTATTTGTTTTTTTTTTAATAAAAAACGTAAACGTTTTATTATTAATATTTTAATTGAAAATAATTTCACTTCTATCGAATAAATAAATCATAAAATTCTACTAAAAACTAATCATCGTCACAAAAAATCCACAAAATCAATCAAAATAAAATTTATAAATCAGTGTGTGAGTGAGCGAGTGCGAGAAGAGAGAGAGAGAAAGAGACAAGAAAATAAACCGATTTAAATTGTTTCAGTTTTTCAAGTTGTTTTTATAAGGCCAATTAACCCACCCAACTTTAAACGATTAAAATACATAATTGCGTTCAATCAATCAATTTTCTTTTCTTCTTTCTCGCTCTCTTTCTCTCTGTCTCTCTCTCGCTCTTTCTTTAACACTCGCAATGTGAAATTCGGAAAAATTTTGGGGTAAACTAAAGAAAAAAAAAAAAAAAAAAATGCAGACACAAAACAGAAATAAAAAAAAAAAAACACCCAAAAGTTATTTTATCAAAATAATTACAAACAAAAATTTATTTGAATTGATTTTGAGAATTTTCTTTGGTGTAGGTGGGGGGTAGGTTAGAAAATGTTTCAACTCATTTCTTCTTTCAAAATTCTCGTCTTTATTTTTTTTTTCATCATTTCCTAAAAAAAAAAAACGAAAGTATTTTATCGATGAAAGAAAATGTACGTTGAAAAGTGTGTTAAAATTTATCTACTTAAAGAAAAGGGTTTATGCTTAAGGGAATTTTAAATTCAATTCTATCAATTTACTTAACTTTTCTTCTTCTTCTTCTTTTTTTTTGTTATTTTACTTCTGTTCTGTTCTATCTCTTTCCTACACTTATGCTTTCCCTTTTTCATTTCGTTGTTGTTGTTGTTGTTTCTGTATGGAAAACTTTAATTGTTTTAGAATTTTTTGATGAATCAGTGAAAAATGGGAAAAAAACAAATGAAAGATAAAGAAGAATAAAGAAATTTATTTAATTTTTTATATTTTCTGACGATTTATTTATAGTACAACTTGTCTAATTGGACCAACAGTTGAATTCTACGTCAGATTTTGTTGTGACTTTGTCCAACTGTCGAATTGTACAATAATATCTGTGGTCTTATTGCACAGGTTATACGTTTCTTCTTCATTTTCTATTTATATGTTTTTTTATTTTGAGTTTTTTGTTAAAAAATTAATAAACTAATTTTCCAATTTTTTTTTTCTTCTATTTTCCAGATAAAAATGACAACACTAATATCGGTGATAAATCATTCTAGTGACATCATCGTACAAAAACAACAACCACAAGAACAGCAACAACAACAACAAAAAGAGGAACAACAACAAAACGGATCTCAACTCCTTTTACATTAACAATAGAAGAAAGAAAACGAAGAAAAATAAAAATAATCATAAGAAAAGGAAAAAGAAGAAGAAAAAAGAAAAAGGAAAAAAAATACAATCGCTTTTGAATTAAAAAAGAAAACAGAAGAAGAAGAATAAAAAAAGGAAAGAAGAAAAACGTACAATAAATCATATCTTAAGTAGTTGTTATACAGTGAACCAGTTACATAATCATCATAATCATCATCATCATCATCATCATATATGGAGAAAAAGTATTTCATATTTCCTATCCTTTTTATCATTATTATAATTACAATTGCTGTTGTTGTTGTTTTTTGTATGTGAATATAGAGAGCACGAGAGAGAAAGAGAGAGAGAGACAGAGAGCGACCATACTTAAGGAAAGAATAAAATAAAAATTGTTCTTCGTCGAGTTGTTGTTTTATTTTTTTTCTCTGTTTTTTGGTGAAGAAGAAGTGGAAAAAAAAATCTACACAAACAAAAAAAAAAAAAATAAAGTAATTGTAGAATGTCTTAGCGAAGCGTGCTAAAGAAGAAGAAAAGTAGAAAACTGGAAGTGGTAACAAGGAGGACGCAGAAGGTGGATATAATAGAAAAAGAGAAGAAAAACTGGGGAATAAAAACATATAAAAAAAAAACTAAAGACTTAATAAAAATTAGATAAATAAAAATTAGGAAAAATTCTTAGAAAAAAATCTTTTTAAACAAAAAAAAAAAGAAAATCATTTAAAAATGGGTTTTTTGTGGCGTCGTCGATCGTCACTTGTTAAAATTGTAATCCTTTTAACAGCTGTCTGGTTTACAATTGCATTTTTAATTTATTCAGAGGATCGTCGTACATCAGGACAATCAAATAATTTACCATTAAGTTTAAAACGTGATGATTTTAATGAATTTATATCCGATAGTAATAATGATATGCTAAATGGTATCGAATCAGTTAATAATAATATTATTGTTAATGGTAATAGTAATGGTAATGGTAATCAAAATTCTATTAAAGATATTGGTGGAATAAAAACTAGTAAAACAAATGGTAAACTTCATAGTGAAAAAGTGAAAAATCGTATTGGTGGTAATGCAGCTGAAGATGGTGAGTTTTTTTTTTCTTCTTATTTTATTATAATTTTTTTTTTTTGATAATTTTCTTATTCAATAATTGGAAATTTAATTAACGGATAATATTTTATGATTCTCATACCAAAATTTTATGACAATATTAACTAATTATCCCGTCCGCTGAGAGCCAAGTAAAAGAAGATTTTCTTTAGGGCAAAATAAAGTTTATTAACCGAAATATTTATGTAAACTTTACTATTCGAAGTTCCGTTTAAAGTAAATAAAGCTTTTTCATTTAATTTGACTTTCAATCGAAGTCCCATCGATACTAAAAATGGTCCATTATTCAACATAACCAAGAAAACTTTAATTCCTGTATTCAGCAACAAATTTTCTTCTTCACTCTCAAATGTTACGATTATTATTAGTTTTAATGTCAATATTGTCAGTATACGACCAAAAACAATATTACCTTAAAGTAATTATTTTCTAACATTTATTATGGTGATGACATTGTTTGCACTTATACATCTTTTATTTTTGTAAATAAAAATAGTTTTCCTATTCTTCCTATTCCTTCCACTTTTGTCCAATTGTTCTCAACCAATTTTATATGTAACAGTATGAGTAATGGTGTAGATAAATAGACGGTTACCCACCAGAGAAGATCCATTTAACAAGAGTCAGAGAAAAAAAAAACAGTTTTTTTCGGTTTTCCTGGATCGTGATTTATATCGATTTTGTTCTTACTTTTAATGTGCTTCTATCCTACACACACACTCCCCCCCATTAGAGATAAAAGTGATTTTAGTTTCGTCAACAATAAAAAAAAGAAAAAAAAAATAATAATAACAATAAACGTTTGTATACACCTGCATGTTGGGTAGGGCAGAAAGGGGTGATAGAGGAAGGGTAGTAGTAATATTAGTTAGTTTGAAGAAGGCAGTAAATCTTTTTCTTATTATTATTTTCTTTCTTTATTTTTTTTTTTTTTTTTTGGAAAAAGCTTTTAGAAGAAAGAAAGAAAAAAACAACAACTATACTATTTTCTATTTATATTATTTCCACAAATATTTTCTATTATATGCGGTGTATGTGTCTTTTTCTCTGACACATGTGTATGAATGTTGATGGTAAAAAAGGTGAACGGGTAAGGAAGGGTATATAGAGGAAGGCTATAATATGTAATATGTACAAGAGAAAGGGCCAGTTGTTTTACCTATATACTTATATATATATTTTTTTTTTTAGTTACAAAATATAATGTTTGCATCCCATTCTTTCTATTTACTAAGTGTAATCATCCCTATCCAGTCATTCTATTTCTTTTCTTACTTTATAAATATATATTTCCAAAGGGAAAGTGATCCCAGGGATATATATATATATATATATATATATATATATATGCGTATGTTTACCTAAAATACCACTGTCAGTAAAGACGAACAGACAGACAGATAGACATATACCAGAGAACATCCCTTCATTTATAATACATAAAAGTTCCATATATATTAATTTGGTCAACGATCCATGTCGGTCCATTTCTCTTCTCTTACTTTTCTTCCTTTTTTTTTATATACCTACTTTGTCCATCCTCACTTTCTCTCTCTCTCTCTGACCCCTTACACATTTCTTCTCTATTTATTTATTATTTTATTTTATTTTATTTTTTTGAAGAAGGAAATTGCTGTCTAATGTGAAATTGAAGGGGTCGAAATGAGGACAAATGGTATAAAATGGGAAAATACAACAAATATAAAGAATGAAAGAAAGAAAAAGAAAATGAAAATGAAAATAAAGAAGAAGTAGAAGAAGAAAATGGAAAATTTTTGTACATTATTCATTTTCAAATATAGAAAGATATAAGAAGTATATTTTTACTTTTCCTTCTTATATCTAAAAAAAAAAAGGATAGATTTATTCGTTTTTATTTTTTATCTTCTACCCTTTACCACCCACTCTATTCCACCAATATTCAATTTTTCTTTTTCTTTATGGATCTATGTTACCTGTGTTTTCTTACATAATTTAAGATGTTTGTATCTTTATCCAAATCTATATATTCGAAAGACTAGGATCTTCTTAGATTGTTATATTTCACTTAAAGTTTGTAAGTTTGTATGTGTGACGTCAGAGAGGAAAAAAAAATGTGTGTAAATAATTTTCAATTATCGAAAATTTTAATTAATTCATTTTTAAATTGGGAAATTATGGAAGTTTTCTTTTCTTAAAGTCAGAGAAATTAATGAAAATTAATTCATTTAAAGACTAGAAAATTTTCATTTAGAATTATGATGAAATGTGATCTCTTTGGCTAAAAAAAAATTTACCTAAAGAAGAACGACAGTTAAAGGGGATATCAACATTTCTTAGTTTGTATTATGAAAATTTTGTTTCTATTCGAAACATTTTGTAGATTTAAAGTGCAAACATCTGTTCTATTATTAACTAAACTTCTGCATTCAATCATCTTCCCTTTAAGTTTAAGATAAGGGGGATGGATGTTTTCTCATCTACTCTCATAATATTATTTTTCCCTTTTTTGTTGGTCTTCACTCTGAATTTAAATTATAAAGATGAATATGGTCTAGTCTAGAGGGGAATTGATGATAGTATTTTTTTTTTGTTTTGTTTTGTTTATTTGTGGGGTTCCAACTGTATAAACACAACAGAAGGGAGGGATGTTTTAATTCTATTCACTATATTTGTATTTATAAATACTCACTTTATTTTAAATGACTTGTTGTTTACTTCTTCTTCTTCTTCTTCTTCAGTTGCCCATATATGAAATTTACACAAATCATTTCTCGTTTTGCATAAAATATTTGCATTTTTTTCCCCCAGCAGACATTTTTTTCATGTTTTTAATTTTATTTCTGAAGAAATATGGAATAGAATCGAATTTATTTGGAATGGGTAATTCGTCTAAATAATTTACAATTTTTCATAATTAAAACTTAATTAGAATAACGCGTTTAGTCAAAAATCGGAACTGAAAGTTACTTTCTGCCAATCGAACTGTGTAAAGGGATGATCCAAACAGTTCATTCGTCTTAATCAATTTTTTTCTGATTTTGATCAATTTTAATAAATTCATTTTGGATTTATCTTTAGAATCTTATAATTTCCCATTTTGCACGCAAGAGCGCAAAGCACTTGGACTTGTCACAATGAACTTCCACCTTCCGATTGAAAGAAGTGCATTTCCATTTAGTAGATTTAAAAAAATTTTCTCATTTTATCATTTATTACCATAAATCGATGGAATAAGAATTCAACATCAGGGTCCAGGCTATTTCAATTTCATCAGAATATTAATTAGTGAATGACATGAAAATTGTATTTTTATACATAAAAATTCTCCCATTAATTATAATTCAATAAAAAACTCGTCCCATTAAAATACTAAACAACTAATTTAGTAACAAAAAAAATAAAATAAAACTGCCATAAAAAAAACATCATTCAATTTTATTCAACCACAATATTGTCAATTTTTATTTTATTTTAGTTTTTGTTGTTGCTGCGTCGTCCGCAAGAAAAAAAAAAGAAATAAAAACATCTAAAATATTTTTCTCTATTGATTTAATTTGATTGCTTTTGACCGATCTTCTTTTTCTTCTTCCTTCCCTCTTTTGTATACCGTATTCATTCTTTCACATCCTCATCCATATCCGTATCCTAAATGTTATTTTTTCCAAAAATAGAAACAGAAGATAATGATGAAGAAGAAGAAAGAAGAAGATGATGAAAAAAAAGTAGAACCAACAAGAGAGGAAAAAAGGAAAAAAAAAAATTTATTGTAGTAAATCCGATGATCAATTTTGTAAGTGAAATTGTTATTTTGTTTCAAATAATAAAAAACAAAAAAAAATGTAGAAAACTAAATCCGTATAAAAAGCATAAAGTCTATATAAAAATCATTATTCTTCATTGCTGTTGTTGTTATTGGTTGTTATTGGTTATTGTTGTTGTTGTACTAAATTCTTGTTTAAAACATTTATCTACTGGATTACCATACAAATAACTTTTAGGACAAATCAATCAATCAAAATAAGATACTCTCTCTCTCACTCTTTGTGTTTCTACTTTTCTTTACTTAACTTTTTCCAAAATAAACAATTTGTCTCATGGATGAAAAGACAGATATTTCTTTTTTCTTCTTCGTCTTTTTTCTTTTTGCTTTGCTGTGTTACGTCTTATAGAATCTATAGATTATAGAGTGTATTGGATAGTTGTAGCTACTATATTTATAGACAAGTCAAAGTCAATATAGATCGTCTTCATCTTTTTTTTTTTTAGTAACATTTTGGGATTTTTTTTGTTCATTGTTTGATTGTTTGCTGTTCTTGTTCTGTTATTAAGAGATGTTTATTTTGACATTTTACCTTTTTAGCAGATAGCAGAGAGGTAATTCTCTTCTATTTTTATAAAATTCACATAAATATTTTAGAATTGAAGAGATATAGAGGGGTGTGTGAGGGTGAGAGAGAGAGAGAGAAAGAGAGTATTATTTCTTATTTTACCTCTACTTCTATTGAGTTAAATCATACTAGTAAAGAGAGAGAGGGACAAAAACAAAGTAAAATTATGCAAATCGCGGAGACTTTGTGAATTTTTTTTCGTATTTTTTTACGCTAGAAACAAAAAAATAATACAAACAAACAAACTGGTTTTCTTCTTTTTTTTTTTCTTTTACTTACTTTTATTTTTAGCTATTGTTGTTGTCGCTTTTATATTGCAGTTGTTGTTGTTGGTTGTGTCTAAATTTTTAAAATTAAAAAACAAGAAAAGAAAACGAAAATAAATCTGGTACAATGAAAAAAAACATCATAATATTCATCAATATATTGTCAAAAATTTTGATTATTGTTATTTTTGTGTTTGTGTTTGTTTTCAATACAATTCACACAAATACACACACCTATATAAATATAGTATTATGTGTGTGTGTGTATATATTTGTGTGTGTGTTTATGTATATATATATATATAATTTGAATTGATTGAGATTATAATAAAGTATTGATTGAAATTGACACTTTAAATATGAGTGGTGGTGTCATCATTATCATCATCATAATCTCTAAAAGTTGATATTTTGACCAAGTTCAAGTTTTCAAGTTTTCCAAAAGTTTAATGATTTTTGACATGATGACCACATATTTAGGATTATGAATTGTTTAGCTAATTTCGTAAAATTTGAAATGGAATTTGAATTTTGTTTGTTGCATAGATTACTGTCACTCTTGTTTGTGTATCGTTTTTTTTTTTCGGTTTCTTTGCTGTCATCAGAAATTCCAAAAGTCTTTTTTTATAAACTTCAGGTTTTATATTGTAATTTTTTCCCTCCCCCTCTAACAAAATTCTGTTGATCCCGTTTATTTAGTTTCTCGGTATTTTTCGTTTGAGTAGAAAAATAACCAGAATAGAAATATTCAAGACTCATCTAGACCGTTCATACTCTCCTCTTCATTATTATTCCCTCACCCCCCCCCCCCTCGTTTTAACAACATAGAAAAAGACTGAGTTGATTTTGTATTATTTAGTTTGTATGCATTGCATACATTGAATTTCTAACACTATTCAAACATATACTTTTTCATTCTTTACCTTCTTTTTTTTAACTCCATTTATCCTAATAAAAAAAAAATCCATCCTACCTACTTACCCTATTCAGAGACAGACCACTCAAACAAACTCCCCTTTTTTCCCTTAGTTTTTTTTTTGCCGTATATTAACAATATCGTGCAGGTAAACCCAACGGCAAACCATTCCACCACACTAAAACCCATTCACTCTTCTACTCTAGAGATGAATAAATCAAATAAAATGTGTCCAGCAAAAAAAAAGCGCTTTGCCAACATCAACAAGGAAAAACAACAACAAAATAGAAAAATGAAAGAAGACGGACGAAAAAAAAAACGCCCAACGGGTCAAAAAAAATAATGAAATTTTATGAAAACAACAACAACATCCAACTGAAAAAGAATAACTGAAAAGATGTTGTTATGTTACGAAGTGCTGGAAAATGTATAAAGGTGGGGGGGGGATATTCAGGGTATATATGTTGAGATATTTAAATGGTTTGGGGCAAGCAGGTGGATTTGATAACAACAAAAGTAAATTATAATGGACATGTCTGGGATGTTTATATTCCGTCGAGTGTTTTTTAAGTTGAAATTATAAAAACAAAAAAAAAAATACAAAAAAAAAACAAAAAGAAAGGAAAACAAGAAAAAAATTTATTTATGACTTTTTGAGCGCGCGGATGCAACAAAATACTGTGTTTTTCTTTCCCAACACAACAAAACCTCAAACCCTCAACAACGAGAGAGAGAAAAAAAAACGAGTAAAAGGGAATATTTTCTCTTCCTTCAGTGAAGCCATTAAGCCCTATTCCAACTCCCATAACTTCTTTCCACATTTATATGCCAACCAAAATAGGAAGTGGCGGATAAAAAAAAAATTTAGTTTTTTTTTTCTTCTTTCTCTCTCTGTTTGTGCAAAATAAAATAAAATAAAAAAATATATTTTCTTCGTTTGAATTTTTTTTTTTTTCACTTCTTCTTTTTCTTCTTTTCATTTGATGAATAAATTATATTTTCAAGTGAATTTTATTTATACCAAAATTTTTATATTTTCGTTCTTTCTTTTTTTTATTTTACTTGGTTATTTTGTTACAAATTTTTATTTGACGGAAAGACGATGAAAACGCGAAAAAAGAATGTGGTTTAAAAAGAAAACGAAAAAAATCGGCACACCGAACTTAATAAGGGCGTGAATTGTTTCAATTTCCTGTACATTATTGTACATGCATTCAAATGCTCAAATTTTCAAAATGTGTCTACCAATTAAACTTAAAAGAAAACGTATACGTACAACAAAAGTATCTATTAGCATCAACAGTAATAAAAAAAAAAAAGCAAAATAATTTTATGTCTTCATTCAAGAAAGAACGAACAAAAAAAAATAAAACAGAACAACAAGAGCAACAACAACAACAAAAAGTGTATTCTTAAATTTTAATGATGACAAATTCACTTAAAATTATATTTTGTAAATTTATTGACACTTTTTTTTTCTTCATTTCATTTCATTTTAGTTTTTCGTTTCTCTTAGAAATAACTGAAGGGGAACATTGACTCTTCCTATTCCTTTACGTCACACACCGCAAACTGAATTCACCCATCTAAAAATGTTTTAGTTTCGTTCTCTTGTATTCAGAATTTTTTTGCTTATTGTTGTTGTTGCTTTTTTTTTTTTTTTTGCTCTTCATACCGTACCAATATATATACTATAAACCACTGATGGTGGTCTTTGATGGTCGTAGACCTTCTTAATTTTTAATGAAATAAAAGTAAAATGTTGAAAAAATATACAAAATAGGAGAATTTATTATATATATATTTTTTTTTTTTTCTGCGCTTCAGGGAATGTTATGTGAACGTGAATTTTGTAAACGACTCTTTAGTTTTTTTTTCTTCTTCTTCTTCTTATTTTTATATTTTACAACAAACAACAAAATAAAACCAACAGCAACGTACATAGGAAATAAAATAAAAATAACGTTCAGTATTTTTTACCTTTGGAAAAAAAAAAAATGTTGATTTAATGCAATTTTTACTTCTCTGCCACCATTAACCTTCTTCTTCTTCTTTTTTTCTTCTTCTGAGCTGTATATACACTTTAACCCATTCCAACATTTTCATTTACCATCTTTTTAAATACATTATCGATTTTAACAATGAATTTACCTTTATAGAATTGAGTCTTGAAGTTTCCAATAAATTATGATCAGACTATAATAAAACGTTTTACAAGAATTCTCGATAAAGTACTTTTTCAGTTTTAGTTTTGGGTTCACATGAAGAAGAAGAAAAATAAGAAGAAGATGTTATAAGTCTGTTTTACATTGTATGTATTTTTTTCTGTATTGTATATTGAGTCAGTTTTATTATCTATATGGTCTTATGCTTCATTGTGGAATAAACGAAATTTTAATTTGTGTAACACTTCACAAATATATTTGTTCATAAATAAAGGTTGTCCATTGTATAATCATTTAGTTCAAATTTATTAATGGATCATATTCTACAATAACAAACATTTTGCTTCAGATCATATCAGAAAAATTTTACTTGAATCGATTCAACACGGATTTAAGCCCTCTTTTTTGCAATGTGCGAACCAATCACACATACAGAATCATAAAGGAGAAAATTGCATACAATGTAAAACAACTTTAAAATAAAAACAGAAATTAAAGTTTTGTAAAGGGAAAAACAAAAAAAAATATTCACGTTTACCTTCTTTATTTTTTTTTGTCTTCTCTTTCTCTCTCTCTCTTTTTTCTAAGTTAAGTTCTTTAAATTTTTTATGAAAACAAGAAAATAAAAAATAAAGAAATATTTAGTTTTTCTTGTGGTTTTGTGAAAAAGTTGCAATTTAAAGAAAAAATAAAAAGAAACGAAAAAAAGGGCAAGAAAAAAAACAAAAATTTATACGACTTGAGAAAAAAAGGGTATCGTAAAGTTAAAAAAAAGTCAGCAGTTATAAAGACTGTAACTTATTACAATCTTCAGCACACATATTCTAGATAAAATGGTACAGAAAATTATACGACTGGACTGTGAATTTGGTTTTCTTTTTCCCTTTAGAGATTCTATTTAATATTTAATTTTTTAGTGTGTTGTAACCAGTTTGTTCCTTTTATATTTTGTTGTTTTTTTTTACTCTACGCTCATTCTGCAACGTATATCCCGGTATATTTAGAGTATATTTTTTATGGTTTTAAATTTATACGATTAAAAAGTTGAACGACTTAATTTCTGGTTAGATAAAATTTTAAAAAACTTTAGTTGCTTAAATTTAAAGTTTTAATCGTTACAAAGGAGAAACTACAATAATTATAAAAATACCTTTTCCTTTTATTAATTGAACAGTAAAATGTGAATAAATTTTGATTTAATTTTCACTATAGAAATTTTCCTCTAATTAAAAAATTCTTGCAAAAATTGTTACGCAATTTTACATTCGGATTTAATTGTAGCGAGGTTGTTTTTTTGTCAAAAAAAATATTTGCATGTGGTACGACTCTTCAAATTAATTTTTTTATTTTTATAGGAAGCTTATATTTTACTGTCATCTAAAGAAGTAAACATTCAAAGCATGTTAACTAACTAATCTTTATGCCAAAGAATAAACGAATCAAATAAAGTAAACTTTATTTAAAAGTTCAGACTTAATGTTGATAAAGACAAAGGATTTAGTAAATCTATTATCACAATTAAAACTCATATGAGATTGACTGTAATAAATTGAATAAAATAAAATTCCTAATTTGGAAATCATTTCTCAAATAATGGGAAAAAACATAAAAATGAAAGACAAGAGAAATTCAGTCATAAATGTATTATTTTTACTGTCCTTTTTTACGTGAAAAAAAAAACACAAGCTCTACTTAAAATGTTTGTATAATAAAATCGTATCTTAATAGATAGTCTTACCTTAATGGCGTTCACTTTTCTTCTTCTTCTTCTTCTTCTTTTTATTACACACTGCAATAATATTGTTTTGTTGTCATTCCAAAAAAAAAAAAAAAAAAGAAGATTTTTTTGGTCGTAATAAACTACAGAACAGAATTATTGTCCAATTCTAAATAAAATGTTTATTCCGTAAAGAATGATAAAAAAAAATTATGATTTTGTTTTTATTTGGTTCAAGATCAGAATCTGGTAACAACAAAGACTTAGTTGTTGTTGTTGTTTTTTTTTATAACTTTGCTATAAACACATTTGACGATTTAACTTCGTTTTTATTTCTAAACAAAAACAAAACGTTGAATATTGAATAAATAAATAATTGGGATTGTTTGATAATTTAACTTGGACTGTCAAAAAAATAATGAATTCATGCAAAATAAAAAAAAAATATTATAATTAATACTAAAAATAAACAACAACAACAACAACAATCAGAAAAAAGCACAGACAAAATAAACTTTCTTTTCATCATTGGAATGTTTAATTTTCTTATGATCACCGGCGACACGACAAACAAATTTCATCTTCATTCATCATCTGACATCATTTTATTTGTTTTATTTGTTGTCTCTTTCTTCATTTATTTATTTATCTATGTCATCTCTTTCTGTTTTGACGTTTTCAAAAATTCATGAAATGAAAAAAAAACACACATCACACAATAATTATTTGGATTGACGTAAAGTTTCTCTCGTTGCAACTTTTTGTTGTTGTTGTTTTTATTTTAAACGATTATTTTGTGTAAATTGTTCTTATGATTCAATAATAATAATTTAATTAGCTGAAGATTTATAATTTAGTCAATAAAAATAAAAACGAAATAAAACCAAAAAATAAAATTCCAAATTCAAAACGAAAAAAATGTAAAAGTTGAAATTAAGAAGAAAAAAAAATACAAATTCTTTTAAAAATAAATAAATCACAACAAGAAAAAAATAAAAAGAAAACAATATTTACAACAACAACATAAAAATGCGAGTGATGTCACAAAATTATAAAAAAAAAATAACTTATCACAAATCATCAGATAGAAAAATTCCAAACAAAAGCCAAAAAATATTTCATCAACTTTAAATTTATTTTTTTTTTAACTTTTTACATTTGATAATTTATGTCTTTTTCTTTTTGTATTTTTCTATATTTACTTATGTAAAACAACAATAACAACACAACATATATTACTGCACTTCCTTAATATTTCATTATAAAATTTTTCAATCCATTATTTAAATTTTAATTATAAATTCAACGTAATAATGCGATAGTTTTAATCGATAAGAGAAAAAAAAATACTACAAAACAAACAGAACTGAATAAAATAAAGTCAATAATCCTTTTGGTAAGACCGCCGTCAGTCCGTCATACTGTCGCCTTCTCTGATCCATCTTCGTCCATTGGAATGTGCAATTTTTTTTTTTTGTGAAATTTCTTATAAGAAAATATTGTGCAATAAAAGAGTGAAAAGATGAAATCATTATTAAACAACAATCCTGACACATTATACCGCCTTCAATTTCTTGATCTGCTGTGTCTTTTTTGATTTTACATTGTTTTCTTTTTTTACACGGTGATGTAAAAATTCTACACACATAACTCTACACATGTCAAATACTCTACACATACCATAAATGCTACAAATTACATTAGTGCTGACCATTGTTAAAAAATTGAACTAATTTCACTTTGACACGTGACAATTATAACATTCCAAAGAAAAGTGATGAAAAAAAATATTTCACAAATTTGCCTCCACTCTGGCATTAAAATATCTACTTTGATCGAACATTTTTGTGTAGGTAAAGAAAAATAAAAATACTCTGTAATTAACTTTTAGAACGATATGTAAACGGAACTTTAGCATATCCCGAATAAAATTTCATTAATTTTTAAAGAGAAAATATTTTACCACCTTCAATCGTTCCTTCACCTCACCAATTCCAACCGTCATTCAACAGTATAAATGAGTGTAACTTATAATGAACGGACCCTTTTTACTGCTTCGTTTCATCACAACCAAATAAATAAATAAATATGAAAAATGAAAAGTAAAACAGGAAAAATATTATAAATCTAAAAATGTTTATTCTCATACCCTTAAAAACCACATAAAAATGGCATCTTTTACTTTTTATTTTCTTCTTTTTCTTCTTCTTCTTCATCGTCTTCATCTTAGATGTCTCTTATTTTCTGTTTTTTTTTTTTTATATATTTTTCAGTTTAGTTCCTTTTCATTCACCTTCTTACTTTAGGCTTGTATATACTCGAATACAAAATCCATACAGCTTCTGGGGGGCGGTAGAAAACACAGCATAGGAAGAAAACATTTTCCTTTATACACTTTTTTTTTTATTCTAAATTAAGGGAAGGTTTTTTTTTTTGGTTGCCTAGAAAAAATAAAAAAACGGAAGAAAAATAAGAAAAACAGACATTTTCTTTTCTTTTCTCATTTTTTCTATATTTTTTTTTTTTTTTATATTTTAATTTAAATTCTGTCAATCATTTCATCTCTGGCATATATTTAAAAGAAAGTCATATTTTTTTTACTGCCACGACTGTCTTTCTTCTTTTTTTTTTTACTTCTTAGATTTCGTTTCAACCGCTTTATACTTTACCGCTTTTACCCTCCTGGGGTACGTCATTTTTATATATTTTATTAATATCATTCAAATCGTTTTGCTTACTTTTTTTTTTCTCTTCCTGCCATTCTATGTCCCATCATCCCCTATCCACTCTTTATCCTATACTTCCTACTTTTTCTTCTTTTTTTTTCCCCCAAAGCTTATGGTGGTTTTCCTTCAAATCCTCCTTCTCCCTTCTTACCACAAATATTACGATATTTATTTTATTTTTTTTTTTCTGTTATTTTGTTAGGATTTTAGATTTTTTTTTTGTTCGTTTTTTTTTTTTTTTTGGATATTACTCCGGGAAACATGTTCATTTTCATCTTCTACTTCTATCCTTCTTCTTCTTCTTTTTAGTTTTTAAAGACGATAAAGTTGTCGCCGTTGTCGACGTCTTTTTCACACTTCTTCTTCTTTCTTTTCATTTTTTTATTTTGAGTCTGTTAATATTTATGAAATATTGTACTCTTATTTTTTTTCTTCTGTTTTCTTTCTTTCTTTCTTTCAGTCTTTTTTTTTTTTTTGTGAATCCATATTAATGCACAGATTGAATTGACAACGTAGTCTTTCGTTTGTATGTGTATACATCTGTGTGTGAGTGTTTGTATAAGTGCGTGTTATACATATAATAACAACAACAATGAAAGAAAAGTTCTAAAACCCGAAAATAGACTAAAATAAATAATTTTATTATCGAATTGGAAAATAGAAAATAATAAATAATCAGGATAAATTATACTCAATTTTTTATTGATTATTCATTACTTATAATGTTGATTATTTCATATGTACTATGCTCATGTATATGTTGTGTGTGTGTATACTTTTATGCCTGAGTTTTTGTAATAAAATACTTTACTTGAAAGTAAGTCAATTTTCTGACTGTTTTTTTTTTTTGTTGTGAGGTGAAGATATTTAGATATATTTATGTGTTGAATTGTATTTTGTGTAATATATAAATATAATGTTAAGTAAAGTAGAGTAGGGTAATGTAAATTATGAATAATTAGAATAAAAATTATAGGTTATTGTACTTTTGTATATAACTGATAAGTAAGACATTATGTAAAACTAACAAGTATAGAACATAATAAATGATGATAATGATGATGATGATGATGATGTATTTTTTTTGGTTTTCAAATGAATAAAGGAGTTCATATTATTTTCTTTGTCTGTTGATTGAATCAATTTGAATAGGTAAAAAAAAAACACAAACTTTTTGATTAAGAAAAAATATAAATTGAATATCATTTAATTATTTCTTGATTGATTATTGATTAGATAAAAGTCTAATTCTATTAATTTTCTATGTCACTTGTAGTTATATTCATAAAATGTGTCTATTATACAAGACAAAATATTTTTGTTGATGATTTACATTTAACTAAAAGATAATTCAGAAGAGAAAAGTTATCTAGATACTTTTGTCTAAGATTTAAGTGATCCTTCATTATAAACTGAAAACATTCACTTTATCATTAAATCATTTTGAACATAATTTCACAGAAAGCTTTTCAATTTTTTTCTTACTTTAAAGAAAAATATTCTTCAATATTTTAATATGACATTTTATGACGTTATTAAAATATTATTATTTTCTATTATTATTGTCAAAAACCACAACAGAAGAGAAGAAATTTATTGTGTGTGACTTTTATGTGAGGCAGAACAGATAAAAAAATAAGCCAAGCAAAAAGTGTAGTTCATCAAATTTTTTTTTTCTGTGTTTGGTTAGCATTAATCAATCAGCATATTTATGACATTCGTCTGTTCGTTATTCTGTACTTTGTATTTATGTAATGTTACGATTTGTTACATAACAATGAGTGAAACTCTGGCATGTAATTGTAGGTAAAAAAAAATATTCACTTTGTATTCTATAAGCCCAGTGGCTTAATTTTAATGTTACGTCGCTTATTAAAATAAAATTGTCCTTAAGTGGTTTCAGTGAAGCTTTTTTTTTTTTTGTTTTTTGTGTTTTATTGAAATTTAATTAAAATCGTTCATTAAAAATTGTCGATAATTAATTAACACGACGAGAGAAAAACCATTTTTTTTTTTTAGAATGTAACAAATAATGAAATTCATTTGTTTATTGTCATTTTTTCCTTTGTTCTTTGTCCTTTGTCGATGTTCTGTCAACCAATCCTTTGATCTTTTATAGTTTATATTAAAATTTTCATTTTTGTGAAAATATTTTCCGTAAAAACGTATAAATAATTTCACGCAGCTTTTTCTTCCATTATTATCGTCGTTGGTCGTAATATAAACAACAACAACAAGAAATACAAGTAAAAGAAGAAATTAGTATAGGGAAAAAAATTGATGAAAAAAAAAATGAAGGTAGAGAGAACGTAAATTTAATTTCCGTTATTGAATAAACAGCTTGACCTCGAAAAAATTTAATAATGTACATTAATAAAAGTAATAAACGTGTAAACTAATAATAATGTCGTATGTTTATTTTTCTTTATCATTTTCTAGCAAGCCAAGGAGTTCTTGTACCACCCGTTGATAATTCAATTGATAGTCCTGGCGAATTAGGACGTCCTGTTATTTTACCAACAAATATGTCAGCTGAAATGAAAAAAACTGTATCAGATGGTTGGGTTAATAATGCATTCAATCAATATGCATCGGACTTAATTTCTGTACATCGTAGTCTTCCAGATCCACGTGATCCATGGTAAGTTCAATGAAACTCTTTTTTTTTATTATTTGCCTGAAGTTTGTTTTTTTTTTTTTGTTTATTTATTTTCATTAACAAAAAATAATCTAAAAGAAAAAAAGCCAACATTTTGGATGCCAACTTTTTGTTTCTCCATATTTTGAATTTGAAAAAAGTAAAACAAAAATGAAGGAAAAAAAATTATTTTTTTCATCAATTTCGAACATTTTTTGGCGGAATTTTATAAAGTTAAAAGTTTTCTTTTTCGTTCTCTCTCTCTCTCTCTCTCTCTCTCTCTCTCTCTCTCTCTCTCTCTCTCTCTCTCTCTAACCATTTCTCTTTTTACTCTGAAATATTTTTAAGCAAAGCGTAATATTGAATATTTAATATCAATCATTTTTCTTCTAAATAAAAATTTCATTTATAAACGGTAAGACGAATAAAATGAAGAAAAAAAAGAAGAAGAAGAAGAAGAAAGTAGAAATAAATAAAAACAAAAATAAATATTTTATAAATTGAATTTTTAGAAAATTACAAAACAAAAAACTTTTCTTTTGTTATTTTTATTTGTAAAAATAAATAAAGAAGAAAATAAAATTGTTTTTTTTTTTTTTGTTATATAGAAAAATTTTCTTCAAAGAATTTTCTTTAACGTAAATGAAAATCTGTAAATAATTTATAAATTTATTTTATATTTAAAATTTGTATAATTATTGTTGGTTGTTCCTACCTACAAGACACAATATCACTCTGTAAGTGGAATGCCAATCAATAATTATATAATTTAAATTCAGGATCGTCCCACGCAGGAATATGAACTTACACAGAAACCAAGTAGATTCAATTTAATTGTTTTGTTTAAATTTATTGTTTTACAAGAGTTTGCCAAAAAAACTAAAATAATTTGTTCATATTTGTAATATTGAATAAATTTAAAACAAATAACTAATAATCATTATTATTTGAGGGAATTTGAGGGAATTCTTCATGAAACGATCATTTTGAACATTTATTAATTAATTATTGAAAATTTCTAATAATAATTATTGAATTATTGAATTAAGTTTCATCAAATATACAAAATATAATAGAATAAATATTAGTATTTGTTGTATGTGTGTGTATGTGTGTATGTGTATGTGTGTATGTGTGTGTGCTATGTATGTGTAAATATTTAATACAATTTTCAATAATTAATATTTCTATTATTATTATTTCGAACATAATTATTGTTTTAATTTAATATAATGTTGGACGTACACGTGCCAATATTATAACAGTTAACATAATTAAATATTATGTAGAAAAATGATGTTATTAATGAATTAATAAGCACAAATTAAAAATAGGGGAATCACAAATAGAGGAAAAAAAAAATGGGGAAATCCACAACAACAAAATAAAAAAACATAATTCGTTTGTTTTTTTTTTTTGTTTTGTTTATTGTTGTGGTTACTTTTTTGTGGCTGTTATACAATTAATGAAAATGAACGTGAAAAATGAACAACCTATAGGGATATTTATTTTATTTATGTTTAGAGAAATAAAATAACATGAATAAGGTGCGGCACATTCAATATAATAATAATAATAAATAGTGAAAAAATCTTAATTTATTATTGACAGTTGACATGACAGAAATTTCCATAGTTTTTTTAATTTTATTTATTTATAATGACAAATATATATACCTGCAGCCCCGGTTTACATGTAAATGTAAAATTTAAATATATCAAAATGTAGAGCGGACAAAAGTATTTAGGGATTACTTTCAACTGAAAAACGGACATTTATTTAGACTCTGAGTTAATTTTCTTTAATAATAAATTATATTAATTTACCTTTCTTTTGTTTTATCAGTTTTATAGAATTAAAATTAAATATTGAACATTTTCTATCGTTAGAATGTCTACGATGAAACAATTTTAAATATAAATAAATTAATTTGTTTTTTTTTTCTAAATTCTGACAAACATCAGTAAAATGTTAATAATTCAAATAAGAAGTTATTTCATTTGTATAATACTTAGTTGTGGTTATTCATTAGCTTTATCCAATTTTATATGAATTAACATTTTCCATTTCCTTTTATTTATTTTCCATCCTCCCTCTCTCTCTCTCTTTCTCATATAAAATAGTTGAACTTAATAAAAATAAATCTTTTATAAAATACTTCTCTTCATTGGAATACAAGACAATATAGAGATAGAGAGAGAGAGAGAGAGAGAGAGAGAAAAAAAACTTGTATCATTAATATTTCAATCTGACTAAAAATAAATACAGTGGAAGAAAAAAAAAAACTAAAACAACCCTCTAACACAGATGTTTTAATGTTTACCCGTACCACTTTTGGTCCTTTTATTTCTATGTATATATCACCCGCTGAAAAAACAAGTAACAAAATACAACACAAAATAATTTTTGTTCCATAGTCTAAAAAGACTATTAACAGTTAATAGACATTAAGAATAAAAGCACCACCACGAATAACAACAACACTAACAACAACAACAACAGCAACAACAAAAACTAAGTGCTAAGCGGTTTATTTATTAACGTAGCTCTATGCACTTACGCCTCTTAAATGTCTTGATAAAATTTATTTTAATTTAGTAAAATGAAAAAAAAAAAAAAAAAAAGAGAAAAGGAAAAAAAAATAACAAAAATGAAGAAGAAAAACGAAAAAGATTTCCCTTTTAATTTTTCATTTAAAATCCCCTGTGCTATTTATATAATACCTCCTAAAGCAAAAGTATAAAAGCAACAAAAAAAAAAAAAAGAAGAAACCTTCCTCCCCCTTCTACCCATTACTCAGCCCCTAACTATACAACACCATCCCCTCTCTTTTTCTCATTTTTTGTATTATAAATATAAATATAACAACCAACAAAAAAAAGGAAAAAAAAATCTAAATTTCTAAGGGAGAATTATTCAAGAAAACAAACTAAATAATAACAACAACAACAACAACAACATATAATATACAAAATAATAACAACAACAAAAGTAGGAAAAAGGAGAAAAACAAAAAAAAAATTCAAAACTTTTTTTTTTTTGTTTTTCTTTTTTGAATAAAAAATAAAAACAACAACAGCAACATGGCACTGGGGAGAGAGAGAGAGCGAGAGTAACAGAAACACCAACATTATGGGGAGAAACAAAAAAAAAAAAAAAAAAAACACGCAACAAACCTGAAAAAGTAAAATTACTTACAATTAATTAATCTCCTGTATAATAATAAATTTTTCTACTTTTATTTATTTTGTTATTGTTGTTTTTATTGTTTTTATTGTAATGTGATATATATATATATATGTATATATTATGTGGCCACCCAATCTTCCTGTTATATCATCGTATTATTCTTTTTAATTTTATTACATTCTGATTTTCTTTTTTTTCATATTTTTACTTTTACTTTTGTGTTACAGGTGTAAGGAACCAGGAAAATATCTTAAAAGCCTTCCACCCACAGCAGTCATCATTTGTTTTCACAATGAAGCATGGTCAGTTTTAGTACGTACTGTACATTCTGTACTTGATCGTTCACCAGAAAATTTAATACAAGAAGTTATTTTAGTTGATGATTACTCTGATATGCGTAAGTATTTTTGGTTTTGTTTCAGTTTTTTTTTCCTTAAGGTTTAAAATTTATTAAATTTATTAAATTATCTTCCCTTATCATCATGGGAAATATAAAATAATTTATTAAAGATTCTCAAGATGCTGTTCAATTTTATTGGATCATTTTCTTTACTACAATTTTTACATTCATCAATCAAATATCTCTCAACCGAATTTAAATTCTAAAAGTCTAAAATGATTAAGTCAAATGAAAATATAAAAAATGACTTTCTTTTCTTTTCTATGTAAAAGAGTAAAAGAAAATTCATTGAATGAAAATGAGAGATGATCAACATTTTGACACAGAAGAAACTTAATCTAACTTAAAGATGGATTAAATAATATCCCTGTGCCTCTGTCACCGTTTTTCTTTCTTTTTTTTTTAAAAGGAGAAATACGGAGAGAGGACATTATGAATTTATTCTTGGATATTTTAAATTTAAAAAAAAGGAAGAAGAAAATTGGGAAATTATTCAATCAAGAATTCCGCTTTTTCCCCTTTATTTTTGTTTATTTGTGAATTGTGATGAAATGATTATGTTTCTGTTTAGTTTTTTAGACACGTTTTTGTGTGTAAATATAAATAAAATTGAAATTTTCATATTTTCATTTTCATTTTATAGCACATTTGGCAAAACAATTAGAAGAATATTTTATACCATATCCAAAAGTGAAAATTGTACGTGCACCAAAACGTGAAGGTCTTATAAGAGCAAGACTTCTTGGTGCCAGATATGCTACAGCACCTGTACTTACTTATCTTGATTCACATTGTGAATGTACAACCGGTAAGAAAATATTTTACATTATTTCTATTATTATTTTCTTCTTCTGTTTTTCTGCTGTTTTTTTTTTTGTCGCGTACTTAAGAATTATTATGTACCAATAAATTTTAATATTTTGTGTTCTTTTTTTGTTTGTTTTATTCTTGGCGCACCTTTACTTAAAATATTCGGTTTTCTCTTATTTTCATTTTTGTATGTGTGTTTATTTATCTAAATGTTGTATGTATTTATTTGTATGTTTGTTTATTTATTTATAAATGTAACCGTTATCATTGGTGTTGCCAGTGGTACCGACGTTTATATCTGGTATTATTTTCCATTACGAGAATATTAGGCTAATAATAATGAATGACAAATGTACATTTTATTCAATTTTTGGTACAATTGTTTCATATAAGTATATAAAAGAAAATATAGAAAATATGATATGGTAGAGTTCATTGTGTGATATTATAAACATATAATAAAAATAGGGTTACTACTAAATATTTAGGTGGAATCGTGAACAGCCCCTTTAAAATATGTTTAGAGGAAACTGAAGTATTGGACGTTTGAATGAAAAATATAAAATGTGTAACTGAAAATGTATTTTTTTTAACCAATTTAAATAAATATTCATCATAATATTCTCTCTCTCCTGAGACATCTTACATTTTCGTATGTTTTTTTTTCTCTCTCTCTCTCTCTCTCTCCTTTTCTTCATTTTTCTGTCTCTGTCTTTTTTCTTTTTTTTTCTTGGTGTCAGATTGTTACTGTAAATGTTGGAAGATTTTATTTTCATTTTTTTTTTCTTCATGGTGGCAGCATGAGCTTATAAAGTGCGATTTAGGTCATGTCAAGAAACTTAATGGTTTCTAAAGGGGTCGAAAGTATGAAATGAAAAAAAAAAGAGAAACAACAAAAAAAAAGGAAAAAAGTTGCGTCAAATACTTAATTATTGATTAATGGCCATTGTATGATTTTATTTTATAAAATGTTGGAAAATGATAATAATAAAACAAAATGCGAAAGAAAAATGGCGATAACGGCTTAAAATGTCAATTCGAGATTTTTCTTTTTTTTTTCTTCTTTTTTTACGTTTTGAGATTGAAGGCTGAATTATTAATTGTGTTTTGTCTCTGACAAATATATTTTATTGTTTTATTAGTTTAAATGTTTTTGTTACTTTAGTCATCATTAAATGATTTAATTCTTGATTTCTTAAAGCTCTTAAATTTTAAAGATTACACTTGTGTATCATTGTAAATTTATTATAAATTAAATTAAATCAAAGAAACTTTCAATCAGACGAACAAATTATAATAGTTTCGAACAGTCTTAATGACAGCTCAAACTGTTATAAATAATTGAAATTCAATAGACATGAATCTGCAATCGTGCTTAATAAGTAAATATAGAATTTTCATCTTAAGTTTGTAAGAAATTTTCTTTTTTTTTTATTGAATAAAGTTTAACAGATTATTGCTTAAACTTAGAGATAAACACGCGATTCTATTGTAAGTTACAAAAGTCTAACTACTTATTTCTAAGTTTATCTAAGAACATGTTCTTTCGTGCATGTGTGTGTGTGTATGTGTGTATGTGTGTGTATATTTGTTATAATTTATAAATAAAATATAATGAAAAGCGTTAATGAGTTGGAAAATTATAACATTTTCTTTCAAATTTCAATTGTTCATAATTATTATTATTATTATTTGTAATAAAATTATAAGCTTTTAATATTTTTTTCACCTGAATGCACGCTATAATCAACACAACTACAACAACAATAACAACAACAACAACAAAATTTTGTATTATATATTTTCTTGTTGAAATAAAAAAAATAAAATCTTTTCATAAATAGTACAATATTGTTTCATAGAAAACTTTATAAAGTTTTTTTTTTTTTACAATATTGTATGATGTAATGTATAATGTAATGTGATGTGATGTATGATGAATAGAAGTTGTAAAATATTGTATCTTATATTATTTGTGTTGTTGTTATTGTGGTTGCTCATAAATCTTTTGTCTTAAATTTTGTATAGCATTGCTAAAGTATAAAACCGCACATCAAACTTCATCCTATTTTCTTAAATAATAAAAGTAAAGAAAAGAAAAAAAAAAAGCAGAAAGATAAGCAACAAATTTTTCATATTAAAATATTTCTTTGTATCTTTTTTACATCATATTTTTCAACTAAAATTTATTTAATTTTCCCTTTAATACATTAGGATGGCTTGAACCATTATTAGATCGTATAGCACGTAATTCAACAACAGTTGTATGTCCTGTCATTGATGTTATTGATGATACAACAATGGAATATCATTGGAGAGATTCTAGTGGTGTTAATGTTGGTGGATTTGATTGGAATTTACAATTCAATTGGCATGCGGTACCAGAACGTGAAAGAAAAAGACATAAGGTAAATATAATTTTTTTTCCGTACTTTTTTAACAATAAATAAATAAAAAAAAAAAACCTTTTGAAAGAATAAATATCTACCCCCATACCCCTATCTATCTCTATCTACGTCATCTACCTCACTAGGTATATTGAATTGATCAATATTATTATATTATCCTGTATTATATTAGGATATACAAGTAAGAAAAAAAAAAAGAAGAAGAAGAGAAAGCAGAAGGTAAAAAATCCTTTCAATTCAATTGAATATTTGATTTTCTTTTCTTACTTTTTTGGTTCATTGCAAAATTTCGTAAATACTCTGATCCTGAATTCTAAAAGCTAAAAAACTTGACTTGTATATTATTATGTAAAAAAAACGAAAATAAAGAAGAGTTTTTCCTTACTTCTTTCTCTTTCATTCTTTCTTTCATTTTTTTCTATCTTTGGTTTATTTGGATGCTTAACTACGTTATATCAGAAAACGAATGAAAAATATATATTTTATTTTTTTATTCACGTAACTTTTGGTAACCTTGTTATTCTTTATGTATAACGTAATATCTTATAAGGAGGAATTTTTGTATAAAGATATTTATTATGAATTAATATTATCCATTTTCGTTTCGTTTTCAGTTTTCTGTTTTCTGTTGTTGTAGAATTTTTTTATGAATATTTATATAAATCTAGACGAAAATTTGAAGTCAAATGTACGAAAGTTTATTTTTATAATATTTTTTTTCTCAGTTCTTCAGTTTGTTTCTTCTTCCTTATTCCTTCTTTTTCCGTATCAGAATTTAAATAAAACTTTACAATTTACAGGACATAAATCTTGTTGGTAAGAAAAAGAAGTAAAGGGAATTTATTATTTAATACAATTTATATTTTTTAATGCTATTCAAATATACTTAATATTTTTTGTATGCAAGAGGATAGAAAGAGAAACACGGTGAAATTGATTAAAGAAAAATGGTGGAATGAGAAGAATGAAGTTGAAGTACGATACGATTATAATGCATGATGAATTTTAAATGGGCGCGATCTTTTAAATTGTCATAACTCATCACAAAACTTTATTTATTTTTTTGTCCTACTTATGCAAGGGGTAAAGTGGGGTAAAAATGAATGTTTATCTTTGTTGAAGTTTTTTTTCCTCCTGTTTTTTTTTTTTTTTTTTTTTTTTGCTTTTTTAAATTCGATATCCCTTTTTTTGTGTCCCCATCAGTTTTCAGTAATGTTGTTGGGGGAAGGGTAGGAAGAAGGAATATCGTATAACTAGTTTTAAAGGAACGAGTGCTTTTTGTATAAATAAAATATCAAGTTAAAAAAAAAAAGTTTTTATCGAAAGAAATAAAAAAAAAAAGGAAAAAGAAAAAAGAATGAAGAATAAAACTTCATTCAAAAGTCAGA
This sequence comes from Pedicia rivosa, assembly GCA_963082725.1. Taxonomy (NCBI): domain Eukaryota; kingdom Metazoa; phylum Arthropoda; class Insecta; order Diptera; family Pediciidae; genus Pedicia; species Pedicia rivosa. The sequence continues at coordinate 43,818,689 of OY720152.1, read as the reverse complement.
CAGAATAAGCTTTTAATGGAATGATAATGGTATTAGAATTGACTGAATATTTTTATTTTATTTTTTTTCTGTTATTTTCCCTTTTACTTAAATTACATTTTCCAACATTATTTATTCTAACATTTTTCCCATAACAATGTCCACAACCTTATTCTGATGTAATGTTTTTGAAATTTATAATCAATCGAATCAAGTCAATCTATTTGTTTTAGAAATGATCTTCATATAGATTCAGATTTTTAATTAATGCCGGTTGATTGGATTAATTATAATGAATGGAAATTTTAACAAATTTTAGTTAACACAAAAATGTCTAGTCTATGAATTTATTTGAATGTTTAAATAACAACAATTATGTAATAATTGTTGATTATCAGAATTTAATTTATCATGATTTTATAAATCAACATAAACAATATATTTTGCTAACAACAAATAAAGATAAAATTAAATTGTACTCGTTTAAAATTTGTTATAACATTTTCCATTTATTTTATTTTGTATTTGGAATTTGATAATCTTCTGATTTATTTTATTGAAATGAAAAATATTAAAAGTTTTAATTCCATCACTAATCCTTTCCAATCATACTTCCCTGTTGTTACAATTACATAAACAAATATTGATTGCTTGGCATGGAAGAAGAAATTTTTTTTTAGATAGCGAGAATATTGATGTTTCCATTATTCAAACAATGAAATATTAAACGGAATAATTTTTATTCGATCAACCAAACAATTGAGTCAGTTGAATTTCAGAAAATCGAAAAAGACACAAGTGTAGCATTTATTTCTAAATAGTAAAAGAAACTTAACGTTATTATGTATGGGACGTTGACATTATCACGTAAGTTTACGTAATTTATTCAAACTTATTTTATTTCTCACTTTACATTTGATACAAAAATTAAAATCAATTCTGGTCCAACAAACGAAAAATTAAATTAAATTTTTTGAAAAGAAATGAAAAAATAAAACACAATTTGAATAGAAAATTTAAAACCAAAAATAAAAACAGGAGAGGAATAACTTTTCCATTTTCTCATTCCAAATTATTATTATTCTCATATTCGGTCGTGTTATTATATTCATTCGCAATTTCACAGAATTCCTGTGACATTTTATTATATTATTTAAACGATTTAAATGAATAATTTTTTTATCTTGTTGTTGCTGTTTTTTCTATTTTTGGTTTGTCCAAAATAACTCAAATATAAAAATAAAAATAAATGTAAAATTTTTCAGACGAATACAGAAATTAAATCCCGTCACTGAAATATTTTTCTAACATTTTCTGTTTTGATTTGAAAATTGCCTTAAACGAAGAAATAATAAAAGAAAAATAATAATAACAACAACAACAAGACTAAATAACTTTTAAAAAAAAAATATTTCTTAGAATTTCTAACAATAAGAAAATATATTTTCCCTGGACCAGAAGTACATATATTTTGTAGCTGAACAGAATAAATAACACAAATTTTGTAATACATACAAGAATCAAGAGAATCATTTAAAGTGAGAAAGAGAGAGAGAGAAAGAGAGAGAGAAAGAGAGAGAGAATGGGTAAGAAAGGTAGTTAGAGAGAAAAATAATATTATGAAATTTTCTATTATTTTGATTTTGATTGAAATAACCGGATAGGAAATTTCATCATAATAAAAGCAGCAACAACAACAAAAATAATAAATAAATGTCAACCGGAAAGAAAAAATATAAAATGACAAACAGACAGAGAACGAGAGAAAATCGTAAAAATTTTAAGGAAAATTGTAAATCAAAAAATATCCTGTTCTTAAAAACATTATTATTATTATTATGAAATAAAACCATTTTCCATTTTCCATTTTCATTTGATAAAAGAGAATAAAATTAAAATTGAAATTTAATTGAGTGAATGTTTTTTTTTTTATTCAAAATTCTTTAGACTTGTTGATATTTGATTACGAGTCGAGAGCAGTGTAGATATGTGTGTGTGTGTGTCTGGTGTGATGCTGAGTTTCGAAACATCAAAAACAATCGTAGAATTTAATTATATTTGCATAGGTCGGGAAAATTCTTTAAAAAAAAAAAAAATAGAGAGAAAATGAAAATGATGATTTGTATGTCTAGATTGGGATTTATTATCTCTACGTCGTAACTTTATTGTTTTTTTATTGTATTTTTTTTTTTTATTCTAATTTAAATTACGAAATTCTGATGGTTTTTTATTTAAGGGTGAAAATTGTTTGGTTTTTTTTTTGTTGGTTTTTATTTTATTAAAAATAGAAAACAAAAATTTAGATTTTTTGTACTACGAAAAAAAAAAGAAATTCAATTTTCAAAGCACGGATAAACGATAAATAGATAAAAAAAGTTTTCTCTTTAAATTTTTTTTAACGTCATAGTAAAGATTAAATTATTGCTGCCGTAAAAATCTTGTCACAAAACAATTATTTATTTTATTATGGTAAAATTATAATTAAATAATTATAATTTCTGTGAAAGAGAATAATAAAACTATTTCTAATTTATATTTATATTTGGTTTTAATAAAAGATTTCTTCGACTTAAACTTCTTTAATAAAACTTTTATGCCGTAGCAATAAATTAGATATATTGTGAAAATCATGATAAAATTTTGACCAAATCTTATTCGTTTATTATCTCATAATTTCTTCGTCATTTATCCATTCCGCCATTTTTATTGACATATTTCAGCACCTTATCTGCTTCACATATTACAGCTAACTTCACATCAATATCTTAAAAACAAAAACAATTAAATATTTTTTCCGTTTATTTATTTTTTTTTCTTTTTTTTTCCAGAATTCAGCAGAACCAGTTTGGTCACCAACAATGGCCGGTGGCCTATTCTCAATTGATCGCTTATTTTTTGAACGTCTTGGTACATATGATTCTGGTTTTGATATTTGGGGTGGTGAAAATTTAGAATTATCATTTAAAACATGGATGTGTGGTGGTACACTTGAAATTGTACCATGTTCACATGTCGGACATATATTTAGAAAGCGTTCACCGTACAAGGTAAATACATTTTTTTTTTTGGCAACCTTTACTTTTTTTTTTATTTCACTTTTATCCATTTATTATTATTCAACTTTTCCACTTTTCAATAAGTCATCTCATCCTTATTTTAAACACAATCGATTGTATCCGGTTTTTATATATTTTAAATATTTTTCTTTTTTTCTTTTTTTTTTTTTTACTTATTTTTCAATTTTCCAATCTACAAAATATAACGAAACAGTGGAGATCCGGGGTGAATGTACTTAGACGTAATTCTGTACGTCTAGCCGAAGTTTGGTTGGACGATTATAAAAAGTATTATTATCAGCGTATTGGGAACGATAAAGGTGATTTCGGTGATGTTTCTGGGCGACGAGAATTAAGGTAATTTTTTTTTATTGTTTTTAAGACAAACGAATAAAAATGCAAAGCAACAAAAAAAACAACAACAATTTTTTATTGTTGTATCTTTAATATATTTTTTTTATTTTCTTAAAGATTATTAAATTTTTTTTCTTTTCCCTTTTTTTCTGTCTCTCTCTCTCTCTCTTCTTGTCGTATCTCTAGAGAGAATTTAGGTTGTAAAAGTTTCAAATGGTTCCTAACGAATATTTATCCTGAGCTGTTTATTCCGGGTGAAGCAGTAGCATCCGGCGAGGTAATAAAATTCATAATATTTCTTTTGTTTTTTTCTTTTGTTAAAGAATTAAAACAGAAAAAAAAAGTATCAATTTTTTTGGTTGGTTCTTTTTTTTTTTTTATTAAAAGAAAAACTCAAAAAATAATGTCAACTCATAAAAAAAAATGTTGTGGTTTTTTTTTTCATTTTTTTTAATGAAAAACAAAATAAAATAAAAAATTCATCTTTTTCTTCTTCTTCCTCTTTTTCTTTTTTTTATTTTCTTTTTTTTTTTTTTATCATAATTTTAGATTAGGAATTTAGGTTATGGCGGACGTACCTGTTTAGATTCACCAGCTAGAAAAAAAGATTTAAAAAAATCTGTTAGTCTTTATCCTTGTCATAATCAAGGTGGAAATCAGGTGGAATATTCTTTTAGATTTATTGATTTGTTGTTGTTACTCTTATGTTTGAATTCTGAGCGGAGGAAAAAAAAAATAGGAAATACCAACGAAAGTGTGCGTGAAAAATTCACAACATCAAAGAATCAATCGGAAACCGGAATCTTCGCATAAAATTTTCTTTCTTCCCTATTTTTTTTTTTTGTTTATTTTTCCTTTATTTTTTGCTGACAAAAAAATTACATTTTTATTGCGAATTTTGTTCTTCATTTTTCTTCTTCTTTTTTTCTTCAAATAAATTTAGATTGGAAATGAATGGTCAGATATGTGTATTGATTCAGCCGCTAAACCAGAGGACATGCAAAAACCAATCAATTTATGGCCTTGTCATTCACAAGGTGGAAATCAGGTATCACTTCACAATAATTTTTTTTTTTTGTACTACCACATTTGCAATTGTGTTTTTCTTTATACATTTTGGATTTTGTTTTTAAATTTTTTACATCATTTTTTTTTTTTTTGGGGAAAAACAAAAAAAACGAACATTTTTTTACTGCTTCAAAAAACTAATTTTTTTTTTTTGTCTATTTTTATTAATTTTTTTTTATTGGTTTTTGGTGAAACGGAAATAAATATTTTATTGTATTTTATATATCTATATCCATTTATAATGAAAATCGAATATTGTGATAACATCATTTTTTTAGTAGGTACAAATAAACAATTTTTATTTATTTCTCCTGAATAACAAACAACTCCTCAAGTGTCTCTATGACCCTGGGATCCACAGCCCAAATATAAAGATTAAGTGAGTTTATTCAAGAATCAGTAAGGAGCATATACAAAGAAGATTATTCCTTCAGTTATATGCTCTCAAAATTATTCATCTAGTTAAAAGAAAAACTAATGGAACAATATTTGTACTCTGTAAATTACATCTGACTGAGTTGTAAAACATTCAGGAGAATTAATCTTTGTTACACAAATCGTATCACTTTATTTGATTTTCCGAACAAACAAAAAAAATTGTATATAAATATCATGCCTTTGGTAAAAGGTGCACATCTTACGCCTTTCTCAACATCAAATGTAATTATATAATTTTTGTTTATGTCATCTTCTTTTTGTCATTGTTGTTTTTTTTTTGTCATTGATGGAAATAGAAAAAATAAACACAACAACAACAAGAAAAGCATACAACAAAAACTAATCCTTGCTTTTCTTTTATCAAAAATCTTTCAATAGAAAGTTAAAAAAAAAAATAATCTAAACAGCAAACAAATATTTAAATATATTTTTTGTCCCTCTCTCTCTCTCTCTCTTTCTCTTTCTTTTTGTTTCTATTCTCTCTTACCTCCTTCATCATTTTCTTCCTCTTCTTGTATTTTTTTGTTCTGTCGTTTTGATTGCCAAAAGGCAAAAAGACAAAATAATATAAAGTCACTTCTTTTTATTCGTCATCTTAAATAGGGGTGAAGTGGTGTAAGCGAGGAAATGGTAAAGCAAAAAAAAAAAAACAAAAAGAAAAATCGTGACTTTAGTTAAAATGTTTAACTTTTTAGTTTTCTTTCTTTTTTTTTTCCTTTTTCTGTTTTGCTTCTGTCAATAACAGAATTTCTATATATAATTATTTTCCGTATTTCTGAACTTCACATTTAATTCTTTCAAGATTCTTTCATAAGGTAGCCCTTTCCTTTATTATTCTCCACCCTCATCAACTCATCATTCTCTATCTCTGTTACTCTTCTATTTTTTTTTTATTTTGGATTTAAATATAATTTTATTCGTCTTCATTTCAAAAGTAATTTTTTTATTTTAATTATATTGAAGCATTGAAGGGGGTTTATTATAGAAGAAAAAAAAAGGATAATAACTGCTTCCTTACTTTCTTTCTTTTTTTTACATTTAAGGAAAAACACGCACAACCCAGATACAGATTTTTGTTCCATTTTGTCATTGTCTCATAATGAGTTTGCTTTAGTTTGTCCTTTTTTTTTGTTTGTACATTTAATTTTATTTTGTTTGTTGTTTTAAATAAGTTTTTGTTTCCATTTGGCATCAAAAATGGATGCAATTAAAAATACGAAAAGAAATGAATTTTCTAACACAAGAATTTTTTTAGTTTTCATTTATTATCAAAGACCGACCATTTTTTGTGATTTCTATTTAAAGTAAAATTCACGGTAAATAAATTCAACCAATGTTTAATTAGAAATAGAGAACTAATTTAAAAATGTAATGACATTGAAGTGAAACTTCTACAAGAAAGTATAGCCGACCTCAAATCTTAACAAAAGACGGTACGATGGTTTAATTCAATTCATGTCGGTACCACTTGATTCAAAGTCTACGATCACTGCCTAATACTTTCAAACAAAACCCTCCTTCCCCATATTTTTATCTATTCAGAACCCACTGGAATTGTGAATCTCTATGAGACTGTTGACGTCCTAATTGTAAAGGTACTGTATCTAAATATTAAAACATACTTGACAGGATTTTTCATTCAAAATCACAGAGAGCGAAATGTGATTGCTAAATTGTGTAAATTAAATGAGTACAACAACAAAAAATTAACCAGAAAAATTTCTATGAAAATAAAGGAAAATAGAAAAATAAACAAACAAACCAGAAAGAAAAGTGGGCAACTTATCTGAAAATACACTATGCTTAATTAACTGTTGCCCCAAGAAACCTATACCTTTTTTTTTTGTTCTTCTCTTGTTTTCTTTCATTTTCACCTTCTTTTATTATATTTTCATCATGATGACTTTTTCCTTTTCTTATCATTTTTTTTCTACATCTTCCTTGTCTTTTTTATTCTGAAAAGCCATTTGGGTTTTTTTGTTGTTGTTTTTCTTGCGTAGGTTTAATATTTTCCTCTTTCCTCTCTCTCTCTTTCACTCTTTCTCCTTCTCTAGAAAAAAAAAACCAGTATAAAAATCCAATTTACTTAAAAAACAAATTTTGAAAACATTTTCATTTAATTTTAACATAAAAATAGAAAAAAAAAATAAAAAGAAAAAAAAAAACAATTTACCAAAAAAAATAAATTCAAAATGCATGTCCTCCTCATGGCGGTTTGGATTTCTATATAAGCATAATAAAGAATAACATAAAACAAAAACAAAAAAAAAAAAATAATAATAATATTTTATATGGAGTTGGCGGTTTCCGGTTAAGTATGGTATTTCTAATTTTACCTTTATTCTTTGTACAGATTTCAAACATAAATAATTATTGTAATTATTTTATAACAATTTTTATTTCCCTTCAAAAAAAAAAACCAAATTTAATAATAAAATAATTAATCATTAATTAATTATGCGCTTTTAAAACATTGTTACACTTTCTCTCTCTTTTCTCTCTTTCACTTTCTCTCTTTGCTAAAAAAAAATTATTATTCATAGAATATTAAATTTTTTTGTTACATTTGACAAAAACAAAATTTAACTCATAAATGTGGAAGGCCCGCTTGCTTATAATTTATTTATTAACTTTAAAACCGACAAAACAATAATTATTGATTTTTTAATGGGTAAATTCTATTATGGTAAATTAAGTATTTTCTGTTATCCTGCCATTTAAAAATTTATTTTAACTGTCAAAATGTCTGTGAAAATAAAATAGCATATTTTTAGGTTAACTTTAACTGTCAAAACCAATACAAAATATAAAAATTTTATTTCAAAATAAAATTAAAATTCTAATTCATTGACAAAACCTAACGGGATATTTACAAAATTTAATTAATTTTTTAAATTAAATTTATTTTATTCTATTTATTTGATAAATTATAAAAATTGCAAGCATCACTCGCCAGCTAGTAAATTCCCATTTGTCCAATCTTAAATATTTCTTAGTAAAACAACAAAGAAGAATAGAGAAAAACTAAATTATTCTGATTGTTTTTTGAGGTTATGTTTTTTCAATAAACGTAAAATTGTATATTTTTTTTGTTGGTTTTCTCATAAAACAGCAAGTAAAAAAACATTAAGTAAAAAGCCATTCTGAGTAACGATCTTTTAAAAGTGTTATTAAATTGGATTTGGGGAAAAAAAAATCGCTTACAAAAATTGTTATTATTGCTTTTACACATGATGATAAGATGATGAGGGTTTACACAAAGTAAGAAAAGAAATAAAAATAAAAAGTTCAAAGAATGTAAAGACATTTATTAAATTAGTCACATATGTAAAAGCAATGAACAAGTTGAGCTTCCTAAATTGATTCTGAATAAAATAAAAGAAAAAAAAAATGTCTAATCATAAATCAAAATCAAATTCTAGTACTGGATGTTAAGTAAAACAGGCGAAATAAGACGAGATGAAGCATGTCTGGATTATTCTGGGAATGATGTCGTCCTTTATCCATGTCACGGATCGAAAGGAAATCAGGTTGAATTTACCACTTCAATAATTTTCTTTTATAACAGTTTTTTATTTTTTTTTTGATAATAAACTATCCTCTCTCTGTCTTTTTTTTTGTCTCTTTCCTCCATCCCATTTTTTATCTCTTATCTTATATTTTAGTTGTGGACGTACGATGCCAAACAAAAACACATTCATCACGGTTCATCTGACAAATGTCTTGCCATCACAGAATCTAAACAAAAGGTTGTTATGGAAGATTGTGATACAAATAAGGAACGACAAAAATGGCAAATGGAAAACTATGATCCTAGTAAATATAAATAAATAGTCCGTTTTTCGGATATTAGGTTTAATTTAATAAAATTAAATTAGGATTTTATTTTTTTTTTTTTTTATTTTCTCTTTCTTTCTTTCACTTTCTTCTTTTTTCTTATCTGTTTTTCCAATTTATTTTTACTGTCTTTTTAATGAAAATGTTTTTAATTTGTAAATAGAATTTTTGAAGAAAAAAGAAGAAAAACAAAACAAAAAAAAAAGTTGTAAATAAATAAATCGTTTTTTATTTTTGTTCGGTTTTTCATTCATTTTTTTAATTATTTTATTTGTTCATTTAATTTTTTAAATAAGTTTTTGGTAAGTCAAAATTCAAATGGGAATAAAGTAAAAAATAAAAAAAAAATTTAAAGTAAAAGAAAAAAAAGGAAATGAAGAAAAATTAATTAACAAAAAGAAAAAAAAAAAACAAAAACAAAATTCTTAAAAATTTCTGTTCTATAAAATTGATTGAGAATCAAGATATTTATGTTTTACGATGACGTGTTACACTGATGACGTTAATGAAAACAAAAAAGGAAATGTCTTTTTGTTTTCTTTTTCTCCAAATTTTTAATCAAAGTAACCTTTTTTTTTTTTTTGACCAGATTTATTTTTTTTTTTTTGTTTTCTTTCATTGTTTTCGTCGTTGTCGTTGTTATTGTTGTTTTTGTTGTATTTGACGTTGAGTCTTTTTGACATTAAAAAGGAAAAATTAATCTCATCGTTTTTTTTTTTCTCGAAACAAAAACCAGTCAAAAACAACAACAACAACAAAAAGAAAAATAAAATAAAGAAATGTAAAAAGTTGTTAGCATGAACGCACTCATTAATGTCAAAAGCAGAATAAAGAGGACACAAAAATAAAATAAAAAACGGAATTCAATTTTTTTTTTTATGTTATTCAAGAAAAAAAAAAGGTCTGGGCAAAACCGGGGGTGGGAAAACAACATAATTTTATTAAAGTAAAAAATAAAACAAACAAAAGTGAACTCTTTCTTTTCCTTTTTTTCTTTCTTTTTTAACAGATTTTTGAATTGTTCGTGTTTTCTTTATTTTTTCCTTTTTTTTTTGTTGTTTTTCTTTCTGTTTGCTTTCCCGTTGTCGTAATCAAACATTTTTATAATTGATAAACAGAAAATAAAATATAAGAAAAATTTAAACAAGCAAAAAAAAGTAAAAGAAAAGAGAAAAAAAAAATTAATTAATTAGAATTTTAAGGTAAAAAAAAAAAATAAAAATAATTAATAAATAAAAAGAGAAAAACTTAATTTTAGAAAAATAAGAAACATTGTAATCATATCCCCCTTTTATTATAAATAATTAAATAAATAAACAAAAAAAAAAAAGGAAAAAAAAAAAAATTTGTACTTAATTAAGAATAATTCTATAAATTAAATTATAAATCATAATTAAATAATTAAATAAATGAAGAAGAAGAAGAAAAAGAAAGTAAATAAAAAACAAAAGACTTAAAAAAAAATAGTTAATCGAAAAATATAAACCCGTCGTCGTCAGTCTACAATTTTTTTATTTTCCTTTTTGGTCACTGAGACACAAAAAAAAAAAAAAAAACTTAGAAAATGATAACAAATTATTCAAATTTAGAATTATTAAGAATAAAGGAAAATTATGAAAATATTTTAATAAGAAGAAGAAAAAAAAAAGAAAGATGTATTTATCTTTCACTGTCTCACTCTCTCTTTCTATTATTTTTTCTCTTTCTTTCTCTGTTTATTTATTTGTCCTTGCTTCTCTTGAAGGCAATAAGAAAAAATCTTAATAAAATAAAATAAGGAGAAAAGGACTATTTTTATTTATTCAAAAAGAAAAATACAAAATCTCAAGGCTTTGACTTTAATTTTGTAGAAAGAGAAAAAAATATCAGTTTAAATTGAATTTTTAAAAAGTGATAAATTTGAAGAATGAGAATAACAATAAAAGAGAGAGAGAGTCAGTATAGTTTTGCTCAAAAAATGAAACAAAAAATAAAAAATTTCGTATTAATTTTTTTTTTGATTTTTCCATTTTTTTTTTTTTAATATTTTTTTCCGATTACAAATTTAAATTTGTAAGCAGAAATTACAATAAAAATTTAACAAAAAAAAACAGGAATAGAACAACAGAAATATTTAATTTAAAATGGTGGCATATTAACGTTGGAAATTAGCAAATGTATGTGCAATAATTCGGACAGTTGAGCATTCAATTATTTTCATCGTTTGCCGTCATTTTAATTATTATTTTTTTTTTTTTTTTGATAACAATTTTTTATTCTATAAATGTTCATTTTATTCAATAAAATAGAAAAGATAATTTAAGATTTAACGGGGTAAAAGGGACCCTTTTTTTAATATATATTTGTTGTGATAATTTAAAGAAAAATAAAATTATTGTCAATATTTTCTTTTTAAGTTTTTTAAACAAAAATAAATGTCAGATGCTCAAGTTTACATACACACACATATCACACACACAAACACATAAACACATCTCTCTCTTTCTCTTTCTCACTCTGTAATACGAATAAAAAATTCAATTTACAGAATTCGATTTACAGAGGGGAGCGTAAGAGAGACATTTCCAGTATGTATAAAATAATTAACTTCGTTTTTTTTTTTTAATTCTTAAGAAAATATATTCGGATTAACGAGAGATTTTTAATTTGAAAACATAAACCTAAGACATTCCTGTTTAAAAGTATTAAAGCAAAAATGATAAAGTAACAAAAATTAAAAAAAGAATTAAGAAAATTACTAAAATTAAAATTAAACATTGAAAACGTATTTGTATTTGTATTATGTAATTTTAAATAGTAACAAAAGAAAAACAAACAAACAAACAAATGAAAGTATTTAACATAATTACCTTTTATAAGAAGAAAGTAGATAATTTTAATGTAAAAAATTATTATTCAAATTAAAATATGTATTTAAACAAATTCCACCATTCCTCCCTTCAACGTACCAAACATATCAATGAACTTATCAATACAGGATAATCAAAAACCATCCATGGAAATATAACATGAACCTACAACTCAACTAATCTTGATGAAATTCTAAAAAACTTTAATATCAAAAAAAAAAATATCATTCAGAAAAATTAATTGAGTTTAGTTTCTTTGTGATCTCCATGACTGATATAAAAAAAAATAGGAATTTCTACATATCAATCCATTAAAGTCAGCTGTTGTATCTCATAAACAAAACACATCAAAAATTTTAAATTATCTTAAATCATTTTTAATCAAATTAATCTAATTAATTAATTATTGTCCTGTATACGAATAGAATTTAAATGAAATTATCAACAAAAAAATCTAAATAAAAAGTTTAAACGTTTTAAATGGAAAATTCAAATTTACAATCGCTTTTCAATACAATTTTCTCGTACAAAAATTTTAAATTGTGTATTTTCGTGTAAGATTCCAAAGACGTAACTTTAAAATTATCATTAAATCTATATCCACTTTTTTCTGTTTTAAAAATCAATTTGAATTTTACACAAATTCAAATTTTATTTTTAGTTTGACAGCTGTCAAGTATGTTAAACCGGAAACTCAATTCATAATATTTTGAATAAAAATAAAACAAAACAAAAATCTTTAAATCCTTTTAATTACTAAATTATTAAATAATAAATCATTAAGCCCTCTCAGTTCTCATCTCTCACTTAATTATCTTACAAAACCAACAACATCAGCGATCCATTTTTCTGACTTTAAAACGATGTTAAAAATAACAACAAATAAAAACCGATTAGAGAAACCAAAAAAAAAAAACAAAAAACAGCTGACAAAATTTCACATAAAATCCATTCCATCAATTTCTTTCTTTATAATTGCATTTTTTTAAACAAAATTAATTTTATCCTTTATTTGAGACGATCAATAATAAAAAAACTAAACGTTTAAATGAGAAACATAATCCTAAGGGTTGTTACCAGTCAATATATTCCGTATTGTGTAAAATTTACAAATTCCGTAAAATTTACAAAATGACAAAATTTTCGCAATAACAAAAAAAAAAAGTTCACTACGCAATAGTACAAATTTGTAAACTTTTGACAATTGGAAATGTTTAAATATTTTGTCATTATCATTGAATTTAAATCTGTAAATAATGTAAACGTTTACAAAATCCGTTATCAATTTTCCGTGTAACAAAAACTCTGTAATAAATAATTAATAAATAAAATACATAACATAAAGGAAACATTATTACAACATTTTTACATAACTTATAAAAGAGAAATTGAAAATACAGTGAAATTCGGTTATAACGAACTTCACGCTAGACTTACAGAAAAGTTCATTATAACCGTTAAGATTGTTATAATCGAATCATTGTCAACATGTAAGATTCGTTTTAATCGAATTTCACTATAATAATTAAATAAATGAGTCCTGACGCTTCAATTCCCTTTTACAAAAAAAAAATAAATATTATAAATATAAAATAAATAGTAAATTAAATTAAAATAATTAAAATAATATCCATTGTTAAAATTTAGTCAAAAAAAAAGAGTACAGAGAGAATTTCTTTATGTTTTTCTTCTAAAAGTTTTCTTTTCTTTTTTTAGTTTGTTAAAATTAGGTAAATGTTTTTTTTTCTTTTTCATTTTATTGTAAAGTAATTTTATAAAATAAAAGAATAAAAAATTACAAAAAATAAGAAAAATTGCGAAACTGTTGAAAAATCATTTAAATGTAAAAATGTTACACAATCGAATTGATTCAATAAAATTAAAAGAATCTACGAGAAATTAATCAGTAATTATATGCCACCCCCCACCCAACCATTTTAACATATCATAATATTTGTTATCGTCTTATCGTAAGACGATGACGTAATGCGTTACTCGTCCTTTTACTGTTACATTTGAATAAGAAGACAAAAAATTTGTCAAATGATTTTTCTTCAATTGTTTTTCTGTTATTTTTGTGTTTTGTGTTTTTTTATTATTATTATTTTGTTATTTGTATTTTGATTAGATAATAAAATATTAATAAATAATAAAAGAGGAAAAAGTAGAAAAAGAAGAAGAAGAAGAAAAGTAAATTAAAAACGTGCCTTTTATCAGATAAGATGTAAATATATTGATTATTAAAAAATAAATTGTGTATTTGTTTTGAAACGAAAATGTTTTATTCTATTTTTTACCCCAATGAAATTTCATTTTCCTGTTTTCCTACTCAATCATTTTGTTATTTATAATTATCAGGGGTACAAAAATTTAAATAATGTAACGTTATGTACTTAAAATTTACGAAAAAATTTATTGTCTCCTGTTCCATTCGTCCATTTGGAATTTTTTATTCGATTCGTTTTTATTTGTCTTTTTTCCACCATTTTTTCTATTTATCAGAGAAATGTAATTTGGACTTTTAACACAAAAAAAAAGCATCTTCTTTCAATTGTCAAATTAGTATGTTTTGTCGTCTTACTTTTACCAATTCTCTTTTCTGTCTATCAGCTGTCTGTCACGTTTTAACTGAAATATTTTGTACCAGGCTGACATAATTCATGAAAAAAGTTGAAATTTATTTTCCGTGGTCTAAGACGAAAAATAATCCCACAAAAAGTCGATTCATAAGGGGCCACCATTTTTTTTTTGTAACAATAAATAACCAACCCCTAAACCCTACGAGTAACGCTAAAGATAGAGTAAAACAAACATATAAGAAAAAAAGCGTAACGATGTTGCATTCATTTTGTATCAGGCTAGAATGAATAACGAAAGATATTTTTTAGCAACCTGTGGATAATCAAGTCATCATCATTGATCATCAATCATCCAATCATCCAATCATCATCAGTCTTTAGAATTTTTATACGAATAGAATTTTTTTTTTATCCACAATTTTCAATTTGATTTTAATTTAAAATTTGTCGAAAATTCTGTCTTGAACATGAAAAAGGTAAAGATTACAACAATTTTCATTTCAAAATTAAAAATAAAAATTACATAAAATATAAAACTTGGTATATGAGTTTAATTATGAAGAAGTAAAATCAACCATTTCGTAAGAAAATGTTGTGACGTAACAGAGGAATTTTTCTCTTGAAACAAAATGGAATGTTGAACAAAATTCATGTAACAGAAGAACATGAACAATTTCTATTCAAAAATCAATTGAATATTTCATTTTTAGTTTTTTTCTTGGTTTTTCCCTCTTTTTTCTAAAAATTCCGAAATTTTACTTCTCAGAAGAAACACCACGGAAAAATAAACAATTGCTGAAATCCGGAAAAATATCAAATATACTTTAGCGGGAGGGGTAAAATTATTTTCGGAAAACTAAAAATCACCAACAATTTTAATGCCCAAAAATAAAATGACAACACCAAAAAAAAAAAAAAAAAACAACACACGAACATAACACGAACATATCACGAACACAGTAAACGAAATTTTTTTTATTGATTTCCGATTAAACAAAAACGAAAAGCTTTTCTTCTTTATTGTTGTTGTTTTTGTTGTTATTTTCGGTTTTATCTCAGCACGTCAGAAAGAAAAAGTGTTTTAACGCGTGCGCATTATTTAATCACTTTCCTTTTATTCTAAATTTATAATAAACAGAAAATCACACAAAAAAAAATAATATTCAGACAAATTCTGTTCTGTTGTCGTTCTTCATGTAAAAAAAAAACGCCATTATTAAAAATAATACAACAAAATACAATATTTTTTCACAATTCATTTGTTTCATTTTGTTGTGTTTTTGTTCTAAATTGACGTTTGTGTTTTTTTCTTTTTATTGTTTAATTTCATTTTCGTTCATTAATTGAAAAGAAAGTTTTAAATTGGTGGATAGAATTTTTAAGGAAAAATAATTAAATTTAATTTGTGAAAACAACAACAATAGCAACAACAAAAAAAAAGTGCCTGCAAAATGTAGTAAGATTTTCATCCTGATAATACGTTTAGAAATATTAAAAAAAAAATTATTTTTTTTTTCTAATAAAAAAAAAAAGAAGAAAAAATTTTCCCATTAATTTATTTTTTTTGTGCGTTGTTGAAAAATTGATCAACAACAAGAAAGAAAAAAGAAGATTTTTAAGTTTTTTTTTTTTTTGTTGTAAGAAATAAAAAAGGAAATTAATTTTTGGTGAATTATTAAGTTGAAGAAGACAAAAAAGAAAAGACGAAGAAAAAAAGAGAGAAGAAAAAAAGAAAATATCTCTTTAGTATTTTTTTTTTTCATCAGAGAAGTGAACATTGCAACAGGTAAATCGATTATTATAAATTTCCTTTTATTTTTCCTTTTCAACATCCGCCGCACCGCCTATAAAAAAAAAAGAACCTCAATCGTCTTCATCTCCAACCCTTCGTCTCACAATCCACATTTATTATTATGATTAAATACGCCGCAGACTCCGCAAAAAAAATTATTTTATCCTTGACATCCATTTTTTGGGTAGATAATTTGTTGTTGTTATTGTTCTGGATGCCCTTCAAAAATGAAAATTATAAAAAATTTACCCTTGTTGTTTTTTTTTTTGTTCTATACAAACGAAAGAAACGAAAGTGAATAAATAGAAATTGTGAAATTATGCATAGGCAAAAAAAAAATTGTGTATAGTCAATTGGACTAGACAAGAATCTAAGTAAAACAAATAAGTATAGAGGGTGCCAACAAACCATAAATAATCTCAACAGGTTAAACTTTCTATGTTTTTGTATTTTCTTATAGAGTGGAAAGGGTGTGAAATGGTGAGAATATTAGATTGGGTTTTATTAAAATAATAACTAAAATAACAATAACAACAACCATCAGGATATAAGTTATGTAAAATTATTACAAGGGGTTATTAAACTTTTCCACATTTTCTTCCTTTGTTCGTTTTTGTTGTGCTTTTGAAATGGGATAAAATTTATGCGTTTTAATGGACGTGCAATAAAATCTATCTGATTGTTGCGTAAATATTAATTTTTGATTTAAGTTTTATACGATTCACTGGTTACCATACAGTATTTTTGTATTTATATTAGACAATACAATAACCACATTAAGAAAGCCAACACTTAAAACTCAAAAATAAAAACTGAATATGATTTGAATTAATCACGTAGAAGTTTATTTTGGTACAACTTTAGTTAAAGTCATCCATTTACTAAATGAGTCACTGTCAACATAATCATCTTCTATCAACCATCTTTCCGACAACTTCTCAACTTTAATATTTGATTGAATTTTATAAACTAATCTCATTAAATTCTAAGTCTGAGTTAGAGTGACATTTATTCTAAGTACAAAGACAATTTTCTTCATTTGTAAATTACTTGTAAAATATTGAAATTAAATTTGTATTATAAAGATACTTCCTTTCAAAATGTCTAACCCCAAACCAATCATCCTATAACGTCATCAACCGCATCCCCATTTTTAATATAATGTACAATACTACACACTACAAACTCTTCCTTCCTGTCACCATGACGCCTCGTTTTACTCTGTTTCTCTGATTTTATTTATGAAATTTAGTTATATTTTATGTAAAAGTGTCTCACCACAATTTCCTACACCCTCCAACATTATAAAAGTTTTGTTATTTTATTTTATCAACATAAAGTGAAGTATGTTTGCTTATTGAATTGAAAAGGTGACGCAAATATTTATAAAAATATAGAATGGATTTTAATTGAATATTGATTGAAACTTTAAAACTTTTTAAAAGAAGAAAAAAATTCACTGGAATATTCTCTCCCGTTACTGGTTCAACTCTGAGTATTTTATTTGGACTTCTTTCATTTATTTGTTTTTTTTTTCTTTTAAGTTTTTCTTTCCTTAAAAGTCTTTTTTAGATGAGTTTTTATTATAAATTGAAAGAAATATGACAAAATATAAAGTCGTATAGTTACCATCTTTCCACCATCCCAAATTCACACTTTTAACAATTGAATTAGAATTCTTAAAAGAGAACTTAGAGTAGCATAAGGTAATATTATTTATATTAGTTAAGTATGTGTAAGGTAATGAACATTGTTTAAAAAGCAACTGTCGGATATTGTAGATAGTAGGTAGTTAGATCATTAATTGATTGGACATAAAAGTGAAGAGTTATTTTATAAATATTACAGAACTTAAATAAAATGAAAATGTTTTCACTTTTATTTTATGAATTGGTAGTTCAATTTATTGTTTATTTTTGTTTAGGGGTAAATAATTCTAAAATTGTTGTTGGTAACACCTTTATGAAGGTTTTGAATTTGGGTACCTTTAATAAAGACTTTTACTCCACCGAAAGTATGAAAGATGATTGGGTAATTTTAAAAAGCTCAATCATCATATAATTTAATTTTTATTTATTAAAATCTTTTCCATATTAAGATTAACCCGTTCTTCATTTCGTTGAATTTAATTCACTCCAATAATTTCACAAAAGTGTTCAACACGTTTTATTTTAAATTGTTCCCCGTGTTTCAATTTCAATTTTTCTTAGCATATGCTGTTAGATTTCTCTAGAAACTCACAATTCCTGAACTATTGAATTTTTAATAAACAAATGTCGAAAAAAATTTATAATTATAACTTTTAATTTTTTTTTCTAATAAGAAAATTTCTTACACATTAAAATTAGGGTTTCCATTTTCTATTGTGCGGTTAAGAAGATTGTGTAACATTAAACTCTTTTTTTGTTCTATCTCTATAATTATGTTTACCGTATTTTAGTCACGCATCTGCCACTTCCTGTGTCATCCCAAATATTCCATCTAAGTATAAGAAAAAAAAAAATAAATATCCAATCAGCAAAAGAATTACAATATTTTTGAGTTGGGTTAAAAGAAGAAGAAGAAAAAAAAAAGATTCTCATTCTTCAATGAAAATTTTCCCCTGTTTTCTTTTTCTTTTTCTAAATATAAATTCTGAAATGAAGGAAAACGTGTTTGGAGCAACGACAAAAAATGATGAAAAATAAAAAGAAGAAAAGTTCCATAAAGATAAGCAAAAAACTGTCAGAAATATATTTTGAAATGGGCGTGGGTCGGTGAGTGGGTCTTTGTAGGAAGACAGTAAAAAAAATACGGAAAAAATCCTCCATGAAAGGGACATTTGTTTATCTTTTCTTATCTGTGAATTTCTTTTTTTTTTCTATAAACTTTTATAGATTTTTATTTTATCTTTTTATTTCTTAGCAATCGAAATGCCGGAGGTATTGCCCATGGCTGGCATGGCCGATGCCGAACCAGATTTATCAACATTTGAAAATAAAACCGGACTAGCTGAAGATATGAAATTTTTAGCATCAATGCCTGAATTATGTGATGTTACATTTTTAGTTGGTGATACACGTGAACCTGTTTGTGCTGTCAAAGTTTGTTATTTTTAATTTTTTCTGTTTTAAATTGAAAATTTAACTAAATAATTTCTATTTCTGTTAAATATTAGGCTGTTTTAGCGGCAAGATCAAGAGTTTTTCAAAAAATGTTATATCAGGCACCGTCACCACAAAGGAAAAAGGATCCACCACCACGTGAAAATAAATTACGTCTCTTTTTGAAACGTTCATCTGAGCCACTTTTAAATTTACAAAATGCAGCACAACAGGTAATTTTTTTTTTACACTTTTTTCTTCTTCTTCCTTTTTTTTTTACTTAATTAATTCTTTTTGTTTAATTTTAAATTTTTTTTTTGTTTTTTATTTAAGTTTTTGGAATTTTTGTTTTTATGTTTTTTTTTTGGTTGTTTCCTTTGTTTTCGAAGAAAAGTCAAATCCTGAGAAAACAGAGAAAACCATTTTTTTTTTTTTGTAAATAAATAAAAAAAAAATTTTTGTTCTTTATAATTTTTTGGATAATGAATTTTATTAAGAGAATCCTCTTCAGTTTATTTTGTTTTAATTTTTGTTTTTGTTTTTACTTATAATAATTATTTAATTTAATTGTCTCGATTGTGTTCAATTGAACTTTTATAATACCACCCACCCCCCATTATTTTATAATTATAAACGATAAATAAATAAAAGAAAATTTAATACAAATAATTAATAGAGAAAATCAAACAAATTCCAATTATTTCATTTCCCCCCATTCCGCCCACATTATATATTGTAAGATAAATTTTATTATTGAGAAAAAAAATATTCAGTAGGTGTAACTGACTTTTCTTTATGTCAATGTTGTAATAACAACAAATTCACACCCACACACACACACATATAAATTTTTGTTTTTTTTTTTTTTTTTTAGATATTTTTAACTCCATAATAATACCAACCTCAACCAACCCTTAAAAACCCTGATTACGTATATAAATTTTTGTTTCTTTTGTAAAATATGCAGGGATGTAAATAATATAGAAAGATAATTCTTACACACACATTCATTCATATAAACATAGTTTTTTTTTTCATTTCCTTTTATTTACCACCCCTCCACAAAAAAACCCCACCCCCCTTTAAAATTTTAGACGATTTATTATTGTATTTTATAAGAATTCTAATCAATTTATCAGACTAGTCACAATTAATTTATGTGAATTTAGGACTTTTTTTTTTTTGATTAGATGCAAGTCACCAATAATATGTATCAACTAACAATAAATAAAATTCAGAGTAGACGTTCAAACATACAAGACATATTGATTTATGTACGAATAGTTTCCTAATGGATTTTCTAATTTTGTAACTATTTATAGACTTTTATTTTATCATCTTTACCTTTTTTTTTTTTTGTTGTTGTTTTTGAAATAAAATTAAATTGAATTATTTAAGAGAATTAATCACAAATGTAGCTGATTTCAAAGTGAACAGAATTTAATTAAGGCAACAGTGGAGAATTTTCTGTGCATATGCCACAATCACAATTTAAATTGAGTTTCAAACAATAACGTTTACGTTGAAATTCATATACAGTAATTGCACTCAGTGTACGACCCTAATTTTTAAATTTTAAAGAAATTTTCTCAGAATTGTGAACCAGTTCGATTGGCACACATGAATACTAATTCATATCATATTTTTATTGAATCAATTAAAAAATTATTCAAGAATCAAAAAATTCAGTCGCAACTTTTTTGTGTTTATAATTCAATTGTTGTTGTTGCAAAAGTGCAAAAGTGAAAAATTCAATTTTTTATGCGCAAATTAAAATTTTTATTTTTCATTTTATTTATTTTTTATTTTCTCATTTTAATTTTCCTTATTTTCTTGTGTTTTTTTTTTCTTTGTCTTTCAAAATTTTGTGTTGTTTCTCCAAAATATTTTCATTTTTCTAAAATTAATTGTTGTTTTTTTTTTATGAAGAAAAAAAAAATATTTAAAAAAAAGCTCAAATTTTCAAAACATGAAAATATTTTGTACAATAAAAAAAAAAAAAAAAAGAACCAACCAATCAACCAACCAAAAAAAAATTTATATATTTCCTTAGAGAAGTGGCTACAGTGGCCAGCAACTGGCATCAATACCAGAGGTAAAAAGTCGAAGGAAAATCTTTTACGAAAAAAATAAAAAAAAATTACCATTTTTTTTTCTTTTCTGTTGTTTCATTTCATTTTCATTTTCTTTTCTTTTCGTTTTTTTTTTTTGTTTCTTCTTCTTCTTCCTTATCACTTCAAATCAAATATTTTTCTTGTTTACATTTTATACTTTTCTTTGGCTCTTCACACACACACAAGAGAAATATATTTTTTTTTTTTTTGTTTTATTCTTAAAAATTTTCTTTTCACATTCTGAAACTTTTGATAAAAATTCTTCTGTTCTTTTTTTTTTTTTGTAGAAATTCTTAACGGGAGAGAAATAAAAGAAAATTAATAGTGTTTTCCACTCTGCCAAAATGTTGCATTCATACCACATTATTTCAGAAATCGTTTTCCACTCTAAATTAAAATGTTGCCTATTTTAGAAACTTGCTTTCCACTCTGAATTTTGTACTCCACGAATGTTGCATTTATTGCACTCTCTACTGGGCACGGTGCAGTCAGTGCAGTGTGAAGTTAGTATTCATGGTGATCAATTATTATGTTAAAATGGTAACTTCATTCTGAATTCACTTGTGTCAAATTAATAAAAAGAAATAATTGTTTAAAAATGGAATTCATAAGTTATATTGATGAAAAAAAATTGTTGTGTTTTTAGTGTTCCACTAAGAATTGCCCTGTAGGCAACACCATACACTGCACTCACAGTTTTGCTCTCCACGAATGCAACATTTTAGTCGTAGAGTGGAAAACACTATAAATAATTGAAAAAATTTTATTTTCTTTTTTGTTTTTCCATAATTTATCATTTTTTGCCTCTCTCTCTCTCTCGCTCTCTCTCACTCTCTCTCTCTCGTTACTTATTATTCTTTGTGTTCTGTTTGTGTTTTTCTTTGTTTTGTTTTGTTTTGTTTTTTTTTTTATCATTTAGCAATTTAGCTGAATCAACAAATTTAAACCTTAATTATTTTTCTTTTTCTGTGTTTCTTCCATTAATCGTTTTATATTCTAAAACTTACTTAAAAAAAAAATAAACTGTTGAACAATTCTACAAGATGCCTCTTTTCTTTTTTATTCTTTTTCATTCAATTTTCAGAGTTTGTTTTTTTTTTTTTTTTTGTTGTGACTTTTTTTTTTTTTTCATCCATTTTTTCCGTTTTTATTTATTTTCAATTGTCTGTTTAGGTTTTTTTTTGTTTTTCATTTTGAATGTTGAATTTGAATAAAATTTATGTTTGTCATTTTTGGTGTTGATGTTACATCTTTGTGTATATTTTGTTATGTCTTTTGTTTAGAGAACTAAAACAAAGAAAAATGAAAACAAATCGTATAAACTTATCACCTGTTGTAGACTAAACAATAAGTTATAAAAGTCTAGTCAAGGCTAGTCTAGTTTATCATCTAGTCTAGTCTAGTCAATCTGCGTCTAAAATCTAGTCTAGTGACTACTCTTGTCTAGTATAGAGTTTTTTTTTAAGACAAGTTCATACGATTTGCTAAAATAAATCAACATTTGGACAAAATATAATTTATTGAAGCAAAATGGAAAATTGATTTTTATCGTTGTTCACATCGTTGTTCACAACAAAATGCGGGAACGTCAAACAATTTACATTTTTTATGGAATCATTCAAATAAAATCAGTATACAAAATTAAATTTTAAATTCATTTATTGATGAGATACAAAATCATCTAATTAAAAATCTGATTCAATTGTAAACAATTAAGATTTCAATAGAATTATATTTGGTCCAAAGAAAAACTTTATTTAACCAAACTTATATTTACTGTGCGTGTAAGTAGCATAAATGTTTTAAATTAAATGAAAAAAATTATAATAAAATAATATCTTAAAACTTATAGTAATTGTTTTTGTAGTTAACAATTTTCTTTTCTTTTTTTTTTGATTATAAAATTTTTAAATGGAAATTTTTTTTTTTAATTTAAATTTTAATGAAAAAAATATCTTATGATTTTTTTTCTTTTTTTTTCTAATTAATTTAAATAGCCAGCGGGAACACATCAAACATTGATTATTGAGGAATTTGAACCAGATGTTTTTCGACAATTAATTGAATATATTCATACAGGATGTGTTACATTACAGCCAAGAACATTATTAGGTTTGTTTAATAAAATTTTATTTAGATTATTGAAACAACAAAACAAATTGTAACAAATTTTGATAAATAAAATTAATCATCAAAAGTTCTTTTTAATTCAATTTTAAGAATTTATTTTAACAATTGAATGAAAGTCAACGACCAAAGTATATTGTAATAAAATTTTAATTAGGATGGAAACCAGCAAAAAGATTCAAAAATTATTAAGAGGCAAAAAAAAAATTGACTAGTTACTTACCAAAACCAGTATGTCAAAGACGCACTTTTTATAAAGGGACAAAAAAACTAGTAAAGCAAAGACACACACAACTTGGCCAGAATATTATTGTGACTGAATAATTAAAATAATTTATCACACTATTTGACTTATTATTGTTGTTTCATAAAATCTAAACTTTTAATTGATTTTGAATATTTGTATATAAATCCATATAACTTTTTCAGGGGTTATGAATGCAGCTGATTATTATGGCTTAGAGGAGCTTAGACGTTCATGTGCTGGCTTTGTACAATGTTGTATAAATGTTGATACTGTTTGTGCACTTTTAGCATCAGCTGAACGTTATATTCAATACAAATGTACAAAAACTCTTGTACAAAAAGTATTAGAGTTTGTTGATGAACACGGTAATGAAGTATTGAATTTAGGCAGTTTTACATTATTGCCACAGCACGTAGTTAGACTAATTTTAGCTAGAGAAGAACTACGAGCAGATGAATTTACTAAGTTTCAAGCGGCACTTATGTGGAGTAAAAAATATTGTGACTCAAATCCTGTAAGAAAGGAAATTTTAATTTTTTAGGTCCGTATCATTAAATGAGATTTTGTATTTTAACTATTTTTAGAACGTACCATTAAAGGAAGTATTGGGTAATTTCTTGGAGTACATTCAATTTCACAAAATACCAGCTAATGTATTAATGCGTGAAATCCATCCGTTGGGTATTGTACCATACTCAATAATAATGAATGCTCTGGCCTATCAGGTGACGTAAACAAAACCCTCAGTTTACTGTTGTTTGATACGTAGTTCTGATACATTTTTTCTTACAGGCAGACCCAGCAAGTGTCGACCCTGGAAAACTCTCCCCCAATTCTAGTCGAGTAAGAAGAGCACGTCAGTCACAAGGACGTTCGATGTCGGTTCAAAGTTCATTAGATCCTTATGGTTCTAACACAACTTTGAGCTCAAGCGGCAGTAGTGACCCCGCTAGTGGCCCCCCTCACAGCAACTAACAAAGGCTAAACGGCCCCTCCTCTAATCCAGATAACCCCGCCCAGTCATTACCAAAAATCAGAAAAGCCAAATCCCAAAGTTTCCGTACAAGACGTAGCCCATCCGAAAGAAAGAGCCCAGCATCCAGTCTACTGCTGCAAGGATCATTAACATTTGGTGATAAGAAAAGAAGTCCTGTTTCACAGAAAAGTCCTAGTAGTATATCACAACATGATAAGAGTCCTGGCAGTTTTTCACAAAAAAGTCCGATTGGTTTAACACGCCAAGGTACAATAAGATCATCGCACAAGCGTAAAAACAGTATAAGCACACCACTGAATCTCGCCCAAGGACGACGAAGTCCTTCCTTATTTCAAGATCAGAAAAGTCCCCAGGGTAGAAAAAGTCCTATTCTGTTAGTGCACGAACCATCGCGTAGCCCTGGATTTAATACATACATGGAGCGTCGCAGTCCAACATCTGCTCAAGGAAGAAGAAGCCCACACGGCTTTTATCAAGGGTTTGATCCTGACCGAAGGAGTCCAACATCCTTCTTAGATCAGGATAAAAAAAGTCCAATGGGTCTTGGTCCGTTCGAGCAAGGGCGACGGAGTCCAACAATTCAAGTGCAAGGCCGAAATATTAACGAACGCCGTCAATCTACTGTTAATGTTCAAGGTAGAAGGAGTCCAATTGGATACTCACAAGGACTTATAACATCGATAACAATATCTCCGATGGATAATAGAAGTCCAGTTGGACCAGGAATTATTCCTCCAATTACTGTTTCAAATCCTTCAGAAACTTGTGCGATTATATCAAAATCCGTAGAATTTAGTTCCGATTCACATAAAGATCCATCATCATCAAAAGACTCAACCCTACAAAAAGATGCATCACCACTAAAGGAAGAACGCAAAGAGAAACCAAGTGTAATAAGAGAAATTATTGCGTTTGTTAGAAAACCATCGAAAAAAGTAATGAATACAACACGAACAGGTCGGTTTGCAGCAGCATTTTCACGTGCTGAATCTGGATCTGGTACACCATTATTACGTCAAAGTACATTTTCAACTTCACCAGCAGTATCCTCTAGTCGTGCTGCCAAAAGTGCTGTTACTAAACAAATGTCCGAAGTTGGTTTTGAACCCAAAATTTCATTAAAATTTACAAAGATGTCATTACGTCTTAGACGTTCCGACGATAAAAAGAAAGATAAAAAATCAAGTGGTGATGAAATAAGCGAAAGCGAAAATGAATCAATATTGAATGATAATAGTAGTAAGGTAGGTAGCAGGTCATCATCAATTGTACCATTTGAACTGGAAAATGTACGTTTTGAAAAGGTAGGTGAATCTTATATAAAACATGAACAAATAACAGAAGAATCAATAGAAAATATAAGTCCAATTAAAATAGTCGCATTGTCAGATAAAATAGCACAAAAACAAAACGAATCAATAGATATTATCACTGAAGATAATTTACCACAACAGGATAATGATTTATTAGAACTTAAAAAATCACTTGAGCATATCATTAATAGTAATTTAGATGAAATAATAATTGATGAAGAGAAGAAGAAGACTGATACTATTGTTATGCCAACATTTGAGATAGAGCCACCGTCGCGACGTGCATCATTTGATCCACCACGTTCACCATATTTAGAAAGTTTAAGGAGTCCAATTGATAATGAACACGATTTATTAAAACATGATTCGGGTGGGGAAAGTTTTGAAATTGTTGATACAGATAAAAATCGTGAGTCAAGTTTTGAAGATAGATACTCCTCAAGGGATACTAGTTTTGACATTTCAAGATATCAGTCGACGAGTTATGAAGATCAAAATTCTAGTTTTGAACTTGTTGAAATTGAGTTAAATCAAAGATGTAGTATTGATGAAAAAAAATCAACATTTGATCTTCGTAAATCATCAATTGAACTCGTGGATGTTGAAACATTTCAAAGAATTCGCCCTGAGGGTAGAAAATCTTCGTTAGAAACACATTTTGATTATACTAAACCTAGAAAACCAGAAGTTTCAACTCCGAAAAGTGCTTTTGGTGCACCAAGAACTAAACGTCAAGTTTCTGAACCTTCACGGTGTCGTGATCATTGTTCCTCAAATATGAAATCCCATTATTCAGCACCACAAAGAGCTCGAAGCCCATTATCAAATCAAACTTCTTCGAATTTTAGTTCTCGAGATAGTTATGATTCTAGTTTTGAACCAATTTCTATTCCACGCCCTGAATTAAAAAGTCCCTATGCTGATCCATCGAAACAACATTTCCCTTATCCTAGAAAATTATCCAATGACAATCAATCATTTCTTTGTACTGATCAACGATGTGCTAACATATTTGAGCCACGACCATCTCGTATTTCATCCCCATTATTGGGCGGCAATAATAGTGGTAATGAATTTGAACCACCATCGCCAAGGAGAGCGGTTAGTACATCACCAAAACATACATTTACATTTCGAATTGTTTTGAAAAAAGTTGATAGTTCACCAGATGCTCTTTGGCCATGTGCTGAACGAAGAAATCGTCAACGTCGACGTGATAGTCGTAAAAAGAAACTTAAAGACGCGGGCAAAAGTTTTTAAATTTATAAAAAAAAAATAGTATTTATTCATTTAGTTATCGTCAAATTATGCACAATTCGGTTGTGAATAAATAAAAAGGAAATACAAGTATTTTATTATTAAGTTTTGACGTTTTTAAAGTTAAATCATTTAATTAAAAATGTCGTTATAAATATGATACGAAATTACACGAAAATAATCCGAATAATTCCGATTCAATTATTGTCTCATACATTCGTCATAATAAATATTTTATTATAGAAAAGAAATATCATTCCACCCATTACCTACAATTTCTAATTAATTCAATATTAAATAATTTAATTAATTCCAAAAAGAAAAATATTAATTAACTCATACATACTTACATACACAATATACCAATAAATGTCGTTATTAAAAATTTTAAATCATTTAAGAAATAATTGTGACAATCCTCGATAAATGTAACTTTATTAAAATTAGGTTATTTTCATTAAAAATTTAAAACAAAAACAAAAAAAAAAAGAAGATATTCATTAATAAATTAATCGTATAAAAATTTTAAGTAAAAGTGTTTAAATTGTAATTAAAATTTACTCTTTTTTAAGTTATTGTTTAATTTCTAATCCTTTTCGATTTCAAAAGTTTTAATTTTTGTATTAAGTAAATCACCTTCCTATTATTTAAAAAAAAAAAAAAAACATCATTAAAGAATAATCATTTCGAATTCTAGTAGAGAATGACATAAAAAATTTATTTAATTTATTCGTTAATAATTCTGTACATAAAAGTTGAGTAAAACAAAAAATATGTGCCTCTCTATATCGTGTTTTATTATAAACAAAAAAAAAATTAAAACTTCATTTATTAAAAACCAAAAAATCAAAAATTTCCAGATTCTTTATAAAAACAAAAAAAAATTTAATTTCACATAAATTCCCACTTTTATTATTATTAAATTTTTATGTCATTCCACAATAGACAAAATTTACGTTTATTTTAATTTTAATGGGTTAGAAAAAAAAAAATCTTTAAACTTTAAACATTCTGATTGAACATAATTTTTTTTTTTTTTATATAAAATCAATTGAAAAGAGGAAAGGAAATTTTTCATAAAACCAAAAATGAAAAAGAAAAAGCCTCATTACCTTTTAAAACCAACAACAACAAAAAAAATTAATTTATTATTATTAAAGTGAAAATAGAAAAATAATTAAATGTGTACTTATTATAAAATATTATACAAATCGCCAATTATAATTAATAAATAAAAGACTATTTACTTATTTACTTAAAAAGAGAGAAATAATAAAAAAAAAACATTTAAAGCAAAAACAAAAAAAAAAACGTATTTACAAAATTACAAATTTTAAACAAAAAAAAAAAAAAAATGTCTTCGTTAATTTGTCTTCGTGATGAAAAGTAAAAAACAAAAAAAAAATATTGTTACTTGAGTAAAAAGATTATTAAAACTTGTTGAACATTTATAAATATAAATAAATAATTATAATTTAGTTTAGATAGAACAAAAAAAAAAATAAAACTTATTTACTTAACATACAAAACAAACGTTAAACGTTCACGATTTAAATTCTAGTAAATATTCTCTGTGGTATCGATTGGACAAATGAGACAGTTACAAAAATTAAAAAATAATATATGTGTGTCGTCAAATTCGTTATGGCTCTGATGTGATCATATTTCAGTTTTTTTGATACGTTTATTTATCGACTCATCTGTGTAATATATGATTTAATTATTTCTTTAACTTTCTTTAATTCTGTTATCAGAATTAAAATCAATTTTTTTTTTCTATGAAAATTAAAGGAATTCAAAGTAAATATTTTATATTCATTGAATTTATATATATATATTTTTTTTTTCTACAATTACAACATTGGTGTACTAATGTACAGTATTTATTTAGCATTTATTTTTAAAATGTAATTTTTATCATTCAAATTTTGATTTGATTGTGAACACGATTGCGTATAGAAAGTTGTGAGAATTTAAAATAAGATTCCGGAAATGTACAACGTTATAGGAGGATATTTGAAAAGTGACAATAGTATCAGTCTTTTATATTCCATTAAACAATTTAAATAAAATAAATTAAAATTCAAAATAAAAAATAAAAAAATACAAATCCATTAAAAGAAATCAAAAAATTTAATTTAAATATTGTGTAAGATTCACGCCTTATTTCCCTGGGCATTTTAAATATACCTCTTTTTACGGGAAAATCATATCAAACATATAAAAGAATTAAAAATAAATTAAACATTAAAAATTAAAAATATTACACTCGTTATTGCATGTTTTCCGAAAAAAAATATTTAATAAATAAATTAAAAAAAAAAAAAATACAAAAAAAAAAAAAAAAAGTTGTTAAATAAAAAAGTATTAAAAATTATATGTATATGTGAGAGTATAATTAAAAATAATTAAATCCACTAAAAAAAAAAAAGGATAGAGGAATAAATTCTAAAACCTCGTTATAACGAACATTTTTTTCTCTAAATCATTTCTACAACCTCGTTATACCGGACTTTTTTTTTTTTTCCCTAAAAACAAATAAATTTCATTATTTTTGTGCCATTTTTTCTAAGATTAATGAATACAATAAAATCTGTTTAAATGAATCCATCTTTCAAAAGATTAAATCACAACTATAATTGTGGTTGATAACTTTTATCAGTTGCATTCCGTAATTCGAATATTATAATTGGAATAAACTTCTTCTTTTTTTTTTTATTAAATCGATTGTTCTATTAGACAGATTTTTTAATTGTATTTATATAAATCTACCTTATATACTAATATATATATTTATATATTGTGGACATTGCGACTATTTTATAAACATAAATTTCTGTTAATGTAAAATAATAATATTGCATAGAGTAAAATCTCCAAAAAAAATATAAAAGAGAATATAATCACCGTAAACGAATCACATTAAAATTTGATAATCACAAACGTAAATGATTATGTACAAAAATTATATTAAAGATGAAAAAGAAAAAGCTAATTATGATTAAAGAAAGAAATTAAGTTAAACCATCAACATAAACAAACAAAATTAAATCACAAAGAATTTTTTAAACGCAAAAATTTTGATTTTGCCATTGATTTGTAAAGTGTAAGGATAATAATATTTTATTACATTCAAAGTTTTCTTTAAATAAAATTACAAACAAATAATGAAGTAAGTTGATGAGAAATTCTACTGTTCCCACTGTTAAATTTATGATGTGATAATTTCAAAACATTGAATATTTGAAATAAATTGCGGTTATTTTTTTGTATTTGGAGGTTTTACTGTGTTATATGTTATGAATGAGTAACTAAGTATTGATCGTATACATTAAAAAGACTACGTTTAAAAACAGAAAAAATAAAGAAAGTAAAATGAATGTAGATTCAAGAAGCGATAGATGATTTTCTTTTCTAAAGATTTCTGAATTTATAAAAAATGTTTTGCTGAAAAAAAAGGGCTTTAATTATTGTCTAATGCAAGGCTACTATTGTGAATATATAATATATTCATATATATTGAATTGTGTTGATCGTTAGATACCATTATTACGTCACTGCTATTCACAAAAGACAGAAAATTCTGCAATTCTTATGTTAGATGACGTCGTTCTGATTAACTGTAACATAATGTGAATATATCTTATTGATGTTGCTGTATACCGTAGCCTTGTGTTGTTTATTAAATTAAATTCTTTTCTTTGACTTTTTTCATTTTCTTAATGAAAAAATACCTTTGCTTTCTTGTTAGCAGAAATAAAAACACAATTTTGATTTTAAACAAAAATCTTATGTCGCTTCTTGAACTCAAAAATATGATATAAATTAAACACACACATACACATAAATACAAAGAAAAATTCAAAAACAAGAAAAACATTTAAAAAAAGGAAACAAAAAAAAGTATAAAAATCCAAATTTAAATTAAGTAAACGCACGGACCAATTTACATTCTTAAAACAAAAGTTTATATTTTTTTTTTTGTAATTTTTACTTCTTTTGTCAAAAAAAATTTATATTTTATAAATTTTTTTTCTTAAATTTTTTTGAAAATA
Organism: Pedicia rivosa; assembly: GCA_963082725.1. NCBI lineage: Eukaryota > Metazoa > Arthropoda > Insecta > Diptera > Pediciidae > Pedicia > Pedicia rivosa. Next base: position 43,787,544 of record OY720152.1, on the reverse strand, counting down.
ATTTCAATTACTTGAAAGAAAAAAAATTCATAAAAATTTGAAGCTGGATTAGGGGCCGTATTATAGTTGTAAAAAAAAAAAAACATGCACACGACTTAATGTACACAACAACAACAAAATAAAAAGAAAAATTAAATAAAAATTTAAATAAAGAAAACTTAAGTGATTATGTCTAATATCTAATCTCTAATCTATTAATTATTAACCGTTTAAATATATTTATTAACAAAATAAAAACAAAAAATTGTTTAATTTAGAAACAAAGAAGGAAAAAAATAGCTAACTAACAAAATAAATGAATAAATTAAATAAGCAACGTTTTAAAACAAAATGTTTGAGTTACCGTGAAATTTACAAACAGACATCAATTGAATTAAAAACTTAAACTTATAAATAATCGTTGATGATGGTTATGTTATTTATTCAGAAGTTAGAATTCTACAATAATTGATTGAGTTATTAATTTTATTGTATAAAATAATTATAAAACCTGAACTTCATTCTCAGACAAAATAAATTGATTAAACTTCATTATGACGTCAATTTGGTGACAGTCAGTTCAATTTTAAATAAATCCACCAATGCATTTAATATCATTGTTCAAAATGAAATGTTAGAAATTAAATGCGTTTGTCAATCAATTTTAATTGTGTAGAATGGAATTCATGTTTTGTTTATAATTATTTATAACAATATTGATAAAAATACACTATAGGTACACACATTTTGCTTTTATGTTTAGTTTAGAGAATGATGGCATTATTATTTAATTAAATATTATTAATATTACGTAATGCAAGCACAATAATTCTATTAAAAATATAAATTAAAATTAAAGCTTTTATATATTCTTATAACGAAATTTAATTTAGACAAAAAATGGCTGACTTTAAATTCCAAATTTTTCATGACGGCAACCTTGACTTTTACGATGAGATTCCAATAATTTTTTTAAATTGTCAGAAATAGAAAACGTTACTTTTAAACGTCAGCCATCTTGAATTTATTTTACAATTGTTTATTGTTTGTGTTTAACGTTATTGGACAATTATTTGATTTTGTTTGTTCCGTTTAAGACTTAAAATAATCGTTTTATTAATAACAAATTAAATTTTCATTGTAATAATTGTAAAATTGTAATTAAAATTAAATTATGAATGATTTTATCTATTACAATATGATTCATAATTTCTATGAATCTCACCTTTTTTTATTTTATTACTTTTTCCGTTTTAGTTTAGTATTTAAAAATTGAAACCTTTTTTTTTTATTCCAGATTTCTTGTACTATTTTATTTAAACAGCTAAAATGACTTCATAAAATATAATTATATATTAATTGTTATAAAAAGAAAATAATAATCAATAATCAATAACTAAAACTAACCTAAAAAAATGTGATTGTTGTCGCCAAAACAAAATAAGAAAAAAAAATTAACAAATATTATACCAAAAAAAATTTTGCTTTAATTGTCGCGAAAATAAAAAATAAAAACAAAAGATAAATAAAATGAAACTAAAAATATTTTCCAATGATTGGTTTTTTTTGAAGTACCATAGGTACTCCTGCCAATGTTACGACAAAGAGAAAAAAAATAAAATAATTAAAAAAAAAATGTTTAAGACAAAAATAAAAAGTTTTTAAAGAAAGAAAAAAAAAAAACGTTAAAAACGTAAACTAAAAAATAAAGTAAAAAAAAATTATTATAATCAATATAAAGTTAAAAAATATTTATTATTAAATATTTATTATACCCATTGGACAAAATTATGTACAATCAAATGTATGCAAAAATATTTAGATAAATGCTGACTGTCACTATAAATGTACGATGACGTTATTTTATTACGGGTAATGGTAATATTCTCTTATATGGGAATGTTCATTTGTTTACTCATTGAAAGTACCCGCAGTGCACACTGAATACAGTGTAACATTTACCATAAATATTTATGCACATTTGTTCATTGGGTAAAGTATTATGCAATGTCCATTATATGTATATTTATATGTTTAGGTATGTTAATTATAATACTAAAAAAAAAAAAACAGAAAATATAACAAAATATATAAGTTTCTGTATTTACCTTTATAAAAAAAAAAACAAAAAAATATTGTAAAATCTGTGTTACCAGTTACAAGAAAATAAAAACAAAAAAAAAAAAAAAATATAAATAAAAAAAAAATTATTCAAAAATGTTAAATAATTTGTATTTATTTGATTAAAATTATTACGGAAAATATTGGAAATTGAAAATAGCAAGACACTTTCTCTGAGTTGTGTTATTATAGGAAAGAATTTTTTTTAAGTTTGTTTTACATTTACAGTGTTTGTTAATCTTCGTAAATTATAAATTTTTTTCATACAAAATTTAATCTTTAACTTTTTTTTTTGAATGAATTTTACCAAAAGAAAAATGTCGATTAATAATTCTAGTTCACTATAAAAAGTTTGAGAAAATATAGAAATATTAGATTGCAGTAATGAATTATTTGTTGAAAATTAACTTAGAAATGGGAACCAAAGAAAGAAACTAAAATATAACGAATAGAGTTTATTTTGTGGTAAAATTTTTATAAAAACAAAATTCATTTTACATTCAATGTTTTTTTTTTTGCATTAAACGTACCACAGTATTTCTCATATTTTCAATTTCATTTATTTCCTCTTTATGCATTTTTATTTCTTCATTTTTCACAAATAGTTCAGCATCTAATCGTTTAATTGTTTCTTCTAAATTCATTTTATTCTAAAAGATAGAACGTAATGTAAAATTGATTTTAATTAAAATTTAAAAACAAAATCTTTCTAACTTTTTTCAATTCTTCCAATTCCTTTTGTGATTCTAAAATATCCCTTTCCTTTTTATCTAACAATTCTGTTCGCTGTAGTGAAATATCTTCAATTTCTTGCATTGAACATTTCAATTTATAATTTCTTTCAGTCAAATCAATATTCATTGTTTTTAACGTTTCAATTTCATTCAAATTTAATAAATCATTTCGTTCAAGATTTTGAACTTTTTCTGTAAACTCTGCAAAATATGAATTATTAAAAGGAGATTTTTGAAGTTCAATTTGTTATTTATTTATTTATAAAACCTTCAATTTCTTTATCTTTCAATTTTAATTGTTCTTCACAGGTTTTTGTATTTTTACGTTCATTGTAAAAATTCGTTGTCATACTTTTTACAGATTCTTCCAATATTTTTGCCTCTTTTTTTATTTGGATATTTTCTGCAGATAACCTAAATTGAATTGAAAATTAAATTACAAATTCATCAAAGTCTTAAACAATTCTAAATTCACACACCTTTCGTGATTTGCTTTCAATGTAAAGTTCATACTTTGATATTTTGAAACTTCAGCCGATAGTAATGTTGTATGATGTGAAAGGTTTGTCAGCTTTAATTTTATTGAAACAAGAATAAAGAAATGATTAAAAAAAAAGAATCAAGAATATAAAATTAAATTGTCAATCAATAATTTCTAAAGAATCTTTATTAAAGTAAAAGTGGAATTTAAAATATTATCATAAAAAATGTAAAACTGAAAAATTTTCATTAAAAGTTCTGAAAAAATCATTAAAATTATAAAATTATTCAACAAACGTACTTGTAAACTTGCATCATCCAAACGAATTAATAAATCTTTTTCAGCATTATTACAAATGGACAATTTATACTCAAATAATTCAATAATCTCAGACATTGGAATATTACCAATCTTAAAGAAATTATATGGGAAAAAAATTCATTATTGTTACATATTAAAAATATAATATCAGAAAATTCTTGAAACCAAAAAAAAAAAACTGAACCTCTTTATTATCTTTCGCTTCTAATATTTTTTCAATTATAATTTCAAGATTTATTTCAAGATTTCGATTAATTGGTAAATTATTATCGTCCATCATAAATTCACTTGACATTTGAATATTAGTTTGTTTAATAAATAACAGTGGACTTTCTTTTGCAATAACCTGTACAATATAAATTTTTTTGCAATTGGAAATAATTTTGTAAATAGTGAAAATTTTATTTGTTTTACCTCTGATAATTCATAATGTGGAAAATCATCAATTCTCGTTAATTTTAAAACCAAACAACACAAATCTACAAAAAAAAAAACTTAATTTTCGTAATTTCATTAATTTCAAGAAATAAGGAAGGAAAAAATACCAGGATTTTCTGACAAAAGTCCTTTTGCTAAAATAAAATGAATTACGTTTAAATTTAGAAGATTTTTCAATTGTGAATTAAAGATTGGCACAAAATTCGTAAGTTCTGTTAATAAACTAAGGCCATTGAGGTACATTGAAATTTCTGATGTTGTAAATTTTGTATAAAATTCCTGCAACAAATAATTAATTTTAATTATATTTGAAAATTGGCCAACTGAAAAAATAATAAGTGCATACATAATCAGTTTGATTTGTAGTAATTTTAACAAAAATCTTATCAAAAAATTTGTCGGTTATTGTTGAAATAACATTTGATTGAAGTGCAGGTTTCTGAATCATAACATATAATAATTGAAGTAAAGATGATGTTTGTTCTGGTCGTATTTCAAGACGTTCTGTTACCATTAACAGTACAGATAAATTCTTTGATAAATTCTTTAAAACATCTTCAAACATTTCAACATTTTCTAAAAGTGAATTTGTTTATTTAATTAATTTGTTTGTAGTTTCTCCTTAGATAGACTTCTAACCAGTACTCATTGCAATATGCCGTAAAACTTCTAAAGCTTTACTACTTGTGTAATCACATTGAATCCATTTTAATGATAATTGTGTTAATTGTAAATAATTTACTGATAAAGTTTTATCAAATTGTAGGACACAAATTAGAACTTCAAATATCATTGATAAACAATTTGCTTCATTTTCTTTACAGTCATCATTAGTGTCTGAAGAATTTTTCACGACAGTTGGTGATGTTATTTGTTCAATAATCTAAAATAAGACGACAATATAAGGAAATCTTATGCAAAAAAAAAAACAGTAAAACTTGTTGTGAAACTTTGTGTAAGTGTAAGTTTAACTTCGATTGATTAGATGTGCATAATTTTAAATGATTAAAAAGAAAATAATTTACTTCTATTAAATTTTCAAATTCATTTGAATAATTTGGATAATTAGTAATTCCTTCCGATGTATGCTTCTGATTTTTTATATCAATAAAAAAGTCAACCAGATGTCTCAAATGAAGGGTATCCCATTTTCTGTATTAATAAATTTAATAAATCAACTAAATGTTCTACAAAATAATGAAATAAATTTTTTATCGTAATAGTTAAAATTGACTCGGAAACCTTCATTATTGTTCAATATTCTGGTACTTTTACAATATGAATGTAAAGCTTAGAATTTTTCAATTCAATAAAAGCTTCCCAATGTGTACCTAGTTTTGATTCAAACTAATTGAAATCATTGTCTTTAATTTTTAATATTATTTAAAAAATTTGTAATATTTATTGCCACCAATAAATCTTTCTTGCACTTTATTAACTCTTAACAAAAATAAAACTCTAAAATATTTACCTCAAAGCATTTTCAATTTCAATAAAAGTAAATTTAATGAATTGATGTAAATCAGTTTTTTGAATTGTTTTCGTTGTACTTTCAAAAATCAAAAACATTTTACATGCCTAAATGTGAGATAAATCCGATATTTTATTAAATGTAAATTTGTGATCATGTCAAGTTTCACAGCGTCTTTAAGTGTCTCACAAATAATAAAAGAAAGAAAAAAGCATCTTTCACATAAAATAGAAAGTTGAAACAAAAAAGGCATTATTTAGTATCAACTTAAGGATGCTGTGTAAACTCTAATATATTGTGTCACCATAATTCCACATGACTTAATTCGATTACTAAATGTTACTGTATCAATCGATTTCTTAAGTAAATATAAAGATGGTAAATTTTTGTAGCATAAATTAATAATAACATTTAATGCTGTATTTCTTAAGTTCTCCTAGAACAACAAAAAAACAAATTAAAACATTAATGAAGCATTAATTAAAAGCATATACTAACACATTCACCATAAATAAAATCAACCAATTTCTTTATTAAATCTGACAAATATGGTTCTCTCCATGTTATTTTTATTCCATAAGTTAAATCTTGTAAAATTAAAAGAACATTATTAATTCGTTCCTGCAACAATTAGAAAATTACTTCAATTAAATCATTGCAGAATTTCACAAATATTTTAACTAAAATTTTGTTATAATTATTGTGAAACTCAACAAAAGTTAATTTAATTTAGAATTGGGTTAATCAACTAACTATTGATTGAATTGATCCTAAAAGTTTTGCCAATATTGGAACATATTTGAATTTATGAATTAGTGCATATCGAGTTGTTGAATTATAATTTGCTTGTTGTATTACAGCCAATGATGACCAAATTAAACCTAAAATTGTGACGGAACAAAAATTTTTAAAGTTCTACTTTATAAATTCAACAAATCCAATTTCACAAATATTTAAAGAAAACAACTGAGAAATTTCTTTAACGAAATGTTTATAAATTAATTGAAACTTAATGATTTACTTGATCGGGAATCGAGATTGTTCATTAATTTATAAAGGTTGATATAAAAATTACTTGCTTCCATCGATTGTGGATTGAAGTCTTCAATATTAACTGATGAGCTAAGTAACTAAAAGAAGCATAAAATTAGGAATTAGTTAATTAAGGTTAATCTTTTTAAATTACAGATAATGATCGATTCAATAAATTTGTACTATTTTCCGAATGTGTTTTACAATAATCATGAAAATATTCATTAAATTGTTTCATATAATTTTTTGTATGATTTTCAATCGATACTGATGTCAATGATGATGACGTCATTCTTTAAAAAATCAACAAAGACTATTTTCTATATTAGCTTTATTTGCATAAACTCATTCGACACAAACACACAAACACAATAATTATAATTTTTTTTGTAAAGCATATACAAGTTTATAAATAATAATAAATAAAATATGTCAAAAGAAGAAAAATATAAGAATTTATTGCAAAAAGACATAATAAAAGTCATGGCCAACTTTTTTTTTTTTAACGTTGTAACAAAAAAGCTCTGTGTTTTCTCATTCAATATTTTATTGATTCAGTTGGTGTAAAAGTTTGTTGTTGTCTTTTAATTACAAAATAAATACAAGAATTCTTTTGAACATACACATCTTGTGTAATCAATTAGATTACTTAATCTAATTTTTAAATATTTCCCTTTAACAACGTAAAAGATTTTCTTTTTCATTTTAATTTTTTCTAATTATTGCAATATTTTTCTTTTGGTCAATTCAATTATTTTTAAAAAAATAAGAAACAACAGTTAAATTAAAATTCAGATTTTCATAAATTATCACTGATGCTGTTACCATAGATCAAATATATAATAGATACGCAAAGATTGAATAATTGAGATTATGCGTAGAAACCTAATTGGCGCCACTATCGTTCAACTTATTATTATATATTTGGTCTATGCTGTTACTAACAAATTACTACTAAATCCAATTTTTACTTGACTGCATTATCAGCAACTAATTGTGACGGTAAAGTAGCTTAATAATGAATATAATCTTCATAAAAATTTGAAGGGCACAATTTAAACTAAAATCAATTTTAAGATAAAAACTTAATGTTAGCTTTATTAAAATGACAATACTAATTGTGTCAATACAATAAATATTTTATTAAATAATGATCGTGTTTAATTGTAAATTCACTCTGATAATTTAAATTAAAATTTGTTAAGTAATTATTATTATTTTTTGTTAAACAATAATAATATATTTGATAAGAAAATTAACAAGAATTAACAGAATACTGTATAAACTGATAGGATTCTGGGTAAAACCGCACTCTCAAGATAAAAAATAATTAATTAATTGTATTTTTAAATTGTAAATGAAACTGAAACTGTTTTTTAATTATACGATTATAGATCATTTTACTCACTTTCATTTATTTTCTCCAATCTAATCTATATTCTGCGTATATTTTAATCACATTAAAAATAATAAAATTTACAAACAAATATTTAGAATTATCAAAATTTATAATACGGTGGGTGGATTCAAGTAAATTACTTTTATTTGAGTTCACTTGATCAAATATAATTTAGCATTTACTAAAAAAAAAATCGGTAATTTCCATAAAATAAAAATTCTCCATTAAAATTCGTTGTTTTTCATTGATAAATTGTATCGTAAAAATCATTAAATATAAAATTGGATCAATTATTTTCATGTTTTATTTAATATTTACAAAAAAAAAATTTGTTTTCAATTTTCAATTAATTAAATTAAAATAAAATTGATAAAAATTCAATAAAATATTTTTTTTTATTTTTATATAATTCAAATTGTAATTACTTAAGTATATATTATCTTGAAAGATTTTATCAATATACAATCTCTTGATCTTCACATAAAAATACAAATAAAAAAATGTCGATGAGACATAAGTGCGCAAAAGCAGAATATTTAAGATAAGAAAATTCTATATAAATATGTGACATACAAACTGATTAGAGTTGGTCATTTATCTTTCTATTTTTGAAAGAAACAGTCAACTTTAAATAATCATTGCGATGTATTCATTGAGTGTAGTCAGTTTTATAATTATTATAAGTTATATTTCATTTTGTATTGGACAGTTTGATCCAAATCAAAAAAGTGATAGAAGTGGAATTGTACATTTATTTGAATGGAAATGGGATGATATTGCAGATGAATGTGAACGTTTCTTAGCACCAAAAGGATACGCTGGAGTTCAGGTAAATTAATTATAGAAGTTAGTTTATAATTTTCAATTGAAAATCTAAATTTTTGAAAACCTTTAAGAAATCTTCCATTCTGTAAAATATTTCAATTATTAAAAAAATTGAATTGTAAAGTTTAAAAGAATCTTTATTTAATGGTCAATGAAAGAAATTCGTATTCTAAAGTAATTTGAAATATAATTTGTGAATTAAACGTTGATAAAAATACATATTTAGGTTTCGCCAGCAAATGAAAATATTATCGCAACAAATAGACCATGGTGGGAACGATACCAACCAGTTTCTTATAAATTAATTACACGTTCTGGTAATGAACAACAGTTCGCTAATATGGTACGTCGTTGCAATACAGTTGGTGTCAGAGTTTATGTAGATGTTATTTTTAATCATATGGCAGCTATGAATGGTTTTGGAACTGGTGGTTCTGAATCAAAACACTCTGATCGGGAATGGCCTGCTGTACCATATGGACCTTTTGATTTTAACCCATCATGTCCAATAAATGATTATAACAATCCATATGAAGTACGTAATTGTGAGCTTGTGGGACTTCCAGATTTAAATCAAAGAGTTGATTGGGTTAGGGATCGTATCGTTGATTTTTTAAATCATTTAAGTGAACTTGGTGTGGCTGGATTTCGGGTAGATGCTGCAAAACATATGTGGCCAGAAGATCTTCAAGTAAGTTTAAAGATTTTATTAAGCATGTTTCCCATTCTTATAATAACAAATATTTTTTCAGGTAATTTTCGGTCGTTTAAATAATCTTAATCCAAGTCATGGATTTGTAAATGGTGCAAAACCATTTATTTTCCAAGAAGTTATTGACCTTGGAGGTGAAGCTATATCAAAGTAAGTTTAACATTTTATTAAATAATTTGTGCCATGTAGTAATTACGGAGGTAATAAATTCAATAACAACAAAAAAATCGAACACTATTTATGTTTTTTCACAATTAGCCTACACTATAGATTGTAGGTAGGTACCGAGTTTAGATCAATTAAATTAAATCCATGTTTTAACAGATTTACCATTCTATTTTTTTTTTGTTTTGATTTATTGCAATTAATATTTTTATTTAAAAAAAATCAATTGAAAACCATAAATAAAAAAAAATTGTGAAAAATTATCTTCGAAACAAATGTAATATTTTTTGTATTAGAACAAGGAGATATTATCGATTAGAATTTTATAACTACATTAATTGTAGAAAATTTTCATTAATTTTTTTATTCCAAAAAAAAAACTGCATATATCGACTTCAGCCACACTTACTTAATTCTTATATCTCTCTAATAGGAATGAATACACTGGTTTCGGAGCAGTTACAGAATTTAGTTTCTCTTCTAATATTGGAAGAGTATTCCGTGGAAGAGATAGTCTTAGACACTTAATCAATTGGGGAGAAGGTTGGGGTTTTTTACCATCACATAAATCGTTTGTATTTGTTGACAATCATGATAATCAAAGAGGTCATGGTGCGGGTGGAGATAATATTTTGACATACAAAGACTCAAAACAATATAAAATGGCAACTGCATTTATGCTAGCGCATACATTTGGAATTCCTCGGGTGATGAGTTCTTTTGATTTTACAAATTCTGATCAAGGTAAAAATGACCAGTTAGATAAAGTTTTAGCATTTACTGATAAAAAAATGTCATTCTCTTAAAGGGCCACCAACTGATCAGAACGAAAATATTTTATCACCAACTATCAATGAAGATGGAACTTGTGGAAATACTTGGGTGTGTGAACATCGCTGGAGACAAATCTACAACATGATTCATTTTAAAAATACTGTTAAAGGGACCGACATCAGAAATTGGTGGAACCATGGAGAGAATCAGATTGCATTTAGTCGAGGAAATGCAGGATTTGTGGCATTCAATAATGAAGGATTCGATTTAAATTCAAATTTACAAACAGGATTACCTGCCGGCACATATTGTGATGTTATATCTGGATTAAAATCTGGTTCAATGTGTACAGGAACACAAGTCAGAGTTAACGAAAATGGAGAAGCATCTATTATTATTTCTGCTGGAGCAGAAGATGGCGTTCTTGCAATTCATATTAATGTCAGTATTTTTTTTTTTTAGAAAGGGTTTATTGAATTTATCTAATTTTTGTGTTTCTTATTTCAGGCTAAATTGTAAGCTGAATGAAATCATTCCCCTGTGACTATTTATGATTCCTTTAATCTAGATTCTGTTAATTTGGTTGCATATGTATTCACGTTTCACGAAAAAGGAACAATAAAATGATTTTGTTTGAAAGTTTAAGGTTATTTTTATTTTCCATTTTTTACATTCAATTCCCTGAATTTTTGACTTATAATTTATTGCATTAATAGATATTCGAAATTTATGATTTAATAATACAAATATACAAAAAAATTTTAGTGGAATTGAAAAGTTGGGATATTTTGAGGGAAAATAAATAATAAAATAAAATCATCGGTGAACTTTTAGTTTATTGGTTTTAGGAATATTGAAGTGGAATAAAACTGTTTGTAAGTGGTAAGGTGTTAAGGAGAGTTCTCAGAATTTTTAAAAGTCATCTGGTTCTGAAATAGTCTGAGTTCCAAAATGGAAATTAAATCTCTTGTACCTACAATAGATTTCTTGTATTCTGGCAGAAGAATTTGTAAAAATGATAACTTTTTCGTTTTTTTAGTATTTTTTTAATTACGGAATTGTATCAAAATTTCATTTAATAACATTTTTTTGTTATTCTCTTTTATATATATATATATTTATATTGTTCAAGATACAGAAATCATGAATTGGTGGAATCATGGAGAGAACTAGATTTATTCGAATAAATTTTTATAAATTTTGTTTCATTTTTGCGATCATGAAATTTTTAATAAAATTAAATTTATATAAAAGAACGATGAGCAAGTGATAGGGTTGACTTTATTTTGGATTATGCGAACCAAGTGTAATATATACACATTTTAGACGCAAAAATTCTTTTTTAACTCTTACAATATGTTTCCTCTTTATATTAAACATTTCACGCAATTGTAAATCTTCCAGCATTTTACATTTCTTTAAACACCAAATATATTTAAGTGGATCAATCTGAAATTAAAATTTTTTAATTAAAATTCATCAATATTTCAAAAATTTATAAATCTAATTTGTATTTACAAAAATATTCCACATTTCGAGTTTAATTAAATGCTTTACTTTCGAAATTTCAACAAAAATTTTCGATGATATTTGTTTGCCCTGCATTTCAAGGTGAAGAATTCTTAAATGTTTTAATTCTGCAATAGAATATCCGATCTGTTGATTCTCCGTTTCTGGAATCCCTGAAAAAGCATAGTCCGTAATCTGTGAAGGATTATTAAATTAATTTAGAATTTGATTATAAATAGTTTTTATTCCAATACTTTCTCGACATGATAATAAACCCATATCCGCAATACCCTTAGACTTTGTAAGTTCTTCCACATAATTTGAAAATCATTATTAGTTACCTCTGTAGTAATATGGATTTCTAATGTAGTTAGATTCTTATAACTCAATGCTATTTCAGGAAGTATATTATGTTCCACAACATACAGGCTAAGTTTCTTAAGATTCTCAATTTTCTCGTGTAGAAGACCAGTCAATAAATTCTCTTTTAAAATGGAAAATACACTTAATTCTAAAACCTAGAACCGTCAACAAATTAATACAGCCCACTATATAACTATTATTGAATTTGGCTTGCCATGGTTCAAGGCTTATGTAATAAAAAATTTCTCACCTCTAATTTTCTTAATTTCCATAAATATTTAATTCCTTCATTTCCTTGGATGCTATCTTCGCTTTGTTCGACTGTTCGTAAAATAAACGTTTTTAAATTTAATAGATTATTAAAAACTGTTGAATACAATTCGTCTAACGTTTTATTGTCGTCATAAGGTATGTACATATCATTAATGATTAGACTGGTAAGAGATTGTTGTTTTAATAAAAAATTTCCAATTTCTTTAACAGGTTGTTCAATACATAATGTTAACAATTGTAAATGTGCAACATCTGCCAATTGTTTTAAAAAATTTGCTTCGTATAAACAGTTCACCGTTAAATGCTTTAATTTTGGACTTAGTAATTTTATATGTTTCAGTAAAACTTGAGCACCTTCATATTGATCGTCACTTAATGAATTCATTTCTAGATTATCTACATTTGGCATTAAACACAATAATATGTTTAAAAAATTATACATGCTTTCATTACTGTCCGATAGTTTTAGCTCTTTCATATTTTCAAGTAAACCAACACTTAAAATTTGCTCTTCTGTTGGTGGTTTTGTAATACAACAATACCGAATGGATAGACTCTTTAAAAAGGTTAAATTGCTTAAAATTACCAATAAATCAACTTCACAAAATGTACAACTTTTTAATTCCAAATATTCAATTCTATTGCCAAAGGGAAATTTGAATGGATAAAAATGGAAATATCTCAGAACAACATTATAAAGGGTTCGATTTAATGGAAAATTGTTTACACCATTTGTTTTTATGAATTTTAATCTTTTTCCCAATGATTGATGCTGAGTTATTTCAAGCCAATGTTTACAAACTAAACTTATTGTTTTAATCTCACGTACAGAAACGTAAGAAAATATTTCTAAAATTACCTAAAATTTAGAGAAATAAATTTAATATTTATAAAATTTGTTATTTTTGGAACGATTTAATAAAACACTTACTTCAAGAGGCAACTCCGAAATTGTATTAATTTTCCTACAACTTTTAGTTTTTATAATTTTTCTTTGCATTTTTGTGAACTAACAAATTTTAATTGAATTTCACAATATTATGAAATTCTTCAATTTTAAACAAATTCGTGATCGCTTGAAATTTAACTAAACAGTTTCATTAAACGTTCACTACACGACTGAAAGTGGATTATATATTAGTATATGCGTTATCTGAATTAATTAAAAAATAAAATAAATATAAAAACCAAATCAGCTGTTGGTTCAATATAATATGCGCCTATGTGTATGTAATTTTGAACACAAAAAAATAATCCGAAATATAAAATAAAATCAAAATATAAAATAGAATAAAAAATATATAAAATAAAATTCACAAATAGCATTAAGAGACATCTAGTATCTGATTTAGGCGATAATATTTAATTATCTTATATATGCTATATATACTATATACTATAATATACTATAATGTAGTACCAAAAAAAAAATCTATTTGGCGTCCATGTCAACTCTGACAAATTTGAAATGAAAATACTCCTCTTAATATAAATTAAGTTTCAGTTAATAATTCTGTTAATTTGGTTGCAATTTATTCCCATTAATAAGGATCATTAAAATGCTTGAACTTTCAAAGTTCAAAATTTTTTTTATTTATCTTTTTTTTACATTCAACGTCATTAATATTCGTATCATGGTTGTGCAAATCATTTCACAAAACATTACCGTTCACTTGTATTACGCAAGCGCCATCGATTAATAAACATTTGAAACACTTTATTTTTAATAATTATTAATTTCAGTTAATTTTTAATTGTCAATTTCTGTTCATTTAATTTATTTTTTATCATTTATTAATTATATTTTTCCAATTGTAATTGTTCTTTTACTTATCTTGCGCAAACCACATACTGAACAACATCAACTAATTCAATAACTCTTGAAAGCGAATAAATAATTATAGTCAAATTAATAGAATTAAGAATTTAATTTATTAATTATTAGCATTTTTTTTAAATCTTAAAATAAATTAATTGAAAAATTTAAAATAATTTGATAACGATAAATTTTGATGTTTCAATAATTAACAAAATTTATTTATTAATCTAGATGTATCTATTATTTTTGTTATTTATATTGGATACACCATTGTGAATAATTCGTATTTTCTGTGCCTAAATAGTGGCTCACATTATTATTTTATATTTATTTGTTTATTTGATTTAATGGTACAATATATTAATTTTTTTTTTTTTTGTAAATAGAAAAAATGATAAAAATAACATTATATAAAATGTAAAACAATTTTCAAAAAATTTGGACTTACGAGGTTTGAAAATTAGGCGGACGATATATTGTTATGTATTGAGTAAACACAAAAGAGGACTCATATAAAAAGACAATTTTAGCGATAAAATACGATAATTCTGCAAAATTTTTAAACAATTATAAATCAATTTTTTGAATATGATGCATGAATTTCCCAAATTTAATCATTCAAATTTATGGGCATTATCTCAAAAAACTATTTATAAGATATAAAATTATTAACCAACAATAAATCCACGTTCAGTAGTTGTGTAGTGATCGATCGTTTAATGAAACTGTTTAATTAAATTTATATCGACGAAATTTTTGTTTATAATTGAAGATTTTCATGATATTGTGAAGGACAATTAAAATTTGTTACGAAATTATAACACACAACAATGCATAGAACAATTTCGGATTTACCTTTGGAAGTAAGTGTTTTATTAAATTCTTTCAAAAATACCTATTTATATTAAATGTATTTCTTTCTCTATATTTTAGATAATTTTGGAAATAGTTTCTTACCTTTCTGTCGGTGACATTAAAACAATAAGTTTAGTTTCTAAACATTGGCTTGAGTTAACCCAGCATCAATCATTGGGAAAAAGATTGATATTCACAATAACAAAAGGTGTAAACGATCTTTCTTTAAATCGAACCCTTTATAATGTTGTTCTGGACGGTATCAATTATCCATTCAAATTTCCATTTGGCAATAAAATTGAATATATGGAATTGAAAAGTTGTGAACTTTGTGAAGATGATTTATTGATAATTTTAAGTAATTTAACCTTTTTAAAGGCTCTAATAATTGACGATTGTTTTTTTGAAAAACAAAAAAAACAACAGCCAATTTTAAGTATTCATATCATCGAAAATATGATGGAACTAACTGTACGCAAAAATAGGGTAACTTTGTCTGATATATTAACCATAATATTACGTGTTATGCGAAATATAGAAAAACTTTACTTATACTCATCAGATGAAAATGAATATGCAGGTGCTAATGCACAACTTTTACTAAAATTAAGTCCAACCTTAAAACATTTAAGGATGAACTTTTTATACGATCTAAATTTTATAAAACAATTGGCAGAAGTTTTAGATTTACAATTGTCAACATTATATGTTGTAAAAGCTGTTAAAGAAATTAGAATATTTTTAGTAACACAACGATCACTTACCAGTTTAACCATTAAGGATATGTATATAACTTCTAAGGACAATAATGCGTTAGACGAATTGTATTCAACAGTTTTTAATAATCTTTTAAATTTAAAAACTTGTATTTTACCGGCACGTTATTATGTAAAAGGAAAAGAAGGAATTAAATATTTATGGAAATTAAGAAAATTAGAAATGAGTTATTACTCACCCTTTATTACATACGCTTTGAACCTTAAAAATCCAAATTCAATCGAATTCAATTCGAATAATAATTTGTTTACAATTTTAGGTATTGGAATTAAATGTATCTGCCATTTTAAAAGAGGACTTACTGACTGGTCTTCGACAAGAAAATCTTAAAAAATTGAAGCTGATACATTTGGAATTTAACATAATTCCTGAAATAGCATTGAGTTTTATGAATTTAACTTCAATTGAAATCGAAATTATAACCGATGTAACCAATAATGATTTTCAAATTATGTGGAAGAACTTAAAAAATCTAAGAGTATTTAAGATATGGATTAATTATGGTGAAAATGTAGGAATAAAAGTTGATTCATAATCAAATTCTAAATTTAATTAATTAAATTATTCTTCACAGATTACTGACTATGCTTTTTCAGGAATTCCAGAAACGGAGAATCAACAGATCGGATATTCTATTGCAGAATTAAAGCATTTAAGAATTCTAAACCTTGAAATGTATGACAAAAAAATATCATCGAAAATTTTTGTTGAAATTTCTAAATTGAAAGAATTAATTGAACTCGATATGTGGAATATTTTTGTAAATACAAATTTGATCCATAAATATTTGGCTGTATTGTCAAATTTTTAATAAAAATTTCAATTTCAGATGAATTCACTTAAAGATATTTGGATTTTAAGGAAATGTGAAATGCTGGAAGATTTACAATTATATGATACGTTTAATATAAAAAAGAAACATATTTTAAAAATTAAGAAAGAATTTTGTCGTCTAAAATGTGTCATTATAACAATTGGTTCATACTGTCAACACTAATAAAGTCCATCCTATTCTTTGTTCATCGTTCTTTTATATAAATTTAATTAAGAAAATAAAATTTGTTTATTAAAAATTTCATGATCGCAAAATTAATACAAAATTTATAAAAAATTACAAAATTCAAAATTTTATTCGAATAAATTTTTGGAATAATTATCCAAAATTTGATGGACTATTTTTTGCTTACAATTTTTAAGTAATCAGGAAAACCAAGGATTTGTTTTATCGGTCATTATTTTAACAATTGCGTTGATTTTAATGAATAAATATATAAATTTTATCAATTATTTTCTGTTGTGTTTTATTTCAATCAAAAATTAAACAGTTTTCTTTTTCTCATTTATATGATTCAAATTTTAATTACTAAGAATCAAAATAATTATTAAAAACCAAGGAAAAGAAAGCAAAATATTTCAATACAAAATCTCTCGTTCTTCATAAACATGTTGATTTTTAAGTAAAAGGTTGAGATCATAGATGTCTCTATCATTAGAGTAAATATAACAACTTAGTAAAATATACAAGAAGAAGCAAGAATAAAAGATATAGTTAGAATTAACATGGTTAAAATAATGTAACATATGTAAATAAAAGATAGTTAATAAATAAAATAAAGATAAAGAAGTGAGCATTATTACAATATATATGTAATGAATGGAGAAATAAAACGAAAGTTATAAAAGTCTACAAAATTCAACATTTTATTCTCATTAATTTTTGAGTAATTATAATAATAATAATAAAATTCAATAAAATCTGGGAATTTATAAATAATATAAACTAAGACAGGAATCAATCATAAATTCTATCATCATAGTGAATTAATAAATTCCATTATCCAAATTTAATCAATTTTTGTTATAAATCGGCATCAGTAAAACATTAAAATTTCTATGTTAAGAATAATCAGAAAACGGTAAAAACAATGGTTCATCGGGAACAACTTCAACTTTTAATTATAATTAATTAATTATAGAATTAAGAGTGCTATCTCATTTTAAGTGACGTATTTTTCTTAATTTCTTTTAACCTTGAATTTAAAAGCAGTTAAAAGAATTTTAAGTAAATTCCAATTCTGCGAAAAAAAAGTCTTCTATCTCATTTTAATTCTAACAGAACCTAACAGAACACTATTGTTTGCTTAAATTTTGTTAGCTGAATATAAAAAAAGAACAGAATACCGAATTTCTTAAAATATTTTTATTTACTGTTTTTATCAGTAACATGATATAACAGGCGAAATGGCAGGACTCTTAATCGATTTTTCTATGAGTGAAAGCTTTATTAACAATGTTCTTCTATTTTAATATAGAAATTAATTTTAATAAAAAAATTTACTTTACTCACTTAATTTTCAAATACTTCAACAAACACATTAATTAAAAATTAAAGTAAAAATCACAATTTAAATTTCCGAGTCATTGAATTATATATTGCAAAGAATTTAAAAATATTAATTTTGATATTCTTTCAGAACCTAATTTTGAACGATGGGGTGTTCCTATTCAAAACCACCAAAGTAAAGATCGCGTCTAATGGAACCGAAGAATTTTGAAACGAAAGAAACAATAGAAAAATTAAAATTAGCCGATAATAAAAAAAGAATGGAAGGTTTTTTAAATTGTTCGTTCAAATATCCGCAAAACTGCAGTTACAGTTAAAATATTTTACTCTTTCATTTTACAATTATTCTTTCGTATGACTTAATATATATATTTTTACATTTCAGTTACAATTTTTTTAATTATTACTCTTGGTTTTGTTTTACTATGTAATATAAATGGAACACATATAATTATTTAATAAAATATTTCGTTGTTTATTTTAAATTTGAGTAACTACATACATTTACACTATTTAAAATAAAATCCATTTTTTATTAATCAATTTTTCTCAACGATTCAAATCGTTCAGTAAATTTTTAATTTAGATTTGAATCGTTCGAAATGTGACAGTAGTGAATTTCAGTAGTGACATTTGACATTTCAATAACAACATCAAATAATAAAGTGTAAAATTTTGAGATTGTACGATTATTTATATAAGATTTATACAAATATAAAAACTAAGTATTTAAAATACATAAATATAGTTAAATATAAAAATATAGTTAATTTATAAAAAACACATAAAAAATATCAATTATTGACAAGTTATGTTTTTGTTGTGAAAATTGACAGTTCATGTCTGTACCCTATAAACCAATTGTGTGAAAAAGTTTTTTGATTTAGTCTTCAGCATTTTAGTTAGATAAAAGAGAAGCAATTTGCGTAAATCCTACCATTAATTTAAAACAATTTAGTTATAACTTCAAATTAATGTTTATCGATTAGAATCGATATATATAACGATTCGAACAATTCATCCCTATATAATATATATTCCGACAACACAATATAGTCTGATCAGATAATTTAGTTTAAATAAAAACAACACTTATAAAGCACTAAGTTCTCATCTTCAGGACTAATTATATAAATTCGGTTCATAAATTCAAATTAACTAGTTAACTTACCAGTGCACAATTACAAGATGGGGTATTGCGCACATTATTATAATTTTGTGCTAATTTGGCGGCAAATCATTTCTATATAACACAATTGTGTTGGCGAATTCAATTTCGCCAACCCAAAAATTCTTCAAAAGATTGTTGAAAAAAATGTACTAGAATGAATTCGGATTTTTTATTTGAACCGATTTATTCCTTGATTTTTATTTTATTATGAAATATTCTATTAAATTAATAATATATTTTTTTATTTTAAATATTTATTTATTAACCTTTATCGATGCTGATGAGTTTCGGACTAAAAGAAATTCGACCAAAATTTGAAATCGTAATGCCTAATTAAAAAGATATCCGGGGAAACATAACAGCTGCGGTTTTTGGTAATATATAAATTTAAAAAATTTAAATAATAAAAATGTATAGAACACCCAGAGTGATAAGTCTAAAACCGCCAGGCAGTGCTAGATAGTGTCCGGAATTTAAGTATATTTCAAGAAATAATTATGAATTAACATTAAACATCATTAAACTTACATTACATTAATCTTTTGTGAATACAAACGCGAATATTAATTTTTAAAGAACGTACATAATTTTATTAAAATAACATTATTATTGAAAATAAAAACTAAAGTTTATAATAATTTGAGAAAAAATGCAGTCTTGAATTTATTTGTTAATTTTTTCCTTGGTCTCTTTTTTAACTTAATTATGGTCATTCTTTATTATAATTTAAGCTTTATTTTATGAAATAAAAAACTTTTTGAATAACATTATAATCAAAAACAATATGCATATGAATCCAAAATTTAATCACTCAATTTTAGGTTCTCCATCTCAAATTTACTATTAATAAATTCCGAAATCATAAACTATAATAATCCACTTTCAGCCGAGTAAATTATAAAACACAAAAATGAAAAGAAAAATGGAACTATTTAGAAAGTGTAGGAAAATCAATATAATTTTCAATTTACCTACTGAAGTAAGTATTTTATTAAATTTTTTCTATTTTATTAATTTTAACTAATCTCAATATTTTAGATAATTTTGGAAATATTTTCTTTCCTTTCTGTCCGTGACATTAAAACAATAAGTTTAGTGTGTAAACATTGGCTTGAGTTAACTCAGCATCAATCATTGGAAAAAAGATTAAAATTGAGAATAACGAAAGGTGCAACCAATTTTCCATTAAATCGAACTATTTATAATGTTGTTCTAGACGGTATCAATGAATCATTCAAATTTCCATTTGGCAACAAAATTGAATATTTGGAATTAAAAAGTTGTACATTTTGTGAAAATGATTTATTAATAATTTTAAGCAATTTAACCTTTTTAAAGGGTCTATCAATGAACAATTGTCTTATCAAAAAACAACAAACCAAACCGCACAAAATTTTTAGTGATGGTTTACTTGAAAATATGAAAGAACTAACGCTATCGAAAAATAGAGTACCTATGTGTGATTTATTGACCATGCTATTGTGTGTTATTCCAAGTATAGTAAGACTAGACATGTTTGTAACAAATGAAATTGAATATACAGGTCCAAATGCTCAACTTTTAATGAAACATATAAAATTTCTAAGTCCAAAACTAAAACATTTAACTATGAACTTTTTATACGATCTAAATTTTATAAAACAATTGTCAGCAGTTTCAGATTTACAATTGTCAACATTATATATTGGAGCTGGTGTTAAAGAAATTGAAATATTTTTATTAACACAAGTATCTCTTACCAGTTTAATAATTAAATGTATGTTTGTCCCTTTACAATGCAATGAATTGTTCAACGAATTCTATAAAAAGATTTTCAATAATCTTTTAAATTTGACAACGTGTATTTTACCAACAGAAGGTATCACAGGTGGAAATGAAGGAATTAAATATTTATGTAAACTACAAAAATTAGAAGTAAGAAATCTTAATCATTTAGTACATAATCCAAATTAAATCTTAATCATAATGCGACTGTATTAATTTATTGACTATTTTAGGTATTAGAATTAAGTGTAGCTTCCATTTTAAAAGAGAATTTACTGATTGGTATTTTACAAGAAAAATTTGAAAGTCTTAAGAAACTTAAGCTGCAATTTTTAGAATGTAATATACTTCCTGAAATAGCAGTGAGTTATAAGAATTTAACTGAATTAAAAATCCATATTACGACTGAAGTAACTAATAATGATTTTCAAATTATGTGGAAGAATTTACAAAATTTAAGATTATTTAAGATATATGTTCTCTGTGGTGAAAAGGTAGGAATAGATATTAATTCATTATTTAATTTTAAATTTACTTAATTTAATAATTCTTTACAGATTACTGACTATGCTCTTTCAGGGATTCCAGAAACGAAGAATGAACAAATCGGCTATTCTATCGCAGAATTAAAGTACTTAAGAACTGTTATCATTAAAATAAATAGCAAACAAATATCATCAAAAATTTTTGTTGAAATTTCTAAATTAAAGGAATTATTTGAACTTAAAATACGGAATATGATAGTAAATAAAAATTAAATCGATAAATATTTTACTGTAGTATTATAGAATTTTAATGAGAAATTTTAATTTCAGATTGATTCAGTTAAAGATATTTGGGTTTTAAAGGAATGTACAGCACTACAAAATTTACAATTATATGAAATGTTTAATATAGAGGAGAAACATATTAAAAGAATTCGAAAAGAATTTAGTAAATTAAATTATGTACATATTTCACTTCCTCACTGTGTTTCAAGTTGGTAGTACCGAACTACTATTACTAAGTTTATTAAATTGAAATAATTTAAATAAAAACAAAATACAATAATTTCGTCTAAATAATATTCTTGATCATGAAAATATAGCATATTTTTAAATAATTAAAATTCAAAAAAATTGTAAATAATTTTGGATTCTATCGTTTTTATCATGTTATTATTTTTTGGGAAAAATAATGAATTAATTTAATTTGAAACTTTTGAATTTATAATTACACGCCAAATTATAAGCAGATTGAAATAATTCTCTCCTGACTGATAATTCCTTTAATCTAAATTAAGTTTGATACATGAATGCTGTTACATATATTGTTACATATTTATTAAAAAAAAAAATTAATAAAATTATTTTCTTTCAAAAGTTCAAGGTTATTTTTATTTATCTTTTTTTTAACATTCATGGACATTGATTTTAGCTTGATATGTTGACAAAATGATCGTGCAAATTATTTCACAAAACATTACAGTTCACTGCACTCATCAATTATATAGAAAAAAAATTATAAAGTTTCAAAAATCAATCAAAATTTATTCAATGATCGGCGCGGTTTTATCGGATGTAAAGGACTATTATCGTGCCATTCAATATTTAAAGAAATTTGAACATAAAATAAATTCGGGTAGTTGTAATTTTTATATTGAGTCAAACCATTGAATATTCTATGTCATATAATAGTGAAATTAATTTTGTGAATCAATCAATTTTTGGTTCATTATCTCCGATAACTATTTACAAATGTTCAAATTAGGAATCATAAACTAAAATTGTGTAGTAATATTTCAATGAAACTGTTTAATAAAATTTAAGGCGAAGAAATTTTGCATAAAATTTGAGACTTTCTTGTGAAATATAATTAAACACTTGTTATGAAATTACAACACACAAAAATAAAGCCCAAGAAAATTTAAAAAAAATGAAAAATTGTAGAAAAATCGTTACAATCTCCGATTTACTTCATGAGGTAAGTGATTTGTTTTAAATTCATAGGAATATACGTAGGAATACAAACAATTTATAATCAAATTCTAAATTTAATTAATTTAATGGAGAATGAGAAGATAGAATATTCTATCGCAGAATTATAGCATTTAAGAACTTTTCACGTTAGCGTGTTATGGCCAAAAAATATCTTCTAAAATTTTTGTTGGAATATCTAAATTAAAAGAATTAATTGAACTTAAAATATGGAATAGCAAATACAAATTCATTAAAAAATATTACGCTGTATTATTATGGAATTTATAATAATAAAAGAGAGGAGTCGTTAATTAATCCGACTGTTTTGCATAAGTACGAGAATTATTATCAATTATTTTTGTTATCTGAATTTTAATCGATCAATTTTTGATTTCAATTCGTCACCAGAAATCACAATTATCTGATGATACTCTATATTAATAAACTCTTGATTCCGAATTTCCGTACCTCGGAATTATGGAATCACTTCTCATTGGTATATTGTGATGTATTCAGTGCCGTACTCAGTATAGAACTTACATTTTTAATGCAAACACGATCACTTACAACACATGTAATTTATCTAAGACTTATTATTTATACTAAATATTTATAATTCATCCGTATCTAACAATGATAAGATTAATTTAATTCAACCTAAGTTTTATAATTACATTTTACGCATAGAGAAAAAAAATAAGATGATTTTATAATTAAAATGAAAGTCCGAAAAACAAGAATATCAACTGTTTCTGTGTTGTTATTGTTGTTGTTAGTGTTTCATTTAATGCCAGCCATAAAATGAGATATGAGACCCAAAATATGTAAATTAATTAAATTTTATTATCGAACTAATTAAGTCAATCTTTAACGGCATAAAACCATATATTTGAAAACATTAAAATTATAATTTATTAAGAAAATTAAAACTATGAGATCTGAAATTTGGGAACTGTTCATAAATTGGAGGATATCGGTGATAGAAACTAATAATAGAAAAAAAAGGATGGTTCAATTCCTCAACTGAGACAAAATGATTTTTAATAAATGAAAATAATTGTTCGATAATATTTTATCAATTTTATACTCGTTTCGCAACAACACTATTATCTTCTCTATATACAAATAACAAAATCTCTTATATTGACCTCTATTCACTCTGTTCACTGAACCCGGACATTAAAATTAATCGTTATAAATTATTTTCAATTAATTAGTAAACTGAAATTTTCTAATTTTTAGTTACAATTAAAATAACATTAAATTAATTTAAATTATAATCAAACAAGGAACAAGAACAACAAAATACAATAGATATATGTAAGAATAAAAATTACTAAAACATATTAGAGGCTCACCTAGTAGTGAGTAGTGAGTTTCTAGTACTAGAAACTAGTATTAGATAGAGAAACTACTTAGATACCTATTTGCAGATTTGTTTGTAACAACAGTAGCTCCTCAAAATAATATTTGTCCTCATGGGAGAACATATTCTACAAATGCTGTTGCTATTACTAAGAATAAAATAATAACTCTGACAGAGTTATTAAATTTAATTAATTTAATTTAATTAATTAAATTAACGATTTAATTGTTAAGCATGTGGTAGAAAAAATTGTTTATACATTTTATCATAGTAAATGTACAAAGGCAGTGCAGTCCTTGCCAGATTATGTTAATAATTAAGAAATCATATCAAAAATAATTTCATTCACAATTTTTGATACAACGATTAAAATAAAAATGCGTTCATTAAAAATGTAAAGTTCCATTGTAGATTTTGTATAATGAAAAATATTAAAAGTTTTTCGTTAAAATTAGACTTTTTTATGTCATTAATATAAATTATTAATGATGATTATTTAATTGCCAACACATGACCAAAATTTAGAATGTCAACTTTTAATTTTTATATTATTTATTTTAGGTATAAAAACAATAAAAATAATTAATGATATCCTGATTTATTTATTCTTTTATTTATTTAAAATTTATATTAAAATTTTCAAACATTTTTTTAATTGGATTAAAAATAATAATAATAACAATAATAATAAACACAACCGATTATTTTTAATCAAAACATTAATGTCAGGTTTATTTCAATCAATAATATTTCTAAAGAATATTCTTAACAAGAAAACTATAACTAAGAATTAGAGCAAATTCACGAAAGAATTTTATTTATTTTTTGATGATGAAAAAAAAATGTTGAAAATGATAATTGTGTCAGTAATAAAATCAAAATAAAAAAAAAATCAGGTTTATTTGATTGTTAATTTTGTTTAATTTTCTATATAACAAAATCACGGAAATAATTATGAGTCGGAATAGGAATTGCTTTTAATTTAATTTTAATAATGGCAAGAAAATATCAAGGTCGTGACCTTAAGAATGGACGACATAATATTAAAGATAAAATTGACAAAAAATGTTTTATTTGAATTTGTGTATAATAAATATAAAATTTTTAAGTGCAGTACTTAGGTTTATTGAAATATTTCAATAGTCCAGGTTTTCTTTCCTAATTTAAAATATTTTTAAACAAATTTCTCACTTTCTATATTTTCACTATAAAAAATTGATTTACCAGAATTAATAAAAAATGCAGTTCTTACGTGGGTAATTTATCCTTCAATTGATAAGACAGAATAATAGAATTTTCATGAAGCAGTAAAATTGTCACAATCCAAATTCATATTTAATGGAAAAATGCACTAAAATGTAGGACCTAAATTATCGTTGATATGGATACTCTGAGAGAGGATCCATATTTTTCCTATACGTTTTTTGTTCCTAGTTCGCTACTAATTAATGAAAATTTTATTTAAAGAAGAGACGAATATTTCAATCTTTAGTTTTATATTAAAGAGCAGAAAACGTAGACATAAATGTTTTTGGTTTTAACGTTATCGTTTTGTTTTTGTTTTTATTTGAATTAAACGCATTTGTTTTTTAGTTTCTTATTTTAATTTTTTTAAAGTATACAGTCGGTTTGTTTATAAAGCGTGTGTTTCACATAAAAGTGTTTAGTGTTTGTGTTTTAATATAATAAAATGTTTTTATTGTGTATCTTTGTATTAAGCATCGCTTCAATTAGCAATGCACAATTTGAAACAAATCAATGGGATAATAGAAGTGCAATTGTGCATTTATTTGAATGGAAATGGAATGATATTGCTAAAGAATGTGAAGATTTCTTAGCACCAAAAGGATATGCTGGAGTTCAAGTAAATTTTTTTTTTTTGTTTTAAAACAAAATTTCAAAATTTTATTAAATTAAAAATTACAATTTGCAATTATTTGAAGAAAAATTTATGGAAAATGATTACAATTCGCTTGCGATGCAGTTATAATTATTAGTTGTCAAAAATATTCTTTGCTTAAATTGAATAACTTTGAACAAACAATTAATTTTTCGGATATTTTTCGGGTTTTCGTTTTTTAATTCTTTTAAATTGTAAAGTAATTCTAATACAATGGAAATCCTATTGTACTTTAATTTTGCAACTTTAATGTATAGTGATTATATTATTATATAGGTTTCACCTGTAAACGAAAATATTGTTTCACCTGAAAGGACATGGTGGGAACGATATCAACCAGTTTCATATCAATTAATAACACGTTCTGGTGATGAAGAAGATTTCGCAGATATGGTACACCGTTGTAATGCAGTTGGTATTAGAATTTATGTGGATGTTGTCTTTAATCATATGGCAGCGATAGATGGAGTTGGAACTGGTGGTTCAGCATCCATAGCATCAAATCATCAATGGCCTGCTATTCCTTTTGGACCAGATGATATTACTGCAACTTGTACCATTACTGATTATACTAATGCAAATCAGGTCCGTGACTGTGAACTTGTAAAACTTCCAGATTTAAATCATAAGAAAGAATGGGTAAAAGATCGTATTGTTGGATTTTTGAATTCCTTAATTGATCTTGGTGTTGCTGGTTTTCGTGTAGATGCTGCAAAACATATGTGGCCAGAAGATCTACAAGTGAGTCACAAATCGACAATTCAATTAATATAATTATAACTAATTTTAAAAAAAATTAGAAAATTTACAGCCGCTTGAATAATCTGAATCCAAATCACGGATTCTCAATTGATGCAAAGCCTTTCATTTATCAAGAAGTTATTGATCTTGGTGGAGAAGGAATTTCAAGGTAAGCTTCTTTTTTGTTTGTGGAAATTTAAATAATGTTTTTAAATATTTTTTTTACAGAAATGAGTACACTCATTTAGGTGCTGTTACTGAATTTAAATTCTCCGCTGAAATTGGTAGAGTTTTTCGTAAAGGAGATTCACTTAAATTTTTGGTTAATTGGGGAGAAGGATGGGGTTTTATGCCATCAAATAGGGCACTCGTATTTGTAGACAATCATGATAATCAAAGAGGTCATGGTGCTGGAGGTGATAGTGTTCTAACATTCAAACTAGCCAAACAATATAAAATGGCAGTTGCATTTATGTTAGCACATCCATTTGGAATCCCTCGGGTGATGAGTTCTTATAAATTCTCCAATACTGATGAAGGGCCACCATCAGATGGTAACGATAATATTTTGTCACCAATTATATACGCTGACAATTCTTGTGGAAATTCTTGGGTTTGTGAACACCGTTGGAGACAAATTTATGATATGATTGAATTTAGAAATTCTGTCAAAGGGACAGAAATCCAGAATTGGTGGGATAACGGAAATAATCAGATTGCATTTAGTCGAGGAAATGCAGGGTTTGTTGCATTCAATAATGAAAGATTTACACTCAACACAACTTTACAAACAGGATTGGATGCTGGTACTTATTGTGATGTTATATCTGGATTAAAATCTGGTTCAAAGTGTACCGGAACAAAGGTATCAGTCAATGAGGATGGAACAGCTCTTATAACTCTTACAGCATGGGGAGAAGATGGAGTTCTTGCCATTCATTATAATGTTAGTTAACACATCATCTAACTATATAGATCATCTAATTATTAATTTATTATTTTATTTATATTTTATAAATAGGCTAAATTGGAAGCTGACTCAAGTGATGAACATCATGCTAATTAAATTATTTATTATACGTTTTCAAATGCATATATGAATTTTTGAATTTAACCAATTAAGAATGTTTGTGATTTTGTGTAACACGAACACAAATTTAAATGTTCAAGTGTGTATATTTTACAGTTTAAGAGTAATTAATTGCGTTGATAAATAAACATTGAGTAATTTAAAATGTAATATTATTTATTGTTTTCTAATTATTTTATAACCTAATTAAAATGGAAATCCGACTATTTTACTGTTGTTGTTAAATTAAAATTCTCTACATGATGACGAATATTTTTTTTTTTATTTATTACTCTGAATTACAAGTTTTGAGTTTGGTTTTTTTGAATTTAACGTTACGCTTTATTTGTAATGTTTACCACTAGAATGCGCTAACATTTTATGTAAAAAACACAGCAAACTTCAGTTGAATTTTTATGAAAATATTGTTTCTGCACCTTAACGTAACAAACCAGTATATAGAAAGAGATAAATATAATAACATAATGTGACTAAAAGAAGATAGTAGATGAAATTGTACTAGATTTAAAACAAAAAACTACTAGAACGTGACTGAAAAATTGTAATTTTTCATTATTTCTCGTAACTTTGACATGTAAACATGTGAATAAAAAAAGTACTATAATTAAATTGCATAAAAAATAAAACATCTAAAAGAAAATAAAAAAAAAACGGATTAAAATAACTGCATTAAATGCAATATTAATAATAAGTGCATGTTTTAAAAAACACGTGTAACAATTTTCATTATTTATTAAATATTCATCAATTTAATTAAAGCTTGTTTTTTTTTTCTGTCTTCAAGAGGAAAATTAGAATCGTTGGTTATGGTTAAATAAAAAGAGAAAATAAAATTTAATTTCAAAAACTTTCAACAAAAAAAAAATATTCTAAATAATAATTTTTTGGTGTTTATTAATAAATTATATAGAAAGAAAAAAGGAATAATAAAATATCGATAAATTAAAAGATTCATGTTATAATCGTATAAATACAAGTTCAATTATGCTGACACCGTTTTTAGTGTTTATATTTTGTATAATATTTATTGCATCAATTGGTAAATCAATTGGCATTAGAAGACTTTATGTTAATGTTTTATTAAAAATATTTGAGGTAAGAATTTGTTTATAATTTTCATTGCATTAAATATAATTCAAGATTATTAATATTTAACAAAAAAAAAAATTATTTTTTTGTTCACGTTGACGTCTTTTTCTTAGTTTTTTTTTCAGTGTGTGTGTGTGTGTATGTTCAATATGGGAAAAAATTTTTAAGTTTTTTTTTTTTGGGTAAAAATTAAATTTAAAATTAAATTACGCAACAACAATAATATAAAAAGAGGCATCTAATCTTTATAATTTAATACAAACGATGAAAAAAAAATGTAATTAATTATAACACAGATTAATTATTAATTATCTTAGTGTTTGTATATTAATTTACTTTATAATCAAATGATTATGATTGGTTGGTTAGCAACAACAATGTAAAATTTTCATATGTATACATTTTTTTTTTTATTGAGCTTACAGAAAGTGTTGCTCATTTTGTGGTGACTTTTAATGAAAATATAAAACAAAAAATTCCAAAAATCTGTTCTTATCAATAATTACAAAAAAAAAAAAAAAAAAGTGTTAAATGTTTGATTCACAAAAGTTGATTGTATTGTTGGAAAATAATTTTTTTTTATTGAAGTTTGAAGGTGAAAGTTGGCAAACTTTACTACAAATATTTATTTTTGACGTTCTTACTTTCTATTTATAGAGAAACACCACCACACATAGGCATGCAAAACACACAAAAACAAATAAAAATAATAATTTGGAATAAAAAAAAAAAAAAAAACAAAAATGTGTCGCAAAAGAATAGAATTTGTTTAGTAAATTTTTCTTTAAGAAAAAAAATTATTAAATTTAACGTAATCTTTGATAATTATTTTTAATTGAAATTTGGTATTAGTTTATATATTTATTATCAACAAAATGTCATCAAAACATGTGTTGTAATTGTGATGTCTAAACAACAACAACAATTATTAGTATTGCAATTTTTGGTTATACAAATTTTTTTCCCCCATATTTCTGATAATGGATAGATAATTGAATGCCGACTGATTATGATTTAACTATAATCTTTACTAATACTATTTATGCATTAGTATTATAATTCAAAGTATATTACATATGCACATTCAAATGAATAACAGCACATATGGGGAAGGAAAGAAAAGTGAGTCTTGTTTTCTTTGTCTCTCTCTACATTTTATCAGTTTCAATTACAAAAAAAAATGTGTTGTGTTTCGATGTTGTTGTTATTTATTTATGTGAAAAAAAATAATAAATAAAGGTTGATTTGGATATTTGATTGTGTGTGAATATGTATGTATTTTATGATTTTATATCATTTTATGTTTTTTTTTTTCTTCAATGTATTTAATTGGTGACTGTTGATGACATTGAAAAGAACACAATATCATCGAGCAAAAGATTAGTTCATTTAATTTTGAATTTTTTTTTGTTTCTTCTCATTTTTTTGTTTTTTTTTTTTTTTTTCTTGTTTTGGTTTACTAACACAAATAAATAAAATATAAATTTTGTTATTTTGGAATTGCGATTGAATATTTTATTTTATTTTTTTATTTTTACAACAGCAACAATACAAAAACAAAATAAAGTTTATTGTTGTATTTTGGTAGAGATTATCATTATTAATTTTAGAAAGATCATAATTAATAATTTGGTACACAGTAAATTATTCTTATCAATTGTTATGATTATTTCTTTAATTAGAAAATAGGAATTGGAAAGAGGCAAAAGTGATTAAACGAAAAAAAAAAAAACAAACACAATAAAAGAAATTCTGAAATAAGAAAAAAAAATTGTTGATTATAAAAAATTGTTAGAACAATGAAGAAGGGAAAGGGGTTAGTGGGCTATACAAAAACTAATTTTATTAATTTAATTACCGATTAAATAAAACAAAAACAATTATAGATAATAAGCAAATATTTGCCCAAAAACAATCTTTAAGCACCAAAGTAAACTCATCAAAAACAAAAGCAAAAAAAAAATCTAAAGATTTTTCTCTCTTTGTATTTATTTGCCGACAGTAATTAAGAAGAAGAAGAAGAAATTAAGTATTCTAACTAATTCAATAGGTAACTAAATTCTATTTTATCTACCTTATTTTATTTATTTAGTCTATAACACTCGAGGGGTTAACCACTGTGTGCAATCCTGGGAGAACTGGTGGGGAATCTTTGTGCAATCTTTGCGAATCTTTGTGAATCTTTGCGAATCTTTGTGAATCTTTGCGAATCTTTGTGAATCTTTGTGCAATCTTTTGAAATGTGCAATCAGTGGGGCGTAAAATTTTTGAGTGGTTAACCCCTCGATAACACTTTTTCCCTTCACTAATTTTTTACTTTAATTTGTTTAAACAATTAAACCATCAGAAATCAGCATTTTTTGTTTTTGTTTGTACTTGACTCGCAACTGAACTATCTTTAACGTCCCCCTTCTTCCCGCTGATACCCAGCCAAGGACAATGGATATTTTATTTTATCGATTCTTTTTTTCTTCTTAGGAACATACGTACAATTAAAGTATGAATTTTTTGTTATGAATATTATTTTTATATTTGGGGGTAAACCGTATATAGGAAGAACATCATGACTGCTACAGATTTCTTTTGTAAAAAACATAATTATAAAGTAAGGTTTTAGGGTAAATGTGTGAGTAATGTTATATTCTGATAACGATTCCACGGATAAAACGAACCCTTTTTGTTTCTGTTTGGGGGTGTCCTTGACGTTCGATGTAACCGAGTTTTACTACAGTGATATTTTCTTAAATTAACAAATTTGTTACAATAAAATGTTAGATTAAATGTTTAACAAATTAAGAAGTAAAAGAATATTAACAATATTAATCAATAGAATAATTGCCTTTCTCATTGTAAGCATAGACATTAATTTGTCGTATAATCTTTAACACCAAATTGAATCAAACCACAAATTAAAATAAAACCCGAAATTGCTTAAATGAAACTAAATCAAGTTAAAGTTACCTAATCTGCTTTGCTAGCAATACCAGTGTTTTATTTACTTTGTGTGAGAACATAAGGAGGGTGTGAATAGAAGTCTCTGGGTAGTGGTCCAAAGTGACCGACAATGTCGATTAGAAAAACACAAAATAAAACTACGACTACGACTTAACTGAATGTTGAGTTATGACTCAATCAAATCGCACGGCATGAGATCAAATCTAACTTTAGATGAATATTTTTTGTTTCATGATTTTTTCTTTCTACAAAATAGACGAACGAATTATTTATGAAGGAAATTCATTCATTTTAAAAAAATAAATCAATCGAGCTTATTTAGTACGATCTTTACCAGAGATTTTCATTCAATTACGCGATTACAGACACACGCAATATCACTTTTGAAGAAAATAAAATGAAAGATTGAAAATCTGAAAATACAAAAGAAAAAAAAAATGTAATAAAAGTTAAGAGAAAATAACAAAACATGTGAACTGAAAACTGAACAGAAAATAATTAAAGATTCAAACAGAAATACAGAGTAAGACTAATACGTAAATATTATCTCTCTCTTTCTCTCAATTTTTCTGTTAAGAAATATTTTAATTATTTGTTTTGTTATTTTTTTTATTGTGCCATGACACTGAATAAATTGAAAGAATTATTGTTTATTTTTGTTTGTTTTTTTCTAAGGTCACTGTCATTCATTCACATTCATTCATTTATATTGTTCCAATGAATTTAATAGAATACTTTACATTATTGTAATTTATGTAAGAGATAAAATCTGTCGCACCGGATAATTATGGACTATCTCTGTAATTAGACCATGCGTCAATAGTTTATTTTATCATTGATTTAACAATTGGTCAAATTCTTTTAGTTTTTATCGATAGTCTAATTAGCCAGGTTCTATAGTTTTGTCTATATTTTGTCATTTGGATGATTTTGTCTTGTGGAAATCATTTGTAATTTAATAATTTTCTTTCAATTCCTTTTTCTTACAACTTTTTGTGGCGTTTTTTATTCGTTATTTCCGTGTTTTGTTCCCCCTTTATTTGTATATAAAGTTTAATACTAAAAACTAGTTTATGAGTACAGTTAGTCATCCCTTACAAGTTTTTACATAACGTTCTTTATGGCTGTCTGTCTGCTTCTCTTAATTTATTTTTATTGTAAAAATTGGGTAAAATTGGTTTTTCCCTTCAAAAAAAATCAATTGATGTATACTAAATGACGTCATTCAGCAACAACAAAAATCATTTAAATTATCACATGTTTAATGTTTCTTTCATTCGTTCTGAATTCCATTTATTTCTCTCCCTTATCCCAAAGACCCTATATTAATTTCGCTCAAACATACACACACACACACACACAAATACACAAACACCTTTATTGTGTATGACGTCATTTCATAGAATGAAGAATGGTTTTGTTCTGTTAGAATTTAGTAAAGAAAAAAATTAAAATGAAAGGAATAAAATAGAAAAATCAAATCAAGATCATCAATCAGTCGAAATTATATTCGTATTAAGAAAAAGTATTACAGCATTAGTGTAAAATATTGAAAAAAAAAATTCAATTAAAAAAACACTAAAAGAAAATTGAAAATATTTTATATTTAATTTTTTTTTTTTATTTCTTTAATGCGTAATTTTACTACACTTTAATAAATTTAAATTGTGATTATTTGTTGTTAAGTCATTTTATTTCGAGGGCGGTAAACACAATTAAAAATGTTCGTCTATTGATTTCAATTAGTGGTTAATCCATCATCTTTTGCCCATAATTCATCATACTCTACGTTTTTTTATTGTGAAACCCCAAAATAAATTCATAATCTTTATTGGATTCTATAAAATCATACTTTAACTTTATATGCCTGAACTTAATTAGATTCTCACACCTTAACTTTATGATCAATTATGAACCGAAAAGTATTCCACTTCCAGTTACATTTCCAGCTATTAAGTGTAATTTGTGACGTATGTGTGTGTGTGTGTGTGTGTGTGTGGATATCGTAATGTGAACAATATTATAAAAATAGTCAATTTATAAATGACCGACAATATTTTATTATATTTTGAAGTGAAAGCAGACGGACATTTAGGAAATTCAAAACATTTCCGTATTTTTTATTGGAGAAAAAATATAAGTTGGTATTTTATTTTTCGTTTTAACTTTTATATTAACACGAGCATGCACCAGTATGTCCTGGAAAATGTGCAATCAGTGGGGAATCAATTTTGCTAGTGTTTTAGTTCAAATAAAGTAAATTGTTTCCTTGATACGTCGGGAGTACGCTATACACAAGTTTCACTGTTTTTTATTTATTTATTTGTACAATTTTATTCATGGAAAATTTTCTTCGTATTTTCATTATTATTTTTTATATAATTAAATTTTTTATAGTGAAAATTTTTGATCGAAATTATTTCTTATCATTTTTTTTTGATTTCAATTTTATTTCAAGTAAATAAACATATATGTAGGTTCTTCTTCTTATTCTGTAAGATCAATTTATGATATTATTTTATTTTATGGATAAAAAATATTTTTTTTAGTTTTTCTTTTTTTCTACATACAAAATATTCAATAGTGAAAACCAATTTCCGATCAGTAGGAAGAACGATAACAGAATATAATCAATAAATATAATGGAAATATGAAAGTTTCAAACAGATTTTGTAACAGTAGGAATATTTTCAAAACGAAATTCAAATGTGAAAATTGTATAAAATTTGTAATTGATTTGTATAAGAAATCTAGACTGCATTTCATTTGGAAATTAAATTCGCAATAAAATTAAAAACTTTTTTTTTGTTTTAAATGTAAAAAATAACCAATTTATGTTGTCAGAAATTCTATTGAAAATTCTAGTAATAAATTGTAACTGATATGAATCCTGCATGATATTCGACTGTTGTTATGACCAAATGTTTGTACCAACCTCAACTCAACCAAAACTGAGCAAAATATTGTTGTTCATATTTTAACAGTTGTTGTTGTCCAACCATTCATACAAGAAATTAAAAAAAATTAAAGTTGTCCTATTTGTTACTCTATTTGTGCTGCACCTAAAACCTTCTCTATTCAAAAAAAAACCTCCTTCAACTTAAATATTTTACATTTGAAAAGAAAATGTACTTATTCGATTTTATTATTGCATATTTATCCATTAAGCCATTAAGAAATTTTTTAAATTATTTATACCGATATGCCTACATTATGTGCAATTGACTTTTGTTTTTATTTTTAGAAATTTTTCGAAAATCTTTACATTTATCAAAATCAACAAATTAAAAAGAAAAAACACAAATTTCACAATCAATAGATAATTGTAGAGATTGTGTAACATTATGCTTACGTACGTATACACAATTTAATCGAAAACTTCAAGAGTTATAGTCAATGGCTATAATTTATAACAACAAAAATTAAATATTAAATATTTTATCTTATCTTTCTTCGCTGTTTTTTTTTTTTTTTTTACTTGTTTCAAAAAAAAAAAACAAACAAACAAACAGACAGACAAGAACGGAATAGTAAAGTCCATTACTAATCAGGTTTTCAGTAATCAAGTAATCAATACACAAAAATAAAGTAAAATGTTATTCTGTTTGTTATTGTTGTTGTTGATTAAAGTTTAGTTGTTGCCATAGAAAGAATCTGTACAGTAAGACTTGTCTACTATTAAAAACTAATTAAAATATATTTTCTATTTTGAGTCCTGGAACGGATTACCTGTGTTTCAACTAGACAGGACTTAACTGTAGAAGAGTAATTAGAAACATTTGATTTCTAATATTTGAAGATGAAAATTTATCATTTTTTTACCTTGAAACTTTTTATGTTTTCATGTAAATAATTTATTTATTTATTTTTTGCAATTCATCGTGAATTTTACTTTAATTTATTCATATACTTTAAGTGCGGTTATATCTGTAAGTCTAAATTTTCAATAAAGATATAAAGGAACCAACTCCAAAATATCAACACTATTTAAATTTTATATCATTTTATTTTTTTAATTTATGTTAAATATTTAATTTGACACGGCAAAAAAAAAAGAATAATTTAAAAGTTATCAAAACTCTGGACTCTAAAAGTTTAATTAACTAAAAATAACTTTTTAACAAAAGTGGTAAATTTCTGTGGAACTAAAACTCACACGTAATTTCAATGTTAGACGTTAATATTTACATTTCACATTCAAACAATAATTATATTTTTATTTATTATTAATGATAAAAAATTTGTATTTCTATCAATAATTTAATTGTAAAAGATTTATTTTATTATTTATAAATATCAGAACTTTGATGAATTACAATAATCAATTTTTTCTTTAGTCTTAATAAATCTATAATCTATGATCGTATATTTAGATTATGTCAAAAAAAATTTCTTGTAATTTTAGAATGATTGAAAAGTCAAAATGCGAGTCAAATCATTTAATTTGTATTTCCCAAAACAAGAAATAATTTTAAATCGATTTTAAATTATTCTCGAGATCTTCGTTTTGTTGCTCTTTATTTTCTTTTTAATTTAATTTCATTTCTAAGCAATTGAGTCAGATGTGTAGAAAAATCATCACTAATTTCTTTTTACGTGTACATTAGTAATATATTTAACTGTATTTACCTTTATTATTTGATAACTATTAGACGTAAGATAATTGATGGTAAATATAC
Source organism: Pedicia rivosa (assembly GCA_963082725.1). Classification (NCBI taxonomy): domain Eukaryota; kingdom Metazoa; phylum Arthropoda; class Insecta; order Diptera; family Pediciidae; genus Pedicia; species Pedicia rivosa. Next base: position 43,750,439 of record OY720152.1, on the reverse strand, counting down.
GTAAATTCACTCATCTCACACAATTGTTCTTAATAAATCATAAATATACTTATAAAATTACAGAATCTACATATGTAAGTATGTAAGGTTGTACTATGTCATTATGACTGAGGTTTTTGGTAAATTATATGAACATATATTTGTTGTACCTCTAACCAATTATTTTCTGAATTATAAACACAACTTATAATTATGAGTTTGTAATTTAAAACTTTGAATTTTAAATTTGATATTCTTTTATGTGTCAGTCGTTTGTTTTTAATAAAAATAATTGTTAGATCAAATTCCTGTTGATTGGACTATTTGTGATTAACTAACAGATGTTTTTTTTTATACTAAAGACGTGTTCTATTACTCGATTACTTTATAAGAAAAATAATTTTAAATTGACCATAAAAATTTATATGGAGAGGAAAAGTGTTAAAATGATAAGAAGTGAATTCAGTAATTCCAAATAAAAATTTGGCCAAAATATTGTTCTGACTGAGTGTGACTTAAAAAGCGTATGGATGTTAGTCAGTCATAAATTAATTTAGGAAAAGAATCTTAATTGTTTTGTGTGCGATTCAATCGATTCAATAATACTGAATTTAATTTATGTAAAATATATAATTGATGTTATAGTAGAATATTTTGTAGTTACTCATTTTCTTATCATTTTGATTTTTGTTTAAAGAAAAGATGAAGAAAAATTAGTTTTAAAGGTTTTTTTTTTTTGCTCAAAAAAAAATTAAAAATTATAAAATTGTGAAAGAAAACAATACCATTAGTGGTTCGAACGTGTTTCCACTTTCCTACACTTTTTATTATATTTTAATTGATTTAAAAAAAAAAACAATCAAATCACAAATTAATTAAATATGAATTAAAATCCAGTGGTAGACTTAAAAATGTTAACGTAAAATATTTTTTCGTCAAAAATAAAATCCATTCCGTTTACATTGCTGAAGTTAAATATTTGTTCCTTTCGATCAATTCGTTTCAGTACGAAAGAACATATGAAAATATGACAAAAATTTATAACCAAAAATATTCCGTGACCAATTGAAGAAAAAAAAATTCTTGATTTGCTTCTGAAACTGATTTTTGTTTGTGGTTTTTAGTGACAAGTGCTTTTTAAATGACAACTCAAAAAGTATAAATTTAAATTGTGAAACATTTTCAATACAACAGTCAGTTCAAACAGTCAATTGTAAAAATTAAAATAGTCAATAGAGAATCAACTGAAAATTATTTTCCTTATTTTCATTTGGCTAGTTGGTGTTGGTGTTAGTGATGGAATATTTCTAGAGACAAATTCAACATCTATAAATTTATTACTGAAAATTGAAATAAAACAGGAATTGTATATAAATTGCTCGATGTATTGCTCGATGTTCAATTGATTTTTTTTTTTAATTGAATATAAATTATAAACGAATGAACGAATCAATAAATTTACCATGTCAATTTACCATGTGAAATCCGATACAGAAAAACTTAAATTGATGAAACACGGTTGATCAAAAATTAGACTAGTATTTTAACAGTATTGTAGAACTTAAGATTATTGAGATGAAAAAATATTCGTATCAGATCAGAAATTAAAGATAAAAATTGATGTTAAAGTGGAACAATTAGAATGGAATTTATTATTTGCAATTGAAGAGAAAAAAATTCTAAGAACTGAAAAATGTCAAGAAAATTTGGAAAACTTAGAAATAAATTTAACAGAAACTTTAAAAGAGGAAAGTAATTTGATTGAGGAAATTGAGAAGTTGAAACGAAGTTTTGATCAGATTATTTAAAGTAAATTAAACACAATGGAACGGACAATGACACTGACCGAGACTGAGAAAAACAAATTGGTTGATTAAATCATTAAGATAAACCACAATTTCGATCAAACTGTTCAAAATCATTAAAATATTTTAGACTCAATGAAAACAAGAATAAACCACAAAAATACGGAGGAGAAAAACTTTTTGCTTGATGAAATCACGAAACTTAATCAAAGTTTTAATCAATCGGCTATAAATTCCATAATTTAGCTTCAAAATTTTTAGTAGAAAAATTAAATATTTTTACACTTATTAGGGGAGGTGAATTTGGTTGTACAATGTTTTTAATATCTAATGAATTTCAACGAAAATCTATTATTACCGAAGTTTACAATAAAAAATATTTAAAATGCTGAAATAATTGTTGAATTTTTAAATTTATTCTCAGATGATTAAGAAATTATCCTTTGGTTTTCGTTTGTGGTTTGATCATGTGATTAAAAATTACAGTACACTAACAACAACAATCGCTCATCGTGTTTTTTGATTGATTTCAAAGAACAGACAAAAATATAAAACCAACAAAATTCTATTGTTCCAATTTCCATTATAATTTTGCTTCGTTTTCTTTTACGAAACATTTATAAGTAAATTTTTGTCTCCTTTTTAAATTGTTTTTGTATTGCATTGGATTTCACTCTTTTTATTAAGTTGGCTACTAAAGTTAATTCATGAAAAAACCTTAAATTATCGTAAGAAAATTTTCAAATTATACTTCTCTATGTAACTTGACTTAACTTAATTTTGATTTAACTGAAGTTCAACTTATAAAAAAGGAACAAAAATCTATTGAATAACAACAACAAGAATCACATCAATCCATTCCAGTCACAACAATAAAAAAAATTGTTAAATAAAAACAATATGAGTGTATCACGGTAACGTTTTGTAGTAGTTGTGTGATGTTGTGGTGTGTGTAGTGTAAAACACACTTTTAATTTTTTTTTTTTTTTTCATAAAATACCGGTTTGACCGATTAATTTGACCTATCTTTTTTTTTTTTTTGCCTTTAAATTGAAGAGAATAAAAATAAAGAGATAATGTAAATAAAAATTGCGTGTCTATGATTATACATGCAACTAATACTAACTATACTACTATTGCCTACTACGCAACTACGATTATATATTTAAGTGGCATATGTGTGTGTTTGTATGAGTGTCATAATATATTTTTATTCATTAGTGTGTTTGTGTGTTCATTTTGTTTTTTCATTTATATTTACTTTTTCTTCTATTAACGATTATAAAATATCAATGAAAAGATTTTTATTTTATTCTTGTGACTTTTTTTTTTTTGTTTTTATTGTAACTTTTGATTTTTTTTTTTTTTTTTCTGAAAATTATTAAAGTTAATTTATTTATTTATTGTGTAAATATGTACATTTAATTTTCTTACCCAACCATACAACAAAAATTTCAACACTAAAATTTTATTTCTGTCGTCTCTGAGGTAATTTTGGTATTACTTTTTCATAATCCTTCTTCCTTCTGTTTTTTTTGTTATTACGTTTTTTTCTCATTCCATTTGTCTTTTGGTCCTTTGGGAATTTCTTAAATTATTATTATGTAAAAATTTAACCTTTTTCTAGTTTGTTCCTAACATCTCTCTTTCACTCTTAAATTATATATGTAGTTGTTTGTGTCTTTCTCTCTCTCTCTCTTTCTCTCTCTCTCTCTCTCTCATTCTTAGTTTTTTTGTAATTTTTCATTTAATAATTAATAATTTTGTAAAATATGAAAAGAGAAAAAAAAACAACAGAGCAACGACCACAATTCACAGCACGGAAAACTCCATGAAATTGTAAACAGATTTTTAATACAATTAACTAAAAAAGTGTAATAAGAATTCTCTCACTTATCCTCTTTTATTTTTCTTACTTCTTCTTCTTCAAATTTATTACACGAATAAATTTATTTATTAATCAATGAAAAATATCGTGCGAAAATTCAATAAAATTTTTTTTTGTTCTACAAACAAAAAAGGAAAAGTAAAAAATAAGCAATTAAATTTTGTTTTTTTTTTGTTTTATCAATTTGAATTTATCACGAACGTGTACAATTTCTCATTTTATTTTCATTCTATATTTTTAATTGTGTTTTAATGCGTTATTTCGTCATACCTGACATTTTTCTTTCTTTTGGTTTTTATTTTTTTTTTTATTTAATAGTTTGACATGTCTTATGTGACAGTCCAACAGTGTCTTTAGTTTGTCTAAGAAAATTATAAGGAAATTTTCAAATTTATATTAATTCAAAATTTTATTTATTTATTTTGATTCTTATACAAAAATGTGTCATCATTGAAAATAGATAAATTGTTGAAGTTAATAGTTAGATCTGACAGAGGGTCTTAATTCATAACAGAATGGAAGTGAATTTAAATCTGTCTCGTATATTCTTCCATCTTCTTTTCACAATACTTATTTAATCATAATTTTTAGACACAGATTGATAAGCGGCATAAAGTAGCGGAAAGAGGAAAGATTATAATTTGAAATTTGTCTGAATCGAGATGCAAAATTTGGAATTTTCAAATTTAATCCGTATAAAATAAGAGCTTTAAGCTTGCTTTTTTCTCTCAAGGCTTTTTTTAAGAATCAAAATATTTTAATCAATTTGAATTTATATGTTCTGATTCTAATGGTTCCTAAAGATGAGTTAAAGTGATTTTTCTCTGATTTTATTTTTAAACAAAAAAAAAGTATTTTTTTTTCAAGAAATGTTTTCATAAGAAATTGACAAATGTGTATAGTCAGATGTGTTTGCTTGCGACAAATTGAATTTATATAAATTGTGAATAGATTTTATCTTTTCAAATGTGATGTGGTGATAAGCTCAATAACTTTTAGGGATTTATGCAATCCAACATAAATTCGTTGCGAGAAATACAAAGTTGTATTTGTAAATTAAAGTCATTTTCCACTAATTACAGATTGTACAAGATTCTCAAAAATTCTCTATGAGTTTTTCTATGATCCTACATAGTTGTTAATACCAACTGATTTGTGTTTTTTTTTTTTGATTAAAAAAAAAACAGACAAATTATGAAATTAATTTTTAGATAAGATTAAATCAAAATATTTCTCTGATAATTAAATTGAATTAATTGAAATTACATGAATAAATGAAGTAAATGTTATTTTTGTATTTTTTGTTAATTAAATTAAATTTGGTGACTGAACAAAAAAAAGAATGTTTAATTCTACCGTTAAACCAAAAAGTTTTTTATGCGTTCTTTTCAAAGATTCGTATTTTCAAAGATTAAAGTGAAAGATATTGTGTGATATGGAATTATTGGTACAAAATTAAAAAAAAAAGAAACCAAATCAAAAAAAATGAAGTTCGTTTTATTTTGGTTAAATTTAACAAAGCTAACAAATATTACACGACACTTTTTTCACCATTTTTACTTTGAATTCTTAGGAAAAGGAAGGATCCTCATTGTTCTCAATAATTAAAACTTAATTAAAATTCATGAATTATTATTTGTATTTAATTTTTCAACAAAAACATAAATTTCAATCATAATTTTAAAATGATTTCAATTTAATCTCATAAATAATTTTCTCTTTAGTTTTTTTTTTTTTATTTTTTAATTAATTCATCGTTTTCCTTTAGTTTTCCTTATTGAATTTAAATAAAAAAATTAAATATTTAAATTTTTTTTATTATTTGAAAATTAAACAGAAGCATTAAGATCAAATTTTACCGACGTTAAATCGTGAACGCAATTATTCGTTAGATTCCCATCATTTCTGCCTAAATAGACAAAATTTAATTTAAAACAAAATTACATTTTATTTCTCTTAATAATTTATTTTGAAATGATTTTCAATCCATTGTCTCTTTAATTTAATTAACTTCCTAAGAAATATCTTCAATTAATATTAAATTCTATTTGTCTTTGATTTTAATTGATTAAAATTTTCCAAACAATTTATTTTATTATCAAACAATTTCTTTTTCAATTAATTGTAATAATTTATATGATTTAATTTCTAAGTGCATCACTGTATTGTTGTTATTGTGTTTATGTTGTTTAAGTTAATACAAAAGAAAAGTGCAGTTTCATTATGAGTTTCTTAAATGGAATTTTTAATGAAATTTTATATACTTATTTGTGTATACTGAACGCAAAACTATTTATATATTTTTTTCTCCTACACTTTATTCAATTATCTTAGTCAACTTTTAAGGATTCTTCTTAATTAAATTGTCTTCATCAAAAGAAAAAAAAAATCAGTTTATTTTTTATTGAAAAATTTGTATTAATATTAAACAGGATCCACAATTGAATACAGTCTGCAGTGAGAACATGTTTGCTGAATCAATATTGTAGCCTACTTGCGGAATATTAATTTTAAATAATTCTTTTGCGTCTTTAAAAAAAAATCTAAATTAATCTTTCACAATAATAATAAAAAAAAAAATATATAAACAAATATAAAATATTCCACTCAACTCTAAAAATATCTGCGGTCTTTATAGATTGTTTGTTTCTCTTCTGTATTTTGTAAATAAAAATTTTCGAAATATTTCTGATATTGATTTGACGTTGAAAATGTCAAACCAACAAGAAAAAAAAAATAAGGAAAAGAAAAAAGGAATTTTTATTTGAAGAAAGAAAGAAAAACATTCTCACGTCAATAATTTTATCTTTCTTCTTTTTTTTCCTTTTCCGTTATTTTATTTTATTTAAATAGAATCAACCCTTATCGACATTTCAGAAGAAAAGAAAAGTAAGAACCCATAAATAAAATATTGCGTGAAGTAATAAATAATACATAAAGAATATTATTAAACAAATTTTTTGTGTCGTGTTTGGTGAGTAGGAGATTTTATTATTAAAGTCTCTGGATGGTCTTAGAATCACAAAATGTAAATTCTGATGGTACAAGTCACTGAATGCAGCCTGTCGTATCTTTCACATTGAATCATTTTTTACTGTTTCATATAAATTGTAAACCATATTGTCTAATCAAGCTACCTACCTAATTGTAATGGTAAACTTCGATAGAATGAACGTCGAAGATTGTTATAGCAAATTTATATCGTACAGTATTTATATCGATTGTTGCGTGCATCTGTTTTACGTCTGCTTATTTTTCGCAATCGGACTAACTTTATTACTAAAATCATTGGTACAATGTAAATTTAATTTCTGCCATAATGAATTTGAATTCATTTTTAATAAATAGGGTAGATGCCACGTTTATTATCTGTTAGAAAATACTTGTGTAAAAATATATAACTCTCTCACTTAACTTACTCTTTTATATTTTTAATTATTTGCTGTTTTTCTCTTTTCTTATTCTTTCTAACACAACAAATTTTTACATGTTTTTTTTTGTGTTCTAATGGAAAAATTCCAGTGGAATACGGCTATAACTTTGTGTAATTGACAATGTTAAAAATGTACTTACATAACACAATTATATGTATGAAATGAAGTCGTTTTTTGTGTGAAATATACACGAACGGTTAACCACTCGAAAATTTTGCGCCCCACTTATTGCACATTTCAAAAATTGCACAAAGATTCCCAAAGATCCCCCACGAGTTCTCCCATGATTGCACACAGTGGTTAACCCCTCGAATATACAGGATGAAAAGTAAATCGTAATATTTGTTTTTAAAAAATAACCTAAAACCAATAAAAAGACTTTTTCTTCAAAGTTTGTATTTTTTTATGTTTGTTTTTTTAATTCGATTTTTAAAGATTTTTAATGCTTAACGAATATTTCCAAATACACAAAACCAAATTTGTAAAATCAAGTGTTCCATTTTTTAATTCATCACTTTTAGTTTTATCAGTTTGTTTGTTTTACTGAAGAAATTTTTATGTTTTCTTTTTTTTCTGAGATAATTGATGAAAATGAAAGTGAGATTTATTGAATCATTTAATCATTTCTTATTCTCACCTTCATCAAATCATTAGTTTGCGTTTAATCTTCTTGAATCTACAATTTTGTGTTCAAAATTCTATAAATAAAAATTAGGGTGAAAAATTGTTGTTGATCGATTGGTACAAATAATAATCAAATAATAGTTTATCAAAACAACAGAAAAACGATTAAATTAATTATTTTTTTACCCGAAATTGAAATGAAATTAATTTTTCTTGTGTTCATCAAACATCCTTGAATTTTACTTTACCCACTTACAAAAATGAAATGAAATTGATGTAGATTGTGTGTTACCGTAATTAATAATTATTTATTAATTTTTAATAAATTAATTTAACTTCATTTAATTAATTATTTACTTATTTTTTTCTCTTCTCTTATTTTTTTACAGTTTGGTCGTATCAATATTGAGACAGCAATAAAACGTTCACAAAAAGAAAGTGAAGAAAGTGAGAATATTATACGAAATAATGATACAAAAAAATTACAACAACAAAATCAACAATATGATCTACAACAACAACAGCGACAACAATATCAACAACCTAAACAACAAAAAGTAGAAGAAGAAGAGGAAGATGGACAGGGAACACAAAGAAAAATGAATGGTAATGGTTTTCTACCATCAAATCAAACAAATGGTAATACTGTGATAGATAGAGATGCACTTATATTAGTGCCCGATGCTGAATTTAATTATAAAATAAAAGACAAAGATATAAGTAATAATAAAAATGATGAAGAACTGGTTAATGGTTTTAGTGGCGGTGATGGTGATAATGTTAACGATACAGTACAGGTAAATATTCTTTTTTTCTTCTTAATTTAATGAAAATGTTTTTATAATTGAGACTGAGGTATGAACACAGAGTTCATTACCTTTACTATATTCTTTTTTGTAAAACATTTTTATTAAGAAATTTTAAAAGACAAAAACCTTTTTTTTAGAAATTTTATTTGAAGAAATTTATAAAATTCAAATTTAATTCCTATAAATATATAACACCCCACACACCGCTCCTCACATATCAAGCTAATATTTGTTTCTATGTGAGGTCACTCATATTGACCGTATTTGATTCGTATTATCGTCTTTAAACAATTTTTTTTTTATTTCAAATAAATTATTAATTTTTTGTGTGCCTTGTGTGAAAAAAAGAGGAAATGGTCTTTCTTTAAAACTTTCACACTGAATTTGTTTGAATAAAATAGATATTTGAAGTGAACTTATAAATGGTCGCTTAGAATGTTATTGCTTTTTATATCGATCATTGATTTTAATTCTTGTTCAAATAAATCTATTCTCAGCAAGACTTGAATTGCCTGAAGCATGAATCCCAGACAATCTAATAAATTGATTTTTAAAATGATTCCGTGAGTCTTCTAATTTGGAATGAGAATCAAAATATTTCATTTGTGCATTACTAAATATTTGCCAGAATTAAATATTTTGTTTGGTCTTAGGGCAATTTTTATTCTCTCAAAAAAGATGGTAGTCTAATAAAAAAATATGGATCACACCCATATTTACCTTTATTGAAATAAACAAGTAAACGTAAGTTTTATTCCCTTGTGAATTATTTTTTCTTTTTCTATCCCGCATAACGACAACGGACGACATAAAAGTAAACATATGGGAGTTTATTTTAGATCTTATAATAATTTATGACTCAATGTAATCTGAGATGAAATAATTTCCAGGAAATCTTTTATATTTTCCTTCTCTCTCTTTCTCTTTTTATTTCATTTATTTACATTTTCTAATTTATGTAATTTATTTAATTACTTCGGTAAAGAGATGAGATTTCTTGTTCTTTGCTTCATTTTCTTTTTCCTTGTATTTTATTTATTTGAAGAGAATGACGTAAGAAAATCATTTTAAAATATTTACAATTTTTCATTTAATGAAATTAGAAATAAAAAGTGATAAATGGAAATGGACAGAGAAATTTAAATATAAAATAAGAAATTTCTAATGACAGACCGAAATTATTGAAATTGTTTTGATGGAATAGCTCTTCTCTTAATTGAATTTAATTTGTCTGGCCAGAGCTAGAATACATTTACAAATATGAATATTGTGGGACAAATTCATCTCATGCAGGAACAAATTAACCTCAAGAAAAATACAGCAAGAACCTCCTAAAACCTGTGCACAGATCATTAAAAAAAATTTTGATTACTTTTTCATACAATTAAAATCTTCTAATTAGTAGACCCCGTTTACCTAATTCGGCTCAAATATCTTCATAAAATCAATAGTCCCATTAAATGCGAGATTCTTACTGTTTTTTTTTTGTTTCATAAAATTTTAAACTCAATTTTTTTTCATTTGTTCTTTATTTTTAATTTACAATTATTCCTCATTAATATTCTGTCGTTCCGCATATTTTGTGGAAACAAAAATACGTGTCTGAAGAACCAAAAATACAAATTAAACAAACAGTACCACCATATTTTTTAGTCCCAATGCATTTATATTTCTATTTAAACTGGATTCTTTTAAATAATTTATAATTTTCAATTTTATGAATTCATAATTTTCTGAATTTCAATTTAAATTTATTAGCTTGTCATAAATCCCATACACTCAGAACACACTACTGAATATGAATGTAACAGTAAAATTTATTTATATCGCCTCAACAAATTTACAATAAAACTGATCCAAAATAGGCAAAATCATTTACCAGTTTCTCATGTAAATGATTTTACCTATTTCGGATCAGTTTCATGAAAATAAATTATCTGATTGTGTTTAGGTGTTGTACAAGTTAGTTATTTTTATTTGTGCATTGCAATATGTAATTATTGTTTGCCACACCAATAGGAACATCTGGTGCTTAACAAAATACAAATCTCTCACATTTACTTCCTTTAAAATTGTCTGTTGTGCTCTCGTTATTTTTGTTTAAAAATAAATTCAAGAAAATATTTAACAAAAAAAAAACAATTAAATAATTTTGTTTTTGTTTTTTAAAATTATTTTCAATTTATTTTCCATCCTTCAATTATTTTTATCGTTTCGATTTTTTTTTTTATTTTCTGTTAAATAAATAAATAAATGGAATAAAATTTATAAAGATAAATAAAAAAATTGTAATAAATTTTTTTTTTTTCTTTTTGAAAAGTTAATTAGGTAAAAAAGTCCCCTTTGTGTTATTTGAAAGAATTAATAAATTTAATTAAATATAGGTAACGGCGGTTTACTTAATTGATAATTAAATTTTTAATGAAGAAATTATAGAAGATTTGTATTCTTTTTTTAATTACGCCAGATCTGTCGTACGATTTTTGTAAGAACTGAAGCCATTGTTGTTAGTTCTGTAAAATATTGGTTGAGTTGAGTTCGTTCTAATTCCTCCATACAAAAATTAAAACATCACATTTTGCTTATAACTTAATCGATACAGATCAATTGATTCTGTGTACCCTTTTTAGTATGTCTAGTATTTTGCGGACTATAGTTAGAATACGCCCTTGCCTTTATTTCCATATCCGGAGGTATGCACATTTTTTATTGTTGTTGTGTTTTGGGGTTTTTTTTTTTGTCCACTTTTTTTGTATGCTGTTTTTTTTTTATTATGACTCATCGTGAATTTTTTATTAAATTGCTGTATTTTTTTTCTGTTTGCGTGTGTGTACTGAAATATAAAAGAGAAAAAGAAACAAGACTCTGAACCCTATGTTTTGTTTTCTTCTTCTTATTCTTTTTTTTTTTTTTAAACGAAATGTTTCAAAAAATTTATCTCGACCTGTTTTTTTTTTTATTTTTATTTTCTTTCTTATGCAAAATCGTTCTCTCTCGAGGAGGGTGGTAGTGTTGGTGTTGAGGAGAGAAATCAAAAATCGAATTGATTTTTAAAAAAGAAAAAAAAAACGAGAAAGAAAAGATAAACTTCGAACTTTTAAAGAAAAACTTCGAACTTTTAAAGAAAAGCTTCAGTGAAATATTCCAATTAAAAAGAGGGAATAAATTTTTTTTTGTTGTTTTGAAATAATTAAAAGAAAAAAGTTAAAAAAATTAAAATTTTCACAAAATAATTTAGAATGAAATGCAAGTATTTCATTTATGTTGTATTCTGTATGATTTGTTGTGTACGTCATCACAAAATTTCTCAATTAACTTTATAAAGTTCTTATGATTACACATTTGCACACGTCAAAATATAAAATTAAGTGCGTTCTCTTGTCTTTTATGATATTAAGCATACAAACACACACACACGCACATTTATAACAAACACATTCACACATACTTATCCACACACAATCAATAAATATGAGAAAAATCTGCAAAGAAGAAACAAATTGTTTTAAATTTTTGTTTTTCTTTTGTATTTAATGTTTTTTTTTTTCCTTTTTCAGGTAGAAAAATCATTAGATTTTCAATTAGCGAATTGTTTGGATTATGTTAAAGCCGGTATGGAAGCAATTATTGAAGATGAAGTAACATCCAGATTTGAAGCAGAAGAATTAAAAAATTGGAATTTATTAACAAGAACAAATAGACGTTATGAATTTATATCATGGCGTTTAACTGTTATTTGGGTTTGCGGTTTTTTTGTTAGATATTTTGTACTGATGCCACTACGAGTTTTTATATGTTTTATTGGCGTAAGTATTTTTCCATTTTTTATTAATAAATTAATAAACAAACACATTGATAACTTTTGATGAGTAACTTTTATTCGATTGTTGATGTTTGTTTCTTTTTGTTTTTGAAGGCGACAGATATTTTCCGTATTTTTTTTTTTACGTGGAAAATCAAAATTGATTCATAAATTCAATTGAAATTAATATTCTCTTTGTTTTCTTTTTAATTTTAAAATATTTTATTTTTATTTTTAATTTTGAGTCAAAGACTCAAATTTCTCAACTTTAATTTCAATTTAAAATTCAAATAAAAATTGTTTCTATTGTCCTAGTTAAATTAATTTCAAAAATGTTAAAGTAAAATTTCTAGATCTGACCGAGAGTATCCGCGTTGTTCAAACAAATCAACAATTTATAAAAAGAAAAAACAAAAGTTCAGAAAACTAAATATTTTTAGATTAAATTTTTTAATGATTTTATATTTTTGATTTAATTTTATTTTATTCCAAAAAAAAAATAAGATAAGATAAAACAAAACAAAAGAGAAAAAAACAGATGATTATTTTTTTTTTTATAAAGACAAACAAAACAAAAACTCCAACAAAAACAAATCCTTCTTCGTTATTATTTAGGTATCATATGCAGTAATATCATTTGCGTTAGTTGGATGTATACCCTATGCACCATTGAGACGTTTGGTTAATGATCTTACATTTAAAATAACATTTCGTATTATTGCAAGATCAATATCAGCTGTGATTGATTTTCATAATCCAGAATTTAAACCAAAAAATTGTGGTTTTTGTGTTGCAAATCATACATCACCAATTGATATTGCAATATTGGCAACTGACTGCTCATTTTCTTTGGTAATTAAATTTTCTGAAAACAAAAACAAAAAAAAAAAAACAAAACCATGAAATTGAAAATTAATTTATTTATTAATTTATAAGATTAAGAATTATAATGCATCCTTACGCTTTTATCTCTCTCAGAACAAAAGAAACTAAATTTATTCAAAAAAAAAAAAGTTTAATGTCTTAGATAATTAATTTTAAACACAAATAAAACTATGTTTGATAATCTCATCATCCTACCAGCCAAAAGCAAAGCCAAAAAAAAAAACCAAACTATGTCCATATACTATTTATTTTTTTCCATCCCACATTTCATTTACCTTACCTTACTTTTTTTTTTCTTGACCATTTGTACTTGTTTTAATAATTGTGTGATTGCGCTCATTTATTTATTATTACATTATAAACGAGGGATTAACCACGGATGTGGAATCAGTAAAAGAAACAATTATTGCATTTTTTTTTGAGCAACATAATTTTGAATATTTTTTGTTGTTGCAAATTCTTGCATAAGTTTTGTGAAATCGTTGTGCAAGTGTACAAACTGTCTAATGCAATTTTGAATTTATGTTTTTCTTGCAGTGGTTAATCCTTTGCATTTCACATACATATTTATTATATTGGATTGATAATCTTAAGTCTATATAAAAACAAATATACTGGATTGTATTGTGTCTGTCTGTTTGTTGGGGTGAACACATTAAATTATAAAAATCATTTTTCTTTTTATTTAAATCAACGAATGAAAAGCAATTATTTTGAAGATGTTTTTTTATTCAACTTAAAAATGCACTTTTACTAATATTTTAAGGACGTCTTCAAAACAATAAACTATAAAATAAAATTCGATTACAATTATTTTGTTATTTTCTTAATGAAACATTTTTTTTTTATAATATTTAAAAATAGTCAAAGTCTATTGTTTTTTTTGTTATTATTTGAATGATTTTTAAGGACATTACATTCCTTAAATCACAATACTTAATATATTCAACCGTCATTCCATCAGGCAACAGTTCATCTTATTAACAGCGTGATGGAAAATCTGTTTTCAATTCTATTGTATTCATAGATCCTTGTTTCCTACAAAATGACCTTAGAAGTCAACTCCAGTACCAGAGGCAAGCGTATTGTGTGCAAGTAATATTGTGTCAGTATGTTCTAGAAAACATTTTAAATGAAAGTGACATGACAATTCAATTAGGAAGCCGTATTTATATATACTTTATTTCTTTTTCTTCTTTTCTATTAAACTTTAATTTACTTTGAATGGCTTTGAATATGGCTTCTTGTCATGCTATTTATGTATAAGAAAAAAAAAATTGATCAATTTATATTTAATAATTGAAAATTTTATAGTATTAAAATTCTCCATCTAAAGTTGTAACGTTAAATTAAGAAAACAACTTTTGTTTCTCCCACATTAAAAAAAAAACTGAAAAATCAAAGAAATAAAAAACATGAAAATTTATTACATAATTGAGAATAATTATTTAAGTCAATGTTGAAATTATTAACTATTTATGATTGTGGTTTTATTACACTTTCATACACTGACCATTACACTGACATACCAGTTCTTTTTTGCATTTAAATTTGAATTTTATTCTTCAAAGTAAAAAAAAAAACTGATAAAATGTGTTTTGCAATATTCGTAAACAATTAAAATATCACAAAAAAAGAAAACAAACACCCATATTTTATTGATGAACTTTCAATTTGTTTTGTAATTAAATATAAAATTTCATATATTGACACAAATATAGAAAAGTAGAATCTTTAGAAAAGTTTTTTTTTTATTCAAAGTAAATCCTCACTTTTAACTTTAATGGACAATATTGTCCGTGTTGAACTTTCAGTTTCGTTTATTGACCTAGATCTTTTGTAAAGCGTGTAGAAAAAGAAAAATATAACGAATGTTACATAAATTCAGATATAAAGAAAGGTTAATAGCAAAAGTATTCTTCTTCAATTTTTTCTTTTCTCTTTTTTTTTTTTATGTTTTATATCGAACAACAAATGATAAATGATTCATGATAAAAATGTGTAGACATTGAGGGATCGTTATTAGTAAGATTTTAATTGATTTATGTAAACAACATTTTCTTATGAATAATCAATAAAAGTCGCAATTTTCAGATATTTTTCACATTTCTTGTTGAATTTTAGTTTCCATCAAAATTCAATGACCCTTTATTGATTTTGCCAAGTAATTAAACACGTCCAACTTTTAATTCATTTTTGTTGTGAGTTCAAACAATCAATATGGTAAAAAATGGGTTCTATATGTTGGCAATGTCACTGATACTCGAAAATCTTTAAGCAGCAACTAACTTCTTTAGAATTTTACTACACAAAATCTCATGAACCTTTCCATAATTTCTTGTATTCAATAAAGTATTACTTTAGTTAACTTATTCCTACCTAAACCTACAATGACTATTTTAAAATATCCATTAAAAAAAAAATGTTTATTAATTGAAAACAAAATTAAAAAATTTAATTAAATTATAAAGAAAAAAAAACGTTACGAAAAACATTTTTTTTTTACATTATGCTTCATTTTCGTATAAATTTATCATAGGTAGTATGGCTAACAATATGCACAGCACTTGTTGGCTGCATACCAGAAGGTGACTCTAAACGATGGATGGTACGTAAAGTATCAATACATTGTTTTAGTGTATTAGCAAGTGCTATATCAGCTGTTGTCAACTATCATAATATTGATAATCGTCCTGGTCCTGGAATATGTGTTGCAAATCATACAAGTCCAATTGATGCACTTGTATTAATGTGTGATAATTGTTACTCTTTGGTGAGTTTTATTCAAAAAAAAAAAAAAAACGTCAATTGAAAAAAAATGAACAAAAAAAAAATTTTGTAGAAGAAGAATAATAAATTGATATTAGAGGAAGATGAACGAGAGAGAATGAGAGAGAAAAAGTATCAATTTCCTAACTTTTTTTTTTCTTTTTAACACTTTTTGTATTTAACAATTTAATTTTTATTTGCACTCCCCGTTCTTAGACACAATCTTAAATAATATTACTAATTTTTACTAAAACTAAAAATATTTACTAAAGTCTAACATTTTTTTTATTCATAATCAACGAAATTAGTAAGTAAGATGACAGATATTTCTGCTAAATACAGAAATAAAGAAAGAAAGACAATTAATATTGACTGTAATTTTTGTTCAAAGTCCTAAATATTTATAAATCTGATAATTGAAATTATTTCCGTTAACGTTTTTCCATTGAAATTCTTCTTTCAAATTATTTCTTTGTTTGAATAATCTTTATTTTATTTTATTTTTTCTTAAAGAAAATATTTTATTTCTTCCCATTATAAATTATCAGTATTAATTTTTATCATAATAATTGTCGATAATATAGAGAATTGCTAATTTTATTTACTGGAATACAAAATGGCCGCATTAGTGATGGAACAGCTTTTTTTTAATTAAAATTTTAAAATTTTAATTTGACGGAAAATTTGTGTAAAAAAAGCAGAAAATTGTGAGCCAATACTAAATAAATTCAGTGTTTCTTTTGATTTTATATTTAAGAAATCCAGAAAATCAAAATATTATTCTTAATAAACGATTTTCGTTGATTATAAATAAACATAACCTATAAATACCAAAAATGCTTTTTTTGTTGCAAATCATCATTTTATTTCTTTATTATTTGTGTTCTCATTATTTATTTTTTTTATTTTACTTTTTTTGAAATTAATTTGGCATTGCATGTTTGCTTTATCATCATAATATTATTGAATTTAGTTTATTTATTATAATTTATTTTTTTTGTGCTTTTATATATTTTGTATGATTTTATAAAATGGGATGAAAAAAAAAACAAAAAATTGTGACCAAAAAAGATTTGTAGTGAGAATATTTTAAACAACTTTTTAATTCCAACATAAGATTTTATTATTTTCAGTTAGTATTCGGATGATAAACTATTATTGTTTCTCCAGTATTTCAATCATTAAGAAATATTTATAATGAATAATTTTTTTGTTTAAATTAATACTTGGAGCACGGGCCTTGTTTGTTTTTGATCCAACGACAATTAGTTTTTATTGTTTAAACTTCAGATTAGCATTAATGTAAAATATGTATTGAAACTTTGAAGATCCAGCCAAAATATGGGCTGTCTTTTTTCAATGTAAAAAAAAAAATATGTCGTACAAATCTTTTTCACAATTTGTTTTGTAAAATAAGAATAAAAAATTAGAGAAATTTATAAACAAAAAACTAAAGTAAAAATTATCTTTTGTTTCCTGTACTTTGCTTTTTATTGGGTACAAAACAAAAAAATTAAATTTAGATTGGACAACGTCATGGTGGATTCCTTGGAATACTTCAAAGAGCATTAGCTAGGGCATCACCACATATTTGGTTTGAACGAGCTGAAGCTAAAGATAGAATGGCAGTTGCCAAAAGGTAATAAATTTTAATTACTTATTTATTGAAATTGATTAAGAAAAATGTCTCTTAATAAGTTTAGATAAATTATTGATGTTGTAAAAAAAACATAACAAACGGATAATATTAAATTAGGTTTGTGATTATTCACACAACACAATTTATGTTCGAACGTTTGTTTTTTCTATTCCTTTGCGTTAATTTGTTGAAGAAGAACGGTTGGGTGTAATTCTAAAATACATATCAATGGAGTCTTCCTGAAATACCTAATGTTTCTTACACTTTTATTTTTAACTGGTTTTGGTTGACCACTTTTCTTATTTTCTTCTTTTCATTTTGTTACATAATGGAAATTTCCAAGATTTATTCATAACAAATAATAAAATCAAAAAATAAAAAAAACACAGTTAGGACTTGATCAAAGGTCAATTTTTGTACAGCAAGAATAAATTTTTTTTTTATTATTCGTAATGACTAATGAAGAACAACATTTTTCGTTTAAACAGTCCAAATTAACTTTGCATACATATTTGCATTAAATAAATTATTAATTTTTGGATAAATTAACTACATTTCTTGTTTTCTTTATAAATAATATTGAAGTGTTGAATTTTGTTTGTTTTTCTTTATTATTCATTAACCAAATCTTATTCACAATAATAATAAGAAGAAAATTCCGTAATACTAATTCTAATTAGATGATAAAAGATTTCATACAGTAATCTTCAAGATTATTTCTTAAAAATGTGGGCACGTTGTGTGCAATTACAAATGGCTGGCCATGATTTAAAAATGACGAAATTTTATAAAGAATTTACATGAAGATCCATTTATATTTATTTCTATATTTCAATTTTAATTTCTTATTGCACGAGAAGATGCAAAACGTCAACACAAAATTATCTTTAATATTTAGAAATAATTGAAAAAAAAAACTTCTATTTCAAGATTATTCTGCTAACGTTAAATTTAAATTGCACGTTAATATTGTTGTTGTTGTTGTTGTGCACACTATTATTTTATTCTAGAATTTATTGTATATTCTTTATCAGACACATTAATTCAAAGAGTGAGAGAGAGAGATATAGATAGAGAAAGAGAGAGATAAAGAGTAAATAAATTATATGTATGATTACAATATTTGCGTTTCATAAATGTTTAATTTAAAGTAAAATGCGCATATGCACACTTGTCCTGTCGTACACACAATATTAAAGCAACAACACAAATCAAACAAACATTTTTAAAAATAAAAAAAAAAAAACATTAAATTATTTTAATCTTTGAATGAATCTAATTTAATCCAAAATAAAAATTGTACAGAAAATTAAAGTCTTTTATTTGTTGTTATCAAAATCACATGACGTTTCTATCGTACGATAAGAAAACATGAATTTTTGTTCATATTTTTTTTTATTTTTGTGAATTTGTTCTAATTTTTAATTTGTACAAATTCTACAGAATTTCCAAATATTCATGTTTTTTTTTTTTTTTAGTAAACCAATTTTAAAATTTTTTTCAATTTTTTTTACTTTTCTTCATTTTTTTAAATTTAATAAAAAAAAAATTGTTTTTTTTTTTTTACAATTTTTGCTACTTTTGCAAAACAAAAAAAAAAGATTAAATAGTTTTTATTTAGTTCATTACCATTACTTTATTAAAACCAATGACGTATGTATTTATATGGAGCTATACACAAATTATTAAACAATTGTTGCCTGCAAAATTTTATTGTCTCTCTTTCATTAAATTACATGAAATTAAAGAAATCATTATTAACTTATCACCTCACCATAATTGAATTGCATAATGTCATTTGTCAGATAAAGAGTTAAAACTAAAAGTACTAAACATATTTGTAAATATGTTTATAAATTTTTATGTGACCATTCACATTGCAATTAGATATTTTATCTTCATCAAGTGTCCTTCGAACGAAGTAGTACAATTAAATTACCAGTTTAAATTTTCATTCTTCCATAAATGCATTTAATTATTGAATGTGAAAATGCATCGTTATGTTTCCTAATTTATAAATGTATTTATTAAAGACGACAATCTTAAATAGAGAGCCCTTTGATTATCCTACACTTTTATTGTTCAATGGAACCTACGCCATTGATTAAACAAAACAACCAACCTATATATTTATTTTTACATTATTTTATAATTTATTTTTAATATTTTTCCTTTTTCAATTTTCAGACTGAGACAACACGTATCAGATCCAAATAATCCTCCAATATTAATCTTTCCAGAAGGTACATGCATTAATAATACATCTGTAATGCAATTTAAAAAAGGTAGCTTTGAAGTTGGCGGTGTTATATATCCAGTGGCTATTAAGTAAGTAGAAACAACAACAACCAAATATATTAAGGACCATAACAATCAACTAGAATCAAAATCATTATTTCACGAATGAAACATTAAATAATTAAATTATGTCTGATCGGGTAATTTCCAATTGTTAAAAAAATCTAATTCAGATTTGTTTGATGCAGTTGCAACGTTTATAGCTGCGATTACATTTCGATTTGATTCTTGTTGAAAATGTTTGAACTTTAATTATTTTACTTTTTATTAATTTTAAATGAAATATTCTAACATTTAAAATTGTAATTTTATTAAAGATATGATGCGAAATTTGGTGATGCATTCTGGAATAGTAGCCGTTATTCAATGATGCAATATTTATATTTAATGATGACATCATGGGCAATTGTATGTGATGTATGGTATTTACCACCAATGTATCGTATGGAAGATGAAACAGCAATTGATTTTGCAAATCGTGTTAAAAGTGTTATAGCAAAACAAGGTGGTTTAGTTGATTTAATGTGGGATGGACAATTAAAACGTATCAAACCAAAAAAGGAATGGAAAGAAAAACAACAGGAAGAATTTTCAAAACGATTAAAAGGGGAATAAATGAACAAAAGAAAAAAGAGAGAGAAAAATAAATCTGTTGTTTATTTTGTAATTATTTTTTTTTTTTTTATTTATTTAAAAAAATTTCAGTAAATTATGTGGAATCCAGGGAATCAGTTTAATTTTGTCATTTGTGAAGTTTTTTTTTTTTATTTTGAAAAATAAAGAAGAAACACAAAACTCAAAAAAAAAAAAATTAAATAAAAGAAACCATTTTAAAACTCCTCCTGTGTATAAAAAGTAATAAAATTATAATAATTATAACAAAAAAAAAATGAAAAATTAAAACGTTTTTATTTTCTCTTTTCTACAAATTTTTCTTATTCTTCTTCTTCTTCTTCTTCTTTGTCATTTTTGTTTTTTGGTTTCTTTTTCATTTATTTAAATAAACTTATTATTTTATTTCTTTTCCGTTCTTTGTTGTTTTTTTTTTTTTTTTTTAATTTAATTTAATTTAATTTTTTTGTTATTTTTTTTTTTCATTTGTTTCTTTTTGATAGAAAAAAAAATGTGAATGTGTGCAAATTCACGTAAATGTGGCAATGTTTCAAAAAAATAAAAGAAAACAATTTAAAAGTAAATACAAAACAAAAATACAAAATACAAAAATAATGTTGGCGAATCTAATAAACACGAAAATAAACGATTGATAATTTAAGAATTTTTTTTTTTCATTTTGTTTGGACAAAATTTGTCTTACATTTAATACATTTGTTAAATTATAAATTTTTAATCGAATTTAAATTGTATTTGAATTTATTTTTTAAACCTACGATAATATTTCATAATTTTATTTTGTCTCCACGAAATTAAATAAAAGGTGACTTCATCAATGATTTATAATTATTGAATAACAAAATGGAGTTTTGAGACAACAATTTTCCAGAATAAGGGGACAATAAGTCATATTATTTACACACTGTGTGTCTTAAAATTTTATTAAACTATTTTCAATTCTTCTGGATAAAACATCAAAAATCATATCTACCTGCAATTTAAACCGACCTAAAGTCCATTTTGATTATAATAAATAATCAAAAAATATTCTTATTTTATCATTTGTCATTTTTTAGCAAGAGTAAAAAAAAAATTACTACCATTAAAATTAATCCGTTAAGCATAATAAAGTGAATGATTTAAAAAAAGTAATGATCATTGCTTATAAGAGAAAGAGGGAAGAATATTGAGAAAATGTGTGTAAATATATTAAGAGTGTCACATTTTTTTGGTTTTATGTAAAATCCTTATAAATGTTTTCTAAAAGATGACCGAAAAATTATGGAGAAATTTCTGTTTAACCAAAGTTATTTCTAATTTATTATTGAAAGGATTTTCTTCTTCTTAATTAATTTATTTTTGTGAAAAGCCACAAAACAAAATTAGAAAATTTATTTTAAATAGCACCACAAATTTTTTTTGTTCAGTTTATTTTTATACAATTTAATTTCCCTTTTGCTAATAAAATTATATTCTTTTGTTTCTTCCTTTATCCTTCTGTTCATTTTTTTTTTTTTCATTGTTTCTTTCAATTTCTTCTTCTAATCTTTTACTTCTGATATTTGTTTTTGAGTAAACATTAATTAATTGAATGACCATAAAAAAGTTTCTGTATTTTTATTTTGAGGAAAAACAATTGTACGTTGTTTGTTTTTATTCTTTCTTTTTGTTTTTGAAGTAAGTAGAGAATAACAATAAAAAAAATTTAATCAAAAATAATATATCGTCATAATGTAAATATTTATAAAAAACAAATACTAAAAGTATTTTCTTAGTAGTTTTTCCATTTTCCATTTTTTTGCTGTTTTAATAATTCATATCATAAAAAGAAAAATCAATCGATTTTTGTAGTTTTCTTTTATCTTTAATTTTTAAACAATTTCATTTTTCCTGTAGTTTTATTTTTTCCTAAAAATTTTAGAATTTTTTCCAAATTATAAATTATATTGTTTAATAAATGTAATAACACACAGCTAAATATAACAATCAATTAATTAAATGAAAAATAAAAAATAAATGAAAACAATTCTATTTTTCAAATTGTATAGTTTACCTAAAGACTGAGGAAATTTGGTGATTGAAAATGGTAAAAATAAAATAAATATAAAAATATAATTTACCTAATTATAAATAATAACAATAAATAATTAATTTTTAAAGAAAAAAAAAACAATTATTGTTTTATTTTTATTTTTAATCCTAACTTTTGTACCGAAACTTAAATTTTGTCCACATTTACATATTAGATGGAAATAAATAAGAATATAATAACCCAATGGTATTTTTTTAAGAAAGTGTAACCAATTATCTCAACTTTTTCCTAATGATTCTGGAAAGTTTGTAAACATTTACAGATTATCGATTATTCGATGTCGACGATTCGTTTTGATTTTATCTTGTTTTTTGTTCGGATGAATATTTGTAATTCTATTCTACGAAGAAATGATATTCATTTAGTAAATTATGTCTAATGGTTTAAAAAGAAAAGAAATTACATGTTCCTATTTAACTTATTATATTACAGTATATCTACATACACAAAAAAAAACAATTTAAATTTTACTTTCTAATTTTTGTTGTTCAAATATTTCTATTAATTTTTCAGTTGCAGATTTCTCTATATCAATTGGTTTTGATAATATTTTATTCGGATACTGATCTAAATTCGAAAGTGGATCTTTGTGCGTAAATGGTGTCCACGGCCCTTGTATGGACGGTATTTCGGTGTGCCAAGTTTTTCTTAATCTCATACTATTGTCGCCATTTTGAGAACGAAGTAAATGTACCCATTTTTGAATTTCTTCTGAAGAATTATTACGACAGTTTATCCATTGGTTATCTCCGTTAACTAAAAAAAAAGAAAATTATGTCAATGTTAATAAAAAACGGAACCACAATTTAATGAAATTACGATATTCGGCGACAATAACAGCAGTTCGATGTCTTCTAGGTTTTACATAAACAACTACTCCCGGATTTGTTTTAGCAAAGTCAATTAAATTATTTTCTATAAAGTTCCTACAAAATAAATTCAAGAATTATAGATTACTATCTGCAATTGAATTTTATAAATTTTATCAATTTACCTCATTCCCTGACTAGAACCATTATTTTTACAGAACTTCAAAGTTATTCGTTTCAATTGACATACGTAACGTCCCAGTCCATTATTAATCGGTGCTCTTGGAAATCCAGACTTCAGAAATAAGTGTGAATTAGACATTCTTTCAAATTGAATTTTTATTTTGACAAATAAATTTCTTTGAACCTAACCTTACTTTTTCAATTATTTTTATTGAGCAAAAATATATGTTGAGCCATTTTTTGATCCTACCTTTGCATATAGAAACAATCTTATTATTAAAAATATTGCAGTCGACACAAAAATAAACTTTTTTGTCAAATATTTTTGATCGTTCATTAATAATTTTTGTTTAGTATTTACGAAACATATAATGGCATTACTATTGCAAAAGTAAATATTAAATAATAAAGATATTTATTTCACGTGGTTTAATTGTTAAATAGATTTTCTTATAAATTGATAAAAATTATAAATTGATTATGTAAACATTTTTTTTATCTGTCTTTTTTTTTAGAGCACTTGGTTCACGAGCCTTAATGAGCCAACTTCCAGCATACAAATCAACACTTTTTGGTGTACGTTGTGTTACATTAAGAGCTGAACCGGTTAAAAAAGCACTTATGGAAAGTCATGATGAAAGAAACACCTCCTTAGGCAGACCACAATCACCCCATTTATCTATTTATCAAATACAACTAACTAGTGTATTATCTATTTCCCACAGAATTACTGGTATGTTTCTTCTTTTTTTTATCAATTATGTAAAGCGTCACAACTGTTTATTTTTTAGGAATCGCTTTAACAGGTTATGCTGCCACACTTGGCATTGGTGCACTTGTCATGCCTCATGACTTTTCTTACTATGTTTCTATGATTGAAAGTCTTAAAATGGGTGCTCCACTTCTTGTAACATTAAAATTTTTAATTGCCTATCCAGCTGTTTATCACACGGTTAATGGAATTCGTCATTTAACTTGGGACATGGGAAAATTCTTAACAATTAAAGATGTTTATGCTACTGGATATGCCATGTTAGCTTCATCAGTTATCCTTACTGGAATTTTGGCTATGCTCTAAATTAAAATATAATAAGAAACGCTTATATAAGAATATATTTCCATGAAAGTTTGTAGTCAAAATTGGTCATTTCATTTCATTGAATTAATTTTGTACATTTTGATTCTAGTTATGCTAATACGAGTATTTGTTTCGTCATTAAAAATATGTATTATTATTTATTGTTATAATTAAAAATAAATAAAATTTTTAACCTAATTAATTATATTTTACTTTGAAATTTAGATATGTTTCTTTTGCTACCTACGAATTTTAATATGAAACCTTGAGCAAATGACATTTGGCGCACGTGATCTAGTTTTTGTTGTTGTGTTTAAAATGATGATGTAGAAAAAATATTTATGAAAAATGCTATTGTTTAAATTATCAAAAACATTAATTAAAAAACAATTTCTATCATCAGTCAGCAATAAAAGTGATACTATAAAATATTTATTTTTTTGATTATGTTTAAAATTTATAAAAATAATTTTCTTCTGCTATAGATTTAGTAAGAATGTTTTCAAAAACTAATGAAAATAATAAAATTGTTTGGATGGATATGGAAATGACTGGACTTAATATAAAAAATGATCGAATTATGGAAATTGCCTGTTTAATTACGGATAATCAATTAAATATAATAGCTGAATGTCCACAAATTATTATAAATCAATCAGAAGAACGATTAGCTAATATGGATGAATGGTGTACAACAACACATGGAAAGGTTTTAATTATTTTCTTTATTTAAAAAAAAAAAACGTTATTCTAAATTTAATTCTAGACTGGATTAACACTGGCTTGTCAAAAATCAACAATAACAGAATTAGATGCAGAAAATCAAATACTTAATTTTCTTAAGATGCATACCACAAGTAAAGCCAGTCCACTTGCTGGAAACAGTGTTTATATGGATCGTTTATTTATGAAAGAATATTTACCCAGAATTGATGATTATCTACATTATAGAATAATTGATGTATCAACATTAAAAGAATTATGTTTAAGATGGGATCACGAATTATATAAAACCGGACCAACAAAGAAATTCGTTCATCGTGCTGTGGATGATATTTATGAGAGTTTAAAAGAATTAAAATTTTATAAAAATCACATGTTTAATTCAAGAAGCATGTAATAATACTGATTGACGATTCGTCAAAGAACCACAGAAAAAGAAAACGTTTCAATCTCTTACGAACTTGAAAATAATAATAATAGTACAATATTAGTTTAAGTTTTCTCAGGGCTCAGTATAAGAATTTCTAAAATACCGATACTCTTCAACATTCATGTTGAAGATAATTACTTTCAGTCATTACTTTTTTTTATTTATATTTAAATATAATTAAAAAAAGAATCCTCAATAGTGTACAATTCCTTTTTTATTGAAAGAATAATTTACAACAGACTATTGTGAACGAAAAATTATAAAAAAATTAATCATAAAATATTTTTATTATAAGTTAAGAGTAGAGGAAAGAACAAACTTGATTTATAGCGAATCGTCAAATAATTTATGTTGGAACTCAGTCTTAGAATTCGAGGGGAACAGGAAGTTCTACTGTAGGTTTTTTCATAATTCTAAAAATATATAATTACTAAAATAAAAAATTAATTTTATTTGTTTTAATTTTTCTTTGATAGTGGGAAGTGTTATCATTAAAACATTTTTTGTATGAAGACCAATAATAATAATGACAATGTTTTTAGAGAATTTTGAAAATGAATAAATCTCATTTTTATCCTAAAAAAAAATTAATGATTTCCAAATAGATAAAAAAAGTCGAGTTGAGAAATGTCTTAAACATTTTTTGTGTTACCAATTAACATAATTATTCAACATTCAATAATAAACGTTAAAATTAAGAAAGAAATTATTATCAGAGTTATTAAATTTGTAATAAAAATGTATAATCTTTAAATGTAAATGCGTCACGAAATATTGATTAATAAATTGCATTTTATTATTTTGAATCTGATGTCCAGTCACGGAAATAAATAAAAAAATCATAACTAATAAAAATAAGCTTTATTATCGAATTCATACAATAACAGAAATTAATTAAAAGAATTATGAATATAATTAATTCTCCTCCAAATCCATTTTATAATCACAAAATAAATTCATAGAAAATTTATTTTCTATACAAAAAAATGTACAACCATTAATAATTCGAAACAAGGAAAATATTTAGTATTTTCTGTTAAATATTGACAATATTTGTTGATATTCTTTTTATCAATAATTTCGTTATGTCTTGATAAACGATCTCTTACTAATAAAATCAAGCATACATGACATTGGTATTTCGAATGGTACTCTATCGGATGGTGGATATATATCATATTTATCATGTGCACAATTTTCACATATGCATGTGAAAAGGAATCTTTTTACGATCAATAAAGAAAGATATGATCGATAAAGAATTAACAAAAATTAATATTCTGAATAAAAAAACTGAAATTGTATTTCACTTTTAATTTATACTTACCCATAATTTATAAAAAGTTCTTCGTCTTTCTTGATTGGTTTTACTACAGACAAAACCAGACTATTACCAATAACTAATGGTTCACAATTTTTAGTGCAGTTATGATTTAACAAACTAAAAAATGGATAAATTCCAACACCAACTGGGTTTTTAGTACTATTATAATCAACAAATGTATCGAAAAGAAACGTATTTGTTGGTGAAATTTGTAAATGACGAAATAATAATTCCAAAAATAAGGTTTCATACTCATTATTACGAAAAATATTTTTCATATAAGGATTTTTCTTAAGTAAAATATACATTATTGCAGCATCTTGTAATATATACAATAAATCAGAAGATGTTCGATTCTCTTCATTCGTTAATAATGCATGAACTGCTTTATATTCACTTATTAAATCTTTCTTGGTATGATCAATTGTAAAAACGTTATCAATATTTTCACCTACAGTATCGACGAATTTCTTTAATTCAGAAAGCCTTTCTGGATTAGAAAATAATGTTAGAGTGATTCTTAATCCACCCAAGGCATCAGGAGGAAAAATAGAATATTTTGAATTATCGATTATGTTGCATTCAAGGCGATGGAAGCTATTCAATGCATTTGCGTAACATTCTCTATTACAATACATTGTTGTTGTACAAATCTCACATGGAATCAATGTATAAAAATTTTCTTTTAAACAATATGTACAACGTTGATAATTATATAATGGAAAGCGTATAAAACAAAAAGGTTCTTCGACGGCAATTATATCTCCAGGTTTAAGATCTTTATTTGTCTTAATTCCTCTACCATATTTTTCACTTTTATTCATTTCTAAACCATCAGCAATAAATGGAACGGTTTTATGAGCGTCATATGACAATTTTGGATAGTTAACTTTTACCGAATTAGTTTCTAATTTTTCATTAAGAAATTTCTTACAATTCATTTCACGTTTTTTAAGTTTTTCTTGTAAATTTATTGGATAATTATGATCTCTTGCCATTTTAATATTATCCAAACATAAATTATAATTGCTCCACTCAAAATATATTGCTGAACGATTTCCATATGCAAGTCCTAAAGCTTCAGAATCGTTTTCAGCATAACATAAACTGATATTATAATATCTAAGTGCTTCTACTTTGTTCTCAACAAAATATTTATTACCCAATATTCTCAGATCTTTTGATTTTTCATTATTTTTACTATGAATTACTGTTCTTTCATCTATATTATTAGTGTATATATTTGCTAATATCCGTATTTTTTCTGAATTTTTCAACTCAGCATCTCTACATAAATTTTCAAAAAATTCTTGTTCTGAGTCCATTTTAAAATTGACTTTATTTTACGGTAAGTAAATTTTGATTTGTTGTAATAATTTAATCTATATCAAGAAAAAATCAAAATTATCTACTAAATCGTAATAACTAATTTATTTATTGGTTTCCTTTAACTTTCAACAACAAGAGTAATTTAACATTTCTCAAAATGCATGAACAAAACAAATGCACACTCGCGTTATGAAATCTATTGAAAAAATTAAGGTTATGTAATTAGTTAGTATATTAAATTTGTTATTTAATATAATATTAATGCAAAGCAAGTCTTACGGTTTAATTATTCGTGACATCAGAGTGTGTTTAAGTTTGATTTATTATTAATTTTTAATTGTTTCAACAAAAAGTAAAAACTTAAAACTAGTTTACGTAGCCAGTCGTGATTCCCCATAACCTGAATTATAAAGCATCTTTTCAGTTATTAAATTCATTTTAAATTTTATTGCCATATTATTTTGTTCGTGTTTTCGTTTTTTGCTATAATTTCTAATTGAAATTATTTAAATATTTTTAAAACTTAAAATTTGAAATAGAAAATTTAATAATAATTTAGTTATAAAAATGTGCTTATCTATTATTGTTATTATAATTATAATTACGTTTGATAACGAACTTATATAATTGCGCTTATTCATTAAATTTGAATAAATAAAACAATAACATTTAATTGAAATAAACTTTATTCAAATGAATACAAAAATTGAAATTAGAAGAAAAATAATGAATTATAATTCTCCTCCAAATCCATTTCATAATCACAAAATAAATTCATTGCAAATCACGAAGTATTGATTAATAAATTGCATTTTATTATTTTGAACAAATACAAAAATCATAATTAATGAAAAAAAACTTTATTATCGATAATAATAATAATTTTTTCAAAATTCATACAATAACAGAAATTAATTAAAAGAATTATAAATTAATTCTGCTTCAGCTCCATTTCATTATCACAAAACAAATTCATAGCAAATTTATTTTCAATACAAATCATTAATGCATGTTCAATTATTAATAATTGTAAACAAGGAAAATATTTAGTATTTTCTGTTAAATATTTACAATATTTTTTTATGTTCTTTTTATTAAAACTTGCGTTATATCTTGATAAACGATCTGGTCCTTTATGTGTGATTTCTAGAGCAAGTTGTATTTGCATTGGTAGTTTAAGTGATGGAGGATATAAATCACATTTATCTTGTACACAATTTTCCCACATGCACGTAAAATGGAATTTTTTTAATTTCTCACGACGCATTTCAGTCACAGTGTCAAGGTCAACTCTAAAGAATTTACAAAAGTTTTAATTTCTAAATAAAAAAAACTGAAGTTGTAACTTTTATTTAATTTCTACTTACCCATAATTTATAAAAAGTTCTTCGCCTTTCTTTATTGGTTTTATTACACATAAAACTTTTCTATTACCAATTGTTAATCGTTCACAAGTATTAGTGCAGTTATGATTTAACAAACTAAAAAATGGATAAATTCCAACACCAACTGGGTTTTTAGTACTATTATAATCAACAAATGTATCCAAAAGAAACGTATTTGTTGTTGAAATTTGTAAATGACGAAATAATAATTCCAAAAATAAGGTTTCATACTCATTATTACGAAAAATATTTTTCATATAAGGATTTTTCTTAAGTAGAGTATACATTATTGCAGCATCTTTTAATATATGCAATAAATCAGAAGATGTTCGTTTCTCTTCATTCGTTAATAATGTATGAACTGCTTTATATTTACTTATTAAATCATTCTTGGTATGATCAATTGTAAAAACATTAACATTATTTTCCTTGAGTGTATCAACGAATTTCTTTAATTCAGAAAGTTTTTCCGGATTAGAAAATAATGTTAGAGTGATTCTTAATCCACCCAAGGCATCAGGAAGAAAAATAGAATATTTTGAATTATCGATTATTTTGCATTCAAGCCGATGGAAGCTATTCAATGCATTTACGTAACATTCTCTATTACAATACATTGTTGTTGTACAAATCTCACATGGAATCAATGAATAAAAATTTTCTTTTAAACAATATGTACAACGTTGATAATTATATAATGGAAAGCGTATAGAACAAAAAGGTTCTTCGACGGCAATTATATCTCCAGGTTTAAGGTCTTTATTTGTCTTAATTCCTCTACCATATTTTTCACTTTTATTCATTTCTAAACCATCAGCGATAAATGGAACGGTTTTATGAGCGTCATATGACAATTTTGGATAGTTAACTTTTAGCGAATTAGTTTCTAATTTTTCATTAAGGGTCCTATGCTGTGAACAGCAAACTCAGATTTCAGTTCGTTTCTTCTTCTTTATTCTTTCTTGCGTAATTTAAAAAACAATGAATGAAAATACAGTAATACTATTTTTTCTATTTTATCTTTTATTCGTGCCTGCCGACGCAAATTCGTATTTTTCTGTTCGGTTCTTGTTATCTTTTTTTTATTTCTATTTCTAATATTGTTGCCACAACCTTCTATATTCATAGCCGTGTCACCGTTTTGCGTTAGTATTGGTGGTAGGCCGTCAAAAATTATATACAATCTTTCGTGGATGAATTTTGTCCTGTTTTATTTCGTTGTTTATAATAATAAAACTAAATAAATTATAAAAGTAAGTGGTTAATAATAATTTTGAAGTGTTTCTAATTGCAATAATATATTTTTTTAATTGTAAAACAATATGTACAAGCGATTTATTGTGAATTAAAAAACTTCAAAAATTTTAGGTTATGGTGTCTTCTAAATTATTTTGTGTGATATTATTGAAAAATTTGATATAATTTGTGACAATTAAGCTTAGTTTTATATGTTTTGTGGAGTGTTAGTTTATATTTAATATAAACATTATGTTTTTGTGATCATGTTTTCGTTTTTTCCGCTATAATTTATATTTAGAGTAAATTAAAAAATTCACAACAAATATGTAGTATTTATGTTTATGGATGTTGTTTTTTTTCAATTATTATTATTGAAAAATGTGATATAATTTCTGTGTTTATGTAGTTTTGTGGAATGTTCGTTTATATTTAATATAAACATCATATTTTTGTATTTCTGTGTAGTTTTGTGCATAAGTTTATAGATAATATAAATATTTGCGGTTATGGTGTTTTCTAAATTGTTCTGGGTGATATTATTGAATTGGACATTGAAGAAACTGAAGATTTAAATTGTGAGAATTATAAACAAAAAATAGCTTTAATACGAGACCAGTTGAAACATCTAATAAATAAAAATTCGCAATATTCTACGGACACAATAATTTTAAGTTTTGTTCTGTTCTCCCATTCGTCATCCACATACGAATCTGCAAAGATTGTCTGCTTCCTTTAAAATATCGCCAGAATCCAGAAAAATTTTAAATATTTAAATTATTTAACTAGAGATTTAAGTACTGCAGAGAAAAAAGTTGTTCTAATGATTGAATTTATGTTACTGGATTTTTGAATTAAAAAGGAAAGAAAGTGTCTGGATATGCCGAAAATTGTGATTATTCTACTAAAACCATCCAAACGTTTATGATTAGTTCCTGTTTTAGCAGGTTTAAGGAAGTAGTACATTTAGTGCCTGTGAATTCATCTACTGATAGTGAATTATTAAAATTAACAGAAAAAGTATTACATGCAGTGCAACAGCCTGGTTTTCAAATTATTGTTATTATAACAGACAATCACCGAATCAACCAGAATTTATTTAAATTATTGGATAATTCCGTAATCCAGATTCTTGTTTTAATTCTGATATCTTTCTTATCTATGACACTGTTCATATTATAAAAAATGTAAGAAACAATTGGATCAATGTAAAAAATTGTAATAATTCTTTTGTGTATCAAACTATTATAAAACATCAATTTTTTTCTGCGAATAACCAGAAAGATTTATTGTGTGCTTTAATTTTTATTAGTTTGGAAACTGATACTGATATTGATCTCTCATCAAGCTGTTTATGTGGAACTACAATTAAACAAATATATTCTAGGGCATGTAATGTTATGTGCAATATTATTCTAAATAATTTCGTCAAACAACAAAATGATGAAAAAAATACACAGAATAATAACAAACGAAAATTGAAAACTTTTAAAAAATCAAATGCAAATATTAAAATTGCAAAAACGAGCTAATTAGGCTAAAAAACTATAAAATTCTATTATTTTTTTATTCATAACTGTAGTTTTTTTTCTTCAAGAAAATTGTGATTTGTTTAGTTTCTTATTTTATGTTCCTTTATTTATTATTGTTTAAGAATAAAATTATCTTTTTTTATATTTATATATATGTGCAATATATATTATATCATTATAATTTAATGAATTGAAATAAATTTGATTTTTTCCCCCAAAAGAATGTTCGTTTTATTATTATTTCAGAAAGTAAAAATATCGGCCTATTCTGAGCCTTGTATGTATTAGTAATTGAAGCGGTGACACGGCTATGTATATAGAAGGTTGTGATTGTTGCACAAGTGTTATTTCTTTTGGTTGTATTTGTGTTTATCCTATTCTCAAAATCTTTTATTCGTACCCGCCGACGCGAATTCGGATTTTTCTGTTCGTTTCTTTGTTTCTATTCCTTTTTCATGGATTATATTATATTATTTGTTTTCATTGTATTTTTGTTTACAAAATTATCTATGCACCTTTATATTCTCAATATATTATATTTTGTCTTTTTTTTTGGTTTATTTCATTGCGTGTGAAACTAAAAATTTTATTATTTGGAAAAAAATAATTTTTGTTCCTTCAAATTCGTATGCACATAGAATTTTTATTTAGGTTTTATTATTTACTACTAATTCAGAGATTTTTTTGGAAAACAAAAGGGAAAATATAATAAAACATCGATTCTATTATCGATTAAATTATTAAATTAATTAATTAATTATATATAATTATTATTAATTAATTAATTAAATTATTAATTATTAATTAAATTAAATTAAAATTATTATTATATTATTAATATTATATTATATTAAAAATATTATAATATAATATTATAATAATAATATAATAATATAATATTATAATATAATATTAATATTAAAATAAAAAAAAAAATATTTATAATAATAATTGCCCTGAAAACAAATATAAATTTCTATTCAAAAATGAAAAAACTCAAATAAAACGACGCAAATAATTTTGTCTCTTATTTTACATTTTATAATATTTAAAATCAACAAAATTTACACAAACTGAAAAACACACAAATAAAAATATTCACCGATGCACAAACCACGCCCTACAAAAACAATACGAAAACAGCATAAAGAAGAAAAAAAAATTCTCAAAAATTTTCATTCATAAACACAAAAACTATATACGCGATCGTATGGAGAATTCGATGAACTAAAAACCGGTTTCTCTTCCCTTTAAATAAATAAAATCGTAAAATTTTGCATAAAAATGATGTTTTTAAATTAATTTATTTTCGCTATTGAAAAATTTTTTTTTATGAAATTTTGATTGAAAAGTGTTCAGAAAACCTTAATTATACTTTTTCTAGTAAAAAAAATTAATTTTTTTTTTAAATCTAGTAGTAATTTGAAACTAAAAAAGACCCATCTTTTAAGGGGCTAAAATAAGGGTTAGAGATCAAATTTCGAATTGAAAAGAGCATTAATGCTAGTAACTTTCTTTTATCTTTACAAATCCGTTAAAATTTTTTAAATCGGTGAAACCATGTAGAAAAAATGATGGGGGAGTTTGGTCATGTTTTGCCTATATTGGCACATTTCAAGTGATTGTCAGTGGGACCCTATATAAAATTTCGAAATGAAAAGAGCATTAATGCTAGTAACTTTCTTTTATCTTTACAAATCCGTTAAAATTTTTCAAATCGGTGAAACCATGTAGAAAATATGATGGGGGAGTTTGGTCATGTTTTGTAGATCTTACAGCATTAAACTCTTAAGAAATTTCTTACAATTCATTTCACGTTTTGTAAGTTTTTCTTGTAAATTTATTGGATAATTATGATCTCTTGCCATTTTAATATTATCCAAACATAAATTATAATTGCTCCACTCAAAATATATTGCTGAACGATTTCCATATGCAAGCCCTAAAGCTTCAGAATCGTTTTCAGCATAACATAAACTTATATTATAATATCTAAGTGCTTCTACTTTATTCTCAACATAATATTTATTACCCAATATTCTCAGATCTTTTGATTTTTCATTATTTTTCAAATCAGTTATTATTAATATATTTAGAATTGCAACTTTTGCTATTTTGCGTATTTTGTCAGAATTACTACATTTCTCATTTACAATCTCGGTTATTGTTAAATTATCGAAAAGTGCAAATGTTTTTTTTTCTTTTGACTGCATGTTTAAATTCACTAATATTGATTTATTTATTAATCATACAATTTAGTTAGAAAAAGACTTTTCACAAATAGATTTTATTCATTAATTTGTTCAATTTCTTTTATTATAACTCCAAGGTTTCCGAAAGTTAAAACTAACTTTCAAAGTAAATTGCAAGGGATAATAATATTCCTGCGAAAAATGGAAAATACATTCATTAGTTATTATGAAAAAAAGCTTTATATAGTTTTTTTTAATTTGCAAAAGAAGCAAATGTTGTTGTTAAAGATGACATATTGTGTAATAACTAAAGCAATTCGTTGATTATAATACAAAATTTATAAAAGCATGTTGTTGCGCTCTAGAAATATAAGATTTTAAACTATTTTACCTGCTTCAAAAAATATTCACTTTCGTTAAACGATCCAATTGTTCCTGGATCGGCAGTAAATTTATGCAGTTTCCAAATTACAAAACAGTGAAAACTCAAAATATTAAACGATAATTTATGGATAAAAACACCCAATAGCAATTTAAATTGTGTTTATAGTTACAAAGTTACCATAATAATATTTCAGTGGTTAATATTATCGTGTCTTCGTTTATTACTAATTTATTCGATAAACTATATATTTTCCAAACTAAAAAATGCTGCAGGTTTTTAAAGGTTGGAATATAATAAAATCGATCAACATAAGTTTAAATTGAACAAAAGGAAATGAGAAAGTGTTAGAATTTATTATGTAATTGAAATTATCAAAGAGATAGGTTGTTATATTACTTACCCTTTCTTCAATTAACGTTTGAAATGAGAAATAAAATATGAAAAATACGTTCTATTAAAAATTTTATTTTAAGAAAATTCTTGATAAACAATTAATTGTTACTAGGTATTTATATATTATAAGTCAAGGCTTTATATAATACACGCTTTTAGTAATTATTTTGTTTTCATTCAAATATTTATTACAGAAATAACCTCAATTTTACGATACAATATAAACGATATTTTGATTGATATTGAATATTACCGTAAAATATACATAAATTACATTTGCCCAAATTTTATATTTTTATGGGTTCTCTACTGAGCCTACCTTACTTTTTTCACATAAGAGCAAACCTTGTGCGCAGTTTTCAGATTTTTGACAGTATTGAAATTTTCATCGTCTAAATAGAAAATTTAAATTAAATACAGAAAAATGGCCATAGAACTTGCAGCCCCTGTTAGAGTGTCACCACTTATCAAGGTATTCATTAGCCAATCGCAATATATATTTTTTAATTATTACATCAAAAAACTTAATGAGAGAAAAAAAATTTAGGGTTATTATATAACATTATTCAATATCATGTGTCAGTTTATTTTAGAAGTTATTTTAATTCCACCTGTATTATCCAAATTGAAACAAACATTATTACACGAATTGATTTAATTCTCTTTTTTCTATTTAAAGTTTGGACGATGGAGTTTTCTTACAGTAGGCATTTTATACGGTGCTTACCATCAATCACGACTATCCAAACGGGAGGTAAAAATTAGAGAAATTGAAGATCAGCAGAAACAAGTTCGTGACATTAAGTTGGCTGAAGAAAAGAAACGAAATGTTGAAGGTGATTTGTATATTGTTTCAGTATTTAAAAGTGAAACTAATAAATGTAATTTTTTCTGTTATAGCTGAAATCAAAGCATTGGAAGCTCTCGCCAAATAGATTTCTTTTTAATGGATAATTTAAATTTGTATAAAAATAATAACAACTGGATTAGTTAATTGTTTATTAAATAAACATATTGAAAGAATAAACATCAAGTAAAACTCGTGAATTTTAATCATTAATAACACTGAAACCCCAAAATGTCAGTTCTATTTATATGTTTCCCTTATCTACTTTAATTTTTAGTCGGGGAATTAGTGCTAGAAACAACTAGAAAGCATGTAATAAGTATTTAATTATGATTTTTACTTATTCAACTTGAATTAGAAGAGAAATAATAGATTCATCCCTATATATGTGCATTACATAACACGTTTGAATCTTTTAATAAATTTCTATGATTAGGTTAGTTAGTTCTTAGTGTTTTCGTTCTTAATGTTGATATTGCCTAGATTTGAGGCTCTTTCAATATTGGGTGAAAATTCAAAGGACTTAAAGTTCGATAATATCTACCTACTGAGTAGTTAGGTTTCAATATCTAAGCTACTTAAAAAGTATTTAATTTGTTTTATCTTTCAATGTTTTTGTGGTTTTATTTTCTTCACTTACATACTCCTCAAAAAGCTTATTACGGAAACTTCTAAACTGTTAATTCGTGCTTTTCTCAATCAAACATTTATTGTTTAATATATCAAGTTTTTTTTTCTATTAAAAAGGAAGGAATCGAATTATATATATGTATAACTAATCAAATAACTATATTTTATTTCTAATTTATGAAATATAACTATATGTAGGTACGATATCAGTATACCAAATTTAATTACTGGAGTAATTAGAAAATATAGAAAAACTTTTATTAATACTAAAATTATTACTTGGGATTAATACTGAAACTCAAACATAATAATCTTTTATTGGACTTTGAATTAAGTGTTATAATATGATAATTACATTTGCTAACTATATCATATGCATTGTTATATGCTCACATAATATTGTAAATTTGATTTTGAAGATTTACACCTGCTCTTCAAGTTCATTATATAACTCTTTTTTTTATGTACATCCGAAGTATAAATTTATATTTGAGGAAAATCTATTAGTTTCAATTGTAATGTTTTCATACCTCTACTAATTTCTGCTGGAATATACAATTCTGAAATTAATTTGGTTATATTTGGATAGAATGAAGAATTCTTAAATATATAAAATGAAACTTTGGGCATACATATGAGTGTTGCGTTTTTGAATCTTTCTTATGTTCCTTCCTGTTCTTATTTACGTTAAATTAATAAAAAAAAAATTTCATTGAAAATAAAATTACTGAACTTGAAACTTTTGGGACACCTTACATTTAATTCAATACATTTAAATTTAAACACAAGTAAGTAGTTGTATTAGTAATTCATGTTTGCCTACATGAAATATTTATTTATAGTTGTATTTATGTTGCAGATGGTAAAATCAAACCCATGAAAATAATAAAAAATTGAAAAAAAAAAAAACATTTCCAAAAAAGAAATTTCTACCATAACTTTTCTTTCTTTCATTTTATTTTAAATAAAATATAAAAAAGAAAAAGTCTGAAAAATATTTATATAAATAGAATTATCTCTCATGAATTTCTCCCAAATTCTTTTTCTTTTTATCTTGTCTAATAGTAACAACCTCAGAAGAACTAAACCTAAATTTTTACAAATATAATTATTATGTTTTAAGAAAATAACTTTTATTTGGATATGTAGATACAAAACTGAAAAATTATATAAATATATGATGGAATAAAAAAACTGTAGAAAAAGGTCATTTTAAGAAAAAAAAAAATAAAAATAAAATGTCAAATTGTATTTATTTTTTCTTGGAAATGATTAAATTGGAATAAAAGGACGAGGTTTTTTTTTGCATTCATATAGTTTTTTTTTTAGGTTTTCCACTTTTGTTAAAAATAAATGGAATTTATATTTTTTATATGATTAAAATAAAATTTTAGAGATTTTTTTTTCAAATCAATAAAAAACGAGACCAAGTACAAAAAAGGAAGAAAAAAACATTACCTCTTTGAGTAAGTATGTACATATGCATATAGGTAGATTCTTTATATTTTTATGGAATTGGTATATTGAAATAATTGTAATTTTTAATTGAATAAAAATTATAAAATGAAGAATAATAAGTTTTTTTTAAAGCCCACCATTCATGCTTTTTTTGTCTGTAGTAAGAAAAAAAAAAACATATGTATGTAGGTGAGTAACTTTTAGCATTGTATATGTGGAATTACCATATAAGACAATATTTCTTATTTAAAAAATATAAATAAATGACATCATGAAAATAATAATAATAATCACATAATAAAACAGAAGAATAACAATAATTATGATTTTAAAAATAAGATTTAAATTGAATTTTTATGAATTAAGTACATATGAATAAATTAAACTTCAAGATCATATTAATTGTACTAAATAAAAAATTATACAATCTCATATGCTAACAAAAAAAATTTTGATAATACAAAGAAAACTCCTTTTTATTATTATAAATTTTCGTCATTTTCTATATTTGGAAAAAAATTATTGATTAAACAATAAAAAAAATTATATATATTTTGAATCACCCTGTAAAAAACCGCATTGAAATATATAAATGTGTTGGACAAATTAACTGAGTATGCGTGGAAACAGTTATTAAAAGTCTGTTTTCAACCAATCAAAATGAACTAAAATAGGCGTCAGTAGTGACGTCATGAATGGTATAAATACAAGAACAAAAAGTTTTATAGAGTATTGTCTGTTTAGTAAGCTACATAGCCGGCTGTTATTAAACGACCAAGACGAAGTTGTCTATTTCTTAATTTTCTCTTTGTGAATTATATAAAAAAAACTAATTAATCATGGTAAGTTTAACATATTTGTTTAAAAAATGTAATTAAATAGAAGTGTGAAAGAACGAAAAAAGATTTCTTAAAAAAAACATGTGCCGGTATTGTAAATTTCTAGAATTTTCTTTGTAAAATTTTTATATTAAATTAAAATTTTTTCAATAAAATGTTTTCTTTTCTGTTTAATACAATTATAAAGTGCAAATTGATTAAGATACAAGAAATTATAATTGTTCGACAAGATTTTGGTACAAAAAAAATGCCACACCCGAGTATGTAGTTTTGCGTCCATTTTATAATTTTGATGACTCATGAATTTATCATAGAATGACGTGGCCGGTGTTAAAATATTATTAAATATATATTTCGATCAGTTATTAATTCAGTATTTCTCTTTTAATTATTAGCGTGAATGTATCTCTATCCACGTTGGACAAGCTGGAGTTCAAATCGGTAACGCCTGTTGGGAGTTATACTGTTTGGAACATGGAATTCAACCTGACGGTCAAATGCCATCAGATAAAACTGTAGGAGGTGGTGATGATTCATTCAACACTTTCTTCAGTGAAACTGGTGCTGGCAAGCATGTACCACGCGCTGTATTCGTAGATTTGGAACCAACAGTAGTAGATGAAGTACGTACTGGTACATACCGTCAACTTTTCCATCCAGAACAACTTATTACTGGTA
Organism: Pedicia rivosa; assembly: GCA_963082725.1. Classification (NCBI taxonomy): domain Eukaryota; kingdom Metazoa; phylum Arthropoda; class Insecta; order Diptera; family Pediciidae; genus Pedicia; species Pedicia rivosa. Next base: position 43,710,352 of record OY720152.1, on the reverse strand, counting down.
AGGAAGATGCTGCCAACAATTATGCTCGTGGACATTACACAATTGGAAAGGAAATCGTTGATTTGGTTTTGGACAGAATTCGTAAATTAGCTGATCAATGTACTGGACTCCAAGGATTTTTAATCTTCCACTCTTTCGGTGGTGGTACCGGCTCCGGATTCACATCTTTGTTGATGGAACGTCTTTCCGTTGATTACGGAAAGAAATCAAAATTGGAATTCGCCATCTATCCAGCACCTCAAGTATCAACAGCTGTGGTTGAACCATACAACTCAATCTTGACTACCCATACAACATTGGAACATTCCGATTGTGCATTCATGGTCGATAATGAAGCAATATATGACATCTGCAGACGTAATTTGGATATTGAACGACCAACTTATACCAATTTGAATCGTTTGATTGGACAAATTGTTTCATCTATTACTGCATCATTGAGATTCGATGGTGCATTAAATGTCGATCTTACTGAATTCCAGACCAATTTGGTACCATACCCACGTATCCATTTCCCATTGGTTACATATGCTCCAGTCATTTCTGCTGAAAAAGCTTACCATGAACAACTTTCAGTTGCTGAAATCACAAACGCATGTTTCGAACCAGCTAACCAAATGGTGAAATGTGATCCCCGTCACGGAAAATATATGGCTTGTTGTATGTTGTACAGAGGTGATGTTGTACCAAAAGATGTTAACGCTGCTATTGCAACAATCAAAACTAAACGTACAATTCAATTCGTTGATTGGTGTCCAACCGGTTTCAAAGTTGGTATCAATTATCAACCACCAACCGTTGTTCCAGGTGGTGATTTGGCTAAAGTTCAACGTGCTGTCTGCATGTTGTCCAACACAACAGCCATCGCCGAAGCATGGGCCCGTTTGGATCATAAATTCGATCTTATGTACGCTAAACGTGCTTTCGTTCACTGGTATGTAGGAGAAGGTATGGAAGAAGGTGAATTCTCTGAAGCTCGTGAAGATTTGGCCGCTTTGGAAAAAGATTACGAAGAAGTTGGTATGGATTCCGGAGAAGGAGAAGGTGAAGGTGCTGAAGAATATTAAATTTATTCTCACACAAATTCATAAAAAATACCAGAAAATGATTGAATAAAAATTCTCATTGAAAAAATTAAATTACAAAAATCTTTTTATTTCTACAAAATTGTCTTTATTTTTCCCATTTTCAGAAGAAAAAAATATAAGTAGCTTTGATTTCTTTTCCATATTTGGTGTTGATGACTTTCACTGTTCGTTGCGTCAATTTTGTTGTTCCAGTCCAAGTAGTTCCCACTCATTTTATTTAAATTATAATCAAATCTCATTTTGGCAACCTCGAAAGATAAATAACAACTGACATCATTAATTTTTCATTCAAAATTCAAATTATTATTTTTTGCTCACGTTTTATGACCTCTAAAAAGAAAAAACCATCTTGAAATAAGAAAAAAGTTTTATAAAATTCACGATAAATTAAATATTATTCACTGTTCCGTGAAACCTTTCAATTGTCTATTCTTAGCGGTTTATTACACAAAACGCAACGTTATGTTTTAGTGAACTTGACTACCATAAAATGAAGGGAAGTTTTTATCTGTAAATTAATTTTATTCTTGGTTGAGTTGAGAGTTTAGTTAGAGTATACACTATTTTCTATATACTATTTGCTTCTTGTCAAATTTGATTACTTGATAGAAATACTTGCCACAATAAACAATTCATATTCCAATAATTGTGGAATCATAAATATTGGGAACATATTCTAAGAATGAGAACTAGTTTTTACAAAACCGATTATGTAATCGTCTCACTGATCTTAAAAAAAATTAAAACAAAAACGAATAAAATGTTAAAATATATTTCTTCAAAATTTTAATTTAAAAAATTACAAAAACAAAAATAATTTGAATAGAATATTTTCTCGCCATTTTTCATCAATTTAATAATAATTACTTGTTATGATTAGATAAAAAGAACAAGAAAAATAAATGAAATTAGTATAATAATATTTTGTTTTAACTGATTTATGATTTAACAATAATATCATTCTCATATATTTTTATACAAATATCTTCAATAATACAATCTAATCCCTGATCATCATCGTAAATAATGGGTATTTGTATTGAGAATAATTTTGGAAAACATAAATTATTTTGACATAAATTTAATTTAAAATTAATTATAATATTTTCTGTTTCATTTAATTCTTTTATTGCTGCTGTTATATCTAATTCAATATTTGTATTTATTTTAAATAAACCATTTTGTTGATTTATATACCATCGTTCATTTGGTAAATAAACATTCCATTTTTGTGGTGCATCATCAGTAAAATGTATATCATTATCAACATCAACTGTTATTGTTAAACGTATTTTTCCACCAATTGTTTTCATTTTTAATTGTGAAAAATTTATTAATTTTCCTAATTCTTTTTTTAATGGTATTGTATTAAATTGTATATTCATTGTTTTCTTTTTCATTGTATGCAAATCAATTATTTCTATTTGATGATTATTTGTATCAGCAATATATAATATTTCACCAGTTGGATTTAAACAAAGGCCACCAGGTTCATTTAATTGATAATCATTATTTGATTGATCTAATATTTTACATGTTACTGTATTCATTGTTGTTATATCAACTTTTTTTATTTTATGATTATATGTATCGGCAATATATAAACAATTATCATTTTTATTAAATGATACACCTAATGGATGTTGTAATTTTGCACTAAATAATTTTCCATCTTCATCACCAAATGCAAATAAATTCTGAAAAACAAAATTTACATTTTTTAAATAAATTTCATTGAAATTTAAATATGTATTGAAAGATATGAAATATTTCAATCTAACATTACAAAATTCAATATAATTTATTGAATGAAATTATTTATCAGTAGTTTAAATAACAATATATATTTACCCTTGGATTTTTATCGCCACCAGCAACTGCTGATACTTTTCCATCTGATAATGACATTTTACGAATTGATGAACTTTCACTATCAGCAATAAAAATTTCTTTTGTATCTTTTGAAATTGATAGTCCAGATGGTTGAGCAAACGATGCATTATTCGGGTAAGAATTATTGCGATTCTCTTCAATTCCATTACCTGCTATTGCAACACAAGCTCCTAATTAAAATAACAAAATGTGCTTAATTAAAAACAATTAAAAGTTACTGAATGAAATCTTACCAGCAGAATATTTTTTAAATTTCCACCAAATAACATCACCTAAAAATAATGCCCATATTTGATGTGTTCCAGCCATGGCAATCAATACAACATCTTTTTCTGGTATTGTTGATTCTTCCATATGAAACGACATATCTAAATCTCTAGTCCGATATATTGCAATATCCCATGGTGATGATATTTCCTGTTCTTTACCACTGTTACCACCAATCCGATCAATACCCTGTTTACCAGTACCCTGTTTTTTAAATTTCCAGTCTTTATATTGCGGTTTATATATATTTTATGTAAGTGCATTATAAAAATGAAGCAGAACAGACTTACCAATACAGTCTCAACTATTTTTAATTTTAAATCAATTTTCCTAACCGCATGATTATCTGTATCAGCAACAAATAATATATCATTATTTAAAAATCCTAATCCTTGAGGATTATTAAATCTAGTGTCATTAAAATTTCCATCTTTGAAACCGCAGTCTTTTCCACCAATTTTCTGCATAACTTCACCATTCGAATTTAATATTAATATACGGTGATTTCCAGAATCCGAAACCGCATATAATTCAGCTGAATTTTCATTATTACCCAATTTAGAACAAGCAATTTTACCAGGAAATTTTAAATTAGCTGATATAATTAAGTCTGTTGCTGGATTTAATGGTAGTGAATGATTTTTAAGTTTATCTTTATAAAAATTCATTGAAGCAGTGACATATTTTGCAAGGATATCATAATGTCCTTCCCCCATTATAACAAACAATGGATTGCCGCGAGGCCCTAATATTAGTAGTGTTGGCCAACATTGAATGTTCAGTGAATTCCACATATGAGAATTTGTATCATTTATGACTGGATGTGTTATGTTATAACGTTGTATGGCTGATAATATATTTGATGAATCTTTTTCATTATCAAATTTGGCACTATGTACTCCAATAACAATAAAACCATCTGTAACACTATATAATTGTTCGATACGTTTTAAATCAGGCATTATATGCATACAATTAATACAGCAATATGTAAAAAAATCTAAAACCGTTATTTTACCACGTAATGAATCATTGAATGATAATGGTTCTGTTACATTAAACCAATCAGAATCTAAAATAGAAGAACATGGAAATTTATTTTATTATTTTATTTTCGAAACATATAAGGATTGTTAAGAACAACATAATTAATATACCTTCTTTGAAATCATCAATACCCTTAAATAAACGATCTGCTTTTGTTAAATAATCAAATAGTATTTTTTCATCATTTCCTTCGGTTGTATTTTCTAATTGTTCCTTTAAATCAGTACAATTGAATGCAAGCAAATCAATCATACTATATGGCTCTTCTTCTATTTCCATTATTATTTTAATAAATCAAGAAACTTAAAAATATTATTTTCTTATTAGAAAAAATTAGTTTTTTTATCACAAATAAGATTTATTTTTAAAATTTACGTCAATTATTTTTTGACAAATAAAAAATGTGGAAATTTCAAGTTGACGTTTATAAGAAGTTCAAAGGTTGGCACGGAATTTTTTATTTATAAAATCCTACGAAAATTTTTATTTAAAAATAAACCAATTTATTTAATCACATACTAATTTAACATTATTCTAAATTTTACTTAATTTTATTTATATAATAAAAAATTTACATTATAATTTTAGTTACATAATTTGGAATTAATTGTACGCATTATTTTATTATTACTGGGCTTACCTTTTAATAAAATTACTGAAACTTGGAGCTCATAATTAAAAAAAAAACAAGGCTAACTAACCTCAAATGTAAATTTTTATTTTTTTTTTCTTCAATAAATAAATTAAACTTTTATCATTAAATAAAGTCAATAAATAGAATCATTACAATGAAAGTTAAAGGTGACAAAAATCTTAAAAAAGAGACAATTAAAAAAGTTGATGAGACAAAACAAATAAATAAATTTAAAAATAATAAAAAAAATTCAAAACAAGATAAAACCAAAAACAGTAATAAAGGAAATGGAAGTCAAAGTCAGGAGAAAAAGCCTGTAATAAAGAAAGGTGGTGGAGAAAGGAAAGTTGGAAAAAATCGTGTTGAGAGAGAAAAGATAATGAATAAAAAAAATAGAAAAGGACAACCAGTTATGAAAGGACGAATGGAAATTTTATTGGAAAAAATAAAAAAACAAATGAAAAATGCTTAATTAAAATAAAAAGAATAAAAATTTATTATATTTTTAAGATTTAAAAAAAAAAAATAAAAAAATTCAAAAACTTTCAGTTAAAAAAGAAACTTTTTTCTCAATTTTTCTTCTTCTTTTCCTTTTTTGCCAATTCCAATCCAGTAATATTTTGTGGTAATACTTTATAGGTTTGCGTTAATAAATTATGTATAAAACGTACTTGATTACCTTGTACCATTAACTGATCTGATTTGTAACCTGGAGGTCTGGTAATCGATGTACTTGCAGCAGCACCTAATTTACATACTTTTGCAAATTCGGGTATTATTATTCCATATGATTCTAAATTATTAATTAATGTAACCTTTTTATTGCCACTACGATTTGCAGTTGTTATTTGTATTACTGGTTTTTTACCAGTCAATGCAATACCATTATTTCTCATTTCATATGTTAAATCCATTTTTGATGTTATCAATGATAATAATTTATTTATATCTGATATTTTATTATTTGTTTGGCATAAAGTTGATAAATTATCATCTAAATTAATTTTTTTACTTGATGTTTCATATTGTAATTTATTATTAGCAACATATTCTTTGATTAATTTTAAAATTTCATTTTTATCTAATGCTTTACCCTTTTGTAAATTAAAATGTTTAAAAAAATCATATGTACTATCAGTGATTGCATAAAGTTCTGTTACAGATGCTGAAAATAATTGTGCCTCCTTTTTATCATCATCATATCCAGTATCTTCTGGTATAAATGATTTTATATCTGGATGATCCATACAAACAGCAATTAATTTTTCAACACCTTTTGTCTCTTCACGTACATTTATAAAACCATCATTTGACATTTGTTCAAGAAATTTTGACAATTTTTTATAAGATGAATTTTTAATTTCAATTGGTGTCTTTGATGCTGGAAGAACATGAAGACGATAGAAATTACTAGTTAATAATGGTAAAGATAATTTGTTTCCATTTAATTTTAACGCCGTTAAAAATGCTTTTTTTAATAATAAATCCATTTGTGCAATTGGATCAGTTAAAACCGAAGAGTCTCCTTGAGATATATCAATTTTATCCATTTCTTCTTCTAAAATTTCATCATTGTCATCCAACTTATTCGTCTCTACAGGAATTTTAACTTCTGTAATTGGAATTTTTGGTTTAACAACTTTAGTATGTGAATCTTGGAGAGAAGGGAAATCGTCAGTTTTTGGCAAACTAAAAACAGCTTCTGAATTAGGAACTTGAAGACAAACAGTTGGTTCAATACTCCATAATTTATCTCCATATACGTGCATCATTTTAACACAGATTCCATGACCAGCTGACATATATAAATCTTCACTAGAACGTGCCAACACACCAACACCGATTGCTGATCTATTTGATGTTAAATTAACACATGCAAGTTGATTTTTTTTATATGTACCCCATGATTGAAGTGTACGTTCCTCTTTTACCACTCCTGTAAAATAAATGCATCGATTAGGTTTATGTGGATGTTATTGCAAAATCATATAAATCTTAGCTAAGAGACGTGGTAACTATTTGAGGAGGCAGCCTTTTTATTGCTATTTGTTTATTTATATTTTGAAAAAAGTCAAGTATATTACATTACCTGGTATCATTAAGTCAGCACCATTTGCCAATTTAGGAAAAACAGCTGGATGCGTTGTAAACTGGGGTATAAGATCTATCAGCCACAAAGTGTAAACAGTTGGCATTAAAATTAACTCATGTTGTTCTTCAAAAAACATTGGCCTTTTGTCAACACAATATGCTAATATTTGATTATCATTATGTGTAACCAATTTAACAATAAAAAGACTTGATTTTGTTGGTATAATTTGATTAAGATCATCTTCTGTTAATATTGGAAATTGTGTTTGTACTCTGGCACGAAATTTTTTCTTCTCTGACGCTTTTAATTGAACATTGCTTTTTATTTTAAATGGCTTAATAAACATTTTATCAAAGAAACAGATATAACACTAAAATTTGGAAAAAGCAAAGAGAAGAAGAATTGAAAATTATGTGCTATTGCGAAATACAATACAAAATTGACAGTGACAGCGCATCCCACATGTACTATTATAAAAACGTACTGGAACTAGTGGCATACCTTTATAATTTGTTCAAAATTAATCAAACTTGGATTTGCTTTGCTATATTCGCAAAACATTATTGTACTAAATAGAAGAAATAAAAACAAATGTCATTTTACGTCTCGTAAAATTTTCCTTTATTATTATCATTACTTTGTATTTTAATAAATAAAACTTAAGAAAAGTTATATTCGAATAAATATTCATTTTAAATCAATTAATTAATAAACATAAAGTAATTAAACAACAATATTTGAAAAGAAAGTTTTGTGAAAAGTATTTTTGAGTTTTAAAAAAATGGAATCGTGTGCTGCTGTAGAAAAAGAATTAGAACGTGTTATTTCTAAGTTTTCTGCTATAAGTGAGACTTCTGATCGTGTCTTAAAAGATGTCACAAAACATATTGAAGAAATTAAAGTTATTTTAGCTGAAGGTAAACATTAAAAATTATTTTTCTTTCGTGTTCATTTAGAATAGGAAAGAAAGTTCTTTGTCTTTTAATTTATAAATATATTTAATATAAATCTAGGTCCAGAAACAGCTGATTTAACACCAGGACAAATAATTATATTACGTGGTATGTTAGCAAAAGTTAAAGAAAAACTTCATGCATTAACAACGGATCATAGAGATTTACATGGAACTGTTAGTAAAGTTGGAAAAGCAATTGATCGTAATTTTGTATCAGATTTTACTGCAACAACCAGACCAGAAGTTTTTAATGGAGAAAATAATATACAATTATTAAATAAAATTATTGCACAGCATTTTTATAGACAAGGATTAGATGATGTTGCTGATACATTGATTAAGGTTTGTTTGTTTTCTTTATTTCATTACTTTCATTATTATGTTTTAGAAATTAAAGTCAGACAATTCTTCTAAATTATATAAATAAAAAAGAGAGAGAGTAATATTATTAAATTGTAATTTATTAACTGTAAACGGAAACGTATACCTACAAATTTTCCGTAACAATATATAATTGTATTGTACGTTTAAAGTTAAATCTGGTTTAATATGAAAAGAAATTATTATTCTTCGTTGTTTTTCTCTTTGTGTTTGGATTTTTTTTATAAGAAATTAAAACCATAACTTATACAGAATGATTTTGTATATTTTGTATTTTTCATTAACACAATTATATTTAATTATATTTGATTGTACTAATACTAATTTATTTTTTTTCATTTCATAATAGGAATCAAAATTATCCGTCGAAGATATAAATGCAGAACGTTATGCTGAACTTCATAGAATATGGGAAGCAATACATGCTAAAGATTTAGGACCAGCACTTGAATGGGTTGCTGAACATTCAGTTCAATTAGAATTAAAAAATAGCGCATTAGAATTTAAATTACATAGATTAGCATTTATGCAGGTAAGAAATAAATAACCAATTGTAATATTTACTTAGAAAATTATACTAATGTAAGAATGTCTACATACAACTCATATAAACAACCTGCAAATTACAAAACAGTATGTTAGATTAATTGAAACTCTCGTTTGTCATAGGATCTCATACAAATTTTTGTTTCTAATTATCCTGTAAAAAAACTTTTTATATTTAACTTTTTTAATGAACAAATTTGCTAGAAGACCAAAGCAATACTGAGAATTAAACTTTTTCTTTACTGTTGAAAATCCCAATTATACATTCCAAGAAATACCGGATGCTAATTAAATGATGACGTCATATAATTACGATAAGAAAAATTAATTTGATTTCAAGAAATATTTTTATGATACAATTTTTTGTTGTAATTTCTATTTATTTCATTAAAGATTTATAAGGGCAAACTTATAGAACCTAATAATTGAATTGTGAGTTTGTTTTTCTTTTAAATTTTTACATTTCATTTTATTTAATTCAATTTCATTGCTTGAAATTCAATTACAGATTAACTGATTAAAGTTTTATATTTTAGTTGTGAGGATAAAACAATTTTTTTCTCATTTTAATTGATTATTTTTGACAATTTTTGATAAATTTGAAAACTATTTTAGACTTTTGTTTCAATTGATACGAGAAAGATGCAAAAATTCAAAGAACATAACAAAGTTTAAAGATACAAAAACACAGATAAAAATAATTAAACGAAACAAAAATTATAAACGAAAATTATAAATTTTGTGTTTTATTATTTTTCTTCTTTATTCACTTTTCTTATTTACAAAAGACAAATTATTTTAACATTCCTTTATTTGATTATAATTTTAATTTTTTTGTTTCTAATAAATGAAAAACAAGAGATATTTTTTGGTTATTGTAAAAAATTAATTTATTTAATTTTTTATTTTCATCTTTAAAAATTTACAATAATGTGTGTTTTCAGATTCTCACATGTCTTAAAATTAGATAAGATAATTTTTTTTTCTCTGTTCCAATTTTGTTGGTGTTGTTGGTTTTTTTTTAATCAAAAAAAAAGAAAAAATTAAATTTTTGTTTACATTTTCAACATTTTTTTTTCGTTACGTTCTTTGTATCCGGTTATTTGCGATTTTTTTTTACGCGTCTGGTTCAAAGACTGAAATTTTGGTTGTTGCTGCTGTTGTTGTTGTTAAATGTTTAATTTTACAGTCGGTAAAGTTATTTATTTATTGACTCTTCTATTTCTTCTTTTGTTTTTTAATGTCTTCTCGTCATCTTTTTTATCTTTATTTTATATTCCATAAAAATTATTCGTTTATTACGCATCAATCAAAACTAATTACTTTTTTTTTTGTACCTCTCTGTAATGAATATTCATGATATAATTCGATAAAACTAATTGAAACCAGTTAACGTGTTCTATATTGTTGTTTTCGTATAAATATTTTTCAATTTACTTTAATTAAAAAAAAAAAGAAGCAAATGAAAAGAAGATTTGCTTAAAGTATCCACGTGAATTTAAAGAACAAAATTCTTTTGTAAATTTTACAAATATACAATTTCGTAAATTTTACGAATTTTTTTAAATTTACTTTCGTTATTTTTTATTCATTTATGTAAGTTACGATATTAAGTGAATCTACAATTGTATGTTATGATCTGTAAAAATAAATGAAAATCCAGTTTAACTCTGTTTAACCAAATGCTTTCATATTAGGCCTGTTTTTCTTTTGAGAATTTATACAGAATCAGAACAGAATGATTTCAAAATATAATATTAATTAAAGTATTATTAAGGAAAAATTGATTGACTGAAAAACTTTCTATGCCACAATCGTGACACGAACTCCGGATCATTCACTACTCGGGTGACTGCTTTATATTAATATTTAAGAAGGAAATATATTTTTAATTAAGTTGCAACAATTTTTCTAATCGGTACAGAACAATTATCTCCGATATGTAAGTAGTGCAGCATTGTTATTGTAATTCATGTTAAATTATTGTTCTGTTCTGTATAAATGCCTATAAAGACAGGCATATTGTTGTTCTATCTGTCGATAAGAGTTTATGTTATTCATTGTTATTATTTTTGGCCCATTGAAAAATCAATACAAATAAAATTATTTTCTATTTAGAAATTTTTTTTTATACAAAACTTTTAATAATTTTTTTTTTGTTTATTCTGATTCCAGATATTGAGTCAAGGTGTTCACTCACAAACAGAAGCTATTTGCTATGCAAGAACAAATTTTTCAAAATTTGTATATAAATATGAAAAAGAAATACAAATATTAATGGGTACATTAATATATTTACCAATTGGTATAAATAATTCACCTTATAAACATTTAATGGCACCAGAAATATGGATTGAAGCAGCTGATGTATTTTTAAAAGATGCATGCAGTATATTAGGAATAAATAAAGATTCACATTTATCTGTTGTTGTTAATTCAGGAAGTACTGCATTACCATCATTATTAAATTTAAAACAAGTTATGTTATCACGTCAAGTATTGGGTATATGGAATGGACGTGATGAATTACCAATTGAAATTGATTTAGATCCAGAAAATCGTTATCATTCTATATTTGCTTGTCCAATATTAAGACAACAAAGTTCTGATGATAATCCACCAATGAAATTACGTTGTGGTCATGTTATATCAAGAGATGCATTACATAAATTAAGTAATGGACAAATGTAAGTTATTTTTTTTTGTTGTATTTCTTTTTTCTCATTTGTTTTTCTTTTTTTATATTTTATTGTGTTTGTTTATTTACAAAAAAACAAAACTCGATTAATTTTTATTATTACAAAAATAACATCAATGTTTATTTATTTATTATTTTCTTTTTTCTAAAATATTTTCATTTTCTCCGAGTGATATTGTCGTTATTGATTCTGAGTAATGAGTAAAAATATTTTATAGATTTTTGTTTAAAGATTCGAACGGTTAGACGTATATTTAATTTCGGCTTCCCCTGATTGTGTATTTATGTATTTTGTGTATACACAAAATTATCGATTGTCATCTCTTTATTAAATAACAAATAATAATTAATACTTTTAACAACAATTTCGGTCATTGTCTAATAGCGGGTTTTCCTGTTGCTTCTTATTGTTTTTGTATTTTTATAGAGTTCAAACAAAATACAGACAATGAAACTGGAACAAATTTTTTGGGTTATTCTGTTCATAATTTTACATATTTGACCTGCTGAGAATTTCTTTTATTGAAATAAAAATGCGTTATTTTGAGGGATTTAATAATTTATTCCCTTCTTTTATTGTTATAATTTTCTGCTGAAATCTGAACGATCAAAATTTAAATTTAATTTTCTAAATAAATATTTCCCTTCGCCTTTTTAAAGATAAAAATTAATTGATTTTTGTTAAAAACAACATCCGGTCTTTTATTGTGTTTTTATTTTAGATTTTAGAATTTAGTTTTTCACTCTAAAATCATAAAGTTGGTCATTTTTCTTAGAAAAAAGAATTAACAACAACTAGAATTGTTTATTTACAACTTGTATTTTATTTTCTATTGTGTGGATAAATCAATGAGACACACACACACACACACACATACAGAAATATAAAAACAAATAAATAAAAATTATGTTCTTTCTTAAAAGTCAAATGACTAAAATTTTGTTACTCTAATTATTGTTTTATTTATTCAATCGTTATCATTTTTTTCCTTGTTGTTGTTTTGTTTTTTTTTTTGTTTTGTAAAATAGAATTTTCTTATTATTTATTCAAATATTTTATTGTTTCTTATTTATTTATTTTTCTAGTTTGAAATGTCCGTATTGTCCAATGGAACAAAGTCCAGCAGACGCTAAATTAATTTACTTCTGAAAGAAAAAATTAAAATACAGATCATACATAGACACATACACACATACAATCATCAAATATATAGTCTATAAATTTCTGATTTGAAGATGATGTTTGATGATTTTTTGATGATGTTAATAAATTAAATATTTGGTCGTATAAAGAAAAAAAAAATGTAATTTAATAAAATGAAATGAAATATATAAGTCAATAAATAAAGAAAATGAAAAGTATAAAAGTCTAAAAACAATTAAATCTTTTTTTTTTTGAAGAGAATTCACAATTTTTCTGAATTAAATTTTCCAATTAAAAATGTTACAAATGTTACAAATGTTTGGTAATGGATTAAAATTCTGTCATTTATTATATAAAGAGGATTTTAATGATATTTGACAATGGGTTCCTTTTTAATGCGAAATAAACAAAGACGATTAAAACAATAATTCGTCTTTGACAAAATTCTGTAAAATTTTTTAAAAAAAACGGATTCTTTATTATGACTTTTTGTGAAGAATTTCAATTTGTATTTAAGGGTCAATAATTTTCAAGAATAAATTTTTCTTAAACTTTTAAAATTCTTTACCCAAAAACATACAATTTTTTTTTTTATTAGTTTGAATTTTAAACCGTCAATTATGTGTTAAACATAAATATGTTGTGTGTGTTGTGGATAAAGAATTTTAAGGAATTTCTTTTCTTTTTTTTTGGAAATATAAGAAAGGAATTCAACAAATAATTACACACTGCAGATTAAATATGTAATTTTTTGGTTTAATTTAAATGTAAAAATACAACAATAACAAGAAAAAATTAGTTATCTCTGAAAAATATATTCAAAGGAACAGAAAATTTCATGTCAAAAACCCAAAAAAAAATAATCAACTTTTATCTGTATTTTAATTTAAGTGAATTTTTGTCTGAATTTGTAAGTAAGTATATTTGTTGATAATAATAAATTATTAAATAGTTACGAGTATTCTTAAAGTTCAGAGATGAATTAGTTGATGTGATTTTATCATATGATTTCATAGATACCAGGAGTTCAATAGAATTATTCATATTTAGTTTCATACCAACACAATTATTTGTTAATTAATTAGATCAATTAATTGAGGAAAGGACAGATATAAGAAATGGATGATGAACTAAAATATCTGTCTTAATGTAATATGAATAATTGGGAAAATTTTTAATAAATATGTTTCGATGAAATTTTAAAGAGCTCTTTGTTATCATTGTCTGGATTAGCTGATATAAAATAAAAGTTAAATTTTGTAAATTCTATGAAATTTTTTTATTAATTTTTGTCGAATAATGTAAAATTATTGTTTATAAATAATTTAACTGTGATAACACACGGCTGCAGTTTTAATAATATGTAGGTGAAGGGTATAAGAACATATTCTGGGTAAATTGTGTGAAGTTGTGATAAGTCAAATTTTTTTTGTTGATATAAATAAATGAATGGATTAATGCTTCATTAGTCCTAAAGTTCGAATTCTTTGAACTTAAGGGTCAAAGAGCTTCAGTTGAAAAATAGAACTTTATAAATTTATCTTTTAATAATAAAAAGCTTTCCATTTTTTTTCTCTTTCATTAAAAAAAAAAAAATTTCCCCTACACCAAAAATTTTTCATTTTATTTCTTTGAATCATTAAAAAAGTCCATTTCTGTTCATAATAAATAAAACAAAAAAAAAATGTCGTGTGTATGGTTGTATTGTTGTTGTTATTATTATTGTATGTATGTAGTGACTAACTGAATTTCACAACACACCACACTTTTATGATAACATTTATTTGTATATTATATATTTTGACTCCATTGACTTAAAAAGCTGAAAAATCAGAAATTATTTATGCATGTATATGTGTGTATGTGTGTGTAAACTAATATATAAAATTTTCGTTGTATTTATTATATTTTCCTTCTAGTAAAGAAACAGCAACAACAAATAAACGCAATAATTGTGATATGAATTTTGTAGGTATAATTTGTATTTTACAAATTTTTATGAATGTGTGAAAATTATTTGCTTTATATACTTTACTCTGCTACACAACTTACATTTAACTAAAAATATTTTACATAGACAGTTTTTTTTCTTCTTCTTCTTGTTTGTATATTCTCCTTTTTTTAATAAATATAAAAAAAAAAAAAAAAAAGAGCAACAAACATCGGAACGTTTTCAATTCAGTTCCAGTAAAAGTTTCAGTCTGTTGTTAAACATTCACGCGTTTAAATCATAAAATATATTTCATTGTTCTTCCTAAAGTGAAATTTTTATACATTTTTTTTTTCTTCTTAATTTTTATAAATTAAAACTCTACCAAATTTTTTTTTTTTTTGCTTGATTTTTTAAAGAAGTAAAAAAAAAAATTTTTCTTTCTTTCTTGTGAATTTTTTTTTTCTTAAAACAAAAAAAAGAAGAAGTAAAAATTAATTTAATTAAAAAGAAAAAAAAAGAGTTTTAATTAAATAATTGTGAGTTCGTCGTTTAAATAATAAAAGAAAAGGCGGCAATTTTTTTTCACCTGTTTGAACACTTCGAGAATTGACGACCAGGTAAATTAATTACGTTCACATTTTTTTTTTTGTTTTTTTTTTGTTAAATTTACGTGGCTAAAAGGGGAAAAAAAATTCAAAATAATAAACTAATCTGTATCTGACCATGAAATATTCCATTTTGTAAATTAATTTCGATTTTTAATGAATTTTTACATTTTTAAAAGTTCAAATAAAAAGTTCAAAGAAAAAGTTCAAATAAAAAGTTCACATAAAATTTTCAAATCAAATTTTTCTAATTTCTATAAAATTATGGGAATTTTATTATTTGATGATTTTCAATTTTAAATTAAAATAAGTTAAAATTGTTGAAAAATTTTCAATGTTAAAAAAGTTTCCCTTCCATTTTTTGTTTTAAAATGATTTCATGGATTTTCACATTAATTGTAACTAGACCAGTGCCGTATCGATAACTGTGACAAAAAGGGGAATTTTATTTTAAGTTATTGGACTTTTATTAGTCCGTTTTTTTTTATATATTTTTGTTTATTAAAAATTTTAATTTTCTATATAACAAAATTGCCGACAACAGGAGCACGACAGATGAAACACGTTCAAAGTTTTTATTTTAAAAGGAAACTTTTGGTGCGGTTTTTATTTGTACGTAAATTATGGTTTTGATGTAGACGCACTTTTTTTTTTTTGTTGTTTTTTTTTACTTCAAAACTTTTTGTTTCATAAATTGTTGTTGTTTTTTTTTTAGCCAAAAATCAATTTTGGAAAAAAAAAAATTTAATTATTTTTTTATGTTTTTTATTTTATTTAAAAATTTATTTTTTTTTGTCTTTTAAATTTTGATAAATATAAAAAAAAAAATGAGGCGTAACAAAGCTCACACACACATTTTTGATTTTAGTTAATTTTTATGCAAAGATAATTAAAATCCTGGTCACTCTAAATTTTAAATTAAAATTTGAATTAAGTTTTTGATTGTTACAAATATGACGACGATATCGGGACCTTTAAAATGTTCGATTGCTTTCAAAAAAATAATATTTATTTGATAAAAAATTGATGTACCAATCGATATGAAATTCTTTGTTAAAATTTCCAACAATTTCATAATTTTTAATTAATTAATTGGGGAATTTTTATTGTACGTAAAATGTTCCTTTCCAGAGCTTTGAATTTAATTTTAACTGTTTTGTAACAAATTTCAAAAATACACAAATTATTCTAAGAAGAATTTTCAGTACCTAACAAATAATAAATTAAAGAAAATGTAAATTTTTTTAGAAGTTCATCAAATTTTTCAATTTTAGTTTCATTTCATCTGACTTTGAACATTTTATAATAATTATTTTAATTTTATTTTAATTTTCTATTTTGTATTATTATTAATTTTTATTTCTTTTTTTTTAATTTTTTAGGTTTTATTTAATGGTCAGTTGCCCTTAATAGAGGGCTCTGACCTAAAATTATCAAAGTTTCTATTAACTTGGACGTCGATATTGGATGGTGATCCGCCTTGGGTACACTGATTAACGTTATTTATTTAATTGAGAAAATTAAAAATAAATCTAGGAAGCTTTAAAAAAAAACAATAACAACAACAACAAGAACATAACAAAATATAAAGCGGAAACAACACACACACACACACACATACACACACACATACAAACACATAACAAAAAAAAGAGAATATAAAATAAAAATGGCTGGTAATTAATAATTGGAAATTTAATGGAAATTTGTAAAAAAAAATTTTTTGTCTAATTTAATTTTTCTTCTTTTTTCTTTTTTCTTCTCCATTTTTTGTTTTTTTTTTTTGTTGTTGTTGTTGGATTTTCCTCCAATAATTCGTATAGATTTTATTGATGAAACTATAATAATGAAAAATGCAGAGAAAATAATAAATTTTGAGAATAATAATAATGTACAACAAATAATTCATAATATTGTTGATGATGGTACACAAGAGGAACCATTTTATATTTGTGATTTATCTGATGTTATTAAAAAATATTTGATTTGGAAGAAATGTATGCCACGTGTAACACCATTTTACGGTAAGTTTTTATTTTTAATAATAAAAAAAAAATAATAATTTATTGAACGAAATAAAAATAGAAAATAGAAAAAAAAACAATTCAAAATGTGATAATAGAAATGTGTTGGTACCAACTGATTAAAATGTTACAGAATTTTAATTTAGAAAATGTTATAAATTTATCATTAATAATAAATCTAATTTAAAGTTTAACGAATTACAATGGGAAAGAATTGTTTAATCATTTTAATGATAAACGACATCAAGCAATAAAAAATTAATCGAATATATCAATTTATCTAAAATCTAAATTCAATTATAAGATTTACGTACGCAAAACTATCAAGAAGTTTTAAAAAGATTCAAAAAGATTAAAAAAATCAGACATTGTCCGTTTAGAAAAATAAAGTTTATAAACTTAAAACTTAATTCGTGGAAACTTAATTAGTGAAAAGATATGGAACTTAAAGATAGAAACATGGAATATTCATATGAGACGTCCCAATGGGATTATAAGTTTCAAATTTATTTTGCTCAATTTAATACAGCAACAACTTTAGCGATTATCTTTTCCAATAAATTCAAATAAATCTATTGTTCATAAAGGAAGATTTAACTATTTTTCTGATTGCCTCTTTAATTGTAATTAGGGTAAGAAAAACCCAAAGTTCAACACACAATGTATCAGATAATTCAGATCAAAATAAATCAGAATAGAAAAAAAAAAAAATATCAACGTGATCATTCTTTAATTTTTGAAAAGAAAAAAAAAAAAATTCATATTAAAATCAACAAAACAAAAAAAAAAAAAACCAACAAAAATCTTCTCTTGTTATCATAATTTAATTATGTCGACTCGACTAATTAAAATAAATATTAATTTATAATCAGGAAAATATTTCTGTTTGTGTGAACACGATTGTATGAACACGATTGTGAATGAATTAAAATTTTTAATACATATAAATGATAACAACAACAATTTCAATCGAAAAAAAAAAAAATACAACAATAAAAAAAAAACAATCGCCATTTAATAATTTAACACAAAATGAAATTCGTTTTTACCCATTTTTTTAATCTTTAATTTAATGAATTTTATGTTTTTTTTTTTTTTTTTTGCGTGTTTGTAAAATTTTTTATAAATTTTGATCACTTTTTTTTTTTTTTTTTCCTTCTTCTTTATTTAAATTTTTTGTTTTTTTTTTTTTTACAACAAAAAAAAAATAAAAAGAATAAAAAAAAAACATGGACGAGATAATGAAAGAAAATAAATGGATAACACATTTGAATTCGAAACGCGTGCACAATCATATTCTTATCGTTTTTCAATTATTTTTATACTTCTTCTTCATATTTCAGCTGTCAAATGTAATGATAGTGGCGTTATTTTACAGTTATTAGCTGATCTTGGTACTGGATTTGATTGTGCATCCAAAGGAGAAATCAATAAGGTAATATTTTTTTTTTTTATGTTTCTTAATTTCATAATACAGGAAAGTCATTTTTTCTTATTACAAAAACAAACAAAAAAAAAAACCGATCCCCCCATAAACATTCTAAACAACTAATAATTAATTAAATTCAATTGATTCTGTGTAGACATATTTTAATTTTTGTGCTTTAAAAAACTAAAAGGAAAAAACGTACAAATTTTTGTTCTTGACGTATACTTATGAATTAAAGATGAATCATTTTATTTATAATTGTATATAGAAAAATAATTATATGAACGAAGAAGAGAGGGCTTTAACCAGAGTAAATCTGATAACTGATGTGATATTTCTATGTGTGTGTGTATGTGTAATATTTTGCGTATATAAGCGATAATATTTTCTTGTAAAAAAAAAAAAAAAAATCTTAAACGATATGTTGTCATTGACATGTGTTGACATTTAGTATTGTCTGGTTTATACCCGGTTTATTATAACATTATAAAAATTACAAAAAAAAAACAAAACACCAATTAAAACTAATTTTACATAAGAAAAATAAAAACGACTAGGTACGTTTTTTTTTTATTACAATTTAAATTTTTTTACCTGTTTCATTAATTTTTTTTTTCGGCTTATATAAAGAAATTAAGAAATCAATTGTTTTCGCTCATAATGATGACGTCAGAGTATACATTTTTTTTGAATTACAAAACAAAAAATAAAAGAAGATGATATAAACATTGCTTCTATAGACTATATGTAAAACTGGTTTTTTTTGTGAGCTTTTTTTTTGTTGTTGTTATTATTATGACTGGAATAAGAAGAAGACAATTTTTTTTTAAATGAATTTTTATGTGTAGTTGTGTGTAAAATGTTTCTGATCAATAAGAGAAATAAATGATAGTCGACAATAAACAATATACGAATAATAATTTTATTTATCAAACATAAATAAATAAAGACATACGCACACTCATACACCCACACATACACACACATATATATATGTCGTGTGCGATAATACTATATCAGATTTTTCTAGTTTGGTTCTTTATTTTGGTTTTAATTTTTATTGCTTTGTTTAAATTATACACGATCTTTGTTGATATATACATAAACTTTGGAATTTATAATAAATTGTTCAATGGACGTTGTCATTTTTTCTGTTTTTGGTGTAATTGGCCTTCAAAATAAACCAAAAAGTATGTAATCAAAAAATAATTCGTTTCTCGTGAGAAGCATTTTATATAATATTGAGATCATGTTCCTTCGCAACTTCTTATCTTTTTTCTTTGAGTTTTCCATTATTATTTTTTTTTTTTTGTAATTCTTAAAAGAGAACAGAAAAACTGTTCCACGTTTTATGGTAATTAGGAAGAAGAAAAAAATTATCAGTTGACAACAAACAACTAAAATATTAAAAATTAAAGATTTCTTGATACGATTATTAAATTTTTTGTTTTATGAAGATCACGCATGCGCATCGGAATGTTCTATTTAGATTACATTACTCATGTCAAATGATGATGGTTTATACATATATATTTTTTTTGCTGATTTTACATTTAAGTTTATTTATTTATTAAGAAAAGATTACATGAAATTATACAAAAATTATTGAAGATCGATTATCTGAAAGTTAATCGATATTTCGATTTTATTGAAAAAAAAAAGAATCACAATCAATCATCATTCACGCACACTAAATGTTTAAGATTTCATTATCTCTTTGTTTCTTGAGTGTGTTATTTCGAAATTAAACAAAGATAACAAAAAAAATTATGAAATTGTGTCAAATTGACGGGGGAAAAAAAGCTTCAATGTCATATCTAATGCGATCTTATAATTAAGCAGTTTTCATATATTGAAGTTCAAGTTTATGAACAAAGAATATTAAGTTTAATAATGATAAGAATATTGATACTCATAAAAATGTTGTTACTGTAATTTATGCACAAAAATAAAGTTTTTTTCAAAAAAATAAAAATATTCATAAAATACCAGTCGCCTCCATCAATACAAAATATTTTATGTTT
Organism: Pedicia rivosa; assembly: GCA_963082725.1. Taxonomy (NCBI): domain Eukaryota; kingdom Metazoa; phylum Arthropoda; class Insecta; order Diptera; family Pediciidae; genus Pedicia; species Pedicia rivosa. Next base: position 43,689,592 of record OY720152.1, on the reverse strand, counting down.
TCTTTCTTATTTTTGGTATAACTTTACAGGTTTTAAATTTGGGTGTACCTGCTGAACGTATCATTTTTGCCAATCCAACAAAACCAAAGTCACACATTATTCATGCTGAAAAGTCTAATGTGAAAGTAATGACATTCGACAGTGATTTTGAATTACACAAAATCAAATATTATTATCCAGATGCAGAGTAAGTTTCATAAGATCTAAAATGTTATATTTATTTATAAATGAAGGCCAATAGTTATACTGCGAAATTTTTTTGAAATTAGGAAATCAAATGTTTTTTGTTAACTATTTTTTTCACATTCAAGATTCCGTTTATTTATTTAGATTAGTCCACCGTCCTTCTGTATACATTAATTACATTAATTAAAGAAAAATCTAATTATTTATTTAATTTTACAGACTTGTATTGCGTATAAGATGCGATGCAAAGGTATCACAATGTCCATTAGGTAATAAATTTGGATGCGATCCTAAATTTGAAGCTCCAAAATTAATGAAACTTGCTAGAAAACTTGAATTAAATATTGTTGGAATAAGTTTTCATGTTGGTTCTGGATGTGCAGATCCACCAATTTACAGAGAAGCGATACAGGCAGCACGTGAACTATTTGATTATGCAAAAGATCTTGGTTTTAATTGTGAACTTTTGGATATTGGTGGAGGTTTTCCAGGCGATAAAGGCAAGAGTATTGAGAAGGTTTGTTTTTTTTATAAATAACTTAAAGCAAAATCATCAATAAAATTTCGTTATTTTCTTATTTTTTAGATAGCTAATGTTGTAAACAAAGCTCTTGATGACTTCTTCTCAGATATTTTTGTAAAAGTTATTGCTGAACCAGGCCGTTTCTTTGTTGCATCTGCTTATACACTGGCATGCAACATACATTCAAAAAGGAATGTAATTGATAAAAATGATGGATCAATAAATCATGTTATGTATTTTGTGAATGATGGAGTTTATGGATCATTCAATTGTATGCTTTATGATCATCAATTGGTACATCCCGTACCATTAAACGTAAGAAATTTTTTAAAAACATTTTTAAAATTTAGTAATCCCGGTCTGTTCTTCTTCATTTATAAATTGTGAATATAAAACTCATTCTATAAATTATATTTTGGGGTTAAATTTATTGATCTGAAATTTTAATTGATGACGTCACGCCAATTTAAGCCTCATAAATTAAAGTGACTACTCGTCATAAACGCAATCGTATAGTTAAATTATTATTTTTAAATAAAATTTTACAAATCCAACTAAAACCTTTTTTTAGTTTGTACGAATTGCTTTCAATATTTTTTTTTTCAGAAACATAAAATCTTAAGTTTTTGAATAACGAAAACTCTATAGAATATTTTTGTTCGATGTAAGCAATATATAGAATAATTTTTGTTTATTTCTTTTAGAATGCATTTGGCAAGAAGATGAAAAGTTCTGTTTGGGGTCCAACCTGTGATGCTTTGGATAGGGTAAAATTATTCTTTTCTTCTTTCATGAAACAATAATCTGACAATCGTATTTTTGTTTTTTTTTTATCTTCCACAGATTTGTGAAGAAATAATGTTGCCAGAACTTCAAATAGGTGATTGGATGACATTTGATAATATGGGCGCCTATACAATTCCAGTGGCCAGTCCATTTAATGGATTTTCACTACCAACCATAAAATACTGTATCGCATTACCAAGTGTAAAATATTGAATTTTGACCAGAATTAAAAAAGGTCAATCCTTTTTTTTTTAGTTGAAGTTAATTTTTTTTTGAAGAAAAAAAAAAGCTTCTTTTTTTTAAAGTTATAACTTTTTTTGTTCATTATTGGGAAAATTTTTAAAAATTGGAAATTGGGAAAAATTAAATATATGAAATTTTTTTGTAAAAATATTAACTATGATTTATGATTTGGAATAAAATAAAAACAAATCGTGTAATTCCTCAACTGATTTTTTAATTATTGAATAATGGAATAATGGAATTGTAGGGCAGAAATTCAATTTTACATAGAGATTTTCAGAGACTTAATAATAAGAATCTTGATTCTTCTTTTTCCTTTTTAATGAAATTCCCGAAACTTGAATTAAAGACATTCTAATGCATACAAAATTATATTATTGTCTACTTATCGAGTTAAGTAATTTTTTTAACCGTTTTAAAAACTTTTTTGAAAATGTATTGAAAACCATTCAAATCCTTATAAAAGCCAGTCAAATCTTTTAAAAATATTTTGTTGTTTAAGTGGAATTAAATTGTTTTTTTTTTTTTTAAAACGTAATGAAGTTTGCCACATTTATAATTTTAATTTAGAAAAATCGTTGAAATTTTTTACTGTAATAAAACTATGGCTTCACATGTTTTCATTAATAGAATATAATAGAAAATAATTTTCACAACACAATCACAGTTATTATGAAACTAATAAAATAACATTATAAATTATGTTTTCTCTACGTAGGATACATCGAAACCATAATTAATATTTTCTTAACAAAATTATAATTAATTGAAAAAAATTATACATTTTTAATTGTCGCACATTTATCGTTGTTAGATTGAACAATATTTTCTAAAATGCATTTTCAGTAAAATTATTTAAATTGCATTAATAAATATTTGTTATCAAAAATTTTGGAATGATTAATGTCTTTATTATTTTAATTAAAAGAATAAAAAAGAATATAAATAAATAAACAAAATTGATATAATTCAATTTAATTTACATCAATCTGAACGAATTTAATATAATATTTTGTTCTTCAATATTAAAGAATAAATATGTGTGTGTGTGTGTGTGTTAGTGCTTTTTTGTGTTGGTAGTTTAAAATATATTAAAGTGTATTTATTGCAATAAGTATACATTTTAATGTATAGTTTTTGTTTAGTTTTAGTTTAATTTTTCATATATGAAATGTAAATCTACTTATATAGTACAGACAGATCGTATGTACACATATAAGATCAGGGCCGTTTTGAAATGTACTCATCATTTAATCTACACTCGGAATATTTAAAAAATAATTGGATAAATATAAATGCCGGCTTTGATAACAGCTGGAAAAAAAATCATTTATTATGATAGTCTATCCCTATAAAGAATTCCCCTTAAAATCTGTATAAGACAGCGATTTATACACACACAAACACACACATAGAGTAACAAACATCGAAAAAAATATTATAATAATAAAACGGCCCTGGTGAATAAGTGAATAATATTCTGGAATATGCGTTTCGTTTATAATTTTTTTAAATATCTACATAACATAGTCAACTGGATAGAGAAAAATAATATCACACTTAGAGTTATTATTTTGTGTGAAGAACATCGTTAATATTTTATTCTGTTTGCGTTTTATAAAAATTATTTACTTTGATTGTTTAGTGAGATTTTTAAATTTTGTGAAAATGTGCAAAGGTTAGTAAAGTTTTCTATATTCATTGATATGATTTGATTTAAAATAAATTTTCATTGATTCTTCATTAAAGATTTGAATTGAAAATTTATTCTTAAAAAATTCTAATAAATTTTTACTTGTTTTTGTTGTTTAGTTGTTTATTTCGTTTGTTTCTTGTGATTTAATTCAAACGACCTTCTTGAGATGAAACTCAAAATTTTACAGAATAATAATACATTTTTTCTTACCTTCATTTGTGAATTTTAATTTGAAAATAAACAAACATCCTTAACGACGATGAAATGATTAATCATTATTTGAATTTTCTTTATAGAGAATTTAGAATTTAGATTGCCAGAATTTTGACTTAAAAATCAAATATACTGATAATCTATGATTAAGTAAAAATATTCAATTTATTTATTAATTAAAAAATTTACAATTATTCAAAAGACAAAATCCTTTATATGATTCAGAGTAATTCTAAGATTCACGGCTCCTTCTGTTCATTAATAATTTCTTTAATGTTCGATGCAATGTTATTCGCCATATCCGATATATTTAATAAAATAATAGATTTACCCTCGGGTTTAATACAATTGTTTTTAGTTGTTACAATTTCAAAAATTAATCATATTGATTTGAATAAAAATTAAATTAATTTTATAAAGGGAAAAATTTTAATTTCATAATTTTACAAAAACAATTTTTATTAATTCTTGTGAATTCCAGAAGTTCCTAGAAAATTTTGCAAAATAACTAAATAATTATTTTATTCATCAGAAATAAAAAAAACAAACATATTTAAAACAGATGTTTTTGATATTTGATACAATTCACTTGTTCCTTCTCTTTTTTATTGTTGTAGTTGTTCTGTTTATAAATTTCAACGCTTTGAAAAAATGAGTTAATAATTATGAATGACTTCCGATTTTATTAACAAAAAAAAAAAAAAGAAAAAAAGAAGAAGAAGAAATAAATAACCAAATACAATTCACATTCCTATTTAACATATGCGGAACTTTCTTTGTTTGTTTGTTTTATTTTTTTTTTTTTAGCACATGAACTACGAATAATCACAAAACTTATAATTTTACTTATATTTGTTTGTCAATTTACATTACAAAATGAGATTGTATGTGATCGTGCACCGGATGGACATGTCGCCCAAAAATCACCACCTGACGGACGTTATCGTTTAAAAATATCTGGTAATCCAGAAAATTATACACCAAATGAAAATTATAAAAGTAAGTTTTTCATTTCTTTTCCCATATTTTGAATATAATGTTTTTTTTTTGTTGCCAAATGTGCAAATATGAATGAATAAAAATGAAGTTTCTATATAAATAAGCTGCTTAGTGAAATTGGATTCTCCATATGAAATTATATAGTGATGAAAATGAAAATAAAAGAAAATCATTAAAATAAAAAACTGTGAAAAAATAATATTTTTATTTGAAGAATTTTTAATTTTACAAAATGATACAATTCCTAAATATTAATTATTTATTATTAGGAATGAAAATTCATTCAAGAATATTCGATTATTTGGTTGTCAAGAGAAGATTTACTTAATTTAATCTTTTGTTTAGTGAACTTTTTTGTATCCGAAATAATTTTCATAATAAGGAAAAAAAAATATTATTGTCTATTTTTAGTTGTCTTAGCTGGAATTCAATCAATCAATAAAGTTCATAGATTTTCTGGTTTCTTATTAGTAGTAGAAAAAAGTACAACAGGATCAGATTCATTTGTTTATCCGGTATGTCATTATTTTCTATTCTATTTTTTTAAAAGAAAATAAATTTCATTTTATATTTTCATTTAATTTCTAAGGTAAATGGAAATACTGGAAAATTCCATTTGTACGGTGATAGTTTAACAACATTTAGTGAAAAATGTAAAAATGCTGTAACAGAAACGAGTACAACACCAAAAACAGAAGTACAAGTTATGTGGACAGCACCACCAGCTGGTAGTGGTTGTGTTATATTTAGGGCAACTGTTATTGAACATCATTCTGTTTGGTATATGGATGATGATCCATTAACAAAAGTATTTTGTGAAGATGAACAAGATACAATTGATAAACAACCACTAGTAGTTGATCCCTGTTGTGCTTGTGAAGAAGCTAAATATGAGGTAATTTAATTTAATTAAAAAACATAAAAGATTTTCTTAAATTTAAACTTTTTCAAAGCTCACATTTGAAAGAATTTGGTCTCGGCACACGCATCCAAAAAATTTTCCACCAGATTCATTATCAACAAAATTTAGTGATATAATTGGTGCATCACATACAGTTGACTATCGTTTTTGGGAGTATGGAGCAAAGGCTAGTGAAGGATTACAACAAGTTGCAGAACATGGATCAACAAGAATGCTTGAAGGTGAACTTAAAGATGAGGTAATTATAAATGTAATTATTTATATTGAACTAAATAACCGTTTGATTTTTTTAGAGTGAACATATTCGTACAATAATTAAAGCACGTGGTGTGTCCTTTCCAAATGTAACGGGAAAAACTTTTGCTGTTTTTCGTGTCGATTCAAAACATCATTTAATATCATTAGTATCAATGATAGATCCATCACCAGATTGGATTGTTGGTGTTGCCGGTATGGAATTATGCTTAGCAAATTGTACATGGGTTGAACAAAAAAAATTAAGTTTATATCCATGGGATGCGGGTACAGATAGTGGACCATCTTACATTGTAATTTAATAATCTCATCATAAAATGAAAAATGTTTACTAACAATCAATCTTTTTTTTCATTTAGTCACCTGATCAACCAACAAATCCAGCTGATGTTATTCGTCGAATTAAATCAAATTTTCCTAATGATCCAAGATCACCATTTTATGATGAATCTGGTTCAGAAATGAAACCTATGGCTAAATTATCAATATCAAGGCAACGTTTATATGAAAAAAATTGTGAAAATAATCAAAATCAAAGTTTGTACTTTTGAAAATTTCATTCAATAATTCTTTAAAATATTTTTTCATAATTTCTATTTCCAGTAGGAGTTACAAGTAATAAAGCAACTTGTGAAACAAATCCATGGGGTGAATGGAGTGAATGTAATGCAAAATGTGGTCCAGGTAAAAGACATCGTCAGAAAACATTTAAGGATCCTATTGCTGCAACTCGTGCTGGTTGTAAAACAAAATTAACACAAAAAGAAAATTGTGTTGGTGAAGAGGCACATTGTAGTGACAATGAAAATACAGAAAATTTACAAAATATTCATCAAAGTAATGAAAATACACAAGGACCAGAATGTGCTCTAACTGAATGGACTTCATGGAGTTCTTGTACTTCTGCATGTGGAAAAGGTACAAGAACACGATATAGACAATACGTTATGCAAAGAGCAGCTAAAAAATGTCAGGTAACGATTTTAAAAATTTAAATGAAAAATATAATTCAAATGTTAACAATGAAATTTTATGAAAATTTTAGAAAGGATTAGCGAATCCTCTTAGCTTAGAAGAAAATGATGAATGTTATGGACAAAATTGTACTGGTGACATTAATCCAGAAGAAGTATCAGTAAATAGAATTTTTCTTTAATAAATTTTCAACAAAAATAATTATATATAAAATTTTAATTTTTAGAATAAAAATTGTAAAGTATCTCAATGGTCACAATGGAGTGTATGTAGTGTAAGTTGTGGTTTAGGACAACAAGTACGTAAGAGGCATATATTAAAGGGACGTAATGCTCAAAATCGTAAACAAAGGCATTCACTTAAAGCAAAGAAACGTGTACAATCTTATGATAATACAGAAGATAATGGAAATGAAGAGGAGAATAATGAAGATCCATGTTCTGGTATATCATTACACGAAGAAGTTGTTTGTGGTTATGATCATCCGGACTGTCCAATTGAAGATCTTTCTGGAATACCAGGTATTTGATAAAATATTTAAAACAACTGAAAGTATTTTGAAGTATCTGCTCTGACACTTCGGAATGAAATCTCAGTTCAATGTTAATTTTTTAAATTTACTATGACATAAATTGGAAGTTCACAAACATTTTTAAAAATTATTCGAATATAATTTTTTCATATTTCCCAACATTTAAATTGCTAACCAAAAAACAAAAGCTTTAATGAATTTCTTTTATTTTGATACAGAAAAATGTTTATTGGAACCAAAAGTTGGTCATTGCAGATCAAACTCTGTTAATCGTTGGATATTTGATGTAAATAAAAATGATTGTGTTATCATTTTTCATTCTGGACCTGGTTGTGGTGGTAACGCAAATAATTTTGGTTCAAGAGAAGAATGTTTAGAAACATGTAAACGACCACAAAAGAATCCACGTACAAAACGTTTTCCATTATAAAGAAAAAATGTATAATTTGAAATATTTTTCTATTATATTTTACATAAAATTGTTAATAAATAATTATTAAGTAATCATTTGATTTTATAATAAACTGTATTTAGCTAATGTATTAATATAAGTCCTATAAAACAAAAATAATAAATGGTTTAAAACATGCATTGTTGTATATGAAAATTTAATATTTTAATATTTGTCTACTGTCTGTTACTGTGGGTAGATTTTCGTTCAAATTCAGCTTTAAAAGTTTTATTTGTAATTTAATAAGATTGTCGTCTGGGTCCTACGACATTATTGTCACGTACTTATCAAAATATCCACCGACGTACATCCAAATTGTTCTTGACCAATGTATTGGCTGTAGTTATATTATCTGTAACTTATCGTCAATTGATCCATTAAAATTTAAATAAATAAAATTACTTTTTACAATTGACCCATTAAAATTCAAAGAAAGTTTTAATTAGAAAACTTTTTAAAGAAACAATTCCTTAAACTCTTCAATGTTTTTCATTTTTATTTCAATAAATATTTTATTAAATTTTTGTATTGAATCACCATTAAAAATTTTCTGATTTTATTTATAATAATGAAATGTTGAATATAAAACCATTACGGTTCAGATCTTCTAAAGGACAACACACGTATAAAAAGCAATTTAATTCATCAAAAATAATAATTCTATTAAGATTAATATCTTGAAGTGTAAAATTTTGATATTAATTGGGCAAGTGAAATAAAAAATTAAAGAAAAATGATTCAGATAAGAAATCCATTAACGTGGTTAAGGAATCGTAAATTTAAAAATTGTGAAATATTATCGCTTAATATTCGTTTATTTGAAATATTTGGCTTTATAAGACCATTGGCTTTTGATAAAAATTGGATGACAATTATGGTTTATCATTTATGGACAATTGTTTGGTTTTCATGGAACGTTGGTAAGTATTTTAAATGTTCAACAATTAAATCAATGAGACGTTTATATTATTTCAGGTGCATTAATTTTTGTACAGGGAATGGCTTGTATTAAATATTGGCCAAATTTTGATCAAGTTTTTGGTGCATCATATATACTGTTAACAGATATTGTTACAACATTTAAATTAATTAATATTATTTATCAAAGGGATTTAGTTAGAACAACATTTTCCTATTTAGAAAAATTATCGATATTGGAAAGTAAAACGGATCCAGAATCTGATGAAATTATTCAAAAGTAACATAATGTGTCTTATTATTAAGTTCAATTTAATTAGAATATTTTCTTCTTTAAAGATACGAGTTAATTGCATTTCGTGATTGTTTTGCGTATTCATTTGGTGGTTCATTGACTGTTTTTATTTGGGCAATATGTGGTGATGTTTCCGGTGATCCAAATAAATTACCAATGGTCTCTTGGTATCCATTTGATGTGTCTTCAACAATTGTTTATAATTTTACATATGCGCATCAGATGATAGCAGTTTTAGTGGCTGCATTAACATGTGTAAAATTTTATTAATTTTTATTAAATGAATATCTAAACAAGAAGTTAATTTTGTTACAGGTCGCAATGGATGTTTTATCGACAAATATGTGCGGACAAATATGTTGTCAATTTGAACTAATTCACAAGCAAATTCGTAATATCGAAATAATTGATAATGAAAAATCAACAAGTTTGGATATACTTCCGGAAAATATCATTTATAATCGTCTTAGTTTGGTTATACAAAGACATTCTGATTTAATGGATGTTTGTTCAAATTTAAATTCAATTATTGGCTGGACAATTTTTCTACAATTTGGTGTTACTTGTTTAGTTATTTGTCTTGTTTTATATGAATCTGTAACGGTATACAAAAAGCTAAAGAGATTAATTTTATTCTCTGGAATTCATTTAAGATTTTTGTGCTTTCAGATAAGTATTCAAAATCCAGTTACATTATATGTAATGATTGGCTATTTAATTTGTATGACGGGTCAAGTATTTCTGTACTGTTATTATGGAAACAAAATAATTACACTCGTAGACAAATCTATTCTTTTCTTTATCTAAGTTTCTTTAAGATTACCTGATACATTTTTTATTGTAGAGTGAAAATGTGGCAGTTGCGGCTACAAACACATCATGGTATAAGTTTTCACCAAAATGTAGAAAAAGCTTACTGCGTTTAATACAAAGAGCACAGAAACCAGTTATATTAAAAGCTGGTGGATTATTACCAATGACTATGGAAACATTTACATCGGTATTTATGTCATTGAATTAAATTAAACAAAATTAAATTAATTGAATTTTCTTACAGATTTTACGTGTGTCATATTCATTTTTCTCAATTATTCATAATGTTCAAAATTGATTAATTACAATTCATGAAATGCTTCATAATAAAATATTGAAGAATTTTAGTCTTAAGTTAAATTTCTGTGTAGTTTATCGTTGTGTTTTAAAATTGTTGTAGAATCTCTCAAAGTGTAAACTTTTTCTCAAATTAATGAAAATACTTTTACGTCTATAGATTACATGATAATTAAATTAAATTAGTATTTTAGTAGATATGTATTAGTAGGTAAATAAAAATTATAATCACTTTAACAACCACGGTTTGTAATTTGTTTGTCCAATTAACGTTTTTGTTTCATCAAATCAATTTAATTATTTTTATGAAGAAGCAATTTCTAGAATTGTGCAACGCACATACGGACAACATCGTCTTTCTATTAATCTTAATAATCCAGCGTTTGGTTCTGAGTTCGAATATCGACCGAGGTAGGATGGGATTTTTTATTCGGCTAATTATATACTAAACACATATAAGTAGTGGGCAATGCTTAATAACATCTATGACTCTCTGGCCGGTATGCAGGATAAGGTTAAACAGAACGATCCTTCTTAGGAGATCTGCATATGCAAGGTTGTTCAGAGCCCACCTTAAAAATAGTAGGTCTCGTCCCAAATTGGCCTGGTTTGAAAAAATGGACGTTAATATCAACAGTAGCTGAACTTTTCACCAGTATCATTTCTCTGCACATTCTCTTTCAAAAAATGGTTGGGATAAAATATGAATTGTTGTAAATGAAATTTTAAGTATCGAAATGAATTATTTGTGTTGTATTGTAAGTGTTGTTGTAAAGTATAGATTTCTGATCAACTTCAGCTTTTAAAGTTTTATTGGTAATTAATAAAGATTGTTGTTTGGGTCGTCTGGGTCCTACGACATTATTGTCACGTACTCGAGCCTAATAATATTGTTTCACAAAATTTTTCATTAATTATCAAAATATCCACCGACGTATATCCAAAGAGTACTTGACCAATGTATTGGCTGTAATTATATTATCTGTAACTTATCGACAATTGATCCATTAAAATATAAATAAATAAAATTACTTTTTACAATTGACCCATTAAAATTCAAAGAAAGTTTTAATTAGAAAACTTTTTAAAGAAATAATTCCTTAAACTCTTCAATGTTTTTCATTTTTATTTCAATAAATATTTTATTAAATTTTTGTATTGAATCGCCATTAAAAATTTTCTGATTTTATTTATAATAATGAAATGTTGAATATAAAACCATTACGGTTCAGATCTTCTAAAGGACAACACACGTGTAAAAAGCAATTTAATTCATCAAAAATAATAATTCTATTAAGATTAATATCTTGAAGTCTAAAATTTTGATATTAATTGGGCAAGTGAAATAAAAAATTAAAGAAAAATGATTCAGATAAGAAATCCATTAACGTGGTTAAGGAATCGTAAATTTAAAAATTGTGAAATATTATCGCTTAATATTCGTTTATTTGAAATATTCGGATATATAAGACCAACAGAGTTTGATAAAAATTGGATGACAATTATGGTTTACCATTTATGGACAATTGTTTGGTTTTCATGGAACGTTGGTAAGTATTTTAAATGTTCAACAATTAAATCAATGAGACGTTTATATTATTTCAGGTGCATTAATTTTTGTACAGGGAATGGCCTGTATTAAATATTGGCCAAATTTTGAGCAAGTTTTTGGTGCATCATATGTGCTGTTAACAGATATTGTTACAACACTTAAATTAATTAATGCTATTCATCAAAGGGATTTAGTTAGAACAACATTTTCCTATTTAGAAAAATTATCGATATTGGAAAGTAAAATGGATCCAGAGTCTGTTGAAATTATTCAAAAGTAACATATTGTGTCTTATTATTACTTTCAATTTAATTAGAATCTTTCTTCTTTAAAGATACGAGTTAATTGCATTTCGTGATTCTTTTGCGTATTCATTTGGTGGTTCATTGACTGTTTTTATTTGGGCTATATGTGGAGATATTTCCGGTGATCCAAATAAATTACCAATGGTCTCTTGGTATCCATTTGATGTGTCTTCAACAATTGTTTATAATTTTACGTATGTGCATCAGATGATAGCACTTTTAGTGGCTGCATTAACATGTGTACAATTCTATTAATTTTTATTAAATGAATATCTTTAAAAGAAGTAAATTTTGTTACAGGTCGCAATGGATGTTTTATCGACAAATATGTGCGGACAAATATGTTGCCAATTTGAAATAATTCACAAGCAAATTCGTAATATCGAAATAATTGGTAATGTAAAATCAACAAGTTTGGATATACTTCCGGAAAATATCATTTATAATCGTCTTAGTTTGGTTATACAAAGACATTCTGATTTAATGGATGTTTGTTCAAATTTAAATTCAATTATTGGCTGGACAATTTTTCTACAATTTGGTGTTACTTGTTTAGTTATTTGTCTTGTTTTATATGAATCTGTAACGGTATACAAAAAGCTAAAGAGATTAATTTTATTCTCTGGAATTCATTTAAGATTTTTGTGCTTTCAGATAAGTATTCAAAATCCAGTTACATTATATGTAATGATTGGCTATTTAATTTCTATGACGGGTCAAGTATTTCTGTACTGTTATTATGGAAACAAAATAATTACACTCATAAATAAATCCATTCTTTTCTTTATCTAAGTTTCTTTAAGATTATCTGATACATTTTTTATTGTAGAGTGAAAATGTGGCAGTTGCGGCTACAAACACATCATGGTATAAGTTTTCACCAAAATGTAGAAAAAGCTTACTGCGTTTAATACAAAGAGCACAGATTAATTACAATTCATGAAATGCTTCATAATAAAATATTGAAGAATTTTAGTCTTAAGTTAAATTTCTGTGTAGTTTATCGTTGTGTTTTAAAATTGTTGTAGAATCTCTCAAAGTGTAAACTTTTTCTCAAATTAATGAAAATACTTTTACGTCTATAGATTACATGATAATTAAATTAAATTAGTATTTTAGTAGATATGTATTAGTAGGTAAATAAAAATTATAATCACTTTAACAACCACGGTTTGTAATTTGTTTGTCCAATTAACGTTTTTGTTTCATCAAATCAATTTAATTATTTTTATGAAGAAGCAATTTCTAGAATTGTGCAACGCACATACGGACAACATCGTCTTTCTATTAATCTTAATAATCCAGCGTTTGGTTCTGAGTTCGAATATCGACCGAGGTAGGATGGGATTTTTTATTCGGCTAATTATATACTAAACACATATAAGTAGTGGGCAATGCTTAATAACATCTATGACTCTCTGGCCGGTATGCAGGATAAGGTTAAACAGAACGATCCTTCTTAGGAGATCTGCATATGCAAGGTTGTTCAGAGCCCACCTTAAAAATAGTAGGTCTCGTCCCAAATTGGCCTGGTTTGAAAAAATGGACGTTAATATCAACAGTAGCTGAACTTTTCACCAGTATCATTTCTCTGCACATTCTCTTTCAAAAAATGGTTGGGATAAAATATGAATTGTTGTAAATGAAATTTTAAGTATCGAAATGAATTATTTGTGTTGTATTGTAAGTGTTGTTGTAAAGTATAGATTTCTGATCAACTTCAGCTTTTAAAGTTTTATTGGTAATTAATAAAGATTGTTGTTTGGGTCGTCTGGGTCCTACGACATTATTGTCACGTACTCGAGCCTAATAATATTGTTTCACAAAATTTTTCATTAATTATCAAAATATCCACCGACGTATATCCAAAGAGTACTTGACCAATGTATTGGCTGTAATTATATTATCTGTAACTTATCGACAATTGATCCATTAAAATATAAATAAATAAAATTACTTTTTACAATTGACCCATTAAAATTCAAAGAAAGTTTTAATTAGAAAACTTTTTAAAGAAATAATTCCTTAAACTCTTCAATGTTTTTCATTTTTATTTCAATAAATATTTTATTAAATTTTTGTATTGAATCGCCATTAAAAATTTTCTGATTTTATTTATAATAATGAAATGTTGAATATAAAACCATTACGGTTCAGATCTTCTAAAGGACAACACACGTGTAAAAAGCAATTTAATTCATCAAAAATAATAATTCTATTAAGATTAATATCTTGAAGTCTAAAATTTTGATATTAATTGGGCAAGTGAAATAAAAAATTAAAGAAAAATGATTCAGATAAGAAATCCATTAACGTGGTTAAGGAATCGTAAATTTAAAAATTGTGAAATATTATCGCTTAATATTCGTTTATTTGAAATATTTGGCTTTATAAGACCATTGGCTTTTGATAAAAATTGGATGACAATTATGGTTTACCATTTATGGACAATTGTTTGGTTTTCATGGAACGTTGGTAAGTATTTTAAATGTTCAACAATTAAATCAATGAGACGTTTATATTATTTCAGGTGCATTAATTTTTGTACAGGGAATGGCTTGTATTAAATATTGGCCAAATTTTGAGCAAGTTTTTGGTGCATCATATATACTGTTAACAGATATTGTTACAACACTTAAATTAATTAATGCTATTCATCAAAGGGATTTAGTTAGAACAACATTTTCCTATTTAGAAAAATTATCGATATTGGAAAGTAAAATGGATCCAGAGTCTGTTGAAATTATTCAAAAGTAACATATTGTGTCTTATTATTACTTTCAATTTAATTAGAATATTTTCTTCTTTAAAGATACGAGTTAATTGCATTTCGTGATTCATTTGCGTATTCATTTGGTGGTTCATTGACTGTTTTTATTTGGGCTATATGTGGAGATATTTCCGGTGATCCAAATAAATTACCAATGGTCTCTTGGTATCCATTTGATGTGTCTTCAACAATTGTTTATAATTTTACGTATGCGCATCAGATGATAGCACTTTTAGTGGCTGCATTAACATGTGTAAAATTTTATTAATTTTTATTAAATGAATATCTTTAAAAGAAGTAAATTTTGTTACAGGTTGCAATGGATGTTTTATCGACAAATATGTGCGGACAAATATGTTGCCAATTTGAAATAATTCACAAGCAAATTCGTAATATCGAAATAATTGGTAATGGAAAATCAACAAGTTTGGATATACTTCCGGAAAATATCATTTATAATCGTCTTAGTTTGGTTATACAAAGACATTCTGATTTAATGGATGTTTGTTCAAACTTAAATTCAATTATTGGCTGGACAATTTTTCTACAATTTGGTGTTACTTGTTTAGTTATTTGTCTTATTTTATATGAATCTGCAACAGTATACATAACTATAGAGATTAATTTTGTTCTCTAGAATTCATTTAAGATTTTTGTGCTTTCAGATAAGTAATCAAAATCCAGTTACATTATATGTAATGATTGGCTATTTAGTTTGTATAATCGGTCAAGTATTTCTGTACTGTTATTATGGAAACAAAATAATTACACTCGTAGACAAATCTTATCTTTTCTTTATCTAAGTTTTTTTAAGATTACCTGATACATTTTTTATTGTAGAGTGAAAATGTGGCAGTTGCGGCTACAAACACATCATGGTATAAGTTTTCACCAAAATGTAGAAAAAGCTTACTGCGTTTAATACAAAGAGCACAGAAACCAGTTATATTAAAAGCTGGTGGATTATTACCAATGACTATGGAAACATTTACATCGGTATTTATGTCATTGAATTAAATTAAACAAAATTAAATTAATTGAATTTTCTTACAGATTTTACGTGTGTCATATTCATTTTTCTCAATTATTCATAATGTTCAAAATTGATTAATTACAATTCATGAAATGCTTCATAATAAAATATTGACGAATTTTAGTCTTAAGTTAAATTTCTGTGTAGTTCATCGTTGTGTTTTAAAATTGTTGTAGAATCTCTCAAAGATTAAACTTTTTCTCAAATTAATGAAAATACTTTTATGTTTATAGATTACATGATAATTAAATTAAATTAGTATTTTAGTAGATATGTATTAGTAGGAAAATAAAAATTATAATCACTTTAACAACCATGGTTTGTAATTTGTTTGTCCAATTATTGTTTTTGTTTCATCAAATCAATTTAATTATTTTTATAAAGAAGCAATTTCTAGAATTGTGCAACGCGGACAAAAGCGTCTTTCTGTTAATCTTGTTTAGCAGAACTTTTTACAGAAACTGAAAACATTTACTTCAAAGCAAATTATAAAAAAGAAAATAATAAAGGGACGAATGTCGACGGTACACTATAAATTCATCATTTTTTTTTCAATTAATTTATTATTTCAATTTAAACTTAAGAAAAGAAAAACTAATTATACATTAATACTGAGGTCACTGGCAAATGTATCGACAGATGAAATTTTCTGATCATAATTTGTAGTAATTTTGAAAATAAATTTTTGTAGAAAATACCAAATTAATTGTGTATCACTTGGATACTGAATATTCATACCAAGAAAAAGACTAATGCAAGCTTCAACCGCTTCTATTGGATTTTTAATTGTATATTGAACATCACCAATTAATAGTCTAGTATTTTTTATTGGTAATCCAATTAATACTATTTTTGGATGTATACCAGTATCTTCCATAAAACATTTCTCTGCATAATCTCTTTCAAATTCATTTGCATCTTGTGAATTCTGTAAATTCAAGAGTAAAATTTAAAGTGTAATTCAGTCAACTTTTATTTTATATTTAAAATTTACCTCATGGAAAGATATAAATGACTTTTGCACTTCCATTTTATTAAGTCTTGTAAAACCAGCTGATGATCGTTTACGTTTTAAATTTGGTATTAAATATGCCAAAAGTAATAAAGCCAAAATAGATTGATCCCCTTTGAAAAAAAATACAAATAAAGTTAAGTATAATCATAAAGTAAATAATTATAGTGTAGTTTCTAAAATGAAATATTAAAATCTTACTTTCATTTGATGAATCAATTTTACTTAAAATATCTTTCACAGAATCATTACGATTTTTTCTTGCAGTCTCAATAATCTTACGATATATTCCATCAGTCCATAATTCTAAAGTTGGTTTCCATCCATATAATTTTTCAGTGTCCAATATTGACTAAAATTAAAATAGTTTATATTGATTAAAAGTGAAATGGTAAGATTATATAAAAGTTTCCACAAACCAATTTATATCCATCAGCACGACTAAGAACTGGAAATTTTTTCATATATTCTAATATTGAAATATTTGTTTGTAATAATTTCATTCGACTATCAAATGAGTTTACCCATTTCCATGGTATTGTTGAAATATCTTCTGGTATCTGATTACATAAATCATTAAAATATTCAATATCTTCTAAAGTTTCTTCATCTTAATAAATTTAATAATAAAAAAATAATAAATGGATGGAGTTTGTATTTCTCTTTAAAGATTTATTTTTACTCACCTAAATTTAACGGATCTGATATAAAATTTCCAGATGGAACAGTTGATAATGTCTGGTTTGGTTTTGTTCTTTTTCTTCTCACAATTAAACCAGCTTTTGCTAATACTGTTCGGTAATTGTTATATGCATCCCATAATTTACCTTCTGTACGTTGTCCAGCACAATGGGGAATATAAAATGTTTCTATATCATATTTTGGAAATATTTGATGTAAAAATAAATCAATGCGTATAAAATCTCTTGCTGTTAATCTTTAATAATGAAAAAAAAAATTATCGATAATTTGGGGAAAAAATAGAAAATGTCAAGATAAAACTAACGTTTTCGTTGGGTCTGTATCCAAAATATTTTTAATTAAACTTTTTGCAATGGATGTTTTTTCTCGATTTTCCAACATTTGTTTACGTTTATAATTGTGCATTGTGATTGAACAATTATTTTGTAGAAACGATTGTAGTTCCTGAAATTAATAATTAAATATTAAATTATTACAAATATTTATTGATGTCTAAACTAAATCCACATTTGCAAATAAACTAAAAAATGAAATAATTTTTTTTTAATTTGGTTGAAGTGAAAAAAAAAGCGCGTTTAAATGAGTTTTTTCTTCTTTGAGTAATTAAATTAAAATAAACATTTTCACTCTATTTTACTAAATGGATAAATAATATTTTATTTCTTTATCAAATAACGACAAAAAAAAAGGCAAAAATAGAAAATAGAAAATTAAAAAATATTCCGCAATAAAATGATAAATATTCAAAAAATAATGATTTTTAAATCAGTGGTGTAGTCTGTAGTTAGATCAAACAGTAAACTCACTTCAACTGTTGAAAATCCTGAATGCCTACCGCTTTCATAATTATTGTTTGATTGTGTTTGTATTGGAATAGGAACTGGTTCAGGTTCTGGTTCTGTACATTGTATTTCAACTATAAAATCAGAATCACCCTTGTATTGTAATAAATATTGTGATAAATATTTCATTGGTATTTCACATTCTGTATTCATATTTTGAAATGAAAATATTTTATTATTGGCAATGCCATACTGTTTTTTCACTGCAATCAAATAAAACAATAATTTTTAACATATAGTAAAACTTTAAAACTGAAATGATAAAAAAATTTATATTACCAACATCTAAAATATTACGATTTTCTAATTCTTTTCCATAATCGATTTTTATTAATTTTTTTTGATTATCAAATAAAAAGGTTGTAAAGAAACTATTCATTTTTTTTTATATTTTAACACACTATTTTCTTATTAATGGAAATTAACAATTAACTTTATTTTAAGTTGAACAAATTTATAATATAGAAACTTTAATGAATTGTTTGTGCTCATCGTCTAAAAATATTGTCGTAACTAAATTATTGATAATGCGAAGTGTATCGTTTTCTTTTACAGTTCGTATAATATATACGAACACGAATACGAACAACACAAACATATTAATGTTCTGTAGAAAAATCAATACAACTATAATAAAACTGTGTTTACGACCATCGTATATTATTATTTTGATAACATTATTCATAGTTGTGGTCAATGTTGCCAAATTTATAATATTCATATATATTTATACTTTTTTCAGGATTATCTTACATTAAATAAAAAATAATGAAAAAGTTATAGGAATGGCAACACTGTATTATAAATATAATATCATTGTTGGGGCAAAAAACATACAGAAATGACAGATGATGAATATTGTTGTTGAATTTGTATGTATTTATGCTTAAATATAATAAAAGTGAAGAACTGTGCGCCGTTGTGTTTTTTTGTGCATATTATTTTGAATGAATTGAATTTCACTAGTAAATTCATTAAATTTTTTAGAATTAAATGAAAGTGGTATATCAGTAGACAATTTTTAATTCGAGCTACTATACTGATTCTGTTATTTTACAGTAAGAATAAAATTAAGAGTCTAAATGATTTGTTTTTGTTTATGTTCATTGTTTTTGTTTCAGATTAAAAAAATCAATTTATTAAAAAACCAATTAAAGTATTTTAGAAACATTTCAGAAATGAAATTACAAATCACAATGACTTAGGTATTTTTATCATCTTCATTGCTTCTGTTCAGATAAAAAAAGAGTCAATTTATTAAAAAACCAATCTACATAATTTTTAAATCAATTTTTATTCATGTTTCGAATTTTAACAATTTTAATATTTCTAGTTTGCCTGTACAAGATAAAGGCAATTGAAAATGTGTAAGATCTCAGGCGCGTGTAATTCTCCATTTACATCCCTCTTGTTCACAGCCACCATGTCTCCATGTAAACATATTTCGATAAAGTTTTTGAGATGGTTCCAAAAATTCACCATCGATAAACAAATATTCGTTCCAATAAACATTTTTTATTTTGAAAAACTCAGATCCTTCAATTGGTTCAAATTGCCATCTGGCATAAACTGGTGCTTCGTTTGTTAATTTCCATGAAAAAACACGACGTCTTTGATTACTGAGTGCAAAATCATTTGTATCCGCGTAAAATAATTCATTAAATTTCACAATTTTTATATAAAAATAAGAACCATTTAAAGTTGGAATGAGCTTAGATTGACAATTTTCTTCCACACAATTTGCTGTTAGATATGTAAAAGTATTACGTCTTGATGAATCAACTTGAAATCGCTCTTCGTTTGCCCCAAAAAATTGTTCATTACCAATTATATTTTTAATGAAAATCTTTTCTGTCCATGGAAAGTTTTTAAGTGATTGAGGAAGATTATTGCGTAAGTAAATGTAGTTTTCACTCTCAGTATTATTTAAATGAAACACATTCATAACTTGGTACGCTATTGCTGTTGTTACTGTACTGTACAAGTGTCCATTTTTAATCATCTGTTCTAGTAAAATTCGACACCCAAGAATTGTTTCTTCAACATTATGAAGCGAATTCAAGAATTCCAGAATATTTTGGCCATATAATAAATTTCTCTCGTAAACCGAAGACACTAAATCTTGCATTGAAAGTGTACTTTGTTGGAAAAGGACTCTTGCTGCACAATAATCTCCTTCACGAATAACAGTCACAATATTTACATTTTTTGAAATAAATATGTCAATATCGTTTATATTAGATTGCATTTTATTTTTTACTGACTTTAACGATTCATCCATTATTTTTGTAAAATTATCAACAATTAATCTAAGATTAATTTGACATGAAATTGTTGATTCTGTATTTGTTAATAATTCAAAACTTTCAAAAATTGTTGAAACTGAATTGGCAAATACTGAGTATTCTCTTTTAAATATATCTGGTACCTCATTAGAACAAACTGATGTTGAACTTTGTTCAATATAATGACTTACTGATACTCTAATGATTGAAATAACAAAAATAAGTAAACAAATTTTTGCCATTATTAACTAAATCTTAAGAATTGTTTAACAAAACTATTTCTTTAATATAACACAACACTTTCAATAAATAAAGTCACACTATAGAATATAAGAACAAATGTTCTTCTTATATACCATCACATTTCCCTTTCTCTTAAAATTTTTTATAATTATGGGATTTTTGATGACAATATCAGAATTATTGTGTGAATCCCCTATATTTGGCTTCAAGTGTTAAGATAAATTTACATGTAATGATTTACAAACAACACTTCCGCATTTGTTAAATAAGTATTACAAATACTTTAGAAGCTTAAAACTATGCCAATGTATAAAATATTATAGTTTTATAAGATTTAAGATTACTTAAGTCCATAAGTTATTGTGACATAAGTAAAATAAAACCACCAGAAAACAATTGATATATTTATTATCACACCAAAAATATAAAATATGTAATAAGAATTTAGATAAGAAACATAAAGAGACTATTTTCTAATTTCAAATAGATAATTATTTCCTTTGATATAAAATAAAATATAAAAGAATAAGATTTTTTAAACGCGAATAAATTTCCATTTACATCCTTCTTGTTCACAGCCACCAGGTCTCCAGGTAAATAAATTACGATAACTTAACGCATCTGGTTGTAAAAATTCATCATTAATAAACAAATATTCATTCCAATAAATGTTCTTTATTTTAAAAAAATCAGTTCCTTCAACAGGTTCAAATTGCCATCTTGCTGTTTCTGATGGATCACCTTGAGGGATCCATGAAAATACACGACGACGCTGATTACTAAGAGCGTACTTG
This sequence comes from Pedicia rivosa, assembly GCA_963082725.1. Taxonomy (NCBI): domain Eukaryota; kingdom Metazoa; phylum Arthropoda; class Insecta; order Diptera; family Pediciidae; genus Pedicia; species Pedicia rivosa. The sequence continues at coordinate 43,667,950 of OY720152.1, read as the reverse complement.
TCTGTATCTGCATAAACAAAATTATTGTATTTTAAATCGCGTATTATAAAATATGAACCATTTGAAACTGTTGAAAAAGTCCATTTTAAATGTGCAGACGTATGATCAGCACCTAAGTATGTATAAAGTTTAAATCGAAACGAGTCAAACTGAAGAATAGAATTGACAGCGTACCCAACAAATAGCTGTTCATTATCAATTGAATTTTTAATTAATACCTGTTCAGTCCATGGAAAATTTTTAAATGATTTTGGAAGATTATTTCTTAAATAAATGTAGTTTTGATTTTGTGCATGCTTTAAATGGAAAATATTCATAACTTGATAAGCTATTCTTGTTGTCAGGGTGGTGTATAACTGTCCTTTCTTTATCATCTCATCAAATAAAATGCGGTACCCAAGTATCGCTTTTTCAATTCCTGAGAGAGAATCCAAAAATCCTAATAATTTTTCACCATACTCTAAATTTCCTTCGTAAACAGCAGGCACTAATTGTTGCAGAGGAATATCATTTTGTTGCATAATTAAATTTCGTGCCACACAAAAATCACCTTCCCTAATAACAGTTACAATATTTACTTCATTTGAAACCAACTTTCTAATCTCAATTAGTGTTGACTGCATCTCAGTTTCAATTGATTTCAGTGATTCATCAATTACTTTAGAAAAATTAGTGACAATTGATTTTATACCAAATTGACAAGAAACCGTTCGACTAGAATTTGTTAATGATTTAAAACTCTCAAAAATTGTTGAAACTGAATTTGCAAATTTAGAATATTCGGTTTTATATTCTTCTGGCACTTCACTGGAACAAACTGGTGAAGAATTTTTTTCTATATAATAACTTGAGGATAATCCAACGATTGCAACGAAGCAAAACATTATTTGTAACTTCATAATTTTAAACTACTTTTTAATTTAACTCACTTAAAACTATGAATTAATTCATCAATGAATTAATTTTAACTAGACTTTAATCATTGAAGATTTTCTTATATATCATCACAATTCCCCCTCTCTAGAAATTTAATAATGTTCATTTTATCTGTTATATGGGAATGAATAAATTTATCGGTTTAACCAAATTTTGTGTAAAAAACCTTTTGGAATAAAACTTTATGCTTTATACGATTTTCAATTATAATTGTGTTGCTCCAAAAATGTTTGAAAAATTTCAATTTACAAATACTAACAAATGGAATTAGGAAATAAAATATTTGGTATTTTAAAAGACTTTGTGTATAGAGTTTTAAATTTGATTTTGAACTAATTATTCCATTATATTAAAATAATATTCATTGACAATATGTTTTATTTTCTATACATATCGGTCAGTATGACCACATACGATCACCAGCCAACACCATAGTACAATATTGGCAGCATATCTAAATTTAAATATTTCTGAAAATTTTACAAACATTTATAGAATCACAGATCTAATAAAATCAAAATGAAATTTACAAAAGTGAAATAAAAATTAAATTTTAAGAAACAAATAAGAAACAATTTTCTTTATTTATCACAAATTACTCATTCACAAATTTTTCTAAAAATAAAAATAAATCTGTATTTGACTTTGAATTAATGATAAGAATGTTATAAGTTCATATTTTAAATGTTTTTTATTTTGCTTGAAACTAAAATACTAGAATATTTTAAACGCGAATAAATTTCCATTTACATCCTTCTTGTTCACAGCCACCAGGTCTCCAGGTAAATAAATTACGAAAGCTTAGGGCACCTGGTTCTAAAAATTCATCATTAATAAACAAATATTCATTCCAATAAATGTTCTTTATTTTAAAAAAATCAGTTCCTTCAACAGGTTCAAATTGCCATCTTGCTGTTTCTGGTGGATCACCTTGAGGGATCCATGAAAATATACGACGACGCTGATTACTAAGAGCATATTCTTCTGTATCTGCATAAAAGAAGTTATTGTATTTTAAATCGCGTATTATAAAATATGAACCATTTGAAACTGCTGAAAAAGTCCATTTACAATGTGGAGACACATGATCAGCTCCTAAGTATGTATAAAGTCTGTATCGCGATGAATCAAATTGATGAATAGAATTTGATGCATGTCCTACAAAAAACTGTTCACTATTGATTGCATTTTTAATAAAAATCAGTTCAGTCCATGGAAAGTTTCTAAAAGATTGTGGAAGATTATTTCTTAAATAAATGTAGTTTTGATTTTGTGCATGCTTCAAATGGAAAACATTCATAACTTGATAAGCTATTCTTGTTGTTAGGGCGGTGTATAACTGTCCTTTCTTTATCATCTCATCAAATAAAATTCGGTACCCAAGTATCGATTTTTCAATTCCTGAGAGAGAATCCAAAAATCCTAATAATTTTTCACCGTACTCTAAATTTCCTTCGTAAACAGCAGGCACTAATTGTTGCAGAGGAATCTCATTTTGTTGCATAATTAAATTTCGCGCTACACAAAAATCACCTTCCCTAATAACAGTTACAATATTTACGTCATTTGAAACAAACTTTCTAATCTCAATCAGTGTTGACTGCATCTCAGTCTCAATTGATTTCAGTGATTCATCAATTAATTTAGAAAAATTAGTGACAATTGATTTTAAACCAAATTGACAAGAAACCGTTCCACTAGAATTTGGTAAAGATTTAAAATTTTTAAAAACTGTTGTTATTGAATCTGCAAATGATGAATATTCCGATTGTAACATTTTTGACACATCACTAGAACAAACAATTGGAGAGATTTGTTCGATATTATGACTTGAGGATATTTTCACAAACAGAATTACAAAAATTATTACACTTTGAAGACGTTTCATTGTGTAATTTTCTTAAGATGTTATATAAAGTTTTATTTTGAACTAAATTCTAGAATTTTCAAATTTCTTTTATATATACCCTTCAATTTCCCCTTCTCTAAAATTCTTGTGGTCAGCATTTTTAAATTGTAAATGGATTGATAAGGTTATCGTAACTTTCTATTTATGCATGGTTTTAATTTGCCTACTCTAGTAAAAGAATTAGAATTCTTATAATAATTATTATCATCATCATAATTGCAACAGTGCATAGTTCTGCTATGGACATTTTAATTGGATGCAACTAATGGACTATGAAAGAAAACTATTTTATGTTATGATGATGATCTAAAGAATAAATATTCCGATCTTAATTGCATCAACATTTTGTTATCTTTATTACGCTTCATGTATTTCTCATATACAATAAAATAATAATAAAATATTCTTAAATTCACTAACCATAAATAAAATGTAAATAGATCAGAAGTTATACAATCAGCTAAAACAAATCAATTTTTGTAGAATTTTCAACATCTACAAATAAACAAATACCGAAGCAATATTAATTTTGATTGAGTTGAGTTCATTGTAATCTGTTGTAATTAAATGTTTTTTTTAACCAAAATTTTAAACTCAAGTAAGATTGAACAATCTTATTCAACAATAAAAAAAAGTTGTTTCCTGTAGATTTGATTTTATGGGAAAATTTAAAAAAAAAAAACCTTAATCGAACATTTTTTAATTATAAAATCAATTTTATTTGTAATTAATTAGAGTTTTTAACAAAAAGTTTTGTTTAAAATAAAAATATAATAAATTATTCATCTTGTATTATTTTCCACTTGCATCCGTCTTGGTCGCATTCTTTTGGTCTCCATGTGAATAAATTCCTTAATTTTGGATCTTGCGATTCCAAATATTTATTATCAATAAACAAATATTCATTCCAATAAAGATTTTTAATTTTAAAAAGATCACTTCCTTCCACTGGCTCAAATTGCCATCTTGCCGAATCTAAAACATGATTCGAATGTTCAAGTGATTTCCATGAAAATACACGACGACGTTGTTTATTAAGAGCAAATTCATTTGATTCTGCATAAAATAATTCTTTATATTTATTATTTTCAATATGAAAATGAACACCATGTTTTTCAGGTATAAATCTCCATAGACATTGTGAGTCTTCACAATTACCTGGAACATATGTAAATATTTTACGTCTTGGTGAATCTTTATCATCAACACCAGCAATCATTGTTTCATCATCAATTGAATTTTTAATAAAGACTTTTTCTGTCCATGGAAAATTTTTAAATGATTTTGGAAGATTATTACGTAAATAAATATAGTGTTCATTTTGAGAATGTTTTAAATGGAAAACATTATAAACTTTATATGCAATTATTGTTGTTAATGTACTGTATACTTGTCCCTTTTTAATCATTTCATCAAATAAAATTCGATAACCATAAATTGTTATTTCAATATCAATAAGTGAATTTAAAAATTCTATAACTTTTTCACCATATAATAAATTTCCATCATAAACATCTGGTATTATTTCTATAAGTGAATATTTTCCATGTTTTCGTAGTAAATTTCTTGCTGCACAATAATCACCTTCACGAATAACTGTCACAATATTTAAATCATTTGTAACAATTTTTTCTATTTCAATTATTGTTGTATGTAATTCTTTTTCAGCTAATTTTAATGAATCATCTAATTCTTTAGTAAAACTATTAATAATTGATTTAATACCAAGTTGACATGAAACTGATGAACCAGAATTTGGTAATGATTTAAAATTTTTAAAAATTGTTGCAATTGAATTTGCATAAACTGTATACTCAATTGATATTCCTCTTGGTACATCATTAAAACAAACATTATCAAGACGACGTTCAATATTGAGTGTATCAAGACTTCTTTCAATATTGTGACTATTTGATATTTCAATTATCAAATAGAAAAATATTAATGTACAAAAATAATTCTTCATTGTTAATTTTTTACTTTATTTATATCACTAATTAAAATTTAAACTTTAAACAGAAGAACTTTAAAAACTAATTAATATGAAAATAAATCACGGCTATTTATATGAAAATTTTTGTGAAAATTCAAATAATTACTATCGTAAAAGTTATAAATCGAGTTCTAAATTTCTAGTTTTAAAATAATCAGTGTTGCACTTAGGAAATCATTTTATAGATTAACGTAAGATAAATTCTTGATTGAGCTCATCGAATTTGAAATAAATTTAAAAGGAATAATATTCGGTTCTATACTCTCAATAAATTACGTCTTTTTTATTTCAAAGCAACAATTTGTTGAACGTTGAGATTTATAAAAATTTAGACAAATTTAAAATATTAACAATATTTAAAGTTCAATTCTGAAAATAAATATATAATTAAATAATGATTTCAATCTTGTTTAATTTCTTTATGTTAATATTTTCGGGTTGATCGAACTCCCATACGGGAGTCATATGAATTTATTAGATTTAAAAATTCAAGTTTAACAACATTTCTTTGTTTCTTCTTTATTTTCAATTAAATCATAATAACATTTTGTGCCTTTGCATTAAAATTAAATTATTTGATTTTATATTAATGATACAACAATTAGGCTTCTACACAAAATATTAAAGTTTTATTAAAGATGCATATAGAAAATATTCACACACATCACATTAATTAGAATCGATACAATTATTAGCATAACATCAAATTACGAAAAGTGTTACATTATTGAATCTCTTGTTTATTAAAAAATATATTTTTGTTTGTACAATTAATCCAGAAATAATGAAAAAAAAAAAGTATGCGTGTTAAAATAAAATTAATTGTGTTAATGACAATATCAAGGGTAAAACTTATAGAAAATTTATTGTATACCATTCACAATTTTTTTTGTAATTAGTCAATTACAGTGAATACTGTTTGATTTTTTATTTTAAAAGATATTTAAAAGATTTATTAAAACAAAACAATAAATAATAATCTTGATTTTTCATTTACGTAATCAAACCCAAATAGTAAAGAAAATTGATTGAATATCGTACTAAAATTAGTACGAACAGAAATACAATTATTAGAACATTTTATATATTGTCTGTACGTATAAAAACAAACAATTTTTCCATTTTATTGTATAGTGTTAATTGATCAATAATAATTTAATTAAGTAAATTAGGTAAGTAATTAATTAACTAATTAGGTTAAGGATAAATTTAACATTTTTCATTTGATCAAATATATATTTTTATTGTAAAAAATTCACAAACTCAATAGAGTTAAACATTTATAATTGAAACGTTCATTTGTGTTGGCACAATTTAAGTTTAAGTTAAAAATAATAGAAAATTTTTAGTGAATAAAAAAATGGTTTTTGATTGGTGAGTTGTTTAAATAATAGTGATGTTTAATAATTATTAATAATAAATATACAAAATCATAGCAAGATAAGACGAGAATTGAATGAAAATGATTTAAGTAAAGAAACTAAATTAAAACCAAAATTGACCAGAAGTTTAATGTCAGACTACGCTGATAGTAGTACAATACACGGAGTTAGATATTTAACTGAACCAAAACGTCCTTTAGCAGAAAGGTAAAATGAATAATATTAATATACATTCATTTGTTTATTTAATATTTATATGAAAATTCTAGAATCTGGTGGATTATTGCTTTTGTTATTTCAATAACATGTTGTTGTCTTCTCATTTTTAAAGTTTGGAATAAATGGGCTGAAAATCCTGTATTAATTAGTTTCGCTGATAGACCAACACCAGTATCAGAAATACCATTTCCAGCTATAACTATTTGTCCTCAATCAAAATTTAATTCAGAAGAATTTAAATTTCCTCATTATTTTAATTTAATGACAAAAAAGAAATACAATGACTACTCTCAAAATATATCAAAAGACCAGTAAGAAATTTTTACTTTACAATATAGTTTTTGTTTATTTTAATTCAATCCATTAAATATTTAAGCGTGCAAAAAATGAAATCAATTATGCAGATATGTAATGATGATTATACATCTCAATTAAAGTTACTAAATCAAACATATACGGATAAAACATGTATACAAGATTTAATAGAGTTAGCACCAAAATTAAGTGATTTAATTTCTGCCTGCGATTTCCAGGATACCACAGAACTTTGTGAACATTTTTTTACACAGATTGTAACTGATTTGGGAATTTGTTACACATTTAATATTTTGAATACAAAAGATTTATATCGTGAAAAAGAAATTCAAAAATCATACGAATATTATAAACATTCTAGAAGGACCATTCAATGGACTCTCGAAAATGGTTATACAGATAAAGCACCTGAAATAGGATATCCTAGACGTGTATTAAGTTCAAATAAAAAAGATTCCCTTAGTGTGTATCTTAGGTTATATCCCAAATATTTTGATTATATGTGTAGTGGACCAGTTCTAGGATTCAAAGTAATAGTCACAAATATGTTATTTTTAGTTTTTCCATAAAAATTTCATTATAGATTTTGTTTCACAACCCAAATGTGATTCCACGGTTTCATAAAAATTTTCATCATATCCACTTGGAAGAGGATGTTGTGTTTACCATAACACCAAAACTTACGAAAACTTCTGCTGGATTAAGAAATTATTCTCCACATATGTAAAATCTGTTTACAAGATTGAAAATTATAAAATACTGTATTTTTTTTTGTTAATTTCAGACGTCAGTGTTATTACACCAAAGACAAATATTTAAAATTTTTTAATGTTTATACACAAGAAAACTGTGAGCTAGAATGTCTTGCTAATTACACACTCTCTTCATGCGGATGTGTTTTATTTTATATGCCCAGTAAGAAATCATTAAATGATAATCTACGGAAATTTAAATCTTACAATTTGTAGGTGCTCCGGGAACTCGTATTTGTGGAAGTGATTTGCGGAAGTGTAGTAAGAATGCCGCATATAAACTTGATACAAGTCAACAAAAACAAATGTTGAGAAAGAGTGATGGTGAGAAAATAGGTTGTAATTGTTTACCAGCTTGTACTTCAATTTCTTATGAAACGGAAATTGAAAAACATTTCCCAAATTGGGATAAATTATTGCATTCACTGGACATAGACGAAATTCCAGAGTTTGTTAATCGTAATAATTTTACTTATGTTAAATTTTCAAAATTAATATTTTATTTCAGATATAAAATGTCTCGAATCAGTGTCCGTTTCAGGGAAACTGAATTTATTAGTAATCAACGTTCAGAACTATATGGCGCTACTGATTTTGTTGCAAATTGTGGAGGTTTACTTGGACTTTTTATGGGTGTTTCATTGCTTAGTATAGTTGAGATTATCTATTTCTGTACATTTCGATTTTTTTCAAATTTAAGATTGAAAGCAAATAGACGTAATTCATCATCCGAAATTGAAAATTTGGCTGTTTCGGATAATGGAAATGAATAAGTTCACTATACTTCTAGACATATAATTTGTTGAAAATCTGATATATTCTTGATGGCCATACAAATAAGTTCAAATAAAAAACTTATGGTATACATAAAAAAGTGATTACACAACAATTATAACATCAGGAAAAATTGAAAGAAAAAATAATCTCACTTATAAATAATATAATTTTGATTATTAGATTTGTCTATAATTTACAATATTTTATGTAACTAATTTAATAGATAAAAAAAATCTAATAATAAATATTAAAGCTTTGTTAAAAATTTGAAATGATTATTTATATGAGATGAAGGAAAATATGTATGATCGTAAATCACAACAATAACTACTCTCGATTATATATATTAAAATTATTCCATCTAAAATTAAATACATAAAAATCACCTTTATGTAAAAATTATTTTCCTGTTCTTTTCCACCATTAAATGTAATCGAAATTTTAACCATTATCATGTCTATCGTTGGAATAATTTTCAATTAGTGAATATTAATTTAAAAAAAAAGATTCATGCATTAGGTAAATATATGTTTGGATACAAAGTACTTCCTTGAAATTTATTTGAACTACTCAACTTTAAAAAGATTAAAATTTTGTGAACTCTATTTGTGTTGAACATATTATACTATGTACATTTATTCTCCATTATAATGTGTTCTGGGTGTGATTTAAATATTTTTATTGTTCTCGACACAAAATATATTTTAGTAACAGAAATAATTAAATTATTTAATAGCGATGTAATTTTTAAAATTGAAATATTCGAGACTATAAAAGGCTAGAGGAATTGTTGAAAGCACAACAGTTACGTTCTTCTATACTCACGCGTTTGTTTTGAATTTGGATTAAAGTTAAAATATCTGACTGACAGAAATTGTTAAAGTGTATAAATGTTGTGCAGTTGGTTGGTTAATTTTGTGCTGATGCAGAATAATAATTAAATAAAGTTTAATATTTATCTTACAGTAAAAAAGGGCGATCCGAAAATCACAAAAACCATGAGATAAATGAAACTAAAAGTGATGGTTGGAGTAAAGTTTTATCTGAATACGCTGGTAGCAGCACAATACACGGAGTTAGATATTTAACCGAACCAAAACGTCCTTTGGCAGAGAGGTGAACCATATCTCAGTTTTAAATTGAATTTTAACATTTAATTTTTGAACTTTGTAGAATCTGGTGGATTATTGCATTTTTACTATCAGTCACTTTTTGTGGAATATTTATAACAAATATTTGGAATAAATGGCACGAGAAGCCTGTTATTATTAGTTTTGCTGATAGAACAATACCAGTAAGAGAGATACCATTTCCAGCTGTAACCATTTGTCCTCAAACAAAATATGTATCTGAAATATTTAATATGATTTTAATTCTTAAAATACTTGCTGAAAATAAAGAAATCAATAAATATGTAACCGACGACGAGTAAGAACTAATAATTTTTTAGCATTGTGTATTTTCCGTATATATTTTTTTTCTTTTAATAATTGAAGTCTGAGGCGGATAAAATCAATTATGCATATATGCGAAGATGGTTATGTTCGTAACCTAATAAAATTAAATCAAACGTACACGAATGAGACATGTGTTGATGATTTATTTGAAATTGCACTAACGTCTTTAGACATTTTTTTCGAATGCAAGTGGAAAAACTTGTCTGAAAATTGTAGTACAATTTTTACACCAATATTAACAGATATTGGTGTTTGCTTCACTTTCAATATTCTCAGCGAAGAACAGATATTTCGAGAAAGTCAAATTCAAAAATCATACCAATCTTATGACCAACCACAAAACTTATCTAATTGGTCACTAGATAATGGATATTCAAAAGACGAGAATTTTGATCCATACCCGAGACATGTCCTAAGTTCAAATAAATTAGATTCCCTAATTGTAGCACTGCGTGTTGATAAACAGAATATGGATTTTAGTTGCAGTGGTGTAAATCAAGGATTCAAAGTTAAATCTGTCACTATAAATCCTCAAAAACCATTAAATCATTATTTAATTTTAGATTTTGCTTCACTCGCCAAATGTGATTCCACGATTTCATAACAATTTTCATCATATTAATTTTGGAGAGGCTGCAAAATTTAAAATAACACCAAAAATGACGAAAACTTCTGATGGATTAAAAAAATATTATCCACATATGTGAATTCTCTTTAGAAAATTAGAATTGTAATTATTCTTAACACAGTTCGTTTCTCAATTTTCAGACGCCAGTGCTTCTACAACAAAGAAAAATATTTAAGATTTTTTAAAGAATATTCACAAGAGAATTGTGAATTACACTCTTTCCATTTGTGGATGTGTTAAATTTTCTATGCCTTGTAAAAATCACACTAAATACATAAATACCATAAATACCAATTTTGAATTTTTAAGATGCACCAGGAACACCTCTGTGTGGAGTGATGTTAATAGATTGTTATGAACAAGCTGAATATGCTCTTGCGATTATGAATAAAAATAATAATCTAACCAATTGCAATTGTTTACCTAGTTGTACTTCAGTTATTTATGAATTTGAAAAGGAACAATTACATACAAATTGGTATAGATATTTAAAATCCACTGGATACAATAAGGATAGTTTTTCATAGTAATTTTTTATGTCACTTATTAATTATTCTTTCTTAGAAATAATAAATATTTTATTTTAGTGCGAGACTATCGAGCTTCACAATTCTTTTTAAGGAAGATGAATTTATTAGTTCTTACAGAGCGGAATTGTATAGTACCACAGATTTTATTGCAGATTGTGGGGGATTACTTGGTCTCTTCATGGGCGTGTCATTACTAAGCATTGTTGAGATCATTTATTTTTGTACAATTAGGTTAATTTCCAATTTCAGAATGAAAAAACACATAGAAAACTGCCATGACAGAAAAACTTAAAATATCAATTAATATGTGTAGTCAACTTTTAATTTTAATTTTTAATTCAAATGTAATTGAATTAATTTATTATTATTTCATTACTTTACACCTAGAAGGGATTAACAAAATATGGTTTTACAACAAGAAATACTTAAGTGTATTTAATTTAGCACAATGATATCAATCACAACTACTTTTTTTAGTTTGCCAGTATTTCTTGAAAATTTTGTAGGTAACTTTTAAATAAAAAATTAAATCCAGAGGATATTTTACTTTTAATAGGTGCTTTTTATGTGTTAAGAATTAATGTAATATTTTCAGTTTTAAATTTAACAATAAAGATTTAAAAACAAAAATTAAAAGTTAAAGCATATGGGATCAATTTGTTAAATTTCCTTCATTAAAATTTCTTTCATCAAAATTAGAAAATAATTTTTATATTTCTCTAGCCCTGTGCACAGTTCTATATTGATAAACTTGAAAGTTTTTTTTTAATTGTTTTTTATTTTTAATAATTAAATTTTTCTAAAAGGTTTAATAAATAATAACATTCGCATTGACTTAATAATGATAATTGTGGTGTGGGGCACTGAAGGAAACTTGAGCAGCATCATGGTGATCATAATGAGCATGGTGGACAACTGGAGAAACATGGTGGACAACTGGAGCAACATGATGAACAACTGGAGCTAAAACTTTAGCAACAACTGGAGCAACATATTTAACTTGATGGTGTTGTTGTTGATGATGTTCTTGTGGAGCGAATCCCTTAATTGGTTCACGGTGGACCACAGCGTTGAATCCATGGTGTTCATCAGCGGTGTATTCGACGGTTCTTAAGTGTCCATCAGCATCAACTAGGGAGTATTTTCCTTGGACATTGTCTCCATGACGAGTTTCTTGTTGACTCTTGATATCTCCAGTATGATGATCTTCAACTTTGTATGAGAAATCATATTCAGCTGGGGCATGTTCTTCATGATGATTATAGTGACCTAAGCCAGCATGTTGTTGTTGATGGTGTTGTTGCTGATATTGGTGTTGGGCTGAGACTGCTGCCAAGAGGGCGAATAATGCAATAAACTGAAATAAAAATTAAATTATTTTATTTGATCAAAATTGTAATAATAAAAATAAATTACTTTGTATGCCATTTTAATGTTTTATTTAATTATATGTCAACTATATTGAACTGAATACAAGTGAGGAATGATACTTTTAGTTGCACTTCACTTCATTTTTATATCAAAAAAATTATTTGAATTCGTTAAAAAAATGTGCTCGTACACACCTTTCACCCTCAAATGAGAGAGAAAATTTAAACAAGTTTTTTGTGTCATAATAACAGATTGGGCGAATTATTTTTATTGAAAAATAAATGAATTTTTAAAACTGTTGAATTTACCTCTTTCTTTTTTTATTTTCTTTTTTTGGAGAAATGTGAAAAATTACGCAAATAATTAATAATTTGTCTAGAGAATGCTGGTAAGCTGATATTTGAACTTGAATTATTATACAAAAATTTCATTTATTTGCCTCATTCAGAAATACTATTATATTATTTAAATAATATTTAGCGAATTAATGTATTTTACTGCGTTCAATGGATTATATTTCTGTAATAGAAATAACTTAGGAATGAAAAATTAAGCAGCAATTATATCGTATTAGTAAAACAAGTAATAAAATAATTAACTCTCTGTATATTTAGCTGTATCTTCCATCTTCAGTAAAGATATGAAATTACAATAATGATAATATTCAATAACATCTATAAATGAGTGGGAAGATTTGTAGGAATGGTGTTGTGTTCAATGGACAGAAATATTGCGTGTTGTATAGTTATACATTTAGAGCCATTAGAGTTATTATTGCGTCAGTATGTAAATGTGTTCTTAATTCTAATTCTAAACTAAAGTACTAAACACTATGAACACTAAATATATTCTTCTTTATATCGAAATTAATTAATTATAATTAGCAAAGCGTGGATCAATATTATTATTTGTGCACGTCTTTCAAATTCTATTCTCCTCTAACGGAGAAAGTTTTTTCATTCTAAAATTCGAAATTAACCTGATTGTACAAAAATAAATAATTTCAACAATGCTTAACAATGAAACGCCCATGAATAGGCCAAGTAATCCCCCACAATCTGCAATAAAATCTGTGGTACCATACAATTCCGCTCTGTAAGAACTAATAAATTCATTTTCTTTAAAATTGATTGAGAAACTCGATAATTTAGTGCTAAAAAATATTATGAAATTAAAGATATCATCAAAAAAATTTAATAACATTTGCACAAATTTACTTAGTAAATCTGGTGAAATTCATGTCCACTGATTTCATAAATTTCAACCAATCGGGTCGATATGTTTCCTTTTCTGATTCATAGATAATTGAAGTGCAAGCAGGTAAACAATTGCATGTATGATTAGCAAAATTATTCATAATTGCTAGAGTATGTTCAGCTTTTTCATAACATTTTATTAAGGCCACTCCACACAGAGGTGTTCTTGGTGCATCTTTAAAATTTAAGATGGATTAAATTATTACTAATATTATGCATTTAGTGTCATTTTTACAAGGCATAGAAAATGAAACACATCCACAAACAGCTAGAGTATAATTGGACAAGCATTCTAAGTTACAATTCTCCTGTGTATACTCATTAAAAAATCTTAAATATTTGTCTTTGTTATAAAAGCACTGACGTCTGAAAAATTAAAATATTATATAATATACAAAAAACTTATGTACGATTAAAACGAACTCACATATTTGGTGAATAATTTTTTAATTCATCAGAAGTTTTAGTTATTTTTGGTGTTAATTTAAATTCTACAATCTCTTCCAAGTCAATATGATGAAAATTTTTAATAAGTCGTGGTATCACATATGGCGGATGAAACAAAATCTGTAATTAAAAATGATTTATGTGTGTTTCAAATTTTAAGATGTCTCGATAGATTTCACTTTGAATCCCTGAATAGGACCACTACAACTATAATCCAAATTAAAATTGTCTATACTAAGGTATACAACTAGGGAATCAAATTTATTGGAACTTAAAACACGTCCTGGATATGGATCAGAATTTTCGTCTTTTGAATATCCATTTTCTTGTGTCCAATTGGATGTTTGTTGTGGTTGGTCATAATATGTGTATGATTTCTGAATTTGGCTATCTCGATACATTTCTTGTTGGTTCAAAATATTAAAAGTGAAGCACATTCCTACATTCGTCAATGTTGTGGTAAACAATGTATCACAATTGTTGGAATTATTCCAGAGACAAAAAAAAAAAATTTCTGAATGGTCAAGTGCAAATTTTCGCAACTCATCAACAGATGACTGATTCGTAAAAGTTTCGCTAAAATTTAACATACGACGAACATAATGATTCCCACATAAATGCACAATTGATTTCATCCGTCTCAGACTTCAATTATCATAAATGCAAAAAAAAAAAGAAGAATTTGAGAAAATTATACACACACAAGATAGAAAATGAAACTATTTTATTTTAATCTTACTCGATTTCTGTAATATTTTCATTAAATTCATTATTATTTCCTTCTATAAATATTTTAAAATTTCTTGTAAAGTCAAATATATTAGACTTGAATTTTGTTTGAGGACAAATGGTTACAGCTGGAAATGGTATCTCTCTTACTGGTATTGTTCTATCAGCAAAACTAATAATAACAGGCTTCTCATGCCATTTATTCCAAATATTTGTTATAAATATTCCACAAAAAGTGACTGATAGTAAAAATGCAATAATCCACCAGATTCTACAAAGTTCAAAAATTAAATGTTAAAATTCAATTTAAAACTGAGAATATGGGTCACCTCTCTGCCAAAGGACGTTTTGGTTCGGTTAAATATCTAACTCCGTGTATTGTGCTGCTACCAGCGTATTCAGATAAAATTTCACTCCAACCATCCGTTGCATTGTTAATATTTTTATTATTTCTATAACTTCTGGGTGATTTTTTGTTACTAAAAGAAATATAAATTATTGTGATGAATTTAATTCAGAAAACCTTCACAAACCAAAAAAATGGCATTTTAACACTTTTTAGTAATATCTCTGAATATATTTTTATTTTAAACAAACAAGTGACTATTGTGAATTAACTATTTGTATCTCCAATGTTTCCTACCTTTATATAGTGGAAATTATATACGAAAAAGTCATTAAGTAAATTAAATTATTTAATTAATTCTGTTTTAAATATTTATTTTATTCAGACACCAATAAAGAATTAAATCACACCCAGAATATATTAAAAATATGAGGGATTCTACATTTAGAATATAAAATTAATACTATTCACTCTAACTTTTTATATTAATAGAATTTCCAATTTGTTCACGTTCCATCATTTAGTTACAAATTGGAAATCATATTTATGATTTTACACAATAAATAATTGCAAAAAGAATTGATTAATATTGATGGATTGAATAAAACAATTCGCTCACGAAAAAAACTTGTTTACATTTTCTCTCTGATTTGAGGGTGAAAGGTGTGTACGAGCACATTTTTTTAACGAATTCAAATAATTTCTTTGATATAAAAATGAAGTGAAGTGCAACTAAAAGTATCATTCCTCACTTGTATTCAGTTCAATATAGTTGACATACAATTAAATAAAACATTAAAATGGCATACAAAGTAATTTATTTTTATAATTATAATTTTGAGCAAGTAAAATAATTTAATTTTTATTTCAGTTTATTGCATTATTCGCCCTCTTGGCAGCAGTCTCAGCCCAACACCAATATCAGCAACAGCACCATCAACAACAAAATGCTGGCTTAGGTCACTATAATCATCATGAAGAACATGCCCCAGCTGAATATGATTTCTCATACAAAGTTGAAGATCATCATACTGGAGATATCAAGAGTCAACAAGAAACTCGTCATGGAGACAATGTCCAAGGAAAATACTCCCTAGTTGATGCTGATGGACACTTAAGAACCGTCGAATACACCGCTGATGAACACCATGGATTCAACGCTGTTGTCCACCGTGAACCAATTAAGGGATTCGCTCCACAAGAACATCAT
The DNA here is from genome assembly GCA_963082725.1 of Pedicia rivosa. Taxonomy (NCBI): domain Eukaryota; kingdom Metazoa; phylum Arthropoda; class Insecta; order Diptera; family Pediciidae; genus Pedicia; species Pedicia rivosa. The sequence goes on along the minus strand of OY720152.1, from coordinate 43,651,693 downwards.
CAACAACAACACCATCAAGTTAAATATATTGCTCCAGTTGTTGCTAAAGTTTTAGCTCCAGTTGTTCATCATGTTGCTCCAGTTGTCCACCATGTTTCTCCAGTTGTCCACCATGTTGCTCCAGTTGTTCATCATGCTCATTATGATCATCATGATGCTGCTCAAGTTTCCTTCAGTGCCCCACACCACAATTATCATTATTAAGTCAATGCGAATGTTATTATTTATTAAACCTTTTAGAAAAATTTAATTATTAAAAATATAAAACAATTAAAAAAAAACTTTCAAGTTTATCAATATAGAACTGTGCACAGGACTTGAAAATCATAGAGATTATATTCTTATTTAGATAAAATGAAGGAAAATGAAAGAAATTGATCCTTTTCTTTAATTTTCAATCGACAGAATTTTAGATGTCTGGAATTTTCCATTCTTTTTTGTTTTATTTCCTGTTTAGTTTAATGTGGTCATAAATGAAATCATGAATATTAGTATCTGTGTTCCTGGCCAAACTCGCCATTAAAAATCCTTTAGCTTATGGCTATCAATTTCCAAAAAAGCATTTTCCCTTAGTTTCGTGTTTAGTGTGTTTGAAAGATGAGTACAAAAATATGATTTTATGATGAGAATTAATTCACTTTACAAATAAAAGAAAACAATTTTGGATCATTTGACTGATTAATTGGAACGATTCAAATGAATATTAATTAAAAAGTTTTGTTGATTTTTTATTGATAAATTTAAAACGGAAAATATTACATTGATTCATGTTACATAAGAAACACTTATTAAAAGTAAAATATCCTCTGGATTTAATTTTTTACTTAAAACTTGGCTAAAATATTTTCAAATAATACTGGCAAGCTAAAAAAAGTAGTTGTGATTGATATCATTGTGATAAATTAAATACACTTAAGTGTTTCGTGTTGTAAAACCATAATATGTTAATCCCTTCTAGGTGTAAAGTAATGAAATAATAATAAATTAATTGAATTACATTTGAATTAAAAATTAAAATTAAAGTTGATTACAACTACGTCGGTTATTGTATGAGATAATCTGCATGTCTTTCAAGTTCTGGTCCCTGCTTTTTTCGGGATGTTTATTTGATTAATTATAATTGAAAATTTACCTGATTTCAACAATGCATAGTATGAAACCATAAATCGGTGAAATCATAAATTAATTGATTGTCTATCTTCATCATAATATTTGTAAGATTTTTGAATTTGTACTTCGATCTTTAATAAGCTTCAATATATTAATAAAATACGGAATTAGAAATGTAATGAGATATCAATAAGTTTAAAGGTATTAATATTTTATATTTTAAGTTAACATTCAACTTATGCTATTTGTATGTTTAAGATTTATGTCGTAACGCCGCTAGAAAATTAAAATAAAGTTATTGTTTTAATTATTTGACACATTTACTGACATAATTATAATCATCAATCATCTATCGAATTCTGTCATTAAACAATAAACACAGAGGAATCCTCAACATCTGTAAAAATGTCTTGTGTATCTTTTTTCAATATTAAATTTGTAATTAGCCTGATTGTACAGAAATAAATGATTTCAATAACGCTGAGCAATGAAACACCCATGAAAAGACCAAGTAAGCCGCCACAGTCGGCAATAAAGTCTGTGGGACCATACAGTTCTGCTCTATATGAACTAATGAATTCAGTCTCCTTAAAAAGGATTGTAACAGTTGATAGTTTATACCTAAAAAAAATATAATTATAGATATTTTAAAAATATATAACAATAATAAGTGCCTCAACTTACTTTAGTGCCAGAATATCCGAGTGTTGTGCTAAATATTTACTTAAATCAGTTCTATGCTTTTCAACTGCGGCTTCATAAACTATTGTATTGCAAGCAGGTAAACAATTGCAACCACTTTGTTTATTAAATTTCTTTGTTAAACTTTTTCTTATTTTAAATTTAGCAAGAGAATATTCAGCATTTTCATAGCATTTTATTAAATCTGAACCGCAAAGGGGAGTATCAGGAGCACCTTTGTTAAATATGTAATTATAAAATCTTCATATTATTTATTTAGTTCAAGTCTTACTAGGCATCGAAAATTTAACACATCCACAAATAGAAAGTGTGTAATTGGCCAGACATTCAAATTCACAATTTTCCTGTGTATACTCATTAAAAAATCTTAAATATTTGTCTTTATTGTAAAAGCACTGACGTCTGAAAAATTTAAATAAATTTTGACTTAGTTTGCAAACTTCTATTCATTCAAAAAGATTTTACATATCCGGAGAAAAATTCTTTAATCCATTGTAGGTAGTGGTAATTTTTGGTATTAACGAAAATTTTACAGACTCTTCCAAGTTAATTTGATAGAAGTTCTTATGAAATCGTGGAATCACATTTGGTGAGTGAAATAAAATCTAGAATGTGTAAATGTTTTTTTAATTTTGTAAGCATGCGATTTTGTCAAATTTTTCACCTTAAATCCTTGAATTTCACCGTTACAAATGTAAACTAAATCTTCAGTAATTTGACTAAGATCTATTATTAAAGAATCGAATTTGTTTGAACTTGAAACTCGTCTGGGATATGAATCGGATTGCTCATCATGAAGATATCCATTTTCGAGAGTCCAATTAATTGATTGTTTATCTTCTTCAGAATATCTGTAAGATTTTTGAATTTGACTTTTCCGATATATCTCTTTTTCGCTCAGAATATTGAAAGAGAAGCAAATACCAACATCTGTTAATATTGGTGTAAAAATATTACTGCAATTTTTTGTCATCTTAATCCACCAACAATGAAAGAAAATTCTGTGAAAATCGGGTGCAAATTCTCTCAAATCATCAACACATGTTTTATTCGTTAGGCTTTGATTCAATGGAATCACAAAACGAGCAAAAGGATCCTCGCATACATGCATAATTGATTGCATCCGCTTAAGGCTTTAATAGAAATTTAGAGAAAATTATAAAAAGTTACAATTGTAATTATTTAGTTTTAACTCTACTCGTGTTGTGTTATATTTTCATGGAATTTGTCGTTAAATCTTTCTGTCCATGTGTTAAAAACTTTTGTAAAATTAAATATTTCAGATACAAATTTTATTTGAGGGCAAATCGTTACTGCTGGAAATGGTATTTCTGATACTGGTGTTGGTGTACCAGCAAAACTTACAATAATCGGGTTTTCATTCCATTTGATCCAAATATTTGTTATAAATATTCCACAAAAAGTGACTGATAGTAAAAATGCAATAATCCACCAGATTCTACAGAGTTTAAAGATTGAATATTAAAATCCAATTTAAAACTGCGAATAATATTCACCTCTCTGCCAAAGGACGTTTTGGTTCAGTTAAATATTTAACTCCGTGTATTGTGCTACTACCAGCGAATTCAGATAAAATTTTACTCCATCCATCACTTTTATTTTTGTTTCGCTCATTTTGTTGATCATTTTTAGATCGCCTCACGTTACTTAAAAATTAAATATTACACGTTATTTAATTATTATGCTTCTTCATCACAAATACTTTTAACAAACCCATTAAACAACTTTTCCATTCTTTAGAATTTCAGTAATTCTTCTTAGTATAATATTTAAACTTTAATTCAAATCATCACGTCAGATACATAACGTAACTGTTGTGCTTTGCATATTTTTTTGTCCTTTTATACTTTTTGAAAATACGGATAAAATAATTAATTAATTCTACTTATTATTATTAGATATTTAATGTATTAAAAAATTAAATCACACCCAGAACATGTTTTAATCACATGAGAGGTTTTATTTAACATTTAGTGATCGTATGTGTGAAATATTTAACAGAATGATGAATTTAATTCATACTTCAATTTGTTAATTAAATAAAGAATTAGTATATTTATAGACGAGGTAGTTTTAAAAAATTGCAAACATGAACCAAATCATGTTTTCGTGTAATATATTCTACAAAAAGTAAAAAACGCGGAGGTTAAAAATGTCATCAGAAATATATTGAAGTTAATAAACCAAATAAATCTTTGAACCACCACCACAGATGAATTGCAGGATCACAGATATTGTGGATTTGTTATCATTTTACACATAAGAACCAGACAGTTGTCCAATTTTGAAATCTGAATGCAGAAGTGTTGTATGTAATCATAAAAACTAACTAATTAATTTACCATAACTATTTGAAACAGTAATAAACTTAAATTAGTTTTTGTGAGTACGCATAATTTGTTCATTTGTTCAATTATTAAGAATTTGTGTAACAATTTTATGTCATTAAAATACTTACTATTTTGTTACGTGGGTATGTGGCACATTAAATTACGGATTTCTTTTACATAATTAAACTTTTGCTCTCAAAAAATGTTTGAATAATATTTCAAGTTCATAAGCCAGCTTACCTGCCTTCTGTATACGTAATTTATGTTTGCGTAATTTTTTAATTTTCTGTAAAAAGAAAGAAGTGAATTTAACAGTTTTAAAAATTCGTTTATTTATCAATAAAAATAATTCGCCCAATCTGTAATTATGACACAAAAAACTTGTTTAAATTTTCTCTCTGATTTGAGGGTGAAAGGTGTGTACGAGCACATTTTTTTAACGAATTCAAATAAATTTTTTGATATAAAAATGAAGTGAAGTGCAACTAAAAGTATCATTCCTCACTTGTATTCAGTTCAATATAGTTGACATACAATTAAATAAAACATTAAAATGGCATACAAAGTAATTTATTTTTATTATTACAATTTTGATCAAATAAAATAATTTAATTTTTATTTCAGTTTATTGCATTATTCGCCCTCTTGGCAGCAGTCTCAGCCCAACACCAATATCAGCAACAACACCATCAACAACAAAATGCTGGCTTAGGTCACTATAATCATCATGAAGAACATGCCCCAGCTGAATATGATTTCTCATACAAAGTTGAAGATCATCATACTGGAGATATCAAGAGTCAACAAGAAACTCGTCATGGAGACAATGTCCAAGGAAAATACTCCCTTGTTGATGCTGATGGACACTTAAGAACCGTCGAATACACAGCTGATGATCACCATGGATTCAACGCCGTTGTCCACCGTGAACCAATCAAGGGATACGAACAACATCAACAAGCACAACACCATCAAGTCAAATATGTTGCTCCAGTTGTTCATCATGTTGCACCAGTCCACCATGTTGCTCCAGTAGTTCATCATGTTGCTCCAGTTCACCATGTTGCTCCAGTTGTCCACCATGTTGCCCCAGTTCACCATGTTGCTTCAGTTGGTCACTATGCCACTCCAGTTGTACACCATGCTCATCATGATGCCGCTCAAGTATCCTTCAGTGCCCCACACCACAACTATCATTATTAAGTCGTCATATACATAATATGAGAGTTACTATTTATTAAATCCTTTAGAAAATTTTATTTTTATAAATAAAAAACAATTAAAAAAATGTTGTTGTATTCATTGGTAATGCCTTATTCGAAATTTGTTTGTTATTGTTCACAAAACTGAATTGTAACAAAAACATTCTTCATCTTTTACTTTAAATTTGAAATATTGTGATGATTATGAATTTCAATATTCAATATAACCTCATAAATATTTAAAGTCGGATTGGAATGTGACAAAAAATTGTTTGCAGGGTCTAGTGTGTATATTTTAATATTGGTTTTATAATTGATGGAAGAAAACACTTCAAACTAACTGATAACTTTTTTCTACTTTCTCCCTATTTTACCTTTATCATTTATATTATTACATACTTTGTATTCTTTACATTTTTATCGGCTAAAAGTAGTCGTCATAATGACTCAATAGCTTTTACAATTTACAAAATTTTTATTTATGTAAAACAAAATTATTTTAATGCTACCAAGTAAAACAGGAAACTGACATTTTGTTATAAAATAAAAGTTATTTAATTATAAGACTGAATTTGTTCTATTCAAGGTTCCTTACTTCCTATGTTTAAATCCTGATTAAATTAAATTGTCCTTGTAAATTTTTTTTAACAAGTCACGAAGTTGTGTTAATTAACTATTATAACTCACTGAAACAGTAAGAATTATTTTAATTAAAAAAAAAAAAAAAAACATTGTAAAACTGAAAATTAGTTTTAATTTAGAAAATATAGGATCAACACAGATGACGGTATACTTCATAAAATCACACAAATTATAAATTGATTAATTATTGATAATTTTTTTTCAATAATTTATTAGATTTTTCGTATAAAACTTTTCCGTCGTTGTCAAAAATTACAAAACTCTTACTTTTTATAATAATTTTCATCATTTAATATTTTTTACTAAAATTAGCATCAAATATTTTATAAAACTTACCACAAATAATTGTACAATACACACACCTACATTTTATACGTTATCGCATTGAAACAAATTTATTTTTCTGTTCAACCTTGGGTAAATAATAAAATATTTTATCTTGTAATCATTTTAAGTTTATTATTGTAAAATTAAAAATAGGACAATAGACAATTTTTTATAGAAATTTTAGATTAATTGATTATTATATTTAAGTTATTAATAGTCGACTCAATTACAATTTCTTTTGGTCAATTGTAAAAATGTGAAATGTCAATAAAGTTTAATGTGTAAATTATTTGTCACTGTATTGACGTTTTAATTCTTATTTTACATTTATTATTTTACTTGAAACATGAACAGTTTGGATTGAGAAAATATATTGATAATATTGAACACTCAACCATGTTCAGTTTGGAAGGTTTCTTTTAATTGAAAGGATTTTGGAAGAAAACAATTGATTCCAAGAAAGTTTATTAATAAAAAATCTACATTGATTTAAAAATTCCTTATAAAATTATTATTTGGTAAGATTACAAATGCGAAACAAATCTTTAAGAAGATTTACGAAGTTATAAGTCAAATTTTAAAATGTCCTTAAGTGAAAAGAAAATAATAACTAAACTACAATAATTAATTCCATAATTGATTTAAATATTATAATTCACTATATTGATCCGTGACCCCCCCATCAAAAATATTAATCTTTATTATTTAAGAAACTTGTTTTACATTAAATAAATAAAAAAAAATGCTTTCAAAAATATTTATGCATGTATATTGTGTAGGTATATTTTGATATGTTTTCTTTTAAGATATGCAACAACAAAATATTTACATCTATACAATAATGTGAAATTTTAAAATTTATATCTTTAAAAAATATATTTAAGTCGAATACGTAATATTAATAAACTAAATTAATTTTAAAAGAATGAAATTGTTATGTTTTTAAGAAATATGAAAAAAATGCGTATAAATATTGTCGATGTTTCTAAATTAGAGCAAAATTAATTCAGCAAAAACGTTTTAAATGATCACATCTTTTAAATGATGATCATGCGTTTAAGTTTTCAATAATGTATAAAATTCATGAAAAATTCATGAGTAAAATCATTTTTGGCAAAATAATGAATTTTGTAGGTTTTCTTACAATGCCGGTATAACAATTCTCAAGTAATACTTTCTGTATTGTATACGATTTAACGCTTTTGTCAATAAAACATTTTATAGAAGTATTGTATGTATATGGTTTTGTAATAAATTAAATATTAGGGTTAATTATTTGCATAACTTTACGAAAGAATGTTAAATTTTAATTTCAAGTTCATAAAAAAATTATTATCATGACGGACTTCGGAATTATGAAATAACGAAATAAAGTTCATATTTTTCCCCATTTTTTCGGGGTGAAAGGCAGACCAAATAGTTTATTGGTAGGATTTATGTGAATGTATTATAATTTCACGTATGTTTTATTTGATATAAAAACAGAGTGAAGTGTTACCAAAAGTATCATTCATCTCTTAAATTCAGATCAAGACAGTTGACTCAGAATTCAAAAATAAAAAATGGCATTCAGAGTAAGCTTAATTTTTTATATTTGATTAATAATTTATCTGTACGATTAATTTCAATTTTCTTTTATAGTTCGTTGCAGTATTCGCTCTTTTGGCTATTGCCAGTGCAGTTCCAGTCGAATATCACCACAACCAACACGATTACAATCATTATGAAGCAGCTCCAGTATATGCTAAAGCAGTAGTCGCAGCCCCAGCATACTACAAAGAAGAAGCTCATGCTCCAGCTGAATACCAATTCTCTTATGCAGTCCATGACGAACATACCGGAGATATCAAGAGCCAACATGAAACCCGTCATGGAGATAATGTTGAAGGAAAATACACAATCGTCGATGCTGATGGATACCAAAGAACCGTAGAATACACAGCTGATGAACACAATGGATTCAACGCTGTTGTCCACCGTGAACCAATCAAGGGATTCGCTCCACAAGAAAATCATCAACAACAACACCATCAAATCAAATATGTTGCTCCAGTTGTTGCTAAAGTTGTTGCTCCAGTAGTTCATCATGTTACTCCAGTCCACCATGTTGCTCCAGTTGTCCATCATGTTGCTCCAGTCCACCATGTTGCTTCAGTTGCTCACTATGCCACCCCAGTTGTACACCATGCTCATCATGATGCCGCACAAGTATCCTTCAGTGCCCCACACCACAACTATCATTATTAATTAAGCCATGAATGATCCAGTGTGATTGATAATTTATTAAATTTTAAATAAAAAGAATTGAAACAAAATATTAACGAAATCTTATTTATTATTGATGAACAACTTCCACTGTTTCTCGAAATATTTCGTATTCTTTACAGTGAATATTCTGAGGTCAAAAATATAAAGTGTTCTTAAGAATTATTCCAGCTATTAAATTTAGTTGAAACTGTTGCAGTTTATGATTTTTTACAGAATGAAAACTTATCCTCATAAGTTCGAAAAGTAGTAAACTTTTTGAAAAACTGTTTATAAGAAAAAATAAATACATTGATTTATGTTTTAAGTTAAATATGCTAATGTAATTTAGACGTTACAAGTGCAATAATTACGAACGTTTATTTAAACTTCTACAAACTTGCCAAATTTTATATGGAACTAAATGAATATTTGTAAAGAATATCATGATAAAACACGAATTTATTGCAGAAATATAAATCATAAACAATTAAAACAACAACCAGAAAAATTAATTCTTTTATCAATTGAACCAAAAAAATATTATTAATTCAAGAAATAACTTTCCAGAATTTTCTTTAATAATTTTGTTTTTGTATAAATCAGTAAAATTCATATTATTTATTGTTTGTAGAATTATGTTGAACCTTTTTATTAGTTCTCTTTATAAAGTTAAGAAAAGTAGTTTAGCGTAGTTTAAAAATCTGACTATAAAGGTCATACAATTCGAATCTAAATTTGTTAGATAATTTAGTTTAATTAAAAACAACGACTTTTAGTTTCATAACCTTATATTATAATATCGGAATACTCTAAATTTGCTCGTATATTAACAAATATAGTCATAAATAATTCGAAGTATGATTATCTCTATAATAATAAGTGCGTTTATCGAATTAATTGATTGTACAGAATCAAACAAACATTTTCATAAAAAAATTTAATCTGCCATTTTACAGATTCAAAAATCATTATTTGTGAGTTCCTATAGTAGATGACGCTAACTTGCTTCTTATTTGAAAATTTTAGAATTGCCTCAGTTGGCAACCCTGTTATTTGTCGTTTATTTTTTGTTTAATCAATTCAATTTTTTTTGACAGTTACATGATTTGTAAATAAAAAAATTAACAGAAATTTCTTAGAATTAATTGTTGAAACAAAATAGATATTTTTCCTAAAAATATTACAAAAAACGAAAATAAATAAGCACAATAGAATTTAAAATATTAATTAATAGTTTTAATATATAAAAATCATATTTCATATAATGTTCATTTTTGTTCTATACTGCAAATGTATAAGTATAGATTTAAAATTTTAAATTTTATTAAAAATCTACAAGAAAATGTTGACAAGAAAAATTCTGAATACATACGAATACTTTATGTCTTTATTTGCATAACTATACTAAAGAATGTTAAATTTTAATTTCAAGTTCGTAAAAAACTAATTATTATATCAGACTTCGGAATTATGAAATAACGTAATAAAGTTCATATTTCCCCCATTTTTCGGGGTGAAAGGCAGACCAAATAGTTTATTGGTAACATTTATGTGAATGTATTATCATTTCACGCATGTTTTATTTGATATCTTAATAATTAAAGTTTTTTTTAAGAATATATAATAAGAATAGTATATAATTAATATATAATAATAAATAAATAAATAAATTATTATTTAAATATCAATTATTTTGTTAGTTTTTTTTAAATATTTTCCCTGTTCAATGACAGTTTTAAAAACATTCTGGCAGCCTCTCACAAAAATTTAAACTCTCTCATCAAAATACAAACATTTAGTTTCTAATAAATGTCTATTAAGAAATCTATTAAGAAAAATAAAATTATGTTTTATCTCTAGACATTTGTTTGAAATATTATCTTTGTTATTTCATTAATATTTGGAATCAAATAATTCGTTTTAAAATTCATTCCTTCATTTTCTTAATAATGATCAAAAATGGTATTTGTTAATCTAACATTATTATTTTATTATTTGTTTTTTTTTACCAAATACAATACTTTTAATATTAAACAACCAGTACTTAGTACTTCATCTAGTAAATGTTTTGCTTCATAACGTTCTAATAATAAATCAATTAAACGTAAATTTTTTAGTTCTGTTAAATTTGACATAAGTTTTTTAAGTGCAGCCAATAATTGTCCTACAAATAAATTTATCGGAAAGGGCAAATAAGAAAATTCGTATTAGTATACAATTTTTAACACAATGTACAACCGTAAGTACACGTAAGTACAATAATAATAACAACAACAACAATGTAATTACAAAAAGAAAAAAAAATGTTTATTATTATTAAAAATAATTAAATTATATTTTGTTCTTGTGTTTTTTTAAATATTTACGTGAGTAAAAAAAAAAATAATTTACAGAAGCAACAATAACAACAACAAAAAGTAACAACATTAAAAAAAGCCGACAATTGGATATAAGTTCCTGATTAAGTTCCTGATTAAGTTGGATATACAAGGTACACCCACTGTGTTTATTTTTTTTTTACTATCGTTACTGTCTGTACACAAAATTATTAGCAAAATTACCAGGAATTTATTTTAATTGTATTAATTGAATGAATATGAAATGACTGACAAAAGTTTTATTTTGTTTGATCCTGACGTGGTTATGAATGAAGAATTTGCGCGTGATAATAAATTGCAACATTTAACATTTTATTCGATTTAATTGATACACGACAATCAATCTATTCTTTCCACCTTGCCCGGACAATATTATTGAGCGTCTGTCCTCTTATCATTTAAGGGGAAGTTATCGTTCATTACGATATATTTTAGGATTTTGATCAAATCTCTTTATAAAATTTATGATTTCATTATAAATATTTTACGTTAGACGACGTTAATATTTTCTTGGGTTTATTTATAATTTTTTTTTGTCGCCATTTACTATACAGGATTAATAAATGTCCAAAAACACAAATATTAAATTACTTTCTTTTATTTCTTCTTATAAAAATTTATTGAATTAAAAATTATTTCTTTTAAATTAAAAAATGAAAAACAAAAAAACAAAAAAAATGTGCCACAAATATAAAAATATTTATTTAATAAGATTAAACCGTAACAGTCACACATATGCATTATAAAATGATGTGATTACATCAAAATGCATTGTATCAGATTTTTTTCCCTTTCATTAAAGTTCATTTAAGCAATTCAAAAATTTTGACAAAAAAAAAATAGTTTTAATTTAAATTTAAATTTAAATTAAATTTATTTTTAAAAAAAAATAGAAATATCTCGTCATATTTAATTGATGTCAACTTTTCTTTTATGATCACATTCAAAAATACTGTAATCGTCAGAAAAGATGATTCTTCTGCGAATAAAATTAAAAAAAAAAGAATATAATTCATCTTCATGAATGAAATTTAATATTATTGAACTTGAAATTAAAATCTGAATAAAATAATAATGACCTTTTTTTTTTGTACTTCTTCTTCTTCTTATGGATCATCTGCTTCAAGTTTATCCACTTTTACTTTTATTGTTTCTTATTTTTTTTTTGTTAACCGATGATTATATTTTGAATGTCATGGATTTATCATTTTCTTGTTCATTTTAATTTGTTCCGTTTGTCGTGCTTATAGATTAAAGATAAAATATAATAAAATTTTGTTATTGATCCTGAAATACATAAAAATATAATATTCTATACAATTTACATTCTTTAAGAATTGGTTAGTTGATCATTTTGAATGAGAACATGAAATTGGACATTCCAACTAACTGAATGAATTTGGTCGAAATCAGGAAATAATTATATTTAATTTCTGTATTATCAGGATATAAAAAAACAGTTTTGTTATTATTTCCTTGAATATAAAACAGAAGTGATCTTAAGAATTTTTATTAATCCAGCAATCGTTTAAGATTTTTCCTTGCCATTCAATAATTTTAATTAAAAAAAAAAACAAGTAAAACGGATTTAAATGGTTTTCTTGGAAAAGTTAAACTAAATTTAATTAATTTTTAATGTTCATCATTTTTGAATTTCGTTACATTTCCAATCCTGCTAAACTAATTAATTCAATTAAATCTTCAATGTAGTAGATACTGAAAAACTAGCAAAATATGCGTAATATGTAAATTAAAACTTGTAACAAGGTCATTGAAGGTAACACGTTTAAAAATTTATAATTAAATAAATGAATGTAACGTAACACAGTTACAAATAAATTTTTTTAATAAAAGAAATAAGATATTATGGTGCGGTAATAATTCGCAGACAAGAACATAGGAAGAGTGATAGTGAAATTTCTTTTAAAAATTTAAAACTGTTTTTTTTCTTCTACATGTATTGTACTTAGTTATACCTACAAAATTTCTTATGTACACAGTACACACATATCTACATGTGTACATACAAATAAAATGTCAACCGACCCGGCAAATTATTTTTTTTTATGTAATTCATTGAACATGTTTCTTAAAATTGATCCAAATAAGACAAAACAAAAATAAAAAAACGATTTAATTTTTTTCTTTCTCATTTTTATTTATTTTTTTTTTTTTTGGTTTTCGCAATCGAGAAACTTGAATATTCGCAATTTTATTCTTTTATTACATATATATAACAACATTATTGTTATTGTTGTTGTAATAAAATATTATGTAGGCATGTGTATACGTGTTACTTAAAATTCACTTTAATTTTATTCTGTTCTTGTTTTTTGATCTATAAACAAATAAATATTTATGTAAATTGATTCAATTCTATATTGTAATAAATGCAATTTAGAGAAATTCTATAAACGAGAAATAATTACATGAATTTAATTTAAAATTATCCTTAAAATTATTTTGATTAAGAGAAAGAAAGATAAATCTTTCAATATATTTCTTGTTCCAATCTATAATTTATTCGACGTATTTTCCTATAAAAAGCATATTAAATTATTTCTACGAACTTTATGAATCTATAATGGAATAACAAAATTACTTAAATACAATCTAATTCGATATTAAAACAAGTCATAAATGAACGATTCGATATGTTAATCGACATATAATTATTAAACAATTTACTTGATTGTTTAATTGGGTAAAACTTCTTTCAACAATACATTTTCAAAATTTTCGAAGAAAGAAAAATTGCTTCATTAAAAGTTATAAGAGAAAACATTGGTTGTTTTATCCCCATTGCGTGTTATCCTTCGGTGTATGATCAAAGTACTAAAATTCATTCACGTAAAATTTGAATTTTTGAAGAAAAAGTCGGGAAAAATTCATTAATTAAATTTTTAATCGAAACAAAAAAAATTAAATAATGGAATTATTAAAAAAGATTTTCGTTCTTTTGTTTGTTAATTTAATCATAATTAGTGTGTATGGAAATATTCATACTAATAAATCAAGTATATTATGGACAAAATATATTCCATCTAAAACACAATTAATTTATGCAATTGAAAGTGAGGCAATAAATTTAACTGAAATTAAAATTGGTGAAAATCCACAAAATCTTCTTTTTAAATTTGCTAAGAATTCACAATGCTTAAATTTTTTCTTAAGACAGGAAGAGAATGAATTAAAAGTAACAATTGTGTGTAAAGAAGGTTTAAATAAAGGAAAGGTTATTGTAATTGGAAGATTTGTAATGAAATTTAATCAAATAATATTTGATCATGATATTTATCCAGAAATTGCAGATATTAATAATAATTGTCGTTCAGCTGTTTATACTGATTATTCATTATGGATTAATAGAGAATTAAATATTTTTAAAATTCAATCAGAACGTTATGTGAATGGTGAAATGATTACAGAATCAATTGGAATTTATCAAAATTTTTCACATATTGGATTGTCCGAGAACTACGTAAAAGAATGTGATTATTCTTCAATTAATTGTTCAGAAATTGAAAATTATTATTCAAAATGTAATAAATTTAGTTTAGAATTGGAATTTAATTTAAAAAATAATCGAATTATTAAAATCAAAGTTATTATCGCCAGTGTAATGATGTTTATGATTATAGTGTCCCTTTTAGTGTTTCTTGTGATAAAATACGTTAAGGGACGTTAAATTTTATTCTAAATTAATTTTTTGATTTTATTGGCGACAATTTCATTTATCATTTATTGATCAATTTTAACTACAATGAAACTTTTGTTTGTTTGAAATTTAATTTCTTTTGTCACAATTTACATAAAGTAATTGAATGAAATTAACATCAAATACAAAATAAGTTCTTTAATTCATCCTTAATTGTTTTAATGTACGCACCATTTTCTTATTAAAACGATTCGATGTTAATCGACATATAATTATTAAACAATTTACTTGATTGTTTAATTGGGCAAAACTTCTTTCAACAATACATTTTCAAGATTTTCGAAGAAAGAAAAATTGCTTCATTAAAAGTTATAAGAGAAAACATTGGTTGTTTTATCCCCATTGCGTGTTATCCTTCGCTGTATGATCAAAGTACTAAAATTCATTCACGTAAAATTTGTAATGATGTTTATGATTATAGTGTCCCTTTTAGTATTTCTGGTGATAAGGTACGTTAAGGAACGTTAAATTTTATTCTAAATTCATTCATCCAAATATTCAATTGATGAGTAGACTAAACAAGACATTACAAGTTTATAATTGAAAGTGGAACACAGAAAGAAATAATATGGTTATGCATATGTTGTGGGACCATATAAAGTCCTGCTCATAATTTATGGTTGCAGTGACTAGTTATATAGTTGCAGTGACGTTCATATAGTCCCGGTAGCCATATTAAAAAAAATTGCCTAACTATGGTTACGGGGACCAAAAAAATATGGTCATCAGAACCTAAATATGGCTACCGGAACCTTACTATGACACATCAATCATCATCACACATTCCGAAGTTATGTCCATGAAGTACGACTATGCACGATTTACGTTCGTTTACGATCAGCCCAGATTAACATCATCGGAATTTTTTAACAAAATGTTTAACAAAAATATGCCCATTTTATTTTTTTTTAATTTTTGAGACATTGAGGAAAAGAAAATAAATGAAGAAAATAAAAGACAGAATTAAATTTATCATTAATTTGCAAAGTATTTAAAGATAATGAAATAAAAATTGGACGAATTATATAAAAACAAAATTTGATGTAACAACATTTACACATTTTCACTAGAGTCTAGTGAATATAATACAAAAAAATTGTCAAAATTCTATAAAAACAGATTAAAAATTATGGATTTGTTCAATTGTTAATCTTTAGAAAATTTAAATAACTTATTATTTAGAAAATGGAACAATGAAGAAATGTCAACTTTTATTAATTAATTGTAAAAGAAATTATAGAAAATTATTTAAAATGTAATAAATTTAGTTTATAAGTGGAAATTAATAAAAAAAATGAAAAGGAAATTAAATTAAAAATTATTGTTGGGTTTTCAATTTTAATTATTGTGTTTGTATATTGTTTGGAATTATAATTAAAGTTAAAATTATTAAACAATATATTGCTAGAAATTAATTTTTATAATCCACGTAAAAATTGTCTCTTTTTCATTTATCCTTCATCATTTAGAATAATTAATGTAATTGATTTTACTGTTTGCAAATAAATAAATGTGTTAAGAAATAATCATTTGGATATTTTACTTTAATCACTGAAATAAAAATCAAGACCAATTATTTTTAAAATGAGTGGATGTTATTAAGTTTCAGGTTCAGTTTCTTGGGGTCTTTTTGGTGCTTTTATAAAAAGGTAATCAAAATTTGTTCAGATCATCGAAGTGTATTATTTTCTAAAATAAATATTTGTATTTACAAACAATTAAATTTCTCCCAAAAGTTAACAACAAATGTAACACTTAACGAGTTGCCGAAGAAATACTAAAAGACATTGGTTCAACTTGATGAAGTCTAATATTGGGAGAACTAAAATAAAAATCACGTGCAAATATTTTCCATTTGTTCAAGAAATTAAATAAAATTTCTTTGTACCTACTGATTAATATTAGTGAATCGACAATTGATTGTGAATGTCACATCAATTAATTTTAATTAATTACTCAGTAAACAAGATGAGGATTTTTTCTATTCAATTATTATTCGTGAATTATTTTACGTGAATGCAACACGAATACAACATGATACGACATAAAAAAAGATAGTAAAAAATAAATAGTCAGTCGGTTAGGCTGGTTCATTTCTTTAACAATAAATAATAAAAAAATATTATAAACGGAAATGTTTGTTTGCGTTGACATTTGAAATCATAAAATTTATTTCTATCGTATAGAAAGAATAGATCACATAAATTCAATTCAATAAATTCTCTTTTTGGCTATAAAAAAATCATTAAACATTTTTATTTTACGTTCATAAAATTAAAATAGACAAAAAACAATTAACTAAATATTATATTTATAAACTTGAATGTGGTCACATGTCCTCAAAGTGTCCATATTCTTCCAAAAAAAAATTTTTTTTTTGCTTTCAAATAAGGTTTGAGGGAATTCAATTTGTCCTTTTGAATGTATTCTTACATGACGTAGTTAACTGAACGTAAGTCAATTGTGCCATTATTCTTCGCTTTGCTTTTTCTATTTGAAAATTATAAAAAATATACAATTGGTTTAATTGGGACCTAAGTGTAGATTAATAAAATCTTGACTCCCCACATAAAAAAAAACAAACAACAAAAAATTATTCTATTTAAAAATTTTTGTTTGAATAAATTACACGATCAAAATAAACTTCCAATTCAGATTCAGAAATATGACATTGGTACGTCATGTCACTCTAATTTGAACTACTTTAAAAATAATTTAGAGGTGAAATGAACACCCAAAAATAAAGAATAAAATTAATTTTTTTGATTAAAATTGAATTTTAATTCAAACAAGAATTATGTACTAAACATTACATAATTAGTATGCAATGCATAATAACATCTAGAACCTGTGCAGAACTCGGTTTTAAATCGAACAATTCTTCTTGGGAAATCTGTAAAAATTTGAATGAAACTCAAATCAGTTCTGTGCCTGGATTACAATAAATATGTGAGTGCCAAAAATAAGTTAATGCAATTAACTGAGTATGAGTGGGAATGTGTAAGGTACTTATCGTAATTGTTGTTTTGTTTGTGATAAAAAATGTTGATATGATAATTCAGTGTTTTAAACTCTTCAGTATTACAGATAACCAAATTATCATTTATGATGGAACATCTTCCATTGGAGTAATTACAAATCAGATTAGAAACTTTATGTTATAAAAGCCCAGAGACTTAACACAAATTCTGCTTTTACCTTCCGTTAAACAACATTACAGTTCACTGTTACAATAAAAGATTAATAATTAAAATAAAAAAAAAAATTGTAGTTTAAAAAAAAAAAACAAAAACATTCACTTTTTATTTTCAAACAAACAAACTAATAAAAATTGTTTCTTTTTTACCTTTTTATTTAGTTTTCTATTAACTTTCATGGACGGTTCAAAATTTGACAAAAGCAAAATAGAAAAAAAAGTACAACAAATTTTTTAGAGAAATTTTGTTTGAAGTCAAACAAAAAAAAAAAGTGATAAATAAAGTAAGACTGTACGAAGAAAACCCGTTAACCCGTTAATTTTGTTTTCTTTTTTTTTTTTTGTTTATAAAAATTGACAAAAAATTGACCAAGTTTAATTATTTAGTCATTATTTCGTTGTTCTTGTTATTTTTGCTTCCAAATAGTGTGATTCCCTGTTTTTAAAAAAAAAAACTCTCATTAAACGTATGCCAGAAATCGTATCAGTCTGATTAGGGATTGCCAATTTGGACGATTAAAAAAATATTTCTGAATTTAAAAAAAAATGGAATTCGGTCGAGTTTCGAAATATTTTTAAATTTTTTTGGACAATAATAATAATAAAAAAAAACTAAATATTTACAAATATAAATTTATCGTTATTTATTGTAAAAGAAACACATTATTTAAGAAAAAATACGAACATAATGATTGTACAAAAATTCAACATTTAATAAAAAAAATAATATTGAACTTATTATTGTTTTTTATTACCGAAAAAACGCTCTGATGAAGCACAGATCGAACTTTTGTACAAAAATTACCAGCTCGCTCAGACTCGTTGGTGCCAAGGCCTGCTACTGACCAACGTACTTATACTTCTTCTTCTTTTTTATCTTCATCTTTATAAAATATATACGGATAAAGTCAAATACCTCATAACTCATAGCAATCAAATTATAAACATTTTTTACTATCATAATTATGCAGCTCTCAACGTAACAATTATAATTAAATTACATGAATTATTTATTAAAAAAGAAAAAAAAAACCGACAGATAAAAATATATTTTATTTTGATAAGAACTTTATTCCGAATCTAATTTATTGACTGAAATAATTAAAAAAAAAAAAAGCTTGGAAAACATGAAATGGGGGGAAAAACAGTTTTCAAAATATTTAATTAATGATGATATCTTTAGAAGTAAAATTTATAATCTCCATACTGGTTACCTTTTAATGAATAACAAAATAAACAAAACTATTTCCCATTTTTAGGAGAATTCAATTCAATTGTTGGTTAAAGTTAAATTCTTCTTATATCCATTCATATTCCATAATAAATTTTATGATTTTGAACTCTAAATTTTAATGTCAAATAATTAATAAAAGGCTTAACAATCACACACAATAAACATTCTTAAAATGAATAAATTAATTGTGAACCGACGTTTATTCAGTGCAATTAATGAGTGATTCAAATTTTAATGATTTTAACTTGTGTGTGTAACAATAATTTACTGCAACATTATCCGCGCCATAGTAGCCACAAGCCAAAGACAAACTTAGAGAAATATAATTTAATTTGTTATGATGCAGCCACAACAATACATACATTTAATTAAAGTTAAGTAAATATTATTTAGAAGCTATAAAATTAAGTTTGTAACAAAAAAAAAAAAAAATCATCGTGAAAATATTTGGAATAAAAACCGTGAATATAAAATAATCCCAATTATTGAAAGTTGAACCAACAAAAAAAAAAAATAATCCCGAATTAGGCTACACTTTTGTTTATAGAGAAGAAAATGCCTTATGGTCTGTTAAACAATTATTTTTTTCTTTTGTTTTTTTTTTTTTTGACTAATATGTGAGATGTTGAATGATGAATGATCATTTTTTATTTATGATAAATTAAATTTAAACCGATTAAATTTTATACATCATTAATATAATTAGGATATCTGAAGAAAGAGAAACGATTTTGTTCCATTTAATCTGATGAAGTATAAAAGATCATTCACAATGATGAAATATTTTCTAAATAAAATTAAAATAATTGTAATTAAGGCGAAAGAATGAAAATGAAAATGTAAATGAAATAAAAGGGGTAAATAATTATCGTGTTAATTTAATTCAAAATTAAAAATAGAAATAGTCACTATTTACAATTTGTATGAATGACGTCATACCTCACACTTTTTTGTATAATTTGTATTGTGTGAGATTGCGAACGACATATAAAATATATTCTGGTTTGGGTCATACAAAAACTATGACTCAAGTTTTTTAAGAATGATGTACAATCGTCACGCTTTTAAATTTGTATTAGTAAAAAATGACTTTATTTTATTGTTAAAAAAAAGGGAATAAAGAAAAAAATAATGTAAAAATTCTTATCTTTTTATTTTGTGTTTTATGCATGTATGATGCATATAATACATCTGCCTATTTCTGTGTGTGTATGTGTGTGTGTTTAATCATAATTGGTTAAATATGTTTTTGTTAAAAAAAAAAAACAGTCACATATGTACAAATAATACAGCTATATAAAAAAATCACTATGGTTTTTTATGACATTAATAATGGGAAACCAGAATATGATTAAAGGGAAAAAATAATTTAATTTACAAAAAAAAAAACATTCGTGAAATAATACACGTTACTTTACATACGTCAATTTCTATACGTAAAATAATGTATGTACACAACGTGATGTCAATAATTACGTATTCATATGAATTATTCGTCTAACTTCTAACATTTAAAGAAAAAATTCGCACGCCCGAGCAAAGTATCGAATAATCGATTAGTCGATTAATCGATCACAAATTTTAAAAATATTTCGTTATAAAGAGTATTTTTTTGTCAAGTCAAATAAAAACTATTGTATCGAGATAGATTATTTTTTAAGCAACACACCCAGCCTTCCACTATTTTATATATTACAAAAATTAAAACACACACACATACATATGCACATGCAAACACAACGAGAAAATTTCAATAATCATCGCGTAGCGGTATAAAAACGAGTTATCATTTTTTTCTATTTTGTTTTTGTATTTAATAAAAAAAAAAATAAATACAAATATAAAATTCTTTCGTTTCGGTTTTTTTCTTTTTTCTTTTTTTTTTTTTTCGAAATACGACATAACGAAATGTGGTGTGTTTTAGTGTAAGATGTGTGTCGTGAATAGTAAGAGGTCTAAATAAAAGAAAAGAAAAAAGAAGAAGAATTCTAATAAGAAAAAAAGAAACAAAACAACAAAATAAAAATAATTATTAAATATTTGTAACGAAAAGGAAATAAAAAATTAAGAACAAGTGAAGAAGTAAAAAAAAAAAGTATATCTTCTTACTAGATTCCTCTCGACCTTCCTACATATTTTTTTTTGTACAACAGAGAGAGAGAGAGAGAAAAACAATAAACAAAATAAAGTCTTACATAATTTTCGTTTTTGTTTCTTTTTTTTGTTTCTTGACTTTTTCAAAATTATAAAAAACAACAACAACAACAATAATAAAGTCTTAAAGTGCAAAAGTGAATTTTTTTGTTTGTGTCTTCTGATATTTGTTCATATATAATTAACTATTAAGTCTAAACCGAAAGTATTAAATTCAATAATAAAATATATCTATATATTTTTTTTTTAATAATTACGAGAAGACGACATAAAAGTTTCTGTTCAAGAAAAGAATAAAAAAATAAAAAAAAGACGTATGCTAAAAAAAAAAAAAAAATAAAAAATCTAAACGACAGAATAAATAAAATTTTAGCTGGGTGTGTCATTTTTCTTCGTCTTTAAAATAATTTAAAAGATTTTTTTTTTTTTTTTTTTAAATAATCAATTTATTTGTATTTGTTTAATAATAAACAAATTTTCTCTATGTGACTGTGTTCCTGGTGACATTCAAGTGTTTTTTTTTTCTTCTTAATACAACAATAACAATAACAAAAAAAAAAAAAATCTAAGAAAAGAAACAACAGAAAATCAAACCGACTAATTACAAATTATAAATTGAAATAATAAATGACTGTTGACTGTTGACTGTGCCCCTCTCTCCAGTGTGTCATATAATTGTTTGTGTATGTGCTGTTTGTGTATTTAAATGTTTAAAAATCTTGTCTTATAACGTCTAGTGATTTTTATTCTTGTTTGAAAAAAAAAAAACAAAAAAAAAAGAAAGAAATCCAACAACTGTTAAGTTTCTCTGTTGATTTCTAAAAGGAAGTCTGTTATCAAGAAAAACCAAAAAAAACGAAACGAAAGGATGTAAAAATAAAGAAACAAAAAAAAAAAAACAAAACAAAACTTAAAGAATAAATTTTTTTTATTGTTTTTCTTTATTTTTTATTATTTTAAAATAAAAGAAATTTATTTAATATAATACAACAATAACTATAAAACAATACAAACAATACAAAAGAAGAAGAGTGTCATATTGGATTAAGTAACAAACGCAAACATTTTTTTTTAAGAGCAGCAGAATTATTGTTTTGACTAAAGTCAAATCAAAGTGAAAGGGAAATCAAATAAGAACTTTGTTGATTTTTGGATACAATATAAATAAAATAAAATAAGGTAAGCTAAATTGAAGATAAGTTACTTAACTTAAGTATATAATAGAGGTTAGTTACAGTAATGGCTTAAAAGCATACTTGCCATGTTTAAATTTTGAATAACAAAAATGTGAGCGAAAATCGAATTTCACGATACTCACAAAAGGTCGAACAAACCTAAATTTTAAACTTCTACACCTAAAAATATAAGATATATAATTAGATACAACAGGATAACTCTTTTCCTTAGTAAATAATTTAATTGCATCACAAAAAGGCTGAGGAATACCAGCCAACCCTACTTTATTAGGCCCTTTACGAATCTGAATAGAACGGAGAATTACTTTAAAATCAAAGTCAACAAAGTTTACAACCAAGTTTAACTCTACTATGATATTTTATCAGAATATTAATAACATTTTTTTTAAGTCACTTGACTTAAGTCAAATAATCTGTAATAAAGATGATTTGTTGTCTCTTTCAGATTTAGGTTCTTTTCAATTAGTTAAGTTATGTCTAGATTTTTTGATGTCTTGACACAGAATAGTTTTGACTTTTTAAATTGAAGAAATAAAAAGAAGAAGAAGAAGTGGAAGAAGAAGAAATATGCGAAAACACTTGTGTGAATCAACATCCGTTTTTCCAATGAATTTCTATGTTTTAGATTTAGTCATACACAAGAAACACAAAACAAAAAAAAATATATGTAACTCATTTAATAAAAAAATAAAAAAAATAAGAAGAAGAAATAACAACAACAAAAAACCTCGTTATTTAAATACAAATTTTTACATTTTTTTTATTGTTATTGTTTGTTTTCATTATTGTCGCATTTACTTTTGGTTGATTAAAAATTAAAAAAAAAAAAACAATTATTATTCATCTGTACAATGAAAATGACTCCCTAAGTTAATTATAACATTTTTTTCTTCTTCTTTAAACATTTTTATTCTTTTTTTTTTTTTTATAATTTATTTGCACAAAAATTAAAATAAATTTTCTTTTTATTTTATTATTTTCTAAATTAATGATTAAGAGGAACAATTAAATATAGACGTCACCGTTTATACTAATTCACTTATCTTAAATAATTAAATTTAATTTTTCACTTCTAACAATTCACTTTTCTTCTTCTTTATTTTCTACTCTTTCTTCTTCTTCTTTTTCTTCTTCTTCTTCTTCTTCTTCTTCTTCTTCTTCTTCTTCTTCTTCTTCTTCTTCTTCTTCTTCTTCTTCTTCTTCTTCTTCTTCTTCTTCTTCTTCTTCTTTTTCTTCTTCATTAAAAAAGAAGAAGCTGATTACGAAAAATTTCAGTAGTTTTGAACTTTAAGTTCAAAATAATTTTGTCTTCTGGTTTTTCTTTTTTTTTCTCGATTTTTCTTCTTTAATTTTTCACAGTTATAAAAATTAACAACAGTAAATTATAACAACAAATTTGCGTAAATCATTTAAAATATGTTGAAAGTGTTGAAAGTTTTATTGTAAAATTTTATAAGTCAAACATAATTCATGTTGATTAATTATAGTTCAGTTAAATTAAGTTAGTTACACATTTTTTTTTATATATTAGTTAGTTCACTATAATTAATAATAAGTCAAATTGAACTAATAAAGTCTAATTGAATTCCAGGGTTTTTTTTTTTCATAATTTTTATTAATTTTATTGTTATTCTATTGTTGTTGTTGTGGTTGTCGTTGTGTTGCATACAGATGTGAACGTAATGTCTAAAGTTAAACTATAATAAAGAAAATATAAAGAATGAAAAATTAAATTTACTTTGATCTTCTTTTATTTTGTTGTTGGAAAAATGAATGAATTAACACAAATAATCATATTCATTTGGATTAATTTATGAATAATTGAATTAATTTGTGTTTATGTGTGTCCATTTGCGTGTGTGTGTGTGTGTACGTCTATTTCTCTAATTATTATTAATTGTATTATACTTTGTTGATTGTATACGTTAGTGTTATTGTTGTTTCATTGTTAATTAGAGAAAAAGTTCAAACACCCTACGATTGATCCCAGATTCATAAAAAAAAAAAAAACAACAACAACAACGACAATTAACTTTTTAATTCATAACAAACAAAAAAATAGTTAACTACAATTCCAGTATGTTAGTTTTGATTAATTAAAATTATATTAGACTAATTTTAGTATAGAGACTAAACACTAACAAAAATTAATTAAAAAAAAAAATAATAATAATAAAGGGTTTGGTCGTCACATGTCAAAGTTTAAAAATGCGTAACGAAACATAAACACAAAAATAATTATGGTTTCAATTTTAATTGTTGTTGTTGCTTTTGTAGATGTTGTTGTTGTTGTAGATGTTGTTATTATGTTTTAATTAATTTTGTTTCGTTGGTGACAAATATTAAATGAGATTTACCAATTGAACTTTCAATTGTATCTTTATATCTAGTTTTATACTAATTTGTGTGTGTGTGTGTAGGTTTTTTTTCTGCATTTTATTTTTTCTTCTTCTTTTTTTTTTTGTATTTTAAAAAAATTTATTTTCATTTTAACATTTTCTGTTTTGTGATTTCCGATTTGACCATGGATTTTTGATAATAAATAAAGAATACAACAAATACAAAAGAAAAAAAAACATAAAAAAAAAAAACAAACAAACCACCAGAAAGTTGCTATAAAACCTTGACCGATTTTTAATAATTTTTCATTCTTTATTTTTTTTTTTTTCTTTTTTTGTTTTTCAATTTTTCTGTTGATTAAATTTTATAGTGAAAAGTTTAATTGGTTCATTCAATTTTAGTTGTTGTCTAATATGAAGGGGAAAACTATTTCAATATTAATTTACAAATTATTAAGACAATATTTTGGGCTAAGGCTGCATTTTTTTTTGTCTCCTTATCAGTTTTTCTTTATGACACTTTTTCTTTATGCAAGAATTATCTCGGATTTTATTTTTTTTTTCTTGGGAATTTTCCAACGTTAAAATAATAAAAGTATAAGAAAAGTAAAGAAAATGAATTGATAAATTTTTTTTTGTGTGACACAATTAAAATTTCTTTTGTCTTTTCATGAGAGTCAATTATTTTATAAAATTCATGATTCAATATATATTAATATTTTTGGTCATTATAGAGAAGTGATTCATTTTAAAGGCATTGTTTATTTATCAAGAATAGAAACAATTGATGGTTTAGTGGAGATAATCAGTTTAATCGCGGAGGTCAAGTTTGTTTCGCTTCAGTTTTATTTCCCATTAGTTTGGACAATCGATTTCCAAATGAGTTCGCTCTGAATCAACAGGTAGTCCGATTTCACATTAAAGAATCAACAACGGTCATTCAAAATAGTTGACCCTATCAAAGAATTATTTAGGATTATAAGCCTATCTGGTCTCAGGTAGGAATCTTTAGATTACACTACAAAATTTTTGTTCCTCTTTAAGTGACTCGATTAGAAAAGTGGTTCAATTATATACAAGGTCCAATTACACAGGTCAATCAATCGTATTTAATTTAATTGATTTTTTGGTTGATTTGACAAACAGCAATAAAAAATTACTTTATCTACGTTTATTCTGATGATGTTTGCACAAAATTAAACACAACTATTTTAGTCCATTCCAATGAATTTTTTCAAATTATTATCAAAAATACATTAAATTAATTTTACTAAAATCCCAGAATGACTAACTATTCTGAATAATCAGAAACTAAAAATAATTTCGTTTTACGGTTTTAATATTTTTATTTTTTGGGATAAAATTTTAATTTGTATAAAATTCATTTAATTTGTTTCCGTTGATTCGTTAGACGTTTTATTATCATGAAGTCATAATTATAATTTGAATTGTAACGTTACATAATTTAAGTATATCTTTAATTTAATCATAGTTTCACAAAAAAAACTATTAAGTGACCCTTTATATGTGTCTTACATTATTGTCTCATTTCTTCATAACTGTAAAGTGTAAACGTCACTTTCAATTGTTCTCTTTTTTTTTGGTATTTTTTTATTAAATCCATTTTTTTCCTATAAAAGTGTTCACACAAACTGATAAGTAAAAGTTGATGATTTTTATTAAAGTAAAATTCTTGTAATTGTATCAAGTAAAAAATAATAATAAAAAAAAAAGTATAGTATATATAGTATAGTATAGTATAGTATAGTAAGTATATTCTTATCTTTATATTTTTCTCTCTGTCTCTATTCTGTCACACTTTTACCTATAAAAATATCAGTAATAAAAAATGAACATACATAAAAAAAAGTCTGATTACTTGTGTTGCCTGTGATTGGTTTTAACTTTTTTTTTTATCAAAAAAGTGTTTTTAGTTTTATAGGAAAATAGAAAAAAAAAATTTAATGTCAAATTTTTTTTCGTTTGTTCTTAATTTTAATAAATTTTGTACAAATCTTTCAAAATTTTAAAGAAAGTTGAACGAAAATAATTTTTGGTTTAAATGTAGTTTTTGTTTATTAAAATTAAAGTTGTGTTGTGCATTTGATTTTTAAGAAAGTGTTTTTATTTTTGTATTTCGGTTGTTGTTTTCTTCTGTTTTTTTTTTTTTTTGTTTTCGGGTCTCTCTCTAATTAAAATATAGTTTTTTTTTTGTTTCTCTTACTATAAAAATATATAGCAATTATGGCAATGTACGTTAATTGAATAATAAATAATGAAATGACTCATTTTCTGATTTATTTTTGTTTTATTCTGTGACTATTGTCGTCTCTTTTGAAGAAAACTAAATTTAATAAGTTGAAAATAATTTATGTAATTGAACTTTGAAACTCTCTTTTTTTTTTCGTCTTTCATCTCACTCGCTCTTTCTATCTCTCTCTCTCTCACTCTGTCTCTGTCTCGCTGTCAGTTATATTCTTTAAAATATTTTTGTAATTATTGTTGTTTTGACCTTGACAGATTTTTTTTTTTTTAAAAAATATTTTTATTTACAACAACAATAACAACAATAAAGTTAAAATTGTCTTTCTCTAACCGGTTTCTTTTTTTCTTTAGGGTAATAATTGATCGGTTAAAAGTTAAATTGTTGCTATAAAAAAGCCAAATTGTCTGTTGGTGTTTTAATTAAATAATTTTTGATGATAAATCAGACGCCCCCAAAATTTTTTTTTTACCAAATTAATTATTGCAGTGATGACAAACAATTTTATAACAAAATACGAATAGAAAATAGATAATATTAATCATCGTATTAGGCGACCACTCCTTTTAAATGGCCAACATTTTTCTCTAAAAATAATTTACGATCGACCATCAAAAAAAAAAACACCCAACATTTGTGGGGTAGTCTCCAACTGATGAAAATGACACGTTTGTTGTATTTCAATATCTCGTCGTTCTTCTTCTTCTTCAATTTTTTTTTTCCATTTTTCATTTTAAAATTAAATATTTCTAATCAATTCCTTATCAATACACAAAATATAAAAATATAAAAATGACACCACCAAAATGAAATGAAATGAAAATAAAAAAAAAATTGATATAAAAATAAAACTTTTTTTCTGTTCTAGTTATAGAAAAAATATTAAATTGTGTGTGTGTGTGTATGTATTTAGTATTGTTGTGTTGTTGACTTATTTCCATTTTTTTTTATAAATTAGATAAAAAAAAAATGAAATGTTTCAAACTCAATTTTTCTTCTTCTTTTTCCTTTTATTTAATGAAAACAATTTCTTTTAACTCTCTCTCTCTGATCTCTGAATATAAATGTGTGTGTGTGTGTGTCTACGTTTACTTTTTTTGTACTTAAATTTTTATTTCTGTTTATTGTAGAATGGCATCAAATATGCGTGCATTAAAATTAACGACGGTTGGTGATGGTATGGTTGGTAAAACATGTCTACTAATAACTTATACACAAAATGAATTTCCACATGAATATGTACCAACTGTATTTGATAATCATGCATGTAATATAAATGTAGATGGTAAAGATTATAATTTAACACTTTGGGATACGGCAGGTCAAGAGGATTATGAAAGACTTAGACCACTTAGTTATCCAAATGTAAGTACTTCTGTCTTATCTTTTTTATATTCTTTATAAATTTTTTCTTATATTTTTTTTTCAGACAAATTGTTTTTTGTTGTGCTACTCAATATCTAGTCGAACATCATTTGATAATATTTTTTCAAAATGGTATCCAGAAATAAGACATTTTTCACCGAGTGTTCCTATTGTGCTAATCGGTAAATATTACATTTTCTTGTTGTTGTTATTTAATCGTATTAAAACTTTTATCGGTTCTAAAAATTGTATTTTTATTACAACAAAAGAAGTAAACAAAATGGAGAAAATAAATAAATTCTGTGGAATCAGAATGTGAAAAACAATAAAAATGTAGGGAAAACACAGGAATGAGTTGATTTTTATTAATTCATTTTTTATCAAGCATATAATTTTTTTTCTCTTTTACCGAGAAACGTACATAACGTTAAACGTTTTTTTTTTACAAAGAATGAGCATTTGGAGAAATTTCCTTATTATTTGAAATCAGGAAGAGAACAATAAATTGTTATTTCCCCAATTAAAAAAAAAAATTAAGTAATAATAGAATAATCCATTGACGTCTTGTCCTTTTCCAAATGAATGAAAGTGGAATTTTTATAAATGTTCGCTCAGCCAATTTTATGTGCTCCTATAATGATCATACTCTGAGTTTGAATTCATAAAATGATAATCCCTAACATTAAAAGATATTTTATTTACAGATTCATTTGTTAATAACAATTTTATTATGCGTGTATTTTTTGAGTGGTTTAGAAGGCAAACCAATTTTTATATTCGGCGAGAACTGCTTTCCATTAATTTCAGTACTTCTTGAATTTTCTCAAAACAATAATTATTTGTCTTAGTTCAATTATAATAAAGTCATTTGTCTATAATCCATATAATTAAGAAAGAATTTATATCATATTACTTAAGTTGTTATAACGCACACACAATTTTCTACTTAACGATATACTTATTCAGATTTAACAAATAAATAAATGTTATTATCTTTTTTTTTATAAATTGAAATTAATGCTAGTAGAATTTATGTAGAATTTCATTTAAAAATTGTTTTGCATATTTATTGAAGAAATTATTCTTTAATTTATATTCCTTATAAAAGTCGTGTTAAAAAAGAAATCTTTTTACATTAAATGCGGACACGGTTAAACGATCGTTCTCGTATAAAATTGAAAAGAGCGACAGAGAAAAAAAACACACAACACATTCCGATTAATAATAAAATAATAATTATAGTTTAACCTCTACAGAGAATTGGTACTGGTACAATTAGCAACAACACGTGTATGGTTAAAATTAATTATTATTGTATTTAATGAATAGATAAGAAAATTGCTTTGTTATCAGTTCTACCGCATAATCTACTCTTTTTTTTTGACATTAAATAATTTATTGTTACATATAAAAACTGAATTCATTTTTACTTAATGTAACTTATTGTTTTTTTATTTCTCTTTATTTTGTTATTGATCGAATATGAACCTTGGGTATCCGCGAAATACACGAACTTACGGATGGCTTAATTATTGAGAAGAATAGACAATTTTTTTATCAATTTTGAAATTTTATTGTCTTTTTACACAAAATTAACGAATCAAACAGAAGTGTTTTATTTTGGTCAGTTCTTATCTTGTTTACTTTACACTAATTCTAGTGAAATAAATTTCAACTTCACCTTCTCCTAAGCCCTAACATCAGAAATTTGATCGCTAGTGTCCAATATGACCAATATGCTGCATGCAGAAGTACGGATATGTTTCAGTTTATTTTGTACAAAATACAATTGTGAATTAGCTAAAACTACACAAACAATTTTATTAGATTTTCATTGAACAAAATTAGCGTTTCCCATTTAATTTGTATAATTCAATTCAAATGATTTAATGTGAGATTTTAGACTTAGAATATTCGACCGGATATGAAAAGGTCTCGTGTTTATAAGTCTCGATTTATAACATCAATTTTTTTTTTAATAATCTAACTCAATAGTGATAAACACATGTTAATTTTATTTCGTTATTACAATATTCTTCATGTGTTAATTTTTTTGTTTTCATTTTATATTCGTTCTGTTTTTCTTTTATAACAAATTGTATTATATTCGCCATTTCATTATTTTACTTCTTGGTTGAATTAAAACATTTCACAAATTCAAATAATAATGTCACGGTTAAGTTTATCGGATTTATAATTTACATATTCAATATTTTGGTATTAACTTTTTAAAGATTAAGTGAAAGTATTTAACGTTTTTTTTTTCAAAATTTATCTATAACTCACACATTGATTTGTGTATATTGAACAATAATGATAATCTGGCTACGAGTCTAATGCAATTGACAAATCATATACCATTTAGATGCAATTTTATCAGGAAGGATGGTAATGTTAATTAGGGGTATTCCCGAGTCGATTTCGTACTGCGTATGGTATATTATTTGGTAAACTATACCAACTATATCTAACCAAACTCTGCGTAAACCATACTCAACAAACAGCAACCTTTTTTTTTCTTGCGTATGACTTTGAAGTTTCGAGAAATGGTTGTTGCTAAGTATTAAAAAATGTCGCAGGATAAGGAATCAATAAGTATTTGTTTATTTATTATCATTTTACTGAAAATTTAATATGATTTTATATATGATGTTAATAAAGTAGTCTTTGATATTTAATTTGTTTTTTATATGTTTAGTTTGTTGCACAAAAAAATTTCTCTTAATTTGACCTTGACCAATACGCAAAAATTTACCAAATCATGCTCCCGAGTTTTCCTTGCGTATTGAGTATAGTTTACGAAATAATATACCATACACAGTACGCAATCGTCTCGGGACCCCTATTGTTATTTTTCTACAAAATACAAAAATCAAAAATGTGTAGTTGAATTGTCAGAACGAATAATAAAAACAAAAGTTTAACTATCATTTAGTTTATATTACAACACCCGAGGAAATAATAAATTCATATTTTCTTGGCCAGTGAACACCATTATATTACTATATTAATTCCCATTCACATTAACAGAATAAATAATTAATGCAAATTCCCTTTTTATAGTTCTCGTATAACCGGCTTTTATTCAATTATTAAAATTTTATTTATTTTCTTATTAATTGTTATTTTTTATTTCATTTTTTTTTCATTTATAGGTACAAAAAGTGATTTACGAATTCAAGGATCAGAGAAATTTATAACAACATTAGAAGGAAAAAAGTTACAGAAAAAAATAAAGGCTGTCGCATTAGTTGAATGTTCAGCAAGGAAAAAGGAAAATTTACTTGATGTCTTTGAAGAGGCTATAAAAGCAGCAGATAAAAATACACATAAAAGAAGAAATCATGGTTGTAAAATACTTTAAAGACAAATTTACATAAAAAAAAAAACAAAATAATTAATAATGATAATAATTAAATTGTATAATAATAATATAAATAGAGAGAAAAACAAAAATTAAATTGAATTGCTGATTAATAATTATTAAACAAGAACTTTTATTATTTATTATTTTATAGAATAAAATTTCAGTTAAATGATATCGCGTCATAGATCAAAGAAAAGTCAATTTTTGGTTTTGAAAAGAATCAACAATCATTATGGTTTTGTTGAATGTATTCTTCTTCTTGTTAATTCAAAAAAGTGTAGAGACAAATTTAGACAATTTATTTATAAACAAGAAAAATTAATGAATAAACTACAATTTTCTTTAATAATTTAATTTTACTTTGAATTTAAAAAAAAAAAACAAGCAAATAATTAATGTAAACAAAATAAATTCAAACTGAACCGAAAATAATCAGTCAAGATCTCAACCATTTTTCGCTAAATAATTTGTCTGTACTAAGAAACAATATTTGATAAAGAAACAGAGACAGCTATTTTTTTGTTAGTCGAGACACATATTTGCGATTTCGAAAGAAACTATAAACTAAAACTTCTGAAACAAAAAAAATAATGTGTTTATAATCAATAGTTTCTATCACGTTTTTGTTTCTTGAATTAATTTTTCTGTTGGAAATAGTGAATAAATTTGGTGAAATAAGCAGCAAGTGACTAGAAATTTTATAGGAATGAATGAAGGAAAGTATTTTTTATTTATTAAAAATATTTTAATTGTTTACACAAACACACTTTAAAGGCATCCATGAATATTTTCAAAGCAAATGTAGATAAAATATAAAATATAAATAAATAAATAAATAGAATCAAAATGTTTTCATGAATTTAAACTTTCAGAAATCTTTCAAAATTTTTATCGATTTGATAGCATTTTTTCAATGGTAAAAGAATTCAAAATATCAGCGATTATTGTCTTTTTCTTCATTATTCGATCAACGAAATAATCGTAGACTTAAAGCAAACAAGATACACTAAGTTTATAAACCGTATTCATCATCAAAATAAATGGTTCAATAACATTATCAAAAACATTCTTTTATTTTGTAAAATAATTTTTAGATAACGGTTAAATCCGATATTCAAAAATTACTTTTTTTGTAGTGTTCCTGTACGGAAATCTTGCTGCGACTTTTACTCAAATACTACTCTAAAATAGTTGATTGCCCTTGTAAAATAAATAAACTAACTAATCACCATAACTAAAATCATGTTAAAATTCGTTTTTTATATTAAAAATGTTAATATCAAAGCAACTAAAAAAAATAATTGTCCAAATAAAATGTTTTGCCCAACCGTTAAATACTTATGTGTCCAAAATATTTTTGTCTATAAAACGCGACTTCGAATTTTTTCTGAACCGAAAATAATAAGTCTCAACCATTTTTCGCTAAATAATTTGTCTGTACGAAAAACAATATTTGATAATAAAAACGGAGAGAGTGTACAAGAGACAATAAACTAAAAAGCTTTAAAAAGCTTATTAAAACAACTACATTTAAACAAATACTGATTACAGATTCTATATTCTATTACACATTCATGAAAAAATTTTAAAATAAAACAATTATAAATATTAATTTAAGAAAAAATTTTAAAGTCATTTTGGCATGATATGTTGACATATCAACAAAGTTCTTTTGTTTTTCTTATTTTATATATATATTTTTTTGTATTTTCATTTATTTTAAATATTTAATAGTTTGTGGTATTTTGTTATATTTTTATCTTAGTTTGTTTCTCTTTAAATAATTTCTGTTTTTCTTATTTATTTTATTGTTAGTTTATAGATATTTTTCATAAGATTATTTTTTAATAAGGTTTTGTTTAAAAATGTTTTAGAATTTAGATAATGACTTGATCTGAAACGTAGTCGAATAAATTAAGTAATTCACAAACATTATCTTTTATAATTAAATTAGAAGTTTTGTAAGTGCATTTAACATTTATCTTCACCTTACCACTATAGTGAAGGTCCTGAGTTCGAGCCTCACTTGTGGCATAGAAATTTTTCATTTTCAATCAATTTTTCCTTAATAACTTTAAATTAAAATTGTCTTTTATTTTCAAATAATATTTTATTCCATCATCTGATAATCTGAAAAGAACTACATTATTTTTCAGTAAAAGGAAATCAATCATAAATTAAATTATCTATATATTTGTGTTTTTAGAATAACCCCCACAATTAATCTTTTCCAATGAATTTCGTTAATATCAAAATATATTAAATTCATTTATATTCTATATATGAATGATTAATTGTTCTAATGAATCACAAAATTAAATTTTTGTTTTTATATTTGTTATGTTTGAGTTAATATTTTTTTGTTTAAAATACATTTATTCAATTCTTGTGAGTTATTCAGTATACGTGTAATTATCAAAGAACAATAATTATAATTTTAAATGTACTTTAAACGCTACTTGAATTAAGTGATGGTTAATAAGATTCAATAAAAATTATTACGAAACTTCTCTGCTGTAAATTAATTCTTTCTTTTGTACATAATTATAAACGTGATTTACACTTTTTTTTTTGTGAAATGTGTAATTCGTTCAAGTTTCATTTATAAAAGTGTTGAGAGCCTAATAAGTAAAAGTTGAAGAAAACTTTAACAATTTTAGGAAAAGAAGGAGTGCATTATTGTTGATGACAAAAAACTATCCAGTTTCTTCAAATATTTTTATTTTTGTTTAATCTGA
The DNA here is from genome assembly GCA_963082725.1 of Pedicia rivosa. Classification (NCBI taxonomy): domain Eukaryota; kingdom Metazoa; phylum Arthropoda; class Insecta; order Diptera; family Pediciidae; genus Pedicia; species Pedicia rivosa. Next base: position 43,617,164 of record OY720152.1, on the reverse strand, counting down.
ATTAGGTGACGTTATTACGTCACAACATCCTTTCACGTCTTGCGTTTATATTGATTGTAGAATGGCATCAAATTTACGTGCACATAAATTGACGACAGTTGGTGATGGTACGGTTGGTAAAACATGTCTACTAATAACTTATACACAAAATGAATTTCCACATGAATATGTACCAAATGTATTTGATAATCATGCATTTAATATAAATGTAGATGGTAAAGATTATAATTTAACACTTTGGGATACGTCAGGTCAAGAGGATTATGAAAGACTTAGACCACTTAGTTATCCAAATGTAAGTACTTCTGTCTTATCTTTTTTATATTCTTTATAAATTTTTTCTTATATTTTTTTTTCAGACAAATTGTTTTTTGTTGTGCTACTCAATATCTAGTCGAACATCATTTGATAATATTTTTTCAAAATGGTATCCAGAAATAAGTCGAATATCACCGAGTGTTCCTATTGTGCTAATCGGTAAACATTTAATTTCCCTTTTATTCATTTATACTCAAATTCTTTTTTCCCATGTCTAGGTACAAAAAGTGATTTACGAATTGAAGGATCAGAGAAATTTATAACAACATTAGAAGGAAAAAAGTTACAGAAAAAAATAAAGGCTGTCGCATTAGTTGAATGTTCAGCAAAGAAAAAGGAAAATTTACTTGATGTCTTTGAAGAGGCTATAAAAGCAGCAGATAAACATACACATAAAAAAAGAAATCATGGTTGTAAAATACTTTAAAGATAAATTTACATAAAAAAAAAAACAAAATAATTAATAATGATAATAATTAAATTGTATAATAATAATATAAATAGAGAGAAAAACAAAAATTAAATTGAATTGCTGATTAATAATTATTAAACAAGAACTTTTATTATTTATTATTTTATAGAATAAAATTTCAGTAAAATGATTTCGCGTCATAGATCAAAGAACAGTCAATTTTTGGTTTTGACCAGAATCTTATGCTTTTGTTGAATGCATTATTTTTCTTGTTAATTCAAAATGTGTTATCCTCTAGAGATAAATTTAGACAATTTATTTATAAACCTGAAAAATTATATGAATAAATTCTCTTTAATAATTTAATTTTACTTTGAATTTAAAAAAAAAACAAACAGATAATGAATGTAGAATCAAACAAAATAAATTTAAACTGAACGGAAAATAGTTAGTCGAGACCTCAACCATTTTTCGCTAAATAATTTGTCTGTAAAAAAATTCCTGACCTAACTCAAATACATTCAGCTATAATTGAAACTGGTTCGCCTATACAAAGCATTCTAGATATACAGGTAGTAATGCTCAAATCGTACAAATCGTACACGGATACAGATATTTTTTGGTTCAAACAAAAATATAAAATAAAGAGGGACTTTGCCTATATAATCTATACACATCTAATTTTTTTGATTGTCGAGACACATATTCGCGACTTCGAAAATATTACATGAAAATATTTACTACATAACAAATTAAGTTTCCAAGTAAAACTGTCAAAAATATAATAATTATAAGTCAATTAAAACAATAATAAATGAAAGATATAAAAGAATTAAAAAAAAAACATATGTATTTAAAAGAAATAAAAATTAAAATATAAAGTGAAAATAAAAAAAACAACAACAATAAAATATACCTACCTATATAAATATATAATTGAAATAAAAAATACGAAGGTTATATAAATGAAGTTAGTCATATAAAAAAACAAACAAAATCCTATTTTGACAACTTACTACTTTCAAACACTAATAGAAGAAGAAGAACCAGAAGAAGAATAATTCCATGTGAAAATTAAGACAGTCTTTTATGTTTATACAATTAATTAATTAATTTATTATTATTTTTGAAAGAACAATAAATTAGCAATATTTTTGTAAATGTATATTAATTGGAAAAAAAAACAAGAATTAAAATATTTAAATAACAATGTAAAATTTAGTCCAAAAAGAGCTTTTGCTCATAGGACATTATAAAAACAATAAAATAAATAAATATAAAAGTAAATCTAATTGTTGAAAATCAAAGAAAATTCATAAAAATTTTGAATTATTTTTCCACTTATTTTAATGTTAATTTTTTTTTAAATCGTTTCATTAATTTTTGTCTTTAAATATTCTGCAATGTCCGTTCGATCACGTTTAATCGCAATATTTAGCACTGTATCACCTGCGTTGTTAGTATCGTTGATATCACATTTTTTACTATTTATTAAATATTTTACCATTTCTAATTGACCATACATAGCTGCTGCATGTAAAGATGTTCCACCAAAACAATCAACTGCATTACAGTTAGCATTGTTTTCTATGAGAAATTTAAATACTTCAAAATGCCTACACGAAACAGCTGCATGTAAAGAAATTCCATAATGACCCCTAAAGTTAATATCAGCCTTATAATTTAAAAATAATTTTACAATTTCTAAATTACCATCCCATGCGGCATTATATAAAGGAGGCCATACATTTATTAACTTTGGATCCACATTTGTTAATTTCAGTTCCATTATGTCTTGAATTTGTTTATTTGTTAACGTTTTTAATAAATTATCTAAAATTTCTATATTTCCACTGTTAAATGCTGAATAAAACTTTGCATTTAGTAAATATTCATTATTGTTCGGATAAAAATATTTAACAACATCTACAGAACCATACAAAATTGCTCTTACACAAGATTCAGAATCATTTTTTGCACCAAACTCAATTAAAAGTTTCACCATTGATAAATTATTTTGGTTAATAGAAATGAATAATCATAAGAATATGTAGAATTTAAAATATTTTCAAAATTCACATTTGATGTATTTTTCAAATGATTAAGAATTTTTTTCACTGTATCAAAATTATCACTTTTAACAATTAAATTGAAAGGTGTCGTTTTATTACCAAGACTTTCATATTTAAAAAAAAATCCATCAATTATTTGACCATAATCACATGCATGACTCCAAACCGATATTAAATGATTGTCATCAACATTGCGGAGATTAAATCCTAATAATTTAAGAGCGTTCCTTAAAACATCATTATCTTTGCGCTTGTGTTTTAATTGAAGTCTAATAACTTCTTGAACCAATCTATGAATTCTCAAAACATGATTTTTAATGCTGATCATGGAATATTTTATAAGCAAATCAATTGTTTCTTCTCGCTTTTTATCATTTTTTATTAATTTTGAAAAAAAAACATCTGGTTTTATTAAATCAGGAGCAAGGTACGCCATAATTTCGATAATTTTAATAGCGGATTTACTTTTCTTTTTTATATTTCTCAACGTAACGTTCCATGTTGTTAGAACAGTCTGAATATATTGACTATGTTCATGGCGGTACTTGAGTAATTCTGTTATAAAAGATTCATCCTGGTACTCTTTGAGATAATCTCTCACTTCAAATGTTCGTCTACCATATCTTTTTGCACTTAAATTTTTCATTTTAATGTAAGCCACTGCTTGTCCTAAAACAAGCGGAAAATAATCTAAATGTTTTGCTAACATCTTAATTTCATCATCATTTGAATTATTTTCAATGTGTAAACCGTATTTTATGAAGTCAAGAGCTTCTTCAGAAGTGAAATACTCTAAATTAATTACGTCCATTGCTCCTGTGTCAGCTACATCCCAATTCTGATTTCGTGAAGTTAATAAAATATACGGTCTATGAATTTCAAAAGGCAAAGTAAATGGTAGAAAATCTTTTATTATTTCATATTCTTCAGCATTGTCGAATATAAATAAACATTTTCTATCACAAAATTTCATGTAAATATTTTCAGTAATTAATGCCATTCTTTAATCTTTGACTGGAATGTTAAGTTTTTCAGCTAATCGGATAAATGAGTCTTTTAGACTTTCATGAGTTTCAGAATTGATCCAGATCAAATTCCTGTCATACGCATCCTGATATTCAATGGCATACTTTCTGGATAGTTCACTCTTTCCTATACCGCCTAAACCAATTACGGAAGCGGTCTGGGAAATCACGGCTCGTCCTGTATCATCTTGTAAATTTTGATGAATCTTTTTTAGAACTTCTTTTCACCCTGTGAATGTGATAACAGGTTTTGTTTCAGGTTTTGTTTCAACGTTATTTAATTTTGTAATAATGTCATTTGTCTTTTTAAGAATGTTTGTTGTATCGTCTTTTGTCTCCTTAGTATTCCAAAATATATCTTCACTATTAATATTTCTGATTATATTTTCTAATTGCTTCTCTAGTTCCTCCTTCGATAAATCACAAGTAATCATTGGTTCTATTCCCGGGCTATACATTTTTTGTTCAAATTCATCAACAATTTCCCATGAAAATGGAAAACGGTATCCAAATATTTCAGTACGATCTTTGGAAGACTTTTTTATAAAATATTCGGTGCAATTATTGTCATTAATTTTTACAACTCCTACGCCTTCAAATATTTTTTTTGTATTCGAAAATTCTCCATTATATTTGACTTCACGTTTTTTCGATTCACCAAAAACAACGCCTTTAGTGATAAAGTCTTCATCAATTTTTCCGTTCTCTTCCTCGCTAATAAAATTTATCACTCTGTCAACTGCATCTGTTGCTAATTTATCCATTCCTATTTGCCAACTCCATCGAGCATTAGTAACTAATTTAAACTGATTTTGGTAGCAATAAAAAATTTCACCAGCAGCTTCAACCAATATTTTTCTGACGTCATCGTTATTGTTTACCTGCCTCAGTTCATCATTGACTATTTTAGCCTTTTCTCTGTGATCAGTTGATGTTAAGTTTACAAATATTGAAGAAATCTCTGTTACAATTGAATTATCAAATAACGACAGTAATTTTATAAAGTTATTCCCCTTTTTTCCAATTTTGGATGTTCCACCCACTGCTGCTTCTTTTTTAATTTCACTTAATTTACTTTCGAAAATTTCTACAAAAGATTTACAAAAAATCGGGATCCGATCAATTACCTCACAATTGTAATATTCTGAAGATTCTACTTCCTGTTTAGTATAGACTTTCTCAGCCATTTTTATTTTTTTATTGAACTATTAAGAATTTTGATGATTAACTAAAAAAGAAACATTGTTTTAAAATATTGAATAATTAAAAAAAAGTTAACTATTTACTGTAAATTATTTTCCATTATTATGAATAATTTAATGTAGATATGTCCATTCCATCTTAAATCTTTTGAAGAAAAAAGGTGAAAATAAATATTATTTTATTAATTAATTCAGAGGATAAACATGAAATTATTTTTAAACAACATTTATTAACACTATCGAGTAGCAATGTAAGACATGTGAGATTTATTATTTGAATAATAAGATCCTTTATCCATCCAGTCCGTTTAGAATTAATATTTGATCTTATTTTGGTGAATTAATTAAATAAAAATAATATTGAATTCGTGACGTTGAAATTTATGAAATTTTAAATTAAAGCCATAAATATATAACTTTTTGTTAAATGTAAAAGAACTAAAAATAGTGAAAACTTTGGGAAATAAATAAAAAGTAGAATATTATGTAAGAAAATTAGGAAAAATGATTGGCATAAATTTTGTTTTTTTTTTTTACCTTCAAATATTAAAATTGATAAGAATTAGTAAAAAAGATAATATTTTCTTACGTGATTAAATGGCTTCATTCGCAGAAAGTTTCTTATCACCATTTTATAAATTATATAGAAAATGACTTAAATATTAATTATAATATTTACTTATTTATTTAGTTATACTAATTATTATTAGTAAATTAAGACGACATGATTGCCACACCCAAAATTTTAAAAGATTAATGAAATATTACATATATGGCTTGTATCTACTTATTTTTTTTTTTAATAATACGAAACATATTTCTCTTTTTTTTTGATTTTTAGAAAAGAAATAAAAAAACATAGTAGATGTACCGGAAGGTGGTGTATCTAGAATGACAATTTAAAGCTGTAAAGTTTTTCATTTACATTGAAAAGAAATCCGTGCGATTCGGTTTAGATTGATAATATTTATTTATTATTTTTAGAGTTTGTTTTTTATATGTACGCGTTGAAATTTGATTTTCAATTTTTTAGATTATAATATTTTGTTGTTTTTTTATAATTTTTATAGAAATATTTAATAATTTGATCATTATTTAGTCTATGTTGTTATTAAGTAATAACAACAGGAAAATTTAAAATTTAATCTGACAAAATGATTTTCATTAAATTCAGAACTTTTTTTTTTTAAGGAAAATAATTAATAATTTCTTTGACCGGTACGGTAAGATGCAACTGTTACGTAACTACAGAACAATTTGAAAAATAATCTGTACTTACATAATTAATTTCACTTTCAATTCTGATTGATTCAACAATTAAGAATTTTTAAATAAAACTTACAAAATGAACTTTTTATTTAAGAATGCTAATTAATATTTGTTTTAAACCTTTTACATAACGTTACAGGTTATAATAACATTTCACCGTAATAACTCTAAACATTTCACAACTAAAAAAAAAAAAAAATGTGTTCATCGTCTTAAGGCAGAGAAATATTTCTTATCAAAATTATTAAAAAAAAAAAAGATAAATCAAATAAATAAATTTTTTAACGTCTATAGAAAAATATTACTAAATTATTGAATGTATTATTTTCAATTTCTTCAATTTCTTTTTTAAATTCGACTCAATATTTTCTTATCTTATAAAATATATTTGCGAATCGAAAGGGAAAGAAATTATATTTGGAATTAAGTAAATAATAACGTCAGATTACCTCATTCTAATCTATATAAATAAATACATTAGTGAGAGAAAAAATGATAAATATCATAATTAATACTTTATGATAAATAAAATAATAAATAATTTGAAAAGAAAAAAAAAAATTGAACCATTTGGTTTTATACAATAAAAAGTAAGTTTTTCTTAAGAGAGTTTCAACTTATGACCTTTAAATCTGAACCGTGTTTTCTGTGTTTTTAAAATGAAAAAACTGCAAGAATGAAAATATTAAAAAAAGCAAAAATACTGTATTATTCAATGACTCTTTACCTATAAAAAAAAATTAAATATATTGGTTTTATGTAATTATTGATTATGCAAAAGGCTTGTATGAAGTAAAAATCGAACAACAGAGCATCCTATTAGAATCTAATTGATTAGTTCCACGAATTTGCGTTAGCACTGCTATCGAATTTTTTTATTTCAAGTATATTTTTTTTTAATTGTGTAGTTCAAGATTTAATTTTGAGTTTATGTGTGAAAATAACAATTTACATATATTTGTTTTGTAGTTAATTTCAGTTAGAAGTGGTATATTATGAAAATGTTACTGGTTGATTCAATTTGTAATTGATTTTACAGTGTATCAAAGATTTTAATTTCTAATTAAATTTTATTTATCAGAAAAATTCTAAATACGTAAGAAAATTGTAAAACTTACTACAATATCTTTGAACAATTTCCAAACAAAATAAATAATAAAAACTTATTTTTCATAAAAAAAAGAAATCAATTTTTAAAAATATTTATTATTATAGAATAATTATATCCTTAATAACGGATTTAAAATTTGTTGAATCCACTAGTACATTTGATGAAGTCAATTAACATTTCTGAATAATTTCATAATAATTTAAATTTTTTAATAATTTTTTTTCAACAGTTCAAAGCCAGTTGCATATACTAACACAATCATAATTCCTACTTTTCACCCTAATGCATGTATACGTACATTTAAACATCATGCTTGTTGCTATTTTTACAAGACAATGCATTCGAAAAAAAATAAGAAGGGGAAACTCAATAATGAGAATAATCGGTTTCGTTCCGTAATCCCTACCCTGATTACAAGAACAACACTGAGACTTCAATATTTCTTTGTTTTGTAAAAGGAAGAATTTTTTTTAATAATTTTGTGCAAATTTTAGATAAAAATAATAAAAAAAAATATTCACATATATATGTTGGTATAATGAAATTAAACTAAAGTAATAATAGAAAAATGGTGCACGAATGGTGTTTTGACTAACTGTGAAAATTTTAGGGTTTTTGTTGTTGTTATGGTTTCATTTTTGACAATGACGGTTTTTTTTTTATCATATCCAAATGAAATATTATCAAAACACATTAAATTATTTTTAACACAAATTTCTTATCTAACTTTATGTTTCTCTGGCTTTATCACAAAAGTGTTGAGTTTTATAGCAAAAAAAAAAATAAATAAAAATAAAACGTCAACAATATATGTTAATGTATTATGTTTTTAAATAATGTAATAATTGTCAAAACTTAGTCCTTTATTTAAATCTCATGTGATCAAAATAGTTCTTGAATTAAGGTGGAATAGTTTCACAAGACCAACGTCAACAATTATTTAATTTCATTTTTCTTAATTTTGACCAAAAATCTTACAAATCTTAAAAAATTTCGAGAAAGTATCCCGAACAAATAATATTTAAATATAGTGACGGGTTTTGCCGATTTTAAGTAAGTTATTTATTTTTGGTGATTTAAAATATTTTTTTGTTTTGCTTTTGGATCTTTTGTTGTTGTTATTCTTCTTTTTTTTTGTTCTTTATTAATCCTTTCTAATTAAAATTGTTGTTGTTATATACTATAAAATATATAAGAATGATAACAGTGAATAATAAATATAAGAATTTGTTTTGTTTTGTGACTACTCTCGTCTATTTAGAATAGAAGAAAACTGGATAATTTATTCAAAGTTTAAGTTGAAAATAATTGATTTTCTTTTATTATTGATTCGCTTCTTTTTTTTTCTTCCTTCCAAATATCTTCGCATTTTGTGAAATTATTGTTGTTTTAACCTTGTCTTTTTTTTTAATATCTTTAATTACAACAATAATAATTGTTAAAATTGTCATTCCAAATAACCGAGTTCTTTTTATAGGAAAATAATTGATTAAATTTTTGCTATCAAAAAACAAAGTTTCTTCTATTTATCTTCCTCTTTTCATTTTTAACTTTAATATTTCTAATCAATTTCTTATTAATAATTAAAAAATAAAAAATAAAAATGACACAATTTTTCCACGGAAAAATGTTTTCTAATTCTATCTCTAAATATTTGTGTATGTGAATGCGTCTGCTTTTTTTTTATTTCTTGTGTTTAATTTATTGTAGAATGACATCTAATGAACGTGCATTAAAATTGACGACCGTTGGTTCAGGTGCAGTTGGCAAAACATGTCTACTAGCATCAACAAAAAATCCATTTCCAAGTGTATTTGTACCAACTGTATTTGATAATTATGCATGTAATATAAATGTAGATGGTAAAGATTATAATTTAACACTTTGGGATATGTCAGGTCAAGAGGATTATGCTAGACTTAGACCACTTAGTTATCCAGATGTAAGTACATAACTACTTATAACTTTTACGTGCTCTATAATTTTTTTTTATCGTTATTTTAGACAGATTGTTTTTTGTTGTGCTACTCAATATCTAATCGAAAGTCATTTGAAGATATTTTTTCAAAATGGTATCCAGAAATAAGACATTTTTCACAGAATGTTCCTATTGTGCTAATCGGTAAATATAAAATTTTTGTTTTGTTACTTAACTTTTGTAGGCTCTAATTCCTAATTTATTGGAAAAAAATTTTACTTATTCATTATTATAATATTTAACGCAGTTTTGTAACGAGAATTTTCTTAGAAGGAATCAAATTAAATTTTAATTAGAATTCTAATGAAATTGACAAATCATATGAAACTTAGATGCAATTTTAATTAGGAAGAATGGTATATAGTTAAGCAAACATGAAATTGGCATTGTTATTTTTCAACAATAAACAAAAATCGATTGGTTCAAAAATATCTAATATCTTAAAATATCTTAAAGTATACGCCTGATAGAAGAAATAACATTACGACTCTAGAGGGAAAATGAATGCATATTCGATTCCCATTTTCTTTATCAGAATAAGTAATTAATGCAAGTTTCCTTTTTATAATTCTCGTATAATTGGCTTTTATTCTTTTACTAAAATTTTATTTACTTTCTTATTAATTCTAATTTGTTCTTTTCTTCTTTTTATTTTTCTTTCAAGGTTTAAAAAGTGATTTACGAAGTGAAGGATCAGAGGATTGTGTAACAACTTTAGAAGGGGAAATTTTACAGAAAAAAATAAAGGCTGTCGCATTTGTTGAATGTTCCACAACGAAAAATGAAAATGTAATTAATGTGTTTGAAGAGGCTACAAGAGCAGCAGAAAATCATGAAGAAACCCATAGTAAAAAAAAAAGCATGTTTCAAAAATACTTTAAAGATAAATTCACATGCGGCATTTCTTCGGTAAAACAAGAGTAAAAAATTGGAAAAAGTTTAAGTTTTTAATAAAAGTTCTTACTCCAACTACTATTGCTATTTTCGTTAGAGTTAAAAGTGTAACTAAAGTAGTTACGCAAACCTTAAAAATCAGACGTAGATACTAATGCGGTTTTAGCTTTACGAATATATTATGGATAATATAAATATAAATTATAATTATAAAATATTGAAAATTAATTTCGAAATATTATTGTATAATTTTTTCATTTTAATAAAAATGAATTTTACAATTCAATTTTTTGCTTTGCTATAATAGACAATAGATACTCTTTGCACTTAAGGTACATTTTTCCGTAAATTTTTAGTGTTGAATTAATTAATGTAAGTTAAAGAAAGTTAAAGAGAAAGTTCGAATATAGAACAAACCTATTGTCGTTTGAAGTTTGATGTTTCCCATCCAAAATTATTAAAAAATAGAATTAATGGACATGCAAAAGAATATAAAGACATTTTTGGCATAACACATTAACGTCCACACTTTTGCGACAACAGTTTGTCGCAACAATATTGAAAAAAAAAAGAATTTGTTTTGAGAAAGAAAAACGTTTTTTTTTTATTATTTAATATTAATTAATATTAATTAATATTTTATTATTTTTTCTAAACATTCAAATAAAGATTAAAGAAATTAAATCAAATTAAATTAATTTTATGCCGTATTATACATTTCTTCATCATCTACTTCAGAATTTAGATGAATATTCATTTCTGCTAATTTATTTTCTATTTGTGGAATGAATTCACTGGGATCTATTTTATTATATTGTTTTAGATTTTCAAGATTTATACCAAGGACATTATTTATAAATTCAGTAATTGTAAAATTGTCTGGTATCAAATCCATTATTTCATTTATGGTTAAATCTTCTTCATTTCCTATTTCTAATGTTGATTCTTTCAATTTCTCAAATGGAAGAATTAATTCTTTTAAATATTTTACTGCTAATGTTTCATCAATTTCCTCACCAACAGTTGTTAATATTTCGATTATTTTCTCTTTCGTTATGATTGTTGTGTCTAATGATGATGTCTCATCATTCATATTATTATTAGTAGAAATATAAACTAATGATTCAGTTAATTTTTTAAGATTAACACCTTCAACTGGTTTATGATTTATAAATAATTTTACAAGTGATTCAAATGATATTTCTGTTGGTATTATTTCACCAGGTAGAATTCTAGTTAATTCAGCGATCATATTATGAATTTCAAAATCAGTTGGAAAAAAACCGATGCCACGCATAAAATCTATGACTTCTGTTATAGGAATGTAATCAATAATCTGATTAAGTAAACAAATTGTTTAGAAATTATTTTAGAAATACATTAATAAAATATAACCTTTCGATCTTTAGCGTAATCAATTCCTTTACACAATATTTGTATATAATAAACGAGATCCTGAAGTTCTCTAAATAACCAACCAGATTTCCCACCAGGTAGTGAAGAACAAAATGGTTCCAAACCTTTACCACCTAAATTATAATTCTCTTTAACTAAACTGAAAATTAATAATAAATATAAATGAAATTTCTTATTCATTTGTCGTTCTTTATTTTTTTTTTACATTGTATTCATTTTCCACATCATAACCGCGTTATCATCTTCACCAACAGAGAAAACATAATGTAAATCATGGCTCAGTTCTATATTTTTTATCTAAATAATATTTTATAAAAATAAAGAAAATCATTTCCTATTTGAATTTTAGTTTAAAATTTTTTTTCAAGACCTTTGTCGGATGTCCAATAAAGCCCAAACTTTTATATTGATTACCATCAATTGGTAACATTTGTAAACCTAAAACGTTATCGGTACAAAATACAAAAAAGTTGTCATCTAAATTATTCGCTTTGCTTAATAACTGAAAATATTTATGAATATATTAAGTTTTTGTTTTTAAATTAATTCTTATTTGAAGTTAATTCACCTTCAGTTGTCTAATCGGTTTATCAAATAGTGGACCAACAAATGTATTCAGAATATTTTCTGGTAATATTGAATCAAACGTTTTAATTTTATATTGATCATTAGTTGTAACAATTATATATTTTGATTTAGTTTTTGAATTTAATAATAAATTTGTTGGTATTAAAATAGCTGTTAATGGGACCGCTGATTGTTCAATTCTTAAATCATAAGAAATTTGTAATCCATCTTCATGTATCTCATATTCAACAAGCATCTAATTTTTGTTGTAAAAATTAATTTAAAATTATTTAAGATTTTTAACTTTAAATTACCTGATCTTCTCCAATCGATAAAAATCGTGGAATATTTATATCCGTTTCAATAAATAATAATGCACTAATTGGTTGATAATGATATTTATATTTTCCTAAAAATATCCAATGAATTTCAAAATATAAAAGAAAAACACGAAATTCTGAATCCTATAAAGAAAAAATAGTTTAATCAATAATTTTGTTCTTTACACAACGAAATAAATGAACAAATTAACTGAATAAGCCAAATAATTTGAATCATCGGAAAAAATTATTTGTTCAATTTTTCTTGATGTGTAATGAATTGGTTTGTTAAAAATTGGAGTTAATATAACAGGATTTAACATAAAAATTTGTCCATTTTCTAATCCACATGCTAAATGATTTCCTAGATAGAAGATTATTTTTCAATTTAAAAATTCAATTGAAAAATATTAATTAATAAATTCGAAGACAAACCAGATTTTGAATATTTAACACAACTAATTTCCATTTTACTGTGTTCTTCATCATCATTTTGATTTGGTAAATTTAAATCACATAATTTTATTTTATTTTCAAAATTATAAATGGAAATTCGTCCTGAAGAATTACCTACACATAACCATGACCTAAAATAAAGAAACGATAATTATTAGTCTAACTACAAGGAATATTTTCTAAATTTTAATTAACTTTTTTGGATGTGTATCAAAGGCTGTTACATAACTTTCCGATTTATATAAAATATATTCACATTCATTATTTAGAAAATCGACTAAACAAATTTCACCGATTTTAGTACCTAAAATTAAAATGATTAAAAATATTGAGAGGAAATTATTGAATTTCTTGTATTGTTTTTTTTTTTACCAACAATAAAATTACGTAAAATTAATGGATTATTAGTTGCATCCAATGGAATTGTTTCTTTAAATAAAACTTCTTTGCTATCAAAACTTTTCGCTAAAAATTGTTAATTATTAAATAATTAAAATATTTTTTTTTTTTATTATTTTACGTGAAAATATCTGTGGATCTTCAATTTTATAACTTCTTTTATTTAAATGAAATGAAATTGAATAAATTGGATTAAATTTAACTGTTTCAAACCAATATAAAAATTTCATTTCTTTATCAAATATTCGTATCTCACCACTATCGTCACCAATTACAATTACACTAAAAAAGAATTTTTTTTAATGAAATTCAAAATGGATTAAACAAATATAATAGAAATGGAAATAAATTATACTTATCAACAGAAACGATAACATTTATTGAAACATTACGAATTTTTAACGTTTTCACATATTCTTTATTATTGGTTATTGGTATCTCTGTTAGTTCAGTTAAGACATCACAAAAAATGATTGCCTCTCCATAATCTGTTACAGAAATAACTTTTCTTGATTCTTGAATATAAGATGAATCATTGTATAATTTTTTTTTTTTTATATTTACTTTTGGAATATGTACAAATAATTCATTTGTTTCTGTATTCTATGCAATTATTTTTGATAAAATTATTATTATTTCTGTTTTCATATTTTGGTTGAAAGTAAAAATTAATAATTACCCAATTTCCAAAAACAACTGATTTTTTCATTGTTACAACAAAATATGTATATTCAAGAATATTTCGACTAAAATTTATATTTTGAACTGGACCAAATTTAATTGGTAGCTGATAAATTGCTGAAATTATTTGTGAATTAAAATAAATTTCATTCAAATTATTTGAATACCATCTGGTTTTTCTCTTCCAAATGTCCATAACCAAAATTTTAAATTATTTTCTTCATCGACACTAACTAAATATTTTCCATCATAACTAAATCCAATCGCAGAAATATTTGTTTTTTCATTTTCAATTGAACGAATTATTATTGGTGAAACACTAAAAAAATTATAAAAAGTATGTTCAATTTATGTCAGTCCTCTTAATTATTATTTTTACCTCTCAGATGATCGATCCCAACAATTTACAGTTTTTTTATCAGCTGTTATTACAAATCTTCCACTTTTATCACATTTCATTGTTATTATTTCGTGTTCCTAAAAATAAATAGAATGAAGAGTTAGAAAAATTAATTAAAGAATATTTTTATTTATTTATTTTTTTGAATTTAAAATAATTAAAACTTACATGACCAAATAAATGATTATGTTTTTTTGTTGTTATTTCATAAATTGTTGAAATATATGAAGATGCTAAACCAATTATGATATGATCATTATTTTTTGTTAAATTTAATATTGGAATTCGATAATTATGCCCAAATATCCATTGTAAATTCTAAACGAAATTAACATAAAAAATGAATGTAAAATTTAATAATTCTAAAAAATTAATTTAATAAATAAATGCAGAAAAAATGTAATTAATAATATTTACAAATGGACTGTTAAATGAATTTCCTCCATCACCCTGATGTTCCTTCATTCTACCATCACACTCTGCACTCATTTTTCATTTATTTAAATATGAAATAAAAATTTATGAAAATAAAATCAATAATTATATTTTTGTTTATTTTTAGAAACTTTTTGTTGCCAAAGTAACCGTCGCCGATATTTAAAGTTTTATTTTTCGAAACAATTTGTTTATATTTTTTATGGCATTAATTTAAAAAAAACTCGTTATACTCCTTGACAAATTATATTAAATTAAATCAATATTTTTATAAAAAAAATAGGAGTACACAATTTTATTTGACACACATAACGCGTATATGTACATTTACATTTAGCCTGCCAATGCAACCCTTTAATATGCAATATCAAATTCAGGGGATTGCAAATAGTTTGAGCGCTACGCTGATAAAAAAAATTCAAATCCGAAGTTTATCTATAAAGTATCGTAGTATTCCGAAATATCCGCGTTTCATAGGAAATCTTTAAGATTTCTTTGCGAAAACCTTTAAATGAACTTAATTTTTAATGATTAGCTCAACCGGTTATAGGGAAAGAAAAAACAACAATAAATTACATTATGCCTCAATCATATCAATCAGTTATTTTAATTCGTACAATATTAATTTTATTAAAGAATTCAATAACTTTTTTAAATTTTAATTTTATTAAATAATTTTTTAGAAAAAATAACGTTAAAATTTAAAAGAATGAGCAAAAAAACTGGCAAGAAAAAGACCAGGAAAAATTAGCAAAAAAATGCTAAAAAAGCTACAAAAACCGTTAGAATTTTTTTGATATGATTGAGGCATTATCTATATACGTTTGATTTGTTTTTGTTTTTGGTAAACCCCATAAAATAACAAAAACACTATTTTAGTCTGTTCCAATGAATTCCATTAATATCAAAATACATGAAATTAATTTTAATTATTCTGATAAATCACAAAATTAAAAACAAAATTTCTTGTTTGAGTTTATGAAAAACTTTTATTCAATTGTTGTCGGTTATTCATTATACCTGTAATTATCATAGAACAATAATTATAATTTTAAATGTACTTATGCATCCAGAGAAAAAATATGATAAATATATAATTAACGGTATCGCTACCAATACATAATAACAAGAAACATATTATATGATATTATCATAAAATATGATATGGAAAAAATTTACAAATTAAGAAAATTATGGAAATTTAACATTTTTGTCCAATGATGAAATTTTTTTTTGTATCAACATTTCGATTTTTTTTTATTTTTTCCATTTAAAACACGTCCACTTTTCTATTTTAAAAGTAAATTATTATTTTTTTTTATGAAAGTACAATTAATTAGTAATATTTGTGTAAATTTGTTTTTTTTGGAAATTATTAATTATAAGGAAAAAAATTTTACTAATAGTAAAATTGTTATTGGCTGAGAAAAAAAATGACAAAAAAAAAAAATTGATCTTTATTAAAAAATATGGATTTTTTTAATACACGCTTTATGAAGTTCTTTTTTTTTTATTTTCTTTATATTTTCCATCATCAAATAAAAATAGGAAATCAACTTTTTTTTTGCTATTTTAAATTTTAAATTTTTTGAAAAAAAAAAAAACTTTTTCATTTTTTTTCTCTAATTTTTAGTTTATTTATTTATAATTGTGACAGGTATTGATTAAATTCGAGTGGTAACATTATTATTTTTCATTAAAAGATACTTTTTTATTATTTTCCTGTATATTTTGGGAAATTCCATTTGCAATTATCATCCTCACATTTACCAGATCTCAATGTGAATGGTCTAAGAGTGGAAGATCCAGGAATTGTAACTCCTTGAGCAACCGCTAAATATTCATTCCAGTAAATATTTTTAATTTTAAAGTTTTCTGTTCCTTCAATTGGTTCCAGTTGCCATCGTCCTGTTTCTTTTATTTCATTTGCCTTCATCCAACCAAAGACTCCACGTCGATTATCGTCCAATGCGAACTCATTTGTCTCTGCATACAAATAAAAATTGCGATATTTATCTTTAATGTGAAAATATTTTCCATTTGATATTGGATACAAATAGTGTGCTAAGACTAAACTAGTTGTATCTGTTGAAAGCATCGCTAGAATTGCTCTTAAATTATCTTGAGCGATATAATAAGATGAAATACTCTTCAATTGAACATTTTGTATCAAAACAATTTCATTCCACAGGAAGTTTTTTAATGATTGTGGAAGTTTTTCTCTTAAATAAATCAAATTTTCATTACTACCGAATTTATTTTTGAAATCAACAAAAATACGATAAGCGATTGTTGTTGTTGGTGCTTGGTAAACGTGTCGATTTTTTATCATTTGATCAAACAGCAAACGATAACCGCGAATAATTTGTTCATCATCTGAAAATGAAAATAAGAAATCAATCAATTTTTCTGTATTGGCAATATTTTTATTATAAACAGATTCAATGATTAAATCTTGTTCACAGGAGTTTAAAAATGATTCACGCGCCTCAGCAAAACTTCCATTCAGAATCAGCCCAGCAATAATAAATGTTTTGTTTAAAAGTTTAATTTGTTCTAAATGATTTTTGCCCAATGTCTGCAAAACTTTAACTTCATCTTGACATCTCACAACTGAATTATTTAGAGTTCTCTCGTTTTTAATAAACTCAGTTAAATTATTGTTTTTTTCGTTTATTATTCGTGTAAAATTGATGCCTGTAGAATCCAGATCAGATTGACATTTTCCAATATTCTCATTCAATTTAGTTTTTTCTGCAATTGTGTTGGATAGATTTGACTTCAGAGATTGTACTTCATCTTCATATTTTTTATTCAATTCTTTAACAGAGTGCAGATAGGAGTATTGCTTCATCTCAATGACTTTCGATCGCATTGCATCTATATTTGCCAAATATTCATCCAGTTTATCAGCAACCATTTCATCAATTGTTGACTTTAATTTACCAGCAGATGATTTCAAATGAAGTTGACATGCGATATTGATTGAACCAAACATTTGTTTATATTCAATGATAAATGTTTCAATTGAATTTGAGTAAATGGAACAATCAATTCCCAACGCTTGATTTTCTTCAATTTCCATTATCAAAGTTTTAGAAGTTGTATTCAGCTCCATAGTCATCCCGTTAATTCCAGCAAATAAACCGAAGAACAGAAGAACAATTTTAATTTTATTCTCCATTATTTTATTTTCTTGAAGAACTTTTTATAATTGAAGTTTTAAAATTGACTGTTTGAACAGCTCAATTGAACTGAATATTTGATGGAAAATATTTCCCTATTTATACTCATTTGATGATGATGAATCGCAGATAACTAAAGACCACATACAAAAACAAGTTCAGTGGCGAATCATTTTTATTTGTAGATGAATTTTAGAATCTGTCGTCACTTGGAATATTCTTTGTACGATTTTGTGTGGTTCTGTCAGAGTAATTTAATGTGACTGGATCTATTATTATAATGAAATTTAAACAATTGCCTATATTCTACTTCGTCGATTGAACGCGATATTCAATTGATGTTGGTCGCTTCCAATATTTCACAGATTTTTCTAATTTTTTTTAAATTTTCAATTGATTTGTTCGTCTTAAAACGATCAAAAAGATTTACTTGAGAGGAATAAATATTTTGTTACTTTAATAAAAGTGGAAAATGTTGAATTTGGACAGTTGAACAGTTTATGAGAAATTTGTTAAAGTTCGGCACTGATTCCAATTCAAATTTAATCATTTGATCGAAAATAGAATATTTTTTTTTAAATTAAATTAAAAACTGACAAAAATTGATAAGACACAATAGAAACCACATTCAATGTTTATTGTCTTTATTTAATTTTGAAATTTTTAATTTGTTTTTGTAAAATTTTAATACCAAAATTTCTTCTTCTTATTCAGGAACAATACTAATCCCCACAAAATATTCCACATTATTTATTTCTTCTTCTTATTCCGGAATTAAAATAAAGAGACACGTAATTACCACCAAAATATTCCACTATATAAACATCAATTTTATCTGTGAATTCGTTCAGTTGCATTAAGTCGATTGAGTCGCTAACAGTTCAAGTTCCATCAAATAAACTGATCCCGTAAATAAAAACCATTAGTAATTTTTTAAACCTAAACTAAGAAAAACTACCCTAGTCAGGAAATTATTTATTCTTATTTATTAAATACATTTTTTTGTCATTTATGTGCCTTTTTTCCAATTAATTTTTTTGGCATTTTTATTTCTTAAAACAGGGTGGCATCTGCTTGTAAATAAAAAAATCAATGAACACATTAGATTTCTTATATTAATTTTACTATTTTATAATAAAAATATTTTTGTGTTTTTATTACTTTAGATAAAATTTCTGATTTAAACGAGGTAACTGTGCTAATTAAACAAGTAAGTCAATTTTCTTTACATATTTATAAAGATTCGTATAATAGATATCTATTATGGGTGCATATAAAAACGCCCCTTGTTGGACTAATCCCTATTTAAAAAAAAAAATGAAGAGAAGAATAGCGGAAATAACTACAAGAAACTTTTCAGTTCATAAACCCGAAAATGTTCACAGTTTTCATGCAATTCATTCACAATTTCAACCAGATTTTAAAAATGGTTCATTTAATCAAGAAATTAAATAACAGAGCTATTCTGGAATGGAATCGGAA
This sequence comes from Pedicia rivosa, assembly GCA_963082725.1. Classification (NCBI taxonomy): domain Eukaryota; kingdom Metazoa; phylum Arthropoda; class Insecta; order Diptera; family Pediciidae; genus Pedicia; species Pedicia rivosa. The sequence goes on along the minus strand of OY720152.1, from coordinate 43,597,542 downwards.
GACCGCGCTAAGCACATCAAAATAGAAAAACGTAAGCATCCAATTTCCAGTTTGAAATCAGCTAATATTAAAAAAGCAAAGAAGAACACTAAATATGGTAAATTCATTAACTATAATAATTTAATTTATTCTTTAATTAATTTTTTTATTTGTCTCCATAGCTGCTTCTTCAACTGATACAGAACATGATGGTAATGCCGTAATAACTAAATTCGTTTAAATGAGAGTTTAATTAATGCAAAATTTACAGATACATTTTCTGATGATGAGTATGATATAAACGACCGCATAGTACAACTACACCACGAATTCGAAATAAAGATCAGGGTATATCAAAACAATTATTGAAATATTTATTGTTTGTTCTTTCACTTTCACTGATTGTTCTTTTGTTGGGACCATAGAACATTGCATCCAAAAACACATTCAAAACTGGCTGAAACATTCCAAAGAGATATCTGCTAAAAAAGTGTAATTACCTTTATTTTTTTATATGATTTATTTTGTAACGGAAACTGTGATGTTTGGTACAATTATAATTATTATTTTTCTTAATATGAATTGTTTAATTCTTTATTTTTCATTGTTTATTTAAAATAATGAAAATTATATAAATAAATTTGTAAAATTAAAAAAACAATTGACTTATTGAATTTAATTTTTCGTTAGGCTAAAGAAAACTTGTGGTTCCTCTCAAATTGGTCAAATTGGAGACCAACTTTTGTTCCTGTTTTTTGTCATTTTTTTAAATTTTATTCCTTTTTTTGGTTATTTTTTAAATTTTGTTCATATTTATGACCATTTAGTGACAATAATTGTTCATTTTTGGGTCAAAATATTGTCTTCTATATGACGTCTCTAACCGGACTTCAATATGAATTAATTTCCGACCGTCTATAAACTATTTCTTGGTTGTGAAAAGTCCACCTTTTGTAAACCAAATTGTGATACTCTGACGCTCTGACGGTCAGGCGAATGACGGTCATTAGACCATCTATAGACGCTGAATTTCTAGTTGGGACATAACGCGAATATGTACATTTATATTTAGCCTGCCAATGCAACCGTTTAATGTTGCACGCTGATAAAAAAAATTCAAATCCGAAGTTTATCTATAATGTATCGTAGTATTCCGAAATATCCGCGTTTCATAGGAAATCTTTAATATTTCTTTGCGAAAACCTATAAATGAACTTAATTTTTAATGATTAGCTCAACCGGTTATAGGGAAAGAAAAAAGAACAATAAATTACATTATGCCTCAATCATATTAATCAGTTGTTTTAATTCGTACAATATTAATTTTATTAAAGAATTCAATAACTTTTTTAAATTTTAATTTTATTAAAGAATTTTTTAGAAAAAATAACATTAAAATTTTAAAGAATGAGCAAAAAAATTGGCAAGAAAAAGACCAGGAAAAAAATTAGCAAAAAAATGCTAAAAAAGCTACAAAAACCGTTAGAATGTTTTTGATATGATTGAGGCATTATCTATATACGTTTGATTTGTTTTTGTTTTTGGTAAACCCCATAAAATAACAAAAACACTATTTTAGTCTTTTCCAATGAATTCCATTAATATCAAAATACATTAAATTAATTTTAATTATTCTGATAAATCACAAAATTAAAAACAAAATTTCTTGTTTGAGTTTATGAAAAACTTTTATTCAATTGTTGTCGGTTATGCATTATACGTGTAATTATCATAGAACAATAATTATAATCTTTAATGTACTTTAAACGCTACTTCAATAAAAATTATTACGAAACTTTCTGCTGTAAATTCTTTTGTACATAATTATAAACGTGATTTACATTTTTTTTTGTGAAATGTGTAATTAATTTAAGTTTCATTTATAAAAGTGATGAGAGCCTAATAAGCTAATGTTGAAGAAAACTTTAACAAGGAGTGCATTATTGTTGATGACAAAAAACTATCCAGTTTCTTCAAATATTTTTATTTTTGTTTAATCTGAATTAGGTGACGTTATTACGTCACAACATCCTTTGACGTCTTGCGTTTATATTGATTATAGAATGGCATCAAATTTACGTGCACTAAAACTGACGACAGTTGGTGATGGTGCGGTTGGTAAAACATGTCTACTAATAACTTATACACAAAATGAATTTCCACATGAATATGTACCAAGTGTATTTGATAATCATGCATGTAATATAAAAATAGATGGTAAAGATTATAATTTAAGACTTTGGGATACGGCAGGTCAAGAGAATTATGTAAGATTTAGACCACTTAGTTATCCAAATGTAAGTACATATATGTAACAACTTCTGCCTTTTGTAAACTTTTTCTTTATAAATTTTTCATATTTTTATTTTAGACAAATTGTTTTTTGTTGTGCTACTCAATATCTAGCCGAACATCATTTGATAATATTTTTTCAAGATGGTATCCAGAAATAAGACATATTTCACCGAGTGTCCCTATTGTGCTAATCGGTAAATATTTCATTTCCCTTTTATTCATTTATACTCAAATTCTTTTTTCCCATATCTAGGTACAAAAAGTGATTTACGAATTGAAGGATCAGAGAAATTTATAACAACATTAGAAGGAAAAAAGTTACAGAAAAAAATAAAGGCTGTCGCATTAGTTGAATGTTCATCAAAGAAAAAGGAAAATTTACTTGATGTCTTTGAAGAGGCTATAAAAGCAGCAGATAAAAATACACATAAAAAAAGAAATCATGGTTGTAAAATACTTTAAAGACATAAAAAAAGAAACAAAATAATTAATAATGATAATAATTAAATTGTATAATTTAGAGAGAAAAACAAAAATTTTATTGAATTCTGATTAATCATTATTAAACGAGAACTTTTATTACTTATTATTTTATAGAATAAAATTTCAGTTAAATGATATCGCGTCATAGATCAAAGAAAAGTAAATTTTTGGTTTTGACAAGAATCTTATGCTTTTGTTGAATGTAATTCATTTTCCTGTCAAAAATTTTTAACCACTAGAGACAAATTTAGACAATAATATAAACAAGGAAGATAATATGAATAAACTAAAATTTTCTGTAATTATTTAATTTTACTACGAATTAAAAAAAAAACAAACCCATAATAAACGTTCAATCAAATTTTTACAAAATAAATACAAACTGCACCAAAAATTCTTAGTCGAGACCTCGACCATTTTTAGCTAAATAATGTGTCTGTACTAAGAAACACGCTTGAGGCAAGTATTATTTACATATTGTATAATATAATTTAAAAAATGTTGATTATAATAATGATTTTTTTTAATAAAAAAGTTTACAAAAAAAAAAAGTTAAAAAAATCATAAAACTATTTTTTCAATGGTAAGGACAATCCTAAATACTTACGCTTCATATAGGATTTTAATATTTCTTTCCGAAAACCTGCATTCATTTTTTGAAATATTGAAATAATAAAGAAATTCAATATTATCAAAATACATTATATTAATTTATTTTAGTCCATCAAATTAAATTTTTACAAAATAAAACCAAACTACACCAATAATAATATATTCAACAATTTTCGCTAAGTAATAATTATTATTTAGTTCCTCAATATTTTTACAAACACAAAAATTTATGGTTTTTCTCCAATACAAGAAAATTAATTAATTAGTTGGGCTTACAAATTTTTTTTCATTTAAAAATTCCTTCTGTGACTCATATTTAATTTATAATTATATGACAAAACGTAAACCTTTTATCTTTTCGCTTCTATTGTAACACAAATTAATGAACTTTAATACTTAGAATATACGTATTCATGCTAACTTATTACTCCGAATTAGATTATTTCCCAGTTGATAAAATGAAAAGATAAGATAATGAAATTTTAAAGCAAAATTTATATTTAAATTGATTAATTTATATTTATGAAAAATTATCTGATAATAATTATGTTTGAGGGTCTTATCAATATTTTCATTAACAATTTACAATATACCGAAACTTATTGACTTGCGTTACACGATATAATAAAAATTCGATCACTATTTATTTTTTCTATATAATTTAATATTTATATATTTAGTTTAGTGTTAGCGTAAATATGAAATCACATGTTGGAAAATTTAAAGTTATGTTCTGTGGTGATGGTGTAACTGGTAAAATTTATTTAATTAAAACAATTGTGAATAATAAATATCCAGAATCAACTGAACCATTTGTACATTATTGTGAACCAATTGAGAAAAATATACAATTGAATGGTGTTGAATATAATTTAACATTGTGGGATTCACCAGGACAAGAAGATTATGATAGACTTAGACCTTTATTTTATCCAGATGTAAAAAAAAAAATGTTTAAATTTATTTAATTTCTCTAAATAAAAATTCGTTTTTTATTTAATTTCAGACAAATTGTTATATTTTGTGTTACTCAATATCGTATCGATATTCATTTACAAATATTTTTGAAAAATGGACACCAGAAATAAGACAATTTTCACCGAGTGTTCCTATTGTGTTAATTGGTAAATATAAATTTAATATTTATTCTATTTACTTGCTTGTTATTTAAAAATCCACACAGTACTAAATTGTCTTAAACGTGTTTCATACAGAATCTTAGTAATTCTATTTATAAACATCACTCATAGTTAGTATTATCTTGTATTATTGAATACAAGATGAGACTCTTGTACCTATCTATACTCATTTGTTGTGTCCTTTATAAAGTTACACACGAATATTAATGATCGTAATAAGTGGGACGATATACCGTCTAAAATTAGAAATATGTCAAAAAAATAAAAAATCTTTCTTGTGATAAGAATTTGATAAGAAATCAAAAAATATGGAACAAGGTATTCGTCGTAATCGGTGTGAGGAATTTTTATTCTAAAATCTAGAACTTCCAAATGAACACAATGAATGAACGATTATCAGAAATATACAATAAAGCGAAAAAGTTCATAACTTATGAGATCTGATTGATTTTTATATCGGGAAATTCCCATTTTTACATACAATTTTTTAATGAGTTTTCTTTAATTTTTCTTTACCTCGTTGTACAAGAAAACTTTACTTTAATGTACCACTTACCACCAATATGTCACCTTAAAAAGTAGGTCTCGTAATTGGATCTGCATATGCCTTTCCTTATCAATATACAAATTTACAAACTTACAAAATAAACGAATAAAGTTGGCGTATCAATGAGAAACTCAGTTTTATATTTGTCTCTCTCTCTCTCTTTTAAAGGTACAAAAAAGGATGAACGAATTGATAAATCCAATAAATTTATAACAACAGAAGAGGGATTACAATTAAAGGAACAAATAAAAGCTGATTACTTTGTAGAATGTTCAGCAAAAAATATGGAAAATTTAAATGAAGTTTTGTATGCGGCAATTAGATCAATTGAAAATAAAGAAAATCAAGATGATGAAAATCAAGAAAAGTGTTGTTTTATATGTTAAATAAAAATATTTGCCTTTTAAATGTTACAATTAAAATCTGTCTAATTAGGACTATCGTTTTCTTTACTTATAAATTTTTGTTTAAATTCGGTTTTTGGTCCAATCAGACAATTAATTTTAAATGAACAAATATTCCATAAAATGAGTTTTAATATTAAAGATGGTCCAATTATCCATGGTTCAATTAGACAGGTTTTACAGTATTTTATTATTATATTATTTAGTAATAAATTTTCATTTTCAAAACTGACTCTATTTGTTTGTATATTTTCAATTTAGAAGTTTTAATGTTAAAAATTTTCGTATTAGAAAAAAAAATGAAAAGAAAATTTAGTAAGATTTTTCACACAAGAAGCTGTTATTACAATTCATATTTCATGGTTCTTCCCCATATTCAATTATTATTATTGTTATTATTATTAAAAAAATCTGCCTTTTAAGAAACTAAGAAAAATATTTTAAAGCGGTCATTGATTTATTAAATTATTCAAATTACAATTAGGCGGACTAATTGAATGAAACGATTAAAAACAGAAATAATTATTACAAAAAAATTAAACTCAAAATAAATTAAATTAATGATTAAAGTTGATTTATTTTTGTATTTAAAAATTAAAAATAAAAGTAGTAAATGCGGATGTTGATTGATAATCAGTGCAAAGTAAAATATTTTAATTTATTTTTATAATTTTATCATCACAATTTTTGATCAATCATTTTTTATTTTAGAAATATTATTGGTTACTGTTTGTGCACTGTGTGAGGGTGGAAAATTTATGTAATTATAAAGAAAATATTAATCATTATTAAAAAACTTGAGGAAATTTATCAGTCAGAACAAATTTAAGCGTTTGATTGAAAAAGTGTTGATGATTTTCTGTTTTGATTTCTTCTGTGTTTTTTTTAATCGATTATTGAAGTAATTGAATAATTAACAACATATTATTGATGAGTTGTAAAATAATTTCAATTAATTTTATTAATAAACAAAAACGGAAACAAATTCAATGTAAGAAAAATGTAAACAACAATAAGGGAATTTTTTGTGAAATCCAAAAATTAATTTTTCGCTAAGATTAACTCACAAAAGTCAATGAAAATTAAAATGATTTTGAACAACAAATTTTTACCAATAATAAGAATTAATTTTTGTTAAGTTTTGTTTTCTTTGTTCATTAGAAATAAAATGAATTTGCCAAAACATATTATTAGTGCATCATTGAAACTTGTCTTTTGTGGTGATGGCGATTGTGGTAAATCTTATTTAATTAAAACAATTTCAAACAATGAATATCCATGTCCAGACAATTATTTAATGGAAATTGATATTCCAATTCATAAGAATGTAAATATTAATGAGAAAAATTATGAAATTATTTTGTGGGATACACAGGGAGAAGATGGTTATACTAATCATAGACAACTTTCATATGACAATGTAAGAGAATTTGATTAAATTAAACTAAATGGATGAACTGTTAAAGGTTTGAAGTTCTCAACACCCGAGACAATTCATCTCAATGAGAAATAATGTTGATCTTTATCTTTGACTGTTGAAATATTTGAAATTTTCAACAAAGAAATAATTTCGACATAAAGAAATTAATTTATTTTGATTTATTTTTCAGACCGATTGTTTTACTTTGTGTTATTCAATATCACGTCGAATTTCTTTTGAGAATATTTTTGATAAATGGACACCAGAATTAAGATGTTTTTCACCGAATGTTCCAATTGTGTTAATTGGTAAAATATTTATCAACTTTACATTAAAAATATAAATTAATCGATTAAACGAAACCAAGAATAAGAATTCTATATAAGTTTCGGAGAATTTAATTTAAAATGTGATTGTTGTTACTAAAAGTCAATAAGCCCAATCTGGAATTTGTAAAGTTTGTCTTTTTTATATTGGTAATTTTTAAGTTTTTGTAAATGATTTCACATGTACGTATACGTACTACTGCTAACAGGCAACAATATTAATCAGATGATTTAATATTTTTAGTTAAAATTTTTCAATTAAGGAAATTTCTTTAATTTAATTAATTAATTAATTTAATTTAAATAGAATCCATTAACTTTCCTTTGTCCATAATAAATTTTTATCTAAAACAAACTGATTTTCTTTGGTTTTTTATATTTAAAAGGAACAAAAAAGGATGAACGAATTGATAAATCCAATAAATTTATAACAACAGAAGAGGGATTACAATTAAAGGAACAAATAAAAGCAGATTACTTTGTAGAATGTTCAGCAAAAAATATGGAAAATTTAAATGAAGTTTTGTATGCGGTTATTAATGCAATTGAACACAATCCAGTAGATGAGAGACAATAATTTTGTTTTAAAATGAAATGAAAAATCTGTTTTATAAATAAAAATATGCATGCCAAAAAATAAACCGCTTGATGTTTTTTTTAATTTCATTTTCCGCCATAAACGGATAAATAGTCCGCTGGTCTTGTTTATTAACGACGACTTTTAGAGTGAACAGAAATTAAAAAATAATGAATCATGTGGTAGTGGGAAAATTTAAAATTCACAAGTTATAGAAACACTCCAAGTGGTAATTATATTTTTAACACTTTTTGATGACGTTTCAGTGTTAAAATTAACATTTTCGAGTTACTGAAACGGCCTACAGAATCCAGATAATATTTTATGTTCGTAAATAATGTAATTCAGATAAACGAAAGTATATAAAGGGACTCATAAAATTCAATATTTCGGAATTTTCAGTTTTTGTGTAATGTACGTTGTTTTCAGGTGTAAATCTCGGAGAAGATTTGAAAGATTTTTTCTCAACAATTTATAAATATTGTTTTGTTTATTTTATTTGTTCGTATATCTAAACATTAAACGATCACATTTACCGATTCAAATTGTTTATTATGAATTCGTGCATCTTATCAAAACCACAAAACTATAACAACAAATAAATATTTAATCTTTTCTTATCTTTCTACAAGACGAGGTTTAAATTAATATTAATAAAAATAAATATATAATAAAAATATTTAAGAGATTTTTTTAGTTTAATTGTGAAAATGAAATTAAACGGTAGAAATTTTAAAATTGTTTTTAGTGGTGATGGTGAAACTGGAAAAACAAATTTAATAAAAACATTAACAACAAATGAATATCCAAAAGATTATCATGTTTTTTATATAAAACCAATTGTGAAAAATATAGAATTTAATAATTTGGATTATAATTTAACACTGTGGGATACACCAGGACAAGAAGATTTTGACAGATTGACAATTGTGATTTATAAAGATGTTAGAATTTTTTCTTTAACCAAAAATACTTTTTTCCTTTTTGTTTTTTTGTTAATTATTATTTTTTTTTTTTTTAATTTTTATTCTTTTCAGACAAATTGTTTTATTTTGTGTTATTCTGTATCGTCACGAAGTTCTTTTACAAATATTTTAGAAAAATGGATACCAGCAGTAAAAAGTTTTTCACCGAATGTTCCAATTGTGTTAGTTGGTAAAATATTTGTTTATTTTCAAGTGTTGTCTTTTTTTTTTAAATTCTTTTCCGTAAAAGTTTTTTATTGTAAAAATATTTTATTTAATTGAATTGTTCCCATATGGGATAAAAATTAAGCCTTTCCTTGACTTTTAATAAGAAATGCGTCAGATCAAAAGCAATTTCACATTTTATTTGAAGTGAACAGAAAAATGTTTACACAATTCAGGGTCGCACTTATTATTTCGTAAGATTTACGAATATCTAAATTATAAGCATAACGCACATTTGTGTTAATTTCTATTTTATAATTTTTATGATAATTTAGAAAATGTTCAGCCTATCAAGAAATAACCCATTTAATATAAATTTAAACGCATAAATTAATTTTGTATTCTATTTTTTTTTTCTATTTAAAAGCAACAAAACTTGATGAACGAAATGATGGATCCAATAATTTTGTGACAACCAAAGAGGGACTAAAATTAAAGGAACAAATTAAAGCAGTGGACTTTATTGAATGTTCAGCAAAAAATATGGAAAATTTAAATGAAGTTTTGTACGCAGCAATTAAAGCAATTGAAAATCAAAATAATAAAAGGAATAAGAAAAACTGTTTAGTTATGTAAACATTTAAAATTTATAAAATTTATTAATTGTTTCACTAAAATTCGTCACCTTTGTAAATTTGTAAATCAACAAGAATATTCTACCAGTAATGTTCTTATATGGAATGTATTCCATTCTAGTAAAGTCTTTCTTGAGATTTACAAAAATATTTAATTATTGAAAATCGTTTAAAATTGTTGGAAAGCGGACATCAGGCGAAATGTTTTAAAATTATCTGATTAAAAGTTTATAATTATGATTTTATTAATTCAATGAATTCAAATAAATATTATCTATTCATCAATTTCAGCTAAAATTTGAAACAATTAATGTTGGATTACAAAAAAAAAAAGAATCTTATCCTATAACGCAATTCAGACTAAAATTTTAAGTGTACATATTTTTCTTATTCTTACAATAAAAATGTTGTCCTTAATTGTCCTCAATTAAGGAACAACTAAATAATGAATAAAAACTTTTATAAAATTAAGAAAACTTTTATTTTATTTGGTCTAGTACCCTAAATACAGTTCTGTTACATTTCACTTATGTAAATACAATTATAGAAAAAATTACTATCGCTAAATGACGTCATATTTAGATTATGATTTTGTGTTGTGATTGCATAAACCGAAATAGTATACAATTTATACAATTTATATGGGAAATAATCTTTAAGTTGTTTTAGTTTAGTATTTATAACATTATTTTAATCCAATTAATTGTACTAAAGGATATTTACTGATTTCTTATGAAATTAAATTTCAATTCCTGAATTTTTTTTAAAATTGTTTTGTGTTTGTGTCTGAGAATATTTAATCTTGAGTTGTAAATAATGAACCTGAATAATTAATTAAATTCTTAACTTTTAAGATTCAAATTCAGAATAATTTTGCTGTTGTGAATCATCGTTCGCAAATGTTACAAATTTTTTACATTTTTTTAGAGTATTTTTTTTTTGTTTTGTAAATAAATTTTCCCATTTTTTTTCACTGACAGAATAAAATCGTTCGCATTACGATTTAAATAATTTTTTTGGTGAAATTATAAAAAGTTTTTAGCTGGATTTTTGTTTGTTTTCTGATCAGATTCCATATTTTATTTTTCATAAAATTTATGACATTAGAAATTTAATTATTTGAATTTGTCAAATAATGATGAAAATAATTTTTTGTGGTAATTCCTTAATTGGTAAAAGTTATTTAATTATAACAATACGTGATAATGAATATCAGTTAGAAGATTATTATTACTCGTCACTGCCACCAACCGAAAAGAATATAAATTATAATGGTGTAGAATATAAATTATATCTTTGGGATACTGCTGGATCAGAAGATCATGAAAAATTGAGACCACTTTGTTATTCAAGTGTAAGAATTTTTACCTATTTATTCTAAAATTACAAATAAATTAATTAACATTAATTTTAGACTGATTGTTTTATTTTGGGTTACTCAATATCAGATCGTCAAAGTTTTGAAAATATTATTTCATATTGGATACCAGAAATTAAACGTTTTTCAACGACAGTACCTATTGTGTTAATTGGTAAAATTTTTTTATTTATCTTAGAAATAGAATCGAAATTATTAGAAAGGAATTTTCCTTTTAATAATTTTTTCTCCGAAAATATTAGAAAGGAATTTTCCCTTCTAAATAATTTTACTTGATTGTTTTTTTTTTTTTAAGGTACAAAAAGTGACGAACGAATCGATAATTCTGATAAATTTGTAACAACCAAAGAAGGATTAAAATTAAAGAGAAAAATTAAAGCAGCATATTTTGTTGAATGTTCATCAAAAAATATGAAAAATTTAAATGAAATTTTGTATGCGGCAATAAAAGCAGTCAAAAATGAGAAGAAATGTTTAATTTTGTAAATTATGAGAATTATTTCTTCCTTCTAATGATAAAACAAAAGCAACAACAAAATATAAATAAATAAATAAATTTTTTTTACAATCTTTTTATTATTTATTTATTTGGAAGCAAAACACTTTTTCTTACAATAAATTCATTTAATTCAAAAAAATAACATAAAACTCTTTTTTATAAGACACAAATTTCAATTTTTCTATCACTCATACACACACACACACACAAACACACAACACATCAATACACAATTGATTTTACAACCTCAGTTTTAAAGCTCTGATTCTCATTTTATTTTTAAAATCCAATTCCAATAGAAACAAAATTGGGATTTATAGATTTGAGAAATAAAGTTAGGAAGATTTAAATAATTTTAGGAGTAAATTTAGGAAGATGGTCAACGATTTTAGGAATAAATTTAGAAAGTGTGGAACGATGTTAAGAGTAGAAAGATTTAAAGAAATTTTAGAAAGGTTTAAACAATTCTTATAAGTAAGAGTTGGTCTTAACTTGAAATGCCTCAAAAAAAAAAAAAGAACGTGACCATTTTAGTTAGCATAATGGTAGGAAGAAGGTTTTACTAAAAACATATTTTAATAAAATTCCCATTAATTTAGATAAAAAATGAGAATATTTTTAATGTAAAATGTTCAACAGGAACAAACCATGAAAATTGAATGAGTATACATTTTAAGTGTTACGATGTTGGATATTCTACAATTAAGGGGAACAATAAAAAAAAAACTTAGAAATATTATGGTGACTTATAAATACAAAATGTAAACACAAATAAGTTTATCCTCTTTAAAATTAAAATCTTAATAAAATAAATGAAACAGAAATTATTGTACATTCTTTAGCCAATGTTTTTTTTTTTTTTGTTTTCAATTTTTCAATTTTTCTACTTCAGTCCAAATTTTAATTTCATTTTTGATGTTTTTGGCACATGTCTTATTGTCAATGAAATTCTTTTATCTCTTTGTACTTTATCACCAATTTTATAATTTGTTTCACAATTTCTTAAATTTAATACAGAATCATCAATAATATCTTCATACATTTCATTTATTGAATGCATATAATTATGATAAAGTTCATTTTTTAATATTAATAAACTTCTTGGTTCAATTAAAATTTTAAAATTTGGTTTATTACAACAAGTTTGTTCATTTTTATCATCAGCATCATCATTATTGCTTAATATTTTTGAATAATCAATATTGTCGTTCGTTGTTTTATGAAATTCTAATATGGTATGTGAACCACAAGATATTGTTGAAATTGTTGGATAAAATAATGGTCCATCAGTGTGTGCCATTATTCCTATAAAATTCAAATTAAATCAAAAATGATATTTATCCGTGCAGATACGGTTAATCGAATTATATTCATATTTTGTTATAATTTTTTACCTTGTCCAGCTAAATACTCATTCACCAGACAATGATTTGCCTTTTTTGAATCAAAAATACCTGAAATAAAAAAGAAAAATAAATTCTTAATCATTTTCGTTCACTTGATTCATTGAAAGCGAAAGCAAAAGGAAGAAATCTAAAAACAAAATTACATACCAAGATTATTTATTTTATCAATATAAGTTTGTAACCATGTTGGTATTTCTTCAGCAATCATTCCATTCGTATGCGGTACACCACCGTAATTTAACAATCTTCTTCTTGTTAATTGGGTCCATTTTGGTTTTGGTGCATTTCTAACAGATGATAAAATGTGTTGTTCCTCTTCGGATGTTATAAAATTTGGAATGTAAAGTATTGTTTCAGGTGACTAAAAATGAAAACGAAAAAAAAAAAAAAAAATGAAAAGTTACAGTTGAAATTTTTGTGTATCCCGTTTATCAAAATATAACGGATTAGCCGTGAAACACAAATATTTGTAATTTATTTTTTCCCAAAATTGGATTTTAAAACTTTCTGTTTATGAAAATTAAAAAAAAAAAAACAAAAATTAAAAAAAAAAACAGTAATTTATTGAAAAAAAAGGGTAAAATGAAGAGTGAGGGTGACGGAGAGGATGTAATAAATTTTATTCTCATTATTAAATTCCAATTCAAATTCACTAATTATTTTTTAATAATTAAATTGAGAATTCAAATTCAAAAAAAAAAATGTAAATTGATTTAATAATTTAAAAAATTATAAGGGGTAGGGTTAAATTGAATATTAATCAGTAAATCCTTAACAAAAACATTAATTCAACACAGATATTGAGTAAATTAATCATATAAAATCAAAATGGAATTATCTCATACAATCCAATAATCATCCCATAGAATGTATAATAACAGTGAATTATTTTTGTTTAAATAGAATAAATTAATCGTTTACCAGAGAGAGAACAAGATAATGAGAGAAAGAGAAAAAGAGAAAAAAAGAGAAAGAGAAAAAAAGAAAAAGAGAATAATAGAGTGAGAGAGAAAGAGAAAAAAAGAAAAAGAGAATAATAGAGTGAGAAGAAAGAGAGTGAGAGAGAGAATGAAGCAAAATGGACACGACTCTTCAAATTTATGATTTATTCCACTGAGAAAATGCTGAGAGATGGTGATAATGAGAATAAAAGAGAGGAATAAAATCCAAAAAGTAGTGACCCGCATGCTTTAAAATTAAAAGATTGAAACAAAAGAAGCAAAAAAAATATGTACGTCAAATTTTTTGAATATTTTCAGTTTAATTTTTTTTTAAATCGAAAATTTTCTTTCCCTTGGAAAATTCAATTCGTTTCATTTTTCTTAAATCATAATTTTGCAATTTATGAAAAATTAAAACCTCGTTTAATCAATTTTTCCACAACAACAATAATAAGAAATATTTTCCTGGATTTTCTTTTGATTTTGTACTTTTTTTCTATTTTTCTGTTGTTGTTGTTTCTTTTTCCCATTTTTTTTTATTACATTTTTCTCTTGTTAAATCGATAATTTTCTTCATAATTATTTTCATTTATTTTCTAAACAACAAATAAAAAAAAGTGTAATTTTTTCGTTATCACAAAACAAAAAACAACAACAAAATAAATAAAAAAAACCCTTTTTTTTATAAACCAGAAAAAAGTGGAAAATTCTTTTACAAAAATACAAAAATACAAAAAAAGAACAGAGGCAAAAAATAAAATATGTCAAATTCAAAGGATAATTCACGTCCTTCATCTTCTTCCACACGAGTAAATAATTTAGAAAATAATTCGGATATTTTTAATTTAAAAATTGATTTAATAAGTCCAAGTGAATATGAATTATTAAAAGAGCGACGAAATGAAGCACAACAAAACCAACAACAAGAACAAGAACAACAACAACAACAACAACAACAACAACAACAACAACAACAGAAACATCAACGTCATAAATCAAATTCATCAAAAGAACGTGAACGTGAATTGATGATTAAACCAAAAACACGTTCTGTCAAATCAGCTGATTATAAAAAAAATACAAATTTTGATAGATATTATTGTAAACAAAAAAATGTTTTTATACAAATAGAAATGAATAATTTAGATAAGAAAAAAGTAAAAGATAAAACATCTGATTGTTCAGTGACAACATCAGAAAATGAATCAGTTGTGAAGAAAAGTATTGAAACGAAATCTTACAATTCAGAAAATGAATCCGTTGATAAGACGAGTGTAAAAATTAAATCAAATTTGTCTGATGGTGAAAAAAGTGTAGGAACAACAACAAATACTTCTGAAATTAAAGTGGTTGGAGAAAATTCAAAATATGAAATAATTAAATGGTCCAATAAAGACATAAGTGGAGCGTTATTGACACATACTATTGAATCAATTATGGGCAATATTTTAGAGACAAACGCATCAGAAGTTGAAGGTAAAGAAATTGAAGAAATTAAAGATGTGGAGGAAGTTAATAAAGAAAAATCTTTATCAAATTCAGATGATGAGAAAATTATTTTAAAAGATGTCACAGACACAGGTTTGTATTATTTCTCTTAATAACTTTTCTTTATAATTTAGAAATAATTACGAAACAAGAAAAGAGAAAGTTAATTCTATTAAATGAGCAATTCTTGTGTATCCTTCTTTACACATTCCAAAAATAAACAACTGAAAAATATTATATCGCAATTTTACAATAATTTAATAAAGTGACGATTCATTAAATTATTTTTAATGAATCGTCACTTTATTAAATTATTGTAGAGAAAACCACGGAGTTCAAGAACCATTACAAGACTCATTCAATGAGGAGATGGAAAATCACAACACCACGACATTGAATTTTACAAATTTATTAATCCAATTCACTTAATCTTAAATTTCCAATAATTCCACAAATATTTTATGGAATCAATTTATTTCCGATTCTTTGACTCCATACTTTTGCTTAAAATTCAATTTTTACTTATTCTGGGAAATAATTTTATATAATTTTGATTTTTAATTTTTCCAGATAAAATTCCATTAAATTTGGATCCAGCAAATATTGTGAAATTAGATAAAGAAACAGCAAATTTAATAAAGAAAATATCCGACTCATTAATTTCAATTGATTCGAGTGAAGTTGAAAAGGAATTGAAAACGATTCCAATTAAAGAAATTCATACATCAGTTGAAGAAATAATGCCAATAAATAAAAAAAATAATTCTGATACAGAAAATGTGGAGAATAAGATAAATGATAAAAGACAAATGGAAAACGATGAAATGATAAAATGTGAAGAATCATTCAATGGTTTGTTCAAAATCATAAATTTTTTCTTTATTCATATCAAAATAATAATTTTTATTCTTTTTCTATTTTTTTCTCTTTTCCTTTTCTATTTTCCTAAAAAGAAACAAATAAAATAACAATAAATAAAGAAATTAATAAGTCAATAGAAAAACAACCATCACTTATACCAAGACCAAAAAAAAAACAATTAACACAAACACAAACATGTTCAAATTGTTATCAACAAATAATTGATAAAAATAATACAAAATTCTTAATGGATGAATTTTATTATCCGTCTGATAGAAAACCAAAAATTTTTTTATTTAAACAGAATAAATGTAGAAATTGTTTTATAAAAACATTTAATGAAACAGCAACAACACCAATTGCAACAACATCTGGTTTAATGAAAAAACAAAAAAATATAATAAATGAAAATGGTGAATTGTTAAAAGATGAAAATGGTTTAGTTGAATTAAATTATAAAAAAATTATAAGATTTTTAAAGCATGCATGTCCAAGTAATAAAGTTAAACTTTTACAAGCAATACGTTGGGTAAGAAAAATCTTTCTTATAGAATTAAATTTTTTTATTTCTATTTTGGGTCCGGGTCACAATGGAAATCATTTCGAAGGAATAAATTCAACAAAAGACAGATCTTCACTTCATTTCCTTTCCATGAATTGAAATTCTTATAAATTTCTTTATTATCTTTTAGCGAATAACAAAATTTAATGATACGGTCAGAGAGAAAACATTAAATGATTTAGCAAAATATGATATTTTAGGATTTAAATGTGAATGTTCAACAAGAACATTATTGGAAGATCTTTTATGGCCATTAAATGTTGTAATTCCACATTCATTGCAAGTAAGTTTTATTCAATTCGTTAATTGTTGTTTTGTAACAAATTTTATGAATTAGAAAATCTGGTTTTTTATTTAGTCAATTTTCTTTAATTTTCCTATTTTTATTTTTAACAAATAGAAAACTGATTTCCATTTCTATTTGCACAATGATTGCATTATATTGTTCAGTGTTGTTCTAATTTCATATGAAAATAAAACAAGTTCATGAAACTAAATTAACAAAAGTTAAACAAAAGTTAAACAAAACGAAAATTTTTTTTAAATTAAAATTTAAAAATAATGAAAAACAAAAAAAAAATTAAATTCACAATTTTTCATTTTACAGAATTGTACCGCACGTTTATTTAATGCAATTGTATCAACAAAAACTGGAAGAGATTATATTGGTTCATGTTCAATAATAAATTTACTTGTATGGGGTGAGAATACATATTCACAACCGTTTGATTATAAAGATCGTGATTATCTTGAATGTCATACAACTGATATGTTAATCGCAAGTATTATGAAATTAAGTCTTAATAATTTACAAAGAAAGGATATGGTAAGAAAAGGTATACGTTAAAATTGTCATTTGTTTTATATTTTTATATGATAAATATTTTCTTTCTGAATAATTTACATTGGTTGACTTTAATTCATTTCACATGCAAAAATAATTTAAGATTAAAATGTAATTTCAGTACATTTGTCTCTGATCATATTGTCGTTTAAAACCAAGTCGTTTAACACAATTATATAATCATTCTTACAAATCATTATTGATTATAAAAACAACAACAGTATTACTTCTTAACGTTCCCTTGATCGATTATCATTGTGATATGTAGAATGAAGAATTAATTAATTTTAAACTCAAGTAAAACTCTAAATATTTTTTATTAGCGACTCACTCGGAAATTACTTGTAATATTTTTTTTAATGTGAAATGAAGCCCAGAATGTTTGTATAATTTTTATTATGAACCTAATTCTTTTCTTATCACACCCACACACACACACACCACTAAAGGTCTACTAAAATGGTTGATTAATCATTTGGAGGATATTGAATCATCTGGAAGTTCTTATCATATTGAATATGGAACAACATTATTAATGATGTTATTAACATTTCAAAATTCACCTGATTTAATAATTGACAAGTCACGACAATTACTTGCACTTTTAGCAAGATTTTTAAATAATAATGTTAGCGCATGTTGGCCATATATTCGTGCATCATTAATGGCATTATTTAGAAATAGTAAAGTTGTGAATAATGCAAGATGTATGAATTTTGATGAAGTATTACGTTCTGTCTTGAAGGTAAATAAATATACATTTTTTTTATTTTTATTAATTTAATTTAAAACAAAAAATTTTTGAAAATAATTCGTACGATTTAATTGAATGAAAGTTTGTCAAAGTTAGTTGAGAATATTTTTTTTTTTCTCTTAAATGAGAAATTTTAAACTTAACTTTTTTCTATTATTTATTATTTTACTCAAAGTTAATTTAATTGCTAATAGAACAACAACAAAATGATTCTATTTGCAAGCAAACCCAGTAACATAATTTGAATTTTTTTTTTTATTTGAATTTCAAATGAAAAGTTAGAAAAAAAGTTCAAAGAAAATTAATTAAAAGTTAATAAATGTAATTTGTTTTTTCAATTTCTTTCTTTCTTCACAGACAACAGAAGATTCAACAGAAAAATTAGAACTAGAAAGTATTATCAATTGTTTGAGTACAACTACAACTGTACAATTGGAAAATATTGAAAAATGTGTTGTGACATTGGCGGTAAAAAAAATTTTCATTTTTTCACAAATTTCAAATTTCAATAAAAAATATTTTTTTTTTTTAAGGAAGAGAAAAATTATTTAGACAAAGAAATTGATGCAGATGATGGAATAACTGAAATTGATGAATTAGGTGGTGAAGAATTGTTGGAGAGAAAATTTAGTCTTAAAAAGAAAATTGTGAAAATTATAAAACGTAAGAAAATAATTAATGTAGAAAATATTGTAGATTTAAATTAAGAGGAATCTAATTTTAATTTGTTGTGGAAAGAAAAGATCCACTTTATTGATTCCACAAAATTTTAATCTAAATATTTTTAAACATTTTTACGAGGGGGTAACAACTAGAATATTTCGTGTCTTCATTTACATAAAGTCTGTACATATTGTGCAAAGATTACACATCCCATAGTGGTTATAATTTCGCTTTACAAACTAGTTTTGAACCCAGATTAATGAGAAAATTTATCTTTCCTAAAAATCTAATAAAAATATTCTCAGTTCATTCAGTTAACTTCACAAAAAAAAAATTTGATAAATGTTGATGTAATTTCGCTGACTGACACAAAAATCTATAGCTAAAGTGAAACATTCAATTTCACTTCTTATGACTAATAATTTATACGTACAACGTTAACTGTAACAACGTATTGATTTCATTTCTTTTCATTTGCTAATTTTTTTATTAACTTCTAAAAATTAAATTCAAAAATAAACTTTAATCGCAATTACAAAAAAAATTATTCTATTTTTCTTTTGTAAATTAATTCCAACTTAATTAACATTTATTTTCGTCCTTTGATTACTTTTTAATAAGTTTCCGTACAAAATTAATTCACAGAGAAAAATTATTTACTACACAAAAATGAATAAATTGTTAAAAGCAAAAAAAAAAACAAAAATTAGAATTTGGTTGAGTGGAATTTACAAAGGAAACTTTTCAACGTTCGTTTGACATTGAAATTTTGTTTTCATAAAGAGGACGACAAAAAACACAAACAAAAAAAAAAAAACTTATCCAAATATTTTCTCATCGCTTTCGTTTAGAATTTTGTAAATTCATCAAATATTCATGTATTTTTTTTTTCTGTAAGAGATTTTTTTTTTTTTTTAGTTTTCTTATGCGAGGAAAAACTTTTGAAATTAATTTGAAAACTAAAAAAAAAAAGAAAAAACTCCCATCCGATAAAAAGATTGGAAAAACCCTTTTTTCACCATTTTTCTTCTGTTTTTATCTTTATATTTTCAGCAGCACCATCAAATATTCCACACATTATGAGAAATGAATTGGTAAAAGATTATAATTTACTTCCAAAATCTTACAATGAAACAAGTCACACATTTGAAAATATTCCAAATAAAAAAATTATATTTTCCCGAAATCCATTAAAATTTGTATCGAAAATAAATGAAGGATGTAAAAGTTATTCAGAATTATCTAAAGGATTAACTGTCGAACATATTAGGAATGATAAGGAAATAAAATTGAGAAAATCAAATGATAGAATTTTTGAAGAAAACGGAACAAATCCAATTTTAATTGATCAAAAATCAAAAGATAAAAATGTAATTGGACAAGAAAGATTTCAAGGAACAAATAAGAAGTCACGTTCAAAATTAAAATCGGACGTTTTATGCAGAAACAGTGATACAGATAGTGATATTAGTCTGATGAAAACACAGATTCCAACAGAAAATAAAAGAAAATTGAAAAGACAAGAAAATGTAAAGTGTGAATTGAATTCTGACAACGAAACTAAAAATACACCAAAACGTCTACATTCTCCGTTTCAGATGAACGATGAAACAGAAACGAAAAGAACGAATAATTCTGATAATGAAATTGACGCTTCAAAGGGTTCATCATCTTCGTTTGGTAACAAAAAGTTAGGTAACGAAATCTCTAAGCATGAAATGAAACTTCATCAGAATAAAATACAATCTGCCAATATTAAAACAATAAAAAGAAATATTGATGTAAGCAAAAGTGATTCTGATGATGACTACAATATTCCGAAACGTCTTTCTTCATCTTCTCATCAGAGACGTAACAGAAAACATCATAGTGACAAAAGTATTGAAAAATATCCGATTCCTTCATTTCATTTAATTTCTCCTCCGCTTATCAATCAAAAATTCAATTCAGATCAGAATATTTATCAAAATAAAAAGAAAACTGAGAAAAAAGAAATTAAATTCCAATTATCTGAGGATGACAAAAAAATTCCAACTAAATCAAAGACAACGAATCGTAATAATGTAAAGACAGTAACAATAATGTGTAATGAAGATTACACTGATTCTGATTTATACACAGATGATGATGAATTTGATAATTTTATTAAAATGAAATCACTGAATAATAATGAAAATGCAACATTATCTTGTAAATTTCCAAAAGAACAAAGTTCTCATTCAAGTCTTTTAAAATTTATTAAACGGGATGTAAATAATACAAATTCTATTACAAATATTGAGTATGGAACTAAACGTGAACCAAATGGAAGAATTACAACATTTGTTAAACAGTAAGAATAATATAATTTAATTAATTAAAATTTATTGGATCTTTTCTTTTTCAGAAAAATTTTACTAGGAAATGAACCAACAACAACACGTAAGTATATTTTTTTTATGTACTTACATTTGCAACAACAAAATTACTGTAATCCATTATCGTTGTATTTACTAATTACTATTCACTATATTAAAATTTTTCAAACGATGAATCGATGGATGAAACTGAAGTGACAATGAGAAATTTGTGGTTAAACCGTTAAACGTCAATATTTATTTTGACAGCTTACAAAGTCTGCTATCTCTTTTGAAAACTATTCATCTCTTTCTATTCCAGTTCAGTGGCTGCGCAGGTTCACTGAACTCACATTCAGATGGTAATTTTTGTATTACAGTTTTTAACTGGTCTTATCCTGGTTCACTAATATTGATAAAGAAGGTGTTTGTTATTTTTAATAATAACTGTTATAAAAGTTTAAACCATAGATTGAAACCTTCTTTTAAGAAAATTTGGTTGCAATCATTTTTCGCGATGATATGTTTAAATTATTTTATTTAAAAAATTAATTATAATTGTAAAATTTATATTTGATTTTTCTTTCCATTTCAGACTCTGAACATAAATTTGAAGTATACTCATCTAAAAATCTACATAAGAAATAACAATTTATAAATATAGCGTTCGTTTTACTCTATAAACAAAAATAAATTTAATGATACGAAATTAATCTAATTATCTAATTTGTTTAATTTTTAAAATAACACCTACGTACAGAATTAAATAAATTATTCATAATTATAATAGTCACAACAAGAGGAATGATTGGAAAATTTCGTCTTATATATTTCTTCATATATACCTATATAGATATATGATAAATGAAGATCAAATCATTTTTAAGATCAACATATTTTATTATCATCTATATTTAATATTATTCTAAATGATAAATGATGTTGATGTTGATTTACAATAAAATGTTTATAGTATGTAATAAAAATGACAAACTAAAAAAAGTTTTTAGTTAAACGGATTTAATATATGTATATGGCGTATATATTATTTCATTAAATAAATTGATCAATTTTGATTAGGTTTTTGTTTACTAATTATTAAACGACCCTCATCATCATCATCATCATCATCAGCATGATTACCGTCATTTATCTATATAACATACTATATTTATATTAATAATATTGTTGATAGTTTGACTTTTGCAATTTATGTGAAGGTTTACAAAATATTATATTAATAAACAAAATGTTTTTAGGAAGGGAAATTTGATATTCTCTGATGAATTTAATTTAACTAATCTTTATGGAATATTATTTATTTTATTTAAATATTATAATTATGTAAATAATAAATTATATACAGCACTAATACTTAAGTACTTACGGTAATTTCTTTCATTTTAAAAATGCGGGATAAATATATATGGAAATATACGTATGTGCGAATTTATATTTCTCTGTTTTTCCTTGAATTTCTTTCATTTTTAGACATTTGAGATTCATGTGAAATCATATTGATTAACACAAAAATAAAACATACAACAATTATTGGATGATAAACGGGATGCTGATGTGGGTATAAATTTCGATTTATGCCAACATTTTAGAATTATAAATTCATCGAAATTTTATAATTCGAAACAAAAGAAGAAGAAGAAAAAAATTAGGCTAATTTCAAATAATAATTAATCGTGTATTATTTCTATACATTAGAATATGTATTGTTGTATTGTAAAGTATTTTTTTCATGACAGAAAAATTAAATAATTATTTGTTGAAAATTCGCGCAGAAGTATGACGCATGATTATGGTGAGAGATCGTGAGGATACAGGTAATTTGAAAAAGCAAACCTTTTTTTGTCTTCAAAAATATTCATATTTGACAAAAGCGCATCGCTAATATTCATAAAATATCTCTGTCTCTTTTTCTTATATATTGAATGTAGGGGAGAGTGAGGTGGTTTCGGCCACATAAAATCTAAAGCCTCGAAAATATCAAACACTTTTTCATTGACGTAATTATATAAAGAAGAAGTGCTGCAATCGTTGTGTCCTAATGTGAATGTCTTATATATCATTAATAGACCGTAATAGTATGAAATTATTAGTTTAGAACTTACACTACAAATCAGACAATATCAAGAAGAAAAAACATTACAATAAAAAAACATGGTTTGTATTTTGGTTTATGTTAATAGTAAAAGTTATTTGTAAAAATTTAGCTATGATTGACTCAATCATTCGTTAATGAGTTATAAATATGACTAAGTGAGACATTTTAAAAGACATCACTTACATTCATATATATTTATAGCATCTATCTATCTATCTATACACACACGCACACGCACACACACACACATATAGATTTAGGGATGGCGCCTAAGAACATATAAGACGTAAGATACAGTGACGTATCCCATATGTCGTCATCCAATGTAAAGATTAAGATGAAGATGGAATGTCAACTTTGTGAGAATATTTGGCGCCTAACATCCGACAACTATGACAGTTTTCTTTTTTCTTTCTGTTTTTATATGGTTTTGTTGTTTTTAGAAAAGCGTTTTGTTTTGTTTTTTTTTCTTTCTTTCTTTGCTGTCACAGAAAATTAGTATATATTTTTGATACAAAAGTTTTAAAAGTGCGGAAACTATTATAATGATGGATATTTAGGGTTTCTATTTATTTTATAGTTTTAGTTATTAGGCATAAGTTATTTTTAAGATTGAATTGTATTTTCACATTAAATAGAATCTGTTCAAAATGTATGTCTATGGACCTTACCCTATTAAATGTTACTAAAGGGTTACAATTATGATTAATTTTATATTTCTCCGTTTTTTTTTTTTTTTTTTGCTTTTAATTTTATAAAAATAAAAACAAAAAAATCATAATTTCTCTAGATAGATACTCTGCAAAAGATCTTCTTCCTTTTCAGTTTCTATTCATTTAATTTGTCTAACCTTATTTTTTGAAGTAGAAATTTTTTATATAAAGATTTAAAGAATTAAAATACGAAGGGAATGTTTCATTTTTTTTTTCTTATGCATTTTATACTTTCATGAGAACAGGAAAAACTTTCAATTTAAAAATATTTCTATTTCTATAGAATATTTTATATATTTTTTTAATGGATTCTTTAATTAATTGTATAAAGAGGTAGGTGGTGTTTATAATAACTTACCGATAATTATGTTCACGTGGTATAGTATATTTAACTATATAGTACATATTTTGTTTAATGTGATTTAATAATTCAGTAAAATTTAACCAACCCATACAGTTACTCTCCTACTTATATATTTCCATATAACTGATAAACTTACCTATACCTACCTAACATTTTTCCTATATATACATAAATTGGGTAGATATATATTGTACATGAATATATAACTTTACCATATAAATATGAATTAAGAAAATGAGTACGCGGTACAATATCATATTTGTATATATATACCTCTACCTACCTATATACATGTCGATATTATTGGTTTAATAATTATATGTCTAATATCCTTTATATACAAAATATAGGTTCGCCGTAGTGTATCTCAGTATACTAAACATAAAAAACTCTAATGCTACTATACCAATACTATTATATACTATACAAAATGCTGTATTCTTTTACACACCCATACTTACATTAATTCCTTATCTACTACAACAATGTTTTTTTGTACATATTATTTATAACTTTTGAATGCGCAAGCGCTGATATCCTTCTATATTTTATACTCACTCATACCAGTACACATTTCATATACTATACACAAAAAGCCTCTAGTGAATAGAGAACATAAAATATATTTAATAAATAAATAAATGAGAAGAAACAAAAATCCGCATTATGATAAAAAGAACAAAAAAAAATTACAGTAAATAAATACATCAAAGTGTAAAAGAGACAGACTGTAATTATAAAGGATGTGTAATGTAGAATGAAACAAAAGATTAAAGTAGGGTCATGCCAATGGTATTAATAGAATAAAATAATATTCGCGAGAATATTCATTATTCTTATATTGCGTTTGTGATTTATGTGTTTGAATCTTGAATGTGTTACTTATAGCTGTGTCATTATACATTAATCTATCCAAGGGAACAGTGTACTTATGGCTGGAGTTGTTAAAAAATAAGTATCGATGTTTAATTTCTTTGTTTTACATTTTATTGTTAACTTGTACAATTATTCTTATAGCATTTTATATATATTTCATATAAACTTGCGATAGGTTTGCCCTAATTGCATAAATAATAATTTTTTATTTTATACTTAAAACGTAACTTAAGTATATATTTTAGCTACGAAGAATAGCACCCGCTAGAACCTTAACTCATATTTCTATAAGAGGTTATAAAATAGTTTTAGTATATTTACATGTAGTGAAAGTATTGAAATACAAAGCTTGTGATAACATAAAATAAAATAAAATAAAGCGAAATTGAAAAGAATAAATAGGATTTTTATTACAGAGATTTGCGCTGTAGCATAATATACGCATTTATAGAATTTTCAAATACCATGATGAAATTGACATATCAATACATATGCATGTAATGTAATATGGTCTTTATGATTACAACAGTCAAAGAGTGTATAATATTGATCCTTATACTTGCAATAGTCCCATAGTTAAAAGTGGATTTATATCCTCTATAATAGGATCGTCTTTGTAAAATCTATCCACAAATAATATAATAATTACATATTTGTATCTTTTCAAAAATCTTTTATATCTATTGTGATAAGTGGAACGTGAAAAATGAGAGCCTTGTATTTACTTATAGATATGATGTCATGTATAAAGCTTGCGCTGTTCACTATCTAACGTCGCTTAGTTATATACTCTTTTTCGTACAAATTGCTTACTAAAAAGTTTATATACTTGCACCATTTCTTACATCACTTCTTTATACCCGACGTATAAGGAATTAGTGTAAGTACATATATAGTCCTCACAATTTTACCCATTTTACAAAAAGAGTAACATTGCGCTGTAAATTCATTATATAAAGGAAGGCACAGATAGATAGACAAACAAGTACACGTTTATATATAGATTCTATAAGTTACATATATACATACAGTATTGCCATATACACAAGTCAAAAGATGGCTTACTGAAGAAGTGTAGGTGAATGAATGAAGATGGAGGATTAAAGTAATTGAAATATAAGAAAGAAAAGTTAAAAGTTTTTGACACAAAAATGACGTATAATATATATATATACGTGTGTATTTACTCTATTTATACCTATATGTGCTATATTATTATATATATAGAATATTCTGCTTTTCCAGAAAATGCATTAAGAAAATTGAAGGATAAATCTTTAAAAAAAAAAAAAAAGTTGTATGCCTGTTATATCCAATGATGCGGATGTGATTTCTTTATATATTGGGATCGTTATTGTATGTATATACGAGTGTACATATATGTGTATAGTAATGATTTAGTTTGATTTGTTTTAAATGTTATTTTATTTATTACTTAAACCAAATAATGTTAACTTTTTTTGTATATTGTAACCATTACTAAATATAAGTTCCGGTAATGAATATATACTTTAATAGACTTCCAGGTATATATAACACATTAAATATTTATGAGCATAACATCAATATATTATCTTAGTCCTGGCATATACCACTATAGCATATCAATAAAATCATTATGCTAATTATATATAAAGAAAACAACCCATGCATTTTTAGCTTGACGTTTGATCTTAATTAACACACTAATTATTCGTATGCATAAAAGATAGCAGAAAATAGCCATGCATGTGATGTCAAAAAATCTTTGAACGAAAACAAAACTTTAAATTATTTTCGTTGTATGGTAACTCTTTGACATTGTTACTTTTTATTGCACTTATGTAATGGAGTTTTACCTTCACACTATTGAAGAGTTCGTGTCCGATAGTGTCAATGTCAATGGACTTTACTATTTTATCAGTCGTGTTTCTTTTCAACTTTTGTTAAAAAAAAAACCGATGACAAAATCTACGTTACCGGATTTCATTAATTTATCTACTTAAATCATTTTTTCCAACAATTTTCTAATATTTAAAATGCTGATAATAACGCAACTGTTTTATAGTATATAAAGAGCAACAACAAAGAAGGAAAACAGTCTCCATTTAAATTAAACAAACCCTGGGAATATATAACAAACCAACCAAACCCCAATCATATATATATATATATATATATATATATATATATATATAATCTCCACATCCTCCTTCTTTCTCTCATTCTTTTTATACTATACTCACCTATACAAATACAAAAAAAACACCAAACAAACCTATACTTTATTCCTATATCTCCATAATAAATCCTGCACCCACAACAAATTTATTAAAATACATATTTTCTGATTATACAGTTCCCCCTCATTCCACATATTATCCTCATCATATATATATACATTCATTTATATGGATATATAAAGAATATCGCATTTCCATTCTCACATTCCACCACAGATGTAATTCATATATCTATCTATACCACAATGATCTCCAAACATACAACATCATCACCATATTATATACCTACCTACCTATATCCTAAAACACCCAAAATGATATCTATCTTTCTCTTTTACTCTCAGTTTTTTCATATAATTATTTTCAACAAATATCGAAACTTTACGTATGTTCGATAAAGATAGAAGTACCAGTATCAGACAGAGATGGATGAAAGAAAAAAAAAAGAAAAACAAAATCATTCGTTTTTGTAATTTATATCGAAAGAAAAATATTGTAGCAGTAAAATGAGGGAATAATAAAGGGGAAGTATAAAGTACGCATGTCATAAAAATGTTTATCATTTCGATAATAGAAAGAGACAAAATATGGCCGCCTTCATTGAAGACGATTGGCGTTCTCGTAGCTAATCGTTTACATGCAAATAGAAGTTTTTACTTTTTTTGTTTTGTATTTTTTGTATTGAACATTTTTTAAGGGGCGTTTCTGTTGCTAAGTAGGCTGTATGTTTAAAGTAGTGGAAAATAAGTCAGTAGCCTTTCGACGGTCAATAAGCGTGGATTAATATTATTTATGCATTTTAAAACACGATTCGTATAAAACGAGTATTTTTTCATTTAATTTATTTTTAATCTTTTTATAGTGTGTGTGGTCATGTGTGTGTATGCGTAATTTTTTTTTATTCTTATTTTGTTATTTGAAATTTAGTTTTTTTGTTGTTGTTGATTATACTTCATTTGTATTGATTTGTAAAGAATTAGCATTTTATACCATTTTTACACAGGGAGCAATGGATATTTTAATTGTGTAAAAATAAATTACATGTAAAATTACATTATGTAAAAGAAAATTAATTATAGAAAGTGGAAATCGATTGTGTTTCATACAATTAATACAATGAAAAATGTGAATTTTTTGAAAATTTTGAAAAATGTGTGTGCTTTTGGGTCTGTGACCTTTTAAGTGTAAGGATCCCATTTAAATAGCAACAATAACAACAACAAAAACTCGATCGTACCTTCATAAGTTTCGTTCTCTTTTCTTGAATTTATTTTTTCATAACTAAAAAAGGAAAATGTGAAAGTGAAAATGTAAAGTGGCAAAAAATAAAAGAAAAACGGAAGAATATTTAAAATGAAAATATAGAATACCCAAAAATACGATAACGATTATCGCGGGTACTTTATGTTTTTTGTTTTTTTTTTGTTCTTCGTTGTGTCATTGTGTGTGTTTTTTTTGCGGAAATTTTTTTTTTCAAAAAGAAAAGAAAAATTTAAATTTTTTAATATAAAAAAAATACGTCAAAATACCACCAAATAGTGACAATCTGGCGGTGGTGCGTCCATCAATGGCCGTTGGGCCGACGGGGGGTAATCAAAGCCCCCCAATTATAAATCATCCACATCCAATATTAGCACCAAGTCCATTATTTGCATTACCAACATTAAATTTTTCAGCAACACAAGTTGCAACAGTTTGTGAAACACTTGAAGAATCTGGTGATATTGAAAGACTTGCACGTTTTTTATGGAGTTTACCAGTTGCACACCCAAATATACGTGAATTAGAAAATTCAGAGGCTGTTCTTAGGGCAAGAGCTATTGTTGCTTATCAT
This sequence comes from Pedicia rivosa, assembly GCA_963082725.1. Lineage (NCBI taxonomy): Eukaryota > Metazoa > Arthropoda > Insecta > Diptera > Pediciidae > Pedicia > Pedicia rivosa. The sequence continues at coordinate 43,568,138 of OY720152.1, read as the reverse complement.
ACAGGACATTTTAGGTAATTCCATTAATAATTCTAAAATTACATGAAAGTTTGTTTGAAACATATTTGTAACAGTATAAAAAAAATGTGTTACTATTAGTCCATTAGGACTAACAAATCATTCATAATTAACGTTCGGAAAGAATTTATAAATTATTTTATGTCAGTTAAGAATTTCAATTTTACTAATTATAGTTTTGCAATTACATACTTAATTCTCATGATACGGCCAACTTGTGTCTTGTATCTCAAAAAAAAAAAAATTAAAAGTTGTTTATTATAAAGTTTCTTGAATAAACTATCTCAACATAAACATAAACATAAACTTTTTTGGAACAATTGTGCAAATATTTTTTTTTCTTAAAAAAAAAAAATTATTTTCTGAATCTGAAAAAATTCCTTATGAATTTTTCTGGAGATTTTAAATTTTTTAAAACGAAAATTAAATTTAGGTTATTCGGTATCAATTTTAATAAATTTTTAACAAAAAATTTATTTGTAAGGAATTTTATTTTTAATTGAAAATTTTTCGAAATAAAAGCAACTTTTGTACTGAAATTATTTTTTACAAAATAAAAAATCAAACAAAATTTGACTTTTTTTAAAATTAAAAAAATATGCATGTCAAAATGGTTTCCTGTCCCATTCGCATTCTTATCAAAATGTTTATAAATAATCTATTTGCGTCTATAAGTTGGTATGTATATGTTGCGTGCAATTAGGTTTATCAGAAAATGTGTACGTGAAGGATATCGACCCACTTTAATTTTATTTAATAATTTCCAACTTTAAAACTTTTATGTTTAAATTGATTTACATTTATGGTTACATGGATCTATATGAATAACTGGAAATCTTATTCATTTCACTTTTACTGAGTAATATATTATAATTTTCTTAGAAACGCGGATTAGTTATGATTTAATTTTTTTGAAAATTATTTACAGAAAATTTTGTAAAATTTATGTAAAAATTTCAATTTTGAAATTTACCACTTAAAAATTTTCCGCCGGTAATTTTATCAGAAAATACCGGTTACTTAAAATAACTCTGAAGTATAACGATAAATAATTTTGTTTCGTAAATACAAAGTCAATTGCATTACTAAAATTATCGTTTTACGATTGTGATATGCAATTTAGGAATTTAATCTTCAAAAAAAGTTAACAGATTCACATTGAAGGAAATTTTAATTTAGTGGCCAAATGTCGTAATAAATTTGTAATTGTTGTTTAGTTTTGAATTTTTAAATAGTTTCACTAAAAATCTTTTTATTGCGTAAAATGGATAAAAAGCCTCGACGGATTTATGTCTGAGTCTGACTGTAACAATAGAATAATTGGTAGTGAAACCGAAAACGGTTGAATTTTTCTGTTGTGATATTGATTAACATAACCAAAAACCATAATATTATTACAAATCTTATTGTACTTTCTAATTAAAACATTTTTGTAATAATTAAATGGATATCAAAAAATTCTCAGTTTATTGAATTTCTTTTTTGTGATTTTCAAATTGTAGAATAAATTCTAACAACGGAAGAGAAAAATTATATCCTCCTTCATTTATTTTCTATATGATTTGTGCAACAAAAATTATTTTATTTTACATCGATATCCGTGTCTGTACACTGCCATCAAATATTAATAATTATTATGTTGTGGTAATGTAATTTTGTGAATCAATATGGCAACCCTTTTTCAATATTTTTCTATTCGTCAATATTTTTGTTGTGAAATAAGAAAAAAAATAAAAACAGAAAATAATTCTCAATTATTATTTTTCATTAATTGCAATTCAAATTAAAAAATTACATGATTCTAATTTTATATCGAAAATAAATTCAATTGAAAAAATATAAAATTATTTTAAATTTGTGCCGACATTGAACAATGGCTTCAAATACGACAGAAATAAAATCGATAGGTGGCGCCACCACATCAATATAATAAACATAAATTAATCTTTATAAAGGCATTAATACATACATGGCTCGTTGGTATATATCTATCTGCATATAATATTATTAAACTTTTTCCTTATTTACTTAAATAAATTCATTCTTCAATATTTTATTTTTTTCTTTCTATAATTGTGTAATTTATGCATTTAATGCACAAGTCTAGGCCATTGGAAAAATGAATGAATTATTCAGATTTATATATAGTTTTGATTCTTATTCCGATCATTTCATTTTCATGTTTAAACAATTTTTTGTAATTTTTTTATTTTTATTTGTGAACTTACAATTTTTTGTAATTTTTTTATTTGTGATCTTACAATTTATGTAATTTTTTGTCAGAAATCGAATAAGTAGAAAAAGTTAAATTACGTAAAATCTAAATTAATAATATGAGGAGGATATGCTAGTCGATTATCTAGTATCTAATAGATAGTTATACTAGTATCCTATAAAAACCATTCAATGTTTTTGTTTCAATTAAAAAATTGGTTTCAGTTTTTTTGGTTTTTTGTTAATAAAAAAAAAAGGTATAAATAATTTTTATTAAATTAAAGTAAAATGAACAAAAACTATAATAATAATCGTTTTAATTATTTAATTGTGTTCATTATACAGATTTTAACATTTTTAAATAACGACGAAAAACGCTAATATAATTATTCTGACATTCTCTATATATCTGTCCATGATGGTATTAATTTCTATAAAACTAAAATAATAAAGTGCAATAAAAAAAAAACAGCTTCTGTAGAGTGAACAAAGGGGAGACATTCGGTAATAAATAATGAAAAAAATATAATTACTGGTAAAGTATAGTGTCAGACACATCATAGAATAATTATTGGATACTAGTGCGGGGTAATGATTATCTATTTTTATTTTTCGCAGTGTAAATAATAAGGCACTTTAATTTGTATGCGAAAGAATATAGACAAAAAAAGTTGCTGTTTTCAAATTAAATTGAAATTTAATTGGAATTTATACGAATTTTTTTGTTAAACTAAAAGTTGTCACTCATAAGTTTGCCAACAAAAAAAAAAACCCGTGTATCAATTTAACTTTAATTAAATAGAGAGTAGATGTAGGAAGGGGGAAGTCTATAAGATAAATATGGCTTATGGTTTTGTGATTTAGTTAAGTGTTTTTGTTGAATTTGATAATTTTTACTGACACTTTTATGTTTTATAAAATGTTTTTTTTTTCTTTGGTCTTAGTTTTAGTTTGAAATTATGATAAAGAATTATATGAGGAGCTCAAATTCAAAATCAAAAAAGTCCACTGTTATAGTGCATTTGAGATATTTTGAACTGAAACCTTTTTTTCAATTGAAGTTTTAATTAAAATTTTAATAAATCTGACTGATATGCTTTATTTTGTTAGAAAATTTATATATAGATGAATAGAGCCTGAGAAAACCAACAGATGTATACGATTAACTCAAATTTGTTAAAAATTGGACTTACTCGATTTTGAATCTAAACTCATCAATATTTTAATGAAGTCAGTATAAGTTGAGTAATTGTGCCCAAGAGCACAAGAGAGAAATAACCTAAAATGAATTGAATTTATATTAAAATTTTTCTGTTTTATTCAAAATCGCGAATACATCAGTAATATTCCGTATATTAGTATTGGGTACTCCAGGATCTAAGTTATGAGGCTGCATTTGGGTATTTACTGTTTGTCAAAAATTGTATATCGAGAAATTGGATTAAAATACTAAGAATATTGTTGTATTAACATCAATGATTTTTTGTTACATGCAAAGTATTATGTAGTTGATGTGTTGTTAACTAAAACACAATATTTTTAATTTTAATGCAAAAAATAATTTCGAGTTTGGTCACGAATTTTTTTTTCCAACATTTGCATTTTTCTAACTGTTTTAATAGTAACACATTTCCTATTCTTAGAATACAAGTTATGGAATTAAAAAAGCTGAGCTTTTTCAGTCAGAAAGTAATTGACACAAACAAATTGACAAAGAATCATTAGTTTCAAGTTAGGACCCCTTTAAAAATTAAATAATAATTATAATTAATTTACACAAATAATTCCTGTTTAAATAATTTATTTTGTTTTCTTTTTTTTATTGTAGAGAATTGTATACAATCCTTGAACGACATAAATTTACAAAAGCATCACATGGTAAATTACAAGCAATGTGGCTGGAAGCACACTATCATGAAGCAGAAAAACTTCGTGGACGACCTTTAGGTAAATAATTAAATATTGAAGCATAAAATAAAAATACATAGGATTTAGTCAGAGTTGCAAACTTGGCGAAAATTTTCGGCCATAGAAATTAGATGGGTTTGGACTGGGTATTGTATGAAATAGTACATATAGCTCTGGATCTCACAATGTGAGATAATTTGTTTAATTGATTCAAAATAATGTATATAAGTGACAAATATTTTGAGTTTTTAATAGCATTATTTTTGTTACTTCTGACATTAATCTCAATTAAAGTAAAATTATAATTCGTGAACCGTGAATTGTATAATTTTTGTTTCAATAAAATATTATCTCACAAACAGCAGGATGAAAATAAAAATATTTACCTAAACAATTTGAAAGCTTTCTAGCGAAATAAACAGTGCAAGTGGCTTTAGTAACGGTACAATCGTGGATTGACATTTTTCTACGACATCAAAATGTCGCATATTTGTTAATTTAAATCAATTTTTGTTCAAAATATTCCAATATAATGCTGACAATATATTTTAGTGTTACCATGTACATGTTGTAATTGGGTTTATAAATTTGAAATAAATAAAAATACGGGCAATGAATTAGTGGTACGCATGATAATTGCTTTATATCACAATTTATCGTCAATACGAATGCATTAAACTTTGTAATGACAAATTAATTTTAATAATAAAACAGCATTTGTTTATTAATTTGTTTAAAAATAAAATATATATTCAATCACGATTATGAAACCATCATTTATCCACAATAGATTATTCTCTTTTAGGTCCTGTTGATAAATATCGTGTTAGAAAAAAGTTTCCATTACCACGTACAATATGGGATGGTGAACAAAAGACACACTGTTTTAAAGAACGTACAAGAAGTTTATTAAGAGAATGGTATTTACAAGATCCATATCCGAATCCAACTAAAAAACGTGAATTGGCACAAGCAACTGGTTTAACACCGACACAAGTTGGTAATTGGTTTAAAAATCGACGTCAAAGAGATAGAGCGGCAGCTGCTAAAAATAGGTGAGCTTCTTTTATTCTTTTCTTTAATTTTTAGTTTTTGTTGATTTTTATAATTAATTTTTACAAATTTTTTTGTTTGTTAAAAAGACATCATTAAGAATATTATGTCTGAGAGAAAAAATATTGTTATTATCCTTGTTGTATAACGACATATTTTTGATGTTAAGAAAATTTTTGATTTTTTTGTGTAAGAATTTTTGATGTGCGCGTAATATCTTTCTATTAACAAGCTGATCATGTCATCTATCTTCTTGATGGGCCCAATCCTTTTGAGGAAAAATGAAATAGAAACTTAGAATCTGATATTTTTGACCTAAATCTTAAAAAAAGTTATTTACAGAAATAAATTTGAATTCTTTGTTTTTGTTCATAATTTCATCAGCAGTGAAATAATTTACTTTATTTTTGTTGGTCACATGTTTTTACATTATTGTGATTTGTGACGTTTGTAACAATTTGATTACAGTGAAGTTCACAACAATTGCATTTGAGTGAAGTTTGCAACAATTTAAATAAAATAAAATAAGTGTGCTTTCTGGAAAATATTGCAGTTTAACCTTCATCTAATTTCTAAAGTTTCAACAATTTAATACAAATATTAAAGGAGACAAAATTGCTCAAAGGTGTTTATTAATGGTTAAAAATCATAGTCACCTCTTGTGACTTTTATTTACATTTATATTTTGTGTTTATAATTTTCATTTAAATTAACAACAATTTCATGAACTAAATACAAAAGTATAAGTACCCCTTCCCTTAACCATTATTAGCAAAAAAAGAAATCTTCTTTAAGTGATAAGAGGCATTAATAACGTAAACAGTCATAAAATTTGTGGGACGTCTAATTAGACAGATTTAACCAAAAATATTCATTTAAAATTGTCTGCTATTTTGTTATTTTTCAGGTATTATCCTGGGTGTCTTTTGTCAATGAAAAACCTCTGACCTGTTCCATTTGTGTGTGTTCAACATAAAACTTTTTAAAATAACATTTTACCAGAGGTATATCCGGCTTTGTGGTCATAACGAATTTAAAAAAAAACCAACAACAAAAATTTTTAAACCAAAAAATTTTAGAAAATAGAAAAAGAAAATCTTTGAATTTGGAACAAAATAAACAAATTTGTGTATATGGGTCCATTCGACCGTCGGTTATTCTGAATGAGAATTTATTGTTATTTTTATACACTAATGACTGTAAAGTAGAAAAAGCTTTATACAATTTGAATAAATAAAGGGAGCAAAATTTTTATACCTAAATCATAGAATTATCTTGCCGTAATGCAGTGAAGGTGTGAAGTTATTTGGAAAATTATTCTTTCAATGAAAGTATGACTTTGATTAGTTCAAATTAATAAAATTTGATATGGAATTACATTAACTTATTTGTTTCGCGTATTTGTTCCGCACTTGTAAAAGTATGTTTCTCTAAACTCATCTATTAGAAATATAAACCCGAAGTCATTCTATATAAATTCCAAACCCTCAATTAAACTAAAAAGTTAATTATTTATGTTCATACTATCAGTGAAGAAAAATTTTGACAGTTCCATTTAATGTCAAAAATGTCAACATTTATAAGTTCTTTTTTTTTCTGATAAAGACACATACGCCAATAAATTCATATGTTATCTCTTTCTCTCTCTCTCACACACCATATACCTAATATACGCGCCACTGGACACCTGACATCTTTTCCAATATAATTGACCAAATGTATACACAGAAAAAATAAACCACTTTAATGTTTGTTTATATAGATTTCATTGTCGACCTCGACATACAATATTCTTTCTTGTTTCTTTTTTTTTTTTTTGAGACAATAAAAATCGATTAGTACCTTTAAACAACACCTAAACAATTGTTAATAATGATAAGACCCCCAATGGTTATTGGGTCTGGTCAATATATATTATCTACCTATATTTAGGGAAATACCATGATTAGGGTGGTTTTATAGATTTTGTGGTAAAGAAAGTCCCTTAATCGGACATTAAGTATATTAACTGTGAAGATTTTTAAAAGAAAGAATGAATATAAAAGATTTAAGATCTACAGAGAGACAGAGATGGACAGATATAAAGTCAGAGATCAGAGAGAGATAGAGACAATAAATGACTAAAACAGAAGTGATTGTAACATTAGTAATTTTTTTTTCTTTTGATTTTGTTGATCGATTCATGATTCTTCTTCTTGTTATATTTATTGAAAAATAAATGTTTTTCCATTGAAAATTTTATTTAGAGAGAAAAAAGTCGATCTAAGAAATAGTAGGGGTATCGGGGATCGGTCTTAATCCTTAGACTAAACAAATACAAAAATATATATTTCCGGATTAAAGGCATTTATCTCGCAGACAATTTTTTTTTTCTTTTCTTGCATTTTGTTTTTTTTCCTTTCTTCATTATTTTTCATTTTTCAAATTGATTATTATTGTTTGGGATTAAAAAATCCAATTCTTTAAAAAGAATCTAGGAAATAATTTTAGACGCATCAGTTTATTATTATTTTTTTTTTTGGTTGTGTTTTATAAAATAAATAAAATGAATTTAAAATGATCTTTTTTTTTGTGTCCAATTATCTTAGACGATTGTATATGAATGGGTATTGAGGAAGAGAGAGAGAGAGAGAGACGTATACGGTTATAGGGTTGTAGAAGTTGTTTCTTAAGAAGCAATTTCATGTGTTTGTGAAGTTTGGAATTTTACTAGAAAATTTTAATAGATAAAAAATGTGGTGTTTATTTAGTTTCAAAGTACCAATGTTTTCAAGTATACTAACCTAAGTAAAACTTCATTACATATGGACTGACGTTTGTTTGCCGCATCCTGGAATTTACCATATACGTCAACTTTAAATGAACTTTATCGTTTTGTGTTATTACAAAATTTGCGTTCAACATATTCTCCCATAAACAAAGAATTTAAAGTTCAAATAATAATATTTTTCACATAAATTTTAATATGATTTATTATTAAAATGCAGATAAATTTTATCGTTAAAAGTTATATCGAATATAATTGCGTTAAAACTCTTCCAAATATATATACTTTTAAACTTAATCAAAAGAATTTCATAGTAACAATAAAAAGTAAAAAAAACGTCACCATAAAATGTAATCCGTTTTACCGTCTCTACTACATTCAATCAATTAAAAAAAGAAAATAAATATAAAGAACATGTGTGTGTGTGTGGTCAAATATCATCCTATAACGCATATAATAGTCAAATCTATATTTTTCTTCCTTCTTTTATTTCTGTTCATTCTAAATTAAAAGTTAAAAAAAAAAAAAAGAAAAGAAAAAATGTAAAAAATGATTGGCAATCCAATTAAAAAAAAAATGAAACTTTGGTTCCCATCCTATATATTGACTGCATATAATTTCTTATTAATTGATAATAATTAAAAAAAAAAAAAAAGGTCATCTATTTGGATTTTATACAAACATCTATAAACTAAAACTAAACCACACAAACTTAACTAACTTAACTATAACTAACTAACTGTCACTACTAAATTAAAAAAAAAAAGAAAAGAAAATGAAATAAAATTAAAAAATTGAAATTGTAAAAAAAGAATATTAAAACGATATTTATGACTGATGACTGATGACTTGGTTTGGTAAAAGATTTGTCGAGAGGAAAGGCTGGAGGAAAAGTTTGCGATTTAAAAAAACTGAAATAAAATAAAAAAAAACACACACACACACACATATAGAGGCACTGAGAGTTGAAACTGAAAAAGATTAAATTAGTTTATGAAGCGGATGCTTTCTTTGATTATTACTTTTTTTTTTCTTCTGGTTGTTGTTGTTATTTTATTAATGCAATTCGTCTGCGATGAGAGACTATAAATTTTTGCGGATGCTTTTTTTTTTTTTTTTTGTATTTTATTTTATTGAATGATTCGGTAGTTTTCCTTTTTTCATGTCTGTATCATTTTTGTTGTTATTATTTAAAAAGGATAAAAAAGTGCATCTGAATATTAAGACTAAAAAAAATATGAATGTCATTTTTTATAATTTACAAATAAAAAAAAAGAACCGATTATACGCGGATTATTTGATGAGGATTTAAAAATAAAAGATAAATTTGTCGTATTTAATTCATTCATTTATTAAGTGACCGAAACTGACCACCACAGTTGATATTTTAACTTAACGAAAACAATTATTGTCATCTATAGATTAATTTTGCGTCATATTTTGTTGTGGTAAAAATATCACACTCTTTGCACAACAACAACAATCATACACACATATGATTTTTTTTTTTAAGGCATATGATTATTGTTCATTGTCCCTTTTATTTAAGAAAATGTTTTAACACAATTCAGATGAAAAAAAATACAACGTCAAATTTTCTTAAAATTTAAATCGTATCAATTCCATATATATACCTGAGTATTTTAATTCATTCTTTTCTATAACGTCTTATTTCATCTTACTGAAATATCGTCTCATATTTGTGTGTTGTCTGATTATTCATTAAATATTTTATAAAGATATTTTTAACATTTTTATATATAAATATAAATTATTATTATAGAAGAGTGTGAGAAGGACTACTGTGTGTGTGTTAATAAATCAAACGGCGGGAGATGATGATGAAAAAAAAAAAAAAACAAAAACAAAAAAGAAAAAGAAAAAGAAACAGAAAAAAAAGAAGATATTAAATCGATTCGAAACACTAAACACTTTTTTTTCTTCTTCTCTAAATCTATACGAGGTGTAGTTTTGAAAAATGGTTTTATAATAAAATGAACTAACAAAACATAAAAGAAAAGAGTATATAAAAATTTATTATTTTTATAGATGATGATGATGATGGACCATGGAACATCAAAAATAAAATAGTATTTTTTAGGATAAGATCATAATATTTGCTTCATTCTTATATTATGGCATGAATTTTTAATGTTATAATTTTTGCGCGTATATATTTACTTTACTTAATAGATTTTAATGGTTTTAAAATCGTGCGTACAGTTTTCTTTAAGAAACAAAAAAAAAAGTAAAGAAAAACTTCAAATTAACGCACGTAATAAAAATCGCAGTTAACTGTCAGTAATTTAATAATTAGAAAAATGAAGATAAAAAGAAAATGGGCGGCTTAATTCGTGTTGTCAGTAGCTGAGTGTGAGAATATATAATTATGGAATTTTCTTTATAATTTTAAGACACCAAAAGACAACAAATTGTCAACAGATTGTCTTGAATTTTGACTAAACAAAAAATATTTACTTATCCGGACACAAAGGTTAATTGTATTGTTGCACATCAAATTATTTAAAATATGTTTAAGAAAATCAACCCCTTATGCTGTGTGCGCATCATATTGCATTTAATAGGATAGTAATCACTCACTAATCATCATTATCATCATCATCATCGTTATTAACCCTTTCAAAAGAAAAAAAACTGTAATGTAAAACTTAAATACGAAATATAAAGACAGTGAAAAATCCAAACATTATTATTACTTAAATCCATGGACTCTTAACTATACAATCGATTTGTTACGGCATTAATTCTTATTGTATATTGTGTATAAATATATGGATGCGTTATTTGACACGCCACAAGTCTATTATTTTTGACATGGATATCATCATTCAGCAATGGGCGCATCTCACATATCACAGTCATCATCATCATCATCATCATAATCGTCATAATATATTAATATATAGAAATGATTTTTTCGTTATTTAAGCAATTCATTAAAATTTATAAATTAAATATAATTAAAAATAATTATGTGAAACAAAACTTTAAATTGAATTGATTTAAATGAACCTGTTAAAGGCGCACGGTAACCTGTACAACTGGTAAAATTATGAAAAATTACGTATAATTCTGATAATGGAAATTATTTATAAAAATATTCAGGAAAAATAATGTTTGTGAAAAATTTTCATGATGTATATTTTCATATTGATTTCAGTTTAACTTTTTGTAAAAATCATCAAATTGCGATAATCGGAAAATGTTAAGCAATCACCTTTGACTGGTTTTTTTTTTTTTTTTTTTAATTAATTTTAATATTTTACCAAAAACTAATTCAATGTCTGAGGTATTGAAATAAAGTTAATCAATTTTCACATAGAAGATTTGTTCAACATAAAATCTGTACCATATTAAGAGTCATTGAATTTACAATGAATGATTTTTTTTGATGATGATGATTATGATGATGAGCAATTCTGATCAGCTTAATTTTTTTTCCTACATGCATATTACAACTGTACGATTATTGCGGGAATAAAAACTTTTAATAACTTCATCTGATAAAAGTTTTAATAAGTATTTTTGTTTTATTTGACAAAATCATTCAAGTATGAGGAATAATACGACTTTTTCATTTTGGGTGTACAAATTTTCTTGTCTATCTGAATAATTCTTTTTGCATTTTTAAATTAACTTATAATTAACTTATAATCTAATTTTTTTCTTATGACGACGATAATGACGATGATGATGATGATGATAGTTTTTTAACCTTTCCTTAAAAATTTTTGATGAGAAATTTGTAGAGAACCCAAAAGAATAAATGAATGAAATATAATTTAATTAAATTGGTGAGAAGAAATAAACAAACAAACGAAAATTAAATTCCGAAATGTTGAATTTAAAATTGACTTTTTGATCTAAGGAAATATAAACATTAATAACAAGAAAAATATTTCATTTATTTTACTGAAAGAATTTTCTTCTTACTTCTCAATATTTTTTTTTTAATTCAATGTTTGAGATTTGCAAAGTTCTTAATTTATATTTTAAAAGTTTACGTATGATTGGGTGCAATTTATAGCACTAACTTTTATTCAAATAAACCCATAAAATTATACAATAGTCATCAGAGTATAAACAAATATTCAGTACCTAGTTTATTATAGTTATTGTTAATGTGGTCAAATAATCGTCTATAAAATTACATATCGAAACAAAATGTAAGATAATAAATTACGTGTTCGTTCATTCTCTTGATTATATATATATTTTTTTTTGTAATTAAGAAGCTTGTTTGTTTTAACCGCTTGAAATATTTGCATAATAATTATATATATTTGTGTAAGTAACACCATTAAGGGGGTTACCACATGTAAATATTTTAACCCCTTCATACCTGAAATGACATATAAAACAAAATCTATTCAAAGAAAAGGGAAAATATTTAAATTATGGGGTGAGAAATTTGCTAACACAATTTTTTTATTATTTAAATTATTTGAGTGTAGGATTTATATTTTATTGCTAATTTCTCCTGTAAAGCGAAAGGGGGAATAAGCTATACGGTATAAAGTCATTTATAGGTGAGATTGTCGATCGCGAACTATTTGTAGTAAAACTCAAATTGAGTAAATTATTAAATTAATTTTAGTAGAATTGTTTGTTAAAAATAACTAAAATTTAATTACTTTAAATGTTGAGAATAATTACGAATGAGTAATAAAAGAATAAAATTACTAGAGTCACGATGTCTGTGTAAAAGATGAAACTTTAATTATTTTATTGAAATTATTTGAATATATTTTAAAGTTTTACATTCATTTAGACAATGGGTCAAAGTTCATCTTATTATTATACAGATTAATGAATTTAAAGTCAAAGTTAACGCTGTAAGAAAAATAAAAAAAAAAAACACTGCGTTTAGCGAATGGAAAGAAATAATCTATAAATTTGTAACGAATAGACTTTTACCTCAACGATTTCTTTCATTTTATTTCTAAGAACTTAGCTGTGTATTGTGACTTTTTTATATATACATAAATTAACTTCCCATTTTATGTGACAGGTTGGAGATTGTTGTTTTAAAAAGAAATAAAAAAAGAAAAAAAAAGAAAGAAGGTAAACCAAATACCTCCTTCTTCTTTTCTCACTCGGTAAGTGTCTCTAACCTTAACCACTCAACGCATAATATTCTTTTATGAAAAGTAAAGTAGGTAGAGACAACTATGATGTTCATTTTTCTATTTAACGCTACTAAGATCGTCACATCTTATAAAATCTTAGATTTTCTTCATATATAGTCTTTCCTCTTTCATTTAATAAATTATTTTGTCTTTAGTGAAAGATAATGAAGGATGGGAAAAATATAGAAAGAAAATGGGATCGATTTTCGTATATTTAATGCGACCATATTGTATATGTTGACATCCAGTGTGAATTATAGCTGCGTTGTACTTATAATTGTGTGATCATTTTTTTGTTGAAGTTTTGTTAGTTTGAATGTTTATTGATGAAAACATGAAAACACAGATTATGAACTGAAAGAATAAAACGAAAGATATTCCATTGCATATATTTGTTGAATTTTTTTTTGTACATATTTGATGACGTTATTTAGGAATAAAACAGAATTATGAACATCAATGATAAATTGACTCGTGCATTTGTTTAATTATATACAGAAATTAAATTTATGTTTATATTTTGTAATTAACTTTTGCATAGGAAAGGTATTGTGGAATAATGTCTGTTTGTGTTGTTTTGTTAAGTACGAGAGTGTGAGGACAAGTGAAATTATATATCGCACAAGTCCACAAGTATACACTATTTATAATTCAATTTCTTTTTTCCCTCTTTATAACGAACCATATAGATAAAAAAATGTTTACAATTTTTAATATTTTTTAAAAAATTTTTTTGCCTTTACAAAAATTGTTTTTTTTTTTGAAAAGAACAAAAAAAAAAAAACAGTAGAAAAAATGAAATTGACTTAACGGAATAAATAGAAAATGGTCATTATGTTGCGGTTATTATGCGGTTTTTTAAATGCGTTTTTCTATCTATCTGCAATAATGACAGAAGTCATCATTTATTGTGTTTAGATATTTACGTCTGACAATATACCAATGTATTTACTAATTACATTTGATTTTTTGTTGCCTGAATGAGGGTGATTCCTTTCAGTTTCATGTCACGATGATGACCCATTGTGTATAAGGTCACGTTAATGTTTCAAATAAATTTTAATATTTTATTGTAATGATTTCTTGTTAAGTAATTTCAATCAACGACAACAATTACTGATAAATATTTAAATTGATTTGGGTTAAACATTGAAATATTTAGATTAGAAAATATAGAGTTAAATCACAAGAAATTTAATTTTAAATTAAACAAAAGTATTAGAACAAAATAATTATTAAGATTTAAAAAAAAAAAGTGTGTGTTTTGTCATACAAATCATCACAGGAAAAAAAAATGTAACAGACATAAAGATGACAATCGGAAATACTTTATATAAGTTAAGATGAAGTGTGTATTATGTTCTATCTATAGTTTCGTTGTATTATTCGTGTATGTGTGTGTATGTGTTTTTAGTTTATTTCTTATTGTTGACACATTCTTATTGTAAATTTGTAACTATTCCTTTATAGTGCATATTATATTATATTTATAGCTTCTTTTGTTTTGATATGTCAACTGTCACTTAACTTTAATAGTGTATGTGTTATATTGTGTGCGAGTGTATTGACTCTGTCATACTATATTATTTTTTATATAGTTTGCTATAAAATAATTAGAATATTTTCTTTTTTATTTATCTTTTGTTACACTCGATATTATTGTTGTGTAGATTTATTGATATAAGTACAAGTAAGACTTGTAATATATTGAGTTCTATTAAGTTACACTGTTTAGTTAATGAGACGCAAATAAATCGGTAATTCTCCCGACTTTAGATAAAACTAAATCGTAATATTATATCATTAACTATATGCTGTACGATTTTCTATTGTATATACCCTGCTTGAGTCATTCACCTTATAACGCCATACCTGACGTCCCTGCATTTACTATTCTCCATTTATTTTACATTGTTTTATTTGATTATATTTGTATAAAATCTTGAGATCTCCTATTATACGAACATTTGT
This sequence comes from Pedicia rivosa, assembly GCA_963082725.1. NCBI lineage: Eukaryota > Metazoa > Arthropoda > Insecta > Diptera > Pediciidae > Pedicia > Pedicia rivosa. The sequence goes on along the minus strand of OY720152.1, from coordinate 43,553,057 downwards.
ATTAAAAAGATACATTTTATCTATAAGAAACATTTTACAACAACACCAACAGAATAAAATTGTCCTTTCGTCGTTGTCTTTTCTTGTATATTTATTTTTTTTCTTTACAAATTTTATTGATTTTTATGATCAATACAAATTGAATTTAAAACAAAATAAAAAATTTACATTGATATCTTACATCTACAACAGTTTCTATATTTTCTTCTTCTTCGTGTTTTTTCCTTTTTTAGTTTTTAGTGTATTTGCACACAAGACAATTTAAATTTTATTTACTTTTTTCTTGAGAAGACTTTTAATACGTAAAAGACAAAAAAAAAATCAATATATTATGAATTGAGAATTGTAAAATTCTTGCATACACACATACAGACGTAAATCCTTATGAGAGTATTAAAGGAAAAAGTTTTCATTTTTCTATAGGAATTTTAAAGCAAATAACCGAATGCATGAGGACAATAAACTCATGTAAATATAATTTGTGTCACAGCAAATTGTCAATCTTAAAGTAAAATATTTTTTGTTAAATTTGGCAACGTTGTTTTATTTTTCTTAACCTTTCTGTGATAATTCATGTTTTGTGGTTTGTACTTTTTTTCATAATGACGGATTATACCTTCACTCATTTTTGTTAATTATTATTGTTTTGTTTTATTAACTCTGTTATGGGCAAATTTTTTTGATAAAATAATAAATAAGAAAAAAACAATGTTGCCAAATTTCGAGTTTTAATTTATGAATTTTTTTAGTATTCGAGTATTGATGTCTGTCCCTCATTAATGTTTTAATAATTTTCACCTTATGTAGAATATTCAATTTAAATAATTCGAAATAATTTTCATGTGACTCACCCTAGTTCTCCTCTTAAATTCTGTATATATTCCTGTTGTTTTAGTGACAGTATTTTTATATTACCAAAAATTGAGCTAAGCCAAATACACTTTCGTTTCGTCCTCGTATAAAACATTAAATAGTTTTCCATTATTTTATTAATAAATATTATTGTAAAGTCAAAATACTAAAAATAAAATAATAATAATAAAAAAAAAAAGGTTCTTCCTCTTCTTCTGGATATGAAGTCCTCTTCATATCAATTTAACATTGAGTATCCACTTTAAGTGGAATTAAATTAAATGTCATATATTGTTGATTGTGTGTAAAGTGTAAAAGTGGGATGAGATGTGGGAGATTGTTATCAAATAGAGACACTATAATACTCTTAGTAAAGACAAGAAGAAGTGTATAAAGTACACTTAAGTGTATTACATAAAATAATAAAAATTTCCCCCTTTTTATTATAATAAAATAGAACAACAGCTAAAACCGCATTTCAATTGTTTTAATGTTGTTTTTGTATACATACTTTTGTGTTATGCAAAATGGGTTAAATTTTAAGAAGGATTTTTTAACAATAAACAGAGGGTTTAATGTTAGTCTTTTTGTTCTTTGTTTATCATTGTATATTATGTATTATTTAGAGAAAAATAAATGCACAATTTTTTTGTTGTTACTTAATGATAAGAGGGTTGTAGTAACACAACTATTTAGGTACGAATTGAAGTGGGAAGCTTGTTGTTTTAATCCAATATTTTGATGACAATCTTTCGACTGCAGATAATGAAATTATCTAAACAAAAGGATTTTTCTAACCAAAGTAGAAGACTTTGCGCATGTTAAAATTGCAATGAAAAAACGAAATTTATTGGTTGGTTAGAAGGGGATAAATCATCAAAATCTCATCGAATAATTTTGTTGATTGTATTTCGTATTTTACTCAATAAAATTACACGAATGTAAAATTTGGAATTTTTTGTTTTTAATTTCAAATTAAATTGTTTTTAGAGAAAAACCTTCACTATTATAAAGTGTATTTAAATGAATAGAATAAATCATGTACAATTGTTTATCACATGCAGATTTAACTGATTTAATATAATTATCTGATGTTATATATTATGATAGACTAAAAAGATGATGATGGATGAATTACATTAAACATTATTTTTCTACATGCACAAAACATTTAAATTATTTTATAAATTAATTATTATTCCAATTAATAGTCTCACGCTTATAAAACTATTCACATAGAAGACACGCACAAAAGTGATTTAATAAAATTTCATTTTCTTTTCTTTTTTACAACAACAAATGGAAAAAATTAATTAAATCAGAAAATATCTCAAACTTTATAATAAAAAAAATCTTAAATATCCAAAATGACGAACAAAAATACAAAAACAATTTATATCGCGGTACCATATGCTATTCGGCATCATGAGAATAAATCTAACAAATACAACAAAAAGTAAAACTAAACACGTTCAAATATTCGGGCAGAGTTTCTTTCTTTGCTGATTCTTATATTGGGAAGAAAAAAAATGCAAGTTATTTGATTTTAACTTTTTAAGACTTGAAACAGTGAAACTCAATTAATGTGACCGAAATTATAAAATAAATGCAATTAAACACATTTCTGCATTTTATAAAAATAAATAAAAAACATCAAATATGTTGAATTGATGCCATTTGTAGTGATGAAATTATATTTTCTGTTTGCTTTATTCAATTAATGCAAAAATCAATAAACAAAAAAAAAAAAATCTTAGCGTGAGATGAAGAAATGTTTTGACTCAAGTTTACTTGTGATTTTATAATTTCATTTTTGTCCATGTGGAATATACTTTTTTGTTTGTGGTATTTTTATTTAAAGCGGAATTATTAGGTTACCGATAACGACAAATGATGCACTTTATCAACTACAATTAATAGTTTTGTCAAATTTAAACACAATGATCTAAAAATATAAATGAGTAGCTTTGATTAAGGAATACAAATCCCAAGAAATTTGTAAGTTTGTCACTGGAGTAAATCCAGTAAAGAGAGAAAGAGAAAGAAATGTATGCCCAAAATTCTTATGGAATCTGAATTCGGTCTTCATCAGAAGAACACAGCTTCTCTGATGCGATGCTATAATCCTATACCTAATGTGATTATGATATAATATTTTGTGGTCTTCTACTAAATTTGCATCAATTAGCAGGTGATAATAATTGGATCTGACCCACAGTTTCCTTTTCTTTTTTTTTTTGTTTGATTTTGTTTTATTTAAACCCTCATAAATTTAAACCTTTTTTTTTATTTGAAGCCAACGTTAAAAGTTCCTATATTCAAATTTTTGATTTAATTTTGTGTCTATATTTAACTCTGTCAAATATGAGGTTCAAATTTCTTTTTATATAAACACACACACATTCACGTTTGAGATTTTTGGTGGTTTTAAATTAATCAAATTTAGAGGAATATATTTGATGAAATAAAATACATCACGTTAAAAAATTAAAAAATATAAGAACAAAATGATATGCGGACTACGTTACACATTTTTAAATGTGTGCGCAGACGCTTTTTAACCATTTTTTTTTGTATTGGGCGTTCCACGAATTTTACATTTTTTTTTTTTTTTGTTCTTTTTCAATTTTAGTTAAGATAAGTAAGAGGACGACGATGATGATGATTCTTTAAACTTACCAAGAAAATTTTAGGTGTAATCGAATATCAATCGTGTGTTTGGTGCACGTCTTTTTATTAATTCAACTAGAAAATTTGAATCCTCTTGGTTTGTTGTTGGTTCTTTTATTTCACAATTTTTTTGTTTTTTTTTTGGTTGTAATAAAAAAAATATTTTCATAAAATATTTAAGTAATAAAAAGTGATATGGCTCTGCCTTCTTATATATAGATTGTTAGTTTAAAAAGTGTATAAATACATGAGATTGAATATCACGTATCGATTACAAAAGAATCTTTTCTTAAACATATTGAATCATTTTTTTCTTTCTTTTGGGTTTATCAGTTTCTTTTGTTGTTGTTGTTGCTATTGCTGTTGTTCTAGTTCCATTTGTGTTTCTTTGAGTTTTTTTTTAAGAAGCTTTATTTATAATTGACATTATGCTACGATATTTTATAACAGTTGCACTGCAGCTTCTTATTTAATCTTCTTCTTTTAACCTTTTTTTTTTGGTTGCGTTAACATTATTATTTGGTTCAATTAATAAGATCATGATGAGACGGTGAGGATGGGAATGAAGATGATTGAGGTTTTGTAATTTTGTTGTCTTTAAAGTATATAAATAAACGTAGTGAATAAAGGTTGTTTCATTTTAGGAGTTTTATCAGTTCTTTTTTGTTTTTTGTCATTTCATCTTTTTAAATTGACATTTTTTTGTACACAAAATTTTCAGGGACAAAACTTTATCAAGAACATGAACTTCCACATTACGTTATGTATTTTATTTAAATTTAAAATTAAAAAAATGGAATAATTTAAGATAAAGTTTCTGCTCAGTTCTCACAGCCGTAAGAAAATGAAAAGAAATGAAGAATGAAGAATGAAGAAGATATTTTACTTTCTTTTGAAAAATTTAATATTTGTTGTACAATAAATGAAGTTATCAAAAGACAAAGTATTTAACTATGGTGAAGAAAAATGGGAGATTGCATAATGTGTCTCATCCTTGTCTGAAAACAACACTAACCTCAAATATATCTACGTGAACTTTGTTACATTCTGTAAACGATAATTATAGTTCATTACTTTATTGAGAAATAAAAGTGTTGATTTTTGATTATAAATAAGCAAGAAATGAAGTTTAAACCTGTAAAAGACGGAAACAGGTTCCGACCCAAAAAAAAAAAACAACAATACAAAATTATAAAATTATGAAATGTTTTTATGAAATTTCTATAAGACGATGAAGAAGAAGAAGAAGAAGTAGAGGTTTTATATGTCACATTAACTGGTTTAATTGTGCACATCATAACCCTTTTAAGACATTTTTATTTTTATTTTGGTAGCGCTGAATACACTTGAATGTTGAAATAAAAACATTAACCAAAAAAAAAAAAAGAACAAAAAATTATTTGAAGTTGTTTTAACCGCGCACCAGAAGCAACAACAACAAAACAAAAAAGGAAAAAAAAAATCAAAAAAAAAAAAAAGACAAACGGTCGGCCAGTATAAAAAAAAACAAGAAAGAAGAAAGACAGAAAGAGAAAAGGAAACGTGAAATCAATTGTCATAATGTGCGAATTAACATTATTTTGGCAAACGTATTTTATATTGAATAGTTTTCTTCTTCTTCTTCTTCTTTTTCAAAATATTGTTCCAATATCGATTTCGAATTAATTATTTTTGTAATTTTTGACAGAAGAAACAAAGAAAAAGAAACGAATAACAACCAAAAACAAGAAAGACTGAAATACGCAAAGGGCGAAAAATAAGAAAAATTGTAAAACATCAATTTGTTGTTGCTGTGATATGATTGTTATTGTTGTGTTATTGTTCCTGTTGTTATTGTTGCATACTTTTTTTTTTGTAGTTCAATCAATGACTGTAATTGTCTTCCACCACACAACTTTGTTATTATTTTTTTTTTATGGATTCGATTTGTTTGTTTCTCATTTCTTTGTTTTTTTTTTTTGTTTTCTGTCTTTAGGACAATTTATTTAGATTAGAGAGACACATGAATACGACTTGTATGTACGTATATGTGTGTGCGCACAAATGTGTGCTATGAAATTTTCACGCGTTTACTGTTACAATTTTATTTTAATAATAAGAAGAAGAAGAAGAAGAGAAAAAAAGTATCCCGTTGTGTTTAGTCACGATAATCTACAGGATAGATTTTTCGATATTTGTTTTTGATTGATTTAATGCACAGGGGAAAAATATAAAGGAAATAAAAGAAAATCAACGTAAAATCTTTTGTATTCTATGAAATTCCGTATATTTGTTTGATTAAGTTGATAGAAGAAAATTAATTAATTGTTGTGTTAGGTGTAAGAAATTGCAACATATATTTTCCCACTCTAGTTGATGGTGATGATGGAAGATGGCTAATAGAACTTATTTTCTTTATAATGACTCCAAGGAACATACAGGAAACAATCGAGTAGACTTTGTAGTCCAAGTTATTGATAGAATTAATAAGAATCCAATTTAGGTACCTTTTGAAATTCACGAATTTTGTACGGCCGTTATAAATCTAGACACTTTCCATATTTGTCTGTTGACCAAGAATATCCTTATTTCTTAACTATATGATTAAAATTTTTGTATTATCAGCAGGGATGAATGACCTTTGTAAAATGCTCACAAGGATCCAATTGAAAGTTTTAGTTTTCTGTATGCGTTAAAAGCGGAATTGAAAAATCTAATTACTGTTTGTTCAGTTTTATCTACAACCAACAAAAAAAAAAGAGAAAAGAAACAACGAAAAAAAAAAGAGTTAGGAAATTTACACTTATTTTATGTTCATTACACTTGATTGTTGTAAAGTTTAATAAATGTGAACAAGAGAAAAAAAAATATTTATTTCAGTTAATTGTACCTATAAATATTTACATTCAAGACTCCCCATTCGCATACATACATGTACACACATGCATACACTTGAACACAAATATATTTAATAATCTTCATTTGTCAAGATTGTAATCGTTTCTGTCACATTTTATTGTAGTTTTGTTTGTTCACTGAATTTTGAAATATTCAGTGTGAAACTAATGTTAGGTATATATTTGTATGTTATTGTTGTTGTCTTTTAACAACAAATATTTGTTGTTTTATATTTATTTATATATACATCCATACATATCTACTTTTGAATATTTATGTGCACACACATTGACATATCGGTGTAATTTGACATTTTTTTTGGTTTGCGCGTATATAATTTTTTTTTTTTTTGCATTAATATTGTTTCATCTATACCTTCTAACACCAAGCGTCTCCTTCTTCTTCTCCATAACTCTACCACTCACTCGTTGTGGTATATCATAAATCAACATTATGGATTGCTTGTAGGTGGTATAAATTAAAAATAAACTCATTTTGACACTCTTGTATTACATTTTATGGTCTCTAACATAACACTGCATACAGAAATACAAGTCTTTTGTAATGTAATACAATGATGTGTAGAGTTTACACTCTGTAGATTGTAAAGTGTAGTAGATTGTAATGGAATTTCCTCTCTTTTATTATTTTATTGTAGATTTGATTGTATTTTGATTTTTATGTTAGTTAGTTTTGCACATATTTAGTTGATATTTAAATACACTACACATTATAAGAATATAGATTACATTATTTTGTTTAAGAATTTAACATTTAGTCTATTATTTAATTATTTTGTGAGAGCATTTCCTTTAGTTCATATTAACATTATGCAACTTCAACTACAAAGTAAGGAATTTGATTTGACTGTGATTTACATGTTCCAAAAATGTGAAGAATGACATTGAATATTAAAAGCAAACAAAGTTCACTAAAGTTAAAAAAATAATGAAAAATTTAAAATCTATCTTTTTGGTTATAGAAAACAATAAAAAAGTTAATGTAAAATATTGACAATCTTTTCACTCACGAATACAATGAACACGTGAAACGTCATTTAAATTATAAAATTGTGTATTCATCCGTGTAAAAAAAAAAGTAACAGCACATCATAACTGATTGACACTTTTCGCTTTATAGAAAATAGAAAGACTGAAAATAGAAGACTGAATATAAAAATCAATAATAAAATTAAAAATAATTGGCTATTAAGAATTTTTTTTTGTTTTCTTTTGATCATTATTGACCTTAACATCTTTTATATTTATAACATTCACCTGTTTCTTATAATTTACTAAGATCAAATGTCTTCATATTATTTACAATAACAAAAATGTAAAGATAAATATTTTCTTAATGAGGAAAATTAAAAATAAGAAAAATATTATGACATTTTTTTTTGATATTAGTCGAATATAATTATTTACTTGCATTGTAATAGTCATCAGAACAAAGATGGAATTATACAACTTAATTTTAGTTAAACAATTCTATGAATTCATTTACGGCAGACGCGTTCCATTAAAACATAATATTCTGATGAGCAAAAAGACAAAAAAAAAACCTTCAGAATCCGTTCACAAATTTCATTAAATACTTAATAATAATTCATTAAAATTAAAAACTTTTAACTTAATAAAAATATGAAAGAAAAAAGGAATATAGAAAAGAAGCGCACGGAAGACGTGAGAGTAACACACGAGGGACGCAAAATGAACGTGAGAGATTAAGATTAAATAATAATAATGATAATGAAAAACAAAAAAACAGTCTCTGAAGTCAGAACATTAATTACATGACACTTGCAAAAATTACACACAGATTTACATTGTCTATGATTTTGCGCGAATAAAAAAAAAATTAAAGTACAAATGGATACAACAACAACAATAATAATTTTAAATGCATTTTTTTTTAAAAAGTAAACGTAAGAATATAAAAACTCTAAAAAAAAAATTAAAGAACAAACTGAAGAAGAAGACAAAAGAAAAACAACAGAGAATCATACCTGAAGCTGAACAGAAAATGACTTGACAAGGAAATTGCATTGTGCTTCTGAATGAAGGTAAAAAAAAATGAAGTTAAACACAAAATAAAAAAAAACGAACGCACTATCGCATAAAATTGTTAATAATACGAATGCACATGTGTGTGTGTGTGTGTGTGTGTCATTATTTAATTATATCATCCTTCACTTGTGTATATTATGATGGGGGGATTTTTGGTGTTGTTGTTGTTGTAGTATTACTCTTCAGTTTTTTACAATTAAAAAAAAATGGTAAAAAATACAAAAGAAAAACACAACAACAAGAAAGAAGACAACAACAATAATAAATAGATAATACAATAATACTACATATAATAAAGTAGTTAAATATTAGTGAGACAACAACAACAACAACAATAACAAAAAAAAAATAATGGACGTTTTTTTTTACAGATTTGTGATAAAAAAAAAATAAACATTAAAAATATACAGCCGGTCAATTAAGTATCGGAATGGATACAAGAATTGCATTAAAAATTCAAAAAATTAACAAAACATAATGAATAATCGGAATCAAAACTTTAACATTTTTTCTTTATTGTTTGATTTTACTTGGTAAGACGAATTTTCTGGAAACATCGATTTTTTTTTAAAAAAAAATTTCCGATTTCCGTTTTCCGTTTTATTCTGTTAATCGTTTTTTTGAACCCTTTTTTTTGTGATATTAATTGTAAATTGGAATAATCACCCTTTGCTTTCATAAAAATGAAAAACTAAAATTGGAAAACAGAGAACAAAGTTAAATATTGTACTAGAAGTACAATAATAAGTATAAATATTTTTAATTGTATAATTTCTGTATTAATAAAAATGTTGTTTATGTTTGCAAAAAAAAAAAAACAAAAAAACAAAAGCAATTTGATTGTGAACAATAATTGTTGGTGCTTAGGTGGAAATGTAATTTAAAACTCTTTACATTACAAAAAATATATGAAATTGTTGATTGTGAAAGAGCAGATACAACACACACACACACACAAACTTGCTTTTATACTTATATACGAACACGAATTATGATTATAGGTATAATATTGTTAGTTATGCCTACAATAAAACTATAAAACTATTCATGAAAGTATATAAAACCCTACCATTAAAATTGTTTTCATTTCCTTTTCTCTTTTTCTCTTTTTTTTTTTATTGATCAAAAAACATTGAAAACTTTGAAATGTAAAATCAAACAAAAACAAAAATTAAAACAACATAATCAATTGGAATGAAAAAAAAAAGAAAATCGTGTCCAAATGCCAAATATATTAATGGACTTAGATTAGTTTCCAAAATAACACAACACACTTATGTGTCCAACACAAAAAAATATTAAAGGTTTTTCCAAAAGAGAGAGAAAGAGAGAGAGAGAGAGAAAGACAAGAAAGACAAGAAATTATTCAGCATTTGTAAATACGGCCCTGACTCTTATTGTTTTTTTTTTGACGTTTACCACTAACATACGTATTACGTGTAATTGCGTTAATATAATTTTTTTTTTCTTATCAATAATATTCATCACTCATCAGGATATTATATATTGTTATTATTATTATTATTATGACAATTATTATGATTATTATGATGATGATAAATGTATAAACGTAAAAAAAAAAAAAAGAATTCGTGAGTGTTTAACAGCTTCACACCTCAAAAAATTGTCAAATACATCAGTCGGAATAAACCAACAAAACAACAAAAAAACAAAATTACATGACTTCCTTTTAAGTTTCAAGTTTTAGTTTGTTGTTTGAACGTTTTGATTTTTCTATAAAAATTGTTTTAATTTTTTTTTTTTTTTTGTTTTTGTAAATATGACGACACGAGTATAGAATACAGTGGTGAAGATTATGTGTAGGTTTTTTTATATAGAAGGAATCAAGTGAAGTGAGTTTATGCCTCGTTAGTCTTCTGTCCGCGGTGTTAAGTGAATGCGACTAGATACAACTTTATTTGAGCCCTTTTAGCTCTTCTATATTGTTTTTTTTTATTATCATTTTTTCAAATCTTTTTATATTTTTCCGTTAAATTCTTATGCGTGAATACTTTTTTATTTATATTATATTTTATCAAGAAAGGTAATTTACTAAGACAATGAATCTTTAAAGTGGATGATATATACAGATAATTATTAAGCGCACCTATCTATATATTATTTAACTGAAAATTTATGCGTTGGAACATTATGTTTTATTATTATATAGCTACTTTATAGTTCAGTGTGTGTGTATGTAATGTGTGTGTATCTGATGTCAAAGTACCTCGTATATGACAATTCATTATATATGAATATATAAATAGCAAATAATTATGTGTGCGATGGTATTATTTTTTTGTGTTCCATAAGTTCTAAAATACGGTAATTCATTATTTAAATTTTATAAAAGTGTTTTCAAAAATAAATCCATATATAAAATTCTGTATTGGTTCTTAAGTTGTTTTTTTTTTTTTGAATATTTGAAACGTCTTTACACAGATTTTCGTCTTTTCTCTTTTGTGTTTTTGTAAAGTTCTAGGAAGCTTTACTAAAGCTTCACTCATACCATACACTAAAATAGTTTGATAATATCTTGATAGAATTCGTTATAAAAGTTATAGTAAAATTTTTGGAAATTATCCACATAATATTGTAAAATCGAATGCTACCCTTAAAGGAATGAACAGCATCAAAAATTATTGTAAAACAGCATTTACAAATACATAAAATGTTTTCAATTTTCTGTCATTATTTGTTGAAATAACAGAAAAATTTGTAAAATATACTAAATGAATTGTAATTATAACAAATGTTTATTTAGTAAAAATAACTAAATGTCTAAATCTGAACCTTAAGAATGTCAGAAAATAAAAATAAATAACTAAATAATTCACATGGGTTATAAAATATAAACGAAATTGTCTTTTACACAATACATTAAGTATTAAAGTATTATGAACACAAAAACATAATATAAGAATAAGAAAATGTACCTTTTGTGTATTATGATTATATAAATAAGTAAACTACACAAATAAACATAACACACACACACACACGCATATACTTTTAGTAGGTATAAACAAGGATATTATAGACTCACTAGACACTAGAGTCTATTTTGTATAAGATAAATAAACGTATACTTAGTAAGTCTACATTGAATATTACCGTTTGTTAAAGCTTAAAAACTCACCCTTTGTTATTTTTAAGGGTCCCATACGTAAACACCTTCTTAAGTGACATTTTAGCGTATACAAAATGTCATATATTTATACTTTATGGATAAACAGAGAAAGAGCGAGATGGATCAAAATAGAGAGTGTGAGAGTATATAACACTGAAAAAAAACCCTTATAAACTAGATTTAGTGGAAATAAAAATAATAATAATAAAAAAAACCCTCTTTTAAATGCAATGAGGATGAAAAAAATACTTCTTCTTCTTCTTCTGCTTCTTCTTGATCGTCATATACAGCTTTTGCTTTTGTCAACTTTTAACAAAAATCTAACTTGATGTCCGCATATAAATGTCTCTCCTTATTCCCCAGTATACTACATTTCACAAAGTATGTGTATGAGTGTTAAAAGTGTGTGTGTGTGTGTAACTGTCTATTTGTGTTTAATGTTTATATATCGAGTTTGATATAAAAAAACATGAGTGAACTCAGAAAAGGGATGTTAAATCTATCGCCTAAACCATTTTACAGTAAACAAACGATATATTTTTTTTTTATTTTTAAACTAATACTCTTTGTACAAATTGGGTGAACAACATCTACCAGGATCAAAATACATGCAATCAGAGTATTATATAATCTCAATATATGAATGGATATATGGAAGAAATTTAGATGACACACATACACAAACATGCACTCATCCAACAGAATTACGTGTAGGACACAATTTTATTTGCATAAGATAATATTACAACAAGAAAGATCATTTGTACGCCAAACAAAATTTTATTGAATTAAAGTTTAGTTTGAAAATCATAAGTAAGGAAATTCAGAAGTGTGGGATTCATTTATTGTATGTAGTAATTTTCTTCCATGGCTGGAGTTCACATAGTTTAAGTATGCAGTTGAGTTCATTCAATTGAGGACATTCAGTATCTGCGTCTTATATTTTTTTAATAATCTTTGCATACATTATAAATATTCTTGAAAATTTATTGATTTATGTTTGGAAGTTCCTTTAAAAAATTTTATGTTTCCTTTACAAATTTTTTATGTCGAAAACTGAAACAGGAAGACGCGCGTTTAAATTATAATTACTTTTATATTCTGCGAGAACTGAAAAATGAATTATGAAGCGCATACAAAATGTTAATCTGTGAACACAAGATATAAATGTAAAAAAAAAAAAGAAAACAAAAAAAAATGGGAAAGAAAAAACAACAAATTTTGTTTCTTATATTTGTATTTTTGTGCCAGTGAGTTGAGAGTTTCAAATACGTCATGTTAAATGCGTGCAAAAGTCTTTTGCTGTTTATCGAGTTAAATATTTATAGTGTGTATTTCAAACACAAAGAAAATTGCCGCCCTATGCATTGATTTTGACTAGAGAATTTAAGTTGGTATGATTCATTTCTTATTCTTTTATATTGAGTTAAGGAAATTAACTTTATCTCTCTCTCTCTCTCTCTCTCTCACACACACACATACACACTGCAGGTATTTCACATTCAATTCTATTTCTAATTCTGCTTCTAATTTATTTCTTAGATTTTTCTCAAACTTAAGTTATTATTGTGGATTCTTAATTAGTGTAAAATTCAGAATATTGTTGAGCTTTTGCTAAACTTAAATTTTGTATACTTAATTTCAATTTTATCTAGAAAATATAAATACAATTGGTTAAATTTTTAATGCAACTGTTAATCCGATAAACATTGTACAACTAAAGACGGTAATACGATTTCTTACATTCAGAATATCAAAATGTATCCATTGATTTTCTCTTTATTTTTTCGTTTCATACGCCAAAATCAATCTTTAGAATTTTAAACAACTTAATTTAATCGAAATGCGGATTTCAGTAGCAATTCGTGCACACACAAATGCATATAAATGAAACATAAATATAAAATACTACTGTTTCTGAATTATCTGAATATTCTGAGACGGTTAACTATACCAATACATTATTGTAAAGAAATAATTACAAAATGTTATTTTATAATTGTTATTTTATAACTTTTTTTTTGTTCTTTTCTCTTTTACAATTATTTCTTTATTATCATTATTATTATTTGTCCGCACTGTAAATATGTATAAATTAATTTAACAATTGTTGTACAATTGTATACCTTTCCTTTTACCATTTTTTTTTTACGGAATTCTTATATCTGGCTGCTTACACCTTTGACTGGACATAGGTGCATCTACATATTTCTATTACAGTGTTAAACTTTAGTTTCAGCCAACACTATGTTGCCTAATGTTAATGTAACTATTTTGATTCATTGTGAATATTTTCTATTCTATAAAATAAAAAAAGTAAGGGAAGATTTTCAATTTTTCAAATTATTTGTCATGTAATTTCTGTTTTAATTTATTGTTGTTGCTTTTTTATGTCCATCAAATCAATGATTCACTCAATCGTAGTAAGGACGATCATGTTATTGGCTTGGATCACCTTTATGGCCAAAAAAATGTTGGTCTTTCTCATTTCTTTTAAAAAAAATGAATAAACATGAGAAATGATCTTGAATCATTCATTGTTGCGTACATCAGCTTTAGAAGATTTTTTACTTTAAATACAAAAAAAAAACTTACTTACATATATATGATTTCTGAGTTTCTCTGTTTTTTGTATATTCCGTCTTGATGTGCGTTTCATTTTTATTTTATTTACGTCTTAATTGAGCGGATAAGATGCGCGTGTATCTGTTTTATTTTTAAAGTGTAAACGTAAGTAATAAACGGTTGATTATCATCGCAAACAACAATGTCTTTCTAAATAATCTATTATTATATATTCTGTTTGTTTGTTAAACCAAAACAAATTGATTAAATTACGTTCGATTTGTTGTAGATATTGTTTTTGTTGTTTATTGGGTTATGTTATTTTAATGAGGCATTTAAATAGACAATACAGAAAAAATGCCTGAGAGTGGGAGGGAGAGAGAGAGAGAGAGAAAGAGAGAGAGATAGAAAGAGATACGAAGCAAATGTGATTGTAATAAATTTATGTAAAAAGCTTTGAAATAGTTAAGTTTAGTGTCTAGTCTAAATCAACAGTCAAATCAATTAACTATGGTTATTCTGAATGCTAAACATTTTCAATGAATTTCTTTTCTTTTATTAAACAAAATTTGTTCAACTTACTTATTTTGTTTTAAAACAGAAAGATGTTAAGAGATACCTATACACTTCTTCTTTATATATAATTATATAAAAATTCTAAATACAAACACAAGAAGATTCCTATTTTCTCATATCGCAGAGATGAATTTATTCTGAAACGAATTATCCATTGTGTTTAACCGTTTAATTTTATCCTATAAGAACTTCTAACACTTGTACCTTTATTAAGTTACCACACTTTTGTGGCGTCAATGAAAAGGAATAAAAAACAAAGAAAAAATAGAAGAAACCAAAAGGAATCACAAGAGAAACGTTCCAAAATTTTGTCACTAAATTCGATTTTGATTAAAGAAATAAAAAGAACAAAATAAACTTGTTTCCATTTTGGTCGTTTTTTTTTCTGCCTGTGTCGTCTCATTAAAGATGAGATCATTAGAGTTGGTCCATTTAAAATTAATAATTCCTCTCATAGAATCTTATAAATTTCGTTATTTTTATTGATTAAATTCTTTTAGATTTTTAACGCGTTTCGTACATTCAACTATGCTGAAGACTAAATAAAACAATTTCAATCTGTGAAACACAATTATAAATATTTTGGTGTACTTTGTTATACACACACACAGAGATACAAACACACACACACTAACAGCACACATATAGACATCAGACATCAGACAATTCGTGGTGCAATAAAAGAAGATCTTCTCTTTTTCTCTCAATTCAAATTATGGTCTTTCTGAAATTATGATTATTTTTCTTGTTGTTGTTTTTAAAATGAAACAATTTTTATAAAAATAATTAATTCTGATGATGATGATTAAATTTAATTATTAAAATCTTTAAAGGTTTTCATTAAAAAAAAATAAAAATAACAACAACAATCAATTGTGTCCATTAATATTTCTTGATTTTATTTTTTAACATTTTCACATTGATTCTTCTTCTTGAATTTTAATATTTTCATCTAGAAATAAATAAATATAATACAAAAGTGGAATTTTGTCTGTCGTACTAATGCATATTTATATAAATATTATTAAGATATCTCAATTATTTACAATAAAAAAGGCAATAAAAAAGAAAAGAAAGAGAGAAAAATGAAAAAAAAAAACAAAACCTATAAATTTATCCATTCATCCATCACATCCCATATGCTGGCTGTTATGTTGCACTTATGCATTGGTATATGTTGCTCTTATGTATTTTGTACATATTCTGTGAAAAGTATTTGGATTTTTATTATGATTTGTAAAACAAATATTTTTATTGTTCTGTATTTTATTGTTGTTGTGATTGTGATTGTTGTTGCTGTTGTTATTGTACGTAATTTTTGTTCTTTTAGATATTTGTGAAAATTGTGACTTGAACTGATTCTTTTTTTTTTTACTTATTTATAAAATATTAATTTCTTAATATTGTTAGTCGTCTTTATTGATTATATTGTTTTCTTTATGTATTTTATTAAATCACGTGATTGTTACTCATAAGGATGACGATTGTTCGTTGCTCTTTATTATTTATGCGAATATGTATTTAAAGAATATAAATTTGTTTTTGTGAAAATGAAATTATGAAAATGTCTTGAATTTCTTTAACAAAAGTATTTTTACTAATAAGATTTAATATTCAATTTATTGATTATTTTTATTATTATTAGTTTGGTTTTAGTTTTTCGATTGAGTTCTTTCATTGTGATTATTAAACATTTTTCATTTGTGTGATTGTCTTTGGATGTTTGTGTGTGTGTTTAAATTTTTTACTTTGATTTGTTGAAACTTTCTATAATCATTTTGAAATTTTTAATTACAAATTAAATGATTTAAAAATTGAAGATAATTGAACATTTACATTTGAAAATGCATATTTTGGTATGGGATTGGTGGAATAATCGTGACTGTCTTGTATGATACAGACATCTATAATAATATAGCTACACATCTATAATAATATACCTGGTCATGATTCCCGAACATACTCCAAAAATCTATATAGTAAGTAAGGGAGGGAAGAATGCGTAATTTATACCAATCATCTAATACTAAAAGTGACAATCAATGGAAAAAAATTATTTGTACAAGGAAAAAAAAGACTGAAGTTGAACAATGTAATCAGTGAATTATCGGTAATCACAAAGAGTATATTTTCCAATTTTATCCCTTTTTTATTCTTCTTAGTTTGTTTTAATGTTTAATTAACTCTATAAAAAATGGTGACTGATTAGTGATGCTTATAAAGCAAATTATTTTCATTTACTTTTGTTTAATATTTTTTGCTGAATTTTGTTTTTCTGCTTGACGTCAATAAAAAAGGTAATTTTTGTTTCCTTCTTCAAAATAATATTCAACTGAAACTGAGTGAATAATTATCCTTGTTTGATAATTCTTTAGAACAATTTCATTATAAATAAACTGAAAGTTTCTAAATTTTATTGATAATCCTGTTAAATAATTCGTCCTTATTTGTATAGAGTAACTTTGTAATTTTGTTTTTATACGTTCAAATATTCTTTAAGGAATTCATATTAAAAGTCCTTTGATGATCATTTTATTTATAGCAGTTACGGATATTAATATTAATTTGTATTATTTAGTATTCCATAACTGATTCTTAGTATGTCATTTTTAGGAAATTGTAAGACCAAACCTTTTCGATAATTTAGTACCAACACGACCAACTATCAACTTAGATCTGATCACTACTAAAAGAAAAACAGACAATATAGTTATCCAGACAGAAATCGAATAGAAAAATGTCGTTTTTAGTTCCTATGAAAATTTAATAAAAAAATATAAATTCAAAAGAAAAATAATACAAAATTGCAACGTTCGTTTGTTTGTTTGTTTCTTTTGGTTTTCATCGCATCAGAAATATTATTATGAGACGTGATCATATTTTTATTTCTTTGTAGAAAAATGTATAAATTATTATTTTATAAAAAGAATTCATTAAAAAAAAACAACAACAAAGTTGTATTGTCGTGCATTATTAACGAATCCATCACGTGCTAATTAAATCATATACGATTTTCATATCTTCTGGCTTTTATTTTGAGACCATTTTTGTTTTACATTCTTTAAAGGAAAATATAGTACAGAGATATTTTTGTATAGAAAAACTGCAATTAAATAATTTCTGTTAATGCAATCAATTGCAGTGAAAACTCTTACATAGATTTCAGACTTTATACCTATGGGTTGGAGAAGGAGGATATAGATATATTACTTACTTGTTCTTATTTGGCTCCTAGGTATAACTTCTCGATCTATAATATAGCAAGGTATACACATACACACACATATACATACATACAAATTAGAAATTATTTTATTCTGTTTCTTTGCGTTTCTCGAGCAAGTTATATAGATACTTTAATGAAGTCATTAGCGGCATTCTTTTAGTTTGCAATCACAAAAAAAAAAGCAACAAAAACAAAAAGAACATAACAAAAAAAAAAAACAACAACAACAGAATTCGTTCGTGTTCTTCTTTTCTTCGTTTGGATATTTTTGTTGTTTTTATTCTTTTGTTGTTGTTTTCCATTCCATATGTGCACTGAAGTATGTGTGTGCGTATTAATATTGTAGCTTAAGAGGAGTATGTTCATTTGAAATTTCTCAAAGTTGACATGGACGCCGAATAGATTTTTTTTTGGTACTATAATGTAGTGCATATATAAGATAACTAAATATTATTGCCTAAATCAGATAGTAGATGTCTCTTAAAGTCACTATTTTGAAATGTTGAAAAAATAAATCATTTTTCAATTTATATCTTTATTTAGAATTTTATTTTCGTCGTCGAAGAATGAGTCATTTTAGGTTCGGATTTTTTTGTTCGTGTTTATGAATTTTATTTTATATATTTTTGATTCTATTTTATATTTTGATTTTATTTTATATTTTATTTTCGTCGCCGAAGAATGAGTAATTGTAGGTTCGGATTTTTTTTTGTGTTCGTGAGCCGACAAATCCTTTTAAATTTTTAATATATTTGAATTTTTGATATTTATTAAATTTTTGTTTTATTTTAAAATATTTTTTTTTTTGGTAATATTTTTACTTGTTTTTTTTTTGAGATTTTTTAATTTTACTTTTGAATGATATTAATAAAAAAAAATACTTTATTAAAAAAAAAAATTTAAATTTGACAAGCAATTTTTTACGTATTTAAATTTTTTTTATTTAATTTTTTTGCTACCAATAAATTGATTCGTATCCGGAGAGAAATTCACAATAATCACCCTTAAATGGTATGAGACTTCATACATCATAAGGTCGATAATTAATTTTAACTTTTTAAAATTTAAATACAAGTTTTAAAACTGAAAAAGATAAAATATTTAATACCGTCGCATTTACATATATAATTTAAATATAATATGCATATAGGAATATGCACCCTTCTTTAGCTTTTTGTTAATCTTTACATACTAAAAATACTTATCATTCTATCGTTCTTCCGTCTCTCTTACACTCATTAAACATAGAAGAAAAACAAAATACACATGCAACGTTTTACCAAAATTACGCACACATAGGCGCATATTATATTGAACCAGCTGATTCGAAAAAATGAAAAATCAAAATCATAATAAATAATAAGTAAAATAAATAAATGTTTTTCAAATATTTTTCATTTCTTTATAATGTACTCTTCTTTTTTCCGCTTTTTTTTCATTGATACTAATTTTATTTTTCTCTTGTTTTTCTCGTTCTACTATTAAAATAATTTGAAATAAAAAATTCAAAATACTAATAAAGTCTTTTTTGTTTTCTACTATTGAAATTAAATTTTCCAGCTCAATAAATATTGGAGTTATAAAATAATAATAATTTCGAATAAAATAAAACTATTTCATTCAATAGTTCTCCTATCTCCGTCACGCTTATTATAGAGAAGAATAACAAAATCCTTATGAAACAAAAAATGCACACATTATGAATACCATAAAAAAAAACTATTCTTTTATCTCCTTCACGCTCCTTCTATAGAAGAAATAGATCATGCTGATGAAACGCTATACAAAAATACGCACACATTGATATGATATTATACTGATCCAAACATAAAAAATATTTTATATTTATAGTATCAGCTGATTGAAAATTAAAATATTTATTTAAATGATATTTGCATTTACTGAAAGAAGATGGTGTAATATTTTAGCAAATAAATTACTTTTTTCCGTGCGATGCCATCTACCCTAGATCAGTGAAACTAATTCTTATAAAATTTTGGGGAATCCCATTTTCACTAATTTTATAATTAAAAAAACATACGAAACAATAACTTTTAAATAGCTAATTACTTTAAAAATATTGCATCAACGAATTCAATTTATAATTAATTCTTATAAAGAAAAGTTCAAATTTTAATAATAAATTAGAAACACAACGAATTTCTCAGGATCTCAATCATTAACGCGCTCTCAAAATTCAACAAAATAGATCATTTTCAAAAAATCATAAAATGTAAAATAATTAAAAAATTAAAAAAAAAAAAAGCACAGCAATGTAGCTACATCCTTTAACTTTCATTTAAAATTAAAACCATAAAAATTCATTCACAAATGTCGGAACCGAGCTATAATCAACGCACTTAGTTTTGGTGAAAATAGCCAAAATCATTTTTTTTAAATGAAGAAAAAATTAAGAAAAAATTAAAAAATCAAAATTATGAGCCCACAGTGTTGGAGAGAATACTCTAAGGTATTGAAATCAATAAAAAAATTGTATATAGATTCAACGATGTGTCTGGCGGGCTATATTCAAAAGTACCAAAAATACAAATTTTCCACTGAAATGCAATGACTGCCCTTAATGTAATGCAACTATTTAAAAAAAAATTAAGAATTGGTTAAAACTAAAGAAGTATTCCTTACATTTTCTTTTCTTTTATTTTATTTTTTTTTTTTTAAAGGTTTTTGTTGTTGTCATTGTTATTGTTGTTGCAATGTTTTCTGGTGGAGTTTACACAAATTTTTTGCAATAATATTGTATTTATATGGAAGCCTCCATTAGCCAAAGAGAGAGATGATATAAATTTCTCACATAGTCTAATATGAGTTATGCAATTTTAAACGAAATATGGATGAAAACAAAAAATCAAGGTAAATAAAAGGGTTTATTTAATACAACAACAAAAATAACAGAAGAAATTGATGATATTTTCAAACAATCGCGCGGCTTTCAATTGTGTGATGTTATTCTGATTGTAAAGGTATATAGTCTGAATGTGTGTAAAATAATTATAAGCGGCGGCATCATATAATGTCTTTAATTAATTAATGTAAAATTAATTGGTGCGCAAAAATTATTGTAAAAATCAATAAAATGATTGTAAGAAAATCCGTTACAATGAAATTATAAACTTAAAAATGTTACCAATATTATATGCTTTGGAATGGATTATCAATGTGATTATATTTTATAATTGCTGATAGAATTGGATACGTCACAATGAGAATGTTCAAATTTTTAGGTGTATTTTTATTGTGCAAAATCTGGAACAATACTGTCACGAACATGGTGAAAAAAATCAATGTAACACTCACAATAATTAACAGAACAATTAAAAATGTGATAGCAGTGTTCGTTTATTCAAGATCAATGACGATCACAATGACACACCTGTAAATTTTGTAAGTTGATCAATCGATCAATTATCACAAGCAAATATAACAGTAAATTTATGTTATTTATTCGAGTTTAGAAAGTATTAATTGAATTATAAACTAACAGAAACCAATGCAAGTGAGTTTCAGCACAAACAATTTTTGTCTAGTATCGAGTCTCGAGTAAAGAGCAACCTTCAAATAAGACATAATGTATTCTTGCTTCAACTATTCAAAACCTTTTACAATCAATGTTAATAGAATGAGAATGTTTGGAATGTTTAAGTAAAGGGTAGATCCTTATATAGATCACAATTTGATCAGAATATTAAGTCAGTTAAATCTAAATTTGATACAACAAAACAATTAAAAATTATTATGAATTTTTTTCTCCTTCCATGTATCGTCATATTTTTTTTCTTCATATATTATATTGAAGTGTCTTAATTGTATGATGTCTGAGGTCTGACTATATCTTCGTTAGGATTATGTTAAGACATTTAATATACACCATTCAAACCTATCAGCTGTCAGTTAAGGTTAAATTAAGATTAATGATACTCAATTAACAATGCATAAGATATTAAGAGTACGATGTTAACCAAAGGAAATACAAATCCCTTTTTTCTTGTTGTTACTGTTGTTATTATTGTATTTCTTTAATTTGTAAAGCAAAAAAATATAATTTAATTTGTTTTTGTTTTTTCTGAACAAGAAAAATATCATAATCCCTAATTATTTACGCTAAATTTACGAAAGAAGGAAAATTACAAAACAAAAAGGATTGAAGCTATGAGTTGCACAGTTCAAATTTGGTTGAAATAAAATTTTTAAATAAGAAATTCTCATCGATTGAATTTAATCGATTTGATTTTTAAGGTATTTTCACAAGCACTATAGACATTGTCACTCGAAGTTTCAATTTGCTACCAACTTTAGTTATTATACGTGACGAAAGTTTGAGAATAACTGAATTAATCTTGAAGACTATATATAAGAGGGGAATATGTATATACTGAATGTACACCATATGCTAATATTATATTTATATGGCGTTACTGCGCTTGCTCGATAATTTAACCAATCTTGTGTCTATTGAATACTTAACATATTCGATTTGGGTTGGTTCAATTTCATATAACAAAAAATAAGTGAACGAAACAATTTTCTGACACGAAAAAAAAACAGTTAAAACATCTGATGAAGCTGAAAATTATACGTGACTGTAAACCAACTGCCATTTAAAATCTGGGTGTCAATGTTTTTTTTGTTATATTTCTTAATATATTTTCGGGTTTTTATATTTATAGTGGGATTTTTGTGGTTACCATAAACACACAACACATGAGATATCTTTCGGTAAAAAGAAACATACAATAATTTTGTAACAATAAAATTTCATGCAAAATGAGCAAGAAAAAAAATAAGCAACTCAAAGATAAAAAATTCAAGTTTGATTTTTAATTGTTGTTGTTGTGCTTCAATATGAGTTGAAATTTGAGTCGATTTTCGAAAGCATTGATTCCATTTTTTTTGGGTCTTTATAATTCCTCGGATTCAGTATTTATAGTTTGCTCTTTTTTTTTCGGTAAACTTTTTCCTTTCTTTTTATAATTCAATTTCGGTTAAACAGGTTCAAATTACATTTACTGCTCCCGTATCCGAATACCAATTTTTTTTTTGTTTTCATAATCATATTTTGAAGTTTATATAATTTGCCAGGTGGTCGAAATATTTCAATGTGGCTATAATATTGTTATTGTGTAGTGTAGAGTGTAGAGTGTAGACTTGTAGATATAAAATATAAAAGAGCTGCGTTTATTAATTTACAAATTAAATAAGTGAACTATAGATAATATAATCTGACAAGATTGAAATATGGACGCATGCGCCTGATATCTTTTCTCTATTAAAGAGAAAGAGAGAGAAAAAACTAATATACATTTTCGGATTAGGGCAAACAGACAGACGATCATCTTTTTTTTATTATTGTTGCTTTTTTTTGTTTTTAATGCATGATAAGTTTAGTTTAGAGTTTAAGAGGAGCGAAGAGTAATCTAATAGGTATATTATGAGGTCAGTATGGCGTTTTATTTAAACAAAAATAAAATTATCTGGTTGAATGAAATTTTAAACTCTTTTGATTATTTAAAAATTGATATGGATATTATGAAGCATGGATTTTATAAATTTTAAAGTTAGTGATGCAAAAAATTGGGTTTTTATAAATTTATAATTGGTATATACATAAGTGGACATCCAATATTAAAATAGATTGTTTGATGTACGAATAATGTGGTTAAATTTGTATTTGTGAAATGTTGAAAATTTCAATTCCTAAGAATTAAATTGGATATCAGTTTCATCTGTTTCAATCGAATTTAATTAATAAGAGTCAATAAAAGTTCTGATTAAACAGTTTTGACATTTTTGTTTACACAAAAAAATACTTCTAAATTAATGTCTCCATAAATTATTCAAGTATGAAGTTCGTACAAATCAAAGTCTAACACCAATTTTTCACTGATGTGCGCGTAAAGGTCTAAACGTGTCATAATCATAATTGAATTATTTTTTTTATGAAAGAAACAGAAAATAATAGAACGAAAGAGAAATTGGTAAATATCTATAATTAAAGTATAAAAGATGAGTTTAATTAATAGTCTAATGCTCGATCGATTATGAAGGGCATCACACACTATATTCCCATATTTATAGAAATTCAAATTGTTTATTAGAGAAAGAAAATTTTATTTATTACAGAAAAAAAACTGTAACATAAAAACTTGTCCGTCAATAGAAGGAAAGAAAATTGATCTCAATTCGCTTCTACAAAAAAAAAATGTAACATCCAACAACAATTTTCTAAAAACAAAATCTTGTTTATCAAAAAGTCTGAGTAAGATTATACCAAGATTCAAGAATCAAGTTTTGAAAAGGTTTTATACATTATGTGTGTATGTGTGTGTAACAAGATGGATTTATGTAAAAAGAAAACGGGAGATGGGTGATTCTTGGGTTGTTTTATTATAATACAGACAGAGAGAGAGGCTATAAGAAAATAAGAGGGAGTATATTGTAGGTATAGGGGTTTATGGTAAAGATTACAGGGTAGAAACAGCACATGCTATATAGTTGATTTTTAGCTCTTTGATCATTGAAATATTAACATGGTATTCCAGTATAAAAAAAAGGGGTTCGATAATACTTTGTATATGTACACAAATGTATATATACCCACCTATATATTATATGTATACAGATATACATAAGAAAGTCCTATAAACTTTTCCTCTTTCTTCCTATTTCTTATACCTATTATGTACACAGACTTGTTTTTTTTTTCTTGCAAAGAAGAAAATCAAAATACATTTTCACAAAAAATGTATATATACATAGGAAGAGGAAAAAGACGAAAAAGGTAATAAAAGTAAAAGGAAACTTTTTTTCCTTGATATGGGATAAAATGAATAAGAAAGAAAGAAAGAAATGTAACTCCTTCCGCCCTTTAATAACAGTAGTCAGTATATTAAAGAAAGTTCATTTCTTATGATGGTGAAAGATTTTACACGATACGTATTATGTATCTATACATTTTATGTAAAAGAAAACCTTCTTATTTGTGTTGGATTATATACATACAATTATACGATGGTGATGTTGAATATACGTTTTTGGATTGTGATGATGATGTCGTAAACAGATGATTATTATTTCAGTCTTTTTGATTCACATCACACTTTTACACACATATATTATTTTAGTATTATTATACCTATACTCGTACATTTCATATTTTGTACATTCACCATTTTCTTAAGAAAGTAGCGGTTTTGTTATTTACCATTTTATACATCTATGAATTTGTCTTCTATTTAAATTTATGTATTATTTTGAGGTGTTAACATTTGTTTGTGTTTTTCCGCATTAAGTTAAATCATCATCTGAATGTGACACTTTTTGATTAAAGTAAAATAAAATATAATAATAATAATTAATTATATTTTTCCTAAAATTTTGAACAAATTTTTTCTTAAATTACTTTTTGAAAATATTTTAAGAAAATTATAAAACTTCATTGTAAAATTAATATTTTTTAATGTAAAATGTATATTCCGGTTCATGATTCTCTTTTCACAATTGTGTGATCCCATTGAATTTTATGTTTTCTTCACTAAAAATCACTTTTCTAACAAACGAATGTATTGCTATAATGACGTCATTAGAATTTAAAACGCCAAAAAGACAGTCAGTCAGTCTTAAGGGGAATGGTTCATAATGATAACAGAAGAATTTATAAATTATTCATACAATAATTATTTATTGGTGTTGACGGTATATTGGAGTAATGAAACGTGAACAGAATACGCACCATAATCAATTATGATACTCAAATTATCGTTTTAATATTTGAGTTTTAGGAAATATTCACGAAATAATAAAAAATAAAAAATTTAGAAATTTTAATCGTAAAGTTAGTCAACTCCAAAAATCATTCAACTGCATTTAAAATTGTTTGATGAAGTAAATGGGATAAATTACAAATTATTATAAATCAATTCATTATATTTATTGGAACTGATGAAAATGTTACTGCAATGAAACAATTAACTTGATTATTTTCAACGTACTTCACACGCACACAAAAGAACATATAAAATTTACCCCATCTCAATTATAGATAAATTATAATTGCATAAATCATGAATGTACATTGCAAATTCATCAATAAAACATAAAGGGGTTAACAGTTCAAGGACATTATTTTTATATTGTTGCATAGTTGATGCATTTGTACAGGGGAAATTTTTTATTCCCTTAGGCGATTTCTAAAAAATTCTCAATATGGAGATAGGTACGACAAGCCCCAATATCTTCTAATGTTGAAAATTTTTAAATAAATTATAAATCATTTTATACAACGATTAAATATTAAAATAATTTGATCTTTCATTTTTGGTGTTGTTGTCATTTCTGATGCTGTTAAATTGAAGGAAAGAATATTTATAGAAACACGTGCCATCTTTCAAAACCCCCTACATGAGAATATTATACGCACGTTTATTATTATTATTATTATTATTTACCTTCTAAAATTTGCCTCTGAACAAATTTTCTTTCAATCTGCACACACACATACAAACACACACAGAACACAGATATCTTTTATGTATCCTTTCTGAGTTATCATCATCATCATCAATCGGTTCGAAAAATTTTTTTATTTAGAATGAGAAATAAGGGTGAACCTCTTTCTTTTTCTGCCTTATTCTTTTGCAGTTCAGCAATCGAGAGTTCAGTTTAAGTTATGTATACATGTGTAGGTAAAGAGACGTTTAACATTTAACATTCAATAAAAAAAAAAATGAAACGAAAAGAAAAGAGGAAGAAGAAGAAGAAGTGGATAGAAAAAAAAAAATTACTCGGAGTAAAAAAAAAAAAAGGCGAACTAAGTCACCCTCTATATTTTATGAATAAAAAAGTGAAGTCTAAATAAACTGAGGGTAAACACCGTGTAATTTGAATTGTGCGACATTGTCAATATACCAAACCTATACAGCAATAATATAAACAACAACAACAACAACAACAAATAATAATAATAGAAATAACAACAACAATCATGATCATCAGAAACAAGAACAAACTATATAACAAGGATGATAATGTTGAAACTGTTGAAATAAAATATATAAAGTGTATCGAATCGATTTGCATCCCTTACACCATTTTTTTTTTGCTATTATATAAAAAAGGAACACAATATAAGGGAACAATGACGATGATGATAATTTAGAGATTTCCCTTTATTCTCTTTTTTTTATTATTTTTTTATTTACTTTTTTCTGTTTTGTTCATTCTGTCGCGAACGTTTTTTCTGTTTTTTTTTCTTGTATTTGTTTTTGTTGCTTTTTTAAATAGACAAAGTCATTGAAGAAAATTATCTCTAATTGATTAAATAAATAAAGAGTAAAAATTGTGTTGCAAAAAACAAAAAAAAAGGAAAGGAAAGGACTCGGTGAAAATATGGAATTTATTCCTCGATGACTGAATGGAATGATGATTTTCATTTGTAACTATATGAATTTATTAATTTTTCACACAGTATAAGAAATATGAATAGCGAATTTTATTATCAGGGGGAAGACAAGAAATGTTTGGATTTTTCTCTCATATTCACTTATTGTAGTTGAAGTCGTTTAGTGAGTTATTCGTGTATCAAATAAATACAAACATTGTCATGCCAGATTTTTTAGGTCTAGATAAACAACCCTTTAAATTAACCAAAAAATTTCATGATAGTCTAAGTGAGGAGCCCCTAGTGATACGACTTATTTGCATAGCTAAATAATTTTCCTATCAGTTTAAGAGCATGAACGCTTGCGTATTATTCACCCATTATTTCCATTGTGTTCGATTGTCATTCATATTGAAATTAAACATTAAAGTATACAATTAATGTAGAAGCATAATTTTTCATTACCAATATTTTGTGAAAGCATAAAAAAGAAACATATCGCCAGCAAATAATTTAAATAAATAATGAAATTCATCGCGTTATGCGCGCAATCTACCTAAAACTGAAATAGAAAAAAAAAATATGAATCACTCTTCTCTGTACTTATCAAATTAGTAACAGTTAGTTAAATAAAAAAAAGTTAAATATTATAATCCATATAAAATGTTCTAATTCAATTTAAATATTTTTACTTGAAATTATTATATTCCCTATATATATTCCCATCATCATCTCCATCTAACTGATCCATCCTTATATATATTCTCGTTAAATCTTAACCACTCTTCATTCCATCCTTCCATACATTCATATTTTACATTCTTCTATATCCATTATTTTATTCCATCATTCCATCAGTTGTTCTATCTAGCGTAGAATACATTCAATCCATTCGTTCATTTAACCTTCCATCCATCCGACGGATATGTATAACAGGAAAACCTCTTCTGCTACCAAATATTTTAATTTTTATTTTCTTTTTCTATTAAACGTATTTTTCATAATTTCTTTTGTTCTTAAGAATCAATTGTTGAAATTAAGAAGAAAAAAACTCTCATGGCTTTTTTGGTTGGAGAAAAAGGTAAAAATTTGTTTGTTTGTTGAAGAGGTTTTTTGGTATATTGATTATCATCATCCTCATCGATGACGAGACGATAATTTAACCTTTGAAACAATTTAACTAAAGAAAATGTATACAATTCATAAACGTAAAGTACTTATTTAGTTTGCATTTATAACATGAAGGAATCGTAAAAGAATCGCCTAATTCTGGGGTGAAAAATTACAAGAAACTCAGTTTAATTAATTTGTGGTAGAATATTTACAAAAACCAAAAACAATCGTAATCCCACGGTTAAATTTACTTCCACTTATAACTTACAAACTAACTAAACTAAACTATAACTAATCTTTAAGTGCACTTAAAATTTTAACTTTCAATCTCAGTAGAAATTACAATAAAAAAAGGGTGCAAAATTCTTTCATTGAATATTCATAATTTGTTCTTGGGAGGGACTGTTTTCTTTTTGGCCCTTGAACCATCTACATATTTTATTTGTTTCTTAAAATTGAAATCAAATAAAAATCGGTTAAAATTATTTTCTTCAGAATTTTAATTGTTTTGTTGCTATTTCAACAACGTCATTTTTATATTTAACTTTTTTCTCATGGAAATTAAAAAAAAAAAATCATACGAATTTATTATTCGGTTATTGTGTTGATTTCTCTTTATATTTTTTTTTTATCGTTTTTTTCTTTTTTGTTACAGTTCAATTACATTTTTTGGTCATTCCTAGAATTTAAAATAAATCAAAAGAAGGAATGACCATTAATGAAATATTTGTTAAAACATTATTTTTACATTTTGTGTAAAAATTTATATTCTAATTCTAAATAAATTATTTTCAAAGTTTTAACACAAAATATGAAGACATTAAATACTTGAATAATAATAGAAAAAATAGTTAAGATTCCATTATAATAAGTAGATAAATTGCATCAAATTATCTTGTAGGATAATTGATAGGAAACACATCAATAAGCCAAATATCCAATCCAATCAGTAATCTACAATTTTAATGAAATCTTAATTTAGTTATTCTAATTCTAAGTTTGATTTCCACTTCTCACTTCCCTTCCCACTATTATTTTAAATTTAATCATAAGTATCTCAGTCGAACATCAATATTTTTCTTTCAACGAAATATTTTTAACAACCAAAGAAATTAATTATATCAGCGAAAAAAAAAGAACATTCACATAAGGAAGACATTTATAAAAAGTACATAAGCGAGTATAGATTGTTGAAACGAATATAATTTCTAACTTCATTAAAATTCTCTACAAAAAACATTTAAATTGTTTATTTTCATGTCAACAAAGAGAATAATATTTTAACAAAATCTGTGAAAGGAAAGTGAATTTAGTTTAACTTTTGGTTAGTTAAATTTCTCATTTTCAACAAATAAAATTAGCTTTGTATTTTGTTGTATGGGCATGGCACAGATACGTACTGAAATTCAATCGACAAGTTTCTTGAAAGACAACAAACAAATGACAACAAATTAATATAAATGAATAATTACATTTCGTTAAGCCTTGCATTATGTTCGATTGTTCATCAATATTTTAATAATAATCGATTAATCATTCATCGATTAAAGTAACCCTCGAGTAATGTCAAAATATTGACAACAAACCCCAAAAGTAGAAAACAATTATTTCAAAACTAAATTCAATTCAAAAGTAACAAAAAAGTACACAAAAGGGAAAGAAAATAAAATCATTTCTATAAATGAATTTAGTAATCGCATGATGTCGCACCAATGTATATCTACTACACCATACCATTATAATCCTCGTTCCACTCTATACTGTCTTTTTACATGCAGAATATACATTTTTAGGAGGGAATTGAGATATTAATATCCAGTCTAGTTATGTAACCAATTTACCAAATGTCCTGTCATGCAAAAGGATTTAAAATTGCCTTAGGACTTTTAACAATATTATAACATCACTGAGATGTTATATATATACATAACATCAGCATTCAACATTATATCATCATCATATAAAGTCACAATCTATTCTCCTTTTCATATTATTATTCTATTAGTTAAGTTCATTTAAAAAGTTTACTTTTTTTTTTATGTCATTGCCCTTCAAAAGGCAAAAATATAAATTTAAGGAAAATATTAAATTTTCCTGTTTAACAAATGAACGTATATAGATGGACTAGAATTTCTTTTTCTATTTTCATTATGCGGTTGTTGTTGATGCTATCTTTTTTTTTCTATTTTTCTTAAGGATCAAATTAAGGATTAAGGAAAGATTTTAAGAAAAAAGTACTTCATCAGTAGGAACAACATTTAAAGTAAACAGAAAGAATTTCTTAAAATAAGACAAGATAATTTAAGCTTAATTTCTGTTTTATTTGTGCTTAATTTGTGCTTCCCTATAGTAACTTTTTTTTCCAGATTTTTGACCGGATTTCGTTTCTGGATAAACATAAATCTGCATATTCACAATAAACGCCTAAATTTTCTTTTATAGAAAATTCACTTGAACCAAATTTCTTCTATTTTTGTATGGATTCGTGTTTTTTTTTTTCTTTTTTGTATGTCGAATTGATTTTTTTTTTTTGGTGGGCCCAAATGGACCCTACTTAGATATAGGGTGAATTTACCTACAAACATACAATATACAACAATAATATAAGGGGTGGATTTAATAATTTATGAAAACTGTATTACGGTAAGATTTGATGTGATAATAATGCTTATATTGCCGTTAGAAAATTGTGAAAATTGATATTGAATGAGATATTTATTGTAATACACTACCCTGACGTTTATTTCTTATTGCTATTGAAGGGATTTTATTTATGTGTGTATATGTGTGTGTGTGTGTGTGTGTGTGTGTCTGTGTACGTCTTGAATGTAGGAAAATTAAATTTCAAGTATAATTTGAATTGGTTTTTCTTATTTGATACGTGTTTTGGTAGCTTGTTTATTCTATATACTTTTTTGATATTGTTGAGACTTTTATTTTGTATACGTTGTTCACCCAGGAGGTTTACTAGGATACTGTAAATTTTATTTGATGATAGAAAGACTATTTTTGTTACCCCTAAAAAAAAAATTTTTTTTGAATGAATTATGGGTTGTGGGTTGCGGAGCTATAGAGAAAGTAATTTCTCAAGATTTTCCATTTTTAATTTTATTAATTTTAACAGTAAGTTTATTGTATTTGTTAACTTTTAAATTAGTTAACGTTTCATATTTTTAGGGTAATAAATTTTAAACAGAAAGAAAATAACTTTTATTATTCTAATGATTGAAAAAAAAGTTTTTACAAAGAAAGTATGAAAATTCTAATTATTTCATTCCTTCTGTTTAACAACAATTTGTAACTGACACATTTTTAAACAACTTTTGGTGGAAGTTCAAAACTGGAACCGAAAACTGTTGTGTATTCTTAAAAAATGTTTCCAAAATTTAACATTAATGAAAATTTTACATTTTTTGTTGTTCTGTTGACCATATATTTGTGTTGTATCCTTTCAAACTTTGCAAAAGGCAGCGTATGCAGTTTTGAAAGATGAAGACAAACTCTTTGTGTAAATATTGATCCCTTTAAAAGAAAGAAAAAAAAAAGAAACAACAAAAATTGATGAAGAGTAATTCTCGTCCATTTTCATTCTCATCCTTCTCTTTGGGTACATTTTTCTACGTCTTTCATTTTTTTTTTCTTAATACAGATTGACGTTTTTTTCCCCCATTGGTCTTGTGCTACCTGCTTTTTATGGATAGTTGACCAAATAAAACCTTCCTCATACATTGTTGTTGTTTTTTTTTCCTCTGGTTTGTGGTTTTTGTTATTATTATTGTTGTTGTTGTTGTATGAAAGAGAGCCTCCTCAAAATATACATACACGCACTCTTACAGTAAACATCATTCATCTAGTTCTAGACATAAAAATATTGTATTAAATGTCAGTTTTTTTTTTTCTTATTTACACATCTTCCATTTCTATCCACATATTTTTTTTTTTTACTCTTTTCAACTTTTGTATGTATGTTCTGGGCAATCAAAATTGTTTGTATTTATGTGTATACAAATAAAACAAACCACTAGACTATAGACCACTGGAACTAACCTAACAAGAAAAAAAATAATCTAAGAACCACTTGGGGGCTGAGAATTGGTTTTCTTCTCTTTCTTATTTTTATTTGATTAAATAAATAAAATATAATGAATTTGAAGAAGTTTGTATATTATGGTCATTTTACTGTCATCAATTTCTTCTTCTTCATCTTTTTTCTTTTTGTCAACAAAATTTTTCTTTATATTTATATGCGATGAACGATGATATGGGATGTGCGCATGCGTGTTTGACTTAAAATAAACATACTTGAGTCTATTATATATAAGTATCCGGATAAATTCTATTCTGTTCATTGTTTTTTTTTTTTTTTGTTGTTTTTTTTTTGGGTAAATTTCTTTTTAAAAGTTTTAAATGGATTTTGAAAGGAACTATGCCTTTTAGAATTTATATTGATTTAATTATAGTTGTGGTTGTTTGTACCTATAAATGCATGTCAGTTGATGCGAAAAGATTTCTATCGCAGTTTTAATTTTTGCTTAACATTTAAACGCGTTCCTCATGAAAATATTCCTAAAATAACAAACAATTGTATTGTGCCACTTTTCAGTCAACCATTATTAAATAATTACAATTTCAACTAATTACATTTGAGAATTTATGAAATTCATTCAAGGAAAATTAATAATTAAATTGGTTTATTTAAAAAAAAAAAAGTTCTTTTAAAAATTTCAATCACAAAATGTGCAAATTTTGGGATTAAGCTAAAAAAAAAAAAAGATACAAGAAAAAAGATCAACTCTCATTATTTGTAACTCAATCTGCTCAAAATTTGATTCTAATAACTTTTTAAGGTACATACACACATAAACACATACACACACATGCAAAAGCGAGAATATCGAAAAAAAAACAACAACAACAATAATAATAATATACAAAACCCAATTACTTTGTAATTTGTCTATGAATATTTGTTTTCGGGACTATATCAGTTTAATGATTATTGTATTAAGTTTCCCTTCTAACATTCAATTTGAGACACAGAACAATATCGCATATAAATATATTGTTCTGTTGTCGTCACCCCCTCTAAATATTCCTTTTTGTTGTTGCTTCATGTGTGTGTGTTGTTGTTGTGTTTTTTTTTTGCTATGATCTTTACAGATTACCCAACAATCAAATCAAGTTAAGGACTCATCGTCTATCTACAATGTAGATTCTACATTGGGTATTGTTGGACCATTGTATGTTTATAGTGTAGGCCAAATTTGTATTTATTTGGAGTAAGTTTTATGAGAATTTTTCCTTTTTTTAAAACAATTTCTTCAAAATTTATAAAAATTTGAACTATAAATGGACAAGAAAAACTTCATTTTGTAAATTTGACCTTTTCCTCAAAGATACTTGAGTTAGAGTGAATATCAATAGTGCAGATGTATGGCCTGTACTAAAAGTAGTCATATGTTTGCACATTAATATTTTTATAAAGGATACGTGTAGGTACATACGTATGCTTTTGTTTTCCTATAAAAAAGGAGAAGAGTGCACTGAAGTATTTGATGCGTTTATAAAACTAGACAACAAAACAAATTCCTAAAACAATTGTTTTTTATATAATTTGAGTTTTAGAGCCACACAGAGAGAAAGAGAGGGAGAGAGACATATACCTTAAGAAAAGATATCAAATGAGATTTTGTGTATTGATCTCATTATAGAAGAAAAAATAACAAGACCTTAGAGAAAATTCTATTGAAATATTAAAGATTGAATTTATGTTGATGGTTTGGTGGGGGTGTACGAATATGAAAATATTTATGATAGAAATCAGATTAAATGCGTTGACTTGTTTTATGAATGGAAAAATGCAAACTTATATTTGTACTTATATATTTTCAACGTAACTCAACAATTCAGCTATTTCAGGTTTGACCAAAAACAAAACACATTATAAAATTGCTTCTACCCAAAATAGCTTGGATAAATTTAAGATACGCGTATGTACTTGTATCTATTCCCATATTTACACTGATTTCACCTTATATGTTGTATATGATTTATAATACATTTAATACCGGGTATTTACCTGAATTCAAATATACCGACAAGAAAATATTGAGTAACCGTTTAGGTTTATTTTGCTTAAATTAAATTCTGTTTGTATCAAACAAACTGTTTTGTTTCTTCTGCAACATTTTTTTTGTTGTTGTTATAATTTCATTTCAATTTGTTTATAGTGAATAAAATTCTTAAAAGTTTTAATCGAACTCGCATGCAATATATTTTCTAATCAGTACACGTTAATGGAGCATTTAAAAAAAAAATTAATGACAAAATCAAAACCACGTCGTCCTCCCACAACATACAAAATAATTAACAATCAACGTAAAATATTATTTAATATTTTTTATTTAAATAAATGAATTGGATAATTTTTTCCTATTTTAAACCGGATAATGTTTGTCTTCACTTATATAAATTTTGTATTTATCTATTTGAATGTGAATATTTGTATGAAATTTCAAAAGAGTTTAATAATTTGTACATTTATAAAAATTTGCATAAATTTACGTATATTGGCCATATTATGAATGTGTGTGTGTATTTTGTTTTTCTGTGAACTGGAAAATCCCACACAGGATATTTATATATTTTTTTATAGTCTTTGTAATATTTTGTAAGGGTGAACTTTGAACTGTTGTTGGTAATAATGAATCACATACAATAAATTTTTTGGAATAATTTATGGTAATTTATTGAAATTTTTACATTTTTATTGGATTAATTATAAAATATCAACGTAATTAATTATTTGATTTTATTTTGTTTGTGTAATAATTGTTACTTTCATTTCTTAGAATTTCCCTGTTTCGCTTTAATCTGATGTAGTCATATGACCTTACCACTTTGCCACAATAATGGCGTAAATATTCGTTCAATGTAGCTTTTAGTGTCAACTTTATTTTACTAACTAAAATTATTTTCTTATAAATTAAGACAATATGCAAAAGCAATCAAGCGATCTAACTTCACTCAAAGTGGTCAAAGATTGTCACCAATCCTTTCGTAAGAAAAATTCAAACCTATATCGGAAAACTTTGTCTCAACTCATTAAAAATAAAAGTAAAAACAAATAAACTAAACTTTTAGCAGGGTTAGCTGTGCTAGGTGTGTAATGTGCATGATAAACGTTTCGGAGAAACGATAAAGAATGAAGAAACTAATAATGTATTGAAACATGAATGTATGTACGTGGAAGAAATTATTTCTTTGAATTATTTATAGGAAACAAAAATCTATAACTCATCAAATCAGTAGTATAGATATTATCCACTTATATATTTTACATAATATTCAAGTACCATCATCATCATCATCAACATCATCATCATGATCATAATAAACATCAACATCATCATTGAGCTATTATAAATGTTTAGCAAACATTTTTTTCGTTTCAATTTTGATTTTACTTTTGCTATGGTTTGTTTATTTACATTACGAAATAAATAAATAAATAAAAAAAAAAAGTTGTAGAGGAGGAAATAATATTTAAGTGAAACGAGCGTGGGAATATTTTCTTTACGAAAAAAAAAAAAAAGAAAAAAAAAACACCCAAAAATGAAAGAAGAAAAAAAAAGTCTATATTCCAATCCATCAGCCAGAAATTAGATATTTTATTGAAATAGGGAAATAAATACTAAATTGATCCTTCTGTATATTTATTTTTAAGACAAAAAGGACGAAAGGCTCTTATAAATTTTCTACTTTTGTTTTTTGTTGTGGATTTATCAGTTTTATGAGGGTGGAATATTTTTGGTTAATATTATGACGTTTTTTTTTTGTTGTTCAATTTTTACAAATAGCAAAAGCTTTTGACTTTTTTTTTTGTACATACTCTACTCTACAGTTCAGAATTATTCAGAATATTATTGAGATTCGAAAGGAGACCGTCATGGAAAACGTCTCTTTTGCCAAATATGGGGAATGATCCCCATAACTGTGTCCTTAGATAATTGATTGAAAATTCAAGTGACGATAATAAATCTATAATTTTGTGTTAAATGAGAACAGTGAAAGTTAAGAATTAATATAATTAATAGTACGAATAAGTCTTGGCATGAGATTAAAAAAAAAAATAAAACGCACGCATTACGCATGTAAAGGCAATTTAATCAAAATGAAGATTTTTTTTTTTTATTATTTCAAATTGTGAAGCAAATGCGTAAATTTTTTTTTTTAGTCTTTTATAACAACAATTATTTTAAATTCAGGTCAGAAACGAAATATAACTACACGCGGAACAATTCTATAATGAGAATTAAAAATTAATTATTTGTACAAACTAAATTAAAACAAATTTACTTTTTTTAAATTAAAATTTTTTTTGTCGAAATATTTATAAATGGAAAATAATAATTTTGAATCTTAGATGCTCTTTCATGCTAAACTTACTTCTAATTGTGAATACAGTTAGAAAGAGAAGAAAGTTCAACTTTACCATACCATGTATAGTCTAATGTTGTACCAAATCGAAAAATAACAGCAAAACAATGCAACAAAAAGAAGACAAACAACAAAACAAAAATAGGAAAATAATATGACACCAATTAAATAATGATCCAATTTGTCGCATCATCCAACCGTTCGCTAATCTTTTCATTTACCTTTTCACATATGAATATTACACGAATACCTATATTATGACGTAGTACTTATATTTAACACTCGTACACACACATACATGCCATCAGATCATATCACACAATTTCAGTTTTATCTTCTTTATTGCGCTCTCTCTGTCTCTCTCTCTCTCTCTCTCTCTCTCTCTCTGTCTCTGTCGTCTGCATTAAAATTTGCAAAAGAGATAAACAAAAAGAAAAGCTTTTTGTATGAAAAGCAAAATAAAAACAACAACAACAATGTTGTTAGAATAAAAAAGGAAAAAAAAAGTTCACAAATGAAAGGTCGTCGTATATCAATTAGAAACCCAATATGATAACAATGGGCTTAATTTATAGAATATATTTTGAGAGAGAGAGAGAGAGAGAGAGGGAGGGAGAGAGAGAGACCGATTTTTCTAAATAACAAGAGCAAAATTATAGCTATTAAAATATACAGGAGTCAAAATCCAGAAAAGAGGACCCTTAATAATACTTTGCCAGATAATATGGAGTAAAGTGATATCCAAAGAGTAGAGAATAAAAAAAGAAGACAGACATCGCATTGATGACGCTATATAAATGTTTTGTTCACAACGTATCAGCTGATATTCAATATTTTGTAATTTGAATGCAATTCATTCCAAATAATCTTCTTATGATCCGAGACAGTCAAATTTAATTCAATTTCTGTATGGAATCAACGAACTAATGATATAGAGTTTTCCTGTCAGAATCATAATTTTACAAAAATTTAAATTGCATTTTCCTTTACTGAATCCTGTGACATGGCAGCAATAATTCACATACATTTTCACGAAATTTAAATCCATAACTTAACAAATTCTTAAAGATCTGATGCAATTATTTAAAGTAAATTTACGATTTGGAAAATGGTTTATTTGTTTATTAACCAAACCAGCATAGAATAAACTTTAAAAGGATTTAACTTAATGTCTAGACAAAAAACAAAACTATATAGTTTGCGGTCTGTAAACAGATCATAAGGGGGATTATATTTACTTGAGTTTTTACGTTGGGTATAATTGAATCTATAATTATATATTTAGTTGAAAATCTTTTGTTCAATGCAAAATTTTATAAATTGAAGGGATATGGTAAGGAGACTGTAAAATGATGGCAAAATTTCAATATCAAATTTCAGTTTAACAATATTCTATATTTTGATGAAAATATTTGTGTAAAATGTTCGAAAAGAATTTTACTCTATGGGGAAACTTAAAATTCATAATATCTGATAGAATTCAGTTCAGTATAACTGAATAGCATAAAACAAATAACTCCGATGATCAGTAGAATCAAAAAATGATACAAATAATAAAATCAAAGAATAATCGATATAACTCATGTTCTGTAACTTTTCAGGATAAAAACAATAAAAACATACAAAATTCATTCAATTCACAGACATATGATGACAACGTTTACAGAATAAAAATAATAAACAACTAAAATTTATTCCGCCCAAGGCAAACGTATATATTCTATTCCAACTCCACTTTATAACTGAAACTTATTTTGTTTCTTTGATTGAATCTTTTTAATATTTTCGTTGAAGTTTTTTCTTGTTTCTTTTTTCTTTTCTTTTCCTGATTTTGTTTTTTCTTTTTTGACTTAAAATGAAAATATGTAACAACAAAAACTCATTTCTATAAATAATTTTTTTTATAACCCCTTCGGGTAAATTGTAGAGAATTTACCCCACATTTTATTTTATTATATCTTATTTGAAGGAATAATAATTTTGAGAGATGACTGAATGTTTTCTTCAATGTCTCTTCAATCATGGACAAAATTAAAGCAATTCATATTTTTGATTTATTTTTCTTCATTTGCGCGGGTCTCTCTTGTATAATCCAATTAATCTCATTTTTTCTATCATCTTCTTAAATCTAACGAACTTACTAGAATGCTTGACCCTGAGTTTGTACATATTGTCATTGATTCACGATAACATTAATTTTATCAAGATGAAAAAAAAAAAAACTCAAACTCAAAATAAAAAGTTTTTCAAGAATTCAAAAACTCTTTATCCTTTCATTCCGTCTTCATTTATTTCATTTCATAATCACTTATTATTATCTTCAATTGAAATAAATTGTCATAATTATCTTCCTTATATGAATGTAAAAGTTTTTTTCTAAGTAAATCTTGATCAGTTTAATTAATTTATTTCTCGTTGAAAAATTTGTAAAGTTTAAAGTTATATTGAATTTTTTTATTTGAAGTTTTATTCTAATTTGATTAGCCTTCAAATATCGTTTAATTGTAAATTGTAGAAAGGGAATTTAATATGATTGAAATTTAGAAAAGGCTTTTATTGTTTTATTAAAAAAAAAAACTAGACATTTTTACTTCTCCGCCTTTAATATAGAGAAAAAATAATAATTTATAAATGGAAAAGTTTTAAACTCAAATTTTAAAACACTGATGCAATTGACCTTAAAAGTGGAAATTAATTAAATTAACACATCATGTAATTAACCCATAACTGAAAGAAGTACAAGGATTTCACCATTTATGTTTAAAGGGAAGTCATAAATGTATTGGCACACATCAGCTATACTTCTGTTTACCTAAGACATTATGTCGTTACTTTATTTCTTACTTTTAAGTTTCAATCAATTTTTTTTTTAGTCAAGAAATGACTTTTGATTTTTAATAAAATTACAACCACAACGTCTTACAATTCGACAAATTGGTGTAAAATAAACGTGATCTATATAATATGATGGACTAATGGTCACGAATCACGATATCCATTTGGAACATTTGTAAAAGCAAAGAACTTCCATAATTTCTAATTAAATCACAACAAAGAAAGGCTTCCAGTTCAAAGTCTAAACTGTTTTAAAAGAAAAACTAAAATCGAAAAGTTAGATATTTGCCTTTCGAAAAAAATATCAAACATTTTAAATGTAATAAAAATTTTAGGTAAACATTTAGACAACTAAACAGCTGCAGTTGATAATATTTTACGTTTCTGGGCATTTTTCTGCATTTATAGAAATTGTGCTATTTTAATATATACAAGAAAACTATAAGCAAAAATTTAATTATAGAAAATTCTCAAGTAAATATTTATACGATGAAAATAAAAGAATTTTGAAAAAATATTAAAACAACAAAATTCAAAATGAATAATCAAATAAAACACGCGGTACATAAATGATCAATTTTTTTTCCCCCTCTTTATATATTTCACTGATGTTCTATTATTTTATATCTATCCTCTTCATATGTATATAAAGTAAATCTATATATTTTTGTTATAAATACACACAAGTACATTATATATACTTACTAAAAATTTATATAACCATAATATACATAAATATATAATAATAACCATGGTGGTGGCTGGTGCGAATAATGATAATCGAATTTATTTACCAAAAAAAGGGTTAAATTCATCACCATCTATTTGTAATGTACATAAAAGAGTGTGCGTATGTGTGTATGCTGTGATTGTCTATTCTATACACATGTGTGTGTGTGTGTGTGTGTGTGTGTATTTAAGATAAATTCTATATAACAAAAGCCAGAAGCTATATATAGAGTATAGACATATCTATCATGATTCTTGTTCGTCATATAAAACATAAAACTGACACCCTAATGAACCTTAACCCGTTGGCTGTTAATATTTATGATGCTGAGTTTTTCAGTTTGTGTTTATTTAACATTTTCTAAATAATATTTACGTAATTTCTGTAGTATTTATTTTGTAAATTTATAAGAAGAAAGATTTGTCTGTGTTTCCATATTCTATGTGTTAAAATTAAGAAATTAAATTTGATTATTTTATTTATTTCTGATTAAAATTCTTTGCGATTAAAATATTCTGACTTCTTTTTTTTTTCTTTTCTATTTATTATTAAGATTACAACAACCACCAATGTCCAGTTCTGGTGCAACATCATTACCATCAAGACGTGCAGAAGTAGTTATATCACCAACACCATCAGATACATCTGATTCAGATATATCATTGGGTACACATTCACCAGTACCAAGTAGTACATCATTACAACATAGTCCTGGTTCAACATCAGGAGGTAATGATCGTGAAGATCGTTTACATGAAGAACGTGAAAGAGATAAAGAATACAGAAATTTTGCTGCACTTAATTCATTTAGATTTGATGTACATTCTCCTGGAACAATGCCTGGTTTGTTTATTATATTCATATAATTATTTTAATTTTTAAGAATAATTATTAAATTTGTTAAAAAAATAAATATAATAAAAAAGATTTAAATTTATCACTTAGGTCCATTTGGAGCACGTTTTTTACCTGGTTTGCCTTATCGCATAGGAGACAATTCACCACCAATAAATACACACTCACCTCCAATAAGTTTATCACATCTGCCTGTGACACCAACAGTATTACGTCCTCAACCACAACTACCACTAACAATAACATCTAATGGTTCATCACCAACAACAACAATAACAACAAATACAACAACAATATTATTACCGTCGGTAACACAAACA
The DNA here is from genome assembly GCA_963082725.1 of Pedicia rivosa. Lineage (NCBI taxonomy): Eukaryota > Metazoa > Arthropoda > Insecta > Diptera > Pediciidae > Pedicia > Pedicia rivosa. The sequence goes on along the minus strand of OY720152.1, from coordinate 43,511,406 downwards.
ACACAATTATCACCATTAAGAATACGTGTCAATTCACCAAATAGATTAAATAATGAAATTGTAACACAACATGCGTTAACACAAAGTTTAAATTTAAATTTAAATGGTGGTATTATAAGAATAGTACAACCAACATCTGGTATAGTACCATTATTACATAGACCATTTTCACCATCACCACAACCAAAAGATGTCTCGTGATAAGTATAATACATAGATAATAAATATATACAATAATATACAAAAAATTAATAAAACAGAAAAATAAAATAAAAAAATTAAAATTTAAATTTAAATTAAAAAACAATAACAACAACAAAAACTTAATATAAATATTTTTCTTTTTTTTTTTGTGGCAATTTTCTTTTTATATTTATAACATCTTTTGTTTTTCACTTTAATTGTACAAAAGAAAATAACGTTTAAAAATAGGAAAAAGAAAAATGTGTAAAGTCCATGACAAAAAAAAAAAAAAAAGAAATAAAAACGAAAATCTTAAAAATGTTGTCAAAAGGATAAAATTCATTAAACATAAAATTTGATTAAAATTCTATATAATGACATATAACAGTTTTTAACAAAAAGTTTAGTTAACTAGAGACAACAATATTATATAGTTAACTAGAGACAACAATATTGTAAGTGTGTAAGAGAGAAAATAAAAATATTTATAAAGTCAGTTAATAGTTTTGTGAAATTCGACATAGTTTAGTTTTTAATTTTTACTCATCATCGTCACAATCTTTACGTATAATAACAGATTAAATTTGTTTTTCCTATATGCGTCTCTTTTTTTTTTTTTTTTTTGTCATGGAAAAATTAAATTTCATTTTATTATTAAATTAATTATTAACAAAAGAAAACGCTTTTATTATAAATATAAGCAATTATTATACAAGACAACTCAAAAAAAAACAAACAAATATGAAGAAGAAGAAATTAATTATTTATTTATTAAAAAAAAAAAGAGAATTGTTTTTGTTTTTATAGGAATTATTATGTATAGAAAAATGTATTTTACAATTTTTATTTCGTCTGTCAAAATTCGTCTATTTCATTCCGAAAAATTGAGCGAAATCTTTTTTTTAAGATTTGCGCGATACCTATCGGACGTTTTTTTTGAACTAAAACACGTTCACAAATTAATATGAAAAGAGAAAAGTAATTTTTCACTAAAATAAAAATAAGAACATTTCACCTGAGAGTTTTGCTGAATTTTTCGAATTATGTAAATAGACGAATTTTATTTATAAATTTGCAATTGAATTTTTTTAATTTTCTTTATTTATTTAAAAGTCATCAGTTTTATTTAAGAAAATTATTAAAGGAAATATTTTTGATCTTTTCTATACGGAAACGACAGACAGACTTATTATTGAAAGTTTTATAAATTAACTCTTTTCCTGATGGACTAATGTAAAAACCGATAGTAATTGCGATATAAGTACTCATCAGTATACTTAATTAAAGGAGTATACGGCTGAACAAGATTTGTCATTTCACATTTCAACTATACGTTGTCAAATTGCAACTGTTTTTGTGTCATGTAGTATATGGTAGCGTGGATAATATTCAGTCCGTAGGCATTATTTACCTTTGACTACTAACATACGTAAAATGCCAGAAAAAAATATTTTTTTTTTCCTCTCTAATGACGTCAATTTATTCTCACGGTACTATAAATATATAAAGATAACTAAATGGAAAATGTTAAGACTCAATGACAGAATTAAGTTCTCATTAGCACGTACATAGATAAATAAACATACAAAACATAGTCACATCTAGACATTTTACAAACGCCGTTTAATAAGAAAAGATCAAGACTTAACTTTAATATCTTCCGGAACATGCGGCTTGTTTATTTTTTTAAAAAGAAAAAAAAATTATGTACAAGAAAATAACATTTAACAACGTAAATTTCTCTTTGAACATGTTTCATAATAATTACTTTTAAATTTATACAAAATTAAAATCTATTATTCGCGCAGAACAAAAAAAAAACTTATATGCTTATTTGAGAGAAACTATAAAAATGATTATTATGTAAATTTTTACTAGACATACACACATACAAACAGAGATATTGTATTTTCAGGAAAAAACAAACAGTTGTAAATATTGATACACAAAAGGAAATAAAAGAAAGAAAAAATCATTATCGGCGTTAACGATTTTTCCATTATCGATTATGTCATGCGTCATACAATAAGACAGAGCTGAAAGCTCCAAATTTTTTTTATGCGACAAATATATTTTCCTTTCTTAGGGAAAACAAATAAAATGTATAATGCAAAATGTCTAAATTGTTTGGCCGCCAGTCACAAAGTACGGACAAACAATGACACAGGACACGGACATTCCGTTAATGTTGATTACAGATTTATAATAAGAGGGACAGAGAGAGAGAGAGAGAGAGAGAGAGAGAGAGAAAGAGCAAATTATACCGATAATGAAAATTACAAAAATAAGAAAAGAAAGAAAAAAAATACAATTTATGAAAGAAAAGAAAAATAGTAAAAACATAAAAACACAAAAATTATAAGATGAAGAAAATTAATAAGAATAATAATGATAAATATTAAGAATAATTAAATAATATTAAATAATAAATAATAAATAAATAAATAAATATATTATAAATGATAAAATAATAATAATAATAAATAATTGATTAATGTAGATAAATCACATAATGTCAAAATATGTAAATATATATATTATATATATAATGCAATTACAACAATTACCATAATACAAAAAAAAAAAACAAAACAAATACAATTGTTTGTCTCTAATTTTTTTTTTCTTTAATTTACTTACATTTATTCGTATATAGTGAGTGCAGTTGGAGGAAGAAATTTGTACGTATATGAACAAAATTGCATTTCCTGTTTATCCATATATTATTGTGTTTCCTTTTCAAAATATCTGTATAAATGTAAAAACGTTATTTTAAATGTCATTACATATGATTGTTTCTTTATGGAGACAAAAAAAAATTAGTCCTGCCAACGTTGAATTATATCTAATTTGTTAAAATATAATTGGTGTAGCCAATGCGTATATATGAACTGTCACGCCAAAATGAGTGTTTTGTTTTGTCACAGACGATAATTGTTTTTTTGGAGAATGTTTTTGTAAATGTTGTTATATTTACAAAAATTCAAGGAATATTCCACTTTCAAGATAATTTTCCAAAAGGAAAGTTTTATAAATATGAAAAAAAGAAAAAGAAAAGATATAAACTAAAATATACATTTTTTTGTGTGTGTTAATAAATTGAACACTTCGAAATATTTTGATCGTTTGTTTAGATCTTTTGTCCTCTTTTATTATTTCTGGCAAACTTAATTTGATCGTTTCTAATTTATTTCAATAATAAATCATTTATCATGTCCATATAGGGTGAATGCGGTAAAAAACATAATTTATCATTTTGATTCTATATATTTTTATGTTCCCACCTCCTCCTCACTTCACATCATATATATATATATATATACCAACATACAACACTCAGTAATATTCTGTCAAACAATATTGTATTGTGTTACAATAAATTACGTTATTATATGACCCATTGTTTGATGACAAATAATAGCATTATATTATCTGAGTGAGACAGGTATATAGTTGAAAATGGAGAAAGAGAATATATGACCGAACAGAAAACAAAAAAAAAAAACAAAAATTGTAGGTGTAATTAGTGCGAACGATGGAATTTATTTTCATTCTTTTATTTTGATTATTCCGTTTGATTATTTTCGATTATTGTATCTATACATTTTCTGTTTTATGGCACGCATTGGTGTATATGCAAGGATAGATTGAGTGACATCATTATAGCGCACATTTTTATACAATCATGTTGCCATTTATAATTATATTGCTGGTTGTTTAATGACTGTTGTCAGTTTTCTAACAAATTATTAAACATATATTCAAGTTTCAAGAACAAAAAATTACATTATTAAGAGAAAAATGCTACCTAGATTACAAAACTCTATAATAATAATCATTTTATGGCAAAAATATTTAATGGAATTATAAAATTGAATAACGGTAGATACATTTTTTTCAGTAATAATAAATAATTATTTAATGAGAACTTATTTATTCAGTTAAGAGGCCTTCCATCATTTATTTTAAATATATAAAGAATGTTTATCCAAAGTAAACACTAAACGGCATAATATAATTATTGTTGCATTTTCAACAACACTTTTGCCACAATAATTTCTTAGGTTGTTAATTCAAAGTTAACAGAATAATGAATCCTACATGGAATTTTTTTCATTTCTTCCATTTCTGATAGTTAATTTTGTGAAAATAATTTTATAAATAAAAAGTGTCCCTAAAAAACCCTAAAAATAACATCTCAATATTAATTAGCATTTTAACTTTAACAGAACTTCTTCTTCGTTTGTTCTTATACTTTTGTATATTGTATATAGGTATATATAAATTAATCAATCTGTACTGAATCTGCAATACTAAAAAAAAGGCCATAAAGTAAGAATGAAAAAAAGAGAAAAGAACAACAACACCAGAGTCATAATAATCATATATATACAAATAGGGCGTGTCTATTCCATTTATAGCCAATCATCAGTAAACTACAGCACGAAAAAAAAAAGAAAATAAAAAAAGAAAACAAATAAAGAAACAACAACACAAAAATGGTTAAAATAGTGTTTTACTTTTTACTCTCAAGCAACTTTTACTACATCAACTATCTCATTCTCTCTTATCATTTTGTTGCCATAAATAGTGACAACAACTTTGGTTTTTATATTATGAAATAAAACTGATTTTATTATTTGATTTGTATTTGTGACTGTTGTCGTAGTTATATTCGCATATTTTGCCTCGTTAAAAAAAACATGACAATAATCTCATATATTTCTATACATTCTGGGGTGTAAACGACAAAATAAAACCGTAAAAATCGAGGTAAAAGTATTCAACACACAAAATATGTTTTGGCGTATATGTTGAAGAAAAGTGCAGTTGCAGTGCTATTTAATTGTCTTATTCTCTCTTTTCCTTCTTCTTTTCTTCCATTAAAAAGATTGAAGAGATTGAGAAGAAATAAAATGATATTTAAAACAAATGGAGTTCATTAGAGTATGAAATACAGAGGTTGGATAAATTGAACTAAAAGATAGAAAATTGTTAGAGTGAGATGATAGTAGAAGTTCATTTTTTTTTCTTTATTTATATACTCGTTTAAATGTAGATTAAAAGTTGCATCGAAGACTTTTTATGGCAAAAAGGGAAAAGAGAAATTTCATGTGAATTGGCGTAAATTTAATGAAAAATCCCGTATAAAAAAAATTATAAAAGAAAATTAGACTTTTACAATGGAAAATTGTCTTGGTATTTATTTTATTATTATTTCTTGTATTTTTAGAATTTTTTATTTTGAAGAATATATTAATGAATGTAATGGCCTTCATTTCATATACACATGTTTATATGTACATAGCAGTGTTAATATAATATACCTGTATGTGTATGTCGTGTTGTTTAAGTGACTCAACAATATATTCAAGTGTAAAAAAAAAAAATTCAATATGACGATATACGTGCTATAATATGTACGTGCTCTAATAGGTGTGATTTTGACAATCAAACATACCAACATTAGTAATTCTATTATTATTGTTATTATTATTTTAATTTTTTGATTGAATTGAATAATACCTACATAATGTTGACAATACATATGTACAGATAACACTTAATGTGGTTAATGCGGTTTTATATACGAATTATTATATAATTTTTAAGTGCACTATAATATAATAACAATGAAACAGTATTATGGATAATAATCATTTTAATGATAAACAAAAACAAAACACATTTGTTATATAAACTTTTATTTATTAAAATTATAATTTGTCGCCTTGAACCTGGTATTAATTTTTATACTACCTTATTTTACAAACACAATAACACACACACACTATTGTGAAATAAGAAAATCGGTCACATGTTATATATATTCAATGTAACAAATGCTAAATATAATTGTGAAATATGGACCATAATTTGCATATAGGCGCCAAGGAGCATCTTTAGTAAAGTTCACAGCTTCTTTCTATATACAGTGAAACTCGGTTATAACGAACTTCACTTATAACGATCTTTCGGTTATCACGAACTTTTCTGTAGGTCCCGTTTTAATTTGTATCTTGGCAATGATTCGGTTATAACGATCTTTCGGTTATAACGAACTTTTTTTTTGGTTCCTTGAAGTTCGTTATAATCGAGTTTCACTGTATATATAAATGGGCAATATACATATACTATAATAAGTTTGTAAGTTTATAATTTCCAATTTTTAAAATAAAATAAGTTTCTCATGAAGAGTTAAAAATTATCGCACATTAACGGTTTCAGTTATAATAAAATTAACCGTTTTAAAAGTATTGAAGGAAATAAATGGGTCGGCGGGCGTAATCGTCATGATGATGATCATCATAATCATCAAGACGTGTCAAATTTTTTGACTATCTTTAATTCGGATAGCCAAAAGTCATCAAATCAATCTGTCAAATATATTTCATATTTAGTTATGATTTTACTTGAATCACAATTTTATATTCAGAATTTGCTATAAAAAAAACAACTATAAAACTTTATAGTGAATGCCATTTTTTTTTGTTAAACAAAATTTAAAGTGAAACAAAAATTATTTTCATTCATTCATATATTATTAGTGTTTTTTTTTTGAGATCCCATTTGAATGTATCAAGGCACATCAAACGTCAAACGTGTCAATTATATTGATGAGAAGCTTCAATTGTTTTTCGTTTTTCTCATTTGCTTTTTTTTTTGTTTTAGCGCGTTTGCATGATTTTAACTTTATTTTGGGAAGGTATAATAAAATTGAAATATAAGAGGAATGTTTTACAGTCTTTTAGTAGAACTGTCATGTCTATATAATCACGATTATATTAATTTGAACGTAGCACAGTTAGAGCCAATTATCTATTGACTATTAGGTATGATGATGATGATATAAAAAGTACCATAATCATGCGCGTTCTAATTTTTTTTTTCATTCTCTCTTCTATCTTTCATTTTGTCTATTTCGATTTTTTTTTTTTACGTTAAATTTATAAAACAATCAAAATCATCTAACCATTAAAAATTCATATTCTTCATCTTCTTCATCGTCTTATTTCTTGTATCGATTGATTTTTTTTTTTTTGTGTCTGTTTGTGTGTTTTTATTAGACTAACATTTTGTAAATCAATTTATACAGTGTCGCATAAAGATCACTGTATAAATAGATATAAAATTAGAGCCCCCCAACATTTTCAACTTGATATAGGGAAATTTTATAGCAAAACTGATTAGATTAGATTAATTCCCTTGTATATTTATCCCGGACGTATTTCTACGTCTGTAACTAAAAGTTGTTATCCAAGTAAAATTTAGGACTAAACAACAATATAATTACTGGGGAAATTAAGACGCAATTAAGATTTTAAAATTAAAATTCGAATTGATGGTCGTGTGTTGCGATATATAGAATTCCACATTATATGACTTAACAATTAAAAATAAAATTAAGGGGCGATTATAGTACACAAATATATACTTTCCCATAAACGAATTCATCACTGTTTCCCTTATATATACATAATATAAATAAATATATATCAGATTCCAGACATAACATACAATAAATTTCAAATCAAAATTTTGTAAATTATTTTTTAATATTGCTGATGTCATTGTTCGATCATCGATTGGTTTTTCTTTTTATATTTTTCTTCAATTTCTTATAATCCGCACACAAAATATAATTTCATTTTTCAATAATGAAGACATCGGTCATATTTCAAGACACATTTATCGTGTTAAAATAATGTATCGTGTGGTGTATGTATCTATAAATTTTTTTCTTCAATTTTTTTTTTTTTTTTATAAACAAAATACAAAAGACTATTATAGACTGATAGCGTCTCTACATTTACATACAGATCGTTACGTTATACATTGTTGTTGTTGCTGTTATTCTTCTTCTTCTTCTTTTTGTTTTTGTCTATATAAATTCATTAAAACAGAATTTCTTTATTTTATATTCATCTCTTTTGATTATATCGAAATATCAATATACAAGAATCGCTACAAATAATTTGATTAGAAAAAATCTTATTAGGTATTGTTGTAAATATGTTGTTAAGACATCAACATTCAACATCATCATCATCAACGTTCAACATCATCATCAACGTTCAACATGATAATCATTAGAGAATCAGGTAATATTTGTTAATATTTATTTAAACGTGACGTGAAAGTGACTTTTCTGAACATTTTTTTTTTTTAATGTTTAATTTTTTTTTTTTTTTCTTTCATTTAATAAATTTTGATTTTATGAATTTATAAAGATTTATTAAATTATGCTATGTAAATGCATATGATGATTAGATATTTGTAATTTGGTGATTTTTTTTTTTAGTTTTTATCAAAATAATGAGATAAAGAATTTTTGGATAATTTTAATGAGAATTTCAAATATTTGTGGTAGAACTTTTAACATCCGCATAATTACCTAAAACAAGGACGAAAATAAAACGAACTATACTCTGGATAAGATTGGAAATACAAAATTTAATATAAAAATATAGAATTGATTTCTGATGCGATTTATGTACAAAGGTAAAACTGACCCGGTGATTGCAACAATTTTGATCGTGAATATCTCAAAATGAACTAAATAATTAAATTATTTACTTCAATTCGGATGTTTTGAATTAATTTAAAATTAATCTGTAATTTTTAACAAAAGCCGTCGGTGTTACCAAAATGAACAAACAACCAAAAATATATAAATTATTCAACATTATAGAAACAACAACAACAACAAAATGAAAAGAATTTCATAATGTGATCATCAATTTAATGGAAATAATTATTTATAAATGAATATTGTTACAAATTACAATTGTACAACAAATAAATATGAAATCGGTATACAAATGGGAATGAGGTGTATACAGTAGGGGGGTGTGTGAAGAATGAGTGTATAGGTGTGATATTTTGTGTTAATAATGATTTAGATATTCATTTGGGAATCAATATAGATTCGAGTGATGGAAACACACGCGTATATAAATTAAAATAATTAATAATAATTATATTAAAATTTTTTGTACAACATTGAAAAAAAAGGAACAACAACAACATTTAAATTAAGAACAACAACAGCAAAAGTATGGGGAATATTCTAATCCTAAAGTTTCTATAATTCCATGTCGCATTTATAAACTTCTAGAGTTCGATAACACCCAAATAGAAATAAATGAATAAATAAATAATTAATAACAAAAAAAATAAAAATTTTTTTTAGTAATTTAGATTAAATATTTCTCAATTAATATTTGAACACAACATGAAATGTGTAGCATAATGTAAATTCTCTTGATATTACGCGAGTTACACCCAAAGAAATCCATAGGTAGATTTGTGAGTTTTTGTGGGTAAAATCTCACAAAATATTCGTGGATTTCATCCAAATTGAGATTTTGTTAGGTTTTGTGAGATTTTGTAAAAAAAATTTGTAAAATAAAAATTAACAAAACTGTTGTTTAATATACGAATAGTAGGGTAAAAAACTACAAAATTATTTCGTAGATCTTATGATTAAATAAACAAAATAGTTGTAGTATTTATACAATATTATGTAATAAAATTACAAAATACTGTGAAAAAAATACAAATAATGTGTAGTTGGGTACGGACTAAACTACAATATTTTGTTTTATTTTTACAATATTATTGTAAAAAAAAAAAACATAATTGTAAAAAATTACAAAATAATCGTATTTAATTAGAAATATACAAAATTATTGTACTTACCTTACGATATTTTTGTTAACTTATTTTACGATATTTTTGTCACTTTTTTAAGGAATATTTGTATAATATAAAAATCAATATTTTAATTTTAATTTCATTTATTGAATTATTATATTTCATTATTGAAATAAAAACTTAAACTAAATATACATACTAGTTAATTCATTTGACAAAAAAAAAATTAAAAAAACTTTCTTATTTTATTATATAATGTTAATTCTTAGTTTATATATAAGTAAGATAAATTCAAATAATATAAGTTCCATTTTTATTCATTTCAAATCAGAAATTAAGCTTGAAATTTTTGAAGTATTTTTATCAAATTTTGTTTTTAATTGGTAAAAATATTTTTGAATAAACTCCCATACAATTTCTGATTGCGTAGGGTATTTTAAATTAAAAACTTGGTATAATTTAAAGCAAGTGTCTATTGCTTTCAATAAAGTAAATAACTTATAAGTTATTTTATCAAAATTAACATAAAACTCAGAAATTGTATGGGAGTCTAAATCTCCAACTACTATAATAATTGGCTGAGACGTTGAATTATTTTTGAAGCATTCTTCTTTTAATGCAGCAATTTTTGATGAAATTTCCGAAGAGTCACTCACTAACATCACAAAAGATTCTTGTGAATCCTTTGCTGTGTATTTTTTGGTCTTTTTTGCTGAGATTGTTGGGGGAAGAAAAACGTGCAACAATTGTATTATTAAGTAATTTGTATAATCTATAACAAAGAAAAGTAAATTAAACAAATATTTATGCCTAAATTGAAACGCATAAAATCATATTTACCATTCATGGGATCACTTTGACATTTTTGTAACATCGTACGATGAACAGGATCCTTAATACGATTAAATACTAATTGTACCTTACACTGGAAATGAGCCCAATTGATAAGATGTCACAGTCAGCGATGCCAATTAATTTGTAGTCGATGTCAATCTAGAATTGTAAAAATACGATAAATTATTATAATTATAATAATTAATATGTAAGTATTCTTGTTTTTTTATTACCAATGAATGTCCAAGCCTATGATTATAAATAGGCCATTTAAGCAAAATTCCAACCGTATTGGCATCCTCATTTTTTAAAATATTATCACGTCTGTATATCATTGTCCTTTCCCATTTACTTATGACCTCCGACCAAGGCTCGCTGTGATTTTTTAACCATGCACAATCTTATTCCAAATCTATATAAGTTAAGAAATGAATTAATTACAATTAAACATTTAATTTAATAATATTATTTTCCTTCGAGACTGATGAGTTCTGGTTTATCTATAGTCGTATTTAATGATGTAAACGTTTCAGTTTTGGAATTGGTAGAAGCACGCTTTGATATCCTTTTTTACGGTTCTGATTTTGAAAGCGATCCCACAACTTGCCTAAAGGAGCTTTTTTAATCCTCCAAAGATAGTATGTTTCCTATTTAACAAAAATAAAATTTATAAATAATAATAATAATAATAATAATAATAATAATACTTATCAAGAGCAATACTTATCAAGAGCCTTCACAAATGAAGAACTTACAGACTTTCTATCTCTATCGAGTTCCGATAAACAATATAGACAATTTACAGAGTTTGGAGTGCTCTAAAAAAATTTGGTTTTATTACTTTGATATTTGAAATATAATTATGAACAAGCATCACTAAATTCATAAATACTTACTAATTTTTTATGGCAGTAGTTGTGCAGCGCAAATTCCAAACGTACTCTATATGCCAGATCCTTATCTGGCACTATGGATTTACAAAGAACACCTAAATCACACGTTTTTAACTGCTTTACGCTAATATTAAAATCTAATTAAAGAATATTACATGTTATTACATAAAAATTTAAATCGAACTTAAATTTATATTCACCCAAACACTTTTTTATAACAAACACACGAGTAACCTTATCGAGGCTCAAACCTTTAATAAATTTTTTAATATTTTTCTTTTTTATTATTTTTCCGCTTTTATTTTTCATAGCACTTGTTACCTCGAACATTTCAATTGAACTGATTACCGCTTTAAAAAAATGCGAAATTTTCTTATAGAACCTTTACAAGATTTTGTGAAATAAATACAAAATTTTGTAAAATTAATACAACATTTTGTGATATAATACAAGATTTTGTGAAAGAAATACAAAATTTTGTAAAATTTATACAATATTTTGTGAAATAATACAAAGTTTTGTGAAATAATACAAAGTTTTGTGAAATAATACAATATTTTGTGAAATAATACAAAGTTTTGTGAAATAATACAATATTTTGTGAAATAATACAATATTTTGTGAAATAATACAAAGTTTTGTGAAATAATACAATATTTTGTGAAATAATACAATATTTTGTAAAAAAATACAATATTTTGTGAAATAATACAAAGTTTTGTAAAAAAAATACAATATTTTGTGAAATAAAACAAAATTTTGTTAAAGAAAAATAAAACGTTCGTGAAATAAATGCACATGATTTTTCATGAAAAAATATTGAAAGTTTTTAACGGTCAAATCTTATGATTCGAGTAAATAAAATATATGATTTCAGAACCAGCTAAACATGCATTTTTTAGAGCTAGGTAAACAGGAACCAATTTTTACTAAATTAAAACTCAAATCTATAGATACTCCTGCGTGGATAAAAATTTCAGAAATGTTCAATGTTAAGAATTGTTTTCTTATTCCACAAAACCGTAACTTAATGCCGCAACTTAAACGAACAGATAAATTAGAAAAGCCAACATGTGACATCTATAGAAAATAATTTTATTAAGATACTGATTAAGATATTTTTTTCTTCAAAAAAAAATATTAATTTTTCAATTTTTTTCCGTGTAATTTCAAGTAATTGGGAATCATTAATTGTTAGATATTCTATACTAAAGAAGGCATAAAAAAGTTTAATCCTCATACATTTTTAAGTTAATGTCCTTTATTTGTTACATGATGTTGATGAGGAATTAAATTAAAAAATTTAATTTTTTTGATAAAAAAAACATAATTTATTATTAACTGAAATTTTATTTTCCATTGACGGTTATTTTTTAATATTTTTAAACTCATAAAAAAATCTAATAAAAACTGACAAAATATTTGTAATGTAAACAAACAAGCTTTGTAAATAGTTTTGATACAGAATGTTTTTGTAAAAATTACGTTCATTTTGTTTCTTTTACAAAATTTAACAAAAATAATTAACTAAACTTTACAAATTATTTCTAATCTAAACAAAGAAGCTTTGCGTTAAAGAATTTTTTTACATTAATTTTGTTTGAATTTACAAAATTTAACAAAATCTACTTATACAGTATTTTTTTGTTTAATTTACAAAAAGAATGTTGTTTTAGTTCAAAAATAAGGACAATATTCGTAAATATTCGTAAAAACTGACAAAACCTTTGTATTTTTCACAAAATTTTCGTATAAAATAATTAACAAAATTATTGTAGCCAATTTTACCTATGGATTTCTTTGGGTGTACCATGTAGCGCGATACGTATGTAGATTGGAAGTGAAGGTAGCTGCGTATTATAATGTTTGGGTTGGGATTTGGATGAGGAGGATATCATTAAATATAATCATTAAAACATTTTAACATAATTATAATAATTCATAAATAAATTATAAATAATAATTTTGTTAATGTTTTCCTTCTTCTTTCATTATTTATATTTATTCATTTTTTTTTTGTTGTTGTTTAATTTGGACCACACACGCAAAAATACATTAGCACAATTGATGGGGGTTTTTTTTTGTGTTTTCTTTCGTTTCGTTTCGTTTCGTTGTTTTGTTTTGTTTTTTTTTTTGTTTTTTTTTTTTTTTTGATGAAAATTATTAACTGATGAGGAGAGAAAGAGAGAACTATATAATATACAACAAGGACTGTGATGTTATACATTATATTGTGAGATCCATATATATTATTTTGTACCAATAAAAAAAAGAAAACAGAGATAAAAAAAATCTCTCATTCCATTTAATCTCTCATTCCAAGTCCCCCATCGTATCCCATCAAAACAGAATGATGTGTTTTAGTTAAATAAATAAAATAACTTCTGCGTTAAAAAAAAATATAGAAAATGAACACATTGTGTGCGGTTTTTTTTTTGTTGTTTTTGGTTTTTTATCCCCATTGTTTTTTAAACGGTTTTTAGTTTCATAATATCAAACGATGTGTGTGTGTGTACGTAATATCTTCTTGTAACTCAGAAGAGAGGAATCTTTATTTTTGATACAAACAATTTTGTTCTTTTTTTCTTTCTTTTCGTTTATTTTTGTTTTATATTTTTTACTTAACTTCAATTTCGTGTCAACATTAATATTTTTTCTTTTGTTTACATTTTCAATATTGTCTTTTATATTTTTATGTATATACCGACAGACATGTAACACTGTATCTTTCTCTGTCACTTGACTTGAAAATTTAATCTGTGTATCGCGGCGCACAAAAATAGTGTGACAGACGAACGTATAAATAGAAGGATTGAAGTAAATTAGAAGAATCATAATGAGGGAGTGATGACATAGGAAATAGAGACGACTTAATAGAAAGTAATCTCTATATATTGACCATCAAATGTTGCATTCATAATGGTCATAGTATACAGGTGCAACTAATTTAAAGAATTTTTTTTTACAATGAAATGAACACTTTGAAGAGAAGAGGTGATTACTTAATGATTATGATGCTGCACTCTTAAGGATGTAATGAATTTTTGATTGACAATATTGTATAAATAAAATTAAAAACAAAGAGAAACAGATTTATGTCACTTAAAAAATATGCACACTGTTTTTGAGTGATGATGATTTTTAAGAAAGAATTTATCAAATTTTCATTAACAAAATAGAGTACAGCTAAATTATTTACTTTTTTTAGATGGGTAGAGAATTATCAAAAAAACAACTGAGCTTTTAATTTGAATTTAAATGTTTCCATATAGACAATATTAAATCAACTTTAGGGATAAAAAGATCATATGACTTGCTGATGATGGTTATTCTTTATTTATATAAAAGATTAAGAAGAAGGATTACAATTTTAAAGTTTTAGTTTAAAAATTATTTTGACATTTAAATTGACATTCACGAAGGTCAATCATCATCTTAGTTTGTTTTTTTTTTTTTTTCATAAGATATCGAGAAGACACGCGCTTTAATTCACTCTGTTTTTTATAAATTAAACTCCGTATAGTCTAAACTCTAAAGGTAGACAAACTAAAGCCTTTTAGAAATCAATAAAAAATAAAAAAAAAAATAAAAAAAAAAAAACAACAACAAAAACAAAAAACTATTAAATTAAAATAAATTAAATTGACGACTCTTTATTCTTTCCTTCATTTATTTACAACTTATTTTGACATAACTTGTCTTCTCCATTTATGCGCTTGCGCTATTTAAGAGATTTCAAAAAAACACAACAACAACAAATAATCGAGTGCTCGATTTGGTTTCCTCATTTCAGATTAATATCAAATTAGGAGTGTGTAAGAATGTGTTCATGAGAATGTATGTGTGTGTGTGTTTTGATGTAACAAAAAAAAACTAATTATATAAAAACAACAATATTTTTGATAAACGCATAGGTACCTAATCGTATACAGAGAATATTAAAAAAAAAAAGGTATTTATTTTTTAATAAAGAAACGAAGTATATGTATATAAAAACAGAACTGAAAACCTGTATTATATTTATTACACTGACACACGTTAAATTAAAACGTAAACAGAGCAGAGCTATAGAGAACAAAAAAAAAAAAACAGAAGAAGAAGTAAAAGAGGCCAGCCAGAGGGACAAAAATATTAGGAGGAAAAGAGAGCTCACACGTCAGATGTCAAATTGACAGATTGGCAAAATATATCATTTGTTTTTTTTTTTGTGTTTTTTTTTTATTTGTTGTATTTGTTGTTGGTATTTTAGTTTTTTGTTTATTTTTTTGGTGTAATATAATTATGTTGTGTGTGTGTGTGTGTGCTTTTTTTGTTCATTTCTCTTGTGTTTTTGGGAAACACCTTTCGTTTTTGATGAAGTCTCTTTTTTTTTTTTTGTTGTGATGTTTTTTGATTCGGTTGTGAGTCTTATTATAATAAATATAATTATTTTAATGTAGGTTGAAGTGCGAATTTGATTTATTATTAAATAATGTTTATTATATAGAAGCAATACGGTAGCAATTTCTAATAATATAATGAGTTCATCATCATAATTAAATAGTGGTCAATGATCGAACTTGATCCTCTAACTAAAGTTTAAACAAAGAATTTCTCAAACTGTAAAATTATTGTTCACATATTGGAAAAAAAAATGACTCAAACCGACAAACTAAAAGCTTAACTTTAACAACAAATTATGTTTGCGGAATTTTGACACATGGCTATTTCCATATGTTAGGATATTTAGTTGGTAATCTTATATACAGTTTTAATGATATTCCTATTTCTATGACATTATTATCTTTGTCAAAATACAATTTAAAAAAAAAGAAACAAATCTTTTCATTCATTTCGGTAAAAATCGTTCAGATTTTTTATTTTTAGTTAGAGAATATCCTATATACGCATACACACACACATAAACACAAATATTATTTATATTTTTAACCTTTCTAAGTCCTTTATAAATATCTATTTTCTATAACCATAATATCTGTCAAAGATTATCGTCTAATCCGACAAAAAGTTGAGAAAAAATATTTTTCAATTGTTATTAGAAAACAATTTCCAACAACAACAACAGCAACAAAAAGATATTAAATCGGATTTTCTCGCTCTCTTATAATATTCCTTTTTCACTTAAAATGAAAAAAAAGAATAATATTATTTAGTAAAAGTTCTGTTATGGATGAAGACTTTTATGAAATGGTTGTGAAGTTTGTATTTGTAGAAAAAAAAAGATACAAATTTCAATACAACTTACTTCTTGTTAGTAAATAGAATTCTGATGAAAAAAAAAACACATGCGATTCTGTTTTTAGATACAGCCAGGAGGCAGAGGCTGATGTTTAGATTTATGAATAAAAGGTAACTGATATATTTGTCACATTTTAACCGAATAATCATTTGTTTGCAAAATTTTGTATTAAAAGGTGTGATTTGAATTGAACCCTTATTTAGATTTGAACAAATTGAAATGGTGAGATTAGTTCATAATTTTGTCATAACTGCAAAGTTACAATGTTGCCTGTTCTAATTTTTTTGCTTATGAAAATTGGATATTGTTGAATACAAGGCAAATATTATGATTTGAATTTTTTTCAAAAATTGAGAAAGAAGCAGAAGAATTTGATCATTGTGCATCTTTAATTCCCTTAATTAGTTACAAACTGACATAATCATTTATTCAATTTTATTAACTTTCCTTAATTTCTCTTCAATAATTATAGCTTGTGTGAAATTGTTCCCCAAACCTTTATGTTGGAAACGCAGTTCCATTCGTCGATCAAGTTTATGTTTGAAGAATTCTGTTTGATCAATGTACAAGTTTTCGAGTAAAAAAAAATCCTTTAATAGAAAATGTAACAACATCTTTGTTTGTGGCTTCCGATTAAATAATATACTTGTATAATATCTCAACAAAAAATTTGCTTTATCGACTTTTCCATTTAATTCCTTCTGTATTAAAATCCGCACGAACAAAAGTGAATAATTTTCATTGAAAATAATCTTACCGTAAAAACCGCTTATATATAGATTTTTATTGTTAAAATGTGATAAGTGCTCTTTTGGGTTCACCCATCTTTTGATATTTTTTTAAAAAAAAAAAATCATTCTTCATTTCTTTTTATTTATTCGTATAAATTTCTCAGTTCTTTTTTTTTTTATTATAGTTTTGTATATCTGGTATAAATTCTCAAGTTTCAAGAACTGCACAAAAGGAAGAAAGAAAAAAGTATACAATTGATTATTTTGTATAATAAAAAAACAAAAACAAAAAACTAAAGGAAGAAACAAAAACAAAATCATGTTGGATGAGGCGAATAAAAATTGACAACAAAAGAGATTTTTTTTGTTTTTTATGGTGGCCAAGTATCGTCTGGAAATGTGTATTTTTTCTTTTCTTTATTATATTTATTCTTCAATTGATTTGTAACAAAAATAATGTATCTGTTTTTTTTTAACCAAATAATAAAGTAAAATGCTACTCTATATAATAACAAGACAACGATCATTTATATTGTTCAACTAAAACATATAACTTTGTATCACGATTATTAATGCAACTTTTCTATATTTTTTTTTAGTAATTTGATTTTACGTAAATATTATTGGATTATTATGTAAAATAATTGTGAAAATCATTTGAAATTTACTTTTGAATTGATTGATTAAAACCAACAAATTAATTATGTTATGTTCACAAATTTTCCCCAAAAACTGTTACATTTTTTAAATATTACGTTTAAATTGATCCATATTCCGATCCTTTGATTTTTACCAAAAATCTTCTTTGGTTGAATTTGAAAAAAAAAAAACAAATAATTAATTCCATAATTTTTCATCTAAATACAGAAATTAAATCAAAATATTGTCAAAACTTTAAAATTCCATTTTATTTAATTACAGGAAAAAATAAACATACCAGTTACAAGTTACAGTTCTAACTTTTTCATTTGTATATTTTTGTATCCTAAAATTGAAGACCCTCTTTTCTTTCCCTTTATTATACAATAATTCTCATTCAGGATACGAGTACATATAACTTAACAATAAATTTATACCCGTATTATTTTCAGGGCGTTAATATGTTTAGTATTTTTTATTCAATAATATCCCAAATCAGTTAAAAAGAGACATGCATTGACATCATCATCATCATCATCATCATCATCATCATCATCATCATCATCATCATCATCAACATAACCATCATCAGCATCATCAGCATCACTATTGTACATAAACGAGTGTATTTAAAAATAATATACTTTTTTTATTTTGTTGGTTTGTTGTTGGGTTGTTGTGTTGGTTATTTATGTCTATACAGTGTGAACAGAGGCGAGGAGTCTATTAAAAACATATATGACAATGAAAAGGTGCTACTTTAATCCAGATTATCTTTTATAAGCGGCAAAACATCCAATGGTTGGTTAGCAATTGCCTATCGTTAATGTGTTGTTTGTGTGTGTGTATGGATTTTCAATGAGACAAAATATAAATGAAAACACTAAAATCGGATTTATTTCTAGAGCCATTTTTTGTTTGGTCGCTTTTCATTTGCTTTTTTGTATTTTTGTGTTCCCTACTTTTTGTTGTTGTTTTTTTTTTTACTTTACTTTTTGTTACAAAAAGGATTTCTGTTAAATCTTTCAATGGAAATTATTTATTTATCGGATCATTTTATGAAATCTGTAAAATAACCAAGAATGAAAAAATAAAAACAGTTTTTTTTAGTGTTAACTTTAGAGTTGAATTGATTAAATGACTACGCTAATTTAAATACATCAGTATGAAGATGATCGATTAATGAACGTTATTTTTTTGTTTTTGTTTTTTTATTTTTTGGGAGATCATTGTCTTAGACATGTAAATATATATATGTAAGTGTTGGAAATATTAATCGGGTGTATATAATTGCAGATATTATATCTTGTTATATGTGAAAATTAAGATTGAAACCATTTGAGGAATGTTTTTTTTTTTTTTCTTAAAAAGAGTTCATTGAATGAGTTTCAACCTAATTTTTTTTTTTTTGTAATTTTAAATTCCTACGCGAATCTACAATACGAAGAATACATAAAAATATTATTGTTCCGAAAATTCTGTTGCTTTGTGCTCTGTGAAAATTAATGCTACAATTATTGTTAAAAATTGTCATTTTTGAGTATTTTCATGAAGTCAATGGATCAATGGAATTTTGATCTGTTGTATAATCTTTCGTCTATTATCTATTGCATAAAGCATTAGGATCAAATGAATATTTGAATACCTTTATATGTACATCCAAACGTATAAATATTTAGCTGTTACCAGTAACACACCCTAAATGTTATATACTTTTCTAATGTATTTATTTTCTTTTAAAAAGAAAAAAATGAATAAATAATTAAAATAAGGGAAAAAAGAAAAAATTCGTGCTTATCCCCATAATGATCGTTATATACAAAATATATATAATTGAACGTGATCACATTAAAAGTGTATACAGATACATATTCAGTTCAATCATATATAGGAAAATGTACATTATACGTACTTTTTTATAATTCATAGAAAATAAAGACTAATTCACACACACACATATTTCACATCCCACAAAATTCCAATAACGATAATTTCATATTAACATTTTAAAAAAAAAAGTGTACACTAAATACACGATTTTGATTGGATATATTCAATATGCTTACAGTTTTCTTTACACATTTTTATTTAGTTTCGATATTTAGATATAATTCCATAGAAGACTTTACAAAGTTTCTCAAAATGTGGGTGATCAGAATTTATGGGAAATGTGTTGATTTTATACTGGTTTACGTGATTTTAGAATTAAATTTAAATTCTCTTGTGATGAGTTTTGTTCTTGTTAAATCGACGATCTTTAAATTATCTTCAAAGGCGTAAGTTTCATAGTTGATTCCACCAAGAAATTCTCCACGATATTATAACAGTTTTAAAAGTTTTAGAATCCTTTTTTTATAAAATATATTTGAACATATGAGAATATAATGGATACTCACACACACACACACACACACATACACACACACACATATTCATGAACATTTATATTTGTAATATGAATCAATCACAACGTGTGTTTTGTATTATTATGTACATTATATCTGACACATCAATCAATAATTATTCTTATAAAATATAAATGTTACAAAAAAAAATAGAGAAAGAACGAAAAAGAAAGAAGAAAAATTTAATATAAAATGGAAATGGAGAAAAAAAAAAGAAATAAAAACAAAACTATAAATATCACTCACACAATGTATGTATGTTTGTGTGGTGTAGCTTTATATGTTTATATATTTGTGT
This sequence comes from Pedicia rivosa, assembly GCA_963082725.1. Lineage (NCBI taxonomy): Eukaryota > Metazoa > Arthropoda > Insecta > Diptera > Pediciidae > Pedicia > Pedicia rivosa. The sequence continues at coordinate 43,490,527 of OY720152.1, read as the reverse complement.
ATCAAGTCAAAATTGAAAGAAAAAAAAAACAAATAAAAATGAAAATGGAAAGAAATAGAAAAAAAAGGAACAGAACAAGATAAAAATCCCAATAATATGAAATATTTTCTTTGTTCAAAAAAGTCCAAACATATTTATAACAATAAAACATTTCAATTAATTGTCTAAAGATATTGATCTTCAAATACAAATATTATACTTTACTATACACCACCAACAACATTGTCTTCACTCTCTCTCTCTCTCTCTCTCTCTCTCTCTCTCTATCTATTGAGGATTTGTATATATATAAATTTTTAGTGTTTCATGATTTTTACCTAAAAGGTAAATGTAGAAACTATATATAAATAATGCAAAGTCATCATGGACATCGAAGATGTTGAAAGCCAATACTAAATTACAAATTGGATTGCTGTAAAGTTATTTCTTTTTTTTTTCTATTTCTTTATTTCTGTTTTCCTTTCATTGTTTTGTTGTTGTTGTTGTTGTTGTTGTCTTCTTCTTTTATTAAGAAATGATTTTATTTGATTTTGTTTGTTAATTAATTCTTTTAAAGAATATAATAAATATTTATTTATTTGCAATTTATCGTGCAACATTTATTAGAAATGATAGACAATTACTTTTAAATAGACAGAAAATATTACATGAAAATTTTTGAATAACAATTATAGGAAAAGTATTTGAATTGTTTTGTTTTTTTTTTTTTTTACTTGTAGGAAATTCAAAAATTTTAATAAAACCTTCGTATTTGATCCTTTGACCATCCTGTGATTGATAATAGGGAATATCGTGTATGATAACAATCGGGTAATTTTGATTTTATTTAATCAAATTTGGTTTCATTCTTTATAATCTTCCTTACACTAGAATCTAGTTGAAATTAGCTATTGAAGAGAGTGATCTCCATTCGGTAAGTTTAGATTTCTTTTCTTTATGACGTAAGATTCAATTAAAAATTTTACTTAATTTCGACATTACCAACTTTGTATCCCAATTGTGGTTGGATTTAAAAAAAAAATATTGATGCACCTCATGCATTCAGATGTTAACAAAAATACAAATCAAATAAATCATGTTAAATAATATTTATAAAATTTATGTAACTTTAATTCGGATATCAGATGCACAGATTGTACACATGAAACTTTATCTGAAAAGTGTATCAATATCTGGTAGTTGTCCATATAAAATAAGATTGGTACATTTTTTTTATTACATCTTTAAGACACTTTTTTTGTAAAAAGATTAATATACTGAGACTGAGACTGAGGACTTAAATATTAAGTCAGTATATGTTTAAAAGGAACAAGTGCTTGCAGCATAATTTATTTTTATAAAAATAAGTTAAAATCAAAGAATATTTTCTCTTCTTCTTCTTTTTATTTATTTATTTATTTTGAATAAATTGATCAGATATTGAGATCTTGTTTTATTTCTCTTTTATACGTGTATAAATATTATTTAATGGGGATATTAAAACAACAATTCATAACTTCATGCATTCATGTTGCATGCAAAAATTGATAGAATTTTTGAAAAGAAATTGTTTGAAGCAAAGAATTATTGCAATGAGTGTAGGTGACTTTATGTTTAGTGCCATATTTATAATTTATTGTTTCAATCAGAGATTTAATATCTAAGGGCACATATACGACTTATCACTTTCAATTAAAACTAAAATACAAAATAACAAAAGTTAAACTAAAGTGTAAAAATCCTCAAGAATCATTGTTTTTTTTTATGAACCTCATCATGATATTTATTGTTGTTCATCTTATATGATATTAATTTTTACATATTCATTTATAGATCTATCTGTATATCTGTTATATCTGATGTATCTGTAATACAGAAAAAAAAAAAAAAACAAGAAAAACAGAAACAAACAAAAATATAAATAATATATTAGAAATACAGAGAAAAATTTTTAATCGCTTTAACAAACCAATTTAAGAATTAATATTCATATAATCCTGGCCACATGCAGTGATCGCAGTAACTGACATTTACACAACAACTCCATACAAAAAAAAATTTTTTTTTAAATATTTTCTTTCATATTGAAAAAGCAACAAAAACAACAACAACAACAACAAAATTCGATATGTTAATATTTTGAAAGAAGTAAAAGAGATTATTGAAAGAATTTTTTGTTTGTTGGTTTTTTTTTTCTCTGATTTTTTTTTTTTTTTGTTTTTTGATTCGTCTTTTATTTCGAATGATTGATTTTTTTTTAATAAGACTTTTTTTTTTCCTTTTGGTTATAGATGAAGTTAGATGAAGTAAGATACAAAGATTATGTACAATGATGTGATGATATTTTAAGAGACACGTAATAATGAACTTTGATACGTGCAATTGAACTTTTTTTCTAATCCGGATTGATAGATTTGTATGTGTGTGTGTGTGTGTGTTTATATTGTTTATGTGTGATTGTTAAAACAATTGAGATATTTGGTGAGTACATTAACATTATATAAATAATTAAATTATTTTAACAGGCTGCATTTCAATGATGTACCAACTATAAATTATATACTTTTAACAACGATGAACTGACCAAATTATTCAAAATTTAAATTATTATTTTTACTTTGAATTATAAGTTTTGTAATTTATTGTTACATTTTATCGATTGAAAATTGATTTAACCTTTTATCACCCCAGCAAAAAATCTCGACAATCAAAATTCCATCGAATGTGATGAAATGGTTTAGATTTTTCTTTGTTGTGCAACAGAAATTTATTATCAATCAGAAATAATTTCTATACGTCATTAATGCCACAATTTCTTTTACACTAAATGTGAGACATTAACGAATTGTGATTTTTAGCATTAAATTCTATACATAAAATTTATAGAGTCTATTAACTAGAAAGAAAGAATTTATTAGTTTCCAAAAGTTTCTTTAATTTTGAATATCTGTAATATTTGTTATCCCTATTATTTTATTTCTCCTTAAAATGAGAGGACTCCTCTCCTAATCACATTCGTTTTTCTATAATTATATTGTCATAATGGTCACAACAAAATAACAAAAAAGGAAGAAAGATGCGGAAACTAGTTTCTAATTATTTCCAGAAAGTAAACAAATTTTTACCATCTGCAAAAAAATAAAAGAAAATATGAATTATAAAATATTCAATGTTCATTTATTTATTTGTTTATTTATATTTATCACACAACTGATCTCATCTTATTACAGAATCCGTTACTCTATAATGATAATCATATTCGAATATATATAACAAGTCAAAGGTTATATTGTAGGTACTCTTATATATTTTGTTTTTTCAAGTGACACGTCATTCCGGTTATTTAGAACTTACAAAAATATAATTATCCATCTACGTATGATGGGTTTATTTATTTAAATCTTCCAACTATGTACGTTTAAATAATTGGCAATATTCACATCCACATATTACCATATTCATATAATATTTAAGTCCATTGATTTTTGAGTTGAATAATATTTACATTTTACAAATATAGAAATAAACGTCGGACATTTCTCTATTTTTTTTTTTTCTGTGTATGATTGTCATTGTCGTCCCCTTATTTTTACTTCATCGATATATGGAATTTATATACGACTAAATGGACCTTAAGGAGATAATCGGTTTTAGATACTGATGTGGTTATTATTGGACACAATATATACCACACAAAGAATGTTCAAAACAATGCGAAATGTGGTGTGTGTGTTATGGATTTTGATATTTCATTATGATAAAGGTTGGATATTTATTCATCATACATTAAATCCGGATTAAAATAAACGAAGAGTTTTGATAAAGTAAATAAAGTTGATTCTCTTTATGACGGTACACAATTTAAATTTCCATATAATTGTTCATCGCAAATTTGTTTTGAAAAATTAAATATCTAAGTGTAAGTCTATTGTGACATGCTAGTGTCCTTGTTAACTATTATACTTGTCAACGCTAAAACAGTCAATATTTTCTGCGACTCAATTAAAATTAGCTTAATTGACGATATAAATTTGTTTTGAAAAATTAAATATCTAAGTTCTAAATATTCTAAATATCTAAGTTCTAAGGTATCCTAGTGTAATTATTAACTAGTATGCTTGTCAACGCTAGTACAGTCAATAATCTAGTATTCTCTGCGACTCAATTAAAATTAGCCTAATTGACGTAATAAATTACATAGATACACCAATGTAAAGATTCACTCAATTAGAATATTATATTTGTAAAATAAACTTGGGAACAATAAAAAAAGAAAAGGAGTAAAAAAAAACTTTAATCAATTTAATTTCATGGCACATATTCGTATTTTGTATGACGATCAAGATATATTATTTAGTTGCAATAGACTACAGTTGATTGCTTCAGTTAACGATGTGAGGGTGCATATATTTCAATTGTTTATTTGTGTATATTTTGTATGTGTTTGTAAATGTAGAATAGACTTTAAAATAAAATCATATTATATTCGTATGGCTGTGTGTAAATGTTTTGAGTGTATGTGTATAAAGACTAAAAGAAGGGTACAAAAAGAATTTTCTTTTTTCTTGTTGTTCTTCTAAATTAAAATGTAAATTTCACATTGAGTGATCGAAAATAATCGACTTAAAAATATATAGAAATAAAGCTGAAGTTAAATAAATATTGAATAAATTTTATCCTACACTGGATAACGGTATATAAATCAAGATTACTCCTTTTTATTTTTGACATGTCTACATATAATAGTGACATCTTGCGTCAAACAATTTTATTATTATCTGTCAAATATTTTAGGTTACGTCATTTATTTTTTCTATTAATTTATTATTAAAAAGGAGTTAATGTCTTCTAAACAATAATTCATTCAAAGAGATAATTTGCTCTTAGTTAATTGAATTTTTAAAACTGACACTTGACTCAGAACATTTGTGCAAACAATATTGCTCTATCCAGAGTATACCAAAAATTGACGATAAATCGAAAACTCAGATTATTTTCATTTGTTTCAAGAAGTTCAAAATAGAATTAATTTTATATTCATCCATACAACAACTTCTGTTTACAGAGTAAAAAATATTCTTCTGTCGGTAGATTTTGTTGTTGTTGTTGTACATGTACCCTATACTCGGTTACATAACAAATCAACTTTTTATTTGTAAAATAAAATAATAAAATATAACACATATTTTATAACTGGATTAAAATTATGCAAGTTACTTTATTTAATTATAAGTATGAATTTATTATAAATTAAATATAAATATTATATTATGTTGTTACCTACTTGAATAAAATTTAAAAAATACAAAATACAAAATACAAAATAATTTTCTATATATTTTGTACGTATATTTATTTAAAGAGTGTTACGTGAATAAAATTAACACGCGATATTAAAATTATGTAATATCATAGACACAAGACACAAACTATATATACAAATATATACATGTAGATTGTAGACAAACAAGTACAAGACTGAGTTTATGTTTAATCGTTTAATGTTCAACATTTATAATTCCTTTGAACATTCAAATAAACGCAATGATAATAAATAATAAAAATAAATTTTGATATTTTATTATGAATTGTATTTTCTTTTTCTTGTCTCCATTATGTGAGATATAAAACTCTTCATTTTTATAACATTTGAGACAGTGCGTCATATGAATTTCTGTGGGATGTTTAGAAGCTATAAAAACAATGTCGTTTACTGCCATGTAATAAATGTTATATAATTTTCTTTCTTCCCAAAATATAAATTATAAACAATCGAATGATTTTAATTTTAATTAATTTCATTTGTTTCACAGTTTTCTCATTATTTCTTTATACTGAATAACTGAAACAAAAAACATAAAACAATTTTCATATCGTAAAACTGAGAAGGCTAACTAAAACAATTAATTTTTTGATTGTGTTCATTATTTTCAAAAAAACAATGAATTATAATAATTTTGGTAATAATTTCTCTTAAATATTTTACTTGAATTTTAAATTGATTTTTATAACTCAGATATGGTGAAGAGAAAGAAGGATGTTGAATTAATGATAGCAGCTCAGATTCAACATTATCAACATTATCAAAAAATTTCCAAAAAAAATATTATTTTCTTTTATAGGAAAAAAAAAACAACAACATAAAATAAGATGTTCTAATAAATTGTACGTTTCTTCTATCGTTCGTTTGATTTTCAAATATTTATTGAACATGATATGAATATTTATCGTATTATATTCTACCTCTCTCTCCCTCTCTCTCTCTCTATTTATCTATATTTGTGTGTGTATAACTTGTGCTTGCCTGAAATAATCCTTAGAACGAGTACAGAAAAGATTACTAAATTACTTATGTCCTCAAAGACTGAATAGAAAAGAAATAATTTAAATCTTTCATATTGTTTTATTTTATCTGTGATTGAATAAATTTTCTTATAAAATAAAATAAGAATTAATTAATTTATAAAATCTGTAGAAAAAGATTATTGAATACAATTGGAAATTATGCGAAAAAATATTGATTGTTATTTTTATACGTAATATTGAAAATAAATATTTTTAATTGATAAATTTAATTTAAAGTTTATGAAATTTGAACTTTTACTCTATACGAAGATTAAATAAAGTATTTTGGTTGTAAGAATGTTCCTAATATTTTATGATCACAGTGTAAAATGGACAATGATTTAAAAAATTCTCATCACTTCTGTTCTATGACGATTTGTTGATATTTTACAAAAAAAAAAGAAATATTTTTAATAAAAAATTAAATAAAAAATAAATACAGCAACGAACTTATTTTTCGCATTCATAAAATATTCCATTAAAAAATCTGCACATCCTGATTGTGGTGTTCACATATATGAACCAATAGGAAAAAACTTATATAAAAGTCCGCTGTACATAAACCAAAACCATAAAAGCAAATTTAAATTGAACGAGATAATATTCCTTTATATCATCGCCTATACTCATGATGATGATGATGATGATGATGATGATGATGATGATGATGATGATGATGATGATGATGATGATGATGATGATGATGATGATGATGATGATGATGATGATGATGATGATGATGATGATGATGATGATGATGATGATGATGATCATGATAATTAATCTCATTCTTATTAAAATTACGTGATGATGATTGATGTCATTTTTTTTTTTTTCGCTCTTGTTTTATTTTGTATATTTTACCATTTGAAACATAAAACCATTTTGATTTTGACAAATGAAATAAACGAACTAATTCTGGTAATCTAATCTTATGTACTTATAAACCATATACGTCGCGTTCTTCAACATATATATATATATACATACATTCTTTATTGTATATAAAATTCTATGAATTGAATTAATGTTTTTTTTTTTTTTTTTAGTATTCAAAACATATTAATTTCGTACGATTAAAAATTCATTCATTATTATTTAAATGAGCATTAAATATATTTATTTATTAAATATAATTTGTGTGGCTTTATATACCTAACTTCATTATAAATTATAAATCATAATTTTTTATTTATACATCAATTAAATTATTTTGTATTGTATTGTATATGAACATATATGGATTATTTGTATTATGGACTATAAGAACAATTATATATGAATGTTGATGGTACACACAAGACGATTATAAAACCATATAGTGAAAATCATTCATTTAAATTTTGGTGTAGTCGTCTAACGTCTATGATTAAAACAAAACAAAGATGTTGACAATTCCATATAAATTGGGATTGTTCTGTACACAATTCTTAAAAATAAAATAAAATTCATTAGCCATTAAAGGCATTATATTGTATAAATACATTTTATTAGTCAAACGAAAATCAACCTTATTGAAATAAATTCACAATAGTCTGGAATCTTTATTAAAGCAGATTTTGGTCCAGTATTCAAAAATATAAATGTGAATAATTAAATTTATTTACAAGACAATAAAATTTATTAAAAAAAACTCGTTCTGAGAAGATTGAAAATATCACTCAAACACAAAACTTAAGAAAAATGCTTCTAAG